>JAHQRK010000004.1:0-2400000 GCA_019828595.1 Aphanomyces cochlioides
CCCCAAACCCCCAAACCCCCAAACCCCCAAACCCCCAAACCCCCAAACCCCCAAACCCCCAAACCCCCAAACCCCCAAACCCCCAAACCCCCAAACCCCCAAACCCCAAACCCCCAAACCCCCAAACCCCCAAACCCCCCCCAAAAACCCCCAAACCCCCAAACCCCCAAACCCCCAAACCCCCAAACCCCCAAACCCCCAAACCCCCAAACCCCCAAACCCCCAAACCCCCAAACCCCCAAACCCCCAAACCCCCAAACCCCCAAACCCCCAAACCCCCAAACCCCCAAACCCCCAAACCCCCAAACCCCCAAACCCCCAAACCCCCAAACCCCCAAACCCCCAAACCCCCAAACCCCCAAACCCCCAAACCCCCAAACTACTAATATAGTACAACACATACATAATGCAGTTTTTACCCGACAGACACTGGGATATTTGGCATGTTGCACGACAGCCGTCGTGCAATTTCCAAATAAGAAATTTTGTCATTGAAGGTCAGCATTCAAATTTATACAATAATCAAATGTACCGGATTGTGAGTCGATTTTGCACGACACGGTCGAGTAGTAGAATGCAGCGTTTCTATTGGGAAAATTTCATTTGAAAATCTGCACGATGGAGTCCCGTTCTCGCCAAACATCGATGTTGGAAGTTCTCCGTGAAATGCGCGTCGCCAAGTCCACAAAGGCCGGGTACAAGAGTGGCATCAATCAAATCAAGAAGTGGATATCTGCTCACGGGAGTCCCGACATGCTTACACCCACCTGATGGTAATATCAATTTGTTAGTTTTTCAGTACGGAGACTTCCGTGCTTTCATGCTTTGGATGTTCCAAAACACAAACAACAAACCAAATACACTGGCGAGCTACCGATCTGCGATTAAAGACCTTTACAAGCGAGAAAATATTGAGGTTCCCTTGCATAATGACGTCGATATGAAAGACGTCTTTCAAGGTAAGACCATATTTGTCCAAAGAAAACGACTTTTGTAAGGAATGCGGCGCCACCATGCAGAGCAGACGCAGTCTGGAGGTGTGAAACAGTCAGGGAAGCGCCCAATGAGCTATACGATGAATGAGAACATTTTTGCTGAGTCGATTAAGATGTTGGATGGTGGCTTTTCCCACCTCTTTCTGTCAATGTCATGAAATTTAATGTGCCGCTCTATGTCGACACAGACAATCCAAATCAGCCATATATCTCGCGAAGAAGATGCTCTTGGGGTTGTCTTTTTCAAGAGAAAAACGGACCAAGCGGGTGAAAAAAGCCGAGATCCTCGCCATATTTATGCAAATCCTTTCAATCCAAATACTTGCGTGGTTTTGGCGCTTGCAATTTACTTGGCAAGCCATCTCCAACTTACTCCTGGCTTGCTTTTTCCTGGTGGCAAGCAGCGTGATCGTTTTGGAAAAGTCCTTGCCCGCCTAGTTCAAACTATACTCAAAGAAAAAATACCCTTGATTGGTACCCACTCAATCCGCAAGGGTGTTGCGACGATTGCCTGCTCTGGCAGTACATGTGGTCCCTCAATGGCAAGCGTGTGCTTGCGATGTGGATGGACGATGGGGCATGTGTTAGAGCGATACATCCATCACGAGCGAGCTGGCGACCAGTACTTGGGTCGCGTTGTCGCTGGACTTCCAAATTACAAAACAGAATTTGCCACTCTGCCCCTACATTTTCCCAGTGTCGTTGTTCCAATTGTCCGATGTGGTGTTGGACTTGTCTTTCCTGTTCTGGCCAAAGAATCGTCTTGTTTTGACGTTCTCTGTCCTGCTCTGGCATCACTAGTTCATCATTCAGAATGATTGGAAGCCAACCTCCCCCACAAGCACCCTTTGTATTCGTCTGCGTTGTTTACAAATGTGGATCTACTTGTTAGTCTGAAGGAACATGTTACTTTGAGATCAAGCCAGCTTACTGCTACAGGAATTCCACCCCAAGTCTATCTCTACAAGCATATTGATCGAAATCACGAAGCTATTATGAGTCTACCTGACGAGATATCTCGTCAACTCAAGGCGATTCTACAAGAGAATGGTGTAGCGTGTGGAAATATTACGCGTAAAGTGCTTGAATCTACTCTGTGTAATGTTCTGGGTCGTTTGGGCCATCATCATGACGTTGTACAACCTCCAATCTGCACTCCAGAGATCGGTCAAATGTTTGTTTGGAGTGGTAGAATGTCAAAGCTCTCCAAGGATTTTGAATTCCCAGCTGTGGATGCTTCCACGGCCTGGCGACTGTGGCTGCTTGGAAACAGAAAAAGGGGGCAGCCTCAATACAGATACATAGTGCCACTTGACTTGTCGACTTCCAAGTAGCGAAAGGTCTTATCGGACTGGAAATTTGTCTTGGCCAAATTCGAAGCTGCTTGTCGTCGGGCTGGCTTGGCGATACCAGAGAAATCTACAGAAGATGTTGTGAAGCTGCTTGAGCCAGTTAGCTTGTACATACGTGATGTACGCGCATCAGTTCCGTCCAAGCGCACTCGTAGAATCACGCAACTCAAGCTGGTGTCGCTGATCCGAACGCTCCGCAAAGCCACGTCAATCAATGATTTATAAATGACCAATAAAATATATGTCTGTGAAAATAAAGTGAATTTCAGCCAATATCTAACAGTCAGCTCGTCGTCGTGCAAATTCCAAACACAATACATCAAATTCTGTCAATTGTGGTCCAAAAGAATGTACACTAAAAGAATGAGCTGCTGTCGCTGTTACCCCTCCCTGGGACTTGGGTGGTGAGTGCTACCACATGTTAGGCTGTGTTTTCACCCCATGTTTCACATATCATCCACCGGAATTATGGTTTCCCGAAAGTATCCATCCCAGAATGCGAAGTATCGTTGCACAACAGAAATATTACACCACGGTCGCGTTAACAGTTCTATGGGTGCTCATTCTACTGTCCCTCGTCAAATGTACTACCCAAGCCGGGTTTTGAACCCACCTATAGGTAATATGCCCGATGTCATAACATTTTCCCTTGTCAAAATGCGCAACAAAAAATCTATATAACAGGTCTGTGCACAAGATAGTCAGTTAAATCGACGGCGTGGGGCACATGCAGAAGTGCTTCCAAGCCGAGGAAATCGACGAGCAAGATACAATGAGACAGACGATGATGGCTTCTTCTATCCATTGCGAGCTCTTCCACAGAAAGCCATGAAGATAGAAGAACGACTCGACTTGTGACGCTGAAATTCTGCGTTTCGGTCATCGCATGGACCTCTGTCCTGGGATTGGTCTAGCCAATTTTTGAGGGCATTCGAAATGGCTCATTTCCACATTTGCCAGCCTTTGAAGATGCTAACTGCCATCCAGCAAGAACTCGCCGACGTCAAGAAAGCCGTGCAGCAGAAGACTGAAGACTTCGACCAAGTCATCGAGTTTTTTGGGAAGGCGATCCAAGATTTACGATGCGTTGCCGAGCGATACCAGCAGAAGAACCGCGACTTGCTGGCCGAGCTCTTGGAAGCTCGACGAAGCATTCACGACATCTCTTTCCAGGTGATTTTGCACAAGAAGAACCTCGAGGCTGCCAATGTCCATCGACAGCGGAAATTAGCCTCCATAAGACATACTAGTATTGAAAAATGAACATGTATTCTGGTATTATACATAAATTTCGCAGTGTATGGAAGTCTGAGTACGCTTGTTTCATGCTTTTGTTCCTCTTGAAATACTAATGAAATTTCTCCAATTACATATTTTCTAGCCAATAATTATATTCTTTGTACAACCAATGAAATGCTGTAAATGGATATTGCTCACCGGGTCTCAAAATATAAGTTTTTGTATTGGACCCAAGTCCGGACCCAATATGAATCCAGGTAAAATATCCACTAGATATTGTTTATTATTAGTTTCATTGTGTGTTGTTAATACAAACGTGTGTGAACGTCAGATTATCCTGTGTGTTTTTAATTTATTTTTGTGTGGCGTTCAGCAAATGGTGTGTGACAATTTTGGGTCCTCTTGGAGAAATCACAAGATTTTATCGATCAATGGAAGTTTAGTAAAGGAAGAAAGCGACAACTCAAGCGACGGATGGATCCTCAAGATTACGACAGTCAAGGAAGTTCAAGAAAACCTTCACCCTGCCATCAAAACACTCATAACAAAGTATAAAGTTGTGTTTCCTAAAGAACTTCCCGACGCATGCCTCCAAAAAAGGAATTGAATTCGATTTGACTAAGCGTCCCGATGCCAAGCCACATATCGACCACCATTTCGTCTATCTCAAGTCGAACAAGCATCTCTGGACAAGTTCATCAGCGAACTTGAAAGAAAAGGATGGATTCAATCGTTACAGCATAGAGCTCGCCTGAGCTTGGCGAGCTCTATGCTGTAACTGTACCTACCCCCTATCATTATGGACTTAGCTCGCCTGAGCTTGGCGAGCTCTATGCTGTAACTGTACCCTACCCCCCTATACTATGGACTTAGAAGAATGAGCCGTGTAACGTCTCACTCTTATCCCTAATATCCATGGATTTCCACGGAAGTATTAATTTATACAGGTTATCCGGAACGGAACAATTAACCGGACGACTGTTGACAACAGTCACAACCGTATGGAAAAAACAACCGTACCTATCCTTACTCCTTTCATTTCTCAAATTACCATGCCTTCATCAACCCTTTCAAGAAACGCGTGGTCAATCGTAGTCGGACCGTTGGGCGAATACTTGATGAAGGAGAACAGCGCGCTCCAACAAGAACAAGCCGCAATGCGTCAGCGAATCATTGTTTGTGCAACTCAAAGGCAGCGAATAGTCGATACTACGAAGATATCATTCGAGACCAAGACATCGAACTCACAAGAGCACGTCAAGAAGTGATTCAATTGCGAATGCAATTATCAAGAGCCCACTACAAGACAGCACGTGCAAACATGAAGAAGCATTCAGCAATACGTTTGGCGAAGTCTGTCAACTTACAAAACAAGCGATTCCAGGCCATAGCCAGTGCGAACAATGCCAAGGTAGCCATGCGAGCCATTCCAGACACCTTTTTCTATCCCCTGGAAAGCGACTCGGAGAGCGACAGTGGTCTATCAAGCACGGAAGAAGTAGAAAACCCAGACGATGCTTAGTGTTAACGTCTAATAGCAGGTCTTCTTCTGTATGTTGTAACTGCAACTGATTTTGGCTTTCGGTCAGGCAATCTATGACGACGGCAGTCATCTCCCCCAGTGTATTGAGGGCCCCTTGCACGTGGACGTCTAGGAGCAGGCAATGGTCTTCCTCTTCTTGATCTTGTTGAAACCATGCAAAATAAGAAATGTATTAATCAGTGACTTGTGCAGCCAAGTTAGTAAAGACTTCGTCTGCTCCAGGTTCCAGGTACTGAAATTTGGCTTCGAGGTCTTTCCACTGGACGTGAAATACAAGTTCAATGTCATAGTTGAGGAGAAAGGTGCTAGCTGTAGCACTGCGTTCGCTTCGTTGTAGGATGAATGTTGCCATTTCGTGCATGGATGGAACTTCAGTTGTTCGATGCCAGGTTTCCTTGTACTCGTCTTCTGCGACATCGTTGACGACAGTCTTGTTGCCTTGGCGATATTCCCCAGTAAAGACAATGTCACGGCTGAATAGCCCCTTCTCTGTTGCAGAGGTGTTGTAGGATCGAATGCTCTTGTAGTGCGCATGTCGATGGAGTTTCCGATATTTTGAGTAAATCACACCAGGAGTTCCTTCAGTGGTCACAAATGGAGGACATTGCTGGCCGTGATGGTAGCACCAGATATCAGCTTCTTGATCGTTGGAGTCGTTTGTCCAAAAGCGCACACGATAGTGAGAGGATAAGACTGTCCAGTAGCGATAAATGTTGGACCAAAACTCACGCATAATAGGGCGTTCTCGGCTTCCAGCACCGTCTGCAGTTTGTGCGGCAGGTGTTGGGTCTTCAGTATACGTGTACGTTGTGATCGTGTCCCAAATGGAGTTCAATCGAATCGTCACATTCTTCACAGCGGTAGCTCCAGTTCCAGTAGCAAGGGTCAAGGACCCAGTGGTGTAATATGGCAAGATTGTGTTTTGCGTGTCCATAAAAGGACGCAGACGAGGGGCATAGAACGGATCCACACTTGATTCGGAGCCATCGGTTCGTTAATGCCACATCGCTTTTGGTTGGTGTTGAGGGGCGTTTACGCTCGATTCCTAAGTCGTAAACTGCATTACAACATTCACCCGTATTATCTCCTTAGCTTGCAGGTACACGCACACACGCAGTATGTAGAGGGTGTGGCTCAAACGAGGTTGAAAAGGAAGTAAGAACAACCAGTTTATCATCGCCACGAGTCAACCGACTACACGTTTGGGCTCTCACAACCACGCATTCTCTAGTTATACATAGTGTAAGATAATTCTCTTAATGCTATCTCTACAGCGAGTTTGTGCGCCAATTGATCCCTTAGGACGATGGCAAAGCCAATTGTAGTTCAGCCAAGATCGTGCGGCTCGTGCTTAGAGCCGACGCCAATCATACCATGACCTCTTCTCATGATACCTAGATTAACTTAATCATATGTCCTACTGGCTTCAGAACCCTGCACGAGCCTCGGGGCTGGCTGCCCTACGGCTAACACTCCCACTAAGAGCTCACTGGGATCCTTAACACCCAATTTAGCCCTTAGAGTAATGAATTGGCGTTTTTGAAGTGCTTTAGTTAGAATATCTGCAATCATTTCCTTGGAAGGACAAAACATGATTTCGGTTTTCTTGCTTTCAAAGAGATCTCGGGTAAAGAGATGACGAATATCAACATGTTTCGTTCCTTTATGATTACCAGGATTCTTTACACATGCAATTGCTGCTCTACTATCGCTCCAAACTTTAATCGGCCTTTTCATTTTAACTCCCATTTCTGTTATAAGAGCGTATATCCATTCGCGTTCCTTACAGCCTTCACTGAAATCTATTAGCTCCGACTCCACTGTGGAGAGAGCATTGCAATGCTTGGAGCTTGCCCAACAGACACAAATCCCAGCCACCCGGATAACATATCCGGTGACAGATTAACGATCTTTCGATTGAATCGCGAAAGAATTGTCAGTAAACACATCATAAGCTATGTCATTCTCATTGCCGCTGGGGTATAACCCATAGGTAGACGTTCCTTTCAAGTATCTTAGGATCCTCGATGCCGCTAGCCAAAGAAAACGACTCAAGTCTCTTACTGCATCAGCTATGTCAGATCTTGTTCCTCTAACCAGATATTTTAAGGATCCAATGAGCCCCCCTGAAGTCGTATGGTTGAGATTCAATCTGTTCCTTTGACATGTTTCTTTCAGGTTTCAGATCTTGGCCGACAACCTGTGGTATCGACACAGGAGTACAATTAACCATTCCATACTTCACCAATAGGTCAGTAATGTACTTATATTGGGTAATTGTCATTACACGCTTCTGGCAATCTCATTTCACCTCCATTTTGAGAATGAAATTGATGTCACCTAAATCTTTCATTTTAAATCGTCTGGAGAGTTCAGACTTTATCCACTGCATGCTTGACATGCTTGGAGAAACGATGGTAATATCGTCGACGTAAACAACTAAAATAACCCAATTGGATGATTGCATTACATCCGCTAAGTCTCCCACTTACGCAAATACAGTACACTTTGTAACACTATACAAAACCTAATCCCGTGAGAAAGGCATGCAATACATTGTACCATATACGTGGAGCCTGTCTGAGACCGTACTGGCTCTTACGTAATTTCAGCACTTTGCTGGCGTATGAGCCCGCAGTACGTTGCGCGCGTCGTTCCTCGCTTCAGGGATCAGGGTACGCAGTTTCTTGATGACCACGTTTTGGAACGAGCAGAGTCGGTAGATGTCAACGCGCAACTTGACCGCTTCGCTGGGAGTCGAGAATAAATCCGCGATGGATTCGGCAGTCGCTAATTGGTGTACGCTTGAAACGCGATTGTTGCTTCTAGGCATTTATAGATTATTCGTAGACTGTGTATGTATAATTCACAAGACTAGTACTTTACACCTTCAGTCGAGTGGCGATTCTGCTCAAAAGAGACTAACAACGCGGACCCACTCGTGGAGAATTACTGTAATGTAAAGTAAAAACACCACACAACCGCTTTGAGAAGACAGTTGGAATACCTTGGCAAACAAGGTTGAGGGACAGGGACAGAGAGGGACACCCAGAGACACAGGGGAAAAGGCAGAGGCAACCAAGAAGTGTTATCAAATATAGCACACTAGGCGGAGGAAGGCAAATTGTAGAATGAATTAGATCTCCTTAACTCTCTCTAATCTAGCACATCCTGTACTTGTAGCCACATCGTTAATGCCACATCGCTTTTGGTTGGTGTTGAGGGGCGTTTACGCTCGATTCCTAAGTCGTAAACTGCATTACAACATTCACCCGTATTATCTCCTTAGCTTGCAGGTACACGCACACACGCAGTATGTAGAGGGTGTGGCTCAAACGAGGTTGAAAAGGAAGTAAGAACAACCAGTTTATCATCGCCACGAGTCAACCGACTACACGTTTGGGCTCTCACAACCACGCATTCTCTAGTTATACATAGTGTAAGATAATTCTCTTAATGCTATCTCTACAGCGAGTTTGTGCGCCAATTGATCCCTTAGGACGATGGCAAAGCCAATTGTAGTTCAGCCAAGATCGTGCGGCTCGTGCTTAGAGCCGACGCCAATCATACCATGACCTCTTCTCATGATACCTAGATTAACTTAATCATATGTCCTACTGGCTTCAGAACCCTGCACGAGCCTCGGGGCTGGCTGCCCTACGGCTAACACTCCCACTAAGAGCTCACTGGGATCCTTAACACCCAATTTAGCCCTTAGAGTAATGAATTGGCGTTTTTGAAGTGCTTTAGTTAGAATATCTGCAATCATTTCCTTGGAAGGACAAAACATGATTTCGGTTTTCTTGCTTTCAAAGAGATCTCGGGTAAAGAGATGACGAATATCAACATGTTTCGTTCCTTTATGATTACCAGGATTCTTTACACATGCAATTGCTGCTCTACTATCGCTCCAAACTTTAATCGGCCTTTTCATTTTAACTCCCATTTCTGTTATAAGAGCGTATATCCATTCGCGTTCCTTACAGCCTTCACTGAAATCTATTAGCTCCGACTCCACTGTGGAGAGAGCATTGCAATGCTTGGAGCTTGCCCAACAGACACAAATCCCAGCCACCCGGATAACATATCCGGTGACAGATTAACGATCTTTCGATTGAATCGCGAAAGAATTGTCAGTAAACACATCATAAGCTATGTCATTCTCATTGCCGCTGGGGTATAACCCATAGGTAGACGTTCCTTTCAAGTATCTTAGGATCCTCGATGCCGCTAGCCAAAGAAAACGACTCAAGTCTCTTACTGCATCAGCTATGTCAGATCTTGTTCCTCTAACCAGATATTTTAAGGATCCAATGAGCCCCCCTGAAGTCGTATGGTTGAGATTCAATCTGTTCCTTTGACATGTTTCTTTCAGGTTTCAGATCTTGGCCGACAACCTGTGGTATCGACACAGGAGTACAATTAACCATTCCATACTTCACCAATAGGTCAGTAATGTACTTATATTGGGTAATTGTCATTACACGCTTCTGGCAATCTCATTTCACCTCCATTTTGAGAATGAAATTGATGTCACCTAAATCTTTCATTTTAAATCGTCTGGAGAGTTCAGACTTAATCCACTGCATGCTTGACATGCTTGGAGAAACGATGGTAATATCGTCGACGTAAACAACTAAAATAACCCAATTGGATGATTGCATTACATCCGCTAAGTCTCCCACTTACGCAAATACAGTACACTTTGTAACACTATACAAAACCTAATCCCGTGAGAAAGGCATGCAACATTGTACCATATACGTGGAGCCTGTCTGAGACCGTACTGGCTCTTACGTAATTTCAGCACTTTGCTGGCGTATGAGCCCGCAGTACGTTGCGCGCGTCGTTCCTCGCTTCAGGGATCAGGGTACGCAGTTTCTTGATGACCACGTTTTGGAACGAGCAGAGTCGGTAGATGTCAACGCGCAACTTGACCGCTTCGCTGGGAGTCGAGAATAAATCCGCGATGGATTCGGCAGTCGCTAATTGGTGTACGCTTGAAACGCGATTGTTGCTTCTAGGCATTTATAGATTATTCGTAGACTGTGTATGTATAATTCACAAGACTAGTACTTTACACCTTCAGTCGAGTGGCGATTCTGCTCAAAAGAGACTAACAACGCGGACCCACTCGTGGAGAATTACTGTAATGTAAAGTAAAAACACCACACAACCGCTTTGAGAAGACAGTTGGAATACCTTGGCAAACAAGGTTGAGGGACAGGGACAGAGAGGGACACCCAGAGACACAGGGGAAAAGGCAGAGGCAACCAAGAAGTGTTATCAAATATAGCACACTAGGCGGAGGAAGGCAAATTGTAGAATGAATTAGATCTCCTTAACTCTCTCTAATCTAGCACATCCTGTACTTGTAGCCACATCGTTAATGCCACATCGCTTTTGGTTGGTGTTGAGGGGCGTTTACGCTCGATTCCTAAGTCGTAAACTGCATTACAACATTCACCCGTATTATCTCCTTAGCTTGCAGGTACACGCACACACGCAGTATGTAGAGGGTGTGGCTCAAACGAGGTTGAAAAGGAAGTAAGAACAACCAGTTTATCATCGCCACGAGTCAACCGACTACACGTTTGGGCTCTCACAACCACGCATTCTCTAGTTATACATAGTGTAAGATAATTCTCTTAATGCTATCTCTACAGCGAGTTTGTGCGCCAATTGATCCCTTAGGACGATGGCAAAGCCAATTGTAGTTCAGCCAAGATCGTGCGGCTCGTGCTTTAGAGCCGACGCCAATCATACCATGACCTCTTCTCATGATACCTAGATTAACTTAATCATATGTCCTACTGGCTTCAGAACCCTGCACGAGCCTCGGGGCTGGCTGCCCTACGGCTAACACTCCCACTAAGAGCTCACTGGGATCCTTAACACCCAATTTAGCCCTTAGAGTAATGAATTGGCGTTTTTGAAGTGCTTTAGTTAGAATATCTGCAATCATTTCCTTGGAAGGACAAAACATGATTTCGGTTTTCTTGCTTTCAAAGAGATCTCGGGTAAAGAGATGACGAATATCAACATGTTTCGTTCCTTTATGATTACCAGGATTCTTTACACATGCAATTGCTGCTCTACTATCGCTCCAAACTTTAATCGGCCTTTTCATTTTAACTCCCATTTCTGTTATAAGAGCGTATATCCATTCGCGTTCCTTACAGCCTTCACTGAAATCTATTAGCTCCGACTCCACTGTGGAGAGAGCATTGCAATGCTTGGAGCTTGCCCAACAGACACAAATCCCAGCCACCCGGATAACATATCCGGTGACAGATTAACGATCTTTCGATTGAATCGCGAAAGAATTGTCAGTAAACACATCATAAGCTATGTCATTCTCATTGCCGCTGGGGTATAACCCATAGGTAGACGTTCCTTTCAAGTATCTTAGGATCCTCGATGCCGCTAGCCAAAGAAAACGACTCAAGTCTCTTACTGCATCAGCTATGTCAGATCTTGTTCCTCTAACCAGATATTTTAAGGATCCAATGAGCCCCCCTGAAGTCGTATGGTTGAGATTCAATCTGTTCCTTTGACATGTTTCTTTCAGGTTTCAGATCTTGGCCGACAACCTGTGGTATCGACACAGGAGTACAATTAACCATTCCATACTTCACCAATAGGTCAGTAATGTACTTATATTGGGTAATTGTCATTACACGCTTCTGGCAATCTCATTTCACCTCCATTTTGAGAATGAAATTGATGTCACCTAAATCTTTCATTTTAAATCGTCTGGAGAGTTCAGACTTAATCCACTGCATGCTTGACATGCTTGGAGAAACGATGGTAATATCGTCGACGTAAACAACTAAAATAACCCAATTGGATGATTGCATTACATCCGCTAAGTCTCCCACTTACGCAAATACAGTACACTTTGTAACACTATACAAAACCTAATCCCGTGAGAAAGGCATGCAATACATTGTACCATATACGTGGAGCCTGTCTGAGACCGTACTGGCTCTTACGTAATTTCAGCACTTTGCTGGCGTATGAGCCCGCAGTACGTTGCGCGCGTCGTTCCTCGCTTCAGGGATCAGGGTACGCAGTTTCTTGATGACCACGTTTTGGAACGAGCAGAGTCGGTAGATGTCAACGCGCAACTTGACCGCTTCGCTGGGAGTCGAGAATAAATCCGCGATGGATTCGGCAGTCGCTAATTGGTGTACGCTTGAAACGCGATTGTTGCTTCTAGGCATTTATAGATTATTCGTAGACTGTGTATGTATAATTCACAAGACTAGTACTTTACACCTTCAGTCGAGTGGCGATTCTGCTCAAAAGAGACTAACAACGCGGACCCACTCGTGGAGAATTACTGTAATGTAAAGTAAAAACACCACACAACCGCTTTGAGAAGACAGTTGGAATACCTTGGCAAACAAGGTTGAGGGACAGGGACAGAGAGGGACACCCAGAGACACAGGGGAAAAGGCAGAGGCAACCAAGAAGTGTTATCAAATATAGCACACTAGGCGGAGGAAGGCAAATTGTAGAATGAATTAGATCTCCTTAACTCTCTCTAATCTAGCACATCCTGTACTTGTAGCCACATCGTTAATGCCACATCGCTTTTGGTTGGTGTTGAGGGGCGTTTACGCTCGATTCCTAAGTCGTAAACTGCATTACAACATTCACCCGTATTATCTCCTTAGCTTGCAGGTACACGCACACACGCAGTATGTAGAGGGTGTGGCTCAAACGAGGTTGAAAAGGAAGTAAGAACAACCAGTTTATCATCGCCACGAGTCAACCGACTACACGTTTGGGCTCTCACAACCACGCATTCTCTAGTTATACATAGTGTAAGATAATTCTCTTAATGCTATCTCTACAGCGAGTTTGTGCGCCAATTGATCCCTTAGGACGATGGCAAAGCCAATTGTAGTTCAGCCAAGATCGTGCGGCTCGTGCTTAGAGCCGACGCCAATCATACCATGACCTCTTCTCATGATACCTAGATTAACTTAATCATATGTCCTACTGGCTTCAGAACCCTGCACGAGCCTCGGGGCTGGCTGCCCTACGGCTAACACTCCCACTAAGAGCTCACTGGGATCCTTAACACCCAATTTAGCCCTTAGAGTAATGAATTGGCGTTTTTGAAGTGCTTTAGTTAGAATATCTGCAATCATTTCCTTGGAAGGACAAAACATGATTTCGGTTTTCTTGCTTTCAAAGAGATCTCGGGTAAAGAGATGACGAATATCAACATGTTTCGTTCCTTTATGATTACCAGGATTCTTTACACATGCAATTGCTGCTCTACTATCGCTCCAAACTTTAATCGGCCTTTTCATTTTAACTCCCATTTCTGTTATAAGAGCGTATATCCATTCGCGTTCCTTACAGCCTTCACTGAAATCTATTAGCTCCGACTCCACTGTGGAGAGAGCATTGCAATGCTTGGAGCTTGCCCAACAGACACAAATCCCAGCCACCCGGATAACATATCCGGTGACAGATTAACGATCTTTCGATTGAATCGCGAAAGAATTGTCAGTAAACACATCATAAGCTATGTCATTCTCATTGCCGCTGGGGTATAACCCATAGGTAGACGTTCCTTTCAAGTATCTTAGGATCCTCGATGCCGCTAGCCAAAGAAAACGACTCAAGTCTCTTACTGCATCAGCTATGTCAGATCTTGTTCCTCTAACCAGATATTTTAAGGATCCAATGAGCCCCCCTGAAGTCGTATGGTTGAGATTCAATCTGTTCCTTTGACATGTTTCTTTCAGGTTTCAGATCTTGGCCGACAACCTGTGGTATCGACACAGGAGTACAATTAACCATTCCATACTTCACCAATAGGTCAGTAATGTACTTATATTGGGTAATTGTCATTACACGCTTCTGGCAATCTCATTTCACCTCCATTTTGAGAATGAAATTGATGTCACCTAAATCTTTCATTTTAAATCGTCTGGAGAGTTCAGACTTAATCCACTGCATGCTTGACATGCTTGGAGAAACGATGGTAATATCGTCGACGTAAACAACTAAAATAACCCAATTGGATGATTGCATTACATCCGCTAAGTCTCCCACTTACGCAAATACAGTACACTTTGTAACACTATACAAAACCTAATCCCGTGAGAAAGGCATGCAATACATTGTACCATATACGTGGAGCCTGTCTGAGACCGTACTGGCTCTTACGTAATTTCAGCACTTTGCTGGCGTATGAGCCCGCAGTACGTTGCGCGCGTCGTTCCTCGCTTCAGGGATCAGGGTACGCAGTTTCTTGATGACCACGTTTTGGAACGAGCAGAGTCGGTAGATGTCAACGCGCAACTTGACCGCTTCGCTGGGAGTCGAGAATAAATCCGCGATGGATTCGGCAGTCGCTAATTGGTGTACGCTTGAAACGCGATTGTTGCTTCTAGGCATTTATAGATTATTCGTAGACTGTGTATGTATAATTCACAAGACTAGTACTTTACACCTTCAGTCGAGTGGCGATTCTGCTCAAAAGAGACTAACAACGCGGACCCACTCGTGGAGAATTACTGTAATGTAAAGTAAAAACACCACACAACCGCTTTGAGAAGACAGTTGGAATACCTTGGCAAACAAGGTTGAGGGACAGGGACAGAGAGGGACACCCAGAGACACAGGGGAAAAGGCAGAGGCAACCAAGAAGTGTTATCAAATATAGCACACTAGGCGGAGGAAGGCAAATTGTAGAATGAATTAGATCTCCTTAACTCTCTCTAATCTAGCACATCCTGTACTTGTAGCCACATCGTTAATGCCACATCGCTTTTGGTTGGTGTTGAGGGGCGTTTACGCTCGATTCCTAAGTCGTAAACTGCATTACAACATTCACCCGTATTATCTCCTTAGCTTGCAGGTACACGCACACACGCAGTATGTAGAGGGTGTGGCTCAAACGAGGTTGAAAAGGAAGTAAGAACAACCAGTTTATCATCGCCACGAGTCAACCGACTACACGTTTGGGCTCTCACAACCACGCATTCTCTAGTTATACATAGTGTAAGATAATTCTCTTAATGCTATCTCTACAGCGAGTTTGTGCGCCAATTGATCCCTTAGGACGATGGCAAAGCCAATTGTAGTTCAGCCAAGATCGTGCGGCTCGTGCTTAGAGCCGACGCCAATCATACCATGACCTCTTCTCATGATACCTAGATTAACTTAATCATATGTCCTACTGGCTTCAGAACCCTGCACGAGCCTCGGGGCTGGCTGCCCTACGGCTAACACTCCCACTAAGAGCTCACTGGGATCCTTAACACCCAATTTAGCCCTTAGAGTAATGAATTGGCGTTTTTGAAGTGCTTTAGTTAGAATATCTGCAATCATTTCCTTGGAAGGACAAAACATGATTTCGGTTTTCTTGCTTTCAAAGAGATCTCGGGTAAAGAGATGACGAATATCAACATGTTTCGTTCCTTTATGATTACCAGGATTCTTTACACATGCAATTGCTGCTCTACTATCGCTCCAAACTTTAATCGGCCTTTTCATTTTAACTCCCATTTCTGTTATAAGAGCGTATATCCATTCGCGTTCCTTACAGCCTTCACTGAAATCTATTAGCTCCGACTCCACTGTGGAGAGAGCATTGCAATGCTTGGAGCTTGCCCAACAGACACAAATCCCAGCCACCCGGATAACATATCCGGTGACAGATTAACGATCTTTCGATTGAATCGCGAAAGAATTGTCAGTAAACACATCATAAGCTATGTCATTCTCATTGCCGCTGGGGTATAACCCATAGGTAGACGTTCCTTTCAAGTATCTTAGGATCCTCGATGCCGCTAGCCAAAGAAAACGACTCAAGTCTCTTACTGCATCAGCTATGTCAGATCTTGTTCCTCTAACCAGATATTTTAAGGATCCAATGAGCCCCCCTGAAGTCGTATGGTTGAGATTCAATCTGTTCCTTTGACATGTTTCTTTCAGGTTTCAGATCTTGGCCGACAACCTGTGGTATCGACACAGGAGTACAATTAACCATTCCATACTTCACCAATAGGTCAGTAATGTACTTATATTGGGTAATTGTCATTACACGCTTCTGGCAATCTCATTTCACCTCCATTTTGAGAATGAAATTGATGTCACCTAAATCTTTCATTTTAAATCGTCTGGAGAGTTCAGACTTAATCCACTGCATGCTTGACATGCTTGGAGAAACGATGGTAATATCGTCGACGTAAACAACTAAAATAACCCAATTGGATGATTGCATTACATCCGCTAAGTCTCCCACTTACGCAAATACAGTACACTTTGTAACACTATACAAAACCTAATCCCGTGAGAAAGGCATGCAATACATTGTACCATATACGTGGAGCCTGTCTGAGACCGTACTGGCTCTTACGTAATTTCAGCACTTTGCTGGCGTATGAGCCCGCAGTACGTTGCGCGCGTCGTTCCTCGCTTCAGGGATCAGGGTACGCAGTTTCTTGATGACCACGTTTTGGAACGAGCAGAGTCGGTAGATGTCAACGCGCAACTTGACCGCTTCGCTGGGAGTCGAGAATAAATCCGCGATGGATTCGGCAGTCGCTAATTGGTGTACGCTTGAAACGCGATTGTTGCTTCTAGGCATTTATAGATTATTCGTAGACTGTGTATGTATAATTCACAAGACTAGTACTTTACACCTTCAGTCGAGTGGCGATTCTGCTCAAAAGAGACTAACAACGCGGACCCACTCGTGGAGAATTACTGTAATGTAAAGTAAAAACACCACACAACCGCTTTGAGAAGACAGTTGGAATACCTTGGCAAACAAGGTTGAGGGACAGGGACAGAGAGGGACACCCAGAGACACAGGGGAAAAGGCAGAGGCAACCAAGAAGTGTTATCAAATATAGCACACTAGGCGGAGGAAGGCAAATTGTAGAATGAATTAGATCTCCTTAACTCTCTCTAATCTAGCACATCCTGTACTTGTAGCCACATCGTTAATGCCACATCGCTTTTGGTTGGTGTTGAGGGGCGTTTACGCTCGATTCCTAAGTCGTAAACTGCATTACAACATTCACCCGTATTATCTCCTTAGCTTGCAGGTACACGCACACACGCAGTATGTAGAGGGTGTGGCTCAAACGAGGTTGAAAAGGAAGTAAGAACAACCAGTTTATCATCGCCACGAGTCAACCGACTACACGTTTGGGCTCTCACAACCACGCATTCTCTAGTTATACATAGTGTAAGATAATTCTCTTAATGCTATCTCTACAGCGAGTTTGTGCGCCAATTGATCCCTTAGGACGATGGCAAAGCCAATTGTAGTTCAGCCAAGATCGTGCGGCTCGTGCTTAGAGCCGACGCCAATCATACCATGACCTCTTCTCATGATACCTAGATTAACTTAATCATATGTCCTACTGGCTTCAGAACCCTGCACGAGCCTCGGGGCTGGCTGCCCTACGGCTAACACTCCCACTAAGAGCTCACTGGGATCCTTAACACCCAATTTAGCCCTTAGAGTAATGAATTGGCGTTTTTGAAGTGCTTTAGTTAGAATATCTGCAATCATTTCCTTGGAAGGACAAAACATGATTTCGGTTTTCTTGCTTTCAAAGAGATCTCGGGTAAAGAGATGACGAATATCAACATGTTTCGTTCCTTTATGATTACCAGGATTCTTTACACATGCAATTGCTGCTCTACTATCGCTCCAAACTTTAATCGGCCTTTTCATTTTAACTCCCATTTCTGTTATAAGAGCGTATATCCATTCGCGTTCCTTACAGCCTTCACTGAAATCTATTAGCTCCGACTCCACTGTGGAGAGAGCATTGCAATGCTTGGAGCTTGCCCAACAGACACAAATCCCAGCCACCCGGATAACATATCCGGTGACAGATTAACGATCTTTCGATTGAATCGCGAAAGAATTGTCAGTAAACACATCATAAGCTATGTCATTCTCATTGCCGCTGGGGTATAACCCATAGGTAGACGTTCCTTTCAAGTATCTTAGGATCCTCGATGCCGCTAGCCAAAGAAAACGACTCAAGTCTCTTACTGCATCAGCTATGTCAGATCTTGTTCCTCTAACCAGATATTTTAAGGATCCAATGAGCCCCCCTGAAGTCGTATGGTTGAGATTCAATCTGTTCCTTTGACATGTTTCTTTCAGGTTTCAGATCTTGGCCGACAACCTGTGGTATCGACACAGGAGTACAATTAACCATTCCATACTTCACCAATAGGTCAGTAATGTACTTATATTGGGTAATTGTCATTACACGCTTCTGGCAATCTCATTTCACCTCCATTTTGAGAATGAAATTGATGTCACCTAAATCTTTCATTTTAAATCGTCTGGAGAGTTCAGACTTAATCCACTGCATGCTTGACATGCTTGGAGAAACGATGGTAATATCGTCGACGTAAACAACTAAAATAACCCAATTGGATGATTGCATTACATCCGCTAAGTCTCCCACTTACGCAAATACAGTACACTTTGTAACACTATACAAAACCTAATCCCGTGAGAAAGGCATGCAATACATTGTACCATATACGTGGAGCCTGTCTGAGACCGTACTGGCTCTTACGTAATTTCAGCACTTTGCTGGCGTATGAGCCCGCAGTACGTTGCGCGCGTCGTTCCTCGCTTCAGGGATCAGGGTACGCAGTTTCTTGATGACCACGTTTTGGAACGAGCAGAGTCGGTAGATGTCAACGCGCAACTTGACCGCTTCGCTGGGAGTCGAGAATAAATCCGCGATGGATTCGGCAGTCGCTAATTGGTGTACGCTTGAAACGCGATTGTTGCTTCTAGGCATTTATAGATTATTCGTAGACTGTGTATGTATAATTCACAAGACTAGTACTTTACACCTTCAGTCGAGTGGCGATTCTGCTCAAAAGAGACTAACAACGCGGACCCACTCGTGGAGAATTACTGTAATGTAAAGTAAAAACACCACACAACCGCTTTGAGAAGACAGTTGGAATACCTTGGCAAACAAGGTTGAGGGACAGGGACAGAGAGGGACACCCAGAGACACAGGGGAAAAGGCAGAGGCAACCAAGAAGTGTTATCAAATATAGCACACTAGGCGGAGGAAGGCAAATTGTAGAATGAATTAGATCTCCTTAACTCTCTCTAATCTAGCACATCCTGTACTTGTAGCCACATCGTTAATGCCACATCGCTTTTGGTTGGTGTTGAGGGGCGTTTACGCTCGATTCCTAAGTCGTAAACTGCATTACAACATTCACCCGTATTATCTCCTTAGCTTGCAGGTACACGCACACACGCAGTATGTAGAGGGTGTGGCTCAAACGAGGTTGAAAAGGAAGTAAGAACAACCAGTTTATCATCGCCACGAGTCAACCGACTACACGTTTGGGCTCTCACAACCACGCATTCTCTAGTTATACATAGTGTAAGATAATTCTCTTAATGCTATCTCTACAGCGAGTTTGTGCGCCAATTGATCCCTTAGGACGATGGCAAAGCCAATTGTAGTTCAGCCAAGATCGTGCGGCTCGTGCTTAGAGCCGACGCCAATCATACCATGACCTCTTCTCATGATACCTAGATTAACTTAATCATATGTCCTACTGGCTTCAGAACCCTGCACGAGCCTCGGGGCTGGCTGCCCTACGGCTAACACTCCCACTAAGAGCTCACTGGGATCCTTAACACCCAATTTAGCCCTTAGAGTAATGAATTGGCGTTTTTGAAGTGCTTTAGTTAGAATATCTGCAATCATTTCCTTGGAAGGACAAAACATGATTTCGGTTTTCTTGCTTTCAAAGAGATCTCGGGTAAAGAGATGACGAATATCAACATGTTTCGTTCCTTTATGATTACCAGGATTCTTTACACATGCAATTGCTGCTCTACTATCGCTCCAAACTTTAATCGGCCTTTTCATTTTAACTCCCATTTCTGTTATAAGAGCGTATATCCATTCGCGTTCCTTACAGCCTTCACTGAAATCTATTAGCTCCGACTCCACTGTGGAGAGAGCATTGCAATGCTTGGAGCTTGCCCAACAGACACAAATCCCAGCCACCCGGATAACATATCCGGTGACAGATTAACGATCTTTCGATTGAATCGCGAAAGAATTGTCAGTAAACACATCATAAGCTATGTCATTCTCATTGCCGCTGGGGTATAACCCATAGGTAGACGTTCCTTTCAAGTATCTTAGGATCCTCGATGCCGCTAGCCAAAGAAAACGACTCAAGTCTCTTACTGCATCAGCTATGTCAGATCTTGTTCCTCTAACCAGATATTTTAAGGATCCAATGAGCCCCCCTGAAGTCGTATGGTTGAGATTCAATCTGTTCCTTTGACATGTTTCTTTCAGGTTTCAGATCTTGGCCGACAACCTGTGGTATCGACACAGGAGTACAATTAACCATTCCATACTTCACCAATAGGTCAGTAATGTACTTATATTGGGTAATTGTCATTACACGCTTCTGGCAATCTCATTTCACCTCCATTTTGAGAATGAAATTGATGTCACCTAAATCTTTCATTTTAAATCGTCTGGAGAGTTCAGACTTAATCCACTGCATGCTTGACATGCTTGGAGAAACGATGGTAATATCGTCGACGTAAACAACTAAAATAACCCAATTGGATGATTGCATTACATCCGCTAAGTCTCCCACTTACGCAAATACAGTACACTTTGTAACACTATACAAAACCTAATCCCGTGAGAAAGGCATGCAATACATTGTACCATATACGTGGAGCCTGTCTGAGACCGTACTGGCTCTTACGTAATTTCAGCACTTTGCTGGCGTCACGAATGAAGCCTTGTGGTTGACGGAAGTATATCACCTCGTCCAACTGTCCGTTCAGAAAGGCTGTCACAACATCCATTTGGTGACACTCGATATTGAACTTCGTTGTTATATATAACACTAGGCGTAGAGACTCGTAGCGAGCAACAGGTGAGTAGATGTCATCACAGTCGACTCCCACTGTTTGGTGGCACCCTTGTGCTACCAACCTAGCTTTATAGCGTTCAATTTGTTCATTAGCCAAGTATTTAACGCTAAATACCCAATGAAATGGGAGTTTGAGCAAGAGGTAATTGGGTTAGCTCCCATATCTCACTCTCCATCAGTGCATTGTATTCTGTTTGCAGAGAATCGATCCACTTTGCCCTGTCTATACTATTGACAGCTAATTTATACGATCGAGGTACTTCAGTTCGAGAGTCTGCGCCGCTAATCGAGGAATTAGGTGAAGAAGGAGTTATTAGTGAAGTTAAACAAATATAATCCTTAAGATATGCAGGTCTTTTACGTTCACGACTCCTTCGAGCTCCCTCCATTTGTGTGTCTCCTTTAGGAACAGTCGAAAATGTCGGAGAAGCATGATTGCTTGTCTCCTGGGAGATGGGAATGTTAACTCTCACTGTTTCGTTGACTGACACACCAGTTTCAACGTATCGACTCCTTTTAGAACGACGATCCACGACGTCCAAGTGAGATATGTCTTGTAGCTCGTCGTTGTCAAGCATAGGCGTGGTACTATTGAAAACTTTGCTGACAATACCACCTGCCTTTAATGCAGTATTTTCGTTAAATATGCATGACGCAACGCCTTTGTAACATAGATAGGATCAAACAGAACATCTCTTGCGACAAAGAAACGACTATTCTCTATGTCCAACAGGCGATAGCCTTTATATTCCTCCGAAACTCCTAGGAAGCGACGTTTCACCTCTCGAGCAGACAACGTCTTGTCTGTTCTTTGTTCCTTTGGGATGTACGCGAAGCATACAGATCCCCACATGCTTTCGTTGGCGCTGCCGGGGCAAACAATGCAGGAACAACGAAATCAGCGTACGCGAGCGCTCTTTTTTTAAAAGTTCTCGACTACCACTGACAACTCAGGTGAGGCTCCTTTTTGATTGGGCTTCACAAAAGCCTGTGCTTAAAGCCGCTCATGAGAAGGAGATTTCGGTTAAGCATGCAATAAAATTCTATAATGCGTGCCGTGAAATATGCAAACTCGAGCTCGAGCGAGTTGATCTTAAGGTATGTCATTTGGAGAACGCTTAACATAATGTATCCTTTTCTAGATCGGCGGTGTTGGAACTGTTGTTGAGATTGACGAGACGTCTCTCAAAAAGAAACCAAAGTGCAACCGTGGCAGTCGGCATGAGGACCATTGGTTGTTTGGAGGCGTTGAACGTTCCACTGGCCGTTGGTTTGGTTGTCTCGTTGGTGGCGATCGCACGAAGCAAACCTTGTCGGAATTGATTGTCAAGCATATTGCCCCTGGGACAACAATCATTTCCGACAAGTTTGCTGCGTATGTTTCGCCAAATGAGCGTCACACGCTCGAAAACAACCCATTATTGCGGTATAAGGGTTATACCCACTTGTGGCTGAATCACTCCAGGAATTTCGTCGATCTCTGTACAGGGGCATACACTCAAACCATCGAGAGTGTGTGGGAGCTCAGAATCAAGCGGTTTTTGAAGACAATGCGTGGGATCCGCAAAGATTTGTTGCCATACTACGTCAACGACTATTTGTGGCGATGCTGGTTTTTCCCCAAGCGGCCTACGGACGACATGTTCATGTATGGACTTGTCATCGGGATTAGAAAGCATAAGATGAATTATTCAAAATAGATTATTCTTTTTTTAATGTTAAATAATTTTTCATTTATCTTAGTGGGGGAGTTATTACACTAGTGCTCATTCTCACCTACTAGCGAAATCCAAAATTATGCGTTTTAACATGTTAGCTCAACTTTCAGAAAATATTCTTTTCGCCAGACTATATGTTATTTGGAACGAAGGGATAAAATTTGAGGCTTGATGGTTTTGAGGTTCGAGCCTACTCTACAATTTCCTTCCTCTACCTGGATCGGTGCCTTTTGGTAGCACTTGTTGGTTTATGTTAATGGTAATTTGATGAACATAACAGCGATTCTCATCGATCAAGTCTCTGTTGAGCTGTTCTGTATCGCTAATTCGGTGATAACATATTATTAGCTGTACTCCAAAGGCTAGAACTAAGAGCTGGTACGCCAGTGAGCTATCACATAATGTTAAAAACCTAGGTAACGTAAGAAAGAGCTCAAGGTGCGACCCATCAGGAACAATACACATTATTATATTAATGAAATATATTGAAGGAAAATGCACATTTCGAAAAAGATATTGTTCTCTCTTCATGGCTGTTGTTTGAACATTACAAGCATTGTCAAGATTGAAATAAAATTTATTTTTTAAAAATATTTCTTATTTTTAAGATTTCTTTTAAATTTTAAAAAAATATTTTAAGTTTACCACTTTGGAAACTATCTTTTTTATTGTTCCTGTTGTCTCCAGATCAAAGCGCATTCAAACACAACATGGAGCCGTCCAAGGGATCGTTTTTTGCATTCTCGAAGGCTGAATGGGAAGCATCCAAGGCGAACTAGCAACAGACAGACAACTACAGCAAGCTCGTCTGTAACGTATTTTGAACGTAGTCGAGCTGCGTGGCAACAATCGAGAATGGAGACAAGCTCTTCACTATGAAATCTACAAGATGCAACGGATATCCGGCAACCGTATATTATAACTTAGAACAGACAGCTCAAGAAATATTTAAGTGATACTTTTGGAGGAAAATAAGTTTCATAACAGTGTCATCTTAATGACACTTGAATAGTTTCTGTTTTACATTGCCGTGCCGCCATCCAGGCAAGGACTGCTAAAGCAAATTTCTAATCGTTAGGAGGAAAAAATGAAATAGCGGGCGTGATATGCACTTAAGAATTCGAAGATATCAAAATAAACTTGATGTCAATTACGTTTAGTGAATGGACGTACAGTGTACTAGTACAATATTGTACTGTACACTGTACCAATACAATGTGTACAGTAAAATGTAGTGTACATTAGTGTACGTTGTAATGATATAAGACGCTTTTCTCATTCATTATGAACTTGCACGTTCCTTACAATGGAGTCTACATCTAGAATGCATAAATCTGCATCTATCGCAGCCTTCAATGATGCATGGTCTGTAGCCACCATGCTGTCTACATATATTCCTAGCATGCACTAGTTTATGACAGCCTTGAACTTCACAAAATCTCTCTCCTCCGTGCCTTCCACAAAGGCCACGGACTCTCGCAGCTCGCTCGCAGTCTAAAAACGCTGCATCGTTTGCCGTGACTTCTGCAAACGCCTTCAGATTGGACTTTGTTTCGACAACCTTGGACATTGCAAAAGTTGTCTGAGTCCTGGACCCACGGGATAATGTCTACGCCTTAAGAACACCATGAGATACAATAGAATATATTAGAATAATTAACCTGATCGTGAATTCGACTGTGCTCAACGCTGCACTCGTCTGGTCGATTCAACTTGGTATACTTCTTGAAATCTTGATGCGGGGCGGGCCTCTCGAGCAGGTCGCGTAACGCTTGGAAGTGAATGTATCTCAGCTAGTGAGATATCCACAGGTATGAACTCTTCGTCATCGTCTGTGGTCACCACCATGGTAACTTTTGAAATGAATGGTGTGTGCGCAGATGAAATCAGACGTAATGATTAACTAATGCTCGCAAATAATTTATTTCTTCCAATAATATTTTTGACATCAATATTATTCTTATTGAACTTGTAAATTTATTGTACTAACTGTGTCGGGGCAGTGTCGGGCGAGTGTCATGATTACAGATACGTAATTGTACGTTGCAAATGGTACTAAATTTGGGTAAAGTTGCACGTATCGCAACCACATGATTTAGACATCGTGTAGCAGTTATATTTGCATGTGTTGTTAACTCCCATGTCGCTTATCTATCTTTCATACTGCAATACAACTGTGTCATCAAGAGTGGCAGTGGATCTGGCCGCAAGATATCGTGTCGCTATTGCAACAACGGCATCCCTTCAGCACATAGAACACGTTGGGTCATGCATTTGCGTGCGTGCACTCAAGACGTCAAAGACGCGTTTCCAGCAGACTCCTTCAAGAAACAAAAGCTCAGTCACACTAGCGTTAGCATGTTTCATCCACAAATGCCATCGGCTGCGACAAGGCAAGTGCACATGCAACAGTTTGTGGACCGAACCAACGGTCGAGACAAAGCGATGTTGGAAAAGCGTGTGCCCGTCTCTTTTATGACACTGGGATTCCATTTGCTGTTGCCCATTCAACTACCTGGAAGGAGTACCACGCGGCGCTTCGACCCGCCTACCAGCCACCGTGCAGCAAGCGTATACGAGGTGCACTTCTGGACGCAGCGTATCAAGAGCATTCTCGTGAGACAACAAGACACTTGGAGTCATTCAACTTTGTCCACTTGGTTTCCGATGGATTCAGCAACGTCAGACGACAACATTTTTTCAATTTTGGTGCATACACACCGAATTCGGACAGCCGGCCAATTGTCGTGGACATCAAGCCTACAAGAGATGAAGCTCAAACAGCTCAAGCCATTGCAAACGACATCTTGGATGTCATTGAGAAGATCGTATTCAAGAAAGTTGTCTCTGTCGTTATTGACAACGCTCCAAGCATGCGAGGAGCGTGGGCAATCATTGAAGAAAGACACCCTCAGATCATTTGTAATGGGTGTGTTGCGTATACGTTGAATTTACTTGTCAAGGACGTGTCCAAGTTAGCGCGCTTCGCTGAACCGCTCGAGCAAACCAAGGCCATCACCGCTTTTGTCATGCAGCGCGCACAAGTGTTGGACCGGTTTCGAAGCATCCAGTCCGAGCATCAATCATCTGGCCATTTGGACA
Organism: Aphanomyces cochlioides; assembly: GCA_019828595.1. Taxonomy (NCBI): domain Eukaryota; phylum Oomycota; class Saprolegniomycetes; order Saprolegniales; family Verrucalvaceae; genus Aphanomyces; species Aphanomyces cochlioides. The sequence goes on from JAHQRK010000004.1 coordinate 25,904, forward strand.
AGGCGCGTACACTTGTGTTTGTTGGTGAAACCAGGTGGTACACCCATGTAAATTGCGTGCAGAGAGTCATTGACAACCAACAAAGTTCTATGTTCTCGAACAACTTGCTACCCATCCAAGTGTGACGCGAAGTGGCGGAACACAGGCGGTCAAACGGAATGAGTTTATCTCTTATGTCCAAGATCCCGCGCTCTGGCATGGATGTGCCGCCTTTGTATCGGCTCTTCGTCCAACATCGGCACTTATTGGGCGACTCGAATCAAATTCAGCGTTGCTATCCGATATTTACGCGTCATTTGTCGAGCTGATGTTTCTTTGGATTCGGACGCCGAACTGAAGTCACTTGCTTTGGATCGTTGGGGTTTTATCCACACACCATCTATGGGCTTTGCGTATTTTCTCAATCCAAAATATGGTACCCGCGGTATGTACATCGATGCTGATGGCAAGCGTGACCTTCATGAAGTCATGAATCTGCTGCCAAAGTGCATCATCAACAGCCGCGGTCTGGCATCAAGCAAGAAAACAGTTGTTCAAGAGATAAAGGACTACATGTCTTTCGTGGCTCATGCGACAGGCGACCAATCGAATCTGATCAAACAACTTGATCCATATGCGTGGTGGGGGAGCATTGGCGTCGAAAAATTTCCAACATTGGCAGCCGCTGCAGCCATTCTCTTGAAGATTCCAACCTCTCAAGCCGCAAGCGAGCGAGTGTGGAGTATCAATGACTTCATTCACTCCAAGTGCCGCAATCGCCTTAGTGTGGACAAGGCATCGAAGCTAGTCATCTTGTATGCAAATGCCAGGGTGATAAAAAAAGAGCGCAACATTGTCGACATATGTGCCGGTAGTGCTCCTATTGAGTTATTTTATTGACAATTCTGTAGGTGCTGCTTCTGACCATGACTCCATGTCAGACAATGACGAAGATGACACGTCCTCTGCGAAAGATGCCTCTGACATAGAGGAAGTCAAGTTAGACTAACGCTGTCGCTAGTTGGATATCCACTTGTGCACACTTCATAATGAAATTCATATCTTTATCCAGTTTAAAGTTTCGATGTCTTTTCAACTTAGAATTTGTATGGACTGTTATTAAACTACACCAACATATGCACAGTGTACAGTAAATATTGGTGTACTGGTACACGTCCGCTCACTAATTACGTTAAAGTCCCTTTAATGAAAAATATATTGGATGAGTCTTATTTACCGGTCACCTTGCTGGGCTCAAGTGTATTTGACGCCCGGTAAATAATAAATGAAAACTTAAATAACACACAAATGAAAATTCATTTATTACGCTTACAACTTCCTTCCTATGGCTTGACATATTCCCGACATGAATTGTTCTTCCGTAGCACCCATAGGGAAGAACCATGAACGCCAGAAGAACTCATCGAGTAGCTCAGGCAGGACATCCTTGACAACACCGCGCATAGCCTTCATGTGTCTTTTGACACGAGTCTCCCACGCCCCCTCGATGGTTTGCGTATGAGCACTATTCGAGGGGTTGACGAAGTTTTCAGAGTGGTTGACCCACTTGTGGGAGAAATTCATCCCTAGTGCAGATTAAAGGACATTGAAACACGACTATGCCAGACAAATATCGATTAATTTCCAGTGTTTGTCGCTCGTTTGCGGAGACGTATGAAGAAAACTTGTCCGAAATGATAAGAGTGCCTGGCTTGATGCACTCTTTAATGATTTCAGACGAAGTTTTCTTCGTACGATCTCCATACACAAGGCGGCCAAACCATTTGCCCGTTTCACGGTCAACGCCACCAAAAAGCCAACAATCGGGATAGTATTCCCTCCGATGATATTTTGATTTTTTCTTAAGGGATGTCTCGTCAATTTCGACGACACATCGCACACCTCCTATCTAAAAAACATTAGTCAGAGATTTAATGAACAACGTACCTTCATATCAGCCCTGTTGGAGATTAGCGCCGCCGAGCAAAGATCACGGCACATGCTGCAAACTTTGGCCGCAGTCTTTGCTGCAACATTATTTCGCGGGCGGCTTGGGTCACAGGCCGCCGCGATGCCCAATGATAGATTAGGTGAACAATTTTTGGAAGGGGTGCTCTAAACTTGTCGAGCTCAGAGCCTTTTTGGGCACTTATCTGTCGACCTGTGCAGGTCGACTTATGGCATCGCCATCGACTCCCTTTGAGCTTCATGTTTGTCCCACAATCAGGACAAAGCATGGCGCGGCGAAGTAATCCTGGCTGTATGCACCACTGAACGCATTCATCGAGCGTTGTGGTTGCCGCCATCACCACCGCGGAGGAGAACATGCCCGTCGTGGACAGGTCGTATCCACTCATTGTGCAAATTGAGAGTGAATACCGGGCTCCAAAGTCAATTGATCACTTTATTTGAGGGTGTGTTCGGTCTGTGAATCATGATTCAATCTTGATTCTCCCATGCAAAACCTTGTTGGGTCATCCACGGGATTTACAAGCCTTCTTGAGAATCCACATTCACTCTCGGAATCTACCCCATAGAGGTAGAGTCAAAATATCATGATTATCCCACCAAAGTGGATTGTCCCAATGTTCCTTGAGGAACGGAAGGAAATTTCGCAAATATACATGTGGTTTGTAGTCGTTTTCAATTGGATAAAATGGTCCATGATCAACTTTGGATCATGATTCCAAGCCAAACCGAACACACCCTGAAGGTCTCCCGCCTCGGTTTTCCCGCTTAAGTATCGTTATTTTCCGAATAAGCACTTGTTAACTACTAAATAAATGAATTTCATTTATTATTTACCTGGCGTCAAGTATCGCTGGTCAAGAATATGTAGAATTTGGAAACTGGTTCAACCGAGTCAAACATTGATTAGGTAACTCAGACATCCAGTTACTGAACAATCTTGCCACATGAAGTGTGGTAGGGTCATGGTTGATGTGTAATGAAGTTGAGAAAATGGTACAACCCAGTCAATGTTTGACTGGGTTGTACCACTTCTCAACAATGCCTTTTCGATTTGTTCCAATTCTTGCCCTGCATTCTCGAGATTGGTCTCCAGTTCCGTCAGTCGAGAGTGGACATTGTTTGAAGTTTGTCGATTGAGTGCCCTCTCTTCGTGCAATTTGACTTTCAAGGATTCCAACGGGCACTCTGGTCTTGCGACTTGACGGCCAACAAGTCCAAATTGCTCTTCGTTTGATTTCATTGTCTTGATAACGGCCATCAGCAACCATTGCCTGATATCTTGCCTCGCTGTCTGTTCAGTTTGCTCGCAAAGTTTCATTCAGCGACATCAAACGTTGTACTTCAGCCGTTTGTTTGGTTAGACTATCGATTGCCATTGGATGCCCCTACGTCGCGGGACAGGCTGACGATGGCGTCGCTTACGGCGTCTGCCGCGTGCCCAATGTTGTTCATGCTGTCTTCTTGCACCAAGTTTTGACGGTCCCGTCGAGTTGCGTATGACAGTTTACACTGGCACGAATCTTGCGACCTGATTGGGCAGAACTGCTTGGAGCCTCACGATCCCATGTACTACACTCCTTCGGACACTTCGAGTGACTGCTGCTTAACCAAAAAGGGTAAGCTGACTGGGTTCTTAAACATTTGGGGCCAGAACGGATGGGGGTGACACAAAATCGGATCAGGTCCTCCCCCACGTCAGACCTCACAACCAGAATGTACAACTCGGCAACCAGCCGAGTCAGCCGATAAATCAGGCGTTCCCACGCTTTACCGTCGGTTTTGTGGGACTTCGTGAACATCCGAGCCCAAATGTCCTCTACGCAGTATTGCCAAAAATCCAACAGCGCTGAGTTGAATTCTGCAACTGCAAGCTTCTGTTGGGGGTGGGCGGATGGAGTATGCTGTAAATCGGGAAGAAAAGATCCGGTGGAGTGCCAGTAACGTCGCCAGGGCTGCAATCGGTGGACGTCATCGAAGAGACCTCGAATCACACGTATGATAGTCTCCGTATCACCCTGGTCGCTGGACACTTGGTTACGATCCTTGGCAGAGCCGCCAGAATCCACCACCTCCCTCGGGACCAAATCTCCGCGATTCTCGATCGTTCTCGTTTCTAGGCACTGGTGTTTGCCCGATTCGAGGAAGGCCAAAAGTCTCGCACCGGAATTTGTGCCGAGCTTCTCCGTCAACCTTTGTTTTTGTTTGGGTATCGTGGTGCTCGATTTTGGATATCTGATATGACGGGAATCGCCGCTGACTCGGTTGGATGCGGGTTCCACAATTGCATAGCGAGGGAAAAACTCAGTCCTCGCAGGACCCTTGTTCAAACCATCCATGAAGACGGTTACCCGAGTGTCTTCGGGAAGGCATTTGTCGTCGACAAGACTTGCATGTAGGAAACGCAAGTCGTGAACGTACTCACGAAGGCTCATCTTGCCTTGACTCATCTTCATGAATCGAGAGCGATAGCGATAGTCGCTATTGTGCGGTAAGAACGACCGCTTTAACTCTTTCGAGAATGCTTCAAATGTCGGAAAGCAATTGGGATTACTCATACGCAGCGAGTCCAAGCCTCTGCTCGCCCCTTCAGGTGGGACATCGCAAACGCGATCTTTACAGAGTCTCTCTGTACATCCATGGCGTTGGACGCCATGGAGAGTTTCAACAGCCATCGCATGGCGTTGTGAGACTCAGCGCCACCGAAATCGCTGACGCTGATCTTCACGTGTCTCGACTTGCCACCGTGCTTATCGGTCCCCACCGATCCTTCCACTGTGTCTCGTACGACAGCGGTGTCTCGGAGCTGTTGCTCCAGATTCGCGATCTGTTGGCGAAGGGGCTCTTCTCCAAGTTGCTTCAATCGCAAGGCATTGGCAACTTGGCCTTCAAGATCTTGAATCTTCTCACTGGAGGAGGCAACGCCAGTCGTAAGCTTCATGTCGCCATAGCGACCAATCACCTCAACGAGGTGTAGCTGCTGATGCGGCTCTAACGGAGCCAGCATTGCCGTGCAATCGGCTTCGCCCATCGCGGCGATAAGTCGGTCGATCATGACTTGATGACCAGGTGTAAAATGGTCAGCGTATTCAAATGACATGTTGGTCTTGGACGAACTAGAGTGCTACCAGATGTAACCGGGCTTGCAGGCTTAAGATGAAAGCCCAGAACTCAGTAGATTGAAGAGTGACCTTAGACTAAGCTACAGACTAAGAGTGTCTTGACTGTTCTATCCTACAGTCTTCCATCGAGTGCGGCGTGGCGGATTGCCGCAAAACACTGCGCTCCCAGAGCGCTACGCATGCATCGGCATTCAGCATGCACTGTGCATGCTCTTCGGGCTGCTCTCGGCGTCTTGGCAATGCCCACTTCATTTACTTAGACTGTGCAATAAACTGAGCACATGTGTGGTATTCACTGTAATACAAGGAAACTGCATTACATGTGTCTTTCATAAAGATTTAGCTCAGCTGATTTCGAAAAGAAAAGTGAAGACTGCGACTGATCACTGGATGTCATACAATGAAATGCCCATGTGGATGTCCAAGGCTGCGGCGAAAGTGCTTTTAATGTGAAGGACAACTTGGCTTGGTGTATTGAAGCCGAAGTCAATCTTGGGGATCACTCTAGCAGACATAGTCTTGGAAGTTTCAGATGATGGTTTCCCGGCAGACTTGGTTTGCCATCTGTGGCGATCCCTAAGTTACCACAGATTCTAACGGCTCAAGTTCAATGGCTCCGATCCACTGGCAAATGTTGAGCCGTTGAATGTAACTCAACGCGAAGGTCGAGCGCCGTACAGATTCAAATGAAGGTCACAACACCCACTGCAACAACGGTTTCTTAAGCTATTTGGAATTCTGGTGGACGTCGCATGTTCACTTCAGCTGGCAAAAAGACATGCAATGAAGTTCTCAAGAATTTTCGAGTAATTGCCGACTAGAGTATGGTCACTGTACTTGCCGGCCCTAAGCTTGGCAGGATACCCTTTTAGTCTACGATGTCAAGTCAATACGTAGATTTGACGACAGAAGAGCATCATGAAACGAGGTAGCAGTTAGTTGAATCTATTTATGAGCACTTCCCAAAACATTTTCCCGTCGCGATCGTCGTTTACACGGCGCCAAGCGGTCTTGATAAATTGATTTAAGTCGTTCTTCACAGTGGACACTTTCTATTTATCTGGGCTTTTGCAACAGGGTTGCACAATCCGAACAGGATTGAGAAAGCCACGCTGGCTCTAACTCTCGAAAGGCCATCGAGAGACGCGCATTGACGCCTTCGACTGGGGGCATATTTCCTCTGTTCTGCCAGCACTGCTCACTTTTGTCTTCGTTGAGATCTCCAAATCTTACGAAAGCATATGTTAACCTTTATATTCGTGTCCTAGGCAACCCACAGAGCGAGTTGCGAAATTGTTCTTTGTTTGTCCAAATTCAATTTCAATTGTTTTTGACATTCTGAAGCGTCGTATTGAAGTCATTTCCTTTGAAGAATCTAAGAATCTTGCCTCCTGATTGGCCAAGATTCAAGAGGTATCCCCAAGACTCCTATTGAAGTCGTTTAAAAATCCATGTCTTTGTCGGTCTAATTATACTTTAATTATACTATATCGATTCATTTGTCTCTCCCATCACCTCACGTTGTCTCGGACGTCGTGGCCCCTCGACAGCTCTCGACTCTTTTTCTTCTTACTAGAAAATCAAAGACTTTGTCAGTCAAATCACACTCTAATCACACTATATTTATCTATTATGTACGATAAATAATGTGAACTCCCCGAATGAACGTCGACGTCATATGTGTAACACTGTTCAGGAAGACGAAATACAACCGGATAGTGTACAAGTTAACGAGTTCACTCGAGTCCTAGCTGAAACATGGATCGCTCGTAGCTCGTTCATCTCGATAGCTATGACGATAATTCCTCGTTCTATATGCTTAGATTTGTCTGTTCTATATATCTTGATAGTTGCAGACCACGTCTTGGCCCAGGAGAAAAGTTGGTAGCTCGAAAATTTGCCAAAATTACCCCCTTGTCTTAAGATTCTCTGTTAAAGCACCCGTGATAAATACGTTGCTATTTCGTGAGTTTCATCTCTCGAAAGTTGCTAACGAGAATGTCTCGATGTTCGGCTATCAGTTTGACGTTCTTTTGGTTGCTGTTCGACTGGCTCATTGTAGTTATTGATTCCGACAGATACAGCACAAGTTTGGCATGACCTCGAGCTCTCGCGGCTTTCATCGCACTCAACTTTGTGGTTTCGTTAACAAGGCCACGTAGTGTTTTAAAATTATACGTATAGCGTGATTTTAGTATACACATTATATAAATACAATGCATTTATTATACATGTTCATGTACAGCATAGCATATCTACTTTGAATCACTCATCGTGTTCTTCGTCTTCAGACATATTCGAGTCACTTTCAACTCCCAGCATGACATTAATGAAGTTTACATCACCATCGACAATATCGGCATTCATGTATTGTTTGACGAGCTTCGTTACTTTGTCAGGAAGTAAACGGTTCCTCCTTTTTGAAAGGAGGAAGTCATATATGCTCCAAACTCTTTCTGATGCTGCTTGCGAGGTTGGAACATTAAATACAATGCTAGCGACCTTGAAAAGGAGAGGAAATTTTGACGAGCCAATTTGCAGCCAATAAGTCATTGGTTGATCGCAACCAGCAATAAAAGAAGCTGCTCTTGCTGAGGGATGCTTCATTTCACTAATAAAATCCTCAATTTCTGCTTTCACTGAAATTAAATCCTTCGAGAATTCTTTCTTGTTCACAATAAAATCTGCCAAATATTTGAATGTATGTGTGAATACATGAAGAATAACGAAGATTCTACCCAACTCTACCAGTTTCTACCAATGTTCTACCATCCGGTAAACTATGGTCGCCACCGGAAATCGTAATCTTCCAAGATCGTGTTCATCACAAGGGTCGCATCGTCACCAAGTATGACAACGGTCTCCAAGTTGTACTTGATCGAACCTAACATCCAGGCTTTGGTCGGCAGGAATCTACCTTTGTTACTGACGAAACTACAGCTACAACAATCCACATACAACCGCGACCACACTGGAGATCGTTGTTTAAAGTTAAACTCAAAGCATGCTTACAAAAAGCATATTCGCGGCTTGAAATACTTCTGCTCACTAATTGGTGACTATGAGAGTCTTTTACCACTCATGGACAAGCCCCCAGAGCCATTCTGTCCATCCATGTCGGCCAAATCTATCGCTAACCTCATTGTCATCAAGAGAAGTCGAAGTGGCACTCCATTTATTCCTCTTGGCCAAGACGAACAATGTTGTGACGTCCTTGGACGCCCTATCTATTGCCAAGGAGGTTGGGTTGACCCACACAATGTCGATCAAATGTTATCAGCCATAACTGTATTGCACGCAGCGCGGGGCCAGAGGGGAAATTTTGTAGAAAAGTGCGTTGAGTGCTCGGCTTTGTTGGAAAAAATGAAGAGACATGGTTGCCGATTGCACAGGGCAGCTCCTCACGATTGGCGTTGTGGAAATCCCAAGCTCAGTTCAATTGTTGAAAATACTGCTAAACGATTTCAGCAGAATGGAGCCGATTACATTCCAACAGGCGATTCACCTCTGTCGCCTTGGGAACTGCTTGATATACGAACCCATTTGCTTTCTACAAATCGTTTAGCTGACCTCCAGTTGTTTGTTATGATATTACTTTGCTGCAAGCTCTTCTTACGTGGCGATGAAGTTGTATCCATTCGTTTTGATCATTTTATTGGTGATTTAGCTATTGTTGATGATAATGGTGTAGTTGAAGCATTGGCTATCAAAGTGAGAGGAAAATGTGATCCACGCCCAGTGACCCTAATGATATGGAGTGACGATGTTATCCCTCAATTGTGTCCAGTGCGTCCTACTCTGATTTATGTTCGTTTGGCTTGTGGACCGACCGACGAATTTCTCTTCAGTGGCGAGAAAAATGGACACTTTTCACCAGGTGCCTTTCAAGATCGCTTTAAAGCAATTTGCAATAAGTTTCTGGATCGTGATGGGCCAATTGGAACACATTCGTGTAGAAAGACAGCATATTTGTTAGCAGTATGGGGTGGTGGTGAAGAAAGTGATATGATGCTTAGCAATCGTCATAGATCAGTGTCGCAAGCTGTGAAGTACAAACGCGATGCTCTATTTACTTTAAACGTCGCTAAGAAGAATGATCGCAATTTAACTCGAGTTGTGCCCACGTGGAAATCAATTGTTTGCCTGGATTTACAAATGGGGCGAGCCACCAATACGAAGGGATCCCTGGCGTACAAGCCACTTAATGATTTGGCTGAATCGATCACTTGTGTGGATGCCGTGGTAAAAAAATGTTCTTCGTGTTGTCCAAAGCGTCATGAATTTCAATAAGCCTACAACAACGTATGATTCGATCCGAGAATTCTGTTCATCAAACTTGTCCGCTGGCAAGTCTCGACAATTGATACAGTTAATTGACACATTTGCAATGGAACTTCGTTGCAAACTTGCGCAGAATGATCCTGATATTGGCGTGCTAAACACTACTCCTAACGATAAAAAAATGGATGGTAACATTGATACCAAACAAACTCCAGGGTCAAGCAAGCGGAAACGAGGTGGTACGTTCGACTTTGAAGGCCGGCATTCTCTCCGAAAAGTTCCTGATCCTATTGCAAAACTCAAACAAATAATCAATTATCATGAACAAATACCACAAGACTACAGCCAAATGACGGAGCCAGCACGAGTGTTCGCCTTGACCACATTGATTCCAGCTGTACTTTGCCTAAAACATCATTGTCAAGGCGACGAAGCAACATTTCTCACTCGGTGGGCGCCGTTTAACCATTCCAATTTCATCAAAAAATGCTGCAATGGTAAGGGTGAGGCGTGTTGTAACATAATATAGTACCTTCTGTCTGTTTCCCTTTCATCGCGAGAGACTTGGCCATTCTCTCATATAGTACATTCTGTGGCTTTCCCTTTTCATTGCGAAAGACTTGGCCAGCCTGCTCTGAACTCATTCAAGTGCTGCTGGTGAAAACGTGATACGTTCTCCTTGAGCATCTTCAAGTGACTTCGACGAGATCTACCTCCAGCCAAGCGTCCGGTGCATTGCCTTCTCTGAAGGTTTCCTTGACTTCTGTTGCTCGAAACCTCAAAAGTGATTGACCATGACTCATTTACCGGGAGATCCGGATAACGGCTCTACACACTCTACCAAACGATAATAGATATGTATCGTAAATATCATCTTCCAGCATTCCTTCTCCAGCTTTTGTAGAAGGATCCAAGAAATAGGCAAAACTCATCGATAATGTGTGCAAAAATCTCCAACGAGTTTCAACAATTTTTGTTAAGCTGTCATCGTATTTCCAGCATTTAAATAACTCCATAAAATATTGATAGACATCAGAAAGCATGCACCGATTGCTTTCGAATTTGGCAATCAATGCAGTTGTCGGTTTTAAAAGTAATTCCACAGACGTCAATTCAATCCAGAAAGATTCATCCTTAATCGTATTGAAAAAATCATTCTTCTTTGATTTAGCATCCCCAGAAGCAACAATTCCACTAAATACTGAGGACTCCACAAGTTGAACCAGAACTTTTTTGTTCTCCAAAATACGAGCAACACAATTATATTGAGAATACCAACGTGTTGATACTGTATTTTCAAGTTGTCTTTTCGATTGAATTTCCTTTTCGTTGTAAAGAGTTCTTTGAATCGATTCAAACCGCTTTGACAATGCATTCCTATCTTTTACAAACGATGTAATCAATTTTGACTTTTCCAAAATATTCCAGACATTATCCAATTTACACACATCTTTCACCAACAAATTTATTGTGTGAGCAGCACAGCCATTGTAGATTAATCCTGGAAATTTAACCTCGAGTATTCTCCATGCTGCTTTCATATTTGCAGCATTGTCGGTCACAACAGCCGATATTTTTTCAATTCCAATTGATAAGATCGCATTTTCCAGATATTTAGCAATATTTACTGCGGTTTGGGATTCCTCGCCAGTGTTAATTGTTTGATCAAGACAGGTCGAATAGATTTAGTTGGAAATACAGCAACAATGTTAACCAGATGATCATTACGAGAGGAGGTCCACCCATCAGAGACCAAACTTATATGATTCATATCCTCAAAATACTTTGAAATTTGATTGTCCAATTGTGCATTAGCCCTATTTAAGATTTCGCCAGAGATTTTCCAGCTTGGAGGGGGGAGTACGAAGGACGGAGCAATTTCAGAAAGTCCACCAAAGCTTTATTATTTGCCAAGTGAAAAGGAATTCCTGTAGTAAATTTTTTTTTGCAAACGCTTCGTCTAGTTGTTGCTGCAAAGCGCCATCTAATCGGTCAATCCATTGATTAATCGGCGCACAAGCCTGCTTTAGCTTTTCTCTGTTTACAACCTGTTCAACTAAGCCATTTGGAGATACTACAAAAGCAACTGCAGTTGGTCGTTTTAGTGGAGGCTTCTGTAAAACCATGGATGGATTTGTTGCTTTAAAAGCATCACAAGTTCTTTGATACGCTTCCCACCGTTGCTTGTTTGGAGGGAGAATGTAAAAAATATTTGCACTTCACGACACGTTTTGAGCCATGACCAATCTTTACCACATGGATGTCCATCGCAGTACACACCAGTTAAGCACCTAGAGACCTAGAAAGGGAAATGTGCTTTGAAATCAGTCTTATTCTTCTATTCTTCTTTCCCGTTACTCCTTGTGTCTAGTTGAAAACTATACGTATAGTTACAGTTACTTATCAGTAAAGTTGTTGGCTTTTGAACTTTCATGACGTTTGGCAATGTAAACTGCAGTTTGGGATTCCTCTCCTATGTTTAGTTGTTTGATAAAGAACTGGTTGTATGAATTTAGCTGGAAATACAGCAAAAACATTAACCTTATGATCATTTCTAGAGGAGAACTACCCATCAGATGCCAAGCTAAAATGCTTCGTGTCTTCAAAATTCTTGGTAATTAGACTCTCCAGTTGTTCATTAGTCCTATTCAAAATTTAGCCAGATATTTTGCTGCTTAAGCTTTGCGAGTATGAAGGCCGTAGCAATTCTATAATATCCATCAATGCTTTATTGTTGCTAAGTGAAAAGAAATCCCTGCAGAGAAAAGAATATTGCAGACGCTTCGTCTTGTTACTGCTGCAAAGCACCATGTCATCGGTCTATTCATAGATTAATGGTGATGAAGCTTGCTTTAACTTTTCTCTGATAATAGCCTCTTCAATTAAGCCACTCATGGATTCTACGAAAGCCAACGGGGTAATATTTGTTGAGAGGTGTTGGCCCTTCCCGGAGGATCGGCTTTGTACGTTCATGCATCATCCTTTGATCATGGTGCATGCACCATGATCAAAGGAAACATGTGAGCTACATTTATTAGATTAGAGAGAACAGATATAGATTTAGATAAGTCGTGTGCAGGCAGCTATGTGCACCATTCATGTAGGTAGACTTAGTGCTAACCATCAATACACTCTTCAAAAAGCACTCGTGGCCTCACAGCCACCGACTCATCTTTGCGCCTGAAGGAACTCGCGTTCCAACAGGTTATGAGCCCAACCGCAATGAGTCTGAAGACCCCTATCATGCTTCTTGAAGAAGGCAACTGGAACCAATGGAGAACGTACCTGAGAGGTCGATTGCTCGCTAAGGGATTATGGCATCATGTAGAGTCGGCTGCGTCAAAGCGACCTACAAAGCCATCACACTTCCGTACACCGGGACGAGAAGGAACGAACCTCGACGATGAGGCTGACACCGCTGACACCGCTGACGCCGCCAACGATGGGCTGGCATTGGGGTTATTGATTCAATGCATTGCGCCGTCGCAGTTCCAGTACATTGAGAACTCAACGACGGCGGCAGCCGCATACAAAGCGCTCGCAGATCATCACGAGCCCAAGACGCGTTTGGACCGTCTTGATGTAATGGAAGATTTCTACGGCATGAAGGGGAATCAGAAACAAGAAACGTTACCTGAGTTCATGGAACGTTATGAGATTGTGCTGCGACGGCTACGTGAAGCCGACAGCGAAATGACAAGCGCAACAAGCGTCGATCGGCTGCTCCAAATGATGCCCTGGGAGCTACGACATGTTACGTATCAAGTTGCATAATCGATTACCTTGAGCGGCGACTTTGCGCGCGTCCGCTCTCTCTTGGAAACCGAGTATAAGGCCGCCATCAAGACTGGCGCCTTGCGTCCACCACGCGGCAGCAATAACGATGAGAGAGCTCTTAGCTCAAAACAAGGCAATAATCGGGACAAACGCAGCAAGAAGGGCGAATGCCACTGGTGCGGCAAAAGTGGGCACTGGCAATCCGAGTGCCACCAAAAAGCTGCTGGTAGGCCGCGAAAGACAAAGCCCTACAAGCAAGAGGATAAGCGAGACGTCGCGAGCAACAACGCACTTGATGAATGCGTTTGGACGTTCACGGCGATAATCGAAGACTGCGACGACACTGCCCTGCACTCGGTCGCGGCGTTGAGGCCCATCATTGTCGACAGCGGCGCGTCGACGCACATGACCGGCGACGCATCGCTGCTGACCGACTTGACCGACTGTGATCGCATGGTGGTCGTCGCCACCGGCGCCAAGACACGGGCGACAAAGATGGGCACGATGCGCATCAAAACGAGCCTTGGAACCATCTTGGTCTTGAAGGACGTCCTGCTGGTCGACGGCATGCCTCACACGCTACTATCAGTCGCAACAGTCATGCGCAAAAACCCAAGATGCCGACTCACCTTCGGCGAAGGTGAATGCACGATCGACCACGATGGCATACCTTTGGCCAAGGCGACACTGAACCAAACGGACAAAGTGTTTACGCTCGAGTTGGCGCGCAACGACGCGCAAGCCATGTCCATAACGACCACTACGTCAAAGTCAGAGCTGTGGCATCAAAGAGCCGGCCACTTACCCATCGCCGCCATAAACCGATGCGGTGCCTTGGGGCTGGGCATTCCAAGCGACCTTGCCTTGCCGACAGCCAAGTGTGAGTGCTGCATACAAGCCAAGATGGCCAAGGTGCCCAACCCCAAGACACACTCGCGGACGTTCCGGCCAGGGGAGTGTTGGGTCTCCGACACGAAAGGCCCTATGAGAACAGCGTCAGTCGGCGGATGCAAGTACTATACCGTGTACGTTGACGCCGCCACGCACTACAAGATCGTGAGATTTGTGCACTCAACAGACGCTACCACTCAACTCGAGAACTGGAAAGCGATAATGGCTTGGAGCCAAACGCAAACCGGCAACAAAGTAAAAGTGTTCCGCTCGTCGGCCGACTTCGAAGCAGAGCTCAAGAGGCATGGCATCCACCACGAGTCATCTACACCAGACAATCAGTGGCAAAATGGAATGGAAGAGCGCGCTCACCGTTTGCTCATGGAGATGGCCATGGCCATGCTTGTCCATGCTGGATTGGCTAGGCGATGATGGGCAGAGGCCGTCAACACCGCCGCCTTCATCCAAAACCGCGTTGTTCACGGCTCCAAGGCCACCGCCACACCAATCCATGCGTTGACAGGCCATCGCGCCAAGCTTGACAAACTCCGCGTCTTCGGCTGCGTAGCCTACAATATGGTCAAGGACCCAACACGTCGAGACAAACTCGCACCGAAGGCCGCCAAGTGCGTCTTCATGGGCTACGCCGAGCATCAACGGGCTTGGAAACTCTATGACTTGGAGTCAAACAAGACGACCACTGGTGTCCATGTTACCTTCTGCGAGGACGAATTCCTCGGCGATCGCTCGAAGCTGGATGACTACCTAGTCACAACTGATGATAGTGACGATGAAGAAGACGAGGGAATACACACCCAATCGGCCAGCCAACCGGCACCACCAACCGTCGAGCACACCGACAGCACACCACGCCACCAAGGAACACGCGAAGCCATTGGGGCCAAGGGATCGGCACCACCCATGCCAAAGCGGCTCTTCACTGGCCCATCCCGTTGGCGACCAGACGTCAAGACCCACCCTTCGCCTACTTGACCGGTTCAAGAGAAGTGACAGTGGACCAAGTACCCATGATGACCGAAATGTAATGCCAAGCGGGATAGTGCTGCGTCCTCGGGATAAGTTGCGCCCACCAAGTCGCGACGTCAGCGCTGTCCATGGACGACCCACCGACAACCCATCACGTGAGCAGCAAGGAGTTGCCAGTGAACCGCTCGACAACAGCGCTGACGCCAACTGGACGATCGATGACTCCCACGTGGCAGCTTCAATGACAATCGATGGCGTCGAGTTCGCTTGCTCAGCAATGGCGCCACCGGTTGACGTCCCTCAGAGCCATCGCGAGGCAATGGCCATGAAGGACCGCGACGAGTGGGCGAAGGCAGAGCAAACGGAACTCCAGCAGCTGCGCGAAGCCGGCACGTGGAAGCTTGTCGACCTTCCACCAGGCCGCAAATCGATCGGCAGCCGATGGACATACGCGAAGAAGACAAATGCCGCGGGCGAAGTTGTCCGGTACAAAGCGCGCCTAGTATGCAAAGGGTTCAGTCAAGTCCAAGGAGTGGACTACCTCGACACATTCTCTCCCGTCGTCAAGATGACAACTGTTCGCACATGCATGGCCTTGACAGCGGCCAAGAAGTTGGCAGTCCTCCAAGCCGATGCCGACACGGCCTTTGTCCAGGCGTTCATCGACAAAGGTGTGATGATCTATGTCGATCAACCGCCTGGACATGGCGACGGCACCGACCGCAAGGTGCTGCTGATCAAGGCGCTGTATGGCTTGAAGCAGGCGGCTCTTGCCTGGTTTGAGCATTGCCGCAAGATCGTTTTTGGCATTGGCTTCCGTCCAAGCAACCACGATCCGTGCCTCTATTTGCGTGGTAGCTGTGAAGAATTGGAAATGATCGCTGCTTACGTGGACGATTTCTTGGTGTTTGCTTCGACAGAAGCCAAGGCCGACATGATCTTGGACCAGCTCGAAACCAAGATGAAGCTCAAGCGCCAAGGGGAGATGTCATTCTTCCTAAGCATCAAGATTGAGTATGATAAGCATGATGGCAAGATTACCTTGACGCAAGAGGCATACGCTCGCAAGATCCTCGCCCGCTTTGGGATGACCACATGCCATGGGTACACTACCCCCGAGGTCGACGATCGTGAAGACCTATGGCACGACAGCAGTCAACCACAGACCGACCAAGAGACTTACCGATCGATGGTCGGGTCATTGATGTACCTCATGACATGTACCCGGCCTGACATATCGCACGCCGTTCAGCGCTTGTCGCGCCACCTCCATGACCCGCGAGTACCCCACGCCATTGGCGCCAAGCGAGTCCTTCGATACGTCAAGTACACCATCGGCACCGGACTCACCTTCCGCTCGTCTGACGCCAACCTCGTCGGGTACTGCGACGCAAGCTGGGCGACAAGACCTGACCGACGGTCGACCACAGGCTTCGCTTGCTTTGTCGGTGGTGGCATCGTGTCTTGGAAGTCAGCGCGCCAGCGAGTCGTTGCAATGTCGACATGCGAGGCCGAATACGTGGCGCTGGCTGAGCTGGCGAAGGAACTGGTGTGGCTTCGCGGCCTACTCGAAGACATGAACATGAAACAAGAACAAGCAACTCTTACCTGGTGCGACAACAAGGCGGCAATTTCCACGGCGGAAAACGTTGGCGTTGCATCGCGCAGCAAGCACATCGATGTGCGGCACCATTTCATCCACCAGCTCATCCAAGCAAACGTACTCGACCTGCGCCATGTCGGCACCGCGGATCAACTCGCTGACGTGATGAGTCTCAACTCGAGCTGCCATCGACAAATTCAAAACTGAAGCTATGCATCCGAAAAACGAAAATGAGATGAGGCAGTTGGCATCAGCAACCAGCCAATCAGAAGAAGGCTTCCAACCCCAACCCCATTCGAAGCCGAATTAGCGCGATCCACCTCCAGCGCCAACACAGGGGAGTGTTGAGAGGTGTTGGCCCTTCCCGGAGGATCGGCTTTGCACGTTCATGCATCATGCACCATGATCAAAGGAAACATGTGAGCTACATTTATTAGATTAGAGAGAACAGATATAGATTTAGATAAGTCGTGTGTAGGAAGCTATGTGCACCATTCATGTAGGTAGACTTAGTGCTAACCATCAATACACTCTTCAAAAAGCACTCGTGGCCTCACAGCCACCGACTCATCTTTGCGCCTGAAAGAACTCGCGTTCCAACAATATTAGGCTTCTGTTAAGCCACTGATGGTTTTTAGCATTGAAAGCATAGCAAGTTGTTTGATGAGATTTCCAGCGTGCCTGTTGGGAGAGAGAGATGTAATCAATATTTGCTCCTAATGATTTGTTTGAGCCATGCCCATTCTTAACTACATGAATGTCCATAGCAGCGCACAACAACAATAAGCACCTAGAGACCTAGAGAGAGAAATGCGCTTCAAAATCCTGCCTTATTCTTCTATTCTTCGATCTTGAGAGTCTTGTTTTAAGATTATACGTAAACTGTCAATTTACTATACATTTACACGACGTATATGTGTATAGTGCAACACTAAACGTATAACATTGCTTTAAACCCTAAGCCACGTTCCATGAGATATTTTGTGGTCTCCAAGTGGCCGCCTTCAACTGCCCATAGAATACTCTCAGAGCTGTCGCCTGGATATTTGATGGTTTGGAGGAACTTGATCATATCGATTTGGCCATTGAGAGCTGCCAAATTCACAAGAGACTCGCGGTACAAGCAGAGATTGAGCATGGAGTGCAGAGTGGTGACCAAATCCATGCGACCAAAGTAGATGGTATATTGTACGATAGCTAGTCGAAGCATTCTTGAGCAAGCCAATAATTTGGGTAACCGAGCAATTCCGTAGATGTAAAACCAATGTAGGAGGAGCTCGTTGGCAGATTGCATATGCTTGGGAACGACTTTGGGTTCGTAGAAGTCTTTGTAAATCAGGCAGAGTCGAGCGACCAACTACTTGACATCTTTGTGGGCTCCTCTCTGGTAGGAGGCAATGATAGGCGCTATCTCCTTCGAGAGGAGCACGGAAGGAGCTGAGGAAGTCGCATTGACGGACATTTGACAATTGTAAAATGGCAGAGAGCACGACAGTGTGTTTGCAACATCCAAATACATCACAGCAGCAACTGACACATCATTGGTGGCGTTAGAGCCTGCGTGCCAGATTCGCACAAACATTTTGCGTTGCCATGGTGCATTTGGGCTGTTGTTGTGACAATCACGAGGCAAGATTCTGATGGAGAGAACGATATTCGTTGAAGTCAATTTCATAACAAAGTTACTTCTCACCCAACACTCAAAGATACTACCGGTAGTAGATGAGTACGCTGTCCTATGGCGATCTAAGGTACTCAAGCTGCGGCTTTGGCTTTTTTGCTCCATGCTTGTTGTTGAAAGCATTTCCGAGGGGGAAATCATCTGCTCATAAATTTAAACGTAACCAACGCATTATTTGTATCGTGTCAAACTCGAATGAGTGGGCAAATGGGATAGCGATAGCCAACCGATGGCTATCTTTGTCGAATCTCAAAGTGGAAAAGCGACAGACGTTTGGATTGTTCCTGCCAGTGCACCCATTTGTCAATGTGGATAATACATGGAAACGTTTTGTTTGCAAAGAAATTGAATCCCAAGGCACACTTGGGTGGCAAAAATGTCGTACTCGTGTCGATTGTACCCCTCTTGCAAGTTTGATTTGAAGTAAGTACTCTGTACTTTGGTCATTCTACCGAAGTCTGTTGATTTGGAGTAAGGCCAAGCCGCTGCTTTCAAACATCGATGTATAAACCGCAGCGTTTGATCTACTAAATAGTCCGGTGCTTCAGCCCTCAGCCATACTAGTAGGTTTGAAGTGGTCGAAAGCGAGTGATAGGTGTTCGAAGAGTTTGACCAACTTGCGTCAGGTCTGTCATACAAGTTGAAGGACAACTTCCGAGAGAACAACCAAGGTTTTCAAGACATCGTTGCTGGATCGATTCGTCTGGGATCGACTGCTCTAATGACTCCATCAAGCTTGGTCGGTACAGAGTGATGTGAGTAAATATGAAAGGCAACAACGCCCACCAAGCTGTGGTGGCTTTGGATAATCATGAATATCCGCCTGCCGTCGGTGCTCGATCAATATTGACACAGCCGATCTCACCCTGTGCGCAATCGTCATTGTTCGGAACTTTATCATTCACAACCTTTGCTGTGGAGGGCGATATGACTGTTGAATTTCTATGCAGGTTTCCCGCGACAGTTGATCATTCTATCAGTTTGTAGAGTAGATAGAAGAGTTAAGCTCCACCAGCCATCTATCTTTAGTATTCCCACGAAGGTAAGCGTGGTTGCCACTCCTCCTTTCTTCTTCTATAAACATGAGTTCTCCTACTCGTTTGTCTTGTGTTACCTTTGCCCCACACATGGGAGCGAGGCATGCTCTCTTTGAGAGCATATGGTAAGTGGAGGTATGTCTGGGTACGTATCTCTCTCTGACCACACGTACGTATCAAGGTACCAACTCAATCTCCGTGAAATTGAACTACGTCGTCTGAAGTGGCTTCAAAATAATAATGACTACTTTCTCGCAAAAAACACTGGTCTTGATATTTCAACCCTATCTTTGTCATTTAATTGAAGAGCGCATGATGATGCCGTATGAACTTCAGAAATATCCCCTAAACATGCACCAAAGATTCGACTTCTCCAGATAAAGTGCCAGCCTCTGCTTGGCATTTAACTTTCTTTGCTTTGGACTTCATTTTTGTTTGAAGATCCATTCAAGAGGCTTTTCACGTCTTCTTTGATTGCGCAAACATTTTTTGTGTGCATTGAGCACCTTCGACATGGAACCTATACTCGTATCAAGTTGATAAAGAGCCGAAGCTAAATTTTCATTTCGATGCAAGACTTTGCTTGCTCGGAAGGGAACGAACTTGTTAATGTACGTCGGATACAATTTTCAAGATCAATCAACTGTGTGCGAGTTAGTGTGCTTCGTTAAAGCCCAATTTTGCCATCCTCGAGCATGATGCATGCTTTTGTCATCAGCTACGGATGGGTCGTTGGGTAGATCAACCGATACCACCATGTAAAAATGTTGATTTCGATGTGTGAGTGACGTCAAAACTAATGCACGCTCATAGTCACAACAGAGATTCCAATCCGTTCGATACATCAAACCCCCCAAACCCCAAATTAGTCAATGGGGGAACCTGATGAAGGTGACCAAGGCTTGACATGGAGATGTGAGCCTGATATGCTGAAGTGAACCCTGCCCCGATCTTGCCAACAAGTAACAGCTCGTCTCTCACTCCTGCATGCACATTCTGAGAGAGGAAATTTCCCGAGTAAGCGGAGGCGCTGCGGCCACGCATAACACCGAGATTACTTGTGTGTGTACTTGTTTGACAAAATCAACTTGTGGGTCGTGCTAACACTTTCGCTTTTTGCATTTATCATTAAACTTATGGCAGCAAGAACAAATCGGCCAGTCACTGATACTCTCCTGTCACGAGAGATATCATCTATCTTTGTGTCCTACCGAGCCAAGTAGGTCACCAACAAATCCTCAGAGCAGTGAGTAAACAAGTAATAGAAAATCTTCACCATTGATATTTAGCTCTGTATGAGGCGGCAATGCTAGACCAGTTTCCTCGCGACAAGAAGTTTGACATCGAGTCCATTTGTGTGAAGTGATCGTCAGAGCAGTTATTTACTCCGGAGTACCATCGTCATCGCTTTGTCAACATTACTTTTGCATTATGTTCCTTCCGTCGATATAGTGACTTTCACTGAAGTGTTCATCGTGTCAAGCCATTTACAACGAATTAGCGTAGATTCATCGGCAATAGAGAATCTCCACGATCATCCAACCTTTCTTCCACTCATGGATGCGCTTTATCGTTTGGAGCCATTTTCGTTGCGCTCAACTTTAGATACAGGCCATTTCAGTTTTAAAACGATAAGTCTTTGTTTTTCCGCCATCAAAGAAGCTCTTATTTACGTTAGTAGTATGCTGAATTTTTGAAATTTGTCCCTTCAAGTAACTTATAGTGGTCGACAGCATTCAGAAACCCTGCCGGATAAGCAATGACAATATAGAGGTTTCGTCCGGATGTTTGAGGACAAAGAATTGAACACACAGTCACTGATATATTATATCTGAGAGGTTATATCATGTTCCAAATCAGTATCAGCATTGCTCTCGTGTGCACAGAAGTCTCCGTCGTCGCTTTCTCCACTGTCACTTTCATCTTCAATGGCTTCTATGGCACGAAGATGCTCTTGCAGTTTCATCAATTCGCTTTCAGCAGCACAGATACAGCCGTGTATGGTCTTTGGCGTGATGTTTCGAAAGGCTTGCTCGAGGCGAGATTCAACATCTTGAAAGGTAGTCTCCGTGTTGTACTGCCGACCGACTTCGCCCTTGATGACAGCCCACACTAATTCGATCGGCTGTAGGTTGGAATGGTATGGCGGGATGTAGAGAACACGGTGGCCGCGATCGCGCGCCATTTTGACGATTTTGATATCAATGTTGTCGGCAATGTACTCGTCAAGATTGTTCCACAGGATTGACTTTGGCATTGTAGGCGACGAAGGCAAACCGAAGCGATGTGATGCTGCCAACAGCACGTCTTTCTTGTCGCTTTTCTTGGGTGTATCTTGGGGTTTGCCTTTGTGATACTTGGCGTTGTCGAGAACAATGCATGCTTCACCAACGTTGAGGACATCAAGCTCATCCAGGAGCTTTCTAAACCACTCAATGAAATAGGAATGTGTGAACATTCCATGATAGTCTTTAGTTTGTTTTTGATTTTTACCTCCCACAAATTTGTCGATGCATAGCAGTTGCGACTTGTCTTCACCGCCGTCAATTATTCCAGCAATAAAGCAAAAACGTCACCCCTTATGCTTTTCTTTGACTTGAAGATCTTGTTCATCGTTAGGATCATACAAAGAATCTTCATGACGAGAATAATGATGATGAATGTAGGATTCATCAAGGAAAACAACTGGCTTACGTCCAGCAGGATCATTGATCCACTCACTCATGGTTTGAACATACATTCTCGTGCGAGTATGTTGGAATTTGACATTCGAAACGTATTCGCGCCTTTTTTCTACCTCGTTTATATCCCATCTTGAGTAGAAAACGTTGAACTGCTCTGAATGCCGCTGCAAACGACTCCTTGTCAGACATTTTGACGTTCAATAGTCCTTAACAAAAGTTAGATATGTTATAATAAATATATTAATCAATGTGTTACCCTTCTCGTTCAACAATGCTACAACATCTTTGGCGACTACACGTTCTCGTCTGAGGCGCTTTGTTCGAACAAATTCTTGAACCAAATTCGTCACGAGTTTCGTGTGAGGAAACACTGTCTTGTGGTTCGATGTGTTTCCAGGTGGAGGAGAGACCACAACGGAGCCGAGAGACTTGTACGTCCGCCAAACTTCCTTGACAGTCGTTTCGCTGCGGCCGAGGGCTTTCGACACCTTCTCTGTGGCCCCGGATACATTGTTGTTGCTATTCATGAAGAGTTAGGAGGTTTGATACGAAAAGGACATACCGGTAGTGCGCAAAGAGACGAAGTATGTCCAGCCGCTCCTCTCTTGTCAAGGCCGCAGGTCGGCTTGCTTTCACGAAGCTCGTGATCTCGCGGTAGCACTTGAAATCTTCCTTGTTCATGGCAAATGAGAGAATGAATGGATCCAAAGTCGTTTGTGAGTATAAGTTGTCCAGAGGTTAAAATTTTGATGTCACACGACCAACCTGAAAATTGATAAGTACAATTACATAGAATTTAACAGGAAATGTTTTAGTATAGTGCAAATTGCCCATCATTCTGGTTGTTTTTGTCTCAATTTTGACAGAATACTCATTTTCACAAGCTTTTGATACTGTTTCTGGGAAGATCCAGAAAATGCGCACATCCACATCATTTTCGCGGAGAAACACGTTTTGATTTGTGGAAATTATGAAAGTTGGGTCTCTCTTTGATGTCGACCACTGTTAAACAATCCCAAACCACTCTCGATTGTGCAAGCCAAGGAGTACTGGTTCTTTTGCGATCCAGCAGCATTCCTTGCAATCTCATAGAAAAGTATGAGTGTAGTTGATAGGCACTGGAATGATAGCACAACCTGGCATCAATCTGATCTCTTTCAACTTTACAACCCTTTAAAAGGTAAAGACTGAATCCTGAAAATGTAATTGGATGATATATAACCAACCAAATGCTGAATACTTCCTCTGTTTCATACTACTAGTACGTACTATTAATAGTAGTAAATTGTACCTGGAGTCTCCATTTGAGGACAGGAAGTCAGTTTAACAAAATAGCTTTACTCCAGTCACGGGTAATTGTAACAATGATAGACTTCATATCAGCAGAATAAATCTTATTTCTGTCATGCCAGTCTTTGACTTGCTTGATCGCGGCTTTATTTGCACGATGGATAAAATTCGCTGTGATATTCATCCAATCATGATTTGGTATTTGTCCTTTGTAACAAAAGAACAACCGAAACTCAGGTTCAAGTAGAGGTTGGGAGAACGAGTTGTCAACTCCAGAGTATGCTCAGTCTTGGAATGGTGGATAAGCGAAACGATTGGTCCTCGAGTGTAATCAGGGCATTCCGATCAGGTACAATGTCGAACTTCCAAGCAGAACCATGGAAATGACACGAACTCGTAGACTCGCTGACATTCCAGCAATTTTTTCTTCCCCATTTAGGATTTTCTCGCCGCAGTGTTTTTGAGACTAAACGTGAAAAGACGGTTGTGGTGGAAAGGACGAACGCCGTAGGAGATGCCCAACGTGTACCCTGCTCAAACGCAGTTGATCTCAACAACGCACATCTGTCAGTACGATTGTCCACATTATACACGCCGTGAGACTGCATGTCCATCTTTGCTCGTAATAGCTCAACTGCGATAATGCTGCTATTTGGATACAAAGACAAAGTTTGTGTGCCTTTATAGATTAACAAACTATAAGTTCATAAGTTGGTGGGAGTTTCTGATCAAGCTGCATGGGTTGGACATGTAAAGAAAGTACGGTTCTTATGAGAATTACCAACTGGTTTGCTTCGCTCAGACAGGAATGGTTTGGACTCACTTTTCAATTTTCAGGCCACAGTCAAGAACAAGATGAAGATTGCTACCATTCTCGCTACCGTCGTCGCTTCGATGGCTTACGTCCAAGGCCAAGTGGCTGTTTGGGGCCAATGTGGTGGTAACGGCTACTCTGGCTCCACCCAGTGCGCTGCTGGCTCGACTTGCGTAAAGTCCAACGAATGGTACTCCCAATGCCAACCTTCGGGAAATGTGCCTCCATCCAGCGCCCCTTCTTCGGCCCCTAAGCCTTCGTCGTCGGCCCCTAAGCCAGTTCCTTCGTCGTCGGCAGCCCCAAAGCCTTCTTCCAGCTCTCCTCCATCTCCTCATCCAGTGGTGGTTCCAAGATCTTCTTTGGTACCGCTACTGACCGCTCTGCCAACTATGGCAACATTGTGCCCGAAAACTTCAACTTGTTGGTGTCTGAAAACGGCATGAAGTGGGATGCTCATGAACGCTCCCGTGGTGTTTTCGATTTCTCTGCTTCCTTGTCGCAAATCGCTTACGCCAAGAAGAACAACATGAAGATGCGTGGCCATTGCTTGGTCTGGCACAACCAAATGCCATCCTTCTACTGCTCCAACCAAGCTGGTGGCACTACCGGTTGCGCTGGTTCGTCGCTCAACGCTCAACAATTGTTGCAAGTGATTGAAACCCGCATCCAAAAGATCTTCGCAGCTTTGAACGACCCGACCATCATTGCCTGGGATGTCTTGAACGAAACTGTCGCCGACAACGGTAGCGGCTTGAAGCGCGATGTCTTCTACAACGTCATTGGTCCTGACTACGTCGCCAAGATCTTTACCTTGGCCCGCAAGTACGCCCCCAAGGGTGTCAAGTTGTTCTACAACGACTACGGCTGTGATACGCCTGGTGCCAAGGCCAACCAATGTTTCGAATTGGTCAAGGCTCTCAAGGCCAAGAACCTGGTCGATGGTATGGGTTTCCAAATGCACTTGAGCTCCAACCAAAACCTGGCTGGCCAAGCTGACCTCTTCAAGAAGTTCTCTGACATCGGCGTGACCATCCACGTCACTGAAATGGATGTCGGTGGCAACAACCAAAACCAACAATCCAATGTGTTTGCCACTGTGGCCAAGAACTGCAAGGCCAACCCATTGTGCGAAGCCTTTGTTGTGTGGGGTGTCTCTGACAAGGACTCTTGGCGTGCTGGTGAAAACGCCTTGTTGTTCGACAACAACTTGAAAAAGAAGCCTCAATTCGCCGCTTGTGCTGACGTGATCAAATCGGGTCATTAAGTTTGTAGTTGTGTCGTTGGACATGTAAATAAAACGTATCATTTCGCGTCATCATTGAAATCAAACCTCGTCAAGCTTTGCAAATGTCGAGAGCCATGTTAGTTACCCTTTCGACTCGGACTTTGCCCTCATAAATCCTGACGTGAAATAAGAATTTTACTGGCATTGCTTTGCTTCTGATGCGGTGCCTGTTGTGATGTCTCAATGCTTCAAGCTCAAGAGAGATCCGAGTCATCCGTCTGCGGAAAATGTTTCAATCGACTTCCGCTTCGGAATAGAAGCTTGAATGGTCTAAATCTATTGGAAAAACGATACTTCGAAGTACTAGTACAACCTTGAAAGCAGCAACTAAATGTATGCGTTGCCTTGTCTTCGTTGCTTTGTTTACTGTTAGCATCGTTTGATTGCTTAACAGCAGCTTGGGTATGTGCAACTGAAGATTGATCAGGAGATGCGAGAAAAAATGACAACTTACAAAGCTAACAATAACAGAGTTCATTAGTCGACTCTCTCTCCTCATCGCAGGAAACTTTACAAGTCAAAATCAAATTCTTGATTGAAACATATATTATTCGTCTTAGCTGTCAAAAACGCCAGGGCCAAAGTTTGGCAGCTTGCAATTGCCATCGGCACGACACACGTCGAAGCATTGAATTACAGTCACAAACTCGTACCAAAATAGTTTTTGTAATTGGCAATCAAACCCTTCGTGCCAGACGATGTGTAAGCCCAAGTGTGGTGAAGAATCACAGCAGAGCTGCCCGATGGCAATTGATTAAAGAGCTGCAAAGACTTGGGCCAGACAGTCGAGAGCTTGTTGTTTGACGAGTCCCAGTCTGTTGGATCATAAGTCACCTAAATATCATGGACACGTCAGTCCCATGTATATGCATACTGCACTTACGAGACGGCGGTGTAGCCAGCCTTGTTGACTTCCAAAGCGATTGCTTTGGTTAAGTCGCCGTTCGGGGGACGGAATTGTTTCATCGTGCCAGCAGGCAAACCGCATTGGCTGTACACGACGTTCTCGACGTTTTTCAACCGTCGCGCGTTGAGCAGCAGAAATTTGAGTGAACCGAGGATGAGTATACGAATCTAAGAACCAATTGTGAGAAATTGCGTCAGCGACACAAACTTACGAGAATTGATTGAGTGACCTGCGGCAAGTACAGTCTTGAGCTTGGTGCAAATGTTGGCATCAGGCGAACTCATACCAGGAGCCAAGAAGAACGACGCTTTCATGTTGTTGGCTTTCAGGTCAGCCAAAATGTCCTCTATCGCCGGAGATGGCCACCAGTCATCAAAAGTCAAGGCAATCCACTTGCTCTTGCCGCACCAGTTGTACGACGACACTCCGTTTTTCGTAATTGGGGGCGCACCACCGCTCGAGGGAGCGCTGGACGATGGTGCTGGAGCAGCGGACGTTGGTGGGGCATTGGACGATGATGGCTGTGGAGCTGGTGCATCACGTGCCTTGATCACATCAGCACAAGCTGCAAATTGTGGTTTCTTCTGCAAATTGTTGTCGAATAACAAAGCATTCTCACCAGTACGCCACGAGTCCTTGTCCGACACGCCCCACACAACAAACGCTTCACACATTGGGTTGGCCCTGCAGTTCTTGGGCACCGTGTTGAACCCGCTGGCTTGCTGTTGGTTGTTGTTCCCGCCGACGTCCATTTCAGTCACATGGATCGTCACACCGATGTCAGTGAACTTCTTGAACAAGTCGGCTTGACCAGCCAAGCTCTGGGTGGAGCTCAGGTGCATTTGGAAACCCATACCGTCAATCAATCCCTCAGCCTTGAGGTCGCTGACCAACTTGAAACATTGGTTGGCCTTGGCACCAGGCGTGTCACAGCCATAGTCGTTGTAGAGCATATTTTCGAGCCAACGAAAAGATTTGGGAGACGTAGTTGGGTCTCAACGTGTTGTAGAAGACATCACGCTTCAAGCCACTGCCATCGTCCGACACAGCTTCGTTCAACACGTCCCACGCAATGATTGTCGGGTCGTTCAGAGCAGCGAACGTCTTTTGGATGCGAGTTTCAATCACTTGCAACAATTGGGAAGCAGACAACGAGGTGCCAGCGCAGCCGGTGGTGCCACCGGCTTGGTTGTTGCAGTAGAAGAATGGCATTTGGTTGTGCCAGACCAAGCAGCGGTTGTTTGGCATAGGCGATTTCACTGAGTGACGCTGAAAAGTCAAACACACCACGGGAGCGTTCATGGGCGTCCCACTTCATGCCGTTTTTAGACACCAAGTTGAAATTGTCAGGGACAATCGTTCCATACTTGGCCGGGTTGTCAGTGGCTGTACCAAAGTACGTTGAGGTGTACCCACTTGGGGATGGAGCAGGAGCCGAGCTCGATGGAGCGCTGGACGATGGTGCCGGAGCAGCGGACGTTGGTGGGGTATTGAACGAGGGTGGAGCACCCGACAATGGAAGACATTGGGAATAGTAATCGCTGAACTTGGTGCATGTCGCCCCCGCGACGCAACTAGTCGGGCCTTTATATCCAATACCACCACACTGGCCCCATATTGCAACTTGTGCACTTACACTTCCCAGTAGAGCTGTTATAGTTGCAACTGCGCCGGGGGCCTTCATGGTATGAGAGCCACTGGTGGAAAGTTGGAAAATGGTAGTTGGTTTACCAGAGAGTTTGGCCGCTCGTCATCTCCTGGCGCATTGTCCCGACTCTTTCTCGGAAAGGTCTTTTGCATTTGCAAATGACAACCCCATGTGTTGAGGTACTAAAGTGCTGTAGATACGGTGCCGATGGGACATAACAACGACATTGGTTTGCTTGGTCACACAATGTTCTGGAGTTCTTCTGCACTGCTAGAATCGACAAGTTGAGCAACCGACAACACTCAGTCCGCACTCTACCTCCGAAGAAATTCCTTCGGTTTTGCAAATTTTCTATCTTGGCAAAGTCCAATTAGATAACATCAACTGAAGTCCGACGATATCAACCGGTCGTGAGCCCCCCATACTACCAATAAGCTCGCTAAATAGAGCATGCGACGCGCCAGTAGTGTGGATAACATCAGCTCGAAGACGAAGACGATGGACTGACAATGAAAGCCCGTATTCCTTTCGACGAACCTATACAATTAGCTGTCTGCCGAAACCCATACGCCACTCAAAAGAAAACTGGTTTTGACAGCTCCAACTTAAACTTGTTCATATATATCCTCCTGTTGGCCGTGGAGCAACGCCATGCAGGACCGGGTGAATTCCAACACATCTCCGTACATTGACGTCAAGTGGTGAAGAAGAACCTCAAACGGGAAAGCTGCTTGGATGGAATTTTCATAGACAAGACCACATGTGCAAAACATGCACACGATGAGTGGCATCTGCTCTTTCCACAAGAAGATTCCAATGTTTTCATGACACAGGGGGTGGGGTTATCACAAAGAATTCGGTTGGAATGTCTCTTTCGGCGTATGGGAAGTCATTGTGTGTTCTACACCTTTTCTCAATCAATTTGAACCAATATTCCAATCAATATGAAATATAAAACAGCTCATATTCTATTTTAAAATAATAGACGTTTTATAAAAGGTGGATTTCCAATCAAAATGAAATTTTCTCCATTCAAATTGAAACACTTATCATTTCCCGTACTGCATGTCTTCAAAGCGCAATGCCTTCTCCAAGTTTTGCTGACAGAAGAGAGCTTCACGAACCACAAGCGACTGAGTGATGGATCGGAGTGAAGCTTGAGCAGCTTCCTCGAGTAAAGACATTCTTGCCTCAAGAAAGGTATGGTAATCTCGTCGGTCAAACATATCATTCGTGCGTAGAGCAAGAAAACGCTTGATGTACGACTTGAGGACAGTGAAGCAGCTTTCAATGGGGTTCAGCATGGGGGAATACGGCGCAAGACGAAGAAGCACCAAGTCATCATACGGATACACGCGCTCTTCAGTTTGCGAGTGAGCAGGTGCGTTATCCAAGACAATCACGACTTTCTTACCCTCAAAATCGGCTTGCCATGATTGTGAACTCTTGACAGCATGATAAACTTCTTCCACAAAAGAAGCATTCTTGTCCATCTTGATACTTCCGCGCTCGACACGAACACAAACCAAACCATCCACAGACGAGACAGCGCATTGGAGTTGAAGGTTTGGACCATGGGATGGAGGCAGCACAGCCGTTGCTCGCTCGCCTTTCTTTGAATGCCCTTGGCTTTGCTTGCAGTACAGATTGTAATTTGTTTCATCATAGTAAACAATGTAGTCGTTCGATTGTTGGTGCATAATGAGTTGGCGCGCAAAAGCTTGTCTTTTCGTCTTGTTTTGTTGGTTGTTGCACGTTGAAGGCTCCACTCGAACTTGTTTGACAGTGTAGAGCGTGCCAATTAAATGCCGACTGATTGTTTGGATTGAAACATCGGTGCCAGGAAAATCAAGCGCGATAAAGTGCTTCATTTGGCCTAATGTATACAGATAATTATCATTAAGATAAGTTTCAAGCGGTCGCGGATTTCATTTTCGTCCGCCCAGGGCGTGCTCCACCTCTGGGTAAAGCTTTCACTCGATTGGAGGTCACGACACGCCACGCCGTGCTCTTGGAAACACCATTGTGTTTAGCAATAACTTTCCAGTCAGGATTTCCTTGCAAGTATGCATCGAGAACTCGCTGCTTTTCGTCCTCAGTTGGACGCTTCGAACTGCCTTGTCGCTGCATGAGTGAAATTCGAAAGTGGGGACTGGCCCCGGATGGATGGGACTCTGGCGTCAAGGTTTCGCGCCCGGATTTGGTTCCATTGTTTCAATTTGATTGGACAATATTTCACTTTGATTGGAATATTTGATCCTTCCAGAACTCGTGAAATTCTACATTTTTATCAATCTCACTTCGATTGGAAATTTGATTCAAATTGATTGGGAAAAGGTGTAGTCAAAATTTCCTCCGGCGATTGGTTGAATCAACCGCCGGCAAATCGCCGAACCTCCGAAATATAATACAACTATCAATTTTAGAAGGTTATTTTGACCTTTGGTTGAAGTCTTGATCGGGATGGTACACGAAATCGACGAAGCTTCGTCGCTGCGCTGCCGAGGCCAGAGGCCTCTCCACTCGTTTACGCTCAACGTGAGGAGCGCTGAATAACGTGGAATTCTCTTCGAGGTGGGGTCACTCTGGAAGGTTGTTCAGTGTCACTTTTCTCTCACAAACTTAGGTCAGTTTTCAGCCAATCAATTGATAGTAAAATTGTTTTTAGCCAATCATATTGTCCGGGCGATTACCAGGCGATTGGAAATATCGCCTGAAATTCACAATACGATTCCAACGAAAGAAACTGCATCCAGACATTGGTGTTGGAGCGACACAGGTCGTTTCTGTGATTAAGCAATATAAAGTTTTAGAGGCTTTATGTTGTGTGACCTGTGTCGTGAAGGGCAAACTGCGGTTCTCATTTCAATGATTGAGATGCACGACAAGCGGTTTAGTGGCTGTAAAAAGATCGATAGAGTAAATTCAGAGCAGTGAAGTAGTCGTGGTAATTGTCCCTGGCCGTAGCGGCAATTTGAGCCGCCAAGCTGACGATGTCAAACTCCCACGTTGACTCTGGATAGTACCAAACGCTTGGCCTTAGAGGAGAGCTGCAGACGACACAACGGTGGTAAGAACAGCACGGGTTTTATGATTTAGTTGAAGTATTCAAGGGTCTGAGGATTGGAAAAAGCGTCAGAAAGGACAGCGGTGGCATGAACCAGACAGTGTTATTAACTCAGATGAAAAACATCACAAATCAAAACGGGCGTGACGACAAACGACAATTGCATTCCTGATGGAACATGAAAGATGCGAATTGTGCAGCCAGGTTGTGCCTTGTGGTGTTTTAGGACGTGTAAACCCTCAACCTTTCTGGATAAAGAGCAGCTGACTTTGTTCCCCGTAGGTGGACGTATGATCCTGTCGATTGGGATTCGTCGAACAACAAACTCACAACGGTCTGGGCCAAGTCTCAGCAACTCTTCAGTCAATTGCCATCGGGCAGCTCGGCTGTGATCCTTCACCACACTTGGGCTTACACTTCCTCTGGCACCAAGGGTTTGATCGCCAAATACAAGAACTACTTCGCCCCATTGGGCTACGAATTTGTTACGGTGAACCAATGCTTTGATGCCTGCCGTGCTGACAAGAAGCTCTTATTGGCCAAAATGCTGTGTATTGACCAATTAATTCTCGACAAAACTAGTAGAGTGGACTGTAAAGTTTTTGTGCATCAAATATTCAAGAGTCTGTGCTTTGCAGTTGAGTCTTAATTGATAGTGGTAAAGTAAGTTACTGAAGGGACAAAACATCGATCAATGGATTAAAAGACTTAATTGTCGTACACACCAGGGCCGAAGCCAGCCAACTTGCAGTTTCCATCGGCGCGGCAGGCATCAAAGCATTGGTCCACCGTGACGAATTGGTAGCCCAATGGGGCTAAGTAGTTCTTGTATTTGGCGATCAAACCCTTGGTGCCAGACGCAGTGTAAGCCCAAGTGTGGTGAAGGATCACAGCCGAACTGCCCGCTGGCAATTTGCTGAAGAGTTGCTGAGACTTAGGCCAGACAGTCGAGAGCTTGTTGTTCGATGAGTCCCAGTCCACAGGGGCACCTAAAGCCACAGCTTAGCCGTCCACTCCCACCTCGGATCCTTCGAGCGCTGCTCCAAGCCCCCCTCCAGCGGTGGAAGCAAGTCTGCTGGTTGCGGCAAAGCTGCTGGTATCGCCTCTGGCACATTCTCCGTCCAAGTCAACGGCAAGAACCGACAGTACATTGTTCGTGTGCCTCAAAACTACAACCCGAGCAATGCTTACAAGCTCATCTTCGCCCTCCACTGGCGCGGTGGCTCCATGAATGATGCCGTGGCCATTGAAGGCGGCTACTATGGTCTCCAAGCCCTTGCCAAGGAGTCGGCTATCTTTGTATCTCCAGTCTCAACCAAGGCTGGGGCAATGAAGGTGGTGAAGATGTCCTCTTGATGGATGCTATTTTGGACAAGATCAATAACAACCTCTGCGTCGACACCACTAAAGTCTTCTCGACTGGTTTCAGCTACGGCGCTGGCGTGAGCTATGCTCATGCTTGCGCTCGCCCAGACAAGTTCGCGACGAGAGCAGAAGCAAGGGCGAACTTCATTTGGCTGTTGCTTGTGTTGGACGGAGCCAATTCAAAAATACTTCTTGATGCTCGTTGGTCAATTGAATCTGCTCGTCATCGTCTTCTCAGCAGGTTGCGAGGTAGAAATCGTATGGCGCGTTCTACACGAAGACTGTTACAATCGTAAAAATCTGGAAGTTCCGCGGGTTCAGTATGGACGGACAGTCTCTACACGTGGAACATTAGAACTCGTTGTACGATCTGCATTGTATCTAGCCAGAATTTGACGCAAATCCCAGTCCGCAATAGGCATTGAGTTACAGTTATCCCATCGCCAAAGTTTCCCAACTGGTTATTAATTTTCAAAGGTTGAGATTTACAGTACAGAACCGTACAACTTTCTTAGACAGTGTGTTGGTGCTGTACCTAAGTCAGGAAGTCGGACAAATAACAAACTCTCTTTATACCAAGCTTTTCAAGGTTAACTTAAGCTTTAAAGAAGATTTTCAAAGGTGGTGGAGCTTACGTTCGATTAGCACCAACTCCCAACGGTTGACATTGAGTCAATATTGAAGTTCCAAACATACTGTACAACGACAGCGTGGACCGAATTTATGTACCAAAGTGTCTTGACCACGGTTCGAAAGCGTCTTTCTATTAGAGTGGGTCATCAAATACAAGCGACATGTGTGTTTAGACACAATGCATGTATCAGGTTGTCCGAACGAGGGGGTTGTGTATGTCTTGGAAATATCAGCGGTACATTTTGACGATTCCCTCGGCGTGCTTTGTTTTGGCGTCAAGCGCGCACTCCCCTATCGTCTGCCGTGAATATAAATTAAATAGAGATCTAAATCGATTGATCATGGGACTAATTGGGGTGGCAGCGAGGTGGAGGCGACTTCCCAAGCCACAATTGAAGTATCACCGCAGCTATCAACACAGATATTTCTCCATCGTAGACGTTGCAATGACAAGGTTATATACAAGAAAAACAAGAGGCCGTGGGTCACAGGCTAGGAATATTAAGTGAATATTGACCAGCCTTCAATAGGAGGACAACTAACAGCACACTTATTTCCACAACGCAACTTGAAGCCTTAGTCACTATAGGAAATACTCACACTGGCGCGAGCGTGCCAGCAAAACAAAGCAATTTTAGTTGAAGCGCATCGCCGATGACGGAACTTGCTTCACATGTCCAACGTGACCTCTGGACGAGTAACGCGGTAGGATATTTGGACAACAAGAATGAGTATTCGATTAGTAAGCTCACTGAGAGGACAATGGCAGATTCAGTTTAGGAGAATTGAGAGAAGAACGCCCAGACTTCAGCAGGAGCCCAGCTTTGAAACTGCCCTGGGTCCCTGGGGTCAGCGACGTGGCCTCCGGTGTGAGCGTAGTATTGCACAGGGTAGCCAGCCTTGCATGTGTACACAGTCTTGGTGTGGGGTTGACCGATGACCGGCTCGGGAGCATTCTTCGCCTCGCATCCATTGACTTGCAGGAAATGATCGCGGAGAGCACGCCCCATGGAAATAGGGAGGACATTGTCAGCGATTCCGTGGGTCGACCAGAAGGCAATGGGCTTCGAGCCACCAGCACAACCGCTGACTTGGGCACCAGCGTACAAAGCAACGGCGCGGAACTTGTCAGGACGAGCACAAGCAAGAGCATAGCTCATGGCTGCACCGTAGCTAAAGCCCGTGGAGAAACGCTGAGTCGTGTCAACGCAGAGATTGGATTCAATCTTTTCCATGATGGCATCCATCAAGAGGACATCTTCGCCAAGGATGTTGGCCCAAGCTCGATTGAGACCGTCAGGGGCGACAAAGATCGCTGTTTCCTTGGCAAGAGCTTGGAGACCATAGAATCCGCCTTCAATCGCTTGTGCCTGGCTCATAGAGCCGCCGAGCCAGTGAAGTGCAAAGATGAACTTGTAGGCGGTGTCAGGGTTGTAGCTCTGAGGGACGCGGAGGATAAATTGGCGAGCCTTGCCATTGACGGTGACGGAGTAAGTTCCTGACGTGATTCCAGCAGCTTTGCCACAGCCAGCAGACTTCTTTCCACCGCTCGAAGGTGGACTTGGAGGAGTGCTCGACGAGCTTGGAGGAGTCGAAGGATTGGCAGTCGGGGCAGAAGATGGAGTGAGTCCGGAATTCGATGGAAGGCATAGCGAGTACCAAGTGTTTTGAGCAGTGCAAGTAAAGCCTTGAGGGCACACCGTGGATCCGGTGAAGCCTTGACCACCGCATCGAGCCCAAGGACCCGCCGATTGCGCCTTGGCGAGTTCCGCCACAATGGCAGCTACTAGAACAACACAAGCAAACTTCATGGCGGTGCTGCTTTTGCTGGACCGAGCCGAATGAAAAATGTCATTTCGCCAGTTGCTCCTCTGACGCTCTATGCGGTACCTCTACCATGGAAGAGGATGAGAATGTTATTTCGAGTCTCATCATCTGGCTCGAACCACCCACTTGGAACGAATATACCTGGGCATCGTGGAGCATTTTTAACGGGGGTGTCCTCATCCCTAGAAGCTCTTTGGGATGAGGAAATGCAGTGAAAATGCCTTCCTCATTCCGATGCTCTCCGTACGTAGAACCAACAACCGTTAGTTTCATTGTCCCCACCCCGCATGCCGTCTTGGTTATCCTCCAATCAGTGAATAATTTTTAGGGATGGGGATGCCTGCTCCAAGGGCATTTGTATGATTATCCCGAAGATATCGTCAAGTGACCACGTCTCTGGATATGCTGACGATTGTTGACAGTGATAACTCAAAGTTCAGATCGAAATACGCGCTTACTCTTCTAGAATTGAGAGAAGAAGGACCAGACGTCAGCAGGAGCCCAGCTCTTGGATTGACCAGCGTCCTTGGGGTCAGCGACATGGTCACCAGTGTGGGCGTACAATTGAACAGGGTAGCCAGCTTTGCACCTGTAGACAGTCTTGGTGTTCAGGAGCGTTGGATAGTTCAGGAGCAGTCTTAGCTTGGCAGCCGTTCACTTGCAAGAAGTGGTCACGAAGAGCACGGCCAGAGGCGATAGGAAGGACGCTGTCGTGGACGCCATGAGCCGACCAGAAGGCAATTGGCTTGGAGCCACCAGCGCAGCCGCTCAATTGAGCACCAGCGTACAAAGCGACGGCACGGAACTTGTCAGGGCGAGCGCAAGCAAGAGCATAGCTCATGCAAGCACCGTAACTGAAACCAGTCGAGAACACTTTAGTAGTGTCGACACAAAGGCTAGATTGAATCTTGTTCAAAATGGCGTCCACCAAGAGGACGTCTTCGCCACCGGCGTCAGCCCAACTTTGGTTGAGACCATTGGGAGCGACAAAGATGGCCAGACAAAGATGGCCGATTCCTTGGCGAGGGCTTGGAGACCATAGTGGCCGCCTTCAATGGCCGCATTCATGGAGCCACCGCGCCAGTGAAGAGCGAAGATGAGCTTGTAGGCAGTGTTGGAGTTGTAGTTTTGAGGGACGCGGACAATGTACTGGCGACTCTTTCCGTTCACTTGGATGGTGTACAGAGGCGATACCAGCAGGTTTGCCACAACCAGCAGACTTGCTTCCACCACCGGACTTGACGACAGTGCTTGATTCGGTGCTGAAAGAGTCGGTCGAGTCGGAGCTCGGGGTGGATGACTCAGTTGTGGGTTCAGCAGTCGGCTTAAATGTAGAAGCTGGCTCATCGTTGGATGGAACGCATTGCGAGTAGTAGTCGTTTTGAACTTTGCACGTGTAGCCTTCATCACACGCCGTAAGGCCCGTGAAGCCCTGGCCACCGCACTGAGCCCACGCTTGAGCCGTCTGAGCATTGGCGAATTCAGCCACGGAGGCGGCGGCGATGAGAGCAGAAGCAATGGCGAACTTCATTGTAACTTGCGCTTGGCTGGAGGTAGGCGTCGAAGTCACGGCGATCGAACATGTGCTCAGTGCGCAGCGCTAAGAAGCGCTTGATGGCAGACTTCAAGTCGCTTAAACAACCATCAAACGGGTTTAGCATTGGCGAATACGGGCCAAAGCGAAACAAACGCATCCAAGAGCGTCGCAATTGTGAAATGAACTATCACTTCACCATTAGAGGATTTTCGGAGGGTCGTTTTTCAGATAAAGTTTCACATTCAATCTGAATATAAGCCAATACTTTTTGGATATTTCGGAGATTTTTGCACTTTCAGATGAAAATGTATCTGAAAATTTGCTTTCAAAACCAACCATTTCGGATGGACATATAGAGATGAAACCTATGAGATAGCCATTTGTCAATTAAGCATGGCCCCGCGACCGCTTCTGACAAGCGAAGACGTTCTTGCCCTCGCCCAAGAAACATCAAACCAAGGCAATTTCGAGGCGTTTTTGTCCATAATAGAAGTCCTTTTGCAACACAACTGCATTCGACTGAAAGCACCACGTTCGATCATATCTGTCAACAACTACTTCGACGAGACTATCTGTCAATTAAGCATGGCCCCACGACCGCTTCTGACAAGCGAAGACGTTCTTGCCCTCGCCCAAGAAACATCAAACCAAGGCAATTTCGAGGCGTTTTTGTCCATAATAGAAGTCCTTTTGCAACACAACTGCATTCGACTGAAAGCACCACGTTCGATCATATCTGTCAACAACTACTTCGACGAGACTATCTGTCAATTAAGCATGGCCCCACGACCGCTTCTGACAAGCGAAGACGTTCTTGCCCTCGCCCAAGAAACATCAAACCAAGGCAATTTCGAGGCGTTTTTGTCCATAATAGAAGTCCTTTTGCAACACAACTGCATTCGACTGAAAGCACCACGTTCGATCATATCTGTCAACAACTACTTCGACGAGACTATCTGTCAATTAAGCATGGCCCCACGACCGCTTCTGACAAGCGAAGACGTTCTTGCCCTCGCCCAAGAAACATCAAACCAAGGCAATTTCGAGGCGTTTTTGTCCATAATAGAAGTCCTTTTGCAACACAACTGCATTCGACTGAAAGCACCACGTTCGATCATATCTGTCAACAACTACTTCGACGAGACTATCTGTCAATTAAGCATGGCCCCACGACCGCTTCTGACAAGCGAAGACGTTCTTGCCCTCGCCCAAGAAACATCAAACCAAGGCAATTTCGAGGCGTTTTTGTCCATAATAGAAGTCATTTTGCAACACGACTGCATTCGACTGAAAGCACCACGTTCGATCATATCTGTCAACAACTACTTCGACGAGACTGTCAGTGCCGCATCAGCGCGACACAACTTTAGATTCTCAATTGATGAACTAAAGCTCTTGGCCGTGAAGTTTACAATGGACGAATGGATCACGACGCCGAGTTTAGACAAGGTCCACTCTCTTGAAGCCCTCGCACTTGTGTGCCGCCGTTTAGTGGAACCCTCGCGCCTCTTTACCGTTGCAAACGAGTTCGGCCGGTCCATAGAAGCTTGTTCACGAATCATCCGCAAGACGATTGCAGTGCTACACAGCCGCTTTGCTTCATTGCTCTATATACACCCATCTCTCTGGACTCGCCGTCGAGCTACAAATATTGACTGAATAAACTAAACTCTTCTCTAGACATGTATGGTTTAGCGATTGCCACGAAATCGGAGCTCCCTGGCATGAAATCATGTGTCGGCTTTGTTGACGGAACAAAGCAGTTTGTAAGTCGTCCAAGCGCAAGGGCAATTCCCATGCCCAACGAAAATTTGCAGCTTTCGATCTACAATGGCCATCCCAGACGGCACGGCTTCAATTGGCAAGCTATCACGACGCCTGATGGTCTGATCATTAGCATGTTTGGACCCGTCGAGGGTCGCATGCACGTCTCTACTGTTCTGGCTATGAGCCGAGTTTTGGGCTGGATGGAGTCAACGGAGCTGAAAAGCTATTGCATCTATGGCGACCCCGCCTACGGGTGCATGCAATGCATTGCAAGCCCGTTCCCAAAAGCGAGACCAGGTTCCAATGAGGCAGAGTTCAATTCAAGAATGAGTTCTGTACGCGAATCTGTCGAGTGGAGTTTTCATATCTTGAAAAGTTTATGGGCATTTCTTGACTGGGACAAGAAACTCATGGTGAAAAAGACTCCTGTAGGACAATTGTGGCTTGTTGCTACATTGCTGACAAACTACCATACTTGCATGAAGCCTGAAGGCAATCAAGTGTTCATGTACTTTGGACTTTCTCCACCGAAGCTTGACGAGTACTTCTGTCATGACCAGTTTTAAATGACCTCGAATACATCCTAAATGTGATAGTTAGGGATTTTCAATACGAATATATACATAAAAAGTGTCCAATAAGGTGATTCACACCCTAGCTTTGCCTAAATGTGAAAAAAATGCGAAAATGACTATCATTCTGTGCTTCAGGACATTGATATTTTTTTTAACAATCCTCCAATCAGGAAATTGAATCCTACGATAGCATAGTTTTGGGACAAATATCCTTATTCAAATCCTTAATCAAACTTAATCTAGGAATATAAAACCTTAGCAAAGAATGTTGGCTGTATTGAATAATTTTATTCAAGACGACGTCTTTGTCAAGGTACTCAGCAAAGCAAGGAGAACTTGTTGATTCTCCTGAAAGCGCTGTGCATTTTCCATCGCTTGATCC
Organism: Aphanomyces cochlioides; assembly: GCA_019828595.1. NCBI lineage: Eukaryota > Oomycota > Saprolegniomycetes > Saprolegniales > Verrucalvaceae > Aphanomyces > Aphanomyces cochlioides. The sequence goes on from JAHQRK010000004.1 coordinate 65,011, forward strand.
TTCAGAAACTCGAGCATGGCTTTGTTTGCTGCTGCGGCTTCCTCTTCTCGTTGCATTTTGGCTTCAACACTTTCTTTCACGACTGCCACTAGCTTAGAGATGGCGTCAGCCTTGCTTGGAGAAACCTTCCGCTTCTTTTTTTCGCCAACCGAGGCAAGTTCACCCATTGCCATTCGTCGAAGAATCTAGCCAGAGTTTTCGATCCCTTCTTGTTTCTTCTTGTCGGCTTCCGCTAGGACTTGTTTGACTTCTTTGAAGTCATGCATTCTCTGTTTGATGTCACCGAGCATCATTTCGCGCTCTTCATACTGTTCAGGTACACCAGACTTTCATAGCGACGCCATCTCATTTGTATTGAACGAGTCGAGCAGAAGTTTGAAGCGCGTTTTGAGGGCTGGCCCCTTCTTTCCGCGCAATCCAAAGCCACTTGTCTTGGCGCATCCAGCGGCAATTTCGTCCCACGCGGACATGATTTTCTTGTGGCTCGCTTCCCATGGACAAACATAGGCTATCTGGGTAAACAATATGATGTCGTCGCAGCAGGCAAACTTTGAGCGGGTTGTTTGGTTGGCCTCATCTTCGTGAACATCGCTGACTGATGGTGCAGTCATCTCTGGGACTTGGTGGTCCATGTTAGCTTATTGAGAAGTAGAAAACTCGCGCCAAGCTGACAAAAAGGCAGCCAATCATTGCGTTTAATGTTATCTGAAAGCGCGCCTTTCAGTTCAGATACAGACCTCTCTATCTCAAAATCTCGAGCTGGCCAAATGAACGTAAGAACGGGTTTTGGCAGGTAGCATAAAATTATAGAGGTTTTTCGTTCTATCTCTACTGAAAGTGCTCTCCGAAAATCCTCTATTGAGAGGCTCAAGGATGCCAACTCAGATCGAGCACAAAAGATGCGCGCGGAGACAAGGCGCCAATCTGTTTTGGTCCAGTGGAATGAGTTAATTGAACTCAACGGCTTCTGGCAGTTGCCACGGTCGTCGAATGCAATGAACCCAGTCCACTGGACTGAACGTTCTTGGCCGTTCTTGGCGCCTTGTCTTCGCGCGCATCTTTTGTGTTCACATTGGTGGAAAAGGATTTCACATTGAAGGCAAAATTCTGACTGGTGTTTGTGTTCACATTGGTGGAAAAGGATTTCACATTGAAGGCAAAATTCTGATTGCACTGCAGTCAGAATTTTGACTGCGTCAGGGTGAAGATTTGGGTGGTGCTTGTCGGGAAGTTGTCCTGTTGTCATCTTGTCTGTCCCCCTCGCTTAATTAAATTCAAAATTTACTTTATCAAGTGTTGTCAAGATTAAATGGTAAACTTAATCGAAATAAGTTTACTATTCTATTTAATTTACTTTATCGAAGTAATAGTCGGGCTAAATAGCTATTGAACTAATTTTTAAAATAGCTATATTGTTTGAGCAGGAGTCAGCACAGCCATCTGATCTCATTTGGTTTTTGGTGCACCCGCAAGCTGCAGGTGCGTCCGGTCGGTGGAAACTCGTGATTTTCCACACGCGACTAGTACTGTAGACTAACGTTATTAGGGCTGTTCTCGTTAAATTCACTGTTTGTGATTGCACTGGAGGTTGTGATAGGTTGCTTCAAGCAATAATCTAACACTAGTGTCTTTACATTCCTTGAAGGGTGATAATCGAGCTTACAGAGCTGTCGTACAGAAGTCGAGTTTGTGAGGTTTATTCTGCTCTACGCTGTGCTGCTTTGCTACTTGTGCCCTTTGGTTTTTGTGTGCCTGCGCCTGTGGATCTCTTTGGTGTCGAAACATCGCCGATTCTAAAAATATTAATTTTAACGGTTCAATTGTGGAAACAAAATATAGTTTATCATGGGTAAGAACAAATATACATTTTAGAAGGATATAAATATCTACTTTTAGACCCCTATTCAGAGAAAGAAAGCGGGCTTTGACTGTGACTTGCATACAACTTCATGTCAACCAATGTCCTCTATTTACAGGTTATATATTGTGATTTCCGTCCAAATTTGCCAATTTCAGGCGATATTTCCAATCGCCTGCAAATCGACCAGACTATATGATTGGCTAAAAATAATTTTACTTTCAATTGATTGGCTGAAAACTAACCTAAGTTTGTGTGAAAAAATGCTGGGGGTGGCACTTAATCTCTATGACACTGAATGACTTCGCAGGGCGACGTCATCTCGTAGAGCATTCCACATTACTCAGCGTTGTTCACGTTGAGCGGAGAGGTCACTGGCCTCGCCAGCGCAGCGTCAATGCTTCATCGATTTCGTGTCCCGTCCCGATCACGACTTCTACAAAAAGTCAAAATAACCTTCTAAAATTGATATTTGCATTATATTTCAGAGGTCTGGCGATTCGGCGATTGATTCAACCAATCGCCGGAGGAAAATTTGAGTAGTTCACACAATATCATGGTACATATAAAATCACTCTGTATTTGTTAGTCCTCAGGAGACTGCGCCAAAGCGTAAGCGGTCTTCAATAGTGAGATGGGCTGGAAATGTATCGATTTTTTTAATCGATTTCCAAATCTCGCAGCCAATCAGAATCGAGTATTTAACTAATTCACGCAAAACACACCCAAACACACCCTAACTCACATACAATTAATTTGGCCAATATTCGGTTGAACTTGGCTCAGAATGGTCAAATCGATTTGGAAATGCATTTGATTTTTGGTCAAAAATACAAATTAGACTGAAATTGACAATACTCTCTCTGTATGTAATAAATTTAGCTGTTGTCCCTACCATACAAATCATTGTATAGCCACAAATCTAGTATGGCTAGTTGTTCTACTAGCTTCTTTGCGTTTGCTTTGGACCGAGAGAGCACAAACGACTTGAAGCTTTGTGACGATTCCTTTGGACATATAAGGAACGCTAGAAAATTCAACATTGTAGTGGAAGCTAAAGAAACTTTGGACTATTTGGATAAACCCTGTATTGATATCATGGAAGAGTATAATGCTCAGCATACATGAAGTGGCAATCAAGCAGGGTCGCTCGTGTTTATCTTACTCCGGGTTGCGAGAGGGAATTTCATTCGACTCATTAGAAGTTGATATGCACCCCTAGCTCCAGCGTATTTAGCGTGCATTTTCTTGGCGGTTAAAGCGCTTTATATTGCTGGCAATTCACAGGTTTGCCCGATCAGATTGAATGGTCTGTATGGATGTGACCCCATAGTGCGCTTGAGAAGAGACATTCCACACAGTTTGCATGGAGTCTCCATTGCATCATTTGGATTTATATGATCGGTCGCTGTAAACTGTTTCGTTATCAATGGGTAAGTATTATTTTATACATTATATACATATAAGGAGTCTAATCTGGGATGAAATTGAACTTTTCTATATTATTTTGTACGGTTTATAAAGTATAAATTCTAGCAGGAACTTTGCACTGGTGGGTCAAGTTCAGCTTTATATTCAGTGTCGAATGTGGATTGCCAAAGCCACGGCAGTTCTTTGGAAGATAGCAAAGTCGTTCTTGAAGTACCTATCACGGAGAGAACCTCGACGAGATAGCTCGCAATCCACTTGCTATCAGCACCCAAGAACTAATAAACTACACCAAGAAATCAAAGTGTAAAGCCGCCGGTCGTTGTTGGCGTATTATAGAGCTCGACAAGAGTGAAGCATTGGGTACGCGCCATTTTCCTCAGCAATTTCCATGTACTATAGTTTATAATAATTACGACAGTCCTTTGAACGTGGAAGTTAGAGTTCCTCGTGGCAGTCTGTGTTCTCTTTCGTTTCACAGTTGAGAACAGATTTCCCCCCATTTCTTTCGTTTTCACGAACGACTGCGTCCATCACGTTCTTTTGCAATCTTCATCGTATCACTGGCTGCCATTGGCCGCAACATTAGTCGCAATTTGCAGTGACTGCACACTCGTCGTTTTGGGGGCTGTGCGTTGACACTCAAGCTGCAGAACACTCTGAGATACATTTGTAACACACACAGCGGGAAGATAAGCATGTTGACGAGCAGCTCGAGATGTCCAAGCACCACCAACTCAGTATGACGGCTGCCAAGCTACCAACGCTCCTGAACACCAAGACTGTCTACAGGTGCAAAGCTGGCTACCCTGTTCAATTGTACGCCCACACTGGTGACCATGTCGCTGACCCCAAGGACGCTGGTCAATCCAAGAGCTGGGCTCCTGCTGACGTCTGGTCCTTCTTCTCTCAATTCTAGAAGAGTAAGCGCGTATTTCGATCTGAACTTTGAGTTATCACTGTCAACAATCGTCAGCATATCCAGAGACGTGGTCACTTGACGATATCTTCGGGATAATCATACAAATGCCCTTGGAGCAGGCATCCCCATCCCTAAAAATTATTCACTGATTGGAGGATAACCAAGACGGCATGCGGGGTGGGGACAATGAAACTAACGGTTGTTGGTTCTACGTACGGAGAGCATCGGAATGAGGAAGGCATTTTCACTGCATTTCCTCATCCCAAAGAGCTTCTAGGGATGAGGACACCCCCGTTAAAAATGCTCCACGATGCCCAGGTATATTCGTTCCAAGTGGGTGGTTCGAGCCAGATGATGAGACTCGAAATAACATTCTCATCCTCTTCCATGGTAGAGGTACCGCATAGAGCGTCAGAGGAGCAACTGGCGAAATGACATTTTTCATTCGGCTCGGTCCAGCAAAAGCAGCACCGCCATGAAGTTTGCTTGTGTTGTTCTAGTAGCTGCCATTGTGGCGGAACTCGCCAAGGCGCAATCGGCGGGTCCTTGGGCTCGATGCGGTGGTCAAGGCTTCACCGGATCCACGGTGTGCCCTCAAGGCTTTACTTGCACTGCTCAAAACACTTGGTACTCGCTATGCCTTCCATCGAATTCCGGACTCACTCCATCTTCTGCCCCGACTGCCAATCCTTCGACTCCTCCAAGCTCGTCGAGCACTCCTCCAAGTCCACCTTCGAGCGGTGGAAAGAAGTCTGCTGGCTGTGGCAAAGCTGCTGGAATCACGTCAGGAACTTACTCCGTCACCGTCAATGGCAAGGCTCGCCAATTTATCCTCCGCGTCCCTCAGAGCTACAACCCTGACACCGCCTACAAGTTCATCTTTGCACTTCACTGGCTCGGCGGCTCTATGAGCCAGGCACAAGCGATTGAAGGCGGATTCTATGGTCTCCAAGCTCTTGCCAAGGAAACAGCGATCTTTGTCGCCCCTGACGGTCTCAATCGAGCTTGGGCCAACATCCTTGGCGAAGATGTCCTCTTGATGGATGCCATCATGGAAAAGATTGAATCCAATCTCTGCGTTGACACGACTCAGCGTTTCTCCACGGGCTTTAGCTACGGTGCAGCCATGAGCTATGCTCTTGCTTGTGCTCGTCCTGACAAGTTCCGCGCCGTTGCTTTGTACGCTGGTGCCCAAGTCAGCGGTTGTGCTGGTGGCTCGAAGCCCATTGCCTTCTGGTCGACCCACGGAATCGCTGACAATGTCCTCCCTATTTCCATGGGGCGTGCTCTCCGCGATCATTTCCTGCAAGTCAATGGATGCGAGGCGAAGAATGCTCCCGAGCCGGTCATCGGTCAACCCCACACCAAGACTGTGTACACATGCAAGGCTGGCTACCCTGTGCAATACTACGCTCACACCGGAGGCCACGTCGCTGACCCCAGGGACCCAGGGCAGTTTCAAAGCTGGGCTCCTGCTGAAGTCTGGGCGTTCTTCTCTCAATTCTCCTAAACTGAATCTGCCATTGTCCTCTCAGTGAGCTTACTAATCGAATACTCATTCTTGTTGTCCAAATATCCTACCGCGTTACTCGTCCAGAGGTCACGTTGGACATGTGAAGCAAGTTCCGTCATCGGCGATGCGCTTCAACTAAAATTGCTTTGTTTTGCTGGCACGCTCGCGCCAGTGTGAGTATTTCCTATAGTGACTAAGGCTTCAAGTTGCGTTGTGGAAATAAGTGTGCTGTTAGTTGTCCTCCTATTGAAGGCTGGTCAATATTCACTTAATATTCCTAGCCTGTGACCCACGGCCTCTTGTTTTTCTTGTATATAACCTTGTCATTGCAACGTCTACGATGGAGAAATATCTGTGTTGATAGCTGCGGTGATACTTCAATTGTGGCTTGGGAAGTCGCCTCCACCTCGCTGCCACCCCAATTAGTCCCATGATCAATCGATTTAGATCTCTGTTTAATTTATACTCACGGCAGACGACAGGGGCTGAACAATTGGCCGTGCCTGCCCGAAAACTGCCCGAAAACAAAGCACGCCGAGCGAATCGCCAATATGTACCGTGGATACAGTACTGGACATGGAAGGTAGGTACAGTCGAATTTCCCTCATAAAAATCGAAATTTCATCCAATCGAAATGATTCGAACGATATATTTAACGAATGAAAGAGACGAACACGATGATGTTTTTAAATGTATGAGAAGTTGACTTGGTGATGAGAAATTCAAATAATAATGAAATGAGTGGACCTCGCCCTGGTCAGGTGAGAAAGGTACACTTGGAGATTTTGCAACAAAACAAAGAAATCAACTGCTTCTCTTGTCTGGTAAGCTCATGGCCATGAATGATAGACCTCATTTAACTACAGAACCATGCCAAGAGGTCAACTGCTCACTGAAGAGCAGCGAGGTTCGATCTTGGCCTTTCGAAAGGCAAAGTGGTCGATCCGACAGATCGCCAAGGAACTATTCCTATCGAAAGGTGCTGTCTGTGGCTTTTTGAAGTCACCGGAGACTTATGGAACTGCTATTCGACCAGGTGGGTCGTCCATTCTCGATGAGAGGGACAAAAGACATGTTCTGTTTGAAGACAAAAGACATGTTCTGTTTGAAGCATCAAAAGGAAAATCAAGTTCAAGTAGGATTCAATATGACTTAAAGCTGAATGTTTCATCAAGAACTATTTGTCGAGTCATTAATAAGTCGAAACGTTTCAAGTACAAGAAACACAAATCCTCCCCTTGCTTAACCAAGGCCCACAAAGATGCACGAGTGGAATGGGCAACATCCCACGTTGACCTTGGCCTTGGTTGGAACAATGTTGTCTTTTCTGACGAAAAGAAGTTCAACCTAGATGGCCTAGACGGCCTACAATACTATTGGCACGACCTCCGAAAGGAGGAACAGTCAATTTTTAGCCGTCGAAACGGCGGTGGTAGTGTCATGGTGTGGGCAGGAATGCCCAGCCAAGGTTGCACTGAGGTTGCTCTTCTCTCTGGGCGTCAAGATTCAAGTGCCTACTGTGACACGATTGCCAACTTTCTGATGCCTTTTGTCTTGAAGTTTTGTTTTTGAAGTTTATGCGAATGGAAGGCAATTTTCAAGTGTAGGCGAGTTAAAAGCCGAAATTTTGAAGCAATGGGAAACCATTGATCATGAAGTCATTTTGAAGCTCATTGCATCGATGAAATCGCGTTGTATCAAGGTGTTCCAAGCCAAAGGATCTTTAACAAAGTATTAGAACTTAAAACGATGAATAAAAGCTTTGATATCGTTCCTTTTGTTCGAGTGTACCATTCTTTCCTGTCCAACATTTTTCATGAAATTCACCATTTTTGTCTATATTTCGACTTGTACTGGGCATTTCACGTTGTGAAGTGCATTGATAATTTTGTCTTGTCATGCTCTTTCGGCTGTCCATCAGTTCGATATGACATCAACGGGAGATGATGAAAAATCGACTGTATCTATGTTCCATGTCCAGCACTGTATTTCCACGAGATAAACAACCCCCTTGTTCGGACAACGTGATATACATCCATTGTGTCTAAACACGTTAACACACAGAACGCTTGTATTTGATGAACCACTCGAATTGAAAGGCGCTTTCAAACCTTGGTCAAGCCACTTTGGCACATAAATTGGGTCCACGCTGTCGTTGTACAGTTTGTTGGGAACTTGGCTCTAAAATATTGAGTTTTACGTCAATGTCAACCGTTGGGGACTCTGGAGGTGAAGATGTCCTCTTGGTGGACGCCATTTTGGACAAGATCAACAACAACCTCTGCGTGATACCAAGCAAGTCTTCTCGACTGGTTTCAGCTACGGCGCTGGCATGAGCTATGCTCTTGCTTGCGCTCGCCCTGACAAGTTCCGCGCCATCGCTTTGTACGCTGGTGCTCAGCTGAGTGGCTGCGACGGCGGCTCCAAGCCCATTGCCTTCTGGTCGACTCACGCGTCCACGACAGCGTCCTTCCTATCTCCATGGGCCGTGCTCTCTGCGACCACTTCTTGCAAGTGAATGGCTGTCAATCCAAGACTGCTCGTGAACCAGCCAACGGCCAACCCCACACCAAGACTGTCTACACGTGCAAGGTTGGCTACCCCGTTCAATTCTACGCCCACACCGGTGACCACGTCGCTGACCCCAAAGACCTTGGTCAATCCACGAGCTGGGCTCCTGCTGAAGTCTGGTCCTTCTTCTCTCAATTCTAGGAGAATGGTTATCACAAGCAGTATGTCCGTATTTTGTTTAACAATATATCGTAACAGCAACAATTGTGAATTCTTTAATGAGTCAATGACGAGCTCGATTTCTAAAATGAAGTAACAACCCAACTAATGTTAGTTCCAAAGATGATGAACAATTCTCAAGAGTGCTTTGAGACCTCGTTTGATGCTTTTCCTTCCCTGTGGTCAAGGTTTACCGCTAATACAGCTTGTTGCCCTCAGTATGAACCATTGTTGCAGTCCTCGTAGAACTTCATTGTGGGAAAAAATCAAAGTGGTTCATTTCAGTTTAAGGGGTGGGAGAATACAGAACCTCATCCAATTTATATGATAAGCCTAATGTGGTTGAAGATGTCCAGGGTCATCCTGGTACCAAAATTTGAGCCCCCAATTTGCCACAGCCCCCAAGTTGCCACAGCCCCCAAAACGACGAGTGTGCAGTCACTGCAAATTGCGACTAATGTTGCGGCCAATGGCAGCCAGTGATACGATGAAGATTGCAAAAGAACGTGATGGACGCAGTCGTTCGTGAAAACGAAAGAAATGGGGGGAAATCTGTTCTCAACTGTGAAACGAAAGAGAACACAGACTGCCACGAGGAACTCTAACTTCCACGTTCAAAGGACTGTCGTAATTATTATAAACTATAGTACATGGAAATTGCTGAGGAAAATGGCGCGTACCCAATGCTTCACTCTTGTCGAGCTCTATAATACGCCAACAACGACCGGCGGCTTTACACTTTGATTTCTTGGTGTAGTTTATTAGTTCTTGGGTGCTGATAGCAAGTGGATTGCGAGCTATCTCGTCGAGGTTCTCTCCGTGATAGGTACTTCAAGAACGACTTTGCTATCTTCCAAAGAACTGCCGTGGCTTTGGCAATCCACATTCGACACTGAATATAAAGCTGAACTTGACCCACCAGTGCAAAGTTCCTGCTAGAATTTATACTTTATAAACCGTACAAAATAATATAGAAAAGTTCAATTTCATCCCAGATTAGACTCCTTATATGTATATAATGTATAAAATAATACTTACCCATTGATAACGAAACAGTTTACAGCGACCGATCATATAAATCCAAATGATGCAATGGAGACTCCATGCAAACTGTGTGGAATGTCTCTTCTCAAGCGCACTATGGGGTCACATCCATACAGACCATTCAATCTGATCGGGCAAACCTGTGAATTGCCAGCAATATAAAGCGCTTTAACCGCCAAGAAAATGCACGCTAAATACGCTGGAGCTAGGGGTGCATATCAACTTCTAATGAGTCGAATGAAATTCCCTCTCGCAACCCGGAGTAAGATAAACACGAGCGACCCTGCTTGATTGCCACTTCATGTATGCTGAGCATTATACTCTTCCATGATATCAATACAGGGTTTATCCAAATAGTCCAAAGTTTCTTTAGCTTCCACTACAATGTTGAATTTTCTAGCGTTCCTTATATGTCCAAAGGAATCGTCACAAAGCTTCAAGTCGTTTGTGCTCTCTCGGTCCAAAGCAAACGCAAAGAAGCTAGTAGAACAACTAGCCATACTAGATTTGTGGCTATACAATGATTTGTATGGTAGGGACAACAGCTAAATTTATTACATACAGAGAGAGTATTGTCAATTTCAGTCTAATTTGTATTTTTGACCAAAAATCAAATGCATTTCCAAATCGATTTGACCATTCTGAGCCAAGTTCAACCGAATATTGGCCAAATTAATTGTATGTGAGTTAGGGTGTGTTTGGGTGTGTTTTGCGTGAATTAGTTAAATACTCGATTCTGATTGGCTGCGAGATTTGGAAATCGATTAAAAAAATCGATACATTTCCAGCCCATCTCACTATTGAAGACCGCTTACGCTTTGGCGCAGTCTCCTGAGGACTAACAAATACAGAGTGATTTTATATGTACCATGATATTGTGTGAACTACTCAAATTTTCCTCCGGCGATTGGTTGAATCAATCGCCGAATCGCCAGACCTCTGAAATATAATGCAAATATCAATTTTAGAAGGTTATTTTGACTTTTTGTAGAAGTCGTGATCGGGACGGGACACGAAATCGATGAAGCATTGACGCTGCGCTGGCGAGGCCAGTGACCTCTCCGCTCAACGTGAACAACGCTGAGTAATGTGGAATGCTCTACGAGATGACGTCGCCCTGCGAAGTCATTCAGTGTCATAGAGATATTAACTGAATGAACGATTGATCTTTCGATAAAACTGAAAGATTACAACTAGTTATCTCATCAAACATGAAAAATTCAAGTTTCATTGCCAGAAGTAATTATACGCGCACTAGACTAATAGTCAATGGTACCGCCGTTCTTCAACAATACGTTGGCCAGGCGAGTTGGCATACTTTCCACAAGCTTCGCCAAGTACTCCACGGTGATTTGCGTCCATGACAATGCAATTTGTCTCTTCAAATCAGAGACATTGTCAAACTGGCGCCCGCCTGCGTAAACCAGGCGTACCAATTGGCCCCAAACGTTCTCAATGATGTTCAAATCGGGGCTCTTACTTGGCCAGTCTAGTAGCAATAACCCAGACTCATCAATAAACTCACCCGTGAACTTGGACACATGAATTGACGCGTTGTCTTGTTGGAACACAACGTCTTTTCCACCATTGAGCCGCTTGATTTCACCGATAAATGGCATGAGATGTTTCTCGAGAGTGTCGCAATACTTCCTTGAGTCTTGCTTGCCTTCAAGGAATACGAGGGACGTCTTTCCGTGGCGATTGACTGCAACCCACACCATAACACTTCCACCTCCGCATACACGCTTGGAGAAGGTTTCTTCATCACGTCGTAAGTCACGCCAGTAGCAGCGAAATCCATCAGGACCATCCAGGTTGAACTTCTTTTCATCTGAGAAGATGATGTTATCCCACAACTGGACTTTTGACAAGAACTTAGCGGCAAATTTCTTCCGCTTGATTTTGTGCTGCTTGGTCAGTGCCGGCGCAGGCTTTTTCTTGGCGTACTTGACAAATTTGGACGACTTCAACATGTTCAACACAGTGCGTCCTGAGACCTTTCGAGAGAGGGTTTTCGCGCTCTTTTCTGCCGAGTAGTTGTGGACCAGCGCGTTGCGGAAAATTCGTCGGATGTCCCTTTTCAGAAGTCGTCTTCCTTCAGCTTCTTTTCTTGGTCTTGTAAGTGTCAGGTGACTTCAAAAAGGCTCGTATGGTTGAGTCGGAGCGTTGGAGACGTCTAGCAATCTCCCGCATAGAAATATTCTCTTCTTTCCATGCTAGGATCTTGCCTATCTCCAGTTGCGTCAATTCAGGTCCTCGTGGCATGACAAAATCGAATTTTGATGCCAGATGCGCGCCATTTCGTGTCTTTTGTATGGCTATAAATAGCTCGTAGTTTAAAATCCATTTTAAATGTAGTTTGGGTACTTTAAAAAATTTAAAAAGTCCCTGCGCGTATAATTATTTCTCACAGGTCACCGCCCCCCGTTTTCGATACCCTCCCATATCTATGTGAAAATGGATGACTTATTGCGGTGTGTGACAGAGAGCACTGTCCGAAGGCCCAATTTTCGCCGTAAAACTTGAAAAATTACAAAACACATATTTTTATTCCGAGAAATCTGATGTTATCTTGCAAAATTTATGTGCGCGTATAGAAACTTCGTGGACTGTAACGCCCGGTCCAGCGACGACCTAACCCCATAAAATTAGTATTAATTGGATAAAATAGTTTTGATGAATTGTTGTGTAAATTCACTTTATCTGACCAATCATACTGTCAAATTACTAAGAAGCTCTACAAATAGAGCCCCACGAACGGAACTTGGGCAGTTCTTGCACGTTTATAATGGCTGAGCTTCATACCACGTGGACGACGTCAGACATCCGCCCAGAAAATTGCGCTCACCGAAGCGAAGCGGAGGTTGAGTAGAAAATTTTCTGTAGGCGGATGACTCGGAGGAGGAAGCCCCCAACGTGCACCAAAAAGGGACTTCTTTATATTTACTCTCATCGGGAAAGGCGGCAGGTAGGCCGTAAGGCCGTGCCGCCACCCTGATGAGGCCTGTTTGAGTTCTTGGCCTGGTCGTCTTGACTATTATTGGTCAAATAGTTGCCACATACGCGTCATGATTGGTATATTATTTTATCCAATGAATTTGACTATATTTTATTTTATAGGGCTAGGTCGTCGCTGGATCGGGCGATTAATGGGTCTAATCAGCAAAACTCAATCCTGCAATTGGAATGAGTTTATATGGCTAGCCTCCAAGTCGATAAGAAAGCAGCTTATAAGAGCACCAACGACAATTCCAAATGCTCAGCTTCACTAGCTCAAAAGTGAGATGCATGGAGTTTATTGGTGAAAATTACACTAGAGTCTGTCCACTGTTGAGATGTTGGATGCCCAGACAATTCTTTTGAAGGAAAATCATACGACGATTCGATCTGATATCTGCTTGGAGCATGATGACGAGCAGTTGGTGATGCCCAAAGGTCTGGAGTTGGCTATTCTTCATTTGGCTCGGCCAAGCACAAGCTACAATTGTGATGTAGTTCGCCATTGCCTCAGCTCTTGTCGCCGTCGCCTCCGTGATCGAACTCGCCAACGCTCAAAGTGCTGGTGCCTGGGCTCAATGCGGTGGCCAAGGCTTCACCGGACCCACGACTTGTGTCCAAGGCTACACCTGCAAGTTTTCGAACGAATGGTACTCACAATGCGTTCCAGGTAACAAGTGCACCCTCTCCTTCCCAACCACCGAGCTCTCCGTCGTCAGTACCCACCGCCAAGCCATCTACCCCCAGCTCGGCTCCTCCCAGCCCTCCTTCCACCGGTGGAAAGAAGTCTGCTGGCTGTGGCAAACCTGCTGGGATCGCCTCGGGCACTTAGTCAATCAACGTGAACGGCAAAAACCGCCAATACATCCTGCGTGTCCCTCAGAACTACAACCCCAACACTGGCTACAAGTTCATCTTTGCCCTCCACTGGCTCAGCGGCACCATGAACGATGCTGCGTCCATTGAAGGTGGCTTCTACGGCCTCCAAGCCCTAGCCAAGGAATCGGCCATTTTCGTCGCCCCTGATGGTCTCAACCGTGGTTGGGGCAACGCCAGCGGTGAAGATGTCAAGTTGATGGATGCCATCATGGACAAGATCGAATCCAACCTCTGCGTTGACACGACCCAACGCTATGCGACTGGTTTCAGCTACGGTGCTGGCATGAGCTATGCTCTTGCCTGCGCTCGCGCTGACAAGTTCCGTGGCGTTGCTTTGTACGCCGGAGCTCAATTTAGTGGCTGCGACGGCGGCTCCAAGCCAATTGCCTTCTGGTCAACCCATGGGCATCTATGACAGTGTCCTTCCTATCGCCTCTGGCCGTGCTCTTGTGACCACTTCTTGTAAGTGAACGGTTGCCAAGCTAAGAACGCCCCTGAACCAGGCTACAACCAAGTCCACACCAAGACTGTGTACACTTGCAAGGCTGGCTACCCTGTGTGGTACTACGGCCACAACGGTGGCCACGTCGCTGACCCCAAGGATCCTGGTCAATCGTTCAGCTGGGCTCCTGCTGAAGTCTGGTCGTTCATCTCTCAATTCTCGTAAACTCAGCGTGCCTTGCAATGTCTGGAGCTCATGAGTTAACTAGACGCTTCATCGTTTTTGTTTAAAGCTCTGTCAATACAAAATGGGCTTTAACGTGGATTAGCACCACAGGTGACAAATTGCCCTACTACTTTCGGGTAGCGTTGGAGACCTGATGGTGATTGGCGCACTCCACCCGCTTTGCAATTAACCACATGCATTTCAATGGCCGTCTGGGCTGTCTGTAAGAACACCGTATAGCCTTCTCTGAATCGTAATTGAGCCCCCCTTGGCCCCAAGTTACAGGCTGAACCAGTCGAGCCGTTGTGCGCAAAATTCTGATGATGCTGCGGCTAGAGGCAGGCCAAATTGAAGGGGGGGTATAACTACCTTTCGGCTCAACGAAATACTGTCTACTGTACTAGTAGTCCATAAAGATGCCAGAGAACTAATTATCTGTAGCCCCAATCACCTACAACCACTGACACGACATAAGCTGCTATTTATCCAGAAGGGTTTAGTGTTCACAGGTCCACAAGCCCCACAAAACACAAACTGGCTGCACAATTCGCATCTTTCATTTTCCATCACGAATGAAATTGTCGTTTGTCGTCACGCCCGCTTTGATATGTTTTTCTTCTGAGTTTGATAACACTGTCTGGTTCATGCCACCGCTGTCCTTTCTGACGCTTTCTCCGATCCTCAGCCTCTTATATACTTCAGCTAAATCACGAAAACCGTGCTGTTCTAACCACCATTGTGTTGTCGACTGCTCTTCCCCCAAAGCCAAGCATTCGGAGCTGTCCAGGGTCAATGTGGAGGGGGTTACTTCATTGGGCTAGACGGCTCATATTGCCGCAACGGCCTGGGAGTATGGCCACGACTTCTAACCCGCCTATTCACAGCCGCGAAACCGCTTGTCCTGCCTCTCAATGATTAAAATTGGAACCGCAGTTTGCCCGTCATGACACCAACAAAAAAGTACATTCCAACTAAAACCTCTAAAATTTTATATCGCTTCATCACTGAAATGGCAAAATGTCGAGTTTTACCGCTTCCAAGAGGCCACCATCGCAATTCAAAAGCTCTTGAAAAGACAAAACAACTACTCCACTGAGCTCCCTTCCTTGTCCTCTGTATCCTCCTGACGTTGTCGAGTGCGCTATCTGCCTTGGCGAGTGCAACTTTAAACCGACAGCGCAAAGATATTCGGTCGTTCCTTGTCCAGACTATACATTTGTAACACATCGTGGAAAACAGGAGGACGTATCCACTCAGCTGGGGAAGACCAAGCAGCGTGTATTGTACTATTCTGGAATTTGCACGGCCAAGCACAAGTTGTACTACAATGAAGATTGCCATTGCTTCTGCTCTTATCGCCGCCGCCTCCGTGGTTGAGTTCGCCAACGCTCAAACTGCCGGTGCTTGGGCCCAATGCGGTGGTCAAGGCTTCACTGGACCAACGACGTGCGTCCAAGGCTACACCTGCAGCGCTCAAAACGCCTGGTACTCGCAATGTGTTCCAGGCAATGCTGCACCAACGCCATCTTCGTCCAAACCACCAAGCCCTCCATCCTCCAACCCAACGAACGCGCCTACCTCCACGCCATCCACTCCCACCTCGGCTCCCTCGAGTGCTGCTCCAAGCCCTCCTTCCACTGGTGGAAAAAAGTCTGCTGGCTGTGGCAAGGCTGCTGGTATCGCCTCTGGTACTTACACGATCCAAGTGAACGGCAAGAGCCGCCAATACATCCTCCGTGTGCCTCAAAACTACAACCCCAACAACGGCTACAAGCTCATCTTCGCCCTCCACTGGCTCAATGGTAGCATGCAAGATGCTGCTGCCATTGAAGGCGGTTACTACGGTCTCCAAGCTCTGGCCAAGGAGTCTGCCATCTTTGTCGCTCCTAATGGTCTCAACAAGGGCTGGGGCAATGCTGGCGGCGAAGACGTCCTCTTGATGGATGCTATTTTGGACAAGATCAACAACAACCTCTGCGTCGACACCACTCATGTCTTCTCGACTGGTTTCAGCTACGGCGCTGGCATGAGCTATGCTCTTGCTTGCGCTCGCGCTGACAAGTTCCGCGCCGTCGCTTTGTACGCTGGTGCTCAGCTGAGTGGCTGCGCTGGTGGTTCCAAGCCCATTGCCTTCTGGTCGGCTCACGGTGTCCACGACAGCGTCCTTCCTATTGCCTCTGGCCGTGCTCTTCGTGACCACTTCTTGCAAGTGAACGGTTGCCAAGCTAAGAACGCCCCTGAACCAGCCAACGGCCAAGCCCACACCAAGACTGTGTACACGTGCAAGGCTGGCTACCCTGTTCAATTCTACGCCCACACTGGTGGCCACGTCGCCGACCCCAAGGACGCTGGTCAATCCAAGAGCTGGGCTCCTGCTGAAGTCTGGGACTTCTTCTCTCAATTCTCTTGAGCTTTATCTGACTGCGCTTGCTGTTAGCGTACATAGTTAGCAGTAACGTAGCTGGAATATTCGTTGTCTATAGCATTGTGAATACAAATGTGATTCAAAACTTCTTACCGATCCATTTAGCTAACAAAGCCAATGTTCCACTTGAATTTTCCTAGACGAGACTGCTTCCTCCATGTTTGCACCCACAAGGACTGCTGGCACGAGTCGACTGCTGGACGCGTTACGTGCCTGTCCCTTTTTATTCGGGTGCAATCTCATCGACTGCCATGGACTATGTCGAAGTAGAGAATGGCTGCTTGTAAAGGGGGGGGGCACTAGGAGCTTGTCGAGCTCTAAAATTCATAGTTGAAGAGCATTGTCATCCACTAGAGGCAGCTAAAACTGACGGGGGAAATAATCTTCAATTTATGGATAAACCAGAGTGTCCTGGCGATCGACGAGACTTGAAATGTCGGACGACATCCCTCTGGAACGGAGTCAGTTGTTCGAGAGGGAGTCATACAACCACATGGATGGGACTGGCTGCGCACTAGTTGACATGCTCTCTCAAGCAGGTTACAGTTTTGTCCAACGTGATAATCTACCCGAGCGAGTCACGCAGTTTGTTGCATCTGACGGCACCCACACTGCGTTTCTTATCTACCGAGATGCTCAGAGGCTTTCGAGTTGAAGCATTGGCATCTCATGTCGTTGGACGAGAAGAACGCATGACTCTGGCAGGAGATGCAGTGCGTCGTTGCAACTGTCTTTGTGCAGCTTTGATTTCGGTTTGACCGTGCTCTCTCGTTCATTACAACGCTGTCCTTTGTGACGCTTTTGCCAATTGTCATTGTCGTCAACTCATCAAGAAAATGAAGATTGCTGCTGTGGTTGCTGCCGTTGTATCGTCTGCTGCTCTCGTCCAAGGCCAAGTGGCTGTCTGGGGTCAATGCGGAGGTATTGGCTACACTGGATCGACTACCTGCGCTTCTGGCACTGTCTGCAACAAGCAGAACGACTACTACTCGCAATGTATTCCATCGGCCAACGTGCCATCCACGGCGCCAACCACCAAGCCATCCACTGCCCCAACGACCAAGCCCTCCACTGGCCCAACCACTGCACCATCAACGCTCCAACCACCAAGCCATCGACCGCACCATCGTCGAAACCCTCCTCATCCTTTTACTTTGGTACGGCTGAAGACAACCCGACCAAGTACGGCACGATCGTCCCTGACAATTTCAACTTGTTGGTTGCTGGCAACGGCATGAAGTGGGACGCCCATGAACGCTCCAAGGGCGTGTTTGATTTCTCGGCTTCGCTCAAGCTCATCGCGTACGCCAAGCAGAACGGCATGAAAATGCGTGGCCATTGCTTGGTCTGGCACAACCAAATGCCAAGATTCTACTGCTCCAACTTCGTCAACAACGGATGCACAGCCACGACATTGACCTCGGCTCAATTGTTGCAAGTGATTGAAACACGAATGCAAAAGACGTTTGCTGCCTTGAACGACCCGACCATCATCGCGTGGGATGTCTTGAACGAAGCTGTCGCCGATGACGGCAGTGGCTTGAAGCACGATGTCTTCTACAACACGATCGGTCCCGACTACGTCGCCAAGATCTTTACCTTGGCTCGCAAGTACGCCCCCAAGGGAGTCAAGTTGTTCTACAGCGACTACAACTGCGAAACCTCGAGCGCCAAGTCGAACCAATGTTTCAAACTCGTGAGCGACTTGAAAGCCAAGGGTTTGGTCGATGGCATGGGTTTCCAAATGCACTTGTCGACGCAGTATGGCGAGCAAAGCCAAATTGGTGGCCAGGCGGCTTTGTTCAAGAGGTATTCTGACATTGGCGTGACGATCCACGTGACGGAAATGGACGTTGGCACGTCCGACTTTACGTTGCAAGCGCAATGGTACGCCAAAGTGGCGACCAACTGCCAGCAAAACCCAATGTGCGAGGCGTTTGTCGTGTGGGGCGTGACCGACCGCGACTCGTGGCGTCCTGGCACGACACCCTTGTTGTTTGACTCGAACCTCACGAAGAAACCAGCGTTCAACGCCTGCTACGACGTCATCAAGAAGGGCCACTAAGTATAAATCCAAGTCAGTTGTGTGTGGCTTTTTTTCGTCAATTCTCGTGGCAGAAGAACATTCATGTCGGCGGGCAACCCTCGAGGGCTCTCGGTGCAAGGGGGCGAAGGGGGCTCGGGGGGGATGCTGCTCATTCGAACGACGTAGCGACATGGAATTTGACCAGTTTACCGCAGATTAAACGGACGACTGAGGGGCGATATTAGACTCGTGAAGCTTACGGTTTCTTGGTCGTTGGCTTTAGCATCGACTTGGAAGGACTTGGATATGAACTCGGTGCGGGGGTGATTGGGAAGCAGAGTGGTCACCAGTCGTTGATAAGTGTACAAAACCGCTCCTTCCACGCAAATTGTCGGGCCAGTGAACGAGATGCCTCCACATTGACGCCAAAGCCCAACTGGGCTCTGGCCAACGCTACGGACGACGTCACAGCAATCGAAACAAGGGCATTCTTCATTAGGAAAACGTCTGGAGAACACTGGGCGTTGATGAGTTTCAAAGTGGTCAAATGCGTCAATGCATTGCAATACATCCAAGAAGCTACCTGCGTTGCTGGACGCGCTAGATACAGCAATCCTTCGCATAAAAGATCCTTCGCGTGTCGTGTTGTTAAGGGGGAAGTTGGGGGGCTAGGGGGCTAAGGGGGCTAGGGGGCTAAGGGGGCTTGAGGGGGAGCCAGCCAGATCTGGTGAATGCTTCACAAAATACTCCCATTCTCAAGGGGGAGATGGGGGAACTTGACGAAAGAGAGAGTTCAAGCCAGTCGCCGCTGGAGAAGTTGCTGGGCGGCCGAAATGGACTGCTTGGACTCCGTGGGACCAGTCGTTTGTCGAGTGTTTAGTTTACAAATGTGGGCACGTTGTAACAGAATCTATCGATTTAATGCCACATGCTGAATTCATTCTCGACAGAATTCCTCCGCGTATTGGCCACGACAGCTCCTCGCTCCAGCTAATGATGCCTTAAATTGAAAGCGACATTAAAGCTGCCTTTCAAGCTACTATGACAGTACAGCGTAGAATAAAACTTGGGCGGTATATCGCTGACATTTGTACCTTAATTCGATCATTTCAACTTCTCCAACTATATTTCGAGTGAGCATGTCAGTCTTTCGGTCATGCTGACGCTAGTTGGACTATTAGTAAAAGACGTAATTATCAGCTGGGATAAGACACGCCTATCTATGGAAAATTGCAAGCTTTACTGATTAAAACGATCAAAATACTGCCCTTTCGGTAGTTTCAATGAAAATCTAAACGTCGATCGAACGCAAGTGACAGCATCCAGGCGCTTGGCGACTGATCTTTGGCGACGCCATCAAGAAAAATTCAAGAGTTCGTGCAACACCGAGTTCTAGCGTTGTTGAACCGATTTTTAATGTTTTAGAGACGATTATCGACTAAATCTCTGCAAATTGCTGCTTCGTGTTTAGTGCTGCGTAGTCTTAGGGGGCTTTGGCGTCTTTGGCTTCGTAGTTGACTTTGTAGTCGGCGTAGGGCTCACAGTGGGGCTTGCAGTCGTAGCGGGTGGGTCAGATGCAATGGGAAGGCACTGCGAATGGTAAGGTTCGTAGTACTTGCAATGCCATCCTTCGATGCAAACGGTTGGGCCAATGTAGCCAATGCCACCGCATTGACCATAACCTCCGACTGTGCCTTGACCAACGACCGCCGTGGAAATCGCGGCAGTGACAGCAACAATAAACTTCATAACTCAATGGGCCAAGCGGTCAACTCGTGAGTTGACTACAAAATGAAAAATGCCAAAGAGGAAGATTCGATGGACCAGAGGCGTCGATGATCGAGCTTGATACAATGCGCGACTGGAAGCGCAAGCTTGTGCCACGTTTTCGATCTTGAAACGTCTTGGACCAGACGTTTCAAACATGTTTGGTTCACACCGTCGGAATGTTGAAACCGACAAATGTAACCGAAACCGTTACAAAAAGTGAAACAAATTGATCTATTTTCGCGTTGTAAGTGCAGTTTTATTGCGATAACGATGACGGCAAGTTTGAAAAGAGTCGCTGTAGAACTCGGCATGACTGGAAAGAGAACACAACCGACGTGGCAGTCAGAGTTGACCTCATGGACAACACTTGATGAATTCTTGGGATAGCCGCGAGCGCTGGCTTCTTTAATAGCTTGAATCGATGAATTCTACAACTTGCGTCGTCGAAACACGCTAGGATATCGAATCTCATTGAATGGATGGTCCGGTTCTAGGCAGTGTGTGACGTTGTTGATCGAGAAATATCATCCTCGTTGACAAGCCGGCCCTCTTCTCGTACAATTGCAACCCGAATATGATACAGGGGAAGCCACGCTGGACAATTGCAACTGGCGTGGCTGGCAAAGGCGAATGCGGTCAAGACGACCCAGGCAGCCACTTGCGAGAGGTTGCTGTTCTGACTACAATACGTCGATGGTTTTGCAGTTGGCGCTGGATGTCTAGCTAAAAGAACGCGAACCAGCAGTGGACAAATCCGTGCAGACAGCTCCTTCCACGCACGTCGTCGCGCCATGAAAGTCAATATCTCCACATTAAGCCCACAATACCGCTGGTGTTTGGCCAAAGGCGAGACGCTTTCGTTGCAGCCAGACAGAGATTTCATTCTCAATGGGGGAAAGGGGGAAAGTGGCTTCAATGGTGTAAGTCGCAGCTCCAAGGAAACAGTCCTTTGTGGGAGTTGAATTCGACAATATTTTTGTACCGGAATCCATCTATGTAATGCCACCTTGTTGGTCGAATAGCACTGTAAGTCTGTAAAGTTTTGGCCGCGCTCCAAGCCGTTTATGCAAAGTCCATTGAGGTGTTTTTCCAGCGTCTTCCATTGTCGGAGACGTGGCAGAACTTGCACAATATGTCGTCGTTGTGTTTCCCTGAATTTGACATGAAACCGCACAAGTCATGCATTTTTTAGCCCCTTTGTAGCTATTTCAATAATATCAAAACGAGATTTGCTTGTTTTAAATCCCTTCAATAGGCGCCCCGTGTTTAGTTCTGTGTCGTCTTGGCGGGCGTCTTGGTTGGCAGTGACGCGGTCATCGTAGGGCCCACGGAAGGGCTCGAACTCGTAGCTGGGGGATCCGCTGGGTTGGGATGAAATCACCAAAAGTTTACATCTTGGAGACGAGTTGGCCATCTTTCTATGCGATTCGCAATCGGCGTGCAGTGCTTTCCTTGGGCATGAGAGGCTAAAGTTGATACATTTACCGCGATACAACACGATGCGATTCAAATTTCAAGGGAATTTTGCAACGACAACTTGACAATCTATATGCGATTGTGGATTTAGCAAGATTTCAATGTACCTTCGTTGTGTGGTACTGAAAACTCGATAGTCTTGTGAATTCCAGACGCTTGGCTGACATAGACGCAACTCTGTCTATAGTTCTGCCACAAGTCTTCTCACGCCGTCAGGTGCAAGCAACAAATCGTAGAAAACGAAGAGTGTATTTTCTAGCAAACTTATAGCTCGCATTGACGTCGCCAGATAGCTTAGAAGTCGTACACGCCAGGGCTATTTGAGCTAGCTAATTTGCAGTCGCCGTCGGCTAGGCACGCTTCAAAGCATTGGTTCACCGTGACGAATTCGTAGCCCAATGGGGCAAAGTAGTTCTTGTACTTGGCAATAATGCCCTTGGTGCCAATCTCGACATAAGCCCACGTATGGTGAAGAATCACTGCCGAGCTGCCCGATGGCAGTCCACTAAAGCGTTGCAACGAATTCGCCCACACGGTCGAGAGTTGGTTGGTCGAAGAGTCCCAGTCGACTGGATGATACGTCCATCTGCAATGCCAATTAGAAGATTTCAAAGCGTATTAAGCGTACGAGATGACGATGTAGCCAGCTTTGTTGACTTCCAACGCAATATCTCGGTTGAGTTCTCCATAAGGCGGACGGAATTGCTTCATTGTGCCAGCCGGCAAGCCACATTGGTTGTACACGACATCTTCAGCTTGTTTCAATTCTGTGGCCCGTTGTTCTACGAATCTACAGCGAACAATCAGTACACAAGGAGTCTAGTAGGGGAAACGCACGGGAATTGATTGAGTGGCCAGCAGCAAGGACATTCTTGAGCTTGGTACAAATGTCAGGGTCCGGGGAGCTCAAGCCTGGGGACAAGAAGAACGAGGCCTTCAAGTAGTTTGCCCTCAAGTCCGCCAAGATGTCTTCGATCGCTGGCGAAGGCCACCAGTCGTCAAAAGTCAAGGCGATCCACTTGCGCTTGCCACACCAGTTGTACGAAGACACTCCGTTGTTGGTAATCGGTGGCTGTCCTCCGGAGGATGGCGTAGACGTAGCAGGGGGTGAAGAAGTCTCAGGGGTATCGAAGGTGTCGACGAGGAATGCAACAAAACACCGACGAGCGCAACTGGAGTGCATTGGTTGCAATGCATTCAAGATATTTTACTGCGAGATATCTCTGCATGAGTTTTACGAGTCCTCAAGCAAGTGCCCTGTCATGTTGCTGGGCTTAGCGTCCTTGGTACGGGACGACGAGTGGGCTTCAGTTGGTGTATCCAAGATACCGATGCATTATCTCTATACAATGCCTTGGTTGCCTTCTCCGTTGTCGTCGAGGAACCCTCGGTCGTAGCCTGGGGTAGCTGTTGGAAGAGGAGAGCATGGCGAAAAGCATGGGCTGAGCAATCTGTCCTGCCATCGGTTTGTCCATCGAAGGCCAGGGCTGCGCTGTAAGCAGCGACCTTTTCAATAACCATTCCAGAAAGTCTTCGATAATCTATTTTTAGCCGTGAAAATAGAAGCTGAAAGTCTAAAAATAGAGCTCAAAACCATATATTTCACAGTTCTTAATTGTCATAGACGCCAGGACCAAAGCCAGACAATTTGCAGTTGCCGTCAGCAAGACATGCATCAAAGCATTGGTTCACCGTGACGAATTCATAGCCCAAGGGAGCAAAGTAGTTCTTGTAGTTGGCGATAATGCCCTTGGTTCCCGTGGAAGTATACGCCCAAGTGTGGTGAAGTATGACCGCCGAGCTGCCATTCGGTAGCTTATTAAACTGTTGCAACGTCTTTGGCCACACGGTTGCGAGTTGGTTGGTCGACGAGTCCCAGTCGACTGGATCATACGTCCAACTAGAATGCCAATTTAAAGGATATACGAGCACTTTCAGTACGTACGAAACAACGGTGTAGCCAGCTTGGTTAACTTCCAATGCAATCGCTTTATTGAGCTCTCCATACGGCGGACGAAATTGCTCCATCGTCCCTGCAGGAAGGCCGCATTGGTTGTATACAACGTCCTCGGTTTGTTTTAATTCCGTCGCACGTTGAGCCGCTGTGACTTGGGGGAAATGCGGATGTGTGTAGGAATCTACAAAGAAGCATTGAGTGAAACAATCGGGCTAGCAGGGGAACTGTACGGGAGTTGATCGAGTGGCCAGCAGCAAGGACATTCTTGAGCTTGGTGCAAATGTTTGCGTCGGGGGAGCTCATGCCAGGAGCCAAGAAGAACGACGCCTTCATGTTGTTGGCCTTCAAGTCGGCTAAGATGTCGTCAATGGCAGGCGATGGCCACCAGTCGTCAAACGTCAAGGCAATCCACTTGCGCTTGCCGCACCAATTGTAGGACGATACGCCATTGTTTGTAATCGGAGGCTGGCTGCCGGACGATGGTACAGTCGTAGTTGGGGACGCTGAAGAGGTTGGTTGAGGTCGTGCTGTCGTTGGAGTCACCGTTGGGTTGGACGACGGTGGGGTGTTGGAAGCTGCCAGACATTGCGAGTAGTAGTCGTTTTGCTTGACGCACACAGTTCCAGCGGCACAAACTGTCGAGCCAGAGTAGTTGACGCCTCCGCATTGGCCCCACGCAGCCACTTGGGCTTGGACAAGAGCGAAAGAGGACGCAAGACTGGCCAGAACAAAGATGCTTTTCATCGCAACGACGAACAACTTCCGAGCAAATCCAGAAATGAACCAACTTTTGGGGGCTGACCGAGTCGCTGGTCGAGCAAGAACGCTGTTCGCCGTGGCTGAACGCAGGCTAGTCCAACTCTTAAGTGGCTGGGAACCGCAGTTGATCACGATGGAACTCTTTTGCGTAGAGGATGGACTTGAGCAAGTACTTATTAGTCAAAAAAGAGAGCTCAGCATCTATTTTGATCGACGAGGTTTCCATGAAGCAACAATGAGCTTGTGGGTCCATACGAGACGGCTTGAACCACGATTGAAACTACCTAAGCAAGTGAAAGTCTATGCTCTCGATAGCCGTTGTAGTCGAACATCGGGGCATTTTAATACTGTCGGGGGGGGGATGGAGACTTATTTGAGCTACAGGAGGATTAACTGAATTATAAGGTAAGAGGGCATGGTTTTGTACAAGCTACAAGCAGCAAGGGAGTATGGATTGTGAGTGTTGAAACACTGCATCGAGATCAAAAGTACTGTCACTGGCTTGCTCAGGAAGTGGATTAGACGCCACGATCGCAACGACTCCCCTTATCCAATTCGAAGGCGGCAGGTTGTATCGATGCATTCTCGAGTACGGATTGAAACCCGGTGACCAACACTGCGCTTCAGAGGCTTTGTCCTTACTCCACTAGAGCGTCGACTAACGCAATCCCTGGAGAAGGCTCTACAGCTCTATTTCCACGATAGACTTGATCGCCCTCTGTTGGGTTAAGACAAAACTTTTGTTTTCAATTCCTCAGGCAGGCTTAGCCATATCATAATTGCGATCTGCCTGACCGATTCGCTTGCTCTCACGCCAGCAACTTGGAGTTTATCCTTCTGCAACGCCAAGGTATTAAGTTGGGCCTTGAAAGTCCTGGCCTTGCCATCGGATTCTAGCAGAATTTCCAATATATTTCTTTTTTCCTGTACTCATACTTTAATAGAATTGTAAATATATGCAAAATCATAAATTGAGATATTTTGAAATAATACCCATTGAAATATTGAATAAAACTAATTTAGAATTTGGATTAGTTATGTTCTCATACGCTGTGGACTTCGATGATGATGAAATTAGGTACAGATGTACACTAAATATTTATTTTGAAAGTTTTTTGTTGCATTTTCATCCAATGGTGTTAAAGAGTTGTGAGTTCAAGGAGAGAAACTCGCAAAATGACACAAGTTTACCATTAACGAGGTATCCTTTAGGGCCAGGTCGGGGAAGAAATCCATCCCTGCCAGGCAGGAACGTTATCCGGAATTTTTTGGAAGTTTTTTTGAAAAATATCAAAAAGTATTTTTTCGATTTTCTTGAAAATGTGTCCTGCCTGAGTTTATCCGAAAAGCATGAACGACCCCATTATCCGGAAATTATTGGAATTGGCCAATCAGAAGCCTGAATCCGTCCCTGAAGCTTGGATGGAATGTTCGCCGACCAGGCCCTTAGCTTGCATAAAGTCAACCACATCTCGCGCAACTGTACGAGTTCTGGTGAGCCGTCGCTCACGAACATAGGTTTGAACATCGGCGATAACCATGGGATGCTTGCAAATCCGTGTGGGATGGTTCGTTCTGTTTGCAGGTACAGGGCGGACTTCGATGGTCTGCTGGTTCATGTATTCTTTCCATACCTTCTCTACTGTGTCGCGACCACGGCCCAACATAGTCGCAATTCGTTGGGATACGCCCTGGCCTGTGCTGTCAATCTTCATTGTTTGCTCGTGGCGCAGTTGCACTTGCATTCTTATGATGTCTACTCGTTCTTCTTTGGTGAGTGCTCGTGGTCGCGTCTTAGCGACATCTTCGCATATGCGCTTGTAAGTCGACGCGTCAATGTGGCCTCCAACAACCATCTTACGAAGAGTCACCAATATGGATGCCAAAGTCATAGCTTGTACTGTATAAATTTGTCACCTGTATCTTTATAAATTATAATAGGTATTCGATTTTTACGATGGAATGGAATTTACATTCATGCATAACTTCTTTGTATCATTTATCAATGGATATTGCGTTTGAGAAACTATATGTTATTTCATTGGATTGGCCAAGTTAACTTCTACGTTGGTATTAAATTTCATAATTTTATCTGTTCTTGAAGTGAATCATCAGCAAAATGACTGTCGACCACTGTAAACATGACCTTTTGAAACAAAGCCACAGATTTAGTTGTCATAGACACCAGGGCTGCTGGAGACAGAGAGTTTGCAGTTGCCGTCGGCGCGGCACGCGTCAAAGCATTGGTTCACAGTCACGAATTCGTAGCCCAAAGGAGCGAAGTAGTTCTTGTAGTTGGCAATGATGCCCTTGGTACCAGACGACGTGTAGGCCCAAGTGTGGTGAAGAATGACCGCTGAGCTACCAGAAGGGAGTTGATTGAAGAGCTGCAATGACTTTGGCCACACAGTCGAGAGCTTGTTGTTCGTATCCCAGTCCAATGGGTCATACGTCCATCTACAGAGCGGTCAGAAATGATTTCAAGGTTTCCAAGCGTACGAGATGGCAGTGTAGCCAGCCTTGTTGACTTCCAACGCAATCGCTTTGTTCAATTCGCCATAAGGAGGACGGAATTGATTCATCGTGCCAGCAGGAAGACCGCATTGGTTGTACACGACATCTTCCGTTTGTTTCAACTCGGTCGCACGTTGAGCAGCCGTGATTTGAGTGAAATGAGGATGCGTGTTGGAGTCTACATAGGAGATGAACGTTTAGACAACGTATCGGCAAGTCTGACGTACGAGAGTTGAGCGAGTGACCAGCAGCAATGACCTTCTTGATCTTGGCGCAAATGTTGGCGTCGGGAGAGCTCATGCCAGGGGCCAAGAAGAACGACGCCTTCATGTTGTTGGCGGCTAAATCGGCCAAGAGATCGTCGATGGCTGGAGATGGCCACCAGTCGTCAAATGTCAAGGCAATCCACTTGCGCTTGCCGCACCAGTTGTAGGACGACACACCGTTGTTGGTGATAGGAGGGGCGCCACCACTCGATGGGGCAGAAGTGCTAGGAGCACTCGTTGGGTTGGAGGATGGCTTGGTGGTTGGAGCAGTCGATGGGGCCGACGTTGGGTTGGACGAAGGCGGGGGGTTGTTGGATCCAGGAATGCATTGCGAGTAGTAGTCGTTTTGCTTGTTGCAGACCGCGCCAGCAGCGCAGGTAGTCGATCCGGTGTAGCCAATACCACCGCATTGGCCCCAGACAGCCACTTGGCCTTCAACGAGAGCGACCGACGATGCCACGGCAGCGAGGACAAAAGCAGTCTTCATGGTCAATGCAAGACTTGGCAGCAAGCGTGGAAATTGACAAATTCTTCCCAAATCCACACCAGAAACTTGGACAAGTCGCTGGACGCGCCAGCCAAGTCGTTGGACATTGAAGTTGATAGAGAGCGTCCTGGCCATGTCGATTGGTACTGAA
The DNA here is from genome assembly GCA_019828595.1 of Aphanomyces cochlioides. Taxonomy (NCBI): domain Eukaryota; phylum Oomycota; class Saprolegniomycetes; order Saprolegniales; family Verrucalvaceae; genus Aphanomyces; species Aphanomyces cochlioides. Next base: position 92,880 of record JAHQRK010000004.1, read on the forward strand.
TTGTTTTTACAGGATATTAATGTTTACAGGATTGACATTTTAGCTATTGCGATTGAGATTGTATTCCGAGATAAACTGTACTAGTACTCAAACTCTTCTCTTTAGTATAATATGCAATGCTCAACGCTTAACTTGTCATGTGTGTTCAATGTGCATTAGATTTATACGCAGACGTCGTGTCTCCGTCGTCAGGTAAAACTCAGAGCTTAATGGGCCGCCTCCGTGGTCTGGCTCATATTGGCAATTCATTAGGGTGGTGGATATGTACCTAAAGTTGGCCTTAGATATTTATTTTGGCATTCCTGACTACAGAATATGCATTGATTTGACTTATCCCGAGGTTTAGGCCACAGATAAGACAACATTAACATGTCTTAAGTCGTGAACTTTAAGGAAAATGAACGTCAAGTATAGATTTATAGAGTTTATTTAATAGGCTCGGCGATATTCACAAAGAGAACGATCGTTGTGGTTTGCGAATGTACATCCATGATGAAACGCCGTGCCTGCGTTGTACTCATACTGCAGCAGTGGGATCATTCTGAATGGAGAAAGATCCGTTGTCTCGAAGCTGTAGAGGTAGGACTGTTCCAGTACAGTCGCAGTGTGTAACCCAAGACCAGGTTTGCTACCCGAGTGGGACGATTCTCAATCAGCAGCTAGAAGAAGCCAAGTGCCTTGTCGCTGGAACCATTGTCTCGCTTATGTACAGGAAAATGAACCAAGGCGAATGAACTGCTGGGTTCGATTGCAAATGAAAAGCTGAGCAAGTCAATATCACCCCCCTCTGACAGCATTACAAAATCAGAGCGAGCCTTGACAGCGACGACGCTTTTTGTTCTCATTTGCTCGCAATCGCAATGAGAATGAATCCTCATCGTGATTCTTGCACATGATCCTCCATTTACCAGATTCCCCTCCCCAGGAATCGCATTACGCTTATTTATAGTACGTCAATCTCAGCAAATATAGTATACTGTATAATATAATAAACAGTAAATTCAGTTAATAAAGCAGTACAAAACTTCCGATGAGATTCTCGAGTTAACATACCAGAAATTTTGATTGTACAGAAAAGAAACGAAAACATTCAGATTGAGATCGCCGTTGTATGTTGACGATCTCAATGGATATCATGCTTTTCAAGCAGGGACATTCTTCGGCTGTAATGTAAGCTTTCATTCTATTGCACCAAAAAATTGAGATTCTAACGACAAGAAAAACTGTGTTGACAGCTTAACAGAGAAGTTCTGTTAAGTGTTCACGGCCGTTATGGATAGCTTTATCATGCGGTATGCGTAGTGAAAAACTATAGCAACTATAGGGATTGGATATATTATTCCCCCATGCACACCCCCTCGATCCCCCTTACTCTCATCATATAACGTCTTTGCTTTGAGTTAGATGGTCAAATGCAAGTTAAGTTCATCCATAAAAGGGACAATGCAGATTTGACAAATAAATATTCAGTCGTTTTGGGTTGATGAATCCCTCGCACGGCAGAAATTTCAAGCCTTGGGGACCATTAGAATATCCCGACAAGAGCTAAGTTATCTTGCACGAATAAATTCTATGAGTCATGACGGAGGATGAGTCCTCACAAAATTGGCAATGCCTTTGACTCGTTTCTGACAGGTTGACAAACAGCAAGACGTTAGGCACTACTGGTCAAATGCAGTCCCACAACCTTTTGTATATTTCGCGACTTTTTAATATCGCAAGTTAAACTTCCACAGTGCAATTCTGTGCCATGGGGTAGTTGCACATATTCAAGCTGCATCAAGCACATTCTTATAGTCGGGAAGAGTATAAGAGTATAAACTTGACGGTCAGATTGCCAATAATGCTAAAATTTCATGACGATGAAGGTGAACCTCTATTTTTCGATTGTCTGACTCTAAAAATAGATGGAAATTCATGGACAAACTCTAAAAATAGATATTCAGTATTTTGTGTGTGAGTAACTCGAGAACAAGTGTGTTCATCTCGTCGTCATGGAGATTCTTTGGCAAAGATTTCGTCGGCGTTTTCTCTTATGTTCTTGCTCGGGACGGCTGCGTGCGCCTTAAAACAGTCCTACTTTTGCGACCAGCAATCTCAATCGTTGGTAATGAAGTCAAATCTCTACCATTCGGTATTACAGCGACAATATTATAAGCTCGAGGAAATACACCAAGTACAGCCGCCATTTCGATTGCAACGGGGAGATCCAACGGTCGATGGACTCGCTCTACAGTCGCCCTACAGCCTATAGCAAGACACTGGTGGTGTATACTTGAAATTCAGGTGAAAGGCATGAAGGCACCCATGTCGCACTGTTTTTGCCGGTGAAACCCACCACGACGTCATAAACACTGAGATGATCTTGGCCACGCAGAACCAACAAAAAGGGATTCAACACGACGGAGGCAAGACCATCTAGACCATAAGGTCCCAGCCGTGCAGCAACTTTGACCCAAGATCACGAGGACCATGGTTCTCTTCATTCTTGGATTTTCCAGCTCACTACCAAGTACATCGCCATGAAGATCGCTCTCACAATTGCTGCTTTGGTCGCAACCGTCCAAGCCCAAGTCGCTGTCTGGGGTCAATGCGGTGGTATTGGCTACACTGGCTCGACTACCTGCGCTGCTGGCGCGGTCTGCAACAAGCAAAACGACTACTACTCGCAGTGCATTCCTGGGTCCAACAACCCTCCGCCTTCGTCCAACCCAACGTTGGCTCCATCGACTGCCCCAACCACCAAGCCATCCACCCCAAGCTCGACTCCTCCTCCGCCACCATCGGGCGGTGGATCCTCCATCTACTTTGGTACTGCCACGGACCGTCCATCGAGCTACGGCACGATCGTCCCCGGCAATTTCAACCTGTTGGTGTCTGAAAACGGCATGAAGTGGGACGCCCATGAACGATCCCGTGGTGTGTTTGATTTCTCGTCTTCGTTGTCGCAAATTGCCTACGCCAAGCAACACGGCATGAAGATGCGTGGCCATTGCTTGGTCTGGCACAACCAAATGCCATCGTTCTACTGCTCCAACGACTCTGGTGGAACCAACGGCTGCGTCTCGACGTCGTTGACTGCCTCGCAATTGTTGGCTGTGATTGAAACCCGCATCCAAAAGACGTTTGCTGCCTTGAACGACCCTACGATCATCGCCTGGGATGTCTTGAACGAAGCTGTTGCCGATGACGGCAGTGGCTTGAAGCGTGATGTCTTCTACAACACGTTAGGCCCTGACTACGTCACCCAAATCTTCACCTTGGCACGCAAGTACGCCCCCAAGGGCGTAAAGTTGTTCTACAACGACTACAACTGCGATGCTGCTGGTGCCAAGGCGGATGCTTGCTTTAACTTGGTCAAGGGTCTTAAGGCCAAGGGTTTGGTTGACGGCATGGGTTTCCAAATGCACTTGATGACTCAATATGGCGCGACGAGTCAAATGGGTGGCATGGCGGCGAATTTCAAGCGCTATTCCGACTTGGGCATCACGATCCACGTGACGGAAATGGATGTTGGCACGTCCGACTTCACCCAACAAGCCAAATGGTACTCGCAAGTCGCGACCAACTGCCAGCAAAACCCCAAGTGCGATGCGTTCGTCGTGTGGGGCGTCTCGGACAAGGCTCGTGGCGTGCGCAGTACACGCCTCTGTTGTTTGACGGCAACTTGCAAAAGAAACCAGCGTTCAACGCCGCCTACGACGTCATTAAGAAGGGCCATTAAGTCCCCCGCGTCGTCGTGTTGGATGTTCAGTTGTCTCTTAATGTCTAAAGCAATTGGCTCTTTGTCTTGAAAGTTTCAGTGATGCCAGTCAAAGAACTGAGGTACATAAAAGTACCTCACATGTTTGAAATGCCCATCAGGACATAGTCAATGTCGCAGTGAATCTATTTCACACATTTGAAATGTCTATCACGATACAGTCGGCTGAGTGCTGAGTTATAAAAGTACTTCACAAGTTTGAAATGTCCATCAGAACAAAACCAAGTTGAAACTGCAACGGTAAATATACTTCACACATTTGAAATGTCCATCAGAATGCAATCGTTCGAACGCTGAATGGATCAATGTTGGGGCCAAAGGCGCTGTACCTGATGAAGTCGAAACTGCAGATGTAAATAATCGTCACACATTTGAAATGTCTATCGTGATGGGATGGTTCAGCTACAGAATGACCACATCCTGATAGATATTTCAAAGATGTGAAGACTATTTACCTCTGAGGATTTGGTTTCGTCAGCTTCAGTGCCCTTCTATCGCTATTGTGCTTACTATGGCTCGAAGTTTACTGCGGTCGATACTAGCGTGATGGTTTTCCTTAGTATTATCCACTGCAGCAGTGCTTCTGGCCGCATCTCTGGGGCTTTATCGCTCGTGAGCAGCTTTCTCTTGGCCGTGGGATGTTTTCAAAGTATAAAGCTGAAAGAAGCGCACCAAATTTGTCGTGTTGCTGGCTCCTTGTCTCGGTTATGTACAAACGATGGGATCTCAATGCGGAGGAGAATGGTCCTGACGTCCGAGTGTTTCCTCCAAGTCAGTGTCCTTGAATCAAGCAGTGACAAGCTCTCGTTATCCATTACAATCCCATCAGTGGCTTTTTGTCACAAAGATGTAGCTGCAGTAGCTGGATCTCGACAGCGTTCAATTGGATTTTCACTCCCCTCGTGAGAAATATTGGAAAATTCTGTCATGGGCCAAGTCGCCACTTGTACAGAAACGGAGCAATAGAACGATCAACTGAAAACATGCACGATCCAGAGCATTTCATCAACAGGATGGCACAGTTTTCGTGCGTCGTGCACACGAAACGGAGTAACATCTACTCTCATATCTGTGGGATCTATGTTTCCCCCGTCTTGGCCCTCAATCTCGACCATTTCCAGTCAAATTTAACACGAGACGACTTGAAATCTAAGCTGAAATGGCAGTGCAACGACCTTCAAGCGAGAAAATCAACAAGTTGGTCAATCCAAGACACAAATACTTCTCCCCCCCTTGGCCCCCCTCGATTCCCCCCTTAGCCCCCCTCGATTCCCGTTGTCCATTAGAATGTTATCAATATTAGTTGGATGGTAACCCGCCATCTCAATCCCATGTACGGTATTTGATAAAGTGAACAACAACGGGCGATGTATGAATTCTTCAAGCTGAGTCCATCACATCGTCGAAAGATTACAAAAATGGCGACAATGTCAACGTCCTACTGCCTCTGATCGCTCGCTGGGTTGCGAATCTCGAGCGTTTCTCTCAGGCTCTCCACCGTTGCCATGCCAGCTCTCCAACGCAACGACGACTTACGTGGTCTCAGTCCTCTTGACTTAATGACGAGCAATCCGAGTCGCTCGTACTGGACACTGTAGCGCTCTCTCCAGCATGCATACGATGGCCTGCAGCTCAGCCCAGTACTTTCAAAGAAAGCCACGATTGCGATCGAAGCACTGGACAGATGCAACAGTGCGTGGACGCTCGATATGTCGTGGAAATGACAAGCTGAACCAACTACTTTGCCCTGTTTTACGAGATTCCAGACGAGAAAGGCTGTCGTTGAGCTTGTAGTTGGTCGCGCCACGCAGAGCAAACTCTATGAGACGAAACAGTGGTGGTGCAATTGTGGACGCTTGTCTGTGCAAAGAAAGGGAGCCGACGTACAGTCGGAACGACCATCTGGACCAGCAACTTTACCACGACATGGTTGATATTGAGCTGCATTTCTAGGTTCATTCTTGGATTTTCACGATTGCTGCTTTGTTTGCCACCGTGGCGCAAGCCCAAGTCGCTGTCTGGGGAACCTGCGGTGGTGTCGGCTACACTGGACCAACAACTTGCGATGCTGGTCATGTCTGTGTCCAATACTCGATCTACTACTCGCAGTGCGTCCCTGGCTCCAATGTGCCTCCGTCGTCGAGCCCATCGACGTTCTCAACGACTGCCCCGACCACAGCTCCTCCTCCACCACCATCTAGCGGAAACAAGATCTACTTTGGTACTGCCACCGACCGTCCATCGAGCTACGGCACGATCGTCCCTGACAACTTCAACTTGTTGGTCTCTGAAAACGGCATGAAGTGGGACGCCCATGAGCGTTCCCGCGGTGTCTTTGACTTTTCGGCGTCGTTGTCCCAAATCGCGTACGCCAAGCAACGCGGTATGAAGATGCGTGGCCATTGCTTGGTCTGGCACAACCAAATGCCATCGTTCTACTGCTCCAACCAAGCCGGTGGCACCACCGGTTGCGCTGGTTCGTCGCTCAACTCTCAACAATTGTTGCAAGTGATTGAAACCCGCATCCAAAAGACGTTCGCTGCTTTGAACGACCCGACCATCATTGCCTGGGATGTCTTGAACGAAGCTGTTGCCGATGACGGCAGTGGCTTGAAGCGTGATGTCTTCTACAACACGTTGGGCCCTGACTACGTGACTCAAATCTTCACCTTGGCTCGCAAGTTCGCTCCTGCTGGTGTCAAGTTGTTCTACAACGACTACGGCTGTGATACTCCTGGCGTTAAGGCCAGCCAATGCTTCAAACTGGTCAGCGATGTAAAAGCCAAGGGTTTAGTCGACGGCATGGGCTTTGAAATGCGCTTGAGCCCTAGCCAGAACTTGTCAGGCCAAGTTGACTTGTTCAAGCGTTTCTCGGACAGTGGCGTGATGATCCACGTGACGGAGATGGACGTCGGCGGGGCCAACCAAGAGCAACAAATCAACGTCTTCCGCACAGTGTGCACAAACTGTGCTGACAATCCCAACGGCGAGGCGTTGGTTGTGTGGGGCGTCTCGGACAAGGACTCGTGGCGCACGGGCGAGAATCCCTTGCTCTTCGATAACAACCTCCAGAAGAAGCCTCAGTACACGATCTGCCATGATATCCTCGCCAAGGGCCATCCAACGCGAGTCTCCAACTGAGAGAGCTGCGCGACAAGTTTCGCTTCAGTTAACCTTGTCAGAATGAACTCTTCGACACACTTTGCTAGTGTAGATCGCATCAGTGGACATTTGAAAAGTGTGAGCTTTGCTGGTCCGACACTCGGCGCCTATGCGACTCCTGTCAGACCTCATGGTCGATCATTCGCCAGAGCTGGTGGCTGCGCTGGAGCTCGTCATCGTATTGCAATCATCTTATGGTGCTTTGCGTTGCGCCTTCTATGACAACTTGAATTCCTCTGCGCTTGAAGTTCTCTTCCTCATGGGCATTCGAGGGTTTTCAAGCTCGAGAATAGCTCGAATATGCTTTCGTCACCACTGGAGCCAGCCAGTCCAAGTGAGATGACAAGAGTGGCTGCTCAACTAACATATGCAATCCCCCCATAGCAGCTTGCGATACAGGACTTCGAAAATGACCGCGTCAGGGGTTTGATGTCCAAGTTGCCTCGGATTCATGCGGTATAAGGTGAAGTTTCGAAGTAGAAAGCTTCAACACATGGAGAAATGTCACTTGACAAGCTCCGTAGCTGGCTTTGTCGCCTATGGCAAGCACGAAGAGAAATATATCAGCTCCAGGTGATAGTCATCTCCATCAGTCGGCCAACCGAAAGATCAAGTCTTTTCACGGCAAATGTCGACCTGGAGATGACAAAAAGTTGCGACTACACAGGAGTGTTTGGGAACTATCGCCTCTTGAGAGCTAGAGACAGATGCTCCAAAACTTGACAACGAAATGAGATGTTGGTTGCCAAATTAATGTTATGCAGTTTGCATATGCAAACCCACTTTACTGTCTTAATAGTACTACTAACATATCAAGTGCACGAAGTCGAGGATATCGCAGGGCAAAAGCACAACCAAGGCACTTTTATTCTCCATTCTAGTGTCAAAGGAGTGTGCTAAGTCGGTGAAAAGCACGAGTTTACCATAAAAATGTTATCCTTCTCTTAATGGCTTAGTACAATTTAGTATTACTAAGTTCACTTTGACGATAAACTGCAACTGCGGCCATTCATGGTTTAAAGATGAGTTCCTCGTAAAACAGAAGGGATTGTAAAGAGGATAAAAGAGAGATAAGCCGAGTAATCACACAGCCAGATTGTGCCGATCGCCCGTACGTTCCCCTTGGTGACAACATTAGTCAAAGATGCAGGCGGCGGGACATGTCAACAGGTGATAGAGTTTGAATGGAGTCAACAAACTCAAGAGTTTTCATTTCTCCAAACGACTTCAATGGCCACGACTGTGCTTCTATCGACAGAGTTAGCAGCGATCATTGCGTCGTACCAGCGTGGACACTACACCGATGTGAAATTCTTGCGGTCGAAGCTCTGCCCGATCTACAAAAACTTTTACGAGCCCAGCTTCATAAAAACACACATGAAGTTCATCCATGACGTCCTCCAGACGTGGCTCAATACCTACGGTGCTGGTAGGTTGCCTAAGCTTATCGCAGCGTCCAGGGTTTTCCAGCTCGTGCTCACACTATATGCAGTCTACTTTGGCCATTTGGATCTAGCAGCGAAGCTCCATGCAGCCGTTAATCTTTGCTCGTTCCACGACCCTTTGGTCAGCTTAGCAGCTCTCAGTGGCCATCTCAATGGCTATTACCTTCGCGGGCAATTTCATCCATGTTCGCCGACGGATCCACAATGCCAAGGTGTTGGCGTCACGGGCGAGTGTTGTGAGCGAACTTGGGGGCTGAACAGCGTCAAGTATTGCCACACTCATGTCGACCAAGGCCCTCTAGTCAAAGATCCGCCAAGCTGGGAAGTCATTGATCGTTGTCAAGGCATTGCCAAGCGGACCACGCAGCAATGCCGCAAAGATTGGGAGATCCTCGAGAATGGCTATTGTATCTACCATCAAGATGAGCTCGATCTTGATGGTAGATACAATAGCCATTCTCGAGGATCATCAAGATGAGCTCGATCTTGATGGTAGATACAATAGCCATTCTCGAGGATCTCCCAATCTTTGCGGCATTGCTGCGTGGTCCGCTTGGCAATGCCTTGACAACGATCAATGACTTCCCAGCTTGGCGGATCTTTGACTAGAGGGCCTTGGTCGACATGAGTGTGGCAATACTTGACGCTGTTCAGCCCCCAAGTTCGCTCACAACACTCGCCCGTGACGCCAACACCTTGGCATTGTGGATCCGTCGGCGAACATGGATGAAATTGCCCGCGAAGGTAATAGCCATTGAGATGGCCACTGAGAGCTGCTAAGCTGACCAAAGGGTCGTGGAACGAGCAAAGATTAACGGCTGCATGGAGCTTCGCTGCTAGATCCAAATGGCCAAAGTAGACTGCATATAGTGTGAGCACGAGCTGGAAAACCCTGGACGCTGCGATAAGCTTAGGCAACCTACCAGCACCGTAGGTATTGAGCCACGTCTGGAGGACGTCATGGATGAACTTCATGTGTGTTTTTATGAAGCTGGGCTCGTAAAAGTTTTTGTAGATCGGGCAGAGCTTCGACTGTGCTTCTATCGACAGAGTTAGCAGCGATCATTGCGTCGTACCAGCGTGGACACTACACCGATGTGAAATTCTTGCGGTCGAAGCTCTGCCCGATCTACAAAAACTTTTACGAGCCCAGCTTCATAAAAACACACATGAAGTTCATCCATGACGTCCTCCAGACGTGGCTCAATACCTACGGTGCTGGTAGGTTGCCTAAGCTTATGTGATGTGAAATTCTTGCGGTCGAAGCTCTGCCCGATCTACAAAAACTTTTACGAGCCCAGCTTCATAAAAACACACATGAAGTTCATCCATGACGTCCTCCAGACGTGGCTCAATACCTACGGTGCTGGTAGGTTGCCTAAGCTTATCGCAGCGTCCAGGGTTTTCCAGCTCGTGCTCACACTATATGCAGTCTACTTTGGCCATTTGGATCTAGCAGCGAAGCTCCATGCAGCCGTTAATCTTTGCTCGTTCCACGACCCTTTGGTCAGCTTAGCAGCTCTCAGTGGCCATCTCAATGGCTATTACCTTCGCGGGCAATTTCATCCATGTTCGCCGACGGATCCACAATGCCAAGGTGTTGGCGTCACGGGCGAGTGTTGTGAGCGAACTTGGGGGCTGAACAGCGTCAAGTATTGCCACACTCATGTCGACCAAGGCCCTCTAGTCAAAGATCCGCCAAGCTGGGAAGTCATTGATCGTTGTCAAGGCATTGCCAAGCGGACCACGCAGCAATGCCGCAAAGATTGGGAGATCCTCGAGAATGGCTATTGTATCTACCATCAAGATCGAGCTCCAATATTTCGTCGCTTATGAGGCTTCGATAGCCTCGTAAACTTATATTCCTTCTATATGATTGCATCTTTAATCAATAAACATCCGCGGGGATCATGGAGGACAAGGAGGAAAAACAACGAAATACACGAGTATTAGTCCGTCCTTGCCGCATTCTCGCTAAATCCTGGAAATTCCCTCACGGCATGTAGCTAGTCGCTTCGTTTGGCCGAGGAATCTTTTGACAAATGCTCTTTAAAGTGTGGCTTGACATGATTTCAAATCGATGTAAGCATTAAGTCTGGAGTATTCCCTTTGATGAGCCCTCCGGCAAGGAAGGGCTGTACTGGGAATGTGCATTATTGCAACTATCGTACCGCTTTGCAATCTACCCGTCAACTAGAATTTCGTGGACTTTACCGCATTGAATCCTTGGCGTGATGAAGGAAGCTTAGATAGATTCCTCTACTAGCCACATACTATCATCAATTTGGATCTAACCACGTCTGCTTGTACTGAGACGCACTAGAGGGAACTTGGCCACGCATCTTGTAGAGTTTTCACACCAAGACAGGAGAGAAACTATTGTTCAGAAACGACAGGGGAATATCCATGACACCAATTACAATTCCTCTATATATTGTCATTTTCAACCAAATTTGTGGTTTTGACCAAAAAGCGAATTCATTTTCAAATCGATTTCATCAGTGTGTGTTTTGCGTGAGTTAGGTGGCTGATCGATTCTGATTGGCTGACTATTTTTAATTTTTAATTCTAGCCAATCAGAGAAGCCCGTTCGATTCGGAATCGATTCGAAACCTCGGTCGATTCAAACCGTTCCTCACAATTTTGTATCAAAAGCACAATATTGATAAAGTTACAAATATCAAATATAACCATGTATCGATTCATACAGTTGCAAAAATCAAATTTTATCCTGCTACCTCTTTATTTCAATATTATACTTGTATTCAAATTAAACAGGTATTTGTTGTAACTGGTTTTCTGGTTGTATTGTCTTAATCTATTTATAGAATCGACGAACCAATCAAAGGCCATACATTCCATGTTGGTGCTGTTGAAACGCCTCTTGTGACCGACATGCAGCAGAATGGACAGCAAACAAGACGAAATCCGGCCGTCTCCAGCGTCTGCAGTACGGTTCACAGTGTGGTCAATAGCGTACAATGTCGTTTTCGTCTTGAATCTAGCCACAACGGTGCGAAAAGTCATCGTGACCACCTAAATTTGCAACTTGTAGCCGTTCATGGCCCATTTAACTGAGCCACGTCCTGGCGCCATCGCTTCTGTTGAGTTTCCAGCGTTTGAATCCTTCCCAGCGTATGTGAATTACACGACAGAGTACTTTAAAAAGTTGTATAACAACGCAACGATGGATACCAAGACGACGTGCTGGCAGGACATTGAGACCAACACGTTCGTCATGCGCCGCGATTTGACGCTGCCTTTTGAAATCCGCGAGGATGATACCTTTGACTACATGCTCTCCATGCCAAGTACGTCAAAGCATTGCAATTTGGCTGGAGTTTGGTCGTAGGCTCGTTGTTTTTCGGGCAAGGGATGCGAAGTTTGGTCAAATCCTTTTAACTTCCAATGTATCCAGCCGCCATGCCATGCAGCCTTGGCAAATCTGTCAACATCAGCGCGTTGCTGGCCTTGTCGCTGCTGAAATCTGCCTCTGGCTTGAGCAATCCTCGGCCGACTCGCCACAGTATACCGTTTGGTTTGCCGCTTTAACGTACGAAATTCCCGCTTCGATTTGGATCAAGTGCATCTACCGCTGCCTGCTCTCCTTCTACGTTTTGTACGTCCTCTGGGCACGTTACTACCGCCACTATCGCGCTCTCTACTTGAATTTATGCTCGATTGGCCTGTCAAAAGACTATTCTCGCTATGAAATCGTTCTGGGCGATCCTGCGTATGTTATTTTGAGCGACCCGGTCGTCGCTCTTGGCATGGTAGTTGATATTTGGTGGGGCATCGACTACGTCTCGCTCGGCGTCTTGCGCGTCTCTCAATTCCAAGACAAGTGGCTCTACCTAAGTGCTTGCATGTATCTCTCCCGTTATGTAAGCCCCCCCCCCATTCCCCCCTAGTTCCCCCCTAATGTACACTGGCAACTAGGTCTGGTTTGCCTTTTGGGAGATGCGCTTGTGGTCTTTTGCCGTGAAATGGCGATGGGAAGATCTCTACGCCCCAGTGGATCCTGGGCTTTTAGCTATCACAGCGTATCTTTATTGCGGTCCCATCGTGACTATTCTCTGTATGACGCCGATGGTTTGGCTGCTCTGCACCGTCTGGTACGCTTTTCTCCCATCTAGTCTATACAATGAAGCCATCGAGACGATCACCGGTACTTCCACGCCTGCTCTAGCTAGCTAAGAGTCTCTTCTAGTGATTGCGTTCATGTCGATCCTCATGGCGACGCTGCCAATTCTATTTTCAAGGTTTTTAGTGCGCTACTACCGATGAAAAACGAGTAAATGCACCATTTCCCCAGCGTTTTCATGCTAAAAGTTGACGCTAGACCGTATCAAACCGTCCATTTCACTGAGAAGAGTGAGCAATTACACGTACAACGACTTGAAAGCGCTCGTGCTCTTGTAATGCCAAGCGAACGCTGGGCGGCGTCCTGCACCAATTGTACCAACGGAACGGTCAGTACCGCAAAATTCCATTGTCTAGCCACCGAGCCGCTGATTCGTTTGTCCTTTGCTACAAATCCGATGGCAGTTTGGATCTCCAAGTCCGTCTGAGCTTGTTGATGTGCTTAGACCGCCTCGAGATGGTTCCTGGTTTGAACATTGCAAAATGCACGACGTGGCATGCTCAGGGCGTCGCCATGTTGACCAACGAAGCGTGTGAAACCTTCCAAGCTCCATCTCAATTATCCAAATGCATCAATCGAGCCAACTTGGATTGCCAATGGGTCATGTAGTCAAGAATACACTCCAAAAATTCGCACTTTCAAACTATAAACACGTCGCCAAGAAAAAAGTTTCATTGTTCGATCTTGAAGTTAGAACGTGTCTGGTCTATCTCGATCCAGCTCTGCACAATCCTCAGATCGATTTAGTAGCTGTGATTTCCTTGTAATTGCTCATGGCAGTCTTCCCATTGCCATTTTCGCTTATCGTAAAAATCCTCGACATCGCAAAGTTCCGTTGTCAAGTCATCGTGCCGTAGATTATCTTGTGCATTCGTGCCAGCCAAATCAATTGTCAATTAGTCGACAGAAATTAAGAGCTAGGAGTCGCAATTTATTGTCGATTGTGCACTTGTTTTCACTAGCAATGGCTCTACTTTTGGACGAATTTCATTGATTAGAAGTTATCCAAGCGAAGTAAAGACGTAGAGTGCACCCTACAGACCAAGCTGAGACCTCGGCGAAGTGTCTCGCCGCATGCCAAACGTATTCGTCGCCATGTCTTGGTGGCAAATCACTCCACTCTCCATCGTTCGGTTGTTGTAGATCCATTGAAAGTATCGAGTTGTAAAGTTGACATACTCGTCGATGGCATCAAACTGTGGAAAGTCAAAGGCCGCGACGGATCCAGCGCGTGGCTCTGTCAAATATCCCATGAATGGCTAGACACATGAGTCCTAAGCATCGCTGAAAAAGAGAGTTTCCTACCGTCGTGGCTAAATTCAAGACAAAGACGAGATTATACACCAAAGGCCATCTCGTACACGACATAGTCACTCTTCCTGCTGCTTCTTCTCTGGCTTCTGTTGCTACCTGTGCTGGACTTTGGACCGAGACGAGTTTGGTGTGCATTGCAGCGCCAGGTGAATAATTGCGGTTGAACTTAGATAGGCCGTCTAACGTTATAAATAGAATTTAGTCTTCAATGAGAAACAGTTATGCCGCTTCGACTGTCCAAAGTTGAGTGACAATTCTCCATGGAGAGGATCTACTGTATATGTACGTGACCCAATTCCAAGATTTGTGGCTTTATTTCACGGCTTGTATCTATCTCTCACGTTATGTAAGTCTCCCCATCATCCCCCTAAGCCCCCCCTTGCTCCCTTTAATATTTACGTTCTTGTAGGTCTGGTTTGCATATCTTGGGATTTCTATTTGGTCGTTCATCGTAAAGTGGCGCCGCTGGGAAGCGTTCTATGCTCCAGTAGACCCCGGACTGCTAATCATACCAGCGTATATTTACAGCGGACCGATCATCACAGTCTCGACTACCACGAAAATCGCTCAATTGTCGTATGCTACATGGAATGACTACAGTGCCTCCTGCCTGGACTTCACGGTCAAGCGATTGAAACCGTCTCAGGTTGACTTTAATTCGAAATTGGAGTCATCCATTCGATAGTTGTCTGCAGGCTGTCGCTGCCTCTGCCATACTCTCGTCTATTTGTTTTATGCCGAAAGTTTCGACCGAGTAACCACTTTTCATTTTACAACTTTCTCTCATGGCAACTTCATGATGCTTAGGTCGAGGGAGACCTATGTCTTCAGAGCGCCATATGAGCCGTCACACATACAATGACATCAACGCACTGATTTTATTATCCCTAAGCTTCATTCACAAGCGTGCAAAGCGAACGACAGGCGGCAATCTCCACAAACTCTATCACGAAAGGTCTCGGTATCGCAAACTTCCACTGTCGAGCCATCGAGCGACTGATTGTTTTGTTTTTTGCTATACAAGCGGTGGGAATTTGAATCAACAAGTCCGTTTAAGCTTGCTATCATGCCTCGATCAACAGGAGAAGGACCCAAACTTGGCCATTCTCACATTCTCAACGTGGCATGCCAACTGTGTGAACAGCTTGACCAGCTCTATAAGGGAGTCATTGAAATAGACTTTAAGTGCAAAATTACATCGCTCTGGCTGTCTACTCCCCCAAGAAAACCCTCCAAGTTGGCTTCAATTTTTCAAGCTTGACTTTGAACTTATTAACAAGTTAACTTCTTCACATTTAGCAGCCCGCGCTGGTGGTTTGGGTCGAAAGACCAAGTTGCCAAGGGAGATCATCATATCCGCCAGTGGCCTTGGGGTTCAAACCTTGGTAGAGGAAGCGGAGGGGCTTGCAAAGATCGACCGAGATTGTTTGGTCGGTTTGGGTGCGGACAAGTTCGCCGTGACTGATGCTCTTGGTCCAAGCCCCACCGGGGAAAGCCACGTTGTTGGAGCGGGCGAACGGGTTCGCTTCCGTGTTGCCAAGCTCGTCCATGGGCCAGCAAGGCTGCTGGCCTTCCACGAGCGGAAGTAGCGGTTGCCATCGTTGCCAGCAGCTTCGACAATGAGCAAGTATTGGTTGCCAGCCTTGTTGACAGCCGAGGCAGTACAACAACCTTGCTGAGGCGAGTCATCCACGCGCGAGTGAGAGGATGCAGCGAGATCGGCCAGTCCACCACCGCTCCAAGCATACCTACGACAAACCACCGTCATAATAGCCGAACGCTACTCTTTGATCGTCATGACGTCGTGCTCGTTTGAGCCTTGCGGCGGCCATGTTTGCCCTGGCTTTGGCTCTGTGATGGCCGACTGGACGGGCAGCTCTTGGATGGACGGCCCTGCGAACTTGCCAAAGTCGGGCGTAGAGTAGTCGATCTCTGGGGAGAAGCCTCAGTAGTCCTTCTGATGCCAGAAGCCTTGGTACTCTTCATTCGCGAGGATAATCTGTGCACGCACCGACAGTCCCTGGAACGACCGCGCGCAGTGGAAAGCCATGGTCTCGTGGAATTGGCTCCTAGACAGGCAAAATATGAGCAAATTTGCATTGGATCGATGTGACGGACTCCATTCATGCGGTAGGCCAACAAGACAACTTTGCGTGGATCCAGCGCCGTCGAAATCGGGATTGACGCGCCGTAGCACTGCCCAGTGGCGTCACGATCCAGTTCCTCAAGATGGCAGTGCTCAATTGTCGTCTGGCACACTCTTCTTAATTGCCGCCGCCAATTTGTTTGGCCCGAGCTGGAGTGTAATTTTGGAACTCGGCGTTGAAAACAACCTGTTGGACGGGCGCGATGGAGGGAAGCTTCGGGTAAGATTTTCCTACATACCTTTCATTGTTTGACACAATACGCAGGTGAAATGGGGTCAACTCTGTAAAACTCTTGAGGGCACCAATATCCTGCGTGTTGGCGGCAACCGACCTGCGCGTTGGAACGCCGAAGAAATGGGTACCATCATGTGGCAAACTTTCGTAGCCATCCTTCGATCTCGTAAGGGCCCTGGCGTATTTCCAGCGGTCAAGGTACTTTCTCTTTTTGACACAACGTGTTGAAATCATCCGTACCTAGCCCTCCAAAGGGAGATTCCTGTCGTTGTGCTGGGAGTGAGTATTCCTCCAGCAACGATACGCAATATCATCACACCTCCACCGTCGTCTGAACGCACCAACAATCGACGTACGCGTAGGCCATGGAACAATAACTTCTAGTTCAGTTAATGTTAATTGACTAATGAAAAAAGTTCTTGGCTTGAAGCCTCATCGCCTCTGTTGTGTGTTGGATCCGCTGCTCGAGAAATCCAGGCGTCTACTGTTCGGCAACCTTGGCTGCTCGTCATGTTAAGGATCGTGGTTGATCGACCGGAGTTGACTCATTCCATTTTGAGTGGCTCGACGTGCTGGGAAACGTGAGCAAAGAGAAGCGGAAACACCAACTCGTGGACAACGATGGGTTGGCGGTCAAGTTGTTGTCGTTTCCGCGAAACCTCTAGTGAAATCATTGAGCCCCTCGTGGGCGACTTGAAAGTTCCATGGGTTTCGAGACATGGCGAGTTGAAAAGTAACGGCTCTATTGATTGGATATGATAGGTTGCAATTCACTACTGCCGGGTGACATCAATTAACAGTGGTGGAAAGCATCGAGGGGACTTCAACAAAAAATATCATATTTTAGGTAAGGTGCAACTTTGAACCAAAATATCCAGTTCTGACGTACCTGTGACAGGGTATACGTAGTTAAATATAAATATTCGAATGTTATTCATATTTGAAGGTTCAAACGATGGTCCCAAGTCCTTCTTAACCACTTAAGCGGTCACAAGGCACATGAATATCGTTGTTTATCGGATAAATGCATTATCAGTCTTTTTAATTCATGGATATGGAATTGAATAAACGTATTTTATTGCATATTCGTTCTCTCAATTATCGTCCATCATTTGCAAAATCAAAATAATCGAATATGAGAGACTTCGATCACCCAACTAATTTTTCTTGAACCTCTTGAAACCATATGTGATCTGGTTTGTCAAATAATTTCAATTAAACAGGTAATATAATATAAGGATGAAAAATGAATATCACTCTCGACTACATTTCATCGTTTCTTGTAATCTATGTGGTTTTAAAGGATTGTATTCATACAGTCGTTATCACCAGAAAAAACTGCATAGGAAAACTATTTTTATTTGTTCCAGGGTGTAATTTATTGGGTCAAAACATAAAAAGTCCCCTCGATGCTTTCCACCACTCTAAATGAAGATTGAAGTATAGAAATGCATGGTAATAGATTACTGACTAAAATCCCTAAAGTGCTTTGTGTATAGAAAAATATGATGTATTATATGTCGTAGGTAATCTGTTCAAGTTGAATGTAGCTTTCAGAAGGAATGCAATATGTATTCGTACAGTTTATCGATAATAGCAAAGTTTCTCAAGATGATGATTTGGAGTAAATTACGCGTAAATTATGACATAAATTTGAATACAGTTCCAACAATGACATGTGAATGTTAAAAACACGAATTACACTTCCCTCGGATCCTAACGCAATATGGAACATTGCAAGCAAAACACATACCTTCAGGAATCGATTAGCACTCTTAATGGGAGAAAGGGAAGTTAAACTCTCTTAGATCCTCTGGCGTAAACCCTGATCTTCTCAACACAGAATTCATTGTAATGCAATGAAGATCATATTACAGGTAAGCCATACTTCACAGCCCATGGCGTGTTCCCTTCGATTTCAAAATAGAAAATATGCATATTTGGACATTACAAGAGGAAAATACAAAGTATGCACAATTGGATCTTAGCTCATGATATCGATAGACATTCAGATATTTCTGGGTACCCTTCATGTATGTTTGTAACAACAATAATCTAATTCCACAATCCGAATAAGTTGCTATGCTGAGAATTTTCTTGCGTACTATGACCGGTCGTATTATATCACCATCATTCATGTCTCGCCGCAAAGCAGCAGTTCATCTCTATTTACCAGGCTCGGTGAGTTCGTTCATATCTACTCACCACCACGAAGGTCATCGGTCATCTCTAAGTAGCTAAGATAAATACATTGTTGGTCTTGGAAATTGCTTGAAGTTGTAATTGACAAGTTGATGAGAGATTCCAGAATATTGTATTTTCGTACACAGTTGCTTCCTTCGTAACACCCGATTTTTTCTTGCAATGGCAATGCTACTCATTCAAACGAACCCCCGATACATGTTTCAAATACATTATGAATAGCTGGATAATTATCCGGATTTTCGCGAAGATATCTGGATGATTAGAATGCCGGAGAGACGGAAGACTTCATAATGAGAACAATGCAAACTTTATTAGCCATGTTTAATGGTTACTAGACTAAACCTTTAAAATACATTTTACCTGTTGCATTGGGAGGAAAGTACCAACTTCTCCACATCAACTGATCGAGGTAGGACTGGAGCTCGTCGCTCTGAACTCCACGCATTGCCTTCACACACTGTTTGATTTTGACTTCGCTCACTCCTTCAATCGATTGAGCGTGGGCGCCATTTGCAGGATTCACAAAGTTCGTGGAGTGATTCACCCACATGTGCAAGTAGCGCATGTGGGCGAGACGTGAGTTCTTGGCTATGGTGTGCCTCTCGTTCGCCGACACTAGAAGGCAAACTTGTCGGGCATAATAAGAGTTTCTAAAATATGATTGGTCAAAATAGAAAATATCACTCAAATTCTGCTATACGATTGGTTATAATAACCGATAAGGTTTCCTTCGTGTCGTTGATGGTCAACACTCCAAACTACTTTTTTGTAATACGATCGACTCCACCAAAGAGCCATCGATCTTCATGGTGCATGCCGCTTCTTGAGCGACATCTCATCAATCTCCACAACCGAGCCAACCCATAGACCATTATAAAGAAAAAAATGTATTAAATATCACAGTTACATTAACTATGCATGATTTCATTTCTTCTGGACACATTTTCCTGCAGTACTTGATCAACTTCACCACAGTTGCCAGTGCAATTTCTAGATCCAAGAACGTAGCGCCGTTCGTCTTCATAGTAGCCCAATCAAATAGGACACGAACAGCCTTGTACACAGGTAGAGTGGATCGTTGGAAGGGGGCATTGGTTGCACACCAAGCTCTAGGTCCCCTCAGCCTTCTCGACGGCATCTCCACCACATACGGTCTATGTGCAGTGACGTAGAACGCGAAAACGAAGAACAATTCATGTTATATCGCAATAGTCCTACCTAGATCATAATAACTTTCAAGATATAAGACAAATGACATACCTTCATGCACCACTGCACTGTTCTGATCTCAGAAGACGTCACGTTCATCATAGTGTTGAACGTGAAGTCTGAAAGGTCGGAGAGGTCGTATAGACTGTCCATGGTGAATCGGAAAATGACTTACTCAAAGCAAGTGTTAAAAGTGGATGGTTCTCTTGAAATGCACCAAAAACGGGGGGTCGATTGACATTCTGTGTCACCCGGATATTTATCCGGATTGACCAGATAATCATCCGGTTTTATGCCTCCTTAACGCCGATAATTATCTGGAAATTCATAATGTATTTCAGACTTGTATCAGGGGCTCGTTTGAATGAGTGCCATGTCAATGCAATCTTGGCAGCGAATCGTTTTGGGTCGTGACTCTTGACCGCAGAAACAAAAGTATCGAAGATATCGCGCCATGTTGAATGAAGCTAAATTGAGAATGCTTTAACCCATAAGAAATACAAAATCGCATGGTTAAGAATAATAGTAGTTCTCTTGATAACTTCTTTTTAAACTGGTACTTTTATCTTGCATTTTGTAAAGAGAGAACTGCACACGGTCGGAATATTTTCAAAGCCATACATAAATGAGATAGTATTCATACGTCAAAGCATTAAGAATTGTATACATCGATACTTGTGGAGCGATGTTGATTTCACTATGCATGAAAATATTCCCCAAATTGCCATATATAGATTGGTATTATTGCATCCTATTATGAATTTTCATGAGCCATATCGTTGTGGATCTAGTTGAGGCTTTCATGAAGTTTAAGAGGCGGTGCCATGGTAAGTAGGCTGATCGAAGATTTATCAGGGAGACATTGGAAGGAGCCATATGATGACATCAATTGTGCTTTTGCCTTATCAATCACTTGAATAGTGGGTGTCAAAGTAACAACAAGATGAAATCAACAAAATAGGAAATGGACGTCTTAATTAGTTTGCTAAGTTATGAGTATAACTATGTCAAATTGCGTGGAAACGATAAACACTATGGTGCAACAAAATCTTCGCTTGCAGGCGCATAACGATTCAAATGGCATTCATAACCGCAACCCAAAAGATGTTGTGACTAAAATTTCATCCAATGAGTCGTCTTACCTTGAAGCTTGTGAACGGAGAGAGCACACAGGTCAAGATTAACAATGAAGTTAAGCGTCGGTGTCCCTACTTTTTATTTGTTGTCTGGTGCAACTTGTCAGGGGTTTCACAGATGAGACACTCTCTACTTATTGTCATTGATTAAAATTATCCTGTGTTGTTTCTTGTTGCTTCCTTGTTGTTGGAACTTTGACACCCACTAATGACTCAGTGGAAGTTATTGGATAGGGGTGTTAGGTTCAATTCTTATATTAGGTCGCATGTATATCACCTCATCTAACTGACGGTAAAAAAACTATCACTACCTCCATTTGGCGACACTCAACATTCAACATTGCACTACCTCCATTTGGCGACACTCAACATTCAACATTGTTCGGACTGCGGTGTCGTCATTCCATTGATCAAACGATCAACATTCATCTAAATACCGTCATTCATAATCAAGTTCAACATGACAAACCATTTCGACTTCGTTAAGAGAATTCTCGGCCCTAGATAAGATTTTCACGACAGCGGCCTCGAAGTCGGGATAGTTGACGATGCGTGCTCGAGGCCCAAGGCGGGTTGAATTGTCGGGACATTCCTCCAAAACAGTATCAAAATATTGTCTTACCGTATGTAATATTGCGTCGTCTCTTTGCAGAGCAAATGTGATGCTGTGGAGATCTGCCAGCACCAGTATCAAAGCTTTAATTTTGCGATCTTCACGAAGGATGGGCAAAATGTTAACTACCTCTTCATTAGCTTAAACCGATAGATATGGTTGAAGTTCATTGTAGCGGTTAAGTATACAGGTTGCTGTATCTGAGACTATGGCCAATACAGCAGTTCGACGAATTGCGGTTGCTGAGGAATACAATGAAATGCATCTCTTCCAAATACAACCTCCAGACACTGACTTGGAAGCACAAGAATATGTGCGTTTGCGTCGAGCTGAAGTTTTGGCTCGTTTGCGACTGAATAACTCTAATACTGTCAACGTTCACAACATTTAATCGGTTGTGATATGTAGATTCTGTTTCAATGCACGATAGTATTCAAGATAATACAAGTCTATTGCTGAAATCCTTTCACTGCCCAAAGGTGCTTGATTATGTCGCCTCTCAACTTGCTGTGGCGTATAGCATCGCGCAATCTATGTTCGATGTTTATGAACTGAGCAAGGTTGGGAGGGATCGCTAGTATGTTAGGATCAAGAACAGTCGCCAATGGAGTGATTGCGTGGAAGCGTAAAGCATTCCCATCGTCAAACAAAGTTGTATCGTCGTCAACACACTCGCTTTCGACAATCATGTTGTGTAGTACAATACACGCCCTCATTACCATCTTCATCATATTGATTCCCCACAGATGGTACGGGCGACTGATAATACCCCATCGTGATGAAGGACGCCAAATGCACGTTCTATATCCTTACGAGCCGCGGAATGAGATGTGTTAAAGTTTTTTGTATTGTTGCAAGTTGGGGCTCGCAGTGGTTTGACAAACGTAGACCATTCGGGATAGATGCCATCAGTAAGCAAGTACGGGAGATTGTAGACATTTCCTATCGTATTGCATGATTCACGCATTGTCGGTGCGTCCTACACATACCGTTTACTTTGTATTCGATGACAGGAGTTCGCCCTTCGATCATGGAATCAAACAGGTTTGAGTGTTGCAGGATGTTGATGTCATTCAGCGATCCTGGTAGTCCGAAATGACAATGCCAAATACGAAGGTTCACATCGGCCCATGCTTCAAGTACAACTGTCGTTCTTTTGCCCTTGCCTTGGTATTGTCCAGCATGGGCAGTCGGACATTTGGACCATTCCCAGTGCATGCAGTCTAAATATCCAAGCATCCATATGAAGCCACGCCGGCTATTGAGTTCAAGGAGCCGCTTAACATCGTCCGAATTTGGCTCTCGTAGATACACAGGTAAGACACAATGACAGAGTAGAATCGCTTCAGTGATTCGACGGCAACGTTTTCACTGAGCTCAAGATTGTCATCGATCAGCAGAGGCTCCGTACGCCAGCATTCGCAACGCAGCCATGGTTTTAAGTAGTGGATGGAGGCCAGGTTTACCTGCAGCGTTTCTTCGTTGTGTAAAGTACTTATCGTGACCAACACTGCATTGTAGTCTCGCAAAAAGACTGGTTTTGACATTCGAAACCTACGGCGAAAGTCTCTGTCATCGTACACTGCATTGCTGTGAGAGTATTGTTTCTTCAACCGTTGAACCTTGCCTTGTGGGTCACGACGCTTGTTTGCTGCTCTCAGTCGATGTGGCTTGATGGTTTTAATGTTGTTCACAAGAAGGTGCTCCATGAAAAATGCCTCCTCTTCTTCGCCGTCGTCGAGAAGTTGGTGGAGGTGGCTCTCTCGTCCGTTCGTATTCATAGCACGTCAGTTTCGTGAATACGACGAATGGGATCTCAAGTCACTATATAGCCAATGATTTAACTCGCACTGCTGTGAGAATTGACCCTTAGCTATAGCTATCTGCTAAAGCCATTTCCAAATTTGGCTATAGCAATAGCCAACACGTAATGATGCTCTTACAGAAGATCCGTCAGTGAATGAACAGTCAGACTCGGTTACATGACGCAGCCGCGCCGACATAAACTTGGGTACAATATTCCATGCAGATCAAGTCGTGGCCAGTTTTCCCATTTTAGTCGAACTGGGTATGTTGGCACACGGCTAAGACCCATATGATACGATTGACTTGATTGACGTCATTGATAGTAGTGCCGATAGACCACCTCTGTGGTGGCGTTCATTACGGTCGGGTCAAAGGAACTGAAATGACTTCAGCTTACACATGACAACAATTCCGGTAAAGCAAGACTATTGTCAACCAGATATAAGAGGCAATGATGGAATCTAAGGTTACACTTGCGGCAGGATAAGACACGATGCAGGAATATGAGGTATGCACAAGCGTAGTATCAGCTTAGTTATGCAAGCAGCTGGTCTACAGCAACTCAGTGTAAATTGAAAACAATTTGATTCAAATTTAGCACACACCACGAAGTTTATACTTGGTCTTCTTCCAAAGGTTCACCACGCAACAAACGACGACCGTTGATCACATTCGCACAAGCAGCAAACGCAGGCTTCTTTTGCATGTTGTTGTTGAACAACAACGGAGTCTCGCTCGCACGCCACGAGTCCTTGTCAGACACACCCCACACGACGAAGGCTTCCCACTTGGGGTTCGCCTTGCAGTTCTTCGCCACCGTGCCAAACACATTCGCTTGTTGTTGTTGGTTGTTGCCACCGACATCCATCTCCGTCACGTGGATCGTCACGCCACTGTCCGAGAAACGCTTGAACAAGTCGGCTTGACCAGACAAGTTTTGGTTTTGGCTCAAGTGCATTTGGAAACCCATGCCGTCAATCAAACCCTTGTCCTTGAGGCCTTTGACCAAGTTGAAACATTGGTTCGCCTTGGCGCCAGGCGTATCACAGCCGTAGTCGTTGTAGAACAACTTGACACCCGACGGAGCGTACTTGCGGGCCAAGGTGAAGATCTTGGCGACGTAGTCGGGACCGATGGTGTTGAAGAACACATCGCGCTT
Organism: Aphanomyces cochlioides; assembly: GCA_019828595.1. Classification (NCBI taxonomy): domain Eukaryota; phylum Oomycota; class Saprolegniomycetes; order Saprolegniales; family Verrucalvaceae; genus Aphanomyces; species Aphanomyces cochlioides. The sequence goes on from JAHQRK010000004.1 coordinate 117,217, forward strand.
CAAGCCACTGCCGTCGTCGGCGACAGCTTCGTTCAAAACATCCCACGCGATGATGGTCGGGTCCTTGAGCGCGGCGAAGGTCTTTTGGATACGGGTTTCAATCACTTGCAAGAGTCAGCGTTTTGCGAGCAGTAGAACGATGGCATTTGGTTGTGCCAGACCAAGCAGTGGCCACGCATCTTCATGTTGTGTTGCATGGCATACGAGATTTGCGACAACGACGACGAAAAGTCAAAGTTTCCCTTGGATCGTTCATGGGCATCCCACTTCATGCCGTTTTCAGACACCAACAAGTTGAAATTGTCGGGGACGATCGTGCCGTAGCTGGATGGACGGTCGGTGGCGGTACCAAAGTAGACGGCGTTGGCGTTTTGGACAAAGAGAGCTGCGATGGTCCAGCGAACAACGGAGAGGAATTGCATCTTGTTTGGTGGAGACTTGCTTGAGAGGGCAAATTGAAGAATGAGATCCAAGTTTGTGACCTGAAATTTATTGCGGAATCTTTTCTGCACTTCGGGTTCATGGATTATACAACAACACTTGACGATGCAGTAGGATGGACGCTCTGTCTTAGGTAATGCTCCTCTCCTAGTAACATATTGAAATCGAAACGGATGGAACGCATATGAGATGGCGTCCCACTTTGACCATTTGTCTGTTGTTCCATTGTTTGCTTTGCACAATCCAAGCTGGGACATCACTCATCCACTGCTTTCCACATGGTATGCTTTGTTTGCGAGCAAAAGTCACGGCCAAATGAAGACGCCGTCGTCTTCAAGGTTGCTTCGATTTATAGCAATTTGACTTTGAAATTCAGCCAGTCTTTTCGACAGGTGTTGGTTGACACAGCAAGTCGTCGATCGGGAACTTCCAAACCGTACAGAATGTACTAAGAATCTGTCGAATTCTGCCTTGAAGTTTTCTTCCCCGAGAGTAGGTATGCATCCAAGAATATGCAACGTTTGGTCCTGTAACTCGAAAACGCAACGCAGCTGGAATTTAAATGACAGTAACATGTGTGTCGACATTCACGCCGGCTAAAACACCAGACTTCCTGTCAAACAATCGGCACATAAATTAATGATGTCGCCATCACTACACTCCTGGGCTAATATCTAAATCGACTTGTTAATAAATATAATGTGATTAAAAGCCCCACGAGATCCCTACCTCGAGTGCACTCAAAGATGAGGGCCAATTTTACGCTGTTTAATTTCAATCCTTGATGGCCGCGGCATATTTTTCGTCCTTTCAATTCAAAGGGTCGTTCTAGCACAGCACAATTTCTGCTGACTTTCAGAATGGTCCTCGTGACAAGCAAATCGTTGAACACCGTTCGCCGAGTGAATCTCCAAGAGCCAATCGTGTCTCTATCCATCCATGACCGAACCAGGTGCGTGCCAAACCTCAACGTTATCCGCTATGCTTTGCATCAAATCGCCAATGCTAAGAGCGCTTTTATATTGTGAATAGCCTAAGAAATGACTCCGTGGCTTGTGTCAAGTCATCGATGCCACATTGCTTGTCATTGCATGTCCATAATCAAGATCTTGTAAATCATATAGAGGAAATTATACTCTCGAGTAAATCAAATGATTTACAATTTCGATAAGTTAATCTTTTATTTCACATTATTATTCAAAACAGTATGAATATTTGTATGAAACTTAATAAATTTTCTTCGGAGAGAGCCGCAGAGAAAACGCAAATCCACAGATTTACTGCAAGGAGAGCCAATCAAACATCAAAGAATTCACAAAAATTTCCCCAATTATGATCGATGTTGCACTGCAAAGCAAGCAAAAACCGAAGCAGACGCCTGTGCTCAAAGGCTATGCATCGTACAGTGAACAGGTAAATGTGGTTAGTCTTGACCAGCACGGCAACTTCCTTCGGCCGAGCTCTGAGGCTAAAGATGGGACAACATTAAACTTATCGACTGGTGAACGTTGTGCCATCTTTAACTCCAGAGCTTGGCCATTTTCTTTCAGTTCCAGAGATGTGTCGTGCATGTAGATTATGGAAGGACATATTTTAGTTTGTGCTGCTTGTGTTTTTTAATGTTGGGATACGCCACACATCTCCAAACAGGAGTTGAATCGCCAGTGTGCGCTTCAGTTCTACTCGCAATCAATACATTGTTCCTTTAGCGGAATCAAAAGCCGCTTACCTTATATGCGTACTTCTCTGAATCGTTCCATCAATCAGATCCAGAGAAGCACTGCGCTGCAAGCTGCGTGCAGAAAGTTTGGCTAGACTTCATGTAGTGATCGGGCTGGTGCCTTTCCAAATTAACTATTTCTGCCCAATCACAACACATCATCCAACTCATTGCACTCTAATTGGACGATAATCTTGTGTAAAACCACCGATTTACGTTTTCTGACAACAAGTCATTCAATAACATTCGTGAAGTGTCGTGTCAAATCCCGCCTTCACTCGTTTTGCTATACGTTCTCAAGTGCAGTGGACAAGGTTACATGGCTATGACCTGTAGGAATTTAAGCTACAATGCACTGGAGCCCTTGTGGATTCAAACGACGCTGAATGTATCGACTTTGTAAGCCATCGCCCCTACATTTCGTGCTTATGACTAATGCTGTAGAGATGTCAGCTACACTCTACGAGGCTTGTCATGGATCGAGAGTGTCGCCTGGTGAAAAGTTTTGCCTAGCTTGAATCGACTGTAAGTCCATGGCTCGAATTACTATTTTGAAAACTTCATCAGTATTTTTCGGGGAATCGATTGACAAGGTTACGTCTCGGCAGTGATAATTTCCCGATGACACCCCTGTCAGTATTGTACGCTCTAATCTGTCATCTTGACAATTCTTACTCGTAAGTTGTAGAGATCTGGGCGATAATGCGAACTTATTAGTTACAGTTGATTCCAGCGTGTTTGATCGCACAAACCACGCATATTTTATCCTGACGTTGGACGCAGCCTCTTACGGCCAATCTCTAACTGCCTGTGGGGGGAATACCTCGTATGTCCGCCCCGTACGCTCCGTCAAAGTTGTGTACCGGACTCAAACGATCACATATTTTGACTCTTACGCTAACAAGCTCATTTATGTCTGCTGTTTGGGATGCACGACCCCATATGTTCAGAGAATTCCAACCCCCCTGACTACCCCCGCCCCAAAGACAGTAAGCACATCACGTGTTGTCTTAAAACCGAGTACGGCTTGTAGATATCAACGGGATCAACGGGATCAATTTCATTTACACTGGGGTCGGATTTGTCACTATTCTTGCAATATTGGGAGTTGTCGACAAGCTGTGGCTGTCCAAGTGGCGAAACCACCGCCGAGCAGCTCTATTAAACTATGTAGAAACGATTTGCAGCTCTGACTGCAGCAGCAGCGTCCGTGATCCATCGCCTTCTTCAAGAATTCAGACGGATTTTGTTCAGCCCCCAAACAGTACACGGAATAACTGAGTTGATTGTCAATTGGGGGCAAGGTATTGAGACTCATGGCATAATGAAGTAAATATCATGTACGAGTATTCTTGTCCTTACTAGTCTTCATGCTCACTAGGTTTAAATTACATAGATCGAAACTTAGGAGAGTGAGATTAAACAGCAAAACTGGGATTTTGGGGGATGAAAGATAGATTCGGGGGGATCAACACGGGGATATCGATAAGTATGCCTAAAAGTTACGATATGAAATTCTAGCCTGGGACTCAGAGGAGCACTTTTACTCACCTTGAATGCGCTACCTTTTTCTTAGGGCCCGTCTGGCAACAGAAAATATTACAATTGCCAGACGGCCCTTACAAGGCCCAAATGCCATTTTCAGGCCAAATTCAATAAGGGTGCGTCTGGCAAAATTTCAAAATCAATATGCCATTTTCAGCAAAATTGGGATCAACGATTTATGGCATATTCAAAATGGAGGTAAAAATGGAGGTAAAACCTCCATTTCGTAAAATGGCATTTTGGGAGCCTCCTGTGAGTATATCCCAACCAAAAATATTGGATTTGGTGCAAAACTCTTGGAGATAAACAAGTTCATATTTTGACCAAAATTATTGAATTTGGCCTAAAAATGGCATTTTGGACCTATTTATTGTAATATTTTCGGTTGCCAGACGGGCCCTTAGTTCAAATTTGTATAAGGTTAGTGCAGAGCCAGATTTTACTTCTCCTATGTATTAATTATATCCAATCATAATCCATCAAAGAAGTGAAAACCGACGAATTCCAAGATGAAAAGATGAAAAATGACCACATCGGGATAAATGCCAGCATAACAACGACATGAACTCGTTTTACTTTAATTCCTTATGAGCGGTCAATGGAATACACTAGGGGGAATCAAATTAGAAAAATCGGCTGTTTTTGCGTTTCGACTTTGCTTTTCGAGTTTTGCTTTTCGAAGAGATCGAAAACAAAAAGGAAAAGCAAATTTTCTAATTTGATTCCCCCTATTGTATGCAGTTTGTAAAATCACATGATGATGGCGTAGACATGTCCACATCATGTTTCGACCGCACGACATTTTTATACACAGCATCGTCTTATGCTAATCTCAGTGGCGCTAGCACTCATTTGCATCAAGTACAATTCTTATTCTAGCACTTGTCTCCTTAATTTATTGTGTTGATATCGTTCTCTTAATTACTTAAATCAGTCACTTTGTTGCTGGTCACTTTATATTCATACCGGATAATTTATTCGGATAATTCTGTCTATAAAAGTGTCATTCAGAAATATTGAGACAATGTATATCTCTATAAATAATGTTTTTTGAATTTTTCATACAAACTTTTAATATAAAAACGAGTATTTTATCTCATTTCATCGTAAATTTTGGTTTTGATACTCATTTATTCGACATTTGAAAATTCCACATCTTTCCGGATATTGTATCCGAATGACTTCCAACGTTGTGTGGCTCTCATTTCCATATTTTCGTCTAGAGCATCATGTTGGGTCGCGCTATGGCTGTTCGCTTCTTCAGTGCCGCTGCTGCAGGCAAGAAGGTAGCTGTTTTGGGTGCCGCTGGTGGTATTGGCCAACCCATGTCGTTGCTCCTCAAGGACAACGACAAGATCTCGCACTTGTCGCTTTTCGATGTTGTCAACACCCCTGGTGTCGCTGCCGACTTGAGCCACTGCAACACCCGCGCTCACGTCACTGGCCATGCTGGTATGGACAACATTGAAGCTGCCTTGACTGGCATGGATGTTGTTGTCATCCCTGCTGGTGTGCCTCGTAAGCCTGGCATGACTCGTGATGACTTGTTCAACACCAACGCTTCGATTGTGCAATCGTTGGCTTCGGCTGCTGCCAAGTACTGCCCTAAGGCCATGATGCTCATCATTGCCAACCCTGTCAACTCGACCGTTCCCATTGTCGCTGAAACCTTCAAGAAGGCTGGTGTCTACGACCCCAAGCGCCTCTTCGGTGTGACCACCTTGGATGTTGTACGTGCCAACACTTTCGTCGCCAACTCTCAAGGCTGGAACCCACGCGCGACCAATGTGACTGTCATTGGTGGCCATGCCGGCACGACCATTTTGCCTCTCTTGTCGCACTTGAAGCTTGACAAGCCTTGGAGTGATGAAGAATTGCATGCCTTGATCAAGCGCATCCAATTCGGTGGTGATGAAGTCGTCAAGGCAAAGGATGGTGCTGGTTCGGCTACCTTGTCGATGGCCTACGCTGGTGCTCGCTTCACCTCGTACGAATTTTTGTCTTGTGGTTTGTCTGACGTTTGTATGTAGGCGCTTGATTGATGCCATGACTGGCGAAAAGAACGTTGTCGAATGCTCGTACACGCAAAACAACGTGACCAAGCTTCCTTTCTTCTCCACTCCTGTTACGCTCGGCCCCAACGGTGTCGAACAAGTCCACGACTTTGGCAAGTTGGATGCTGTTGAACAAGCCAACTTCGATGCCATGTTGCCAGGTACTTTGAGATTACTCGCAAATGTCCTGGCATCTCACGCACTCCTGCGTAGACTTGGAAAAGCAAATCGCCAAGGGTGTTGCATTCGTCAACAAGTAGATATGAGACCTATGTTGAAACACATTAAGAGCTGTTTTGTTTTACATTTCATGTTTTCCCACCCAAGTCAGTGTTGAAATTCTAATGCCTGTTGAATCTCCAAGTAAAAATCAAGTGCAATTTCATCATGAATCACTATACTGAAACAGAAATTGCGTTAAGGGCTATTTTGTTCTAATCAGACTGTAAAGAAACTTTGTAAGTTAGAGAGACCAACGAGTGAACGATACTTTCACAGCTGTGCGGCGTATTTCAGCAGTCAGTCTTAGGATGATGCTCTCTGAAACGATGGCACGAGGTGCGACCGACATGGAATTGGATGAAACCGATCTGACAGACTGGTGAAACGACGGGAGAGTCGTTTAGTTGAAAGATTGTCCAGAATTTGGCTGGTCGTTCTACTTGGACCAGAGTGTTGTCTTGGGTGGTGGAGATCTCATGAGGACAATCAACTCAAACTCAAGGAGCGCTCAGCGTCGCTTGACCTTGGATATGATCCGTCAAGGCAAGACACGAAGAACCTCTCAAACACGACGTCCGCCATGTCATTGTGACTTGAACTTCAGAGCAATGCAAAATCCTTCTTCATTACATAACCCATTGACATTTAGAATCTCCAGGATGAAGAATCAGTTGTTCACTCTTCATCTCCATCTTCAAGGTTCCACAACGCTTGGAGTTGATCACACAGACACAATTGCAATGTATTGAAGCATCGCACACCAAAATCGCCAAGTCAGCATTGCCGTTTTGTAAATCCAAGCATTGCAATAGGCTAAGACGCACTTGTTGATCCAAACTGTCGTCGGCTTTGTAGCACAAGACAAAGCAGTCGGCTGCTCGGTGGCTATATAGTGGCACTTTTCGATAGCGAGGATTTGTGTCGTATAATTCATGCAAGCTGCCACCAGTGGATTGCTTCTTGAATGTTTTCATCGCCAAGGATAAGAGAATAAGCGCTTTCATGTCGTTGTACGTATAATGACTCACATTGTTTTTCAATATTCGAGGATGAAATGGCTTGATACGATCTAGAATTGCAGTTTATAAAGTATCCGTGTCTGACATCCCTTACTCGTTTTGCGGTGATGCCACCAAGCCATCAGTCGAGAATATGGCAGTGGTAGCGTTGCCATTAGTACCGTGATGAATACCGAAACTATGACAAATGGCTTAGCAAGAACAGTATCTCAACTGTTGATTGTACCAGTGATGGCCTCTGTGCCGTGGTCGTACAATTCCGGCGGAAGGCCAATATTCCACAAGACATAATAGACTGAGACTAGTCGTGTCGTGCCTAGCAAAGTCACCATCGGGCCGCTATATATATACGCTAGAATGGCAAGTAAGCCAGGATCTACGGAGGCAAAAGAGGATTCCCAACGGCGCCATTTGACCACTGAAGCCATAGTTCGCATTCCTAGATAAGCAAGCCAGACCTAATCATAGCAGTTAATATAAAGGTAATGAAAAACTTTGATAATACATAGCGAGACAGATACAAACAGCCATTGATAAGCACGGTGAAGTCTTGGAATTGTGAGACGCGCAGGACACCAAACGTGACATAGAACATACTCCACCAAATATCAACCACCATGGCAAAAGAGACGACGGGATCGCTTAGAATGGCATATGCTGGATCACCAATGACAATTTCATATCGAATGTAGTCTTTCGATAATCCCAAGCTTGATAAATTGGTCAACAAGGGGCGGTAGTGCGCGTAGTAGTTGGTCCAAAGGCCATAACAAACGTATATGGAGACAGTGCAGCGGTAGATAAATTTAAGCCATATCGAAGTGCTTGGTTCGTTGATAACAATGGCTGCATACACCATGTACTCAGTTAAATTGACGGTTGTTTCTTTGATTTTGTCGATCCAAATGCAGAGTTGCATCGTGTGCATTCCAAAAAGACATTGGTGCTGACAAAATTGCCAAGGTTTGCCTTTTTGACTTCGAGTTGTTTCGTTGGCAGTCAAGAATGACAAGACAAAAGAGCGCATACCCGTGCCATAAAATAGAGAAGCTACCAGGTCGCAAGTAAGAATTGAAAGGATGATTTCAACTACCTGGCATTTCAATCATGTATCCAAATACATCGTCTTGGGGACTTTCAAAAGGAAACGTCATGGACCGACGCATGGCAAACGTGTTCGTGGTGAGATCTCGCTGACACGTTGTATGAGGATCCATTGTCTCGTTGTTATATATTTGCTGGAAATACGAGCAAGCTTTACTGGTGTATTCTTCAAACGAAGCAGCTTGCTCCCATTGATTTGAAATCACTTGGCCTGGGTAGGGTTCGATCAAATACGCCATGAAAGGCTACGAAACACAACGCTGAGAGGACATCGAGCTGGAAGAAACGCACTGTCGTGACCAAGTTGACAGCAAATATCGCATTGTAGGCTAGAGACCACCGAGTGAACGATACGTTTACAGCCGGGCGACGTATTTCATCGCCCATGCCTTTTTACACAATTTGATGGAGCTAAACTTGTTGGATGAAACAAACCGTCAAATCTATTTTTAGAATCAGCAGACCAATAGGAACACAGTTGTAGGGCAAAGAATTATTTATGTGCAATCAGCACAAGAGCACTCAACTGAGAGGATTTCAAAGCAGAAATTCAACGTGGAATTGATGATTGACAGTTTGTGATGTCGAAAATTTGATCTTCACGACTTGTGCCTATCGGTTGCTAACGTTTGTACGATTTAAAGTTTGGTGGAAAAATATCAAGCGAACGAGATGGTTTTATACTTGCTTTGAGTTCTTTCATGTGCAATCAACAAATGACCAAGCAAACTGATTTGGCTCAAAATTATCGACCGCTGCATCGTATCTATCTACGGGGATTCTCGAAGAATATGTTCGATGACAACAGGATCACTTAGAATGGCATGGGCGTCGATATCTAGTGCAGGATGTTTTATGTCGCTCTCTGTGTCAAAGTTCATTGTACTTTCAACTTATTTCTATCATTAGGTCTGGTTTGCTCATGTTAGGACGCAAACCGTGGCTTCAGTGGTCAAATGTCGTCGTGGGGAATCCTCTTTTGACAGCGTAGATCCTGGTCTGTGAACGATTCAAGCATACAACTATAGTCGTCCGATTGTTACTTTGCCGCGTATCTGGCAACTGCTTACACGAATCGTTGGAGTTCATTCCTCACTATCGAATATATGTTCTTTAAAAGACGAATCTTGCAAAATTGGAAGACTTCAGCGAGAAATTAATTGCTGAAAAGGCTGGACTGACTGTAAGTTAACCCAAAATCGATAAGAAACTAATTAAGTAGTGTTGACGGGACAAGGTCATGCAATGTCTCCAACATCCAAGTCATGATTCAAGCTCAACGACTGTGTTTTACTTCTGGGCCATCTTTCAAACCAAATTCTTCTCTTGTCGGATCCCTCCATGCCATCATATTACTCATTCGATGAACTTGGCGCTTTGACAGTTACACATGTTGTAACCGTGTGAGCAAGCAAAAATCAAAGCATGGCTGATGAAATACGCCGCCCAGCTGTGAAAGTATCGTTTACTCGTTGATCTTTAGCGTACAATGCGATCATTGTTCTCAATTTAGTCACCACGGTATGTTGAGCCCACCTCGTGACGAAATTTCAGCACAATAAACTTCGTAGCCTTTTATGGCGTAGTATTTGACTGAGCCACATCCTGGCCAAGTCATTGAGAATCGTTTGGATCTAGCAGCAGCTCCCTTTGATGAGTGTACAAGGTCGATGACGTCGTTCTTTCGTAAATTATACAACAACGAACAAATGGATTCTCGGAGCAAGATTTAGACACGAATACCTCTGGCGTACGACGGCCTATGACATTTCGGCTTGATATTTCACCAGACGAGACATTCATTATATGGTTTGCATGCCAGGTACTTGAAATTCTCTCTGACAAAGGTCTAAAATCGTTGATTTTTAGCATCGCTCCTTTATGGTTCAGGCATGCGATCGTAAATTTTATCATTCGTGACTCCAATTAAATCAATTCGAAGCCAGGAGCTCAAACCATGGCAGGTCTGTCAGCACCAATTCATGACGAAGATGCACATGATTGAATTTTGTATTTGGATCGGCCCTATCGACGAAACAACGACAAAGTCCACACAATACATGGCTTATGCTGTCACGCTCGTCAATGAGCCAAGTGAATCGATTTGGCTCCGATTCATCTTCAATGTTTTGTCTCTATCTACGTTTCGTATGGCCTTTGGACCAACTACTATGCTCATATCGCCCCTTGGTGACGAATTTATCAAGCTTGGGATTCTCGAAAGACTGCAGTCGATATGAAATCATCGTTGGCGATCCAGCATATGCCATTCTACGCGATCCCGTCTTCTCGTTCGCCACTGTGGTTGATATCTGGTGGAGTATTTTCTACATCACACATTGGCACCATGACACTTTCTCAATTCCAAGACATTGCCGTGCATATTAATGGCTGCTTCGATCTCTCTCGCTTGGTAATGATCCTTCGGTTTCTTCACTTAGGCTTACTCTTATGGTTAGGTTAGATTTGCATATTTTGGTATGCGAATGATGTCGTCAGTGGTCAAATGGCGCCGTTGGGAAGCCTCTTTTGCCTGCGTAGATCCTGGCTTACTTCACAATCTAGCGTACATCTACAGCGGTCCAATTATTGCTTTATTGGGAACAATGCAGCTCGTCTCAGTCTATTATAGTATGTGAAACGTTGGCCGTCTAGGAGAGCAATACATTCTAGTACGCCTCGCCTTAAAAGTCTACTTTATTGTTTTGCTATGCTGTAGCCGTGACATTCATCACGGTCTTAATCTCGACTCTACCCCTTCCATATTCCTGGCTGATGTCATGGACTGCCACTCTACATTCATCGACCAACCAACCATTTCGTCTTGTGCTGATTATCCGACGGGAGTTCATATCAACAAGTGCGTTTGAGCTTTTTGCCGTGCTTGGATTTACAGCAAAACAATGCTGACTAAGCAGTTTTGATGTGCACTGTGTTAGTACATTGCAATTGCTTCTGTGCAATCAATTCCAAGCGTTGTGATGCCTCGAACTTGAAGATGAAGAATGGAAAATCAATTCTACATCGAGAAGCGAATTGCCAATGGGTTATGTGAAAACCCAAGGAAAAATTTGACATATGGAGAAGATCGAGTCGCTTACGGATCTTTCGGGAGAACTCTGAGTCGATTCCGTAGACTTGAAGGCTGGCTTGCCGTTGAGCTCAACAAAGTCCATGGTCACACTGTGAAATTCAGTGCTTTGACAGAGAATAACCTTGCATTATTTTGAGCACTTTTGGAGGATCTGGCTAGGTGATGAACAGTTTCAACCGAACACCTCTGTTAGCTTAGGTCACTCCAAACAACTCGTTTGTGGCCTTTCCGTTGGCGAAGCAAGTCGTTAAGACGTTATGTTTGTGGTTTATCATGAAATAAATTCATACTTGACACACCTGCGAGAATGTGCTTGCGAGTTGTGTTTCATTTCCAGTCAAGGAGTTTATAACAAATGCATCCACGCGTGTCGGAGTCACCAATATAAAATGCTTCAAACTGAATTGAAGGCAATCTGCAACAATACAAATATTTCTCTGGCATGTGGATCACGTCGTGTTGTCGAATACGATGGTTGAATGGGCTATCGAGTATAAATGTTGTGGAATAACAAAGCGCAAACCTAATTGTGGCAAGCTATACACGCCTTCACCGTCTTGTTGTCGCATAGTTTGGAATGGATTGACAGGTTGAGTTGGTCTGCTGGAAGACACAATGGAAAACGTACAACAAAAGAGGCAGTTGAAACAATGAAACATGCTTGAAACGATTGCCGCGGCATTGGAAACAAGTGGGCAGCCAAGATATGCTGAATGTCAATAAGCTGCAGTGGGCTAGTCGTTAGATTTGGCTATGGAGGGAGAAATCCGATGGAGTAAATATCTTCGAATTACAATATACTCAATAGACTTCGTGCTTTTTGCGGATTACATAACCCATTGGCAATTCGAATTTCCACGATGTAGAATAGCCTTTTCACTCTCCAAAGACGTCTTGGAGGTCTGACAACATTCAGAATTGATCAAACAAACACAATTAACATGGACGGAAGAATTGCACTTCAAGATTGCTAAGTTGGAGTTGTCTTGTTGTAAATCCAAGCACGCAAGTAAGCTTAGACGCACTTGCTGATCTAATTGTCCATCAGATTTATAGCACAAGACAAAGCAATCGGCTGCTCGGTGGCTATATAATGGCAATTTTCGATAGCGAGGATTTTTGTCGTATAATTCATGCAAGCCGCCACCAGTGGATCGTTTCTTGTGTTTTTCATCGTCAAGGATAAGAGAATATGCGCTTTCAAGTCGTTGTATGTGTAATGGCTCATGGTATTGTTCGATAACTGAGGACCAATTGGCTTGATTTGGTCTAGAGCCCCAGATAGTATTCAATAATTCTAAAGCATTAGACTTACTTGCTTTGCGTCGCCGCCATATAGCCATAAGTCTGGAGTATGGTAGGGGAATTGCCGCCATGACCACCATTGTGAACGTACAGACTACAACAGAAGTCTTCGTATGATGCTGTTGACTGTAAGATGAGAGTTACCCGAGAAAGCTTCGGTCCCTTGGTCTTGTAGACTTGAAAGAAGACCAATATCCCACAACACGTATTGGATTGCAACTAACCGCGTGGTTGCCAGTAGAGTCACGACGGGACCGCTGTAAATGTATACAGTAATAGCTAATAGACCAGGATCGACAGAGGAAAACGAAGCTTCCCAGCCACACCACTTCACAACGGCAGCCAGTGTTCGCATGCCAAGATAGGCAAGCCAAACCTAGCCAGAAGAATGAGCAAAATGTGAAGCAATCAAAATAACGAGAAAGGTATAAACATCCATTCATGTACGCAGTATAGTCTTGGAATTGGGATACACGCATGACGCCGAGCGACACGTAGAGCACACCCCACCAGGTGTCAGCCACCATGGTAATCGAGACGAAGGGATCGCTCAGTATGGCATACGCTGGATCACCAATGACGATTTCATACCGAAGATAGTCTTTCGAGAGTCCCAAGCTTGATAAATTCGCCACCGAGGGGCGATAATGAGCATAGTAATTCCTCCACAGGCCATGGCAAACGTAGATAGAGACAAAACAGCGATAAAAGAACTTGGTCCAAATTATTGCAGCTGACTCACTGATGAGTGTGGCTGCATAAATCATGTATTGAGTTGAATTGGCGGATCTGGCTTCGATATGTTCAACCCAAACACAAAATTCCGCCATGCGCGCTCCAAATAGACATATCTGCTGGCAAATCTGCCATGGATAGAGCCGCGCATTGCGAGTTGATTCATTGGCAGTCAAGAAGGACAAGATGAAGGGTCGTATTCCTGATCCGTAGAAGAGTGACGCTACACCAACGAGTTGAGATATTTTCAGTGGCGATTTAAGCACCTGGCATGTCGACCATGTAGTCGAATGCCTCGTCTTGTGAAATTTCAAACGGAAGTGTCACGGAACGTCGTATGGCAAAGGTATTTGTGACCAAATCTCGCTGGTACGTCGAACTCATTGTTTTGTTGTATAATTGTTGAAAGAACGAGGTCGTCGACTTAGTATACTCATCAAAGGGAACTGTTAGATCCAAATGATTCCCAATGACTTGTCCAGGATGTGGTTCGGTCAAATACGCCATGAAAGGCTACGAAGCAAGTCACTGAGTTTTCACCGCAGGGAGGATTTAACATACCGTGGTGACTAAATTGAGTACAAATACGACGTTGTAGGCTATGAACCAACGAGAGAACGACACTTTCACAGCAGGGCGGCGTATTTCGTCGGCCATCTTATGTTTGTTGCTTTAACTGTACCTGGTTTGTTCAGATTCTATCTCCTATTCGGCGTTGGAATGCATTGGAGCGAAATTCGAGCAAGGTTGATCACATGAGACTCCTTGAAATCTATTTTTAGAATTCAGTAACCAATAGAACACATTGAATGGTACGACGGATTGGATTTGCTATTTTCATTGACAATACATTTACATGCTCTCACAAGTCGTAAGGTCCAGCTTGGATGAACTTCTTTTGCTGCTGCTTGCATTGCAAGTCTGCTAATCGACGGATGGCGGCTTTGTGTTGATAAGGCTCAGAAGAAATTGTTGGCAACTGTCCAAGACAAAAGATTTTGCGATATCAGGACGAATTTAGCGAATACGTTACCATGATGTACCGTGTCAAGAGCGCTCGTACAGACAAGTGATGAGTTCTCAGCATCGTCTTCTGGAGACGAGCAATATATTCGGGCCGATCATAGGTCTCGCGCTGGAGTTGTTTGTTCAGTCGAGCGATTTGTCCCTCTGCAAGCACTGAAATCGTCCGCGAGTTCACGTTTGGTTTCGCTTGACTGAGAGTTTCACGCGTGACGAATGGCACTCAAGCTGGCGGATTTCATGCTCCAGCTGTTATGATATCGATTTTATAAGATGTGGATATCTCAAGGCTGATGGTCAATCAAAATCAAAAGATAGCTTTCGAAGCTCGATGAATTTAGCGATTGTTTGCCAGTTAACTATCGTGTTGGTATACAGCGATAAGTGCGTGTTCGGCCTTTTCATGAATCAACTCGCAATGCGCGGCTCTATCCATGGCAGATTTGCCAGCAGATATGTCTATTTGGAGCGCGCATGGCGGAATTTTGTGTTTGGGTTGAACATATCGAAGCCAGATCCGCCAATTCAACTCAATACATGATTTATGCAGCCACACTCATCAGTGAGTCAGCTGCAATAATTTGGACCAAGTTCTTTTATCGCTGTTTTGTCTCTATCTACGTTTGCCATGGCCTGTGGAGGAATTACTATGCTCATTATCGCCCCTCGGTGGCGAATTTATCAAGCTTGGGACTCTCGAAAGACTATCTTCGGTATGAAATCGTCATTGGTGATCCAGCGTATGCCATACTGAGCGATCCCTTCGTCTCGATTACCATGGTGGCTGACACCTGGTGGGGTGTGCTCTACGTGTCGCTCGGCGTCATGCGTGTATCCCAATTCCAAGACTATACTGCGTACATGAATGGATGTTTATACCTTTCTCGTTATTTTGATTGCTTCACATTTTGCTCATTCTTCTGGCTAGGTTTGGCTTGCCTATCTTGGCATGCGAACACTGGCTGCCGTTGTGAAGTGGTGTGGCTGGGAAGCTTCGTTTTCCTCTGTCGATCCTGGTCTATTAGCTATTACTGTATACATTTACAGCGGTCCCGTCGTGACTCTACTGGCAACCACGCGGTTAGTTGCAATCCAATACGTGTTGTGGGATATTGGTCTTCTTTCAAGTCTACAAGACCAAGGGACCGAAGCTTTCTCGGGTAACTCTCATCTTACAGTCAACAGCATCATACGAAGACTTCTGTTGTAGTCTGTACGTTCACAATGGTGGTCATGGCGGCAATTCCCCTACCATACTCCAGACTTATGGCTATATGGCGGCGACGCAAAGCAAGTAAGTCTAATGCTTTAGAATTATTGAATACTATCTGGGGCTCTAGACCAAATCAAGCCAATTGGTCCTCAGTTATCGAACAATACCATGAGCCATTACACATACAACGACTTGAAAGCGCATATTCTCTTATCCTTGACGATGAAAAACACAAGAAACGATCCACTGGTGGCGGCTTGCATGAATTATACGACAAAAATCCTCGCTATCGAAAATTGCCATTATATAGCCACCGAGCAGCCGATTGCTTTGTCTTGTGCTATAAATCTGATGGACAATTAGATCAGCAAGTGCGTCTAAGCTTACTTGCGTGCTTGGATTTACAACAAGACAACTCCAACTTAGCAATCTTGAAGTGCAATTCTTCCGTCCATGTTAATTGTGTTTGTTTGATCAATTCTGAATGTTGTCAGACCTCCAAGACGTCTTTGGAGAGTGAAAAGGCTATTCTACATCGTGGAAATTCGAATTGCCAATGGGTTATGTAATCCGCAAAAAGCACGAAGTCTATTGAGTATATTGTAATTCGAAGATATTTACTCCATCGGATTTCTCCCTCCATAGCCAAATCTAACGACTAGCCCACTGCAGCTTATTGACATTCAGCATATCTTGGCTGCCCACTTGTTTCCAATGCCGCGGCAATCGTTTCAAGCATGTTTCATTGTTTCAACTGCCTCTTTTGTTGTACGTTTTCCATTGTGTCTTCCAGCAGACCAACTCAACCTGTCAATCCATTCCAAACTATGCGACAACAAGACGGTGAAGGCGTGTATAGCTTGCCACAATTAGGTTTGCGCTTTGTTATTCCACAACATTTATACTCGATAGCCCATTCAACCATCGTATTCGACAACACGACGTGATCCACATGCCAGAGAAATATTTGTATTGTTGCAGATTGCCTTCAATTCAGTTTGAAGCATTTTATATTGGTGACTCCGACACGCGTGGATGCATTTGTTATAAACTCCTTGACTGGAAATGAAACACAACTCGCAAGCACATTCTCGCAGGTGTGTCAAGTATGAATTTATTTCATGATAAACCACAAACATAACGTCTTAACGACTTGCTTCGCCAACGGAAAGGCCACAAACGAGTTGTTTGGAGTGACCTAAGCTAACAGAGGTGTTCGGTTGAAACTGTTCATCACCTAGCCAGATCCTCCAAAAGTGCTCAAAATAATGCAAGGTTATTCTCTGTCAAAGCACTGAATTTCACAGTGTGACCATGGACTTTGTTGAGCTCAACGGCAAGCCAGCCTTCAAGTCTACGGAATCGACTCAGAGTTCTCCCGAAAGATCCGTAAGCGACTCGATCTTCTCCATATGTCAAATTTTTCCTTGGGTTTTCACATAACCCATTGGCAATTCGCTTCTCGATGTAGAATTGATTTTCCATTCTTCATCTTCAAGTTCGAGGCATCACAACGCTTGGAATTGATTGCACAGAAGCAATTGCAATGTACTAACACAGTGCACATCAAAACTGCTTAGTCAGCATTGTTTTGCTGTAAATCCAAGCACGGCAAAAAGCTCAAACGCACTTGTTGATATGAACTCCCGTCGGATAATCAGCACAAGACGAAATGGTTGGTTGGTCGATGAATGTAGAGTGGCAGTCCATGACATCAGCCAGGAATATGGAAGGGGTAGAGTCGAGATTCATTTACGTGAAGGGAAGCCCATTGCAATAGGCTCTAGTATATCTTTATGTAGGTTTCAGTCGATCCCATGTTCAGGTGTTCACCCAATTATCTCGTTATAAACTTTGATGGAATAAGTTTGGGAGAACCCCGAAAGGCAAGTTCAGCATGAATCCGTGAAAGTCTTACAAAGTCCCTCAATGGTTTTATAGTCAGGCAGTTGTAGACACCCTGAAAGTCAGTCGATTCGATTGGTGGATGGATTGTAAATATAGATTTCATAGTTTTGTACTCCACAACGAAATGGCGGATGAAATTCGCCGCGCCGCGCCCGAGACTTCATTCACACGGTGGTCCCTAGCTTACAATGGCATCTTTGCACTGAATTTAGTCACAACGGTGCGTTTTGTCGAGCATCTATCTTCCTCTCAGCTATGATTTGATTGCACACTGTAGCCCTTTATGGCGTTTTTGATCGAACCCCATCCTGGCCAAGGGATTTCGAGTCGACTCGCGCCAACTGCTTCGTTTGAAGAGTATGCCAATACGACGGTTGGTTTCTTTTATCAACTATACAACAACGAGACGGTGGATCCTCATACAACGTGCCAACGAGATCTTTCCACGAATACCTTTGCAGTGCATGACTCTTCCATTTTATATTGCCCAAGAAGATGCATTTGACTACTTGATCAAAGTCCCAGGTAGATGAAACCCTCGCTGGCAGTTGACCCTTGAGTTGGTATCATTCTTGACTGCCAACGATACAGCTCGAAGTTAAAAACTCAAACCATGGCAGTACTGTCAGCATGAATTTCTTTTTCAGATACACATGATGGAAATTTGCATTTGGTTTCACGAAATCGAAGAAAGCATCACCAATTCAACCCAGCACGAGGTCTATGTCGTCAGGGTTATCAATGAATCAACCGAATCGATCTGCTCGAAGCTCACCTACGGCTGTGTCGTCTCTATCTACGTTTCCTAAAGCCTTTGGAGGAATTACTATTCTCATCATCGTCCCTTGGTGACGAAATTATCAAGCTTGGGATTCTCCAAACAATATCTTCGATATGAAATCGTTGTTGACGATCCTGCGTATACCAGTTTGCCATGGTTGTTGACATTTGGTGGAGCATTTTCTACGTCACATTTGGCGTCATGCGCGTCTCACAATTCGAAGATCTTGCCGTGTATATCAATGGCTGCATGTATCTTTCTCGTTATGTACTTTAGCTTCATTTCCTTCCGTTGCGACTCATTTGGATGACTAGATGTGGTTTGCTTATCTTGGTATGCGAACCATGGCTTCAGCAATCAAATCGCGCCATTCGGAAGCCTCTTTTGCCTGTGTAGACCCAGATTGTGGCCCATTATTGGGCAAGACGCCGGTAGTCTTAGTCTTTTATAGCTTGTGGAATGTTGGCCTTCCAGAAGGGCTACATGATCAAGGAGCGGAGGATGCCTGTGGTATGTTTCACCTATCAGTCTACGTAATACTTACTTTGATATGCTGCAGTCGTGGCTTTCATCATCTTTTTAATGGCGACGCCGAAATCCCAGGACTCGAATCTGCAACCGACCAGGGCGTTGACGGTTACAGGTAGCAGAATTTCCTTCAAGAACTCAATCAACTCATTGAGCCCGAGAAGCTCTATCACGACGACGATCATGAATGTTCCTTCAATTTACACGTCGCAATGGATATTCACATCCATGATCCAAGCTCCATGTGTTTTCATCACTATTTCTGTGATTGACACGGATAATAGTCGTCCGCTCCTAACGTTAGCGTAAATGGACAAATCTATTCATTCTCTCCCTTGCGAGGGAATTTCGTCGTCACTCCCTGTAGATAAAGCGCTGCGGAGGAAACCTCCCCCGACTCTCGTACCAGCTTGACAAGAGAGGAACACAGACTTGTCCAGTGCTGTTATTACAAGAATTTGTGATTCCCCAAATTCTGCCTGTGATTCCCTATTTTCTGTGTGTAGATTTTCCGTTTCGTATGGCCTTTGAACCAACTACTACGCTCACTACCACCCCTTGTTGACCAATTTATCAAGCTTGGGACTCACGAAGGACTATACTATAATAGATATGAAGTACATAGTCATTGGCGACCCAGCGTATGCCATTCTGAGCGATGCCGTCGTCTCGTTTGTCATGGTGCTTGGTATCTGGTGGAGAATTTTCTGTGTCACGTTCGCGTCTCACAATTCCTAGACTTTGTCGTCTTCATCAATGGTTGTTTGTGGCTTCTTGTTGTGTACCTCTACTTCATTAGCTTCCATTTCGGCTGATTCTTATTGCTACAATGAAATGGTAAAAGAGATAAGTGAACAATGACTTGAAAGCGCTCATTTTATTTTCTTTGACGATGAAAAAGCACAAGAATTGATCCACGAGCTTGAATATAGAATAGACCACACGAGCTTCACCACCGGCGCCACGAGCTTTACCAATTGAACGAGCTTCGCTAACGGCGCTATGATAAAACGGTCTAGCTCGTTTTTGACCGCTTGGCCAGTTTCAACGTTTCTGTAGTCATTGGGGAGACGTTCACAGACGGCGGCAAACTCAGCACGGATGAACGTGACCGTTTTTCGAGGTACTCAGTGTCTGGACGAAGCTCGAGACAGAGCAACCAGAATTTCCTGATGGTTTCGAGGATGATCCAGGTAAACTGAAGCCGCGAGATGCCACGACCAACGACGTGTCTGTAGTTCCTCGCGAAAATGCACTGGCACTTCCGGCAGCTTGCTCCCATGTGTGGGTACGAGATCGCATTGGCTCCCAAAGCTCCTTGAGGCGCTCAGTCTCATTCTGGTTAAAGTCGTCGACACACGACACGCGCTTAAAGACCAGAGCCATCAATTGCTCATAAAGTTGATTCGTTTGGTCCGAGGACCTGCACTGAAGCTCGATCAGGGACTGCATCTGCTCCATATGGTGATTCAACTGCTCGTAAGAGCGGTCAAGTTGCTCGTGGAGGACGCGCAACGTTTCCGACCGCTCGACCTTGAGCTCTTCACGCAGCTGGGCATAGCGGAGACGTTCTTGTTCGTCACGTCGGCTGATCTTGTCTTGCGAACGCTTTATTTCAGAAAGGAGAAGTTGCAATGTGTTCGACCGCTCAGCGCTCAGGGCTTCAGCCGCCTCAGCGAGTAGGCGAGTCTCTCGGGCCTCTGCGCGCAGCCCCTCGATGACAGCCTCGGAATTTCGAAGACGCCCTTGCACTTCATCGTCCGAGTTCGTCGGCACAGGTTCTCAATTTGTGAGGTTTTCGCAAACCTGCGAATTAATTTTTACAGGTTCCTGTATTGTCTTTTCGATTCAAAATTCGAATCGCCGGTTGATTTAATCGATTTTACAAATCGATTTGTGTGTGTTTTGACGTGTGTTTGTCGTGTATTTTAGCACTACTAAATGCACTTTAGTAGCTATTATTTAGCATTGAACTACACCTATTATCCGGATTTTGCGTAATTATATCCGGATAAGCTCAGAATTCCGGTTAATTTGACAAATAACCGGATATTTATCGATTTTAAAAATGAAGAAATCGGGATAAAATTCGAGTTTTTGCCCGAAAAGACAATATATGAAGCCGAGTAAATAGAAAGTAAGCTTATTGCCTATTGGGTTCGATTTGAGTTAACTATAGATTGAGATCATCATCATTTAGGGCCTGTCTGGCAACCGAAAATATTACAATAAATAGGCCCAAAATGCCATTTTGAGGCCAAATTCAATAATTGAGGTCAAAATATGAACTTGTTTATCTCCAAGAGTTTTGCACCAAGTCCAATATTTTTGGTTGGGATATACTCACTGGAGGCTCCCAAAATGCCATTTTACGAAATGGAGGTTTTACCTCCATTTTGAATACCATAAATCGTTGATCCCATTTTGGCTGAAAATGGCATATTGATTTTGAAATTTTGCCAGACGCACCCTTAAGCTTTCTTTTGCCAACTGAATCATCCCAATACTAGTAAGTGCTTTTGTCACCGAGATATGAGGCATCCAACTTGATGGCCCGACATTTTCATATGAGTTATGAGTTTTTGGTATTGTCCGATACAGTGTTTTTTGACGAATCCAGTGGTATTATTGAAACTCAACAATTTGTCTTTGATTTTGAGTAAATTAGAAAAGAAACGACAGTACACAGGGTATTATACAAGTGTTTTGAACACTCAGGCAATACGACTGCATAGGAGTAGACCATGTCTTCATTGTCATATTCTAAAAAGTCGGAACCAGCAAGCAAATCAACAAAGGAGGACGTGTCATCGGGAAGAGAATCGATACTTAGTGTTCTCCATCACACAAACGAAAGTGTTTTAAACCACTGATCGACTGTTTGTGTTTTATCAAACAGTTTTTTTTCGTTTTCTCGAAACAAAGAATGTGGGCTGTCGATGTGTCCTCTAACTTATCACGTCGATTTGTCGAAAACAGAAAATGGTTGATAAGGTCAGTTTTTATTTACTCGGCTTCATATAATAGCATTCTCCATGAGTGGGTGAAAATCCAACGCAAAATATGCATTTTGCCACAAACTATACCATCAAGAACACCATATTGAAGGCAGAACACTACATACACAAAATTTCAGATGGGTCGTCATGAAGCCTCTTTCGAGGCAATGCAGCTAGTTCAGGGGAAAACATTCAATCACACTGCATATTGCAACGACAAACATGGTCTTTATCCCTCTCGATAGCACACAAAAGGTGTGTGGTAGTCCCCCCCATTGTATTAGACCCATACAACGACAAATCACAGATTGAAAAGGGTACTCTATCCAAATGAATCGAAGGAAGGGGGAGGGGCAAATTTGGGGTATAGTCTTTTCTTTTACGACGTACAGTGCTCACTCGCAATAGTGTGGGATGGTCGGATCAGTGAAGTCCGAGCTTCTCGCCGCAAGAAAAGGGGGGGTGGGAGGTTAGATGTCGCCTGGGGCTTTTAGGTGAACCAGACGCGAGCGAAGGAAATGGAGGGGCACGACTGTGGGTTGAAAGTCCGCAGTAGTTGACCACTGCCGGGGAAAAGGACGGTGGGAAGGACCGGAAAGGGGGTTGGTTGCTCGGTTGCCCACGAGCTACGCCTTGCGTTGACTGGCGTTGGTGAGGGCGATTGACGGTGCGGGTTTTCGACAGACCCGCGGAACTCCTGCAAACTTCTTGGCGCTAAAACTCTCTCGACGGGACGCCACAAACTTATAGGTTCATTCAACGCCAGCCAAAAAGAGCTCTCTCTAACTACTGCCTCTGTTTCCTAAGCTACTCCTAACTTCGCACGCACGCTCGATAATTGTCTCTTCTTTGCTTCATGATTGGTCTTTGAGCTTCGGTCACTCCCTCAATTGGCCATAAATCTTGGTAGCACGCTCGCTACAAGCCACCGCACCGACTGAAAGCCTGGTCGGCCTCCCTCCATTGGTGGCCGCTGCTCTGGCTCGCTGGGTTCTGCTTTTCCACTCGCGATGCTTGCATAATTCGCACACAGTCAGACACCGAAATCCACGCGTTGTCCACTGTGATTGGCACTCGTCCACCAGTAAGATCTCTTCTCCGTGTATCGGACGTGCGTTGGATCGGTTACGCGAGTGGCGGCTCGCTTTGCCACAAACCACCCCTGGCAGCTCGTGACGCCACGGGCACAAACGGCTG
Source organism: Aphanomyces cochlioides (assembly GCA_019828595.1). Lineage (NCBI taxonomy): Eukaryota > Oomycota > Saprolegniomycetes > Saprolegniales > Verrucalvaceae > Aphanomyces > Aphanomyces cochlioides. Next base: position 140,105 of record JAHQRK010000004.1, read on the forward strand.
CCAACCGACGAGCGACACTCGCCGGGTTTCGCTTCCTTGATCCACAAGCGCTTTTGACATGGAGGTCAGCTTAAACAGTCATCGTCCACACTCGTATCTGTCGAGCGACTCTTCGGACCTTGAGCCAAAACGATCGCTCACAACCAATCGTAAGCCACAAGTTGTGCGCCGCAAAGACAAAATGATTCGAGACAAAATGAGTCAGTCGCTACCATCACCACCACCGGTCGAGTCGTCGCTACAAGGGCCAGGCTCACCGCAAGATGTTTCGTCGGTGGCGCCGCTTCCCGGGATTTTCTTGGTGTCGGGTAAGATGAGCGACAACGCCGTCAACTCTCCAGAGCATTCCCCACTGCCACAGGATAATGAGTCCGACGATGAGACTCCGTTTGATGCAAGCACTCCTGGGCCGTTCAGCAACGACCCCATCGAGGAGCTTAAAAACCAGGTCAACCACATCAATCACATTCTGGCACGGATTGATAAACAGGACGCGGCCATCATTGAGATGAACGATCGTGTGGCCACCCAAACCACCGCCACGGAGCAACTCAGCGGCCGGCTCACTCGGCAAAAGGCATCCATTGACAGTGTGGCAAACAGCGTGGTTCAATATGGGCGGGTCGTCGTCAAACTCGCAGCCGACTTGGACAGCCTTCGACTCGCGGTGCAATCGCAGGGGAGCTCGCCACGCCGTCGTCCAGACGTCGAGTTGTGCGGCATGTTAACAAACAAAGGCCATCCTTGTCGCAACTCCTTGGTGCGCTGTCCATATCGCCGCTCTGGGATGCATCCAGCCCAGCCAACTGACAGTCCATCATCCTCACAGACCGAATCTTCACCAGACGAGCCAACGGAACAGCCATCACAGTCAATTTCTTGAGCAACACGACATCTTCCTCTTCCTCATTTTCCTTTTCATCATCGCTGTCGCTCATCATCTTTGGACCATGGCTCTCAACACCCAGGATAGCACAGACCGAATGCATCAGGTACTAGCCGGGGCCAACCAGCAGCTGGGGCAGGCGCTTAAGACCTTCCATGTCCACCTAGATGACCACAAAACCGAGGTGCAAGCGAGCATTCGGGAGTCTCATCACCAACAAGACACGTTCAATCACACAATTGCCGAGCACCCTCAAATCTTTCGTCAGCTGCAGCGCCAAATCATGCAAAAGGACCGGGAGATCCGCCGGTTGCAGGAGAGCCACACCGAACTTGCCCAGGGCGTCATGCGGCTCAGCGAGCTGTTAGCGCAGCATTTGAAGCGATATCCTCTGGACCACCGCGATGCCAATCGCGACATGAGGGGGCACATGGGTGCTCCGTGCTCGGGGATCACGCCAGGAGACTTGCCAAACGCGCCGTCTTGCTCCCACTACAGGGACGAGTGCCCCTTCGGGTATAGCTACCACATCGATGGCTACGGCCCTCGCATCGACTTCCCCGCGCTGCCCCTCGACTGATTGACTCGCTTGACACGCTCAGCGTCTTCATAGTATAATTCCATTGGTTGATAATACAGGAGCGTTTGTCAATCGATTTCATGAGTCAGTTTGTTCGCGGATTCTGTGCACCGTCCTCGCTAACCAACTGACCGATGCCATCAAAGGGCTCTGACGGAGCCAAGCCATCAGGCTCACAATCCAACCAGCTCGCGTCTCAACCAGCCGCCATGTCATCCTTTCAAGCCGCTTTGAGTATAGCCGCGTTGGAGCTCACCACCGAGCTTGGGGACCACGCTCGACGTCTTCAAGAGGCCTTTCCTGGTGCTGCTCCTTCTCTGACCGACCTCCCTTCGCTAACGCACGCAGCTGTTGATACGCTCGCCAATTCCCGGCAGCTGATCAAACGTGACGCTCGAGGATGGATCCACGATTCGAAGACACGCCAAGAATTCATCTCCATCGCCCATTCTTTGCTGCTCAGGAGCAGCCACCAACTCGCAGCAAGCGTTCTAGCCACAGCGCAAGTGACGCAGCAGGTCGGCGTTCTCGAGGAGCAAGTGGGGGCTCAGGCAGATCTCATTCAACTGCAGGAGAGCCGCATCGAGGCGCAGGGGCGGCAAATCGACGCGCTGGAGGCTCAGGTACCAATATCCATCCTTCCTTGTTGAAGTAACTTGTGTAGCTGAGGGCTTTGTCGGAGGCGAAGGGATCTGAGACTTCATCAAGCGTCGCCGTCGCATCCACCAGTGACAAGGACCTTTCCAGCACGGGCATTGACCTCGGTCCACCCATTGACACGCCACCAAGTTCACCAGTCGCGCGCATACGTGAAGCGATTCGGGAGTCTGTGACGATCGATTCTGACGAAGCAGTCACACCGTCGGCTAACCATGACGCTGATCTCTTTGCGGCCCCCATATCGCCCGTGGTGGACAACTCTGACGACTCCGACTACGAGATAGTGGAGAGCCCAGGGGTCACGACGAAATCATACTGGGTGTGCGAGGACAAGACATCAGCGGAAGCCCAGCGCTACCACCAAGCTATGCTCGAGAAGCTGTGCGACCACCGTTACCCTGGGAAGGAGGACCGGCACTGTGCTTTGCTGCTGGCGGATTGTACGGAGCGCAAACATGGCAATCACGGGGAACAATGCCGCTGGATCACGACGAAGCATATGGCTCGCTGCAAGGCACCAATCAAGCAATGCTCTCAACACCGTCAGTGGGCGCCGCAGCCGCCACCAGGCAAGTTGTATCGTCGTGAGCTTTCCACTCGCCCAAAAGGGGTCGAAGCTTGGCGCTTCTACCTCTGCGAATACCGATCTTACAAGCAGGAGTTCACAGGCTCAGACAAGAAGCGACCACGTATCATCTAGCTTGAACCAACGGCCGGCTTGGGACCATCGAACTTGAAGTGGAGCTTTTCGTTGTAGCATAGCGTAATGATTAATGCTCCATCACCATGTTCGTCCAACTTTCTTCATAAATCACATGTAACCAAATGCATAATACGCACGTTCACATCACAAAATCAATCTATTTCCAATCCATCACCGACATTGAGCTATTCGATCCACCTGCACATCACAAAGCCAACCATACCAAAATAATCTCAACCAAGTAAAGCGCCACAGAACCGGGATTCTCGCAACTGTGGGAAGCCACGGAGTCAAAGTCGTCGTCAGGTGCCACTGCCCCGGGATAAACGTCGATATCGTAGGCCTCCGAGCCGGGATTTCCACAAGTATTAGACTGAGACTTGACCCTGGTATCACCGAACCGGGATACCGGGATTCATTTCGAGCGCCGTTGGGCTGGGATTTACGCTTGATCGTCGTCTTTCGTCTCCTCCTCCTCGATCGGGTGGAGCTCTTCCTGAACCATCATCGCAAGCCGATCAAACCCGAGGCGTACTCGCTCAAATTCGTAAATCAGTTCAAACGGCGGAATATTGACAAGCACTTCCCATATCCACGGTCCACCCCGGTAAAATTGAACTTCATACTCCTTCGTGCCTTCTGTGTATCGCTCGTTTCGCACAGCCACAAACTTGCGGGCGCGAGCCCAGTACGTCGTCGCAGTCTGGTCGTCCCCCAAGAAATGATTCGTCGGGTAGAGCTAGCTCTTCGTCAAAGTCAATCTCCGGCACATTTTGCAGCAATTCCACTGGCCGCTCTTGGTAGACCCGTCGTGGCTTCAGCCGAGAATCATGTACAACCGCGTGGAACCTATAAACCTCCCCTGTATGACGCACACGGGACTCCAATTCGCTTGAATAATCATTGGGACGCGACAACACGCGGAAAGGGCCGTGCCAGCGGTGGGCTAACTTGACTTTCACGCCGGGCTTGACCTGGTCGATGTACAGCCACACCGCATCACCCACTTTGATGCGTTCGTCAACGTCTTCGGGCAGTTGCTCATTGTGACGACGCGCGCGGTTGGCAGTAGCGGCGGCTACCAGGTCTCGGTTCAATGCATGACAATACACTTGCTGCTGGTGGACTTGCAATCGCCAGCGATAAGCTTCCGGCTGGGCGTCCCCACGGATTGTCGGCAGGCTCGCAGTGATCGTGGTGTGCGGGTCCCATTCGTGCATAAGGAAGAACGGAGTCTCCTTGCGCACGACCGACACAGACGTGTTCATCGCGAACACCAATCTCTCAGCCCAGTCGTCCCAATCTCTCTGCTTTGGGTCCTGAACGTAGTGCTTCACGGCACGGACCATTACCTGAATCGATCGCTCGGCGGGGCCATTCGCCTGTGTACGGTATGCGAACGTCGGCATTTGCCGCAGCCCCAACATCTCACAGAAATACTTGAACACGTTCGACATGAAGGAGGGATCGCGATCATGGCGCAGTTCACGGCAGGCTCCAAAGCGGCGGAAAACGACTTCCTCGAAGGCAAGAGCGACTGTGTGAGCCGTCCGATTCGGCGTCGCCTTGGTCATGATGAAACCCGTGAACACATCGGCAAATACAATCAGCTGGGTGTTCCTTCTGAACGATAACGGCATGTCGGTCGCAGCGTCCATGCACACCACATCCAACGGCCCTTCCGGGGTGAGGTTCTCTGGACTCAGGGCTCGGAAATTCGGCGGCGGCCCAGCGGTATTGCATACAGCGCAGTCGGCGACATAATCCTTCGTGTCGGCGTACATCAGTCTCCAATAGAAATGGGCCCTCGCGCGCTCATACGTTCGTTGGAACTTTGCGTGTCCGCCTTGAGCGTCATCATGACTAGGACTCGCGGGATCACCAGTTTCCATTGCATACGCTCTTCAGGCGACCTCTTCGACGACCTCTCGACACGGTACAGGGCTCCTCGCTCGCCGATTTAGTACTGACCGGCCAACTTAGACAACAGACGGCACTCCACTTCGGTCAGGTGGCTGCAAATAGCACTTAATATTCGCCAACTCTCTCTCTCGATCTTGCGCCTTGCTCACTCGGTCCAGTCTCAATGCGGCCATTTTCTCCGTCGATTTTGCTTGGAACGCCATAATCATCGGGGTTGCAGCGGCAGCGGCAGGGTGCAAGAGCTCGGGTAGTAGGTTGCGTCGCTGTAGCTCGCCCAGGACCGACTCGTCCAGTACTTGCCCTCCAGCACGGTCTTGCAGCGCAAGCCCAGCCAGCAGATCAGCAGCGCCATTCCATTCCCGTTTCACGTGGTGGAATTTTACCCCAGTCGCTTGGTCGCTCAGTGCGCGGACCCGATCAAGGCAGCTCTGCAGATGGGACTGTTTGCTCTGCATCCACCCCAGCACTTGGTGGATAACCAAGCGCGAATCTCCGATCCGTGCCTTGAGTCTAAGCATGGATTCGCCAGGCTTAGACTCAAGGCACGTTCCAAGGCCGCAATCAGTCCACTGTACTCTGCAAGATTAACCGTCGCATCGGCGAGGACGCCATTTTCTGCCCACAGCACGCTCCAACCGGGCAGCTGCCAGATCACAAAGCCGAAGCTGCCAAGTTTCTCCTTCACCTTGATAGCGCCGTCAAAGGCGACCACTACAGCCCGTTCGCCGGGGTCGAATTGGGGCAGAGCGGCTTGCCTCTGAGAGACCTGCACGTCCTTTGCCTTGTTGGGTTTGTATACATCCATGTCGGCCAAGGTTGACGCGTCTGGGGGGTGCAGGATGTCCATCAAGCGAATCGGCAGGGCCCATCGTTCGTCCAACTCAACCACTTGTTCCACACGAATCGTCCAAGGCGACAGGATTGCAGCCCATGGCAGATGGTCGGCTTTGCCATGCTTGTCGGCCAGGATCCACTTCAAGAGGCCATGGCGACTATAAACCACCAGCTGCATGTTGCGCAACTCGTAGTAGCAGACCTTGACGGCACGCAGCAAAGCGAGAGCCTCCTTTGCCCATTCCTCGCAACGCGGCTCGCCGCCTTTCAGAGTCCGACCACAGAACCTCACGGGATGCAGCACTCCATCGTAGTCCTGACAGACCGTAGCGGAGATCGCCCAAGTCGTCGTGTACAGCAGGATGTGGAACTCTCGATCGGGATCAGCGTGGCGTAGGAGTGGCGTCGACGAATAAGCGGCCTTCAGGTCGGCAAACGCACGAACGGCAGCGGGCGACACCAGGCCAAGACGTAGCTCTTCATCCGAGATTCCATACAGGCAGCTCGCTAAAATCGAATAATTCTCGATAAATCGGCTATAAAAATTCAGCGAGCCCAGGAACGACTGCATGTCACGGAGGCACTTGGGGAACGGCGTGGCTAGGACAGTATCGAGACTCCGCGGCCTTGCTTCCAATCCTCTGCGAGATACAACGTGGCCAAGGAAATCATTCGCAAATTTTTCGAACTTGCTCTTCAGGGCCAAGATGCTCACGCCGAAATAAGTCAGACGAGCGAGGATACGATCGGTCAGCTCTACGATGCCATCCCACGAATCAGCGCCATCGCTTATGTCGTCGGCGAATGATGTGCGGTTGGCTGGCGGTGGAAGTTGCGATAAGTCGCATTTAAATCCCAAAGCAAACATATCCACCGGCTCACCATCAGCATCTTCGTCGGCCACCCCTGGCAAGGCATGTCCACGAAGCCGAACAACGCGTTCGTAATCATCCGCTGGTATATCATCGGCGCACTCTTGAGCCCTTGTGCCATTCACGTCCATTCGAAGTGGCCTAATGCGCAGATGAAGGCGCTCACTTTGCGCGCTCGTTTGGTCGCGCGCACGACCCAAAACCCGGACGCGTTGTCGAGCGACAAGAACCATTGCATCGCGTGAAAGTTGGCTAGCATTCCGTCTAGTGTCGGCATCGGTGACCGCATGAGCTCTTGGAGATCGTCGATGCCCCGGTAATCGATACAAAGACGGACGTCTTTGCCGCCTTTCTTAAGCACCAGCACGATCGGGGATGCCCAAGGAGAATTCGAGAAGGTAATCAGTCCAAAGTCCAGCAATCCTCGCAGGAGGTCAAACAGTTTCTTCAACAGCCCTGGGCGGATGCGTCTCGCTCGCTCTGCTAGCGGCTTTACCTCACCAACATTGATGTCGCAGACGGCTCCCTTGACGGGCGGCGGTAGGCCGTTGCCCGACTTGATAAAGAACTTTCGGTACTTGCGGAGGACGACTCTCATTTTCTCTTTCTCTTCGTCGCTCAATTCGTCCTCGCCGACGTCCAGTTGATCGGGATCGAACGGCTCCACCTCACGCGGCACTTCAGGAATTATGGCTAACTGCTGCTCCAATTCTTCAGTCGACAGATCAATTCCTTCGCGCAACATTACTTCTTTAGCCATCCGTCGCTGATCCAAGTTGTCGGGCATCGTATCCATCAGAAAAATCGACGGTGGGGGTAACGTGTCCCGAAAGTGACAAGCATGGTAGCAGAAGACAGCACGCATCCTTGTCTCGGCTGTTTCCAGCGGATCCAGCGGCGCTTCATGGTCGGCCACCGATTGCGCAATAGGGGGGGCGTTCGTCGCCCACGCTGTAGTCATCGTCGTTTTCGCAGGTTGTACGCAGCTTCCCGTCGGCAGTGAGCAAGTGTCTAGGTGATGGAGGTCGCGGCTCCTTCCAGCTGCTGTCATCAGCTAACTCGGCTGCAGCTTCGTCCAGCTTCGTTCGGTGGTCGTCGGGGTAACTCCCTTCCCACGCTTCAGCTTTCCATGCTTGGTATCTCAAACTGCTCGTGCGCACCATCGGCCGATTGAGTGGTCGCTCGCCTTGGGCTGAGATTGCCCCGACAACAATGTTGACAGACAGAAACACGTAACGCTCGCTGACGTTCGTAACCTTGTAGGCTGCCGGTTTGTCGTCGGCGTCCAGCGCAGTGGTGATCCATCGCACGTCGCGATGAACCCAATACTCCAGCGTCTCGAGCATTCCTTCGTGCAGCTTGGGTAAAGGCACGACGATCGATCCACCGGGTGGGATGCTCGCATCGCGGTTCAGGCGCGCGTAATTCATGTAGCCACGACTGTAGCGGACCGGCTGGTCGTGCAGTTCGACGTACTCGCCTTCAGGTAGGTTCAGCTCGCGGCAACTTGCATCTACCATGACACCAGCGTGGAACAGGAAATCCATTCCAAGGATGGCGTCAAAGCCAGTGTTCCCGAAGTAGCAGTCGGGAAGACGTAGACCAGCCCGCGACCAATGGTCAACTTGATGTCGACAACTCCCTGGGTGTTCACGACGGTGGCTCCTCCAAGGCCGGCTATATCAGTCGTCTTCGTCGTATCCACCTTCAGGCCAAGTTTCTTGACGATCATGGGATGAATGATACTCATGTTGGCGCCAGTGACCGCCAGAACCACCACTGCTTGGTCCATGATTTGTGCATTTAGGAATGCTTGGCGGGTCATGTCGTTCTCGATGAACGTTGTGTCTTGCCAGTGACCAAAATGTTCGCCTTCCTTGAGCCCGTACTCGTCTGACAGCGCCACGCAGTCGGCAGCCGAGTAGAAAACAAAAGGTCTGTCGGGAAGGTTTGATGTATTCTTGGTTACTGGGGGAACTTTCAGGAAGCCAACATGGTTGGCGGTATTGGCGTCGCGTCGACTATTGATTCTGTCTTCATTCCTGGTTGTCGCTTGCCGTAACCGCTCGCTCTTGTTGCTTCCTCTTCCATCCACGAACCACCTCAAAAAGCTCTTCGAACTCCGTCAGTAAGGTTCTGGTAGGGGCTATTTTTGTGGATTTTTCTTGGTTTTTCAATGTTCTTGGGTTTTCGTCATTTTTCAATTTTCTTGGTTTTTTGGAATCAGTGTGCGATGTCCGACGTCCGTCGCGGCTGGGGTATCGCGATCTCCACGGACTTACAAGTTTAAACAATCCAGGCTGGGCATGTCGGGGATGTCCAGCCCTTGCAGGAACTCCTTCAGCTCGGCAGCTTGTTGGCGAGTCGGGCATGGATCGGCCTTATGGTGCGGCGTCGCGCAGAGTTGACAAGCCTTGAAGCAGTTGATCTCCGGGTGCTCCATGCGCTGACACAGAGCACAGAAGACCGTCGACCAGCACAAGCCATCCAACTTGAAGTGCGTCTTGCCACAATCACGGCAGACCTCGCGACGCGCCTCATGATTATTGAGCCCAAGAGCGAAGATTTCAGCGCGCACAGAGTCGGTCGCCGCCACTACCAACTTGGCCATGTCCGTCGGGGTCACTGCGTCCAAGTGGTTGACACGCGGAACCTTCGCACGTTCTTGTCGCTGGTTGCCGCTTGGTTGAGTCGTTCCTCGTTGGCTGCGATGCTCCCGCAAGGCTTCAGTATGGCGCTGGTCGTTCAAGTACTCCTTCAAGCTGTCCATCGAGGTTAAGCGCATCGAGGAGATCCACTTGGCTTGGCTCGGATCGGCCAACGAGTTGCACAGCACCGCAAGTGATCGACGAAGTGCTTCCGATTGGTGTCGTACTTGAGGCCGATCTTCGTGGCAGCCGCATTGAATCGGAAGAGGTAGTCGCGGATGGTCTCATTCTCTTTCTGACGCATCGTGTAGTAGACCTCCTGCTTTGGCACCGGGCTGAGGATATACTCGCGAACGAAGCTCGCACGCACAGCCTTCCAAGTGGCCCGTTCATCGGCACGCAGCTGGTTGTACCAATCTTGGACCGCTCGACCGACTGTGAGGCGAAACTTGCGCTTGGCCTCGTCGTCTGTCCATCCACTAGCTGCCGCGTTCTCCTCAAAGCGCCGAAGGAAACTCGCCGCCGCGTCAGTGCCATCGGCAGATCCACTGAACCGATGCAGCGGCTCAAGCGCAAGGACATACAGGCGAGGAACATTGTTGGAGGGTAGTCCGACGGGTGCAGCATCCACGTTCCACTCATCAAGATCATCGTCATCTTCCTGCACTCGTGCGGGGGGGTTGACTGCTTTGCAGCTGCCGCATCAGATCTTGGTTTTGCCTGACCAACACCGCGATCAATCTCGACTGGTCATCAGCGGGAGTCATCGGTGATCCATCGGCGTCCATATCTTCGTCGTAGCCACCAACATCGCTGCCGTAGCCTTGGAATTCCGCGGGATTGTTTATGCTAGAGCGCGATCGCTCGTCTAGGTTGATTGTAGTGGCGTGGGTCGGTGCCGTTACTGATTGATATTGCCCGAAGGCAGTTGGAGTCTGCCCGTAACAACTCCTGGATGCCGCCATCGCTTGCTCTGAAGGATCCAATTGCATGTCTACCGAAGTACACGTCTGGTTGCCTGTTGACGCGTCCGACAGCAGTGTTTCAGGGTTAACAGGTCTAACCATTTCTTCGTTCGTGCGCTCAGCCTCCCGGTTCGTGGCACCACTTGTGGGATGGTCGGATCAGTGAAGTCCGAGCTTCTCGCCGCAAGAAAAGGGGGGGTGGGAGGTTAGATGTCGCCTGGGGCTTTTAGGTGAACCAGACGCGAGCGAAGGAAATGGAGGGGCACGACTGTGGGTTGAAAGTCCGCAGTAGTTGACCACTGCCGGGGAAAAGGACGGTGGGAAGGACCGGAAAGGGGGTTGGTTGCTCGGTTGCCCACGAGCTACGCCTTGCGTTGACTGGCGTTGGTGAGGGCGATTGACGGTGCGGGTTTTCGACAGACCCGCGGAACTCCTGCAAACTTCTTGGCGCTAAAACTCTCTCGACGGGACGCCACAAACTTATAGGTTCATTCAACGCCAGCCAAAAAGAGCTCTCTCTAACTACTGCCTCTGTTTCCTAAGCTACTCCTAACTTCGCACGCACGCTCGATAATTGTCTCTTCTTTGCTTCATGATTGGTCTTTGAGCTTCGGTCACTCCCTCAATTGGCCATAAATCTTGGTAGCACGCTCGCTACAAGCCACCGCACCGACTGAAAGCCTGGTCGGCCTCCCTCCATTGGTGGCCGCTGCTCTGGCTCGCTGGGTTCTGCTTTTCCACTCGCGATGCTTGCATAATTCGCACACAGTCAGACACCGAAATCCACGCGTTGTCCACTGTGATTGGCACTCGTCCACCAGTAAGATCTCTTCTCCGTGTGTCGGACGTGCGTTGGATCGGTTACGCGAGTGGCGGCTCAATAGCGAAAGGGTACAACTCTTATAAATTTCCGAGGTATTCTTTTCCATAAGAACTATAAATTAATATAGGAATACGAGAGTTGATAAAATACACAAGGACATAATATTCTTGACTGCCAACCAAACAAGTCGTGAGCAAGAACACCAACCTTGGCAGTATGGTCAACATGAAAGTCTATTAGGGATGCACACGATTGAAGCATGTGTTTGGATCGACCAAAGTGAAGAAACAACTGCATATTCGACTCTACAGTACATGGTTTATGCCGTCACACTCATCAACGAGTCGAGTGAATCCATTTGGCTCCGATTTATCTTCCGCTGCTTCGTCTCCATCTACATTTCTTATGGCCTTTGGAAGAATTACTACGCACATTATTGTTCGTTGTTGGAATATTTATCCACTCTTCGACTGTCGAGAGAATATCTACGACATGAAATCGTCATTGGCCATTTTGAGCGATACCGTCGTCTCGTTTGCCATGGTCGTTGATATCTGGTGGAGTATTTGCTATGTCACGTTTGGCGCCATGCGCGTCTCACAAGTCCAAGACATTGCCATGTATATCAATGGATGTTTACAGTATATCTCTCTCGCTATGTAACCATCCTTCTTTTGCTTGACTCAGTTTGTTTGTTCGCAGTCTCATGACTGCGTCAGGGTGAAGATTTGGGTGGTGCTTGCCGGGAAGTTGTCCTGTTGTCATCTTGTCTGTCCCCCTCGCTTAATTAAATTCAAAATTTACTTTATCAAGTGTTGTCAAGCTTAAATGGTAAACTTAATCGAAATAAGTTTACTATTCTATTTAATTTACTTTATCGAAGTAATAGTCGGACTAAATAGCTATTGAACTAATTTTTAAAATAGCTATGTTTTTTAGCAGGAGTCAGCACAGCCATCTGATCTCATTTGTTTTTTGGTGCACCCGCAAGCAGCTGGTGCGTCTGACCGGTAGAAACTCGTGATTTTCCACACGCGACTAGTACTGTAGACAAACGTTATTAGAGCTGTTCTCGTTAAATTCACTGTTTGTGATTGCACTGGAGGTTGTGATAGGTTGCTTCAAGCAATAATCTAACACCAATGTCTTTACATTCCTTGAAGGGTGATAATCGAGCTTACAGAGCTGTCGCACAGAAGTCGAGTTTGTGAGGTTTATTCTGCTCTACGCTGTGCTTCTTTGCTACTTGTGCCCTTTGGTTTTTGTGTGCCTGCGCCTGTGGATCTCTTTGGTGTCGAAACATCGCCGATTCTTAAAATATTAATTTTAACGGTTCAATTGTGGAAACAAAATATAGTTTATCATGGGTAAGAACAAATATAAATTTTAGAAGGATATAAATAGCTACTTTTAGACCCCTTTTCAGAGAAAGAAAGCGGGCTTTGAATATGATTTGCATTCAACTTCATGTCAACCAATGTCCTCTATTTACAGGTTATATATTGTGATTTCCGTCCAAATTTGCCAATTTCAGGCGATATTTCCAATCGCCTGCAAATCGACCAGACGATATGACTGGCTAAAAATAATTTTACTTTCAATTGATTGGCTGAAAACTGACCTAAGTTTGTGTGAAAAAATGCTGGGGGTGGCACTTAATCTCTATGACTCTGAATGACTTCGCAGGGCGACGTCATCTCGTAGAGCATTCCACATTACTCAGCGCTCTTCACGCACTTGTTGGTCCAAACTGCCGTCAGTTTATAACACAAGACAAAGCAATCTGCTGCTCGACGACTGAAGAGTGGCAACTTTCGATAGCGAGGATTTGAGCCGTATAATTCATGCAAAGTGCCTCCTGTGGATCGTTTGTTGTGTTTTTCATTGTCAAAGACAAAGAATCAGCGCTTTCATGTCGAACGCGTAATGACTCACAAATTTGCTTAATTTCCGCTCAAAAGACTATACTAGTATTCGGTATGAGATCGTTGTTGGTGATCCGGCATATGCGGTCCGGTCGTCTAGTTTGCCAGGGTGGTTGATATTTGGTGGAGTATGTTCTCATCGCAGTGATTTAAATTGTGAATGGATTTTGTGACGAAGCATATATTGGACTGATCATGTCATGGCAACTACCCATGACAAGTAGAGTCATTCAGATGCACTCGTGATGCCATTATATACGAGATTCACTTGGCTGCGAAAAAACGAAGACTGAAGCTCATTCTTTTAGCAGGTATTTTCAACACTAAACGTCAGTGAATGCTTTTGCCTCGAAATGCGTCACCAGGAACTCCACTACGAAGGAAAAGGCTCTATAAAACACCAGATTAGTGATCATGAAGCTTCCATCGAGTTAATACAGTTAATACAGTGGAAAGCATAATCCCAGAACATATTTCAACTGTTCATAGGTTGTTATCCATGACACTTGACATAGTTGCAGTTGAAGAGAGTGCCTTCAATTGTTGCCTTGCCGTCAAACCCAATCGATAACACAAGCGAATTCTTTGTATTAACCTATGAAATCTATGGTCTGGTTATAGCAGGGGTGATACTACGGTCACAACTTGACTGTGTCAACGGCATTTCCTTCATCCAGAACATAAGTATTTGACCAAGTACAACTGCTGGCCCAATGCTGACACGGGCAGTCTTTCCACGGATTGATTCTGCTGTCAGATATTTCACCAATTTGGTTGCACGTGCCAGTCGGGACGGTTTCATCCAATACAATCGACGGTTACACCTCGTGCCATTGTGATTGTTGAATCGCCGATGAAATACGCCGCCCAGCTGTGAAAGTATCGTTCACACGTTGGTCTCTCGCCTACAAGGCTTTTTCGACAAATACAACACAAAAACGATGGACTCTTGGTGTAACTGGGCGCAGAGGATATCAGGCGCGTGTGATCTGCGACTGAAGTGTAAGAGTGAATTAAAGTTAAAGCAACCGAAGTCTTGTTCCTATCTTGTTTCTCGTTGGCTATCGCACAGCCTCGCTAGGAGCTTCAACTTCTGTGGCCTCCCAAGGCCAGTCGTTCACACAGCAGAGCGCGGGGAACCGCTACTGCAGGGCGCCAGGTCAATGCGCAGACCGCGCCCTCATCTTATGTACCTGCCAGACATGGCACGGTTACATCCTCCCACACTTAGGGCGAAAGCCCGTTAGATTGCGGGGGCACCTCTCTCGCTAGAGACAATCAATTCATAGTCCCGTTTGAACTGGGACTGAGGTCCATTCTGAATCAACTGTCACATGGCTCTCGCTGAGCCAACTTGGTCACTCCGAATAGGAGTTTGAAGGTCGACTCCATGACCTTCAACGTGAGCTCCAGATGGAGCGCGAGAAGCGTTGCGTGTTGCAAAAGCGCTTTGATCAGACGGCGCAGTCATGCGCGCCACACGTGGCGACCGCCGAAGGCTTGGAGGACTGGGCTCGCGCGGCGGATGTTTAGACCCAGAATTTTCACAAGAAGTGCTCATAGCTTGAGAAACTGGTCGCGCGTCTCCGTGAGGAGAAAGATCGTGTGGACGCGCACCTTCGAGCGCTCCATCAGAGGGTCCACCAGGATTCAAAGTATTTCGAGGAGCTGGAGGTGGGAAGCCCTCAGCCTGAGGTATGTGTCTCTTGAGCTTGCCCGTGTAGATGACGGGATGGATGTCCCAGTCATTGGGCAGTTCGAGCTCATAGTCCACTGGACTAATAACTTTCCGAATAGGGAATGGCCCCAACCAAGGGCAGCGAAGCTTCGGAGGGCCAACGGGTCCCTTCACGACCGACCTGTGCAGGTAGACGAGGTCGTTAACCGAATACACGTTTGTATTTCCTCGGTTGTGTTTGTTGGCTTGTCTAGCCTGTTTTGCCTGAGCGCTGGCGATGTTTTCGCGCAGACGCAATAACAATGACTCGCGCTGCGACGCGAAGTGTTCGACAGAAGCGGCTGTACGCCGCAGAACGTCATCGGAGATTCCTCCCACACTTAAAACAGGACGGTTCACGTCCGTGGGAAGCCGCGGGTGCTTCAAATGCACCGCGTAGAAGGGCGTAAAGCCCGTTGACGCATGAACAGACGTGTTGTATGCAAAACACGCTGTTGGCAACATGGAACTCCATGTTTTCGGCCTAGACAAGGCATAGCTTCGAAGGATGTCTTCGAGAACGCGATTCGCGCGTTCGGTCTGACCATCAGATTCCGGATGGTCCGAGCTGGACATGTTTAACGTCGTCCCGCAGAGCGCGAACAGCGCTCGCCAAAAATGGGACGTAAACCGAGGGTCTCGATCCGAGACGATACTGGACGGGAGTCCAAAATGACAATAGACGTTGTCAAAGAAAAGGCGGGCTGACTGCTCCGTCGTGACGGATGCCTTAACAGGCAGCGCGATCAAGTACTTGGATGTGCGATCGACAAGGGTGAAGACACCCGTATTGCCCGACTTGTCACTGGGCAAGCCAAAGATAAAGTCCATGCTGACGGACTCCCACAGTTCGAGTGGAACGTCCAGACTCTGGAGCGGAGCTTGCGAGTGTGGGGCGGCCTTAACGGCCTGACAGACACCACACGATGCGACAAAACGTGCCACCGCATTATACAGGCGAGGCCACCAGAAGGAGCGAGCGACAGACAAGTATGTATTTTCGCGACCGAAATGGCCGGCGCTCGGAGTGTCATGGAATTCGCGGATGATCTCCGCACGAAGAGCCGGGTCACACGGCACAGCCACTCTCGGGGCGTCCCCCGGGGTGACCGCGTACCACAACAGGTCGGCGTGGAAGGTGAAACGTCCGATCTCGACTATCTTGGTCGAGAGTGATTTGCCAGCGGTAATGGCATCAATCGTCCGGCTAAGTGCAGGATCGAGGCTATACGCTCCTCGAATGCGATCAAACAAGTCCGAACGGACTTCGGATATGACAGACAGACAGGGAGGTTCCTCCTCCGCTGGACGGCGCGATAGCGCGTCTGCAATGACGTTGGTACGACCTGGTTTGTACTCAACAGTCATGTTGTATTCCGCGAAAAACGCGAGCCACCTGGCCATCCGGTCAGAGATGTGCGGCGAGTTCACAGCAGTCCGCAAGGACGCGTGATCCGTGTAGACCGTAAACGGCTTCAAGCCGAGAAGGTAGATGCGGAATTTGACCAAGGCGTATTTCATCGCCAGTAATTCGAGGTCATGGACCGGATAATTGCGCTCAGCAGCGCGCAGCTGGCGTGACTGATAGGAGACGGGTCGGTCACGACCCTCGTCATCCTTTTGCATGAGGCAGCAACCTATTGCTCACACAGATGCATCACAAACGACCGAGAATGGTCGATTGAAGTCAGGCAACGCCAGGATCGGCGCTTGCGTGAGGCTGGCTTTGATGCCGTCAAAAGCCTCTTGACATTCTTGTGTCCAGTCCCACTGGACATCCTTCATTAGTAGCCGCGTCAGCGGCGTTGCGATGTCGGCAAAGTTCTTTGAAAACTTGTGCAGGTAGGTCGCAAGACCAAGCCAGCTGCGGAGCTCTGTCGCAGTGGCCGGGACAGGCCAAGTTGTGATCGTGGTGACTTTGGCCGGGTCTGGCCGACATCCATTGATACCAACGTACTCCCCGAGTACGGGTATTTCTGCAACGCCGAACATACACTTCTGTAAGTTGGCATACAATCCTGCATCTCGCAGCGTCTGAAAGACCTGCCGCAGGTGTCCAAGATGGACTTGCACGTCTGTGCGATTCTTGTCTGCACGGCTGTGCACGTATATGTCGTCGAAGTACGACGGCGCAAAGTCGCGCAACGGGCGCAACTTTTGCGTGACAATTCGGTTGAAGGTCGCTGGGGCATTGGCGAGCCCTTGTGGCATCACCAGCCACTCCCACCGCATGCCCGATGCGTCGAGACAGCTGTCTTGGGGATGTCACATGTGCGCATGAGGATTTGATAGAATCCATCGCGCAGATCGATCGTTGAAAAGATCGTCGAGCCACCCATGCTGTCAATGATGACATCTTTTCTGGGAATCGGCGTTTGCGCCGGGATGGTGGCTGCGTTCAGCTTGTTATAAGCATGAACGATTCGCCAAGAACCGCTAGGCTTCTTGACGCAGAAGGTCGGACTCGAGTGTGGCGACGTACTCTCCCGTACGTGCCCCGCCTTCATGCGTGCGGCGAAGAAGGAGTCGATGAACTCGACTTGCTCACGTGGCAGTGGCCACTGTCGAGTGACGCACCACTTTGTCTCTGGCGTCAGATCAATCTCATGACGCACGCCCTTGTCCTTGGGCAGTCTCGCGGGAACTTCCTCCGGGAAGATATCCTCGTATTCCTTCACGAGGGGGTAAAACGGGCTCGTTCGGAGCCTATCCCATACGCGAGAGTGTGCTGGCGGTGTCTCGCCAGCTACGTCCGGATCCTCCGCGGACGTCGTATAGAGGTCAATCTCATCGACACTCTGTATCACTGCGATACTGGTGATGCGCTGGGAGCGCAGAGCACTCCTAAACTCGGCAAAGCTCATCTCTTCGAGTTTGCATATTTCTTCAGCTGTCTTCGGCAGCTCAGTCAAGTTGCAATGCGACAAAATGACATCTTCAACAAAGACGCGCCCAGACACGGGCAGCGTCGGCATAGGACTGCGCTCCAACGCATCCTCTTCAACAATCACGTCTCCGTGCACGCGGTCCGTCGGTGCACTCGCGAAGGAGACTTTAAGTCCGGTCCGTTGGGCATTACTCTTGTACACAGGCAACCCAGTCCGTCGGGTGTTTGCCCAAGTGTTGTTGAAGGCCTGACGACCGATATCTTCTTTTGAAGACATAGGACCGCCCTGGCGTGTCGACTTTCCCGTAGCCGGGAGCTGACGCAGCGTAGCTAACTGCTCATCGCCAGCTGGCGAGGGGATGGGCTCATTACTCTCCATGCCCATATGGCTTTTGAGAAAGTCGGGGCCGACCTCGTGAATGGTCTTGGCCCGCCAGTTTATGCAGGGCTGGTGTTTCTCCAACCAGCCCATGCCTAGGATGAGGTCCCAGCGCTCATCTAGGTCTATAACGAAGTAGTCTTCCAGACTACTGAACGTGCCAACCTGTGTTAACAGGCGCACTGATCTCTTGGGTGCGGTCACTACTGACCCATCACCCAACTTGACGCGCACAGTCTCAGTCAGAGACGTGACGCTGTCGACCTCGGCATAGAGGCTCTCATTCTCTTCGAGCGACTGTCGACGGGCAAAATTCTTCGACGCTCCACAGTCGATTAAGACTCGGAGCTTTCGGGAGAAGCCCTCCACGGGCATCTCGACATGCAGCATCGTAGTATGCTGTCCCAGTTGACACAGTAATGTGTCAGAGGCTAGGTTCTGACGAACAGGCGGTATGCCGGAACGCTCTTCATCAGAGCCTAGAGTTGTCCCAGTAGGTCGCCTCGCGCCTACTGGGAGTTCTATTTCCCCTGGTGATGGCCATAGCCACGCCCACGCCCACGATAGGCGCCACCGCGCGAGCGGTGTGGGGAGTAATTCGGGTTCTTCCTCGCCTGCGAAGGCTGAGGGCATTTTCTTGCAAAGTGACCTGTCTGGCCACAATTGAAACAGCGGCGCTCTTCACCAGAGGCCACTTCCATGCGCGAGATCTCCATGTCGGCTGAGACATCGGGAGATCCGCCGGAAGAGCGCACCAAGCCGCGCGAATGTTCCGTGTTCAGCGCGATGCTGATTGCCTCATTGAACCTTTGAGGCTGCAAACGGAAGAGCTCGTCACGAGCTGGGCCTTGATTTAGGCCGTACATAAAGACCGAGACTCGACCGATCTCGTCGATCTTGTAGGAGTTCTCGAAGGACCCGAGGATGGAACGAAGTTCGTTCACATACTCCTGAATAGTCCCCTTGCCTTGTTTGGCTTGGTTGAACTTTGCGCGATAGCGCATTTCGACGTTCGAGTGAACGTACTGCTCCTTGAGTTGTTCAACCAAGGATTCGAACGTGGGGAAAGCCCCGTCGTCCAACATGTGAAGGTTGTAGGCCCAATCCCGGGCTCGTCCTTGCAAGTTAGATAGCGCGAAAGCAACGCGCAGTGTCTCGTTCGTTACGAGCTGGGCGCGAAGGGCAAGCTTCACTTCGGAAACCCAGCGGAACAGGTGCTCGTCCGCGGCACCGCCATACTTTGACACTTCGAGCTTAAGAGGTCGGTCGCGCGACGCTCTGGAGTCGATAAAGATGTCGTCAATCCCCGATGAAGGGTTTTCGGATCGTCTGGCTAGGTCAGCCAGGTCCCTGTTGGACTCTTCAAGGCCGGCAATTCTCGCCATTGCCTTCAACAGGTCTGCTTCGTAGAGCAACGCCGCCTCTTCTTGAGTGCGTTGCGCAGCGGCATGGGCCGCTGTCTGCGCGGTTGCTTCGCCATGCAGGCGGAAGCTCTCAATGACCATAATCTGGTCTAGAGGGTTCACCCCACTGAACAATCCCCGAACTATGTTCTCGGGGATCAAGCGAAGCAGCTCGGTCAGAATATCTTGCTGTTCCGGTGAAAAGTGCGAAACGTCGATTGTCGACGTCGCGGGCGCAGCGTCCATGGTCCAGGACGAACTAGAGTGCTACCAAGTGTAACTAGGCGCAGAGGATATCAGGCGCGTGTGATCTGCGACTGAAGTGTAAGAGTGAATTAAAGTTAAAAGCAACCGAAGTCTTGTTCCTATCTTGTTTCTCGTTGGCTATCGCACAGCCTCGCTAGGAGCTTCTACTTCTGTGGCCTCCCAAGGCCAGTCGTTCACACAGCAGAGCGCGGGGAACCGCTACTGCAGGGCGCCAGGTCAATGCGCAGACCGCGCCCTCATCTTATGTACCTGCCAGACATGGCACGGTTACACTTGGACTACGTGCCAGCAATACTTGGCCACAAATACATTTGCCATTCGACAATCCATGACACTTCCATTTGAAATTCCACAAGATGAGTCATTTCACTACATGGTCGACATGCCAGATACTAGAGCGACGTAAAACATACTCCACCAAATATCTACCACCCTGGCAAACGAGACGACCGGGTCACTCAGAACCGCATATGCCAGATCACCAACAACGATCTCATACCGAATATAGTCTTTTGAGAGTTCACGAACCGATAAATTCGTCAACAAGGGGCGATAATGAGCAAGAGGTTCTCACGGATGAAATACCTGAAACGATTCGATTAGCATCGCTCTATTATGGTACCTACTGACATTCTTGTCTGCCAACCAAGAAAGGCGTGAGAAAGAGCTCAAACCTTGGCACATCTGTCAGCACCAATTTGTATTTGGCGCGCACATGCTTGAAATTTGCGTTTGGATCGTTCTTCTCGACGAAAGACCAACGGCATCCGCTCAGTACATGGTCTATGCTTTCACGCTTATCAATGAGTCGACCGCATCGATATGGCTCCGATTTATCTTTCGCTCCTCATTTTACGTTTCGTACTGTCTTTGGATCAACTATGATGTCTTGTGGAGATCAAAATATGGTTGCAAGAAATAATGACCTTGAGAAATAAATATATTCATATTCCAGAGTCGAAATAAATATATTTTTTGAGAAAATATCTAGTATTGTGAGATTCATTCTAAATTGTGAGATGGGCTGGAAATGTATATAATGACTGCAACTGTGATATGATTCCTATCACACCGAATGACGCAATATGATTGGAAGTTAATATAATAGATTGACTTGACGAAAACACAACATGAACCTCATGAAGATATTCCAGAAGCACATACCAGCAGTACTATCATGCCTAGTCCTCCTTCATGCTAACTGTAATCGAAAGTTTTCATTTTCTGTCTCTCGTTGTTCTGTACCGTTTCTCACTCCGGCTATACAAAAGAAATATTGACACATCGAACTCATGTGCTGCAATCTAAGTGAATGAGTCATGTACCTTGTAGAGGGTGTTTATTGTGCGTGGTGCTGATTCAATAGATTATTGCTCTACTACCTACTTTTCAACATGTAGAGGGGGATGCGAGATTTCTTTTAGACTTTGGCAACGTCAAAAGTTTATAGGGTTATGAAGTTGTGGCGGAGATGTGAAGATCGCATCCGTCATCATTATTTACGACTCCTACAGTTTTGTTTTTGCCTTAATTGACTATTCGTATAGTATTCAAGATATCCACAATGCTTTGTGTTTTGTGCTCGACATTTGCATATGCTAACAGTACAATCAGGCGAGTGAGCGCAAAAAACGTCAACAAGTGTCGTGTTCTGCTGCAGCTAAATGAAGCTTCATATCTGCCAATATTTGTTTGTTGAAAAACCGTGATAGAATCTCTATCACAGTTCTCAGAATTTTGCACGTTTCAGATCTGTATACTGAAATCAAGTCAAAAACTTGTTTTGAAAATGTTTTTCAGGCAACTGTGATAGATTTCCTATCACACTCAGATACAAAAAGATCATGTTTTTATCATAGTTGCAGCAGATGTATCGATTTTTTAAATCGATTTTCCAATCTCGCAGCCAATCAGAATCGAGTATTTAACTAATTCACGCAAAAACACACCTCAACACACCCTAACACACATGCAAGTAATTTGGCCAACATTCGGTTTAACTTGGCTTCAGTATGGTCAAATCGATTTGTCAATGCATTTGAGTTTTGGTCAAAAATACAAACTTGACTGAAATTGACAATAACGTTACTAGTACTGTATTATTTATAGAATAATGATGCGACTACAGGCGAGACATACCAGAGACACCCTATGTGCCATGGTCGTTCAATTCTGACCGCAGGCACAAGACATAGTAGATCGAAATCAGTCGCGTCGTGCCCAGCAAAGTCACAATCGGCCCGCTATAGATGTATGCTAGAATCGCTAGAACGCCAGGATCAACACAGGCAAAAGAGGCTTCCCAACAACGCCATTTCACCACAGACAACTTGGTTCGCATATCAAGATAGGCAATCCATACCTAATGATACAAATAAACCGACATGGAAGTAAACAAGCAAAAGTACATAGCGAGATAGATACAAACAGCCACTGATATACACGACCATGTCTTGGAATTGTGAAAGACGCATGACGGCACATTTTCAGGCGGATGGTTTCGATATGTACAAATATGAAGCTACCAAAAGGTCTAATAAAAGTCTATACCGCTTGACTAACGGACATGGGGATATAATAGAACTTGAAAAACAAGAAATAGATATATTAGGGGGAATCAAATTAGAAAAATCAGCTGCTTTTGCGTTTCGACTTTGCTTTTCTTTCGAAGAAACAAAAAAATTTTGCTTTTCGAAGAGATTGAAAACAAAAAGGGAAACCTAATTTGATTCCCCCTACCGGTATTCTCAATATTTCTGCTCAAATATATTTATTTCTACCGTACTGGAATATGAATATATTTATTTTTCTTCTTTGAAACATTGGACGACTGCCAAAAATCTCGCAAACGCCTTCCGCATTTAAATTTGTGTGTCCGGATACAGTGTATTTTTTCTTTACCAGTCCAATATGGGATGAAAAAATCCAATGATTTCCACCAAAAATTACACAAATTACATATTTAAATGATTTTCATTGGATAAAAATATGACTTTATAGATTTCTATTGGCTACGTTATCTGGTAGCGAGAGCCAATATCAATGGTGTCGCTTCTTGTCCAGGCGATGCTCCTGAAAAGAGCGCGGCGCCAGCGTCAACGGTACTCCTTCATGATGCTCAGGCTACGTGAAATGTTGCGTGAAAGAAACTTCATATATTCAGGTGCCCTTCTCAAAAAGCAGCAGGATTCTGCTTGGTACACAATGTATGCGTCGCAGGACGAGCCCTCCTTCATCGCTACTGTTTCTCCTCCACTTTTTCCCAGCCATTCCTCCCTA
Source organism: Aphanomyces cochlioides (assembly GCA_019828595.1). NCBI lineage: Eukaryota > Oomycota > Saprolegniomycetes > Saprolegniales > Verrucalvaceae > Aphanomyces > Aphanomyces cochlioides. The sequence continues at coordinate 162,856 of JAHQRK010000004.1, forward strand.
GTGGAAGGACGAACTCTAGTAGAACGTCTACAGAAAGCCCACGCCACGCTTTGCCCCGCCCACTTTCCCTGGCCACGATGACAATCAACGCCGTTCAGAAAACGAAATCCCTCAAAACTAGATTTTGTATATTAAATTTGGGAGTATGAAATGCGTGAGTCTCTCGCAAATCGCAAATTTGTGTGCGTACTTTTATTTGAAAAATGTCTCACGAAAAACCGGAAGAAATTTTCATTTGCGAGATTTTTGGCAGTCGTCCATTGAATATACAGCTGTATAAAATATACTTCGAAGTACTATTAATAGTACTAATTTTGGAGCCTCTGCTTGGTATTGTCGCTAGGAATCGCAATGACGTTCACGATATTGGAACTCTAGTTGGAAGGAACAAGGTGAGCGCAATCAGCAAGTTATTTGAAGGAAATTCAGATGAAGGTGGATAGTCGTCTCCTATGCTCTATTTACAGAAATTCAGTGGATCACTTTCGTGCATGGAATCTAAACATGGATATCTTAGACATGAAACCCATCCATGAAATGGGCGACGAAATGCGCCGCCCGACTGTAACAACGACGTTCACACGGTGGTCTGCAGCGTACACTACCATCTTTTCACTGAATTTAGTCACCACAGTATATTTTTCCAGGCTGCATCTTTTACTCAGCGGTGGTTTCCATGTAGCCTTCCTTTCATGGCGTATTTGATCGAGCCCCGTCCTGGCCAAGGGTTTTCAAATAAAAATCACACCATCTGCCACGTTTGAAGAGTACACCAACACGAAGAGTCGCGTCTTTCAACAAATATACAACAACGTGACGATGGATCCCGATACGACCTGCCAACGAGATCTAGCATCGAATACCTTTGCCACGTGGCGTTCCATAACTCTCCCATTTGATATTCCCAAGAAGATGCATTTGACTACATGATCAAAATGCCAGGTCGATGAAATTCTGGCTGAAATACCAACGCTTGCCCGGTAGCTTGTCTATTTTAGGGCACAGGAATGCGCTCGTTTGTCTTGTCCTTCTTGACTGCCAACGAAACCACTCGGAATGAAAGACTCAAACCATTGCAGTACTGTCAACACGAGTTTTTTTTTTGGGATACGCATGATGGAATTTTGCATTTGGATCGACGAAATCCAAGATCGCCTCGTCAATTCTGCTCAGTACGTCGTCTATGCTGCCAAGGTTATCAATGAACCAAGCGAATCCATTTGGCTCAAATTTATCTTTGTCTCTTTGTATGTTTCCTATGGTCTTTGGAGGAATTACTACGCTCATTATCGCCCATTGGTGACGAAGATAGTCTTTCGGTATGAAATTGTCGTTGGTGATCCAGCGTACGCCGTTCTAAGCGATCCCGTCGTCTCGATTGCCATGGTCATTGATATCTGGTGGAGTATGTTCTATGTCACGTTTGGCGTCATGCGCGTCATACAACTACAAGACCTTGCCGTGTATATCAATGGCTGTTTGTATCTTTCTCGCTATGTACTTTAGCTTCCTTTGATTCCGTTGCGACTCATTTGGATAACTAGGTGTGGTTTGCTTATCTTGGTATGCGAACCATGGCTTCTGTCGTCAAATGGCGTCGTTGGGAAGCCTCTTTTGCCTGTGTAGATCCTGGTGTGTTGGCCATTGTAGCCTACATTTACAGTGGCCCGATTATCACTTTATTGGGAACCACGCGGCTAGTCTCACTCTTCTATTTCTTGTGGAATATTGGTCTTCCCGCAGAGCTTTACCATCAAGGAACGGAGTCTGTCTCGGGTTTGTCTCGCCATTTAGCCTACTTTATTCTTGACTCGTTCGACGGTACTAGTAGTTGTGTCGTTCATTACGGCCTTAATGTCGACGTTGCCACTGCCATATTCGTGGTCCATGTCTTGGTGGCGTCGTCGTAAAACGAGTAAGAGTTGGGATTACTTTAGAAGTCGACTCATTAGACATGTAGACCGTGTCGAGCCATCTCATGCGCGAAAATTGAGCGGATACATGAGTCATTACGCGTACAATGACATGAAAGCGTTTATCCTTTTGTCTTTGACGATGAAAAGACAGGTCCTCTGAGGGCAGTTTGCACGAATTATACGAAATCTGTCCTCGCTATCGAAAATTGCCGCTGTACAGTCATCGAGCTGCCGACTGCTTTGTCTTGTGCTATAAAGCCGAATGCAGTTTGGACCAGCAAGTGCGTTTGAGCTTGTTATCGTGCTTGGATGTACAACCCGGCAATCCTGACTGGACGATTTTGACATGCAATGCCTCAATGCACTGCAATTGTGTCTGTTTGATCAATTCCAATGGCTGCGATGCCTCCAAGATGGAGATGAAGAGTAGACAAATCGCGGTGATTTAAATTGCCAATGGGTTTTGTAATGAAGCAGAATTTGAATTGCTCGGAAGATTAAGTCGCGTTTAGAGCTTTAGGAATAAAATAAATAGAAAACTGCTGATCATTCTAGCTAGCTTGAAGAGAATATCTCTGTCGGCCTTCGCTGATACATGCAGCTTCAAATCGAAGGAACGGCTAGCAGCGTACTTTAAGGGGCAGTCTTAACGGGATCGTGATCCCGGGCTCACGATACAATTTGTTACATGACCCGATGGAATTTGTCTGGGCATTCCTAACGGGATCATGACCTTTAGGTGTCGCCCTCTAGGGACAAATGCTGCAACCGAAGACATCTAACAATAACGAGATCCCTACTTGACGATGGCACACGTGAGAGCACGTCTTTGGTCATCGAGAATGGGACGACAACACTAAAACCCATCGTTGCGCCTCCAATCTCGGACGACTGCGCTCTCTGTACGATTTTATCACTTGAAATTGGAGTGAAGACGACGAATTCTCGATGTGCAGTGAAGCAAACGCTAAAGGTAGACTCAAAATAGAAGGTATGCATGACCAAATCCGCTCTGCCATCGCGATTCGTAGAACTCAAAGAGTTTGGTGCTTGAGTCTTTGGGAAATTGCGCCGTGATCCCATGATCCCAAACCAGGTCATACCCCTGGAATTGGGTCACCGTATCATGGCGAAAAAAACATAAGGCCATGATTTCGTCCAATCAAAACTCTTAGATCCCGTTAAGACTGCCCCTAAGACTATTATTTGATACGGCCATCAGATCCTCGAAAGATGGCACTTAAGACAGTAGGAGGACATTTCAACCATGTGAAATATAAACCACGAGCAACTACTCGAAACTCGTGAATGATCCCAGCCTTAGTTGTAGCCCCCTTCACCACTGCATTGACTGTAATTCCTTCAGAAAAATTGCATCACCTGACGGAAGTTTATGCCCTTAAGTTCCACGCCGTCAACAGAGTCTCGATGATAAATTGCGCCTGTTTCTGCTTCCGTGGGAGCAGTCTCCGATCAGCGACGTTCCAGAAACACCATTTGCTTGTCGTTGCGTTGCTCGTCGTCGCCGCACGGCAAAGATTTAAACCACGGACGAAAAGCGTCGTCGGATGAGATCCACAAGCGGACAGAGTATCGAAATCAAACCAATATGTGACTCTCGCTAGTTATAAACTATTCACACAGATTAAATTAAGCTCTGATAGCTCAAAAAGCTTGAGTCCGTGAAGCTTATGGCTTTCTAGCGGTAGTTTAGCCTTTGGATTCGGTTACGATTGCGATGATTGCCAACTTTGGGTAATCCGGCCTTGATGCGAGCCCAGTGAGGAGCTATAAAGCCACACAACGCACGCCTGCACTGTAGAGTTTTGTGGGTTCCAAGCCTACGGTGAACAGCAAAAGTAATGGCTGCGACATCAAACAAGCAAGTGGTAGCAAGCAAGTGGTTGCTTGATGTCGCAGCCATTACTTGAAAACAGGATATTTATTTTCACAAGTAATATTAAATTACATAATATATAATGTTTTAAAGTATTTGAATCCATGCGATCGAAGATGTTCAAATTAAGACTTGTATTGTTCTTGATAAGTCCCATGGTTCGATCACTTTGAGTAACAAGTGCGTGGATATGTCAACAGAGTTGGGGCAGTGCTGCTGCTAGCAACAACACAACTACAGTACATTTGGACGAAATATTCTACGAAGCTTAGAATTAATATTCGACGAAGCTTAGAGTTTTATAACGATGGTGCTGCTGTTATTTTGGAGTCGCTTCAATAGCGAAACTAATGAACCTTTAACTTGTTTATAATGGCAACGAGAGCTGCAGGGACGTAGTGCAGTAGTGCTGAGATGAAAATAATATCTAAGGCTATCAAGACCAAACATAATTCCGTTAACTTATGCTCACAATTTCGACGCCCAGTCAGCTCGATCTAGCCATTAAATTTTTTGCTTCATTGTTTAATCTTTGAACTAACATCTCTGTCAAGGATTAAACCATTCATCTTCAGCTTTCTTGTGCTATCTCCAACAAAACTCTATTATTCAATATTATACTTAAACAAAGGTAGTCAATTTGTAGAAGTTGTCCAACCACAGCAGTGCAAGCGTTTAGTCCCGTGGAAACTGTTGGCTTTGTAGCTTGACGAGAACGTACAGCACTAGCGTGGCTCTATCAGTATCTGATGGCACTGATAGCTGGCCATGTGCTTTCCTGCATCCTGTAGACCTCAAAGTTTCCATATCGAATTACGACCAGCAACTTTTCGCCTAGCAGCACTAAATGGCAATTCTTTTGTTCATTTTTCAATTCGCGTCGTCGAGGAATGAAGATTGCTGGATGCATCGCCGCGTTAGCCTCGGCTTTGGCGTCTGTCCAAGGCCAAGTGGCTGAATACGGAACTTGCGGTGGGGCCAACTACAATGGCCCCACGACCTGCGCCGCTGGTTTAACCTGCGTGCAATATTCAACCTGGTACTCGCAGTGCGTCCGCGTGACACCAGCGCCGACCACAACGGCGCCAACCCCTGCTCCAGTGACGCCACCCCCGCCAGAGTCGAAATTTATCTACTTTGGCACGGCGACGGACAACCCGACCAACTATGGCACGATAGTTCCCAACAATTTCAACTTGTTGGTCTCTGAAAACGGTATGAAGTGGGATGCCCATGAAAAGCAAGCTGGCGTCTTTAACTTCACGAAATCGCTCGCTCAAATCGCCTACGCCAAGCAAAACGGCTTGAAAATGCGTGGCCATTGCTTGGTCTGGCACAACCAAATGCCATCGTTCTACTGCTCGACGTTCGTCAATGGCGGCTGCACGGCCACGACACTCAATGCGGCGCAACTGTGGGCGGCCATTGAAACCCGCATTCAAAAGACATTTGAAGCTTTGAACGACCCCACGATCATCGCATGGGATGTCTTGAACGAAGCTGTCGCTGACAACGGCAGCGGTTTGAAGCAAGATGTGTTCTACAACACGTTAGGCCCTGACTACGTCACCCAAATCTTCACTTTGGCTCGCAAGTACGCTCCTGCTGGCGTAAAGTTGTTCTACAACGACTACAACTGCGATGCTGCTGGTGCCAAGGCGGATGCTTGCTTTAACTTGGTCAAGGGTCTTAAGGCCAAGGGTTTGGTCGACGGCATGGGTTTCCAAATGCACTTGATGACTCAATATGGCGCGACGAGTCAAATGGGCGGCATGGCGGCGAATTTCAAGCGCTACTCTGACTTGGGTATTTGGATCCACGTGACGGAAATGGACGTTGGCACGTCCGACTTTACGTTGCAAGCTCAATGGTACGCCCAAGTGGCCAACAATTGCCAGCAAAATCCATGGTGCGAAGCTTTTGTCGTGTGGGGCGTCTCGGACAAGGACTCGTGGCGTGCGCAGTACACGCCTTTGTTGTTTGACGCCAATTTGCAAAAGAAACCAGCGTTCAATGCCTCCCATGATGTGATTGTCAAAGGCCATTAAGAAATAAAAGTTGTGTTTGTGTTCCCCCAGTTGCCCCCCCCTCGCCCCAGTCATCCCCCTTCGTCCTCCTGCATTAGCTGCAATTACTTTAACGTCTCGTGGAAGCACATCGTATTTCTCTCTATTCCCCTCCATTTCCCCCTACTAAATAGCTAGAATTTCACGATTGTATTGCTGAAAAGTGCATTTTCGACTCTTTCAGCTGAAATCTGCAAGTTCTTCTACAAACTACTGGCACAAAAAAAAATTTCATTGATGGCTAATGCCACGATGGAAACAACTTATCGATGCAGAGTCTACGTCGATCTACAGCTTGTCGACGGTCCATTGAGCCCAGGGCTGGTTCGGATTCGATTCATGGACAAAGGCAGCGTTAGGGTACGCCCGTGGGATACAATTGTAGCATCGAGCCAAGTATTTGCCCGAGTCGGCTTGGAGACCAATTTTTCCATTGCCATAGTCAAAGCAGCGCCATTGAGCCCATGGCTGCAGCTGCTAGGCTTTGACATGGACAAAAGCTTCGTCAGGGTACGCAGCGCCAGGAGCGCATTTGTTGCAGCGGGCCAAGTAGTTGCCAGAGTCCGCTTGGAAGGCATAGTGGCCGTCGTCGACGCGAACCACCGTCCATTTCGCACAACTGGACGACTTGTCGGACTCGTGGACAAAGGCAGAGTCAATGTACGCTCCACGGGGAACGCAGGACGAGCAGCGGCCCAAATATCCCCCGAGATCCGACTGTAGGGCGATTGTTTCCCCACCTTGGAAGGTACAATTGCCGTTGCTGGGGGGACTGGATGAGCCCCCGCTTGGATAAACTGACGAGGGTTTTCCGTAATGCCCATGCGATGGTGAGGCGGCTGGCTTACTGGGGTAAGAAGTACCTTCTGAAGGGCTAGAGGATCCCTGGCTTGGATAAACCGCAGGGGACTTTCCATGCTCCTTGGACACAGGCGGCGCGGGCGATTTGTTGGTGAAATAGGAACCGATGGAAGGCTTTGAATAAGCATCTTTGGATTTGCTTGGACTTGGAGCATATCCACCATCTGTGGCGATTGGGGGCTGGGGATATGCCGAGGAAGGAGATTTATACTTGGATTTCGAGGAATCTTTTTCATACGACGGTGGTTTTTCACGGTCAACGCCTTTGGAATAAATTGGAAGGATGGATTTGCCACCGTAAGAAGGCGGGGGGTAGACTTTGTTGTCCTCGCCACGGGGTTTGTAGTCTTTGTTACTGGACGAAGCAGGAGCTTTGGGGGTTTCATCGTACGAAGGTGGGGAATAATCGTCATGGTGGGGTTCATAGCCGTGCTGCTTTGATGGTGGAGAAGGTGACTTGGGGGCTTCGTAGCCTGAAGGGAAGTGCTCTTCACGACGAGGCTCGTATCCATGGGACCAGGAGGAAGATGGGGATTTGGAAGAATCGCCGTAGGATGAATACGACGAACGATCTTCTTGATGAGGTTCATAGCCGTGGTAACCAGGGGAAGAAGGAGACTTGTGTGGTTCTTCGTAAGATGGCGGGGATGAGCTTTCCTTGGCGGTATAATCGCTGCTGGGTTTATTCTTTGGGGATTCCGGTAATCGGGCAGAAGACGGCTCGCGGGAGTTCTCGTAGTCGTTGGAATTTTTGCTTGGAGGTGGCTCGTCGTCATCGTATGGAGTCTCTTCGTCACCACTTGATGGCGAATAAGGACTTGAAGCTATCTCGTATGGAGAATAACTAGGAGTTTGGCCCTCCTTTGGTGGTGGATTTACAGGATACGATGGCGATGACGAGTATGATGACGATTGCGCTGGAAAGCTGCTATAGTCATTGGTTACCAAGGCGAAGCCTTGGTAATATACGTCGCCAAGACAGCTGGAGTGGAAGCAGATGCAAGTAAAGCTGCTGGAATCAAGTACTGCATTGCGACTACAATTGTAAATTGACGGTTTACATAAGAGCAGTTCCATCGTTGTATTCCAATAGAACACCGGTTGGAATTCCAAAGAATGTTCGAATTTGCACTTTCGAATTCGAAAAATTGTTCGATTTGTTCGAATTGGAGTCTTTTTGTCATTTGAACGAGGACGACATGGCAGCGTCTTCCTTCGACCCAACCATGCGGAATCTAGATGAAAGTCGTCCCAGAGATGGTGATGAGAGCCACCAAGAAGACGAATCGAACAAAGAACAAATTCCCCGTGTATTATTACCATCTCTCCAATGTATCCCCCTACTTGACTTCAGTATGATGCAATCGATTTGCTCAATTTTGGTAGAAAAATACAAATTTGGGTGAAAAAGACAATACTGTTTTTTAGACTTTTTGGAAAATTAATGTAGAAATAACATGAAAATGGCGGTAATGCACCCAGCAGCCTCGCTGAACCCGAAGTTCTAAGTGCGACAGCATAGAGACACGTGCCGGTGACACATTCCAGGAAAAGCCTCACTGAGAATGGGCAACTTGTGCGGCACGCTTGGCTCCAGCATGCCTCGCGACCGGCCAGACTCGGAGCACTTGACCATATACCCCAATGAGGCCCACCATGCGACTGTGATCTGGCTCCATGGACTTGGCGATTCAGGTCATTCATGGCACAAGCGAGTTCTTGATGCAAGGCCTCTCCCTGGAGTCAAGTTTATGTTTCCAACAGCTCCATTTCGTTCAGTTACGATCCACGGCGGGATGAAGATGCCAGCGTGGTTTGACATCTATGGCATTCGACCAGAGGTAATGAGCCGATGAGTCCGAATGCATCTAAGTTTTCCTTAGGATGCAGAAGATGAAGTTGGTATCGACAAAGCTTCCCAGCTGCTTGCGCGACTTGTAGCTGCTGAAATGGCGTCAGGCATTCCTCCACATCAAATTGTGCTGGTTGGATTTAGTCAAGGTGGCGCGTTAGCTGCCCACACTTGCTATCGCGTGCTAGACCAAGTCCTCGGTGGACTCATACTCTTGGGCAGCTATGTGCCACTGGCGTCCACCTTTTCCATCCGAGTTGGCTCAAAAACGCCAGCATTGCTCTGTCATGGTGACCGGGACTTACTTGTGCCACTTCAATATGCAAAGGGATCAAATGAAATCCTTCTGAAGCATGGGGTTGCCACTGATCTCAAGATCTACAAGGGTCTTGGCCATTGTGTCAGTGACGCAGAATTAGTGGATGTCTTTTACTTTTTGCAGACACGACTAGGATGTCCCAAACCAGCACGCTGAACTACCTTCCAGCGTGGTTTTTGATCGAGTATTTACGGCTCAACAAGCAAAGCTCACCAGCATTCAGGTTGAACTCACCCTCATCGAGCTTCCCAGACTAATTCACCTGGAAATGTAATTCCCTTTCGTGAAACCGTCAATCCTTCATGGCTGAATGTTAAGATGATGAATCCACGGAGTCGCATTATTGTTTATGCTCTGAAGCATCAGAGTTGATCGCTGAAGGTAAAGACAATATGACGAATTGGTGAAGGAAATCTCGCAAACGAAAGGAGGATATTAAATCATTTGCCTTGCGTCAAATCATCAAGTGATTACTTGTGATTTCGCATACACCTCATGCTTCGCTCACTAGCCACACTTTGAAGGTCTCAGCAAACCATGTACGTGGAAAACCAAGGCGTGCTATCTGAAACGAGCTGGTACAACCAAAACCCACGGCTAGTCAACCTGCTACAGATAGAGACAAGTGCCACGTCATTCATCGGACACTTCAGTAGTTGTCGGGCTGACATTCAGGATGTTGCAACTGAACATCGCAGATCCATGCTCATCAGCTAGTAGCTTTGAAGGCTACCAAAAGCACTCTTGAATGCCTAGTAGATCACAATAGTTGTCATGGAACAATAGGCGATTCAAGCTCGATGATACTGAAGTCGACATGTATTTGATGATTAAAATTCGGACAACGGTGAATGAAACAGAGGCGTATTAACACGTTGAGGCATTAATGGCCCTTCTTTATGACGTCGTAGGCGGCGTTGAAAGCTGGTTTCTTTTGCAAGTTGGCGTCAAACAGCAACGGCGTGTACTGCGCACGCCACGAGTCCTTGTCCGAGACGCCCCACACGACGAACGCCTCGCACTTTGGGTTTTGTTGGCAGTTGGTCGCCACTTGGGCGTACCATTGCGCTTGCAACGTAAAGTCGGACGTGCCAACGTCCATTTCCGTCACGTGGATCCAAATACCCAAGTCAGAGTAGCGCTTGAAATTCGCCGCCATGCCGCCCATTTGACTCGTCGCGCCATATTGAGTCATCAAGTGCATTTGGAAACCCATGCCGTCGACCAAACCCTTGGCCTTAAGACCCTTGACCAAGTTAAAGCAAGCATCCGCCTTGGCACCAGCAGCATCGCAGTTGTAGTCGTTGTAGAACAACTTTACGCCAGCAGGAGCGTACTTGCGAGCCAAAGTGAAGATTTGGGTGACGTAGTCAGGGCCCAACGTGTTGTAGAACACATCACGCTTCAAGCCACTGCCGTCGTCGGCAACAGCTTCGTTCAAGACATCCCAGGCGATGATCGTGGGGTCGTTCAACGCGGCGAAGGTCTTTTGGATGCGGGTTTCAATCGCCGCCCACAATTGCGTCGCGGTCAGCGTCGTCGAGACACAGCCGCCATTCACAAAGCTCGAGCAGTAGAACGTTGGCATTTGGTTGTGCCAGACCAAGCAATGACCGCGCATCTTCAAGCCCTTCTGCTTGGCGTAGGCGATTTGAGCCAGCGACTTGGAGAAATCAAAGACGCCTGCGGAGCGCTCATGGGCGTCCCACTTCATGCCGTTTTCAGAGACCAACAAGTTGAAATTGTCAGGGACGATCGTGCCGTAGTTGGTCGGGTAGTCCGTCGCTGCGCCAAAGTAAATGGACGACGAGCTGCTCGGAGGAGACGTCGGGGCTGTCGTGGGAGCTTTTGTCGTTGGTTTGGCCGTCGGAGCAGCAGTGGCTGGTGCTTTTGTCGTGGGTTTGGCCGTCGGGGCGGTCGTGACTGGCGCTTTCGATCGTCCGGTCGTTGGGCTGCTTGGCGGGACATTGGATGGAGCCAAACATTGCGAGTAATATTGTGAAAACTGCACGCAGACAAGGCCAGCATTGCACTCGGTCGGGCCGGTATACCCAACGCCACCGCAGGGTCCCCATTCAGCCACTTGGCTCTGCACAACGACCGCAAAAGAGGTCGCCAATGTGGCAATCGTCGCTGAGACCTTCATCCTGCTTGGAAATTCGTCAAATGCATCCAGCATAAAGACTTGTTCCTTCTGTCGCCTTGACTTTCCATGAACGTTGACAGAACCACCATGCGTAATGCTCGGCCTGGAGTTCTTTATCCATTTCAATTGCATGTTGTCGTCTTCGTCGACGTCGTTGGGGGCGACTTCATGAGTTATCGCCGCGAACTCTCCGTTGGATTCCGTCAACATGCCGTGATTTATGTCAAGTAGAGCAAGACAAGTTCATTGACGGGCTGCAAATCGCTCAAACTGAGCTCAAGGCATCAGAGAGAGTCGGATGGTTGTCACCAGTCGCAACGTTACAAACGATTGTTGTTCATCGTTCTAATTCACTGAAAAGGCTCTCTCTTTGCATGGAGAAAAGCCCACGGAATGAAAGCATGAATTCAAAACCACGAGCGTCAGATAAACAGCCTGAAATGAAAGTGCTCGTTGTTTTCCGCGGTAGTTTTCCAGCTGCATCGCCGTCCAACTCGTGCGACCTGAACCGCGTTGGCTGTCGACAGCTTTTTCAACTCGTCACGATCTTGTATGGGTCGTTTGTTGCCGTGTATGGGGAACTTGACGCTCTCGTGTGGTATTCCACATGTACAACGAGGATTTCGAAGGCGAGCAGTCTCCCGAGTAGCGGTCATTCTAGTCTGCAACGTCGTCTATCGTGCTGCAGAAGCCCCCTATCAAAACTTGTTCTGCCATTGGCGTCGCCGATGCCACGCTGAGCTTGACTATCTATGCCACAATCAAAGCAACCAGTCTGTCCCTTGTTTAAACGACACAATCCAATGCTTGTTCCGCTCCACAATGACTCGAGCTTGTACATTTGGGCATTTCGTCTATTACACTTTGCAGGTTCTTGGGCTTGAGACCGGGATCGCAAATCGCAAAGTGATTATCGTGGACACGCTACACTACTCCTGCTACTTATATATCGTTGTCGTTGCCGTCTCTTCGATGTGGCACAATCTTCATCGCTCTATGGTGCATACAACTTGCGAGTATGTTCAAACCAGAGAGACGTCGTCCAGCGACGTCTCCGATCGATACGCCACCGTTGCACGCAGGTTCTAAGGTTCAAACTCGCAGCGTCTCATACAGCGCTGGCGCTTTGAACCTCAACACTCCCCTAACCTGAGTGCGATGTGGCGTTTTGAGCTCCTATCGGTCTTCCACTGGCGGCCCCTTGCGTCTTGCGTTGTTTCTCTTGTTTAGCGGACGTTTTTGAGGAGATTCCTTGGTGCATGATTTGTAACCTGGCGCAGAAGATGTCTGGCGCGTGTGAACTGCGGCTGAAGTGTAAGAGTGAATTAAAGTTAAAGCAACCTAAGTCTGTTCCTATCTTGTTTCTCGTTGGCTATCGCACAGCCTCGCTAGGAGCTTCAACTTCTGTGGCCTCTCAAGGTCAGTCGTTCACACAGCAGAGCGCGGGGAACCGCTACTGCAGGGCGCCAGGTCTATGCGCAGACCGCGCCCTCATCTTATGTACCTGCCAGATATGGCACGGTTACATCCTCCCACACTTAAGGCGAAAGCCCATAAGCTTTGCAGAGATACCTCCCTCGCTGGGGGCAATCCCTGCACAGTCCCGTCTGAACTGGGACTGGTGTGTTCCCCATACCTCACGGGCTCTCGCTGAGCCAATCAGGAACATTTTCGAAAATGTACGCCGACGAAGAGGTCGATTACGAGTACACGCCGCCCTCGCCCGATCTGGGCAGTCGCGAGCAAAGCGCAGCGCCGGCGCAGGGGCGCACCAAATACCTTGAGAACCTTTGGATCCGTGAGGGCCAAACTCGACTTGGCGGTGGTGTCCACGCGTGGTGTAAGGCATCCGACACAGGATGCGATCTGACTTTTGATCAAATGCCAGGCTTTACAGCCTCTCGCACTGGCACGCCCGATCCGGGCAAGTTTCGGGGTTTATTGGCGCAATTGCCTTCTCGCCTGCGCGGCGATTCAAAAAATGATTTTGCGGCGGGGGTTGCCTTTGCAGTCACGTTATGGGAAACCTGCAACCCCGTCATAGTCGATATGACCGAATGGCCTTCGTTCCGACAAGACCAACGCCGCTTTGGTGGTATGCGCGCGTTCGTTCCTGTTTCTCCCTTGCGCGACGAAACTAAATTTGAGTACGTGACCATCTGGGCCAACCGAATGCTGGCACGCATTACGCTCGACACCACGACGTGGCTCCACAACTACGCGAAGTTCCAAGAGCGTCTTGTTAATTTTGCGCGCGAGAGCCATGGCCTGAAGGTACGCCTCGCTGCCGAGACCGTCGGAGCGATCGCTCTCGCGTACCAAAAGCTGAAAGTAGTCTATGTGAGTCTGGACCAAGGTCCGCTTCTCTCACCCATGTGTTCGTAGGAGCCGCCTCTGAATTTCGCGCCAGGAGGCGATACTCGTGGCCGTGCTAGCCCCAGCGCTGCGCGACAATCCGCGCGCCGTCATGGCGCCCCTCGTTCTCGATCTCGACCGAGCCTGAGGCGAAACATTCGCGCCGAGAGGCGGGGCATAGTCCAAGTCGGGACCGCCCGCGATATGGGCTGGACGAAGATCTGTACCAGCTGCGTGATGAAGTTGCGGAGCTGACCCGCCAACTTGGTCACTCCGAACAGGAGTTTGAAGGTCGGCTTCAGGACCTTCAAGACGAGCTCCAGACTGAGCGCGAGAAACGTCGCGACTTGCAATCGCGCTTTGAGAAGATGCCGAAGCTCCGTGAGCAACACGCGGCGACCGCCGAGGGCTTGAAGAACTGGGCCCGCGCGATGGATATTCAACGCGAGTGTTTTTACAAGAAGAGCTCGGAGCTCGAGCTTCTTGTTGAGCGTCTCGCCAAGGAGAGAGACCGTGTCGACGCGCATCTCCAAGCGCTCTACTCGAAGATCCGACAGGACTACGTTCCGTTCGAGGAACTGAAGAAGGGGTAACTGCGTCCTGAGGTATGTGTCTCTTGTGCTTGCCGTGTAGATGACGGGATGGATGTCCCAGTCATCGGGCAGTTCGAGCTCGTAGTGCACTGGACTAATAACTTTCCGAATAGGGAATGGCCCCAACCAAGGGCAGCAAAGCTTCGGAGGGCCGCGAGGTCCTTTGACGACCGACCGATGCACGTAGGCTAGGTCGCTAACCGAATACACATTTGTATTTCCTCGGTTGTGTTTGTTGGCCTGACGGGCCTGTTTCGCTTGAGCACTGGCGATATTCTCGCGTAGGCGCAGTAACAATGATTCGCGTGACGACGCGAAATGTTCGACAGAAGCGGCTGTCCGCCGCGGAACGTCATCGGAGATTCCTCCCACACTTAAAACAGGACGGTCCACGTCCGTGGGAAGCCGCGGGTGCTTCAAATGCACCGCGTAGAAGGGCGTAAAGCCCGTTGACGCATGAACAGACGTGTTGTAAGCGAAACACGCTGTTGGCAACATGGAACTCCATGTTTTCGGCCTAGACAAGGCATAGCTTCGAAGGATGTCTTCGAGAACGCGATTCGCGCGTTCGGTCTGACCATCAGACTCCGGATGGTCCGAGCTGGACATCAGATATTTTCCACATGCTTCACAGAGTCATCCAGCGGTAGTCATTTAAGTTTTTTTAAAGAAATCGTGGCTTAATCAAACCTTGAGTGGTTTCGACGTTCATTGAGGAAAGGCTTGCATATTTCTGATGTCTGTTTATACCTTTGCTAGAAGACAAGCGAACAAAGCACTCTTAATTTTTACATCGACGTCACGGGATTGACCATTTGATAGCTAATCCCATCAGAAACGTAGAGCGGGACAATGTAATACGCCCGCACGCTCTCCAGTATCTACAAATATCATCAGTACAAAACTCATTAGGATCAGATTTACCATCTTCCAACATAGCATCTGCGATTCCATTTTCAATTTCTCGCTTGAATGATTTAAACACAGCAACGTCCAATGGCTGCAATAAATGTGTTGCATTGGACGGCAAACAAAGAAGAATGACACCAAGTTTAACGTCGTCCCGCAGAGCGCGAACAGCGCTCGCCAAAAGTGGGACGTAAACCGAGGATCTCGATCCGAGACGATACTGGACGGGAGTCCAAAATGACAATAGACGTTGTCAAAGAAAAGGCGAGCTGACTGCTCCGCCGTAATGGATGCCTTGACAGGCAGCGCGATCAGGTACTTGGATGCGCGATCGACAAGGGTGAAGATACCCGTATTGCCCGACTTGTCACGGGGCAAGCCAAAAATGAAGTCCATGCTGACGGACTCCCACAGTTCCAGTGGGACATCGAGGCTCTGTAGCGGAGCCTGGGAGCGTGGGGCGGCCTTGACGGCCTGACATACGCCACGCGATGCGACAAAACGTGCCACCGCATTATACAGGCGAGGCCACCAGAAGGAGCGAGCGACAGACAAGTATGTATTTTCGCGACCGAAATGGCCGGCGCTCGGAGTGTCATGGAATTCGCGGATGATCTCCGCACGAAGAGCCGGGTCACACGGCACAGCCACTCTCGGGGCGTCCCCCGGGGTGACCGCGTACCACAACAGGTCGGCGTGGAAGGTGAAACGTCCGATCTCGACTATCTTGGTCGAGAGTGATTTGCCAGCGGTAATATCATCAATCGTCCGGCTAAGTGCAGGATCGAGGCTATACGCTCCTCGAATGCGATCAAACAAGTCCAAACGGACTTCGGATAGGGCAGACAGGCAGGGAGGTTCCTCCTCCGCTGGACGGCGCGATAGCGCGTCTGCAATGACGTTGGTACGACCTGGTTTGTACTCAACAGTCATGTTGTATTCCGCGAAAAACGCGAGCCACCTGGCCATCCGGTCAGAGATGTGCGGCGAGTTCACAGCAGTCCGCAAGGACGCGTGATCCGTGTAGACCGTAAACGGCTTCAAGCCGAGAAGGTAGATGCGGAATTTGACCAAGGCGTATTTCATCGCCAGTAATTCGAGGTCATGGACCGGATAATTGCGCTCAGCAGCGCGCAGCTGGCGTGACTGATAGGAGACGGGTCGGTCACGACCCTCGTCATCCTTTTGCATGAGGCAGCAACCTATTGCTCACACAGATGCATCACAAACGACCGAGAATGGTCGATTGAAGTCAGGCAACGCCAGGATCGGCGCTTGCGTGAGGCTGGCTTTGATGCCGTCAAAAGCCTCTTGACATTCTTGTGTCCAGTCCCACTGGACATCCTTCATTAGTAGCCGCGTCAGCGGCGTTGCGATGTCGGCAAAGTTCTTTGAAAACTTGTGTAGGTAGGTCGCAAGACCAAGCCAGCTGTGGAGCTCTGTCACAGTGGCCGGGACAGGCCAAGTTGTGATCGTGGTGACTTTGGCCGGGTCTGGCCGACATCCATTGATACCAACATACTCCCCGAGTACGGGTATTTCTTCAACGCCAAACATACACTTCTGTAAGTTGGCATACAATCCTGCATCTCGCAGCGTCTGAAAGACCTGCCGCAGGTGTCCAAAATGGACTTGCACGTCGGTGCGATTCTTGTCTGCACGGCTGTGCACGTATATGTCGTCGAAATACGACGGCTCAAAGACGCGCAGCTGGCGCAACTTCTGCGTGACCATTCGGTTGAAGGTCGCTGGGGCATTAGCGAGCCCTTGTGGCATCACAAGCCACTCCCACCGCATGCCCGATGGCGTCGAGCTGTCTTGGGAATGTCACATGTGCGCATGAGGATTTGATAGAATCCATCGCGCAGATCGATCGTTGAAAAGATCGTCGAGCCACCCATGCTGTCAATGATGACATCTTTTCTGGGAATCGGCGTTTGCGCCGGGATGGTGGCTGCGTTCAGCTTGTTATAAGCATGAACGATTCGCCAAGAACCGCTAGGCTTCTTGACGCAGAAGGTCGGACTCGAGTGTGGCGACGTACTCTCCCGTACGTGCCCCGCCTTCATGCGTGCGGCGAAGAAGGAGTCGATGAACTCGACTTGCTCACGTGGCAGTGGCCACTGTCGAGTGACGCACCACTTTGTCTCTGGCGTCAGATCAATCTCATGACGCACGCCCTTGTCCTTGGGCAGTCTCGCGGGAACTTCCTCCGGGAAGATATCCTCGTATTCCTTCACGAGGGGGTAAAACGGGCTCGTTCGGAGCCTATCCCATACGCGAGAGTGTGCTGGCGGTGTCTCGCCAGCTACGTCCGGATCCTCCGCGGACGTCGTATAGAGGTCAATCTCATCGACACTCTGTATCACTGCGATACTGGTGATGCGCTGGGAGCGCAGAGCACTCCTAAACTCGGCAAAGCTCATCTCTTCGAGTTTGCATATTTCTTCAGCTGTCTTCGGCAGCTCAGTCAAGTCGCAATGCGACAAAATGACATCTTCAACAAAGACGCGCCCAGACACGGGCAGCGTCGGCATAGGACTGCGCTCCAACGCATCCTCTTCAGCAATCACGTCTCCGTGCACTCGGTCCGTCGGTGCACTCGCGAAGGAGACTTTAAGCCCGGTCCGTTGGGCATTACTCTTGTACACAGGCAACCCAGTCCGTCGGGTGTTTGCCCAAGTGTTGTTGAAGGCCTGACGACCGATATCTTCTTTTGAAGACATAGGACCGCCCTGGCGTGTCGACTTTCCCGTAGCCGGGAGCTGACGCAGCGTAGCTACCACCAGGGGTGGCCGACGATGATGCTGATGGCGAGCCGGTGGATATGTTCGCCTTGGGATTTAAATGCGACTTATTGCAGCTTCCACCGCCAGCCAACCGCACATCGTTCGCCGACGATATAAGCGATGGCGCTGATTCGTGGGACGGCATTGTGGAGCTGACTGATCGTATCCTCGCTCGCCTGACTTATTTCGGCGTGAGCATCTCGGCCCTGAAGAGGAAGTTCGGAAAATTTGCGACTGATTTCCTTGGCCATGTTGTGTCCCGCAGAGGATTGGAGGCGGGGCCGCGGAGTCTCGACGCTGTCCTGGCTGCGCCGTTCCCGAAGTGCCTCCGAGATATGCAGTCGTTTCTGGGCTCGCTGAATTTTTATAGCCGATTTATAGAGAATTACTCGATTTTGGCGAGCTGTCTGTATGAGATCTCGGACGAAGAACTACGCCTTAGCTTGGTGTCGCCCGCTGCCGTTCGTGCGTTCGCTGACCTGAAGGCCGCCTACTCGTCGACACCGCTCCTGCGCCATGCCGATCCTGGCCGAGAGTTTCACATCCTGTTGTACACGACAACTTGGGCGATTTCGGCGACAGTCTGTCAGGACTATGATGGAGTGCTGCATCCCGTGAGGTTCTGTGGTTGGACTCTGAAGGGCGGCGAGCCGCGTTACGAGGAATGGGCAAAGGAGGCTCTTGCTCTGCTGCGTGTCGTCAAGGTTTGCTACTACGAGTTGCGCAACATGCAGCTGGTGGTGTACAGTCGCCATGGCCTCTTGAAATGGATCCTGGCCGACAAGCATGGCAAAGCCGATCATCTGCCGTGGGCTGCAATCTTGTCGCCGTGGACGATTCGCGTGGAACAAGTGGTCGAGTTGGACGAACGATGGGCCCTGCCGATTCGTTTGATGGACATACTGCACCCCCCAGATGCGTTGACACTGGCTGATATGGACGTGTACAAGCCCAACAAAGCCAAGGATGTGCAAGTCTCCCAACGGCAAGCCGCTCTGCCACGATTCGACCCCGACGAACGGGCTGTGGTGATCGCCTTTGATGGTGCTATTAAAGCAAAGGAGAAGTTCAGAAGCTATGGCTTTGTGATTTGGCAACTTCCCGGCTGGAGCGTACTGTGGGTAGAAAATGGGGTCCTCGCCGATGCGACGGTTAACCTTGCGGAGTACAGTGGACTGATTGCGGCTCTGGAGCGTACCTTGAGGCTGAGACTGGCGAACCCAGTGATATTTGGCGACTCCTGCTTAGTCATCCACCAAGTACTGGGGTTGATGCAGAGCTAGCAATCCCACCTGCAGAGCTGCCTCGATCGGGTCCGTGCGCTGCGGGACCAAGCGACTGGGGTGGAATTTCACCACGTGAAGCAGGAATGGAACGGCGCTGCTGATCTACTGGCTGGACTCGCGCTGCAAGACCGCTCTGGAGGGCAAGTGCTGGAGTGCTCATCGCCAGCTGGCGAGGGGATGGGCTCATTACTCTCCATGCCCATATGGCTTTTGAGAAAGTCGGGGCCGACCTCGTGAATGGTCTTGGCCCGCCAGTTTATGCAGGGCTGGTGTTTCTCCAACCAGCCCATGCCTAGGATGAGGTCCCAGCGCTCATCTAGGTCTATAACGAAGTAGTCTTCCAGACTACTGAACGTGCCAACCTGTGTTAACAGGCGCACTGATCTCTTGGGTGCGGTCACTACTGACCCATCACCCAACTTGACGCGCACAGTCTCAGTCAGAGACGTGACGCTGTCGACCTCGGCATAGAGGCTCTCATTCTCTTCGAGCGACTGTCGACGGGCAAAATTCTTCGACGCTCCACAGTCGATTAAGACTCGGAGCTTTCGGGAGAAGCCCTCCACGGGCATCTCGACATGCAGCATCGTAGTATGCTGTCCCAGTTGACACAGTAATGTGTCAGAGGCTAGGTTCTGACGAACAGGCGGTATGCCGGAACGCTCTTCATCAGAGCCTAGAGTTGTCCCAGTAGGTCGCCTCGCGCCTACTGGGAGTTCTCTTTCCCCTGGTGATGGCCATAGCCACGCCCACGCCCACGATAGGCGCCACCGCGCGAGCGGTGTGGGGAGTAATTCGGGTTCTTCCTCGCCTGCGAAGGCTGAGGGCATTTTCTTGCAAAGTGACCTGTCTGGCCACAATTGAAACAGCGGCGCTCTTCACCAGAGGCCGCTTCCATGCGCGAGATCTCCATGTTTGCTGAGACATCGTGGGATCCGCCGGAAGAGCGCGCCAAACCGCGCGAATGTTCCGTGTTCAGCGCGATACTGATTGCCTCATTGAACCTTTGAGGCTGCAAACGGAAAAGTTCGTCACGAGCTGGGCCTTGATTTAGGCCGTACATAAAGACCGAGACTCGACCGATCTCGTCGATCTTGCAGGAGTTCTCGAAGGACCCGAGGATGGAACGAAGTTCGTTCACATACTCCTGAATCGTTCCCTTGCCTTGCTTGGCTTGGTTGAACTTTGCGCGATAGCGCATTTCGACGTTCGAGTGAACGTACTGCTCCTTGAGTTGTTCAACCAAGGATTCGAACGTGGGGAAGGCCTCGTCGTCCAACACGTGGAGGTTGTAGGCCCAGTCTCGGTCTCGACCCTGCAAGTGGGATAGCGCGAAAGCAACGTGCAGTGTCTCGTTCGTTACGAGCTGGGCGCGAAGGGAGAGTTTCACTTCGGAAACCCAGCGGAACAGGTGCTCGTCCGCGGCACCGCCATACTTTGACACTTCGAGCTTCAGAGGTCGGTCACGCGACACTCTGGAGTCGATGAAGATGTCGTCAATTCCCGGTGAGGGGTTTTCGGATCGTCTGGCTAGGTCAGCCAGGTCCCTGTTGGACTCTTCAAGGCTGGCGATCTTTGCCGTGGCCTTCAACAGGTCTGCTTCGTAGAGCAACACCGCCTCTTCTTGAGTGCGTTGCGCAGCGGCATGGGCCGCAGACTGCGCGGTTGCTTCGCCATGCAGGCGGAAGCTCTCAATGACCATGATCTGGTCTTGTGGGTTCACCCCACTGAACAATCCCCGAACGATGTTCTCGGGGATCAAGCGAAGCAGCTCGGTCAGAGTAGCTTGCTGTTCGGGTGAGAAGTGGGAAACGTCCATCGTCGACGTTGCGGGCGCAGCGTCCATGGTCCTGGACGAACTAGAGTGCTACCAGGTGTAACCGGGCGCAGAGGATGTCAGGCGCGTGTGAACTGCGACTGAAGTGTAAGAGTGAATTAAAATTAAAGCAACCTAAGTCTTGTTCCTATCTTGTTTCTCGTTGGCTATCGCACAGCCTCGCTAGGAGCTTCAACTTCTGTGGCCTCCCAAGGCCAGTCGTTCACATAGCAGAGCGCGGGGAACCGCTACTGCAGGGCGCCAGGTCTATGCGCAGACCGCGCCCTCATCTTATGTACCTGCCAGATATGGCACGGTTACATGATTGCTGCCACGAACGCTCGTAATGAGGTTTTGTTTGCTGGTTTCGTCAATACATCGGCCATCATTGCTGCTGACGCCACGAATACCATGTTGAGAGCTCCAGAATGGGTGAGTTGCCGCAAGAAATGGTGCCGGACGTCAATGTGCTTTGTCCGTTCGTTCGCTGCGGATGAATTTGCAGTCGAGATGGCTGACATGTTATCACAATACAGCACCACATTGTCTTGAGCAAAGCCCATGTCGGTTAGTAAACCACGTAGCCAAACGCTTTCCCGGGCGGCTTCAGCTGCGGCAATGTATTCAGCTTCACAGCTCGACATGGCTGTTATTCGCTGTCTGACGCTCTTCCACATGAGAGGACCACCCAAGAAGGACCACAAAAAACCTGTTGTCGATCTTCGATCAGGGCGTGTAGCCCAACTAGCATCACTGTAGCCTTCCAAATTCATGGCTGTTCGGCCATAAATGATGCCATGACGGACCGTTCCAGCGATGTAGCGGAGCACTCTCTTTGCGCCAACGAGGTGAGGCTCACGGGGGGCATGTAGGTGTCGAGATAGTCGTTGCACAGCATGCGCAATGTCAGGACGAGTGCAAACCATCAAATATACCAACGAACCAATCAGAGCTCGATACTCTCCTTGATCTACTATTGGTTGATTTTCATCGAACCACGAGTCATCAGTTTCAGGAATTTCTGGAGTTGTAACCGGATTACAAGATAGCATTCCAAAACGTTCGAGTACTTTGTCAGCGTATGCATCTTGTGACATGATCAAAGTACCATTGACCAAATTGCGTTCCACACGTATCCCAAGGATAAACTTGAGTGTTCCTTGACGTTTCAAAGCCATTTTCGTTTCCAATTCAGACAGGATATCGTTAACACGCACTTTTGAGGGTGCTGCGATAACAAAGTCATCAACATATGTTCCAAGTAGTTCCAGGTCACTCCCCTTTCCACGGGCAAACACACAGGGGCATGCAGGCTCTGTCTCCACCCAAGAGACACCACTTGTCGCGTACAATGCTCGCTCCAGGTACGTGCGCTTTGTTTAAGTCCGTAAAGAGCTTTGTTCAAGTGTGCTGCTTTGGAGCGGTCTGTCTCATAACCTTCCGGCTCGACAGCCCATATGGATTCATGCAGGTGGGCTTGAACATATGCGTTGTCGGCGTCCGCTTGCTCGAGCACCATATTTTTGGCAGTCGCAATAGCACATATGGTGCGGACAGATGTCATTTTGATGACGTTCGAGGAAGTTTCACCATAGTCAACACCTTCCACTTGATTGAATCCTTTCGAAACCCACCGTGCTTTCCACCGGACAACATTTCCCTCAGCATCTGTTTTCCGGGCATATTTCCAGCGTCCACCAATAACTTTTCTTCCAGGTGGTGGAGTGCCAAGTGTCCATGTGTTTTGAGCCTTTAATTGTGCCACCTCACGTTCCTCAGCGGATTTCCAATGTTTCCAATCGGGTGAAGCCATAGCTTCTTTGTGACTATTTGGAACATCCAAGATCGAGACAGCCGCACAAGCAAAATCGACACCATCGACCCGGTAAAGTACGCCTTCGTCACCCAAAAATGAGTCGGCATGGTAGCCTTCTAGGTTCAGATTCAAGGGAATGCTGGCGAAACTTGCATTGTCCCGATACCGTTCGGGAATGTTCCTCTTACGTGCGGGTAGAGGCGCACTTTGCGGGACACGTGATGGTTGAGGTGTGTGTAAGTCAAAAGAGTCAAAATCTCGCGACCGTGCATCAAACTTTGAAGGAGTTGGTGCGTTGGGATCAAACTCGTCCATCGTTCGTTGTAATGCATCATTGGAGGACATGCTGCGAGTAATTGGACGACGGAAGTGGCTTTGTGCTGTGGTGGGTATGCCCGTTGCCAAAGATGTTTGACGGGGATGTCTGAAGTGGCTAGCCGATACTGGTATGCGAGACGGCTTTGGTTCATTTTTGGCGCTGATTGTTGTATGTCTCGTTTGTTGTGTAGCTCGAACGTTACTATTAATAGTTTCACTCTCGTCCATACTAGTAGCTGGGGTGAACATATTCCGCATATTGTCCATGGCACGAGTGGCTGTTGATGTTGCTGTTCTTAGGAAAGACGGAACGATTCCTGATGCTGTAGTGTGCTGGGTGTTGAGGGGGAGCTCAATTTCATCATCATCGTCGTCGTCATCGTAGTCAATCATAGATGGTAAGGTTGGTTCACCAAAGAATTCGTCCTCAAAGAACTTTACATGCACACCATGAGTCACCAACTGCCTTTCAACATCGTAGAGTTTGTAGGCCTTCATGTTCTCCATGTACCCGAGCATCATGCATAGTGTTGCCTTAGGTGCAAGTTTGTTGCGTCTCTCGGGTGCCTTAACCATGTTGAAACATTTGCAACCGAAGACGCGCATATTTGCGAGGATTGGCTTGTGCCCATTGAACAACTCAATTGGAGTTTTGATGGCCTTGCTGGTATGCAGTATGCGATTGGTAATAAAAGTTGCTGTGTTGATAGCCTCAGCCCACCATCTACGAGCCATTCGGGCGTGTGTTAGCATTGCAAGAGCCATTTCCATCAAGGTGCGGTGCGCTCGCTCTGCTACACCATTCTGCCATTGATTGTCGGCGGCTGACATTTCATGTCTAATTCCCTTGGTCGCCAACCAAGAGTTAAACAATGCACTGTTGAATTCAGATCCGCCATCGGTGCGTAAGATCTTGACATTACGACCTGTTTGGCGTTCAGACAGGGCCACAATTTCCTCAAAATTTGCAGCTTGTGTGCTTGCGTCGGTTGAATGGACGAAGCGAACAATCTTGTAGCCACTCGCATCGTCGACGTACACGGTGTAAAATCTACGCCCTCCCACTGATGCAGTTGGTAAAGGTCCCTTGGTGTCAGAGTGCCAGCACTCTCCAGGCTGAAATGTGCGTGTGCTGGTCTTTGGTGCCGTAATTCTATGCATCTTTGCACGTGGACAGTCCAGGCAAGTGTGCTTTAGATCACTCAGAGTTGTAGGTACACCAAGGCCTGCATTGGCACAAGATCTGAGCGCTGCAATGGGGATATGACCGATCCGATTGTGCCATAGAGTCGAGGATTCATCAGTGGTAAGGTTGGCATGATCGTACAGAATAGTTCCATGAAGAATGTAGAGACGTTGATCACTACTCAAAGATGCTGAGACCACTGGCTCGCCGTAGCGATAGATGGTGCATTTCCCGTTTTCAAATTGCACTGAAACATCTCTTGTTGAACGCATCAAAGCTGGTATGGACAGCAGGGTTGATGGCATTCCATCGACTAAGAGTACCTCGGAAAGGGTAAGTTTTTTGCCACAAGGTGTGACAACAGTCATTTTCCCCATTCTTGTAGCGGTAGCGTGTTCACCATTTGCCACAACGACTCGACGATGGCAAGGTATGTCATCAAATAGATGTCCCAATTGCCCAGTCATATGGGAAGATGCCCCTGAGTCCACTATCACTCGACTAGACTTCTCATCGTTCGACGCTTGTGCACTGTGGGCCATCTCAGTGGCTTTCATGTCTTGTGAAGTCTCCTCAACTTCGGATAAAGCAGCTTCCTCAATCAACAAATCAATAACTCCAGCAATAGGTTTACCATCCATCGCTTCAAATCTATCATCAACCATATGACCACCATGACTTGATACACAGTCCATCCAAGTCCACCATTCAAAATCCCCCATAGGTTCCATAGGTGTAAAGTCCATAGCAGTAAAAAGGTAAATATCGTCATTGGCAAGATTTGAATTGGACGTGAAGTTTGGTTGACGACCCATGGTGTTCTCATCGGACGCCTTCTTCCGACATTCATTTTTCCAATGTCCATCCTTGCCACAGTAATGGCAGCTCCCGTTGCGACGTTTGCTGTTGCCAGCACCATTGTTGTTGTTACCGCCGCCTCTTCCTTTTCCTCGGGCCCCCGTTCCACGATTGCCACCACCACGGCCAGCGGGATTGCGATTACTTGATGAAGGATTACCAACAGCAATGAGAGCATGGTCATCATTGGAATGTCCACTAGGACGCTTCATAACACCGTTTCGTAAGGCAGCCTTCCATTCAGCCTCAACAGCCAAATTCACAAGTGGTAGGGTTTGCTCAGAGCTCGGAGCGTGCGAGAGGCGGTCGACCACATGACGAAAGTCCCACGGCATCAATGCTAGAAGTTTGATCACAATATTGTTGTCCGTCTCAGCGGCACCGACGCCGGCTAGACGCTTGACCAGTAAGCTGAACCGGAGAAAGAAATCCGGCAGCGTTTCTTGACGAGGGTTCCAGTTAATCTTGGCCCATTCCATAGCAACCTCGATCCTATCGATCTTGGTAATATGTTGATGATGAGCCACCAAGGCTTCATAAGCCACTTTCACGTTGGTTATTCCATCCACATATTGATATTGGCTTAGATCCAGAGTTTCGATCAAAATGCCGAACGCCTTCTGATCGTTTGAAGCGTTGTCGGCAGTCACAGGTGCGGTCAACAGTCCATGTAGCCCCTTGGCCATAAGTCGACCGGCGAAATACACGCGCCATTCATGATAGTTGTGTTCCGATTGCTTGATCGTTGACACAGTAGACATAGTTCTTCCTTCCTTCCTTGTATTGGGCGCTTAACCTATTACACGTTGCAGGTTCTTGGGCTTGAGACCGGGATCGCAAATCGCAAAGTGATTATCGTGGACACGCTACACTACTCCTGCTACTTATATATCGTTGTCGTTGCCGTCTCTTCGATGTGGCACAATCTTCATCGCTCTATGGTGCATACAACTTGCGAGTATGTTCAAACCAGAGAGACGTCGTCCAGCGACGTCTCCGATCGATACGCCACCGTTGCACGCAGGTTCTAAGGTTCAAACTCGCAGCGTCTCATACAGCGCTGGCGCTTTGAACCTCAACACTCCCCTAACCTGAGTGCGATGTGGCGTTTTGAGCTCCTATCGGTCTTCCACTGGCGGCCCCTTGCGTCTTGCGTTGTTTCTCTTGTTTAGCGGACGTTTTTGAGGAGATTCCTTGGTGCATGATTTGTAACCTGGCGCAGAAGATGTCTGGCGCGTGTGAACTGCGGCTGAAGTGTAAGAGTGAATTAAAGTTAAAGCAACCTAAGTCTGTTCCTATCTTGTTTCTCGTTGGCTATCGCACAGCCTCGCTAGGAGCTTCAACTTCTGTGGCCTCTCAAGGTCAGTCGTTCACGTCGCCAAGACAGCTGGAGTGGAAGCAGATGCAAGTAAAGCTGCTGGAATCAAGTACTGCATTGCGACTACAATTGTAAATTGACGGTTTACATAAGAGCAGTTCCATCGTTGTATTCCAATAGAACACCGGTTGGAATTCCAAAGAATGTTCGAATTTGCACTTTCGAATTCGAAAAATTGTTCGATTTGTTCGAATTGGAGTCTTTTTGTCATTTGAACGAGGACGACATGGCAGCGTCTTCCTTCGACCCAACCATGCGGAATCTAGATGAAAGTCGTCCCAGAGATGGTGATGAGAGCCACCAAGAAGACGAATCGAACAAAGAACAAATTCCCCGTGTATTATTACCATCTCTCCAATGTATCCCCCAGCTCCCCGACGTAGCTTTGAAGGCTACCAAAAGCACTCTTGAATGCCTAGTAGATCACAATAGTTGTCATGGAACAATAGGCGATTCAAGCTCGATGATACTGAAGTCGACATGTATTTGATGATTAAAATTCGGACAACGGTGAATGAAACAGAGGCGTATTAACACGTTGAGGCATTAATGGCCCTTCTTTATGACGTCGTAGGCGGCGTTGAAAGCTGGTTTCTTTTGCAAGTTGGCGTCAAACAGCAACGGCGTGTACTGCGCACGCCACGAGTCCTTGTCCGAGACGCCCCACACGACGAACGCCTCGCACTTTGGGTTTTGTTGGCAGTTGGTCGCCACTTGGGCGTACCATTGCGCTTGCAACGTAAAGTCGGACGTGCCAACGTCCATTTCCGTCACGTGGATCCAAATACCCAAGTCAGAGTAGCGCTTGAAATTCGCCGCCATGCCGCCCATTTGACTCGTCGCGCCATATTGAGTCATCAAGTGCATTTGGAAACCCATGCCGTCGACCAAACCCTTGGCCTTAAGACCCTTGACCAAGTTAAAGCAAGCATCCGCCTTGGCACCAGCAGCATCGCAGTTGTAGTCGTTGTAGAACAACTTTACGCCAGCAGGAGCGTACTTGCGAGCCAAAGTGAAGATTTGGGTGACGTAGTCAGGGCCCAACGTGTTGTAGAACACATCACGCTTCAAGCCACTGCCGTCGTCGGCAACAGCTTCGTTCAAGACATCCCAGGCGATGATCGTGGGGTCGTTCAACGCGGCGAAGGTCTTTTGGATGCGGGTTTCAATCGCCGCCCACAATTGCGTCGCGGTCAGCGTCGTCGAGACACAGCCGCCATTCACAAAGCTCGAGCAGTAGAACGTTGGCATTTGGTTGTGCCAGACCAAGCAATGACCGCGCATCTTCAAGCCCTTCTGCTTGGCGTAGGCGATTTGAGCCAGCGACTTGGAGAAATCAAAGACGCCTGCGGAGCGCTCATGGGCGTCCCACTTCATGCCGTTTTCAGAGACCAACAAGTTGAAATTGTCAGGGACGATCGTGCCGTAGTTGGTCGGGTAGTCCGTCGCTGCGCCAAAGTAAATGGACGACGAGCTGCTCGGAGGAGACGTTGGGGCTGCCGTAGGTGCAGTCGTTGGGGCAGCAGTTGGAGCCTTTGTAGTTGGTGCAGTTGTGACTGGAGTTGCTGTCGTAGGAGCAGCCGTCACTGGAACTTTGGTTGTCGGAGCAGCGGTGACGGGAGCTTTTGTTGTCGGGGCGGCGGTGGATGGCGCCGTCGAGGGGCTGCTAGGGGGTGCATTCGATGGTGTCAAGCATTGCGAGTAATACTGCGAAAACTGCACGCAGACAAGACCAGCATTACAAGTCGTCGGACCTGAATACCCAGCACCACCGCAGGTTCCATATTCGGCCACTTGGCTCTGCACAAGAGCGAAAGATGTCGCCAAGGCAGCAATTGTCGCGGAGATCTTCATCGTTGAGGGCAAAGTGTCAAATGAAATTCAAGTGGCATTTGAGAAAGTTGGAATTTGAGAAAGTTGCTCGTCGTGTCGCCTTGACTTTTCATTCACGCTGAGTAGCGCTCTGCTGCAAGTTCTTTATCCATCTCTGTTGCATATCATCATGGGAATTTGGAGTCCACGACGTCGATCTAGGCGTTAAATTTGTCTTGAATATTGAATCTTCCAGCGAAAAACAGCCAGGATTCCTCTTAACGCTTGGGGAAGGCAGTGAACTGAAGACCGTCGAGCTTGTCGATGCGCTGACATGGCTGGAAGTACACTCAGGGCATCAAAGAGTCAGATTGGATGCAATCTTGACCCAACGTTGCAAACAGTTGCTGTTCATCGTTCTATTAACCCCTGCACCCCCTTGACCCTTAAAGCACAGTATGCATCAAATCTAAGGCCCATTCCCTTGAAACAATATCATCAAAGCGCAGACGTCAGTGCCTTGTAGTTCGCCTGGATAGGAGGGAGCTCTACAGTTCCACCGGTCACGTTTAACGCTGCAAGCGTGGCAGATTGCTTTGGGTCAAGTTGCTGAACGATAATGTTAATCAGTATACATTGTAAGTTGGAAAGAGTTTCGTCAATCCTGATGAAAGACCGTGCAGTATGATAGAATTTGCGCCGAGTGGATGCTGATATGTATGGAATGAGCAAGACAACATTCAATATCAATAGGCCTACGTGGAACAATCAACGAAGTGAAACGTTGGGAAGGATGGGAAGAGCACTGACGGTGCGACTGTCATTTCCACGCTGTTCTTGCAAGGAACTAGAGTTGATGCGCTGCCGAAAGATTGCCATAGCCAGCCATATTACTTCATATTGCAGTAGTAAACTAGAGCACATTAAGGTATGGAGCACACGACGATGCAATGAGTGATTCACTTGTAAATCGACGAAGAGGTCACTCAAAGCTCCTAGCTGGATGAAAGAACTCGTCTTGAAGCATCGAAATCCATCATGTTTGGCTCAATTTTTAGCACTTTCGACTGTCAAATCCACTACAATACTTGGTTAGCCTTCCTCAGTTTTGCTTATGGCATAAAGTTTCCCAAAGATTCCCCGCCGACTTGTGATTTGGAATCTGGCTATGCAAGCCTTCAATGGCTGTCTGCAGCTACTAGACATTGTCGATAATATATATCCTCGACTTATGCGCAGGAATATCGAGGATATTATTTGGTAAATGCACTCTCAGCTGCAGGAACGTTATCCGGAAATTTTTTGGAAGTTTTTTTGAAAAATATCAAAAAGTATTTTTTCGATTTTCTTGAAAACGTGTCCTGCCTGAGTTTATCCGAAAAGCATGAACGACCCCATTATCCGGAAATTATTGGAATTGACCAATCAGAAACCTGAATCCGTCCCTGAAGTATGGATGGAATGTTCGCCGACCAGCCCCTTAAGGAAAAAGCGTGGACGTGACAATGTACTATTAATAGTAGCAAATTCACCTCTAAATTTGATATTCTAAATACTTTATAAACATATAGTACTGTAATATAGAGGTTACTTTTTAATCTATACATTGGACACCAAAAGACCTTGGGGTCAGTTCGACCAAGCATGACTCATATCTGGATTATATATTATCCAACCCGCGCAATCGATAGATCTTGATCTAAGGAAGAAGTATAACCTGAACATTTATAAATTGTTATTTAGGGCCTGTTTGGTTCCAGTGAAAATTTCATGAAATTTGCTACTTTTCAACAAACTTGCAGTTTTGTCATATGTTCGAATTTTTCGGCGTGTTTGGATTTGTCAATTTTTGGTCATTTCAGAGTCCTATTTCATGAAATAAATATACAGGTCAGACCTGTATCCCTTCGAGGACGACGGGTGCAAATTTGCACCAGATACACTGTTTGGGTTACAATTTGAATCCTAACTTTGCAACGACGACGACTCATGGAAATATAAAACGTCGATGAAGATCCCAGTAGTTTCAGCTTCAGTTTCACATAAATAGAACCCTAACATAGAACACTAAGGTGCCCATTTGGCCATTTGAAGATGTCTGTGATGTCGGGACCATACGCTGCACCCATGCATGAAAGTGATACAATCGAAGTCGAAGTAGTTGATGTTACGACCACTCTGCACCGCATGGCAATGGATGGCTTTATCCTGAATGATGAAGACTCCAGTGATGATAGCGACGATAATGATGAAATACTCATTGACAATGAACAGGGATACATCCCCTTTGATAGTCAATTCAACAATCACGCTGAATCAGCTATATTACCCTTAAATTTGCACCTCCAATTTATCCAACCGATTTCAATTTTCAGCCTTTTATTTACTTGTGACGATTTTGAATCTATTGCGACGAATACAAACAAGTATGCAGTACTCAACTGTGCAATCTCGTGGAATCCTGTGACTACGAAGGAGTTGAAAGTGTGGCTTGCAATTGTGATATTCATGGGAGTCCACCAAATTGCTACACCAGCAGAGTGTTGGAGACAAGATCCAAAGTCACCACATTATCCATTTTGCAGCTACATGACAAGAGATAGGTTTAAGCAACTTCGTCGATACATACCTTGTATCGTTGGTGGAATGTGGTGGAACCGGATATTCAATATTATCCGAAATAGACGGACCTGGTTGAAAACCAACTGTTCCTTCAGCGCGCGGCACACATATCACGCGTATTCACACTGCATGACTGAAACAACAACTTTTGAATCCCATGTTATACATTATGACAAGCACAAACATCCCCTTTGCCGCTGCAGCAGAGCTTTCCAAACTTGGAATGCGAAAAATTTGGCCACCTCTGCAGAAACACTTTTTCGTCGTTCTGGCAATGACGCTGCAAGCACATCGCAATGGGTACTACTGTAGATATTACAAATGCACGTGCACCCTCGGTGAGCTCGTTTGAGCTTGCCGGAATTTGTGAGTGGAAACGCAAGATTGTTTTCAACTTCTCCGTGGGGTTCTTTATATTCTTCAGACTCAAACGACCGTCAAAGTCGAAGCAGCCGCCACGCTTCCTCTTGTTGCCAACAATCTAGTTGAGTTGAGTTTGCAGGAGTATTATGATTTTACTGTACATCGCTAGTCGTGTGTAATTCGGAACCAGCACAATTCAAAGATGATTCACCTACACATGCAACTGCACCAGCACATGCAACTGTACCAGCAGAGTTTTGTTGGTCGCTGGTGATGTCTTGTGTTGAGTTCTGTGATGTAGATGAAGTTGCCTTGAAAATATCGTACTTCATTTCTATCGCCATTGCATTTAGAAGTTGCATCAATTGCCCTTTCTGGTTTGAATTCAAATTATTGTTGCAAAAAGTCTCTATTTGCTCCATGGTGGTACTTGGCTTGTTGAATTCTATAACTCGTCCCACCATATCCAAGATATTTGTCTCAGGGGGGCATTTGCAAAACTTGGCAATAAAATCAAATGCCAGGTCTTTCAATGGTTTCAGAGATAGTGCTCCTGAAAAGTTTATAGCTCGGCCCATTTGTAAATCACAACAAACAATTGGTTTCCACTTCGACACCAGCTCACTTAAATTGCGATTGTTTTTGTTGGCCACGTTCAAAAGGAACAACGCGTCTCGCTTGTATTTCATTGCCTGAGACAATGATTTGTGCCTTGCACTGAGCATAATGTCACCTTCCTCACCACCACCCCAAACAGCCAAAAGATAAGCTGTCTTCCGGCACGAATGTGAGCCAAACGGGCCAGATCTACCAAGCAGCTTATCACAAACAGATTTAAATCGATGATGGAAGGATTCTGCAGCATAATGGCCATCACAATCACCTTCAAAGAGGTATCCATGATCAGAAATATTTGACAAATGCAGATACATCAGCAGATGGCGAATAGGACAGAGCATAGGAAGCACATCGTCACACCATAACATCAAAGTAACAGGTGCAGAGTCGCATTTGCCCTGGATATTTAATGCTAGAGCTTCAACGATACCGTCATGACGTACAATAGCTAAATCAGACAAAAAATGATCGAGCTTGATTGATACAAGCTCGTCTCCACGCAAAAAGAGTTTAGTGCAAAGCAAAACCATGACAAACAGCTGGAAATCAGGATAATGATTTGACGAAAGCAGATGGGTACGAACATTCATCAATTCCCAAGGTGAAAGGGGTGAGTCACCTTGGGCTCTGTATCCAGAACTTCTTTGAAAGCTGGCTTTCGCAGTATTTTCGACAATTTCGGAGACTTTGGGATTTCCTTTTCTCCACAATAATGGTGATCCTCTATGAAATCGGCAACCAATAAAGCTGCTATCAGTGCTGAATTTGCAACATTCTTGACAATGGTCGAAAAATTGCCCACGCTGCCCCCGTGCTGCATGAACAACTGTAATAGCAGAAAGCATCTGATCCACGTTGCGCGGATCATTCCAACCTCCCTGGGCTGTCATAGGACGGCCAAGGACATCCACGCATGGTGATGTGTAACCTATACGATAAAAAGTCGAGCCAGTTTGGCCGCGTTTATAGTTGATGAAGTCTGCAATTGTTGTGGGGTTCATAGAGGGGCAAAATGGCTCTGGTGGGTTATCTAAGAGCACCAAGAGGCTCTCGTAGTCGCCTATTAAAGAACAAAAGAACTTCAAACCATTGAGATGCTTTCTGTAAGCCAATTTTGAGTTGAGTTTGAGGCATCTGGACCCTGTGTGAGAGCGCGACACATTGGACTGTTGGAGAGCTAGTTTAGCCAAGAGCTTGCTTACTTCACTGTCGACTCGTTGTTGCACGTCAGGTTCGAGCATATACGAGCATTTTGATCGTGGCATTCTGTGGACAAGATACAGTACAAGAGTGATAAGGCACGATCTTGGTACGGATAATTATATGTTATCCGTATGGTGGAGTTTGGTGGAGGTTGGTTGAAGCTTGGTGGAAGTCCAGTTAAGTGCTGTTATTTTGATTTATTGCCAGTTTTTGCCCGAATACATACACATATCCGATCCACAAGTGGCTTCACAAAACTGGTATTCAAAGCTCGATCCACTTGTTTCAAATGTCAAGTCAAAATTCAAACAATATTACCTGCCACCGACCAAAGTAAGTGTAGATGAAATGATGATTAGATTTAGTGGTAGGAGTACACACACTGTCCGCATGAAAAACAAACCTATCTCGGAAGGATACAAGGTCATTGCATTGTGTGGACGTGGCTATTGCTATGCATTTGAACTGATATCCCGAGTTGAACAATCTAGCGTGGCTGCAAATCCTCACATCAGTGACGCTGGAAATATTGTGATACACTTGGTCAAGCAATTGCCATTCACGCAAAGGAAATTTAGCGTCTACATGGACAATTACTATTCCAGCATACCATTATTTCAATTACTACGAAGAATTGGAGTTGGAGCATGTGGCACAGTCAGATCTAATTCCCGTCACTATCCACAGGACATGAAATTTAGGGGTCAACGAAATGCCCAGTTTGATTGGAACACTCTTAAAAGCAAGCCTGTCAATGGTGTACTTGTAGTTTTTTGGATGGATAATGGACCCGTGCAAATGCTCTCAACAATTCATCATGTCAACAGTGATCAATGGTTCATAAATCGTACAAGACGACGCCCTCGTGTGACTTCAACAAATGCTAACACTGTCCTTCGAGTGTTTGGAGATGACCACACAAAAGAATTAAATTTTCCCAAGGTTATTGACGACTACAACTGCAATATGAATGGTGTGGACATATGCGATCAACTTCGTAGCTATTATTCATTGCAGCTTATTTCCAATCGCACGTTGCTTCCCATATTTTTCTGGCTGATGGACACAGTTGTGATCAATGCTTATCAAATATTTAAATTGCAAAGCCCGAGTAGCAATTTATCGCACATAGATTTTCGTCTACAACTCGCCTGGCAACTCATTTTCGAGGGCACGACAGATCAAACAACGAGAAAACGCCGCAGGGAGCATGCTGCCAATCTTGATAGAACAGAAACTCCAATGAAAGCAACCTACTTGACCAAACACATGGTTGAATTACCAATGTGTCGTCTGCATCCTGCTGGTCACTTACCTGTCTTCACGGCAACTCGGCTCCGTTGCTTTTACTGTCGGTTTAAGTTGAAAAGATCGCCGAGCAGCAAGCAAGCACCACAAACAGACGTTGAATGTGGCTTCTGCCATGTGCCTTTGTGTATGTCGAAGAAGCGAAATTGTTTCTTCGATTTCCACCAAGTTCAATAAACATATGAATCATGACAATCTCTTTTGTACTTTGATTTTGTATTGAAATGTGATGCAAATTTGCACCGAATCATCCGTCCACGAAGGGATAATTGTAATGACATTTTGTACCAACATTCTGCGACATTTGTCATTTTATGAAATTTCACAGAAACAAAGTTCACAGTCACCAAACAAGCCCTTAGGGCCTGTTTGGTGACACTCTAAATTGTGACTGGGTGAAATCGATAGCCAATCAGAATCGAGTATTTGCCTTCTTGACAAAAACACACGCAAAACACACATTCAAACCTTTACTTTATTGAAGGTACTTTCATGTTACACTTGAACTCACTATGCCTGAATAGTATTTGAGAATATTTCAATTTTTAATCAAAAATACAAATTTCAGTGGAAACGACAATCTACTATCTACTATCTACTACTTATATAAAAGGGAAAGAAAGTCTGTGTGTCTGTGCACACTCAAAATGTCCGTCGGCTCTACCACCATCCACTGGACAAAATAACCCTCCTTTTCCTATTTTGGGGTTCTACACTCAAAAATTGCCTTTTTCAAGTATACCACTCTCCTCACTACACTTGATAATTGTATGTACTTATCGTAATAAAATAATTAAATAAAATGGGAGCTCTCGCGAGAGTCCAGGAAAGTCTGTTGATTGGACAATACTGTGCATTTTTGGATGTTGGGGAGGGGTGACAACTTGAAAGACATGAATTTTATGAGTTTTAAAGAAATATTATTTGGATTTAACTCCGTCGTCATGTCAACCATCCTACTGAATCAACTCCAGGGGCACGGATGACGCTCAGCTCAAATCAGCAATATGGTCAATCGAACACGAAAAAAACGTTGTGTTTTGCTGTAGTTACGGCTTGTTGACGCTAGCGCTATATTGAGCGCTGCTCCCTGTTGTCATGCGCCATCATCTCGGTTCAGACTGTGAGTACAGGATGCACCAGATTCGAGAACACGATCAGGACGCAGTTTTATGACAATTGTTTAGTGATTGGCTCCGTCGGGGACTGAGCCGATCGTAGGGCAGAAGAGTTTCTAGCCTTAGTTTGGAATTCACAGCGATCTAATCAAGTGCCATTCTCTCCATCTCGTGTGTTTGACTGAAGTTTGACCCTGGACTGGCAACAGGGCTCCAGTGCGCTGAAGTTGGTAGCTGCTGTAGGAATAGTCGAATTCAACATTAGGTGAACGTGCACAACACCATGCAAGCTAGAGTTCATGTCGTTCTACGCCAAACAAAATCATCGAATAAGCTATGTAAAGTCACCGCTACACACTTTAGCGAGAATTGTGAACATAAATTAAATCAATCGTGTCAACGTCAAATATCCTTGCACTCGCCCGAGAGAAGCCGGGTAAAGGCACTGCATTAAAAATCGTTTCGAGGTACCATTTCTACTGAAGAATGAAAACGAGCTGCATGCGCAATGACCACACCAAAATAGATTTTGTAGTCGCGTCAGATGAACACTGGGAACGAATGTACGAACGCTACATTTAGCTTGGATGAGCTCAAGATTATTCTTAGTTCAACTTAGCAGTGTGATTAAACGAATGAAGGCGACTGTAAAATTAAAGTGGTGTTTTGAGGCAGTTGGCGCTGCAGTGCACTTTAGTTGGTGCTGCTTCAGGATTAGTAGAACTCTATATTAGGCTTAAGTACAAGCTACCATTTGATTTAGTCACTGAAATTATACGCTTTACAGCATGATGAGTGAACGCTGAAGTCAGAGGTATACATTTCACGAAACGGGCGCCCCATCAACGTAGCCGGGTAAAAGGCACTAGTAAACCTATAAAATAATATTTTATAGGTAACCAGTAGGTTTATATTATAAACCTACTGGTTTAATTTCGGATTCATTGAATTTTCAAATGCAATTTGAAAATGCATTTCGAAGCAGAACAGCTGACATTCTGTGTGTTTCATCGGGGGAATAAAATCTATTGACGGCGCAGAGCCTATCCAGTCGACACGAATGCATCAAGAGAGCAACAAAGCGCCGACAGCAGTGACTCATTACGGCGCAGTAGGAAGATCCAAGGAGCGCGTTTTAAAGGTGTGGGGGGCTTCGACTTTCCCCCTCCAGTCCCCCCCTCCAGCGAAATTCACGGATTGAATGCTTGGAAATCAACTAGACTATGGCAACAAAGCGAGAGACGATGTATCGAATCATGGAATAAGTCATGGACTCCTATCCCCATTGCTCCATGGGGGAAACGACTGCGTCGAGGGACTCGGTCCAAAGTTAGATAAAAAATACTCTATTAATAGTTGGCGGCATACTTAGAGCTGTTCAACATAAGGCGCCT
Source organism: Aphanomyces cochlioides (assembly GCA_019828595.1). Taxonomy (NCBI): domain Eukaryota; phylum Oomycota; class Saprolegniomycetes; order Saprolegniales; family Verrucalvaceae; genus Aphanomyces; species Aphanomyces cochlioides. The sequence continues at coordinate 199,655 of JAHQRK010000004.1, forward strand.
GGCCGGTGGTCGTCGGCGTTGGGTTTCGTGCAAGGCGTCGTTTGTCGATGAATTTCTTTGCTAAGTAGACCAACAATGCAAAGAGGGCAATGCTGGCGACGACAACGACGACAGTGACGGCAGTTCTCGTTTTTGGATCTACTTTTAAATAAAAACCTGCCTCTCGCTGTCGTACCTTCAATACCAAATGCATGTCCACGAGTTGGAGCTGGCGTTGGAACACGCGTATGGGCAAGCATATACGGCTCCGTGCAGCCCAAACAGCAGACATTCACAAGTTTCCAATCGTTGTCGTAGCCGTAGCCTAGTCCACCGCTGTAGTAGGAAATACCAAACGTCTGGATCGGTCGAACAAACGACTGGTTGCCCCAGCACGCTTTCAACGCCGCGGTGGAATTCGATGGTTGATCCATCGCCAAGTAAAACTTGTCGTTGTTTAGCCAGGAATAGACGCCAATGTCGACCGTCAGCACAAGGTTGGGATTCCCACGCAAGTCTCTACAAGCCACGCGCATCAGAGCCATCAAGAAGGACAATCGAATGGCGTACATTATGCCGACTTCGATGTCAAAGTATGGGAAATTGGACGCAGCCACTTGGAGATTCGTCAAGTTGTTGAATGAGAGATCTCTGGAGAAGGTGAGAGAAGGCTTTCAGAGCGATCACGTACATGATCGTCGGCATGGGCGGCCACGTTTCAATCGAAGTCAGCTCGAGATGCGAAAAGTCATATGTGAAATAGCCTTCCGTCCATCCTCTCGTGGCCGGCAAGTCGATCGTTTTGCCTTGGATCGTGTCGTTCACACACGGCGTCGAGTTGCCAGTCGTGGCGTTGCGGCACGTGGTCAAAATCCTCTCGGCTTGGACACCAAACATTGACAAGACGAGCGTCACGGCGAAGACAAGACGCATGGCTGCTTAGTCGGGTGGGTTTTTTCAAAATGGTGAGATTTTGACAGCATTATGGCCATCTGGTCGCAAGGAACCATACGATCAGGAGCAAGGTGGAGGGAACAGCTTCCAGAGCTCCTCGGACCCGAACGCATGTCTCTAGGGAAGATTTATACATCCGTGGAATCAAAGATGTCGAGGTTGAACGCGTCCAACTTGTCCAGTCGTCGATAGGAATTCACTAAGTCGTCGATAGCGTATGGACCTGCACGACTGAAGTCTTGCTGAGCTATCGCGGGATTTTGAGCCGCGTGGCGCTCTTCCAAGGAGAAAGTGATACAATCCAACGCATGCAGTGGATAAAATTCACTCGACATCGAGTATAACACCCAACTTCCCAAAAAGTCGGGAGCCATGCGTTGGACACTGCCACGATTCTCAATAAGGCTCCATGCTACACTGTAGTCAAGGTCGAGAGGGGCTTCTGCGTCTAGGAGCAGCGAGGAGAGCAAGATGAAATCCCCAGCAGGATGGAATCGAATTCTCGATGGAAGAATCCTTTACAGGTCATTTTTGGGTCAGGGTCACGGGTGCAGGTCACAGGTTCTTTCTAGGTTTTTACTGGTTTTATTCGACTTTCTGATCAGATTTTAGGTTTTTCTGATGCAAACTGCAATGGCAAAGCCTTAAACTGCGCGGACGACGTCAGACATCCGCCCAGAAAATTGCGCTCACCGCAGCGAAGCGGAGGTCGAGTGAAACATTTTCTGTAGGCGGATGACTCGGAGGAGGGAGCCCCCAACGTGCACGAAAAAGGGGCTTCTTTATATTTTTTTCATCGGGCAAGGCGGCAGGTTGGCCGCAAGGCCGTGCCGCCACCCTGATGAGGCCTGCTAGGGAATGACAAAGTATGGCTCTCTAACTCTTCCTGGTGGTGGAGATATCTTCAATATTGTCATGTGACCTAATATGTGACCTGACCCGAAATTGACCTGTAAAAGACCTTAGGACCTGGTCGAAGTTTGCAACAACGACTTTTTGGAGTTCGACTTAAGTCGTTGAAGACAAGTCGACGAGTGGTCGGCGTCGTCAACTTTACAAAAGTCGGACAAATCGTCAATATAGAACCAACGCAAGGGCATTTCGTTGTTTCGAATAGTTTGCACGATTCGTAGAAGGCCTGGATGTCGCCACCTATCGCTCCCTATTGCAGTAACAGCGCCAACGATCATGGCTTCATCGCCAGCACTGTGATTTCATCCATTTTAACCAGTGAAATTGCAAACGACATCGACTTTTCTCAAAAAAGCTATCGACTTTTTCACAAATCCCTCTATACAAACTTTACATGTTTTCGTCTACTTTTTAAAAAGTAGGTCCAGGACCTACTTGGGGAAAAAGTCGATAAACCCATCTATTTCTGATAACATCGACGAAGAAAAAGTCGACTTTTTCCAACCTTCTCGATAAGTTTGAGCTTGGCGTTCGTTGTAACTCGAAATGTACAGTGTTTTTCATGGAGAATCGAGTGGTGTGGAGATTTTCCACGTCTCCCCACCGAGCTAGAGCGCTTTGGACGGAGCAAAGCCCCGACTGACTCGAGTGAAATGCCCCACAGAGTGCACCCCCTTGCCCCCCCCCCTTCACCCCTCAAGTTGGGGCTCAAGCCGAGAATGAACAAGGGGGGAGGGCACGAGACGAGCAGGGCTGGAAAGAGCGTCGAGTTGGGCTATCGTGGCGGTCAAACTGTGGGAAGTAGTCCAGAGCAGGACGTAGAAGAGAGCAAAACCCAAGTCTGGCTACCAATTGCAATACATTGTAGGCTAGATTCCTCGCAACATATCAGCAATTGGAGTCTTGTTGGCAAGATCGCTATCACTTTCAAACTTGGAGGGCGTATAGATATTATAACGTACCCCAAAGTCAAAGGCAGCAACGCTTGGGCAGTCGTAGCCATCGAGAAGGGTAGAATCACATGGGGAAGGGCAGCAGCCGAGCTGGGGGGGGCATTTTTTGAGCTTAATGAATTATCGCCATGTGAATCAGGTGTGGAAACTTAGCCCGACAAGCAGATCTAAGGCGCGGTAGTTTGTTTCTTCAAGTTCGTATTGTCTAATCGATTCGAATTTGGAGTTACCCCGTAATGCGTAACTCGTAAGCATGCAGAACTCATAAGCCACATAGTGGAACCACTCTTAAAATTCATATTTAGTTATAAAAATCTAAAGGAAAAACCTTTGTGACATTTATATTGTAATTGCAGATATATTTTGGCCTTGCCACAATGGCGTAGTTGGTAACGCGACGGCACTATAGCAGTAGAGGAAGGACCCCGGGTTCGAGTCCCGGGGGGGCGGTCGTTTTTCCAAAAAAATGAATATATATTTTCATATTACATTTTCTTCTGGATCTATTACTTCCTCCACCACGTTCAGTTGTTCCAATATCCCATTGTCTTCCTCGTCATCCTCTTGCTCTTCAACATATTCTGTGGTCTTGACTTGCAGTTTTGTCTTCACGAAACCATTTACAATTGTGGATGTTGCTATGTCATTCCATGATTTGTGAATCCATGTCACAATTTTGCTTCTTGTCGGTGGGATCATTCTAAAGGTCCCGTTTTGTGACTGGGCGTCAAACGCTTCCACTTGCTCTCGTAAGTCAGCAATCCACAGGCGTCGTAACCGTTCCTTCAGTGGCTTATTCCAGCAAACATCGGCTGGCTGACAGCTCCACGTGAATTTCGGAGGCACTTTCATAAGAATAACATTGATATCTTCTGCATATTTGACCACCTTCTCCGTCCAATGGCCGGAGAAATCATCCCACAGCAAAATAATCTTTTCCTCCATGCGCGGACGGCTGCCGAAGTGAAACTTGAGAAATTCCAATGAGATATCGCCATTCCACCACGCACTGCGGTTGCCGTGGATCACACAGCGATGCTGCGTCATGAGCTCCTTGACCTCGCGCCACACAGTCTTCCCAAATCCATTGCGACAGCTGCGGTTCTCTTGGTCCGTTCCATCGACTGTCGAGGCCTTCTGCTTCAAGACCAAGAACAGCGGATACTTGATGCCATCCGAATCTGCCAAGATCATTGCCGTGGCACGCTCCTTGTCCTTACCACCACAGCGGAGCCACACAGTCTTGGCACCCTTTGGATTGATCGTCGTACGGGGTAAGTACTCGTAAAATATTCCAGTCTGGTCAGCGTTATAGACTTTCGTCACACCAAACTTGGAGACCATTGCAGCGACTTCGGCCGAGAAAGATGCTTGGGCCGCCTGGCCATCACCGTCCGTGTCCTGACCTTGTCTGGTTTTCATCCTCAGAGCCAAACCATGACGACCTCGGAAGCTGGAGCACCAATCCCGACTGGCTTTGAACTGTTGGGGTGAAATACCCTGCTCGGATGCAACCTCTCGAGCCTTCATTTGAAGCATTGTAATTGTCACGGGAGCTCCAAGGTTCCGAATATCGCATATCCATTTGACAATGTTTTCTTCCACATCCGCGCTCAATGTTGTTGATACACCCATTGCTCTTGTTCGCGTTTGATGCTTTGTTTTGCTGCGGTGGGCGTTCTCTTCTATTCGAACCCTCGATTTCGACCATTTGTATACCATGGACCGAATGTCCTCACACCTTGACGGGGTTGAAACGGCGTCCGGCCAGAACTTTGTTATCGTTGCGACCATCCCACACACTTGGAATGAATTGATCACATCTAGTTTGAACAGCCATGAATAGGCCCTTCTTTTATGCTGCTTCGGCTTCTTCATTGGATTTTCGGGGTGGAGTTTTGGTCGCCCACACGAAATGACACCATAGATGTTTCCTCGGCGAGGCTCACTCATGAATTTGCGGAAGTGCAGTCAGCTCATCTCATCCCTTCTAAATATTATAGATCCTTAAAAATTATTTTTACTGCTAAATTTAATGCAGGTCAGTTTCATTACATATTTGTATAGTGCTTATGAGAAACGCACGTCCCACCCAAGTGTCGAAGTCCAACCAGATCTTAATTTGAATAATTTTGGATTTTCGACCGTGTCTTATGAGTTACGCATTACGGGTATTGTCCTTTTCAGCGAAATGTGGACTTGGCAGGTCATTGGCCAAATCGCCTATTAATTGACTGTACTAAATTTAATATGAAATATCGTATAGTATACAAAGTTAAGTACAATTTCTTCCAGGCAATGGTAGTAAGCTAAGTTCACTAATACCTGCATCCCAGAATACCATCATGCATGATTTCTACGCCCAATACAACCTCGTTATGAAGTGTCAAGACGCCGCGCGTATCTTCCGCGAGTCAGCGTCCATCATGGCCTTTCCTTTCCCCAAGTCATATAATTAAGGTGATTTGATTGGTCAAAATATTTAAAATAATGATATATGATTGGCTAGTCGATTGTTAGTCGATTCTGGCAAGTCGATTCGATTCGACAGCAATCGACTAGCCAATCATATCACGTTAAAATTTGTTTTCAGCGAATCATAATTATTTAAATTTTTACTGTCTTGTAGACGCAACTTGACAAATCGCAACGACCATGATTCCTTGCGCAAAAACTGCGCATCCCCAGAGTGGCTGATGGCTCTAGGAAGAACTCTTAAAACAGTATTGGTAGAAGATACATTTCAAGAGAAAAAGACATTCAAAATCGATTTGGCCAACAGACTGGAAAGTCCAAATTTGTGCGAAATTGACAATATCCTATTTATGACAAAAGTATACGTGAAATATGCCACGCTGCCCCCCAAGTTGCCCTACGTCTTCCCCCTCCAAGTTCCCCCTCCAGCTGAATTCACAGGTTGAATCATCGCAAGTCAGCTAGACTATGCCAACTAAGCGAACGTATCCACGAAGGCTAGCAATGAATCCACTTTTATCCACTACTCCAGGGGGAACTACGTGGGCGACGGGGGGATATGCAAGTCATCGAGGCCCATGAATGAGAACATTTACTTGGTGATATACTTAGAGCTGTTCAACATAAGGCACTTGGTCAGTGGTCTTTGGCGTTGCGTTCTGCGCCCGGCGTCGTTTGTCGATGGTTTTCTTTGCAAAGTAGACCAAGCATGCAACGAGGGCAATGCTGGCGACGACAACGACGACAGTGACGGCAGTTTTCGATCCTGAATCTACTTTTAATGAAGAATGTGGTGAATTTCTCACTGTCATACGTTCAGTGCCAAATGCGAGTGCAGGCGTTGTCGCTACAGTTGGCGCTACAGTGGGCGCTACAGTTGGCGTTATAGCTGGAACCATTTGTGTAGGAAAAGTATGAGCAAGCGTATACTGCGTTGAGCAGCCCAAACAGCAGATATCGACAAGTTTCCAATCGAGGTCGTGGCCGTAGCTTTGTCCATCGCTTTTGTAATGAAGAGCAAACGTTTGAATCGGGCGCACAAACGACTGGTTGCCCCAGCACGCTTTCAACGCCGCGGTGGAATTCGATGGTTGATCCATCGCCTAGTAAAACTTGTCGTTGTTTAGCCAGGAATAGACGCCAATGTCGACCGTCAGCACAAGGTTGGGATTCCCACGCAAGTCTCTACAAGCCACGCGCATCAGAGCCATCAAGAAGGACAATCGAATGGCGTACATTATGCCGACTTCGATGTCAAAGTATGGGAAATTGGACGCAGCCACTTGGAGATTCGTCAAGTTGTTGAATGAGAGATCTCTGGAGAAGGTGAGAGAAGGCTTTCAGAGCGATCACGTACATGATCGTCGGCATGGGCGGCCACGTTTCAATCGAAGTCAGCTCGAGATGCGAAAAGTCATATGTGAAATAGCCTTCCGTCCATCCTCTCGTGGCCGGCAAGTCGATCGTTTTGCCTTGGATCGTGTCGTTCACACACGGCGTCGAGTTGCCAGTCGTGGCGTTGCGGCACGTGGTCAAAATCCTCTCGGCTTGGACACCAAACATTGACAAGACGAGCGTCACGGCGAAGACAAGACGCATGGCTGCTTAGTCGGGTGGGTTTTTTCAAAATGAAAAAGTTGAAACTGGTCTAGATCCCAGCGGTTTTATAGCCCCTTGATGAACGAAACACGGATAGAAACACTCGACTACACACTCATTCAGAGGATGGAGCATTGTTCGCAGTAGAGATCCCTTGGCTTGATGATTATTGTATCTTTGTCAGGATCTCATCACGGAGCTATCTTGAGATCCCAGGAGCGCGTTTCTCACACCCAAGGTGGCTTCTTACGTCACTCGCCAAAGCGGCGTTTTGAGCGCGCAATTCCAAGCTCGGATCGTGTCTCTCTCTGCTCGGAATGACAAATAAAGCATTGTTCGAATTGACTTGAAGTGTCCAAGTACCTACCTCATTTCCTGATCTGTGTTGTAGACTGCATAACCACATGTTGATATCTAATAGGTATATACAGTATGTACCTAACGTTAGTGAAACCTCAATATTCGTTGCGACCATTTTATCAACAATGCGGCCAGCAAAACAGCATTGCCGTGCTCAACAATGTGATTTTCACCGCTCAAGTGTCGCTGAGTGCTAGAAATGTAAGCAATGTGTTGCAAAATTCGTGGATTCAAAATGCAGCGTTCGTCCATCTAGGCTCTTAGCATGACGACATTGTCCCTGGCGTTTCACATGTTCTGTTGGGGTATTATCTACTAGTAGTATTGTGCGTTGCAACTTTTTTGGCTTTTCTGGGGTGAAATCTCTCGATTCAAGCAGATGTCGACTTGTAGGTTACCACAAAGAGTGCCTCGTGAGATTTGCACTGCAATTACCCTCGGCAAACTATAGATTTACATAACTCGGTCAATTTTGCAGCCAAGGAAAGCAGCATTCGGGGGGAATTGCTATAATATTTGTGCCCCCAAACTGTCTTGAGCTGTCCGTGGCAATAACTTGACCAATTTGACGATTTGGCTTTGACAATCGTCCATGCAGCCAATGCGTATGATGTTAGAGTTGCAAGATTTATATCGCAAATCGAGTTCAAATTACTCGTAGGGACTTGGGGGACAATCCCAATCTCTCGTACTTGATTGAGGATAACATTTAATGTTATCCTCACAATGGATGGAGCCTTGCTTGGAAAATGGCATTTCTTCGATCCATTAGCTCGTGTACTATTGATCACGAAAGAGATAAACTTTAATGTCAATGCCAAAACTCGTTACATAATTCATAGAAAACAGACCAGGATAAAACGTGAAAATCGCCTAATTTCCACGAGACAGACGTTCCGTCGTTCGTGGAGTTGATGGAGGCTGCACATAAGCAGTTTGATCTGTTGCAGGGGTTGGCTGGGCATTCCCATTCGGCTGAGGCGCATCGTGAGGCTCGGGCACTTCGTTCGGTTGAGGAATCCCATCGATGCTGCATTGGGAGCTACAAATCGTGCCTCGGGGATAAAGTTCATAGCGTTCTCGCCAATCTGCCACTATTCTTCTCACGAAATAGGCCAGAGTTGTCAGGAGAATACAAAAGCCGACCCCCATAAAGCCAAGAATCGTAATTGTCCTGATCGACAACACTTCAGGGTCTAGAGCGACAAATATAGTCGAATTTACACAAAAGAACGTACTCGTAGTGGGCTGGACGGGAACTGCCGTTGGATAATGTGGAGTGACAGGACGAGTATGGCCGAGTTGGTAATAAATTGAACAACTCTTGCAGCATAAATAGACAAGCGTCCACTTTGAGGGATCATATTGCCAGCCTTGGGGAAAGTACTGCTTCTGAAAGGACTGAATCGGACGGACATTGTCATTTCCCCCGCATGAATTGACAGCATCAGTCATCACGGTTGGTCCGTCCAACGTCAGGACAAAGGACGCATCATTGAGGCGAGTATAAACGTCGGAATCGACTGTGAGGAGGATTTTAGGATTGTCCCCCAAGTCTCTGCAAGAATTGGTTAAATATATATATCAAGATGAAAGCGTACAGCGTATTGAGTGGATACATTCGGAAGTTGTCATAGTTGAGGCTTAGATTTGTGACTTGATTGCCGCGAAAAGTACTAATGAAGGGAGGATATGCATATTAAATCTCGGGGGAGGGGGAATCACGCACAGTTGAGTCAAATGCGGGAGATAAACGTCCCACGAAATATTTTCCATCCACGTCAAACTCCCTTGATTGTAGCTGATATCTCTACAAGGATGAAAATTAAAGAAGCTCCTTGGGCAATGGAAAACGTACAAAGCCATGAGTGTTAGTGGCGTTTGAATCCAATTCTTCGTCAGCGCATTATGACTTAAATTTCTACACAAAGAACGCTGGAATGATAGATTTCCATGGATAGTGTGGCGTACAGTGAAACCAGTGAAGTGGGAATCGGCGTTGAGATTTCAGCGATATTGTTGTAGGCCAGATTGCTACAAAGGTCACAATTGAATGCAATGGACGATCGGATGGACATAAAGTACATGGATTGAGCGAACGGTGGCCAAGTTCCAATAAAAGTGATGCCAAGACTCGCGAATTCATAAGCTCCATTGCTGTACGGAGCCAAGAATGTTGTCGTTCCAGTGACGGTGTCATTTAAACAAGGCACGGACGAGTTGTTGGATTTTGTACACATGGTCAAACCGACCGACGCATGGACAGCGACAGCCATCGAGAGGACCAGCACAGCGCTTGGATGCATGCCAGACGAGAGGATCCCAGGACAAAGCCAAGCGAGTTGCGAAAAATGGGTTCTTTGACATGGGTGCTCATATGTTGACTACCAACTAATTCAAATTAACCATATAAATATATAAAAAACCTAACTCAATGGTTATTTAGGTTATTTAATCAATGCAGGGTTTTAAGGTTTTATTACAGATAACGTTGGATAAACACGATATCTTGTCGAGTCTATTCATTGCATTTGTTTCTTGAAAATGGATCAATAAGCGAAAGATCTTCGTGGGGTAATCATAGAGGCGTAGAATTTACATAACGAGCGTAAATAAGAGGTATTCTTGTGTAATCATAAAGTTGGAAGTCATTGGAGGCTCTATCGGGATGGCTCATGGGAAGATTTTGCAGCAAACTATGCTACAAACTGCTGGCACTAATGACTGGAGTAAATACTTTCAAGCTAGAAACTGAATGTCGAGAGAATGGCTACGAGTAGTAGTATATTACCAACATGAAAAGCCTTCATTTTCGTTTGGAGGTCGCAAGACCTCTACGAATTAGTCTCAAAATTGCAAGTGAATGGGATGTTCATTATGTCGATTGTATCCTCAATGCGATGCAAATTCGAAATCGAAAGTCTTCATTGAGTTCTATATAAAACCTAAAAACCTTAGCAACAAGGTTTTATACTTGAAAAGTTGGAATATTTCACACGGGGGTTGGACCTGGACAATTTTGTTTGGCGAGATGACTTCCTGGGAGTCATGGAGCACGCGGATTTTCATCTCCTCGTTCCAGACAGCCTCCATGCAGGCAACGAGTATTCACGAGTGCTTTTTTTCCCGTTGGACAACTCGTTCTTCCGATAAAGAGTCGACGCCGATAACCGTTAGAGTTTTACTACGTAGTAATTTGTATCGAAGACTAAAGTTAGTATAGAGAAGTTTTGTGCGGGGAGGTTAGGGGGGAACGCTGGGGGACGAACTCCACTTGATTGAATTGCTTGATTTACAGTGAAATTATCGAGACGAGTAGGGGGATACATAGTTCGATCCCTTGGTTGAAAAAGATTTATGATTCACATCATAATTACAGTAAAGTCTTAGGCTAATCTTGGCGTCGATGGGGGTGGAACAAAATCTGTTTGATTTCGTGGGGGGCGTCAGGGTCGCTGCGCTTGGAGCTGCAAATCGTGCCACGATACTTCTTGATGTAGTAAGCAGTTGCAACCACAATAATGCAAACCCCGACAATGATGAAGGCATTGAGGAGAGATGCTTCTTTTGGATATACTAGATCGCAGTTTGAGCTTGAAATACTCACAGATCATAGAAGATACCATTAAGTGCTTCATCATACCATGGAGGCAGCGTGTATGATGAAGCTCTTGGGATGGGGACACTGCTGAAGAGACGACAGTACTTGCAGCAGGCATAAAAAGCTTTCCAACTCGAGCGATCCACCGCCCAGCTTTGCGTATAGTATTGGATATTCCACGACTTGAGCGTCATGACGTAGGAAGCATACTCTACACAAGCCACATTTGCTGCGGAATAATCTTGTGGGCCGCTTAAAGACAATGTAAATTCAACTTGGTTGACGCGAGAGTTCACGCTAGCATCCATGGACAAGGCAAAATTTGGATTGTCGCTCAAGTCTCTACAACCACGAGATGAATTTCCAGCGAAAGAAAGCGTGAAAGTGTACAAAGTAGATAGCGGAAGCATGGGAAAGTTCTCGTATGCCAAGCTCAATTTGGCAACTTGATTGCCACGAAAAAAACTACTAGAAGTAGATCAGAAGTTTTTAGCTGGAAATTCAAGGGGAAAAGTTCACACAGTTGAGTCAAACGGGGGAGAGAAAGCCCCCATAAATTGTTCTCCATCCACGGTAGTCTTCCTTGATTGTAGCTGACATCCCTACACGATTTCAGGAGTCAATGACTCGTCCACGCTATGGAGAAGAAATCCTACAAGATTCCGACAGTCACTGGCGTTTGAAGCCAATTCTTCTGAAGAGCGTTGTGGCTTAAATTCCTACAAGTTGACAGATTACATTCCCTTATAAATGACTTTAAATTCGTACACAGATGCCAGCGACAGCGGAAGCGGCGTCGAGATGGCGCTGATATTGTTGAAAGCAAGATTTCTATCGGATTGCAACATGAAAAATCGATTGAAATCGGATCGATTTACGTACATGGATTGCGCGTCGAGGGGCCAAGATTGAATGGAAGAGATGCCAAGATTTGTGAAATCGTAATTACCAGAGCTAGACGACGCCAAATCGGTCGTGGTTCCAGCGACCGTGTCGTTTAAACATGGTACCGCCGTGCCATTTGGTTTAGTGCAGGTCGTCAACGTCAGCAATGCATTGGTGGCGATAGCTAGCGAGAGGACGAGCAGACCGCTTGGGTTCATACCAAAACGACTTTTTGACAATGCGAAGCACGACCCACAGTTGGATGGGGGACGTTCTATCGATTCATATTAATTCAATGGCTAATTCATGACCACTTGGAACTTAACTGCATGCCATCGAGCGACCATGACAGCTCGTTTGCTCTCTGTGTTAGCATTGCAAGTGGCGGTAAGATTCGAGGACATTTACAGCGCCAAGAGCACTCCAAACAAACGCCGACGGAGCTTTGTGCAGAGAGTGATGGAATTAGTTTTGGCAATTTATTCGTCCAGGCCGTCCACATGGCTCCGTTGATTCCTGGACGCTTTTCAGTCGTGGAGGTAGATTCAAATCGCATCGAATCTGTTCCAGGGGATCGATCACGTGTGTATATTACGTCGTTTTCACGGGGAACTGTGAAATATATTCTACCTTCTCTTTTTTTATTCATCTACACGCTGTTACTTGAAATTTGTTTAGCAGAGTACACTGGGAACTGCCGCAAGTCGTCTCCCCGATGTACTCGTCGACATATTGGCACTTCCTCATGAGCTGAAGTTGTAAATCAATAGCGCAATATTCAAAACGGGGGGTAACTTTTTGGGGGGAGGGCGACCTAGACGACGGGAACTATATGTCCATTTCTTGCTTGCCGTTGAATTAATGTCGTCGGGGGGGTTGGAGGGGGACTGGGAATACAGTTCTCGTTCACTGGCGGGGTAACAAGCGTTGGAGCTGCAAATGGTGCCAAGACCGCGCGTCGATCTCGCCTCTTGAAATAGACAATGCAAACGAAGTATGCCACAATCACGACAGCGAGGCAGCTCCCCAATGTAATCACAATCGTCAGTAGTTTTCCATTGTATTCGTCTAGACGCGAGTCAGTTCTACGCAGTGCGGCAATGAAAAACGTACTGCCAATCGATGTCGGCGGCGGTAGAGTGACTCCATACCGACAGACGTAGGAGAACACATTTTGGGGGTCGTACATTGCGTCGCCTTGCGAGAAATACTCGACTCTTGCAATTGCCACTAAGTACAAAGGTCCAATTCAGGCTCTCTGTGCAATGTCTCTGTGCAATGTCGAACGGCGTCGGTTCCATCGTGAGAGTAATTTCTTGACTGCTGAAACGGGTGTTCACGGATGCATCGACTAAGAGGACAGCGTTGGGATTGTCGCTTAGGTCTCTATAAATGTGAAATACGACATAGGAGAGTGGTGTTGACGTACAGATAAGCCAGCGGAGACATGGGGAATTTGCCATAATTCAACTGTAAATTGCCGTGAAAATTGCCTCGGAAGACATTGGAGAGAAAGTTGTAAAGTGAAAAATACAACACAAGACTCACAGTCGAATCAATTGCGGCAAGTAGACTCCCCATTGAACGTTGGGCATCCACGCCATGCCTCCTTGATTGTAGCTCACATCCCTACATAAAAAAAACAAAGATCGAACCAAGGAAGCGAATAGAAAACTTACAAGACCGAGACAGTGATGGGAGACTGAATCCAATTTTGCTCAAGGGCATTGTGGCTTAAATTCCTACAAATTTCAATCATGCGTTGACGAGAAAAAAGAAGATTTGCGCACAGAAAGACGAGTGAAGTTGGCTTCCGAGTCGAGTTTTCGCTGATTTGATTGAGGATAAATCACTACAAGAATCGAAAAGAACAGTCATTTGTGCGAAGCTCTGAAGAGTGTACATGGATGTAGCATTGAGCGGTAGAGCTTGCACGGACGATATGTTCAAATGGGAGAAATTGTACACGTGGGAGATGTTTGGAGGCGGCAGAAGCGTCGTCTTGCCGTGGATTGTGTCGTTTAAACATGGCAATTGCACGTTCGTGGATGTCCATCAGAGGGTCAAACTCAGCGAAGCTTGAGTGATGCCAACAGCAGTTGCAGCCAGCAAGAGGCCAAGCCAAGCTCTCATGGCGACGGCTGGGATTTTGTCAAATGGGCCTCGGCTCAATTGTCAAAATGACAATCTGATCCACGACAGTCAGCTGGGAGTTAAAATAGACTGAAATGGCTTGGGTTATGTATCAACACAATCAGTAGCAGCATCGTCAAGTGGATGGTTGAGAGTTGTCGATATTTTGAATTGTGAGGGGATTGGAAGAACTACATATATGCCGATTGACTTGCTGAAGAAAAACTTCCTTTGTCCAGCAATGATTTGTATAGAATTATACCGCGAGATCTATGGAGATATTTAGAGCATCTCCACCGCGTAAATCTTGGGGACTCAAATATCGTTTTATATGGTTAGTCCTTGGATTCGTGGCGCGGTATCCCATGGGTTTCCCCCAGAGCATGCATGAAAGACAAGACGTTGCTAAAGGCCGGCGTATTCAACTCAAGGGGCAGTAGGTTGATGGAGAACCCATGAGCAGGACGAAAATCTCAGGGTTGGAGATATTGGAGCTCCAATGCCCACTCGGTGGTTCCTTTTTGTTGAGCTTGTCCGAACATCAGATGTGCAAATATTACACCCTGTTGCAATTTTTCAACAATTTTGGGGAAAGCGGCTATTTTAACTCAAAACAAGTTGGATTACAGTTCATTTCCCCGCTTGTACGAGTAAAGAGTCACTCTAATCATGGCGCTTTGTATCCGTCGAGTCGTGACAAGGGGGAATCTGAGCCTGTAGAGACAGAAATGCCCATGGAAGTTGTAGTTTGAAGCCCCACATGGGCATCGAGTAAATGTTCAAATAGGGGAAATATTGTACTCTACTAGAAACTATTTACATGTTAGAAAAACACAACGAGTGCTTTGCGAAATTCACCACGTTCAACAAAATGCAACCTTCCAAGATCTCAGGATCTTCGACGGAATCCACAGCCAAGTGTCCTTTCTTCTGCGAGGAATTGTAAAAAATATTGAGAGAAACTATCAGGAATCGCAACAAATAAAACCTGGTTTTAGGTTTTATTCAACGCACTCAACATTAAAAAAGCCACTAATGAAAAACCTGACAATGATAGGTTTTTACTATTACGCCAAATTATATCTTGATAGGTTGGTTCTGCTTGGTGATCACGTTGTCAAGCGGTCGACTTTGAACTTCAAGATTTGGCGTGACCAGATCTGTCCCTTGATGTGGTTCGCCTTGAATTAATTATGACCGTAAATTCAAGATCTATTTTTCGATCTATTACCTTATACGTAGTATGCTCAACTACATTGTATTATGCAAAATATGAAAATGCCGATAATTTGACAAATTGCAAATTAGTTGGAAGTCATGTAGACAAGACCAGCTTGGTGATGACGGCGTCACTTTGCTGAATCCATTTGACAACCATCCAGCTGTCGTTGACATGAGCCTGCGCTCCAGGGCAAGTCTTGGCCTCTTGCTGGCTGTGGCTGGCATTGCGCAGGCCGCACTGAGCTTGACGCTCTGTTGGACCTCCACAAATATTCAGGTTTTATGCTTGAACGACACAGTTTATGGCAACAGGACGCTTCTGTCGCCGCAGAACAACTCCCAAGTGTACAATTTCTCCAATTTAAACATCTCGTCCGTGCGAGTTTGGCCTCCGAATGCGACTTCCATGTATGTCTCTATGTGTCGACTTTGCTTCAAACGTTCCCTATTTCCAGCGATTTGTCATACAATAATATCCGTGAAATCTCGACTCCGATGCCAAGTTCGCTCTATTTTCTGTGAGGATGTACATGCTCTTTGTTGGATTTATTGTGGTTGCTTGTAGAAATATAAGCCACAATGCGCTTCAGAAGAACTGGATTCAAACCCCACTCACTGTCTCCGTCTTGTACAAAGTGTGACCTCGGCTTTCATTCATTCGGTCTATCTTGTAGGGATGTGAGCTACAATGAAGGAGGCATGGCTTGGGTGCCAAATATTTTGTGGGGAGTTTATTTACCGAAATTGATTCGACTGTGAGTACTGCATCCTGGAATATAATTTTCACAACGCTTTCTCGCTAGTGTCTTCCGAGGCAATCAACTTGACAGTTTAGAATTGAATTACAGTAACTTTCCCATGACTCTACTCGCGTATTTGTACGTGAAGAAATGGTGTCTGCAGTCAATGAAATGAACATCTCACTGCTACTAGATCCGAGTACAGCCATATTCAAGCAGCTCATCCTTACAGTGGGGCTTAGCTCCGTCGGTGTTCTTGTCGCCTATTTCGTCGGTCGAAGATATATCAAGCGGCGAAACGAGCGCACTCCCTTTCGTCGTGGCACATTTTGTAGCTCCAATGGAAGTTGCTACGACAATCCATCAACCGAAGATGCCCCTCCGGCTTATTCCCAGCCCCCTCCAACCCCCCGACAACATTAATTACTTAGCAATTGCCAAGTTTGGCTACGATTGCTCCCCTCATTTTTGCATTGCACATGGACACATTATCGGCTCAACCCGACAGATCGTGAGCATGCTGATGTTCATTGAGCAGTCAATATATGCCCTAAGTAATAGCTGTTAAAGGTATATCGTGGCCACTTCAAAATTCTCATGACGAGAAGCATTAGTAAGGCATCATCCATTAGCTAAGAATGGATTCTCACCCATTTCCACAACCATACGCTAGAGACACCCTCGAGCAAAAAACACAATTAACACTTGTGGAAGTGTCCAAAGGCAAAATGATCACCACTCAAAGCATTTTGCATCACCAGCATAATCTTGACCTTCATACAGAAAATTTTAAAATTCATTTGATCTTGAACAATAATTATTTATAATATAATACAACAAATAATCACAAATGGCTCCACCAAAGAAATCACCCGAAGACAAAAAACCAAGAGTTCAGGTGAATCACGATTATTACTACAAACATCAACAACGCATCTTGGATCGAATTAATGCTAGAAATCACTACAAAAGAGAAGTTAATTTGTTAAGACAAATCAATGTTTAAGACACAGAATTTTGATATTTTCTAAGCTATATTTTTTTATTCCAACTCATATACATCTTCAAGAAAAACAATTTGATCTTGAAAGAAAAATTGTAATTTTATAGATCTGAAAAATTATGTCTTCAAAAGCTAATAATGCAATTAAAGCAACTAGAGCCAAGTCAGTAGTCTATCAACAGGCTAAATCACTTGGTCTCCCCGTTAGATGGGATATGAAAATATCCAAGATCCAAGAAATCCTAAATCAACCACAACGTAAAGCTGACTCTCAGACTAAAATTGCATCAGTCTTTAAGATGTATAAAGCTAAATCACAATTAAGTGATTTCAAAGCATTAAAGAAGGTTAACAGTTATCAAACAACAACTTTGCTTCTTGAACAATTTAAGCGAATTCGTCCAAACATCATTGCTCCTGCCGACAAAAACTTATTAGTTCATTTTCTGGATATAGATGGATCAACTCTTCGAACGTATCATTTGAATTCTAATCAAGTAAATATTGAAAATCTTTATATAACTGAAAATAATGAATACACATCCGGAGCTGATGTTGATCTTAACATTCTTCCAACAACAATGATAACGTTAGAATGGATTGAAGATCCAAAGCAATCCAGATCATCTCGCAAAAACTTTTTCCGTTATTTAACAAAAGCAGATTATTTACTTGACCAATTTCAAGTATATCCTGAATCACCAAATGGTCTTCCAAAAGAATCAGAAATTCCATGCTTTCTATATGCTCTTGAGCAAGGAGGAGTTTCAAAAGTCATTGTTAATAAAATTAAGCAACTAATGTTTCATTCAGGTATTACAACTAATTTGTTTAAAAAAATAGCAGAAAAGTTTAAGTTAAGATTGGAAGTAAAAACCTATAAAAACAATAATGGAGTTAAAAGTTATAATATTAATAATTATGGACCTTATAGTAACAATATAATTCGTCTTGGAGTAACGCCAAAACACGTATTTGCTATTAAAGAAACTAAAATCACTCTAACAGCTCTTAATAATCCAGAAATTGTAAAAATAGAAGGATCGACTGAATTTATACTTCATCACGGACGAGTTAGTTATAATTCAAAACGAATCAAGTTTCTTGACAGTTTTGAAGTCATTTCACATTTATATCACAACAGAGATAAATTACTTATTCCTATTACTCAAAGTAATGTTCCTAAACTACTTAACAATGAGTATCAAAAAGTTGATTCATTATATGAAGAAGACTTTGATGAGAATACATTCAAAGAAATTGGACGTGTTGATGGTACAATGAAATTTGGTCAATCGCCTTTCAATCAAGTAATTAATAAATACACTAAACAATATGAAGAAATAATCAACTTTAATGTTATCTATTTCGATTTTGAAACATTAGTAAATAATGATAACGAGCACGTTGCCTACTGCATATCTTTCAAGATCCTAAAGTATAAATTTAGAAAGCTGTATTCAACAGGCGAAACACAAAACTTTTATGGGTTTGACTGTGCTCAACGATTTCTAGAGTCAATTCCCGAAAAGAGTCATAATTTACTTTGGGCTCACAATGCTGGATTCGATTTGCGTTTTCTAATGAAACACGTAACAAGCTTTTCTCAAAAGAGCAATATGATAGAATGCGGAACTCGACTAAAGCAAGCTCATTGCTTTTATAAAAGCTCTGAACTTGTAGTCAAATGCTCAATGAGTTTTATTAATAGCAAACTTGCAAATCTTCCAAAGATGTTCAAGGATGCAAGCAAAGATCTTAACTTAGAAAAAGAATCATTTCCTCATGACTTCATAAATGAAAACAACTTCAAGTCAATGTGGAAGCTTAGCTATCTCAATGGATTTGAAGACAAAGGAGCTATGATTGCCAACGCAAACAAGATCGGTGCAGTAATTGAAGACCAAATCGATATCCAGAAGTATGCTATACATTATTGTAATCGCGATGTTGATGTTCTTCACACTTGTTTTGAAGCTTTCAGAATGATGTTTATTAATCGTTTCAACATTGATGTATATCGATTTATGTCTATGCCATCAATTGCTTATGCAATTCAACATAATCAAGGTTGCTTTGATGGTTGCTATGAACAAAATGGAATCGTTCTGGGATTTATCAGACAAGCTATTGTTGGAGGACGAGTTATGACTCGAGATAATAAGAAGTATCACATTAAACATCAATTATCGGATTTTGATGCTGTTTCACTATATCCATCAGGACAATCAATATTAAGCGGTTATGTAAAAGGTAAAGCAAAATTCTTTAAGGATACAATTCCGAATAATGCTGATTATTACATTGCTCGAGTTAGATTTAACTCTATCGGAAAACATCAAAGTTTTCCACTTTTAAGTATTCAACAAGATGGATCACGTGGTTTTACAAATGATATCATAGGACAAACAATGGTTATTGGAAAGCAAGCTCTTGAAGATATTGTAAAATTTCAAAATGCTACATATACGGTAATTGAAGGTTGTTATTGGGATGAAGGTTTTAATCCAAAGATAGTAGAAGCAGTAAAAGAATTATTCAACGAACGACTTAAGTTGAAAAAAGAAGGCAATCCTCTACAAGAAGGAATCAAATTGCTCCTCAATAGCGCTTACGGAAAGCTAATTCAAAAACCAATTGTAAAAGAGAAGATACTTGTCAAAGGATCTGACGAGATTAAAGAGCGAACAAAACGAAAGATTCATAAAATGATTTCAAGAACGCCAATTACTGATGATTTGGCATTATTTGAAGAACACAAATATCTCTATGAACATTATTCACCAGCTCATCTTGGAGTTCAGATACTCGATTCTTCAAAACATATTATGAATGAAGTTATGTGTCTTGCAGAAGATATTAAAGCTAACATTTGGTATCAGGATACAGATTCGATGATGATTGATCGTGATGGGGTTCCAAAATTGGCAATCGCTTTTAAAGAAAAATATGGAAGAGAACTAATTGGAAAGCAAATGGGGCAATTTCATACAGATTTTAGTCTTGAAGGTTCAAAAGGAGAGGTTTATGCTAAGGAGTCAATATTCTTAGGAAAAAAAAGCTATGTGAATGTGCTATCTTGCGATGGTAATGATGTTGAGGGACATCATATTCGTATGAAGGGTATTCCTGGAAAGCTTCTTAAAGAAAATCCTCTCGAAAAGTATGTGAAGATGTATAATGGTGAATCAATGGAATTTGATCTAAGCGAATGTTGTTCAATCGACATTAACACTAAGACACAAAAGGTAAGCAAGAGATTGAAGTTTACAAGAAAAGTTTCATTTGCTTAGATATATAATATGTCTGCACTTCTTAAAAAATTATACTATGATCCAAAGATTGGATTCATTAGCGCAACAGCATTGTATAAAAAAGCAAAAGAACTTAATAATTCTATTACTCTAAAACAAGTTCGCGATTGGTATAAGAAACAAACTGATATTCAACAGCATTCAGCTCAAAACAAGAAATTTCCTGAGTTCAAAATTGCAAGCAACAATCCAAACTCATGGCAAATGGATTTAGCTTTTTGGCAAAAACAACCAATATTTATCGCAATCAATATTAACAGTCGAATCGGCTTCGCCAAATTGTTGAAAAACAAAACTGCGCCTGTAGTTAGAAAAGCAATAGAAGAATTTCTTTCTCGAAACAAAACACATTCGTTTACATCAGATAATGGAAATGAGTTTATGAATAAAAAAGTTCAAGAATTGTTAACAAAAGAACATATCAGTCATTACGCTGGAGAGTCTGGGGATCATACAATTCTAGGCAAGGTAGATCGATTCATTAGAACGTTAAAATCAAGACTAACCAAAATGTTCGAGACAGGAATCTTTAAAAAGCTAACTCAAAAGCATCTAAACGATGCAATTTCAAATTACAATGACACGGAACATTCATCCATTCATGCAACGCCAAATGAGATGAAAGGAAAAGTCATATTTTCCGAAAATGATCATAACCAAAATGTAGCAAAGCAAGTCTTAGAAAGCATCCCGATTGGCTCAAAAGTACGTTACAAATTGAAACCAAAAAATCCATTTCAAAAAGAAGGTGCTAAATATTCAAAATCCGTTTATGAATTTATTGGATTAGATGGACTAAAGACGCATTTACGATCAAAAAATAATCACGTCGTATATAAACCAGTTAATGATATAAAAATAGTAGAAGCTCAAACTACTGACGCTGATGGAAGAGCAAATGACATTTATGAAGCTGAGAAAATTTTAAGTCACAAGAAACTAAAAAATGGTCAATACAAATATCTGGTTAAATGGGCTGATGGAAGTGAATCATGGGAGCCTCAGAAGAATCTAAGAATATTTAATAAAAATCAAATGAGTCAATTAGAAAAAAATTATTTTGCACAGGTAATATAAACTACCAAATATATATACGTTAATTAATTCGTAGTAAAATGTATCCGAGCTATAAGGATCTCGCTGATAAAAAAGCAAAATTACAAGAATATTATGATCAAATCAAACTTGATAAAAAGATCGATGCTATTAAACAAAAGGCATATGAAACTGCTATTTGGAGTAGTGATGTTGCATCAAATGTAATTCTACCAAAACCTCAAATGTCTTCAAATATTGGCAGAACAATTGAAATTCAAACAGATTCATCAAACCCAAGAACCATTGAAGTTCAAACCGAATCAAACGGTAGAACTATACAAACCCAAACTAAACGAAATACGAAAGCCAGATCTGCTCAAACCGAGCCAATGGGTATTACAACTGGAACTCAATATGAAAGTAATCCAAGATACGAACCCAGAATTAAAACAAGGGATCAAATCAAATTAGAAAATATGCCCCCTGTCGAAACAAGAAATCGTTTCAGAATTTTGTCTGATGAAGACGACGAAGAGTCAAAACCAATATTTCCCGCAGAGGATAACAAAAAAACTCCAAGAGAACAAATTATAAAACTTTATAAGGACAATTGGAACTTCTTTAAAACAAGAAAGATTTCTCCGATACTAAATGGTGATGAAGATAAGAGTGTATACTTGGGAAGATCGGGAAGACTATTTACCATACGGAGTGATCATGAAAATAAGAATAAACGTATAATTGATTACGATTGGGTTGCTACAAAAGAAAAAATTGACAAAATTATTGATGAAAATAGACGTGTGAATGGCATCCGACAAGGCGTTACTCAAATGTCAATTAAAAGCGAACCTGATATCAAAATGGAAGGCCAAGGCTTTAAATTAATCGCCCGTAAAAAACTCATTGGACGAGGCTTAATCGGCGCGGGAATTTCGCATTTACATAATTTTGAAAAAGATTATTTATATCGACCTCTTGGAGCTAAATATGTCAATTTGAAAGCTCTTGGTCAAGGATATTTAAGTTTACGCCATCCGTCTGGTAATTCCTGTTTTAAACGATTAAAAATGTCAGATAAACTACTTCAAATCATCAAAATCTTGTTATTTGATGGAGTTATTGATTATAGTCTTTATAATCAGCTTGACAACAAAGATAAAATTGCGTTTTACGATACTCTAAAAGTTTGTAAACTATTAAATTCGTTTAAAGAAACTATTAGCGATCCACGAGATGGTAGTGATAAATATGTTGCTGAATTCAATAAGCTCATTGGTGAAATCAAGATCGGTAATGATAATCCTTTGATCAAATCGGAACTAAAGAAGATGTCGATTCATTTATTTCAAAATGGAATTTTAAGCGATAAACAATTCAATGATATTTTGATGATGACAATATAGAAGCTATGAAAACGATTAATGTTAAACATCCATTTTTAAAAATATATAATAAAAAGGCCAAAGAAAATGAAGATAGACTAATTGAAACGATGGAAAACTTAATCATTGATAATACAGAACCAAAATCAAGTTTTCAAAGATATGGACCATCTATTGATGAATATAAAAGAAAAAAGAAATTAGAGCAAAAATCAAAGACATTTGCTCTTTAAGATGATTTAATAATATATTTTTATTTTTTATGTAATTCATAAAATATAGACTTCGTTTAAATCAACGAAATATGAAAGGAACAGGAGGTTATAAAGTAGTTCACGTATCATCATCTCTTTCAAAGAAAAAACTTTCTAAAGCATCCAAAGGTGGTACAGTTGTATTTAGCGCTGATGATTTAAAAGGAAGTAAGCCAATGCTTGTGCATCCAGCTAATTATAGCAAAATAGTTCAAGCTCAAAAAGCTAATAAAGGAGCTCGTTTGGATTTTACTGAAGGGGAAATTCATCACGATTTAAGCCATCACCAAGGCGGAAGCATTTGGGATAGTTTGAGATCAGGTTTGAGTACGGCTTGGAATAGTGTAATTAAACCTGTACTAAGTGGAGTTGGAGATGCAATCGCATATAGTAATCCAGAATTGGCCCCTATTAGGGAAGGCATTCGTAAACTTAGCGGCGTAGGTTTTCAAAAGGGCTCTCAAGCGGCTAAAGATCGTATGGCCCTTGTTCGTGCGAAGAAACGTGGTGGTAGTTTTCGACTAGTATAAATATACCATTTTACGTTTGACCATGAGCTTTGAACACCAAAACATCAAGCTTTTGTAAAAAATCGGTAGTAAAAAAATACCTCTATATAGAGTATAAGCTTGTGCTTTCAACAATGCTTATCGATTTAACATTAATAAAGAAGACTCAAGAAATGATTGATGCTCAAGTTAAACGAAATCTGAATCCATACAAAAGAAACCGATACATTTGTGATTGCGGTGAATCAGTAAACGTGAGATATCGTTTTAGTCATCAAAGATCATATGCACATAAAAAAGCAATTATAGAGATCGAAAGAAATAATTAGAGAATAGTAAGCTAATTTTTTTTCGGTCTAATAATCAACTGAATTAAAATTTGACTATCTTCAAACTTGACAATATTATAATTCTGATCGCAAATTATCACTTCTATGTATGGTCTTGAGCCATCAGAAATTTCTACCCAAGAATACTCAGGATATCTTACATCTATTAAATCCCCAATAGTGGTGTTTTGTGATGTAAAAGTCGTTAAAACATCAGGAACAGAAGTGTATGGATTATTAACTAAATTACAACGAACTAAAAAGCTTGAAACAGGGTTTACTTGTGGAGTAAAACTACTTAAAAACGATTGAGCAGTCGTTTGACGAGAGGGAGGAAATGTTGCAACTTGATAGCCAACTATTAAATTAAATCCACTTGGAATGATAATTTGCGGAGCATAGCCACCTGTTGGTACGCCTGTTGAATATAACCCACTGGCTGGTAGCGACCAGCCTGTTGGTAAACTTACAGGAGTAGGTAATAAATCAATTTGGCAACCATAATATGTAGAATTTTCTGAAATATTAAAATATATCACATTGTTTCCATTAGAATCAATCAGATATGCACCAGCCGCGATAAGTTTAGAAGCTACATAATTTTGAATATCAGCATAACTGTAATAACCATTAGGTAAAGTGATAGATATGGTCGATGTAGTAGCGCCATATGGTACAATAATTTGAAATGTATTATTTCCGTACAAGGTTGAATTAATATTGAATTGAGAATTATACAATTGAATCCCAGCAACAGCAATTTCCATATTGCTAAAATTGACTGCACTATTCCCAAATGTATATCTTAGCGTATTATTATAGCCATTATTCACAATATGAGTTGAATTAAGAACAATAAGTGAGCTCATTTTTTCTTATGTTATTTTATATCATTTATTTATTATTTGATTGAAATAATTGTCTCTCTAATTGCTGAAAGCAAGCTTATCAAAGTGTATTCAAATCAATTTTTTTCCCAAAATTATACCTCAATTCTTGATTAACAGAATCAACAAACAGAGCTTGGCCTTTGCTTGCAGTAGCTTTATTGTATGCCTTGATCATTTTGTCTTCATTAACTTCAGGAATGTTAAAATCCTTACAAACCATTTGAAGATCTCTTTTGCTATTTGCTTTTAAAATAAATACATATTCGCTATTCAATCTAATGGTTTTATATGTGTCAAAATATGAATGAGCTAAAAATATAGTGCTTAACAATTTATGTCTTCCACGGGTGAAATAATGCGTAAATATATTTTTTTGAAGCATTTTGTCATTTGAATAATCATCGATGATAACTAATTGTAATGAGCCATTATTTGGAATATCGTCAACAGAAGGAGGTGGTTCATTTGGGTCATAAATCGTAATGAAGTCTTTTAATTTATCTTTTAAGTAATTATACAGACTTTGCTCAGGATTGCGAGCAATAATATGCAAATGGCTGTAAATATGAGGAGAGTGCTTGAGAATATGGAAAATTAGATTCGTCTTACCAGAATAGCTGGGTCCCAGCACGATAGCTCTGAAAAGGTTCTGAATTTTAAGATCTTTGTTTATACCATGAGACTTACTTTTATAAGCCTTAGGTAATTTTCCTCCCCAGTCCTCTATTTCATTGGAACTCATTTATTAGAAAGCTAATATTATATATATATTAGAATATATACTTATTTGTCTTCAACTCTATTAAAAATATGAGTGGAATCATAGCTAATACACCTACTATAAATAGTTCAACATACAATCCGTCAAATTACACAAGTGATGTTTATTTGAGAAAAAGTGATCCTAGAGTCTCATATATCAGTAATCTAACTGCTGGGCAAGCAAGTGCTAAAAAGGCATTAATTTTAGATTCAGGGCTTTCAATAAGTGGAATCAACTCGATTGGTATGACTGGTATTTACACAAACACAAGCACTACCGATGCATCAAGCACTATTACAGGCTCGATGATTACTGCAGGTGGATTGGCGGTGTCCAAGAAAATTTATGCCGGTAGCGATATCAATATCATTAATGGAACCGCGCAAATCAATCTAAATAGTTCGTCAAATACTGCGGGAAGATCGACGTGCGCATTTATTAATGACCAAGGTACGTTCGAGATTGGTAGCCGTGGATCGACGAATTCACAGCTTCCTGGTCAGCTCTACATTTGGAATGGATCATTTCTGATGAGTATGACCACTGCAGGCAATACAGGTTTTCTAAGCACTTCGGATGCTACATCTTCGAGTGCAGGCGGCTCAATGACTATATATGGTGGGTGCGCTATTGCTAAGAAACTGTATGTAGGTAGTAATGCATCAGTAAGCGGATCTATACTTCAAGGAACGAGCACAGATACATCAAGAGCAATATCTTGCTTAAACAATAATCTTGCTATTGCTGGCACTTCTTATATTACGCTTGGTCAATCAACCAACAATAATAATCAAGCTGAACTTTCCTTTTATTATGCTGGCAGCGGATCAACCAATAATAGATTTCAAATTGGATTTTACGGAGGTAGCAGATTACTCGAAGTAGCAGCTTCTGGTATAATCAATATCAATTCTAATATTGCTTCAACAACGCAGTCGAATGGTAGTTTGGTAATCGCTGGAGGAATGGGCGTATCAGGAGCTATCAATACTGGTGGAGCTATCAATTCTGGCGCATCGATCTCAGCAACTACGGCTACGATTGGTTCTACTTCGAATACTGGCGGGACCCTTTCGATTACAAGCGTTGGATACCACTTGGCAATGTATTATAGTGCAACCGTTAATTCGACTATCAATACAAGTTCTGGAGGCGATATTGTGCTATCGAGTACGAATGGAGGAACAAGCACATATTATACGTTTGCTAATAATGGGCAGATTCAACTATCTGGTATCTCAGCGCGCAATAGTCATAAAATGGATCTCGGAACTAATACATCGAAAGACAATATCATTTGTCTTGCTCAGACCAATAACACAAGCCCATCCTACATGCTCGGCGTATCGAGCTTATCACTCAATTATACGTCTGGTGGCTTGCATACTTGGTTTTACAACAACTCAACTACGCCGGCTATCACTGGTACTCAGCAGATGCAGCTGAGTACTGGTGGTAATCTCAATATTGCTAATGGTGGAGTTCATTGCTATGGTCTCAATGCGGGTGATCTTAGCACCACAGGTCCAGGTATGCATATGCATTATTCGACTGGTTCGAGTGTTGGCATTCTACAATGCTTCGATTATTCATCGTCTCAATACAAAGATATCAACATTCAATCCTCACTCTTCTATAAGTCATCTAACGGTTTTTGGGGCGTGGGCACAAACAATCCTGGATGTCCTCTGGAAATCCTTGGTACTGGCTCACAATCAACTGGATCGGGCTTTACTTTCATTACGAGTAGTTCAGTTGGTCAGGCGACTGGATTTAGTAATAGAAACTTCTCTCTTAAGACGAGTGGTGGGATTATGGTTGCTTCTGGTGAAATTGATTGTCTTTCAGATCTGAGAACAAAATCAGATGTAATCGATCTATCTCAAGATCAATCCGAGCGATTTGTCCGTAATATCACTCCTATCGAGTATAGCTATAAGGCAAATCCTGATAAACGCCATTATGGCTATGGTGCACAAGAACTCGTGAAACATGGTTTGAGTGTGTTAGTTGGCGCTACTGATTCGGATGAACCATTGCCCGAGGAAATTATTGAGTGTGTTAATGGTGATGTTATTCAGATTGGATCTGACAGCCGCCTTGTTGTCGATGTGATTAGTATTGTACCATTGCTGCATTCTGCTCTTAAACGTGCGCTTAAGAAAATTGATAATCTTACTCAAGTTGTTGGAAAGCAGCAGATGCAGATGGAACAACTGACAACTAAACCTGTTCGACGCACAAAAAGCAGCGCTTTGCTGTAATAGAGCGAAGTCTCTCGACCCTTAGTAATAAAAAAAGCAATTCTAAGCTCGCTTAGTAGTTTTTTTGGTGTATTTAAGTCCAATGATGAATTTCCCCAGTTAAACGGTCAACAGAAAGATCTCGTTCATACACAACTAAAATCAAGCAATTTGTTCCTTGGCAGCAAGCATTGACACCGCTTACGATAACTGATTGTGGAACGTCTGGGTTAGTAATACGAGAACAGTCGGCGACCATAATACGCTGAATCGTTTGCCACTTTTGAAAATCAATCAAACCATTTGAAATTTCGTGGGTAAGACCACCATTAATTGCTCCAAGTTTCTTAAATTCGTCATTCCAAGCTTCAAAGTCGTAATCCAATGTTTTACTAAATACGTTGTCATTTCCAACTTGAACTTGAAAGCTACGAATTGAACTACCTGCTTGACAAGTCCAAGGCGCACTATCAAATGGGCTTTGGAATTGTTCTACACCATTAGCCGACGAATTTGCAAAATGTCCGCTGCTTGTTTCGCTGTATGGTACCAAACAAACATATTTGATATTTTTCCAAGAACCAGATAATTGAAGATTGAATGTAGCATTTTGTTGAGCTGAAGAAAGAGCACCAGTGCCGGCTTTTCCTCGGAAATATTGAGCATAACAATCAAGATATTTCACGTTCTTTACAGGCTGACTTACAATCGGTAACGGATTAGCAATATCATAGAATGGAATATTTAATCTGGCTGTTGTAAATGGAAGGTATTGCCCAGCTTGGGCTAGCGTTGTAATGTTATTCTGAAGGGGACCAAATGCTAAACGAACAGTCGTCGAAGCTGTATTACATCCAGCAAGAGCGTTTGCAGAATCAGCAGAGGCCAACATAACTGGAACGGTATTGCCGCTTGTCATAGTTGTAGAAGCTAACGTTAGCCCAGTAGTAGTAACTGCAATATCGCAATAACCACTATTTACTTTAAGTCGTAATTTCAATTGAGGATTTCCGATAAGATCCAATTCTTTAAAAATTGGATGAAGATCAACAAGACGAATTTTTAACATATGATGCCAAACACCAAGAACCGAGCCCGCCACTGGTGCAGTATTTACGACAAAAGCTCCTTTGCCGTTTTGAGCTGCAATGGTTGATGCTACAGAAGATCATTGTGTAATCCAATTGTAGGCATTTACTCCACCCGTATAGTTTCCCGATGAGTCAATGTTTCCAGTAAGTTGTGGATTGCTGTAAATACGAGAAATAAATCCATTATTTTCTTTCAACGATGCCTCAGTTGGTACAGTTCCCAAAGTAGCGGTGCAATTTGAGAAATTGTTTGTAAAACCATCGCCTGATAACGAAGTCGTTGCTGAAGAAAAAGACATAGATTGCCAATCATCCGCGCTCATAAAAGCGTCAGCACCGTGTTTATTAAGGTCAGAAATGCTCCATTCAGTCATTGCTCGAATGTTATTCCAGTAGAGTTTGAAATCCGATTCAGTAATGATAGTTTGTCCATTAAGTTCTACTGTCATTGAATCAATGATATTAAATACTCCAGCTTTTAAAGCAGTACAATAACGATTGATAGCACCGAATGTACCAGCGCCAGTATTTTTCATAGAGACAATATATGGTAGCGTAAGATAAGCATCTTTTAAAGAAGCAAAGCCTTTAGCGCCTTGAAGACTTGTTGCAGCATCAATTGAAATAATACCAGATTGATAGCTACCTTGATTTACATCGGGGACTTGAACCATTCGTTTTCCTTTAGAAACGCTAATAGATGGTTCACCCTTTAAAGAGCTTTCATATAAAAATTGATCGGCTAATTGATACTCACTCATTATATTTTATTAATTATATACAGCCACAGATAAGATTATTTTTTAAATTATTTAATGGACCTAATAAAAGGAATTACAAGCGATCATCAGTTAATTAAATTATCTAATTTATTGGGTGTTGAAATAACAAATATTTACACTTTTGAAGAAATAAAAAAACAATTGCCCAAAAACGGAAATTATATTATTTTGTTAGAAAATGGTGGTGGAATTGGACATTGGACTGCGATTTATAAAAATGAATATTTTGATTCTATGGGCGAGCCACCGCCTTTGATTTTGGGAATAAAAAAATATAACAAAAAACAATATCAATCAACGTATGCTGAATATTGCGGTATATGGTGTATGCTTTGGTTATATGCAAAACAGAATAATCGTATGGATTTATTTGATGGATTCCACAATCTAAACAATTCCGATTTCGAATAATTTATTTTAATGCTTCAAGCTCAGATATTAATTTTGGGCAATTTTCTATCACATATTGATTATTTTTTAACCAATCAATATAAATTGGATCAATTTCTTTAATTTTGTTCAGAGTTAGATTTCTATGTTTACCCCATCGCATTTTGTATGATAGATCAGCATCTTTTAATTTTTCGGTTAAATATGTTTTAATTTCTGGTTTGTTTGACAATAACATTTCCTGATTTATTAACCATTTACAGTAATTTTGATCAATCTCAAAAACTTCTTGAATAGTCTTAGCTTTGTATTTTCCGAAATTTAATTCCATTATTTTTAATATATTCTATAGGTGATAGGTATTTTTAAAATTAATTAAATATTGAATTTTTGAATTGGTCAAGTTTGGATGTTCAATTTTTGTGAGTAAATGTTGGACTGTCTGTTATGTTCATCAGGTTTTTGTCGGGAAAACGGCATATTTTTCCAATAATAAATCAAGTCAGTTCCGATTAACCAAATATATAATGACTGACATTGAGTTATTTTCAATCAAATGGACATATAAAAACACGTCTTTTATTGACATTGAGTTAAATTCAAACAAATGATGGACAAAAAATATGGTTATTTCATTGACTATGAGTTAAACTGAAACAGATGTAAACATACTAATATCCAAACTCGCTTTTAAATATTTTATTACAGTTAATTATTTCTGCTTTACTCATTCTTTTAAAATACGTAGTAGCCCAATCGTTATACAATTTATAGATTTTATTAAATCCATAGAATCCTTCATAATCTTTATCTCCGTATGGACTTGTAATTACAATATAAGCATCATCGTTTGTTTTATAAATCTCTACGTGGTCAAACATTTCACGGTTTTCGTAATTATTACATAAATATGTTCTATATCTTGCTTTAAATTTTACAATAATTAAAATAGGTGCAATTGTTATTGTCCCGTTTTGAATAAATATAAAATATGATCAAATTGTTTGATGTTTTATTGCAAAACAAATTTTAATATATTTGTACCAAATGCTGATCAACATAGTTGAGATATTGGAGTGCGGTAACTTCGCCCGTCCAAAATGGGGGACACGGTGATGAAAATTGAAGCAAACTGTTTTTTCACGTTTCTCATTTTTTTTCGAAAACAAATAACTTAAAATGAACATATTGTGATATACATTGTATCATAGTCCAAAAACCTAAAGAAGAGTTAGTACTACTATGTAGTAGTACTTACTGTTAACACCCAAGGAAATCTAAATAATTGAAAAGAACATTTGTTGGAATACGAAGATCGCACACATTTTTTCATTATGAGATTTTGACAGCCATTCGCTGATTTCGTTGCATATGATTGGTTGATAATATTCAACGAGATAAGCAATTATTGGGTAATATCGTCACTTTCAAAATGGACGGCAGCCCGAACTTAGCGCAAAGTCCCGTCCCAGCTCCTGCACCGCAGACGAACGTGGCCGACGAAGCGCAAGGTGTGCAGGACGTGACTGTCGACTTGCCAACTGCTTTCAAGTATCGCGCGGAAGAATACTATGTGAGAAAAGCGTACTCGTCGTATTATGTTCGTGTAATTGAACTTCTACAGACATACGACTACATCTCAGTGACGGGAACACCAGGTTTGAACTTGTATACGATTAAAAGATGGATAACAGACGCGTGTGTTTTGTGTAGGCATTGGCAAATCGATCTTTTATGACTACTTCTTTTCTCGATACCGAAACGAACACCCAGAGGCTATTATTGTTACTGCCTCTTTCAACAAGGATCGAGGGTTGATGAAGTGTGTCGTGTTTGGTCCAAAAGGTCCTGTGGTGCACACTTTTGATTCAGTGTCGTTTGCGCGTTTGCAGCATGAATATCCCAATGCACTCCATCTC
Organism: Aphanomyces cochlioides; assembly: GCA_019828595.1. Taxonomy (NCBI): domain Eukaryota; phylum Oomycota; class Saprolegniomycetes; order Saprolegniales; family Verrucalvaceae; genus Aphanomyces; species Aphanomyces cochlioides. The sequence continues at coordinate 231,377 of JAHQRK010000004.1, forward strand.
TACGATGGACCACCATTTGTGCCACCTGCGGATTCAAAAATGGTAACTTTCACAAGTCCCAATTTTGGTTGGCTCGATTCGATGCGGAAGAATGTCGAAGCTCATTGCGAGCTGTATATGCCTGTTTGGGAATTGGGCGAGTTGGGTGACGCCGTCAAAGTGTTGAATTTGGAGATATCAGACGAAGAATTGACCGAGAGATATAGACAGTTTGGTGGTGTCCCGCGCTATTGTCTAGCAAAATCAGCCAGAGCGTATCGAAAGGGATTGATCGCCATGGAACAAGCGATTGAGAAGATTAAAACGTTGGAGGATGTTCAAGCGTGCTTTGAAATGTCTGTGCCGTTAAATCTTGTAGTTCATCGACTGCTGCATTACATTCCTGAAGAGGATCCAACATTTGCAACACTCGAGTTTGGTTCGGATTGGATTGGAATACGGATTTACAACCAACTCGCCGTTAAACTTAGCCAAGAACGAGCAAAGTTGATGAAATGGCTTGACGGTGCAGGAAAAGCGTCTACGTTTAATGGATGGTTGTTTGAAAATCTCGCCCATGAAAAACTTTTTGACGGTGGTACGTTCAAGTGCGTACAACTTGACGAACGAAGGCAAGAGATATCGCTGACGATCAATCGGACCATTGGGCATTATGAGCGGTTTGCAACTAACTTTACTTTGGAAATGGTCTTTCAGAATGTGTATCAAATCCCGAAATCTCAAACATTCAAGTCCATTGACTCGTTTATCCATTTGGGTGAGACGTTGCTGTTGTTCCAAATTACAAAATCATTAAACCATCCAGTCGATTGTGCAGGATTAGTGGAATTGTTTGCAAAGTTGGAGCTTGTTGACAAGATCAAACAAAACCCACGCTTTGCTCAACTGATATTTGTTGTGCCTCAAGGAATTGGCGACTCGTACAAGAATCAACAATTGATCACTCAAAATTTGCATTTGGAAGACTTGATGGGAGCCGGCGTGAGATGTATTTCAGGTATTGGGCCAGTCCTGCAAAAGAAGTTGCACGACAAGAACATTTTTACTTGTTCACATTTGAAGGCTCATTCTAAAGATCCGGAGGGTGAACATGAGTTTGAGCTTTTGACCAAGCACATCGATCGATTGAAGCAGGTGTGCGACTTGTCGTATTTGAATATGATTCCACAATATGTGCTTGAGCTTGAAGTCTAAGGATTGATCAATATATATATATGTTTCTGCTGGCGCTCAAAAGTCTACACCCTTGCGATCCTACCTCTGTCATTTGACGTACGACGGCTACAGTACTTGCGAATACCAGGGCGTGAGTGAATACAAAAAAAATGTTCGTATTCATATTAAAATAAACGTAATAAAGTGTATTTCAAGTATTGCGCATTTCAGTTATTTGGCAATTTTACCCGATCGATTTATACAAAAAATTCTTTCGCTAATGATTTAATATTATAATCTTCAACAAATTTATTCCTATTATCAACAATTAATTTATCAGGACGATCAAGTGTTTCTGGAACGCTAAATGACCCCCAATAAGTTTTTGCGTAAATTATTGGGTAATTTGTTAAATCTGAATATCGCATTATATTATAAATAATTATTGTTCAAGATCAAATGAATTTTAAAATTTTCTGTATGAAGGTCAAGATTATGCTGGTGATGCAAAATGCTTTGAGTGGTGATCATTTTGCCTTTGGACACTTCCACAAGTGTTAATTGTGTTTTTTGCTCGAGGGTGTCTCTAGCGTATGGTTGTGGAAATGGGTGAGAATCCATTCTTAGCTAATGGATGATGCCTTACTAATGCTTCTCGTCGTGAGAATTTTGAAGTGGCCACGATATACCTTTAACAGCTATTACTGCCCTAAAATAAACTACCCCGACCCGTGGATTGCGAAATACAGTTCAAAGGTGGTGAAGCTACTGACAACAGTTGTAAAAATCACTGAAATCTCTGGTTGGATTCGACATTCACCTCGTTTCGACTCCGTTTCCCAAGCGCGCAGCAAGCCCTTCGAAGCTATACAGATAGCGTTGGGCTGGAAAATCACAAGGAATCAAAATGCGCGTCGGAAACAGTTTTGGAAATGAGTGGTTGTACGATATTTCGCTGTGGTACACAGAGAGGAAGGGGTCAAGAGAAATTCTATAGCAAACAAACTGCGACTAGAATCTCAACTGTGATCATTAAATCCATGTTATGAAATTCTTTCGTCGACAATGGCATACGCTACGCCCAGCAAGTCGAAGTTTCAATCTGACTTGATATCAATTATTGCGAAGTATGGGGAAATGGAGGAAACAGTGGAATATACCAACAAGCGCAGGGGCTAGCTCTATTCTTCACAGAGCGTAGCAGAATTTTCCATCCTCAAAATCGGCAAGTATATCCATGACCTCCAGAGTTTTCATTCAATTTCTTCATCGAGTGTTCATTCATTGCTAGATTTCATGGAGAAACTGGTCAAGAATTCCATTGAAAGTGCACGACCAGCACGATGAATCCAAACATCCTGGAGCAATGACGGTGTGTCCCATGCGCGTGCCTGGTCGTGCCTGGAAACGGTACAACAATTTAAAATTCAGAGCTTGAAAGGCATAGGAGATAGCGATACTCTCCCCCCAACTTCTATCTTTGACCACTTGGTATATGATTTCTGTCGACGGGTTATCTCCAGCGCCAAGGGGGCTATGGTGAACTTTTCGTCCCACTGAAGAATTCCTTCAGGCACGAAGAAACACTCTCTTTGAAAATAGTCTGGTTAACAGATCTCACCCAAGTATGTACACCAGCTCGTTCAGGACCATTTTGATTCTCGTGGGGCTCTTCTCTTGCGTGATTCTTGCGATCTAAGACGCTTTAAAAGCTTTCGCCACGAGGAAAAAGAGCTCGCTCCTTCCCTAGGGTAGTGGCTACGACGAACCGACATCAGAAGTTGACACCCAGCTCACACCGACTCCCCGATACGATGGATTCATTCGTATGGAGACTATCTGGCATATACTGCAAAGGGATAAATTTTGCTGCAGTCTATCTGAGCCTGGATATTCCCTCGCTACGAAACAACAGCGACGACGACCCTTGCAGGTCAAAGTGACCCAGAAAGTGCATATATGACCATAAAATTCATAGTCTTCGTTCGACATCATGTTAAATATTTAATGTGCTTGGGGGGTCGCTTGCTGCTGAATGTAAATTGCATGGTCTGCCGTCGACAGGTCGTTGTATTCGCTGCAAGTGGAGCTGCAAATCGTATCTCGGCTGTATAATTGATATCTCTCTCGCCACTTGGTAAGAGTTATTCTCCAGAGTCGATAAACCAGGACAAGGCCAAAGATGCAAGCAGCCAAGACCAAGAATACATTCTTGACGACATCTCTGTCACGCTCTGCAATACAATCAGCCTTTGTACCACGAATATGTCAAGACTTACCATAGGAATACGTGTAGGAATAGTCGTAATATCCCCGATAGCACACATAGACCATCTGCAACTCGATCGGCTGACTGGTGGATGCATTGAACGCAACTGGATACGGGGTCGAAGACGTTATAGGACGGACGTAGTTGGGATTCTGCCCACAAATAGTCAACGTTGCGTTGTATGAAGTCGATATCAGTGATAGTTTCACGTTCCCATAGTACAAACGATTGTATACACTTGAATCGACTGTGAGAACGAGATTGGGATTGTCATTCAAGTCTCTAAAAAGGTTTCAAAAATGAGCATAACCATGGGGAACTGACAGTGCGTTGAGGGGATACATGGGGAAATTGTCGTAGGACAGCGAAAGCTGTGCTAAATTGTTGCCACGGAAATATCTAGCATTCAACTGTGAGGTGAATATTCTCATGGCAAAATACGTACAAGCGTTGGAGTTTGGGGAGATAAACCCCCCAGAGTAGATTTTGAATCCAAGGTAATCCCCCTAGATTGTAGCTCACATCCCTACAAAGTCAATCGTCAAAGGGGGCTGCCGGGGGGATTTGCTTACAAAGTCTGGACAGTCAGCGGCGTTTGAATCCATCGACCCAGAAGGGCATTGTGGCTTAAATTTCTACAAAAAAGGCAATCATGAGAGATCAAACAATGAGCATACAAAGACGTACAGAAAGTTGAGCGAACTTGGAATCGGACATGAAATGTCGTTGATTTGATTCAACGATAAATCACTACAATAGTCGACAACATGACGATATATTCACGGAGCATCGATGAGACGTACATGGATGTAGCTGAGGGAGGCAGCGCTTGGATCCAGGAGATGTTTAAATTGGAGAAATTGTACGTTGACGAGTTATTTTGGACTGGGAGAAACGTCGTATGGCTTTGAATTGTATCGTTCAAGCATGGAACTTGTACGTTCTCGGAACTCCAACAAAGCGTCAAGATGAATGAGGCTTGGGCGACGCCAGCAGACGCAGCAGCTAGCAAGAGGCTAATGAAAGCCATAGAGTACATTTGGTGGTAAATTTCAAACTGAGTCGGCGAAGAAGAATGGATCGCATGTCCACGGAGCCATCGTTATTTTGTTGCCGTTGGACACAGTGCTGAATATGCCGACAATTTACCTTGCAATATATATATGGATTACTACTTTTTCACCTGAATAAAGTATACCCTCAAATAATTTCTCTCGTTTTCGTTACTTCACACTTTTGAAATGTCATAGTGGTGACATTGCGCTTCCCAGCATCCAGGAGCCATGAGATGATGTCCCACTCAACGACGAGTGCATTTTGACTGGACAATGCGCAAAGTTTTTTCAAAATGCATGCACTTGGCACGACGAAGAATGAACAAAACATGTCTGGAGCATCCGACGAAAAGCGCCATGCAAGGGGGGAACCAAGGGGAAAGTATGAGCGATCTTTTTTAAAGTGGCTGCGTCGTTCAAAACCACTTCTGGTTGGTCGAGCGGTTGAATTGAGAGTGGGGAAGATCAAGGTCTATTTCAAAGGAGGAGATCAATCGTATTGTCATCAGGCTGTCGAATGTCAGCGGAAGGAGACACAAGATGATTACTGTACGTCGCCAGTAAGTTTCAACTGTTGAAACTCACTGGATGACTGTTTATGGTCAAGTGTGATCTCCAACGTTTTGGAGAGAATGGTCACCGTGGGCTGGTTATGGTGAGCGAACAGGATTCCGTCGAAATAGTTAGTCTCAAATATTGTGATTCTATGTGTTCCCACCAATGGCAACGTTTTGGGAGTTGCCTGAAATATCGAAACAATCGAAAAGGAGTGATATTTATACACAGACTGAAAGCAGAATTTATAAATACACCATTTTGCGGTTAATTTAGAAAAGTATCTTCGCGCCTTTTTTGAATGCATTTGGCGCACTTTTGAAATTGCGGTCAAGACGGAACAAGCTGCACCTCCACCACAGACTCCAGTAAGGCAAAACAATGATCCCTTATCTCCGACGCTCTGTAGCCACGTCGTCGCGGTCCATACAAGCACATTTCTTTGTCAGCAAAACGACGCATTGTGGAAGCATATGATGCAGGTGAGAACTGGGCAAAAGTAGCCAGAGCAAATGGCGTAAAAAAGACAACTGCTCGAGCTTGGCTCGACTTAGAGTCGCTCACCCCCAAACAGAGAGGTAATACGGATCGGATATGCCTCTATATTCATTTAGGAGGTTACAAGCAGCGTATTCTGACGTCACAACAAGTCGATCGCATTCAAACATGGGTCGAGTTTGACAATCAGATCACTCTCGACGAAATTCGAGCTCGAGTCATGCTAGAGCTCGACACTGAAGTCTCAACCACCACAATACATCGAAAACTCGACCAAAGAGTCTTCACTTTCAAGTCGTTGCATGCTGAGCCACTCCAAATTAACGACCTTGGGTTCAAAGAGCAACGCCGTGAATACGTCCGGGAGTTGCGCACGGCTCTCGCGCAGGGCAAAATTCCCATTTGGATCGACGAGACCAACTACAATCTCTTCACATCACGTACAAAGGACAATCGAAAAAGGGAACAAGAGCCAAAAACGTTCATGGTGGAACTCAAAAAGGCAAGAACCTCCGCCTTATCGGCGTCATATCGACGACAAACTTCTTGTACTGTACGCCCAAACGAGGCGCATTCAAAGCTATCCACGCAAACGATTGGTTGCGTGACATGCTTCGTGCTGCTCGGGAACATTTTGGTGCATTGGGCGACATTTTGGTTATCGCTGATAATGCTCCCTGTCATTCGAGGTATTTAATGTTCAATATCTAAGCTAACTTGTGGTAGATTGAGCAATGTCTTTCTCGAGGATGAATTTCAAGAGGCGTCGCTTCTGAAACTGAGCCCGTATTCGCCTATGATGAACCCCATAGAAAATCTATGGTCATCAACGAAGAGTCATGTGAAGACTCTTCTTCGTGAACGCTTGGCTGCTTTCATGGGTCCGCCTCCAGATGGTCAGACCCGTGATGAGTTTCGCATTTCATATTTAGAGCACATTGCTCGAGAAGTTATTGCAGGTATGCCAATCATGGATATTATCTAACGTTAATGAAAGCCGTCGATACCAATCGTTTGCATCGATTGTCATTGCGCCTTGAACACTTTTACCAACGCGTCGATAACTTGGATGATATGGAAGTCGGTGCTTACTGATGTTTGTCCCAGAGTGTCGAGATTAATTGCATTAATTTCATTGGATGTTGGACGAAATATATCGCGAAAAGAATGAAGTATATCGGTTTCAGGACAAAATATATCGGTTGAAAGGCCAAATATATCGGGCATTAAAATGCCATTGACGAAATATATCGGACAAACAGCGAAATATATTGGACGTTAAGCGAACCGTATGGACAGACAATGAATTACATCGGATTTTTCCTCAAATTAACCGCAAAATGGTGTAATATCAGTATTATATAACAAAATGAAAATACAATGTACTACACCTTTGTACGTTTAATTTAAGCATTTGCTCGATATAATTAGCCAAGGCCGTTTTATATTTAAGCTAGCGCTTTTTAATTTAAGCCAACGTTTTTTTTAATTTAGACGACTTGATCCTGGACCCAGATATAATAAAGTCAACTACGTTTTAATTTAAGACATTCCTCTTCAATTTAATCCATTTTCGTTTCATTTTATGCCATTTTTCGTTTTATTTGAGCAATTTTTCAATTCCGAATATTTGGCGCACATTTGAATCCACAGGGATGGAGACCGCCGAGCGAGAGCATGAACGAGACAGCGATGACATATACTTGGGCGACACAGAACTGGTTGGTGACGAGCACGAGGGTGGTGATCTCGTTGCTCACCAAGACGGTGATGTTGTCCCAGAACCATTTGACGAGCCGTCTACACCTCCTCGACAACGACGTCAACGTGGAAAGTACAAGAAAATTCGATTGTCAGTTAAAAAGCGCATCCAGAAGGCATATCGCGAAAGCAAGGACTGGAAATCAGTTGCAGCGGCTAATGGAGTCAAAGTCAAAAGCTGGCGAAATTTTCTGGACATGGAAGACCTTGTCGAAAAGAAACGAGGTGGATACAAGCCAAGAATTTTGTCTGAGGATAACCTCTGCTTGATGGAAACATGGATTGAACATGATCAGCAAATGACGTTACAAGAAATTCAAGCTCGATTACTCAATGATCTCCAAATCCAAATCTCTCCGTCAGCGATTCACCATGCACTCGAAGGTCGAACGTTCACATTCAAAGATCAGCACTACGAGCCCTTGCAAATGAACTCAATCAACATCAAAGAAGAAGGGCGTGCGTATGTGGCCGAATTTCGACGACTTCGGGCCGATGGAAAGATACCGATTTGGATTGACGAGACCAATTTCAATCGGTTTGCGGCTCGGACCAAAGGACGCGCAAAAAGGGGTCAACGTGTGAGAGCTTTGCATTTGGCCCCTCAAAAGGGGAAAATATTCACATAATTGGTGGGATTTCTGCACAAGGATTCAAGTACATGAAGCATCAACGTGGTTCATACACCAACGAACGAGCAAATGAGTGGCTGCGTGGCAAGCTACGTGAAGCCAAGACGTATTTCAATGGACTTGACGGCATTCTTGTCATATGCGATAATGCGCCATGCCACTCAGGTATACTGGGATCGTCAACGTCTTAAATCGCTTTTATGATTGAGCATGTATTTGAAGAACAAGAATTTCAGCATGCGAGTCTTCTTCGATTGAGCAAGTACTCTCCAATGCTTAATCCAATCGAGAACTTGTGGTCGAAAGTGAAGTTTCGCGTGAAAAGCCTCCTCCGTCAAGGCTTAACAGCTTTCTTGGGGCCGCCTCCAGTTGATCAACAAATAACACGCACCGAGTATCGCTTGCAATATTTGGAACACTGTGCTGAGCAAGCACTCGGTGGTAAGTTTGAATGTGAATGATGCTTAACAATTGAAAGAACTGAACCCCCAACAAAACTATCGATACACAGACCATTTGGATATGTTTTATGGACTTGCGCAAGACTTGCAAGACATGCCTGTAGGTCAATAAGAAATTGTTTGTCTTTCTACATGTTGTGTGCCGTAATGAAGAGTCGATTATTTGTGGTGTCATTGGCGAAGCTACGACAACATTTTTAAATCACATGGAGTCGAGGGTGTGTAGACGGCTCGTCGAATTGTGCTGGAACAACATCACCGTCTTAGTGTGCAACGAGATCACCACCCTCGTGCTCGTCACCAACCAGTTCTGTGTCGCCCAAGTATATGTCATCGCTGTCTCGTTCATGCTCTCGCTCGGCGGTCTCCATCCCTGTGGATTCAAATGTGCGCCAAATATTCGGAATTGAAAAATTGCTCAAATTAAACGAAAAATGGCATAAAATGAAACAAAAATGGATTAAATTGAAGAGGAATGTCTTAAATTAAAACGTAGTTGACTTTATTAAAAATATAAAACGGCCTTGGCTAATTATATCGAGCAAATGCTTAAATTAAACGTAAAAAGGTGTAGTATTAAATTTTTATTCAACCCTATTATATCCTCGAAGAAGACGACGTGGAACTCTCGTTTGAAGACTTTGCAGTGCCTCGAATTGTATTGGAAGATTTAAGTGCGCCACGCCCAAAAAAGACCAAAGGCAAAGCGAAGAAACAACGACTTAACAAGTCTGCTGCAGCCCACCTCGAATTGGCGAAGAAGATCATTCGAGATAAGAAAGTCGAAGGCAGAATCACCGAATGTCAACGCATTTTGCGAGATGACCCTCAGCTCGTTGCACATGCTATGTACGCACAAGATGAAGACCTCAGTTTGTTTCAGTCACTTGTTGCAACCAAGACTATTGAGCGCAAGATGGCTTTGTTAAAAGCTCAAGGCAAGCCTCACAACTACAAACATCACGTCAACTTCATGGCTCAATACAAGATTCACCCGTCAGAAATCTTGGAAGAATTGACCACGGACATACCAGAGATCAAGCGCATCCTCTTTGCACTTGCTACGATTGACTTATTCCTCTCAAATCGGGCCCCAGACCTCTACACAAACTCCGAGGCACTGACTGTTCTATTGAACCAAGAAGCAACAAGATTGCCTGACACCAACTGCTTGACGGACTGGTCGCTGTTTGCTTTGATCGAAAACTTCAGCGACAATCTCGAGAAGTTCACTTTGCCGGCTCCCGTCTTGTCGGCCATCTCGATGCTCAAAAGCATCACCAACAATTACCACATCGACGAGCCTATACTATACAGTGTTGAAATTGGCCAAAGTTGTCACATCCTTCGTCATGGCAAAGTCATTTGCAGCAGCTTTGCAAGCAATGACCAAGACTAGGGTTCCCGTAGACTCACACATAATAACTTCTTTTTCGACTTGGTCATTGGCAGGGTTCACAGCCACAGGAAATTGAATACGGAATATTGTTGTCGGTGCCTCATTGAGAAGAGACGAATAATTTTGGAGTAGTTCCTTGAGTGCCATGATTTTTGGATGGTAGTGGGTAATATGCTTGCTTTTGATTTGATTGGAGAAAATTCCATCAACTGAGTGAATGATGATTGGCCAATCAATTTTGACCAATCCGAACGCACCAGAGGGGTCAATTGTCACATCCACTTTGTTCGCGCCGGACGGCAAGCAAACTGTTGCGATGACCATCTCTTGCATGGTGTCGGGGTCTCGATAAGCAGCAACATTGCACGCGAAGTCCACTACAGAAAAAATCTCCTTCTCTGGAGCAACATTTTCAACATCCAACTCACTAGAGCATAGCCTCTTGGGAGGCTTTAGTTCAGCCAGTTCTTCGGTTGAGTCGTCTCTATTATTAAAACTTATATCTACTATAGAAAGTTAGAAAATCATAACAGATTAGGCAGATAACATACACTGAATGCCCAGGCGGGCTTTCGTCTTGTTGAAGTGCGCCCGAAAGGTGTTCAAATGGACGTTCTGGAACTCCATGTGCTGCTCGTAGACTTGCTTGGGCGTGTCGGTCGGTGAGATGTCACCATCCTTGAAGAGCTTCTCCAGAAGAAGAAGCTCCTTGCAGTTTTTGCGCCATGAAATGCTCTTTGCCATCAACAGCAAGAAATTGATAATACGATACCTTACGACATTAGACTGCAAGGATCAACTCTGTCCTTTCTTGAATATCCGGAATTTATCCGGATGATCAGTGTTATCCGAAAATCAATCCGACCATTGTCGTTGTTACGAAACAGAACGAAACAAAACGTTCCAGAATAGGATACAGCAGCTGAATGTGAAAACTTTAGGTTAATTTTTTAAGCAATTCTATTGGCCAAATTTTATTTACTAAACAGAACAAGAATCTTTCAAAAAAGAGCCATTTCAGTTCGTGGAAATATTCTCTGCCGGCTTCATATTTTTTGAAAAAAATGAGTTAAAAAATTGCAAATTTTTGTAAAATTGCAAAAATATCGAATTTTCAGTCGGAATTTCTTCAAAGACCAAAGGCTGCTTGACACGCCATCCAACGAAACGAAAGAGTACACTGAATACTTAGAGTCGTTCCGTTGCATTCATTTCCTCTGGGATGTCCATAAGATAAATACAAGCCGTGGAAAAGTCATTTCAACACTGGTGCGAAACGAAACGAAACAAAACGAAACAGATGAGAAAAGATCGGATTGATCAAAATACTACCCAGATTCTACACTATTCAAATTTTGAATTTAAAGGTGAAATATGGATTATCCGGATTTCTCATTTTCGTACTGTATTTTGAAATAACTACAGTTTGAAAAGAAATCATAGACGCAGCATGTATATCGTTAACATCGTGATACGATCGCACGTTTCTCGATGCCGCAACGACATACAGATATGTGAGACCATCATATCTACCAACTCTGAAGTCTTTATCTCATCGAGATCTTGTGTTGGGGAATAATATGAGTTGCTAAGATACTGTGCTGAAAAGAAATTATAGACGCAAGCATGTATTATCATCTACTTATCAATGCAATTGCCACGGCGTAGAATAACTTGAGCCATTCTTGTTGGCATGCCTTCGACAAGATCTTGTAGATACTCTTGTCTTATTTCACTCCAAGATTTCATGATTTCGGCTTTCAAATCAGCCTTGGTTTCAAATTGTCGCCCATTCGCATAGACTTTCCTCGTTAGAACCCCCCAAACATTTTCAATGGGGTTCAAATCGGGGCTCTTAGCGGGCCAAGGCATAGTTGGCCATGGCAGATCACTCAGAAAATCCATTGTCGATCGCGATCGATGGATCGAAGCGTTGTCTTGTTGAAAAATGGCACCACGATTTTGCGCCAAATCTTCAAGTTCGTTCATTGCAGGCACCAGATAGGTCCGCAATGTCTCCTGGTACTTAATAGAGTTTTGTCTTCCTTCGAGGAAAGCAAGATCTGTCTTGTTGTAGTGACTAATGCCAGCCCAGAGAAATACCGATCCACCGCCAGAAACCCTCTTGGAGAACGTTTCGACCTCATGGCGAATATCATGCCAGTAGTACTGGCAACCGTCAGGTCCATCCAGATTGAACTTCTTTTCATCGGTGAACATTGTCATCTTCATTTGGCCATGGCGATTGAGATATTTGGAGGCGAATTCAACACGCGCTTTCTTGTGCTCGGTCGACAGACGTGGGCTTGAGCGGCGTTTGATGTACTTTGCGAATTTAGACATTTTGAGAACATTAAAAATAGTAGTTCGTGTTACTTTACCATTAAGTGCAGCAGAGATCTGTGCAGATGACTTTCCCTTGCGTGTATCTTCTCGGAATACCCAACGTATCTCCCGGCGAGTGAGCTTCACGCGTCTTCCGGCCTTCTTTTTCGGTTTTTTCGATTTAAATTGGCAACACAAGTTCGAACGAGCTTCTCACTGCGCCCAATGGCTCTTCCAATCCAACGGAGAGACTTGTTTTCGTAAAGATAAGCCATAATTTGTCCCTTTTCAACATCAGTGATGTTTTTGCCGCGTGGCATGTTGATGTATGAAGCGCAGGGCGCACTCAGTGCAGCCTTTATGCAGGGAAATGAGCGTAATCAATATGATTACTGTAGAAGCTTTCTATTGGCTTAAATTGAGTAAAATTTTACATGGACTAAAATTGCGTCTATAATTTCTTTTCAGCACCATATCTCAAAAAGTAAAACAACTTCTCAACACAGCATCTCTTGACCGCAAGGCCTTGAGAGTTGATGCATAGGATAGTTTCACATGTCGTTATGTGCTAACGGCACCGCGGAACACGCCCTGTTGTCACGATGTCAAAGAAAAACTTGGTGCGTCTATGATTTCTTTTCAAACTGTATGAAGGGAATCCGTTTTGTTGACTCGTTGTCATTTCTCTTTTCTCCATGACTCCCGAAACTTTCTTCTTGCTTGGTCTCCAGATCGCTCGACATACTGGTCGAAGCGATTCCTCAACTGGAATGCGTCGATTTAGGGAGGCGTTTGGAGTTTCTCCAGTTGCATGTTACGTTGTGTGGACACAATAAACCAATATCCACCCTCCAGGCACCTCACCCAAGCATCTGATGTGGCCGCTGCTCTTCTTGAAACTGTATGGTTCTGAAGGCGAAAATCATGCCATAACTGGCGCCGATGAGAAGACGTTCAGGAAATGGACATGGCTTTGGATCGATGTTATCTCCCGACTAAATAACGTAAATAATTTTTATCTTTTATATTAATTAATTTGTAGATAATTTGGGAGAACCGTTTCCATCATTCGCATCCTAGTGCAAGAATGTTTGTCTCATTGGATGGAACCGACTTTCGAATTCGCGAACCATCCGAGTTCGTTCCAAAATGGTACTCACACAAGTTCCATGGGCCCGGCCTACGCTACGAGGTGGGCATTTGTATTGCCACTGGGTGGATTGTGTGGGCTCATGGTGGCTACCCATGTGGGGAATGGCCAGATCTCCGGCTCGCAAGAGACGCATATTGTTATGCTGTTGGTCCTGGTGAAATGACCCTTGCAGACAGGGGTTATGCCGACAGTAAGTTTTTTGTCTATCCTAGAAACGACAGGAGCGATATCGGGCGCCAAAAGCAGATAATGGCGCGCCATGAGACGTGCAATAGGCGTCTAAAGCAGTTCCGTGTGCTTGGAGACACGTTTCGCCATCAGCTGCACTTGCACCCATTGTGCTTCCATGCTGTCGTCAATTTAACTCAAATCATGATTGAAAACGGAGAGCCCCTCTATTCTGTAACCCAATAGTATCAATTGTAAGTCTAATACATTTGCTGTGTTTATGTGAACTTCATTGTATTTGTGCCAAAGTCTGGGTTTTCCCGCAACCCCTTTGGCACAAATACATTTAACATTTAATGCATATCCCCAGAAGCATAAGAGTTTTGATGGCCTCTTGAAATTGTTTGGTATACTCCTTTAGCCGCTGCTCATGCCGAGGCAGGCCCGTTCGCTACAATTGGAGCCGCTGCCGAAGATAAAGCGCAAAGCGTTCTTGCCGCTTGGCAACACAGCGCATGTCATGGGAGGTCAAGACGAAAAGAATAGCACAACTTATACCAGAGGGATAAAATGAAACACTTGCTTTCAATAAAGTTTTGATGGTCCTCCCATCAAATTGTTGGCATACTCCTTTAACCGCAGCGGGTGTTGCTCAAGCTTGACGCTCGTTACGTAGCTTAAAGGCACGATCCAAGGCAACAGAACGCAGCAACCCCAGCTAAGTATCTCACAAGTGTACAATTTTTTTCATTTTGACCATTTCATCCGAACTTCCTGCCAAAGTTTGGTCAAATCGATGTTGTCAATTTCACACAAATTTGGACTTTCCAGTCGATTTGCCGAATCGATTTTGAATGTCTTTTTCTCTTTAAATGTATCTTCTACCAAGGCCATTTAAACGAATGCTCCTAGAGCCATCAGGTACACTGGGGATGCGCAGCTTTAGCGCAAGGAACCCTTGTTGTTGCGATTTTTCTGTCAAGGCCAGAGTGGGTAGTTACGTTGTGACAAAATTAAAGGTATACGATTGGCTGAAAATTTTGAATAGTAAAAGCTGATTGGCTAGTCGATTCTCAAATCGATTTGCCAAGTCTATTCGATGCTCCAAGTTTGAATCGATTTGACAATATCTTGCATACAATATTCGATGAAATGGTACAGCTTAAAAGGCAATCGGGATATACTCATGTACATTTATTCACTGTCAGCTTTATTGCTTTGCCCTCCAGTACAATTGGAAATTCATCATGCAGCATTGTATATAACTCGACTTGGTTCGTCGTCACACATACAAGATTTAATTTGCGTGGGGACTCGCTGGCTGGTGGATGTAAATTGCATGGTTCGCCGTAGTTGACGGGTCGTTGTATTTGCTGCAATTGGAGCTGCAAATTGTATTGCGGCTGTACAATGCATAGCCCTCTCGGCACTTGATGACAAGTCTCCAGAAAAAGCTAAGCAGGACAAGACCAGAGACACATAAAGAGAAGGCCAACGCAATCGACTCGAATGTCCCATTTTTAGAGTCTACGGCAATTTTTTTAGCATGTCTGCCACGAAAGGAATCGAATCTTACCCTTGTCATCATAAGAGTCATAATATCCCCAATAGCAGATATAGACTGTTTGTATTGCCGTCGCTCGATTGCTCGTGGTATACGCATCTCGGTCAGTGGCGGCGCTTGATGTAATGCCGCGGACAAAGTTGGAATTCTGGCCACAGATAGTCAAAGCCGAGTTGTACGAATTCGATTCCAATGCCAACTTGACTCCCCCAGAGGTGATGCGATTGTATACACTCGAATCGACTGTAAGAAGCAGACTGGGATTGTCATTCAAGTCTCTATAAAGTGCCAAGCAGCATCAGCATAATCAAAGGTGGGGGGACTTACAGGGCGTTGAAAGGATACGGGGGGAAATTCGCGTACGACAGTGCGAGCTGCGATAAATTGTTGCCGCGGAAATATCTAGCGTTATATTACATATTGGGAAATATTTGAATAGGATGAAATACCGTACAAGTGTTGGAGTTTGGGCAAATATGCCCAGAGTAGATTTGGATTCCAAGGTAACCCCCCTTGATTGTAGCTCACATCCCTACGCAGTCAAAGGAGGCTGTCGGGGGGATATTCTTACAAAGTCTGGACGCTCACCAGCGTCTGAATCCATCGATTCATGAGTGCATTGTGACTTAAATTCCTACGACAATCATGAGCTAGACAAGAGATTCAAAATACGTACAAAAGATTGAGTGAAATTGGAATTGGACATGAAATTTCACGGATTTGATTCAACGACAAATCACTACAATAGTCGACATCAAGACGATATATTCACAGAGAATAGTAGTAACTTACATGGATGTTGCAGAGGGAGGCAGCGCTTGGATCGATGAGATGTTCAAGTTGGAGAAATTGTACGTTGACGAGTTATTTTGGATAGAGAGAAACGTCGTGTTGCCTTGAATGGTGTCATTCAAGCATGGAATTTGTAAATTATTGGAGGTCGAACAAAGCGTTAAGATCCGTGAGGCTTGGGCGATGCCAGCAGAGGCAGCTAGTAGGAAGCGAAAGACAGCTATTGAGGCCATTTGCTTGAAAATTGAACACTGTTCCGACAAGGGTTCGTTCAAATATCTAGTCAGGCGATGAATTCAATATCGCATGCAATAAAAATTGGAGATCCCAGAGTCCAGGAGCTGTCGGCGGGTTGTCCAACATGCAACTCCATTTTTTGTGTACTGCATCGTCAAGTCCGACATGGTGTGAGATCAATTGTAGCAAAGTGTATTCCCCACATGCCATCCACGGTCAATGGAGCTTCTTTCAACGAGTTAGCGCGTAATGCTCTCAAGTTGTTTCAATTCCTCTGACCCCCTTTCAGACCCAAAGAAACACTTGCAGAATCCAATATGTGTGCCTTGTCGTTGTGTCGAGTATCGCGATCTTCGGACAACGAAATGACAAGCATCGCAACGACGACGACGACGACATCCGTGCCAACGAAACGATCAACAATTGTCGAGGCATTTCACAGACGTCCGTCCATAGTATGCAAATGTTCAAATGCTGTCAATGTCACTTGAAAAGTCCATAAGTTTGGGCCACTTTACACCGAATACTTGAAGAAAGAGTTGCTGATCGTGGTCAATTTCCAAGGCGACGTTGATTGCGTCAATAGATTTCTTTCGATTAGAAATCGAAAGACACTGAGCCAGAGTCCAGCAGCTGTCGTGACGTACAATGCAAGTAAATTCATGCACCGCGTCGGCAAATCCCACATGCAATCACGTCAGGGATACCTTGACCGGTGGGCGATTTTATTCGGATATTCACGCCAGAATGGACAAAGCTTACACCTTCTTGAGTTTCCAATGGAATTCATGAAGGATGAGCAAGATATCGACACAACGGGGGAAGGAATGGCCTAGTTTCTTTCAAATTTTCGTCCGAGAGACGACAAATCAAGTGTGAGTCCCCCCCCCCCGCTTGGAGTCTTCGCTATGATCGCATGGGGAATGATTCGAGATATACAAGAGCTGACAAGCCGTTGAACAATCATGCCATGGCATAAGTTTTGCATTCACGAAAAGAATAGTCATTGTCATTTTCCATACTAATGGTATAATACACTTTGCAAAACTCTTGGACTTAGTATGACGTCAAAGATTGAATTTGCTTGGGGAGTCGGTGGTTGCTCAGTGTAAATGGCACGGTTGGCCGTCGTCGATGGGTCGTTGTATCCGCTGCAATTGGAGCTCCCAATCGTCTCTCGGGTGTATAGTTGATAGCGCTCTCTCGCCACTTGGCAGCGATCGTTCTCACGACAAGCCAAAGCACGAGGATGCCACAGGCGCATATACCCAAGACGACGAGTAGATTGTCCACGGCATTTTTTTCACCAAGTTGAGCCTATCACGCACAAAAATGTCAACACTTACGAATCCAGGTATAGTCGGAATATCCCCAATAGCATGATTGTAGACACTTGAGTCGACTGAGAGAACGAGATTGGAATTGTCATTCAAGTCTCTAAATTGCAGTAAACTCAAGGGGGGGGGCGACAGGGGAACTTACAAGGCATTGAAGGGAAAAGGGGGGAAATTGGCGTTCGACAGCGACAGCTGCGATAAATTGTTGCCACGGAAATATCTAGCACGGCATTTGTACTGCAATAGTCGACAACATGACGATATTTTCACAGAGCATCGCTGAAACTTACATGGATGTTGCAGAGGGAGGCAGAGCTTGGATCGACGAGATGCTCAACTTGGAGAAATTGTACGTTGACGAGTCATTTTGGAGAAACGTCGTATTGCCTTGAATGGTGTCGTTCAAGCATGGAACTTGTAGGTTATTGGAAGTCGAACAAAGCGTTAAGATCAGCGAGGCCTGGGCGACGCCAGCAGACGCAGCTAGTACTAGTAGGAAACTCATATTCGCTGGAAAATTTCAAACTGTTTCGACAACAACATGGTTCCTTTCCAAGTTATCAACGTCTGTCTCGTTGGCGTTAACTAAATTGTTGTTGTGCGTTGTAGCTGCGGGTCGAATCAGAGCAAAAGATTGTCCACGTTGTATGAAGAATGCACGCAGTCAAACCCAAGTAAATCCACACGAAGGGGAAGAAATGAGTGCAATTGGTTTGAATTTTTGCGCTGATAGTCGACGTAAGAGATACTGTGGTCAATCGAGAATCCACCTCGACTACAATGAAAGCTGGGAACTTTGAATTTATATCTCCCTTATATAGCTTGAAATCTTTGATTAACTATGTACGGCATGGCGACATATATATCTCGACGGCGTATTGATTGCGGATATGCAAGGGCAGTACAGTAGTTAGCTTTGCTTGAATAATATGTTTATTCGTGTCTTGGAGTGGCGAGATGGTGGACACTCAGGTCTCGCTCGCTAAGCACAAGAGTTTCATCGCTCGATCCAATTTTTGGCCTATTCCCCTTGACCTCCTGCTGATATTACTCCTCGTTGCCCTCCGTTTGCTACAGCATGGAATTGTCTAACAACAACAAATGCGACTTCCACGTCCTTTCATGCAACGAAATGTATAATCGATCTCGCGAATCCTCGACGATTATTCACAGCCATGACTTGTACTTTGCCCTCCAGAACTCTTGGAATTTCATCATGTAACTAGTTTCCATAAAATACTGAAACATTTAGTGTTCTTGGGGACTGGCAGTCTGCTCATAGCGCTCCCGCCACTTGGCAAATTGTACGTTGACGAGTCATTTTGGACTGGGAGAAGCGTCGTATGGCTTTGAATTGTATCGTTCAAGCATGGCACTTGTACGTTATTGGAAGTCGTGCAAAGCGTTAAGATCAGCGAGGCCTGAGCGACGCCAGCAGACGCAGATAGCAAGAGACTCAAAGCTGGATTCATTTCCAGGAAATTTTCAAACTGTACGAAAAAGCGGCATGGTTATCCACGTCTGTCTAGTTGACCTTGTACACACGACAGTCGTCCACTCTCGGCATCGAGTTTGAAGTGTGTCTTGCTTGGAAATGCCATAATTTGTGCTAAAACTTGAAGAAATAGTTGCTGATCGTGGTGAATTAGAATGGAGACGATCGTTCTGTCAATAAATTTCTTTCAGACATTTCACACCACTCTGCGAGAGTCCAGGAACACTGTCGTCTTGTTTGCTCTCCAGCTTGTCCACGCGTAGATCCACCGCGCCAACTCTACACGTTTTGCTCAAGGAAACGCTTGGAAAATCCAATCTTGTGCTTTGTCGCTGTGTCGAGAATCCCCATCTTCCGACCATTCCATTGCGCCACGACGACGACGACGACGACCGTGACAACTAAGCAAAAGCCGAGTCTTTTCATCTTCCAACGACTGGGGGCTTAAATTAAACGCTCGCTGGAAAATTTGCATTCGAGACAAGAGTTATTCCCGCGATAATTTCATGAAATGTTCAAGGCAATCAGGTATACCACATTTCCATCTATTCACAGTCGGCCCCTCCTGATCCTTGGTCTTTCACTCTTGGAATTCCATCATGTAGCATCAACTACTTGGATTTTGTTTGCCAGGACATTCAAAATTTAATTTCCTCGGGGAGTGGCTGGCTGCTCATTGTACATTCCGTGGTTGGCAGTCGTCAGGTCGATGTATCCACTGCGATTGGAGCTGCAAATCGTCTCTCGGGCGTATAATTGACAGCGCTCTCGCCACTTGGCAGCAAACATTCGCAAGACAAGCCAAACGAGGAGAATGCCAGAGGTGCCAGATCGACAAGGCCACGAGTATATTGTTGAAGGCATCAATTTTACTAGCTACGATACGTTTCGCCCATGAGCTGCAACTATGTCAAGACTTACGATTGTAGGAGGTGTCTGTGTATCCCCAATAGCACACATAGACCGCCGTTGTGCGATTAATGGCCGAATAAACATCTTGAAACGAGGCAGTCGACGAAATACGACGGACGAAGTTGGTGTTCTGCCCACAGATATTCAAAGTCGAGTTGTACGAAGTCGATGCCAATGCCAACTTGACATCCCCATAGTTGAAACGGTTGTAGACACTTGAATCGACTGTGAGAAGGATATTTGGATTGTCATTCAAGTCTCTAAAAGGTAGCATAACCAAGGGGGGGGCGGTGGGGGGACGTACAGGGCGTTGAAGGGATACGGGGGGAAATTCGCGTACGACAGAGAGAGCTGTGATATATTGTTGCCACGGAAATATCTACCATGACATTGCAAGGTAAGTATGCGATCGCAAAATACGTACAAGCCGAGTAGTTTGGGCAAATAAACCTCCCACGGTAGAGTTTGAATCCAAGGGAATCCCACGTGATTGTAGCTCACATCCCTACGAGGTCAATAGTCAGACGTGACTTTTATGGGATTTGCGTACAAAGTCTGGACGGGAAGCGGCGTTTGAATCCATCGATTCATGAGTGCATTGTGACTTAAATTCCTACGACAACCATGAGCTGAACAGAAGATTCAAAATGCGTACAGAAGATTGAGCGAAGTTAGAACTTGTACCGTTACTTCGCTGATTTGATTGAATGCGTTCTAGACAAGAGTTATCCCCCCTTCGTTTTAAATCTTTGACTAATTGGCACGGTATGACTGTATAGCTTTCATCCCAGGGCGTGTTAATTCGGGTTATGCAGCGGTAGACACACAATTGAACACTCATGACATAGTATTAGCTTTGCTTGAATAAAGTATTTAATCGTTTCTTGGAGTGGCGGGATGCTGGACATAGAGGCCCCGCTCGCTGGGGAGATCGTCGTAGTCACTACAATTGGAGCCGCTGATTGTACCCCGAAGATATACTACATAGCGTTCTTGCCATTTGACAGCAAATCGCATAACAAGGGAGGCCAAGACGAAAAGAATAGCACAACTTCCCACACCCACGAGGATAAAATGAAAGGCTTGCTTTCCCGAGTCTAGAAACATACAAAATAGAATTTTCCAAGATAATGCAGCTATACGTACCCTCATAAGGCGCAGGTGTGTTTAACGAATATCCCCAGTAGCATAAATACACGAGTTTCGGTGGCCCCACCGAGGTTTGGGCAGAATAAAACGATTGCACAAAGTTGGTATTGCCCGCACAAGCCGCCAAAGTTGCATTGTACGACGAATTTTGCATATTGAGACTAACGCCACCATAGTATAAACGACTGTAAGCGAACGAATCGACCGAAATCACGACATTTGGATTGTTGTTCAAATCCCTATGGAATACACGATATAATGGGAATGCTCGAGCAGAACTTACAAAAACGCGAGGGGATACGAGGGGAAATTGTCATACCCAAGGCGTAATGTTGTCAAATTGTTGCCACGAAACGTCCTTAATTGATTCATAAATCGTCAAATCTCAAGAAAATATGGACTTACAGGCGATACAAGTTTGGTAAATAAGTTCCCCACATGACGTCATGAATCCATGGCAGGCCCCCTTCATTATAGCTAATATCCCTACGAAAATTCGAATCAAAATGTGCCCAGGGGGAGATTCATGTACAAGGAAGAGATTGTGAGGGGCGTTTGTATCCAGTTCGTTTGCAGTGCATTGTGGCTTAAATTTCTACAAAAGCCCTCCAAGTTAGTACAAACTAGCATGTCTTGGACAGAATTCCTACAAAACTGTGAGCGACGCTGGGATTTTGCACGAAATCTGGGTGATGTTATTGTAGGATAAATCTCTACGAAGAGAGAAAAAATAAGACAACAAAACCTACTAGTGTGCATGGACGTACATGGCTCGAGCGCTGGGCGGAAGGTCTTGAATGTATGAAATATTTAGATTGGAGAAATTGTAATAAGTCGCGTCGTATCGAGCCAAATACGTCGTGGTGGCTTGGTTCGTGTCGTTTAGACACGGCACGGATGTGTTGTTCGCTTGCGGACAAAGCGTTAGCGTCAGCGATGCATTTACAAAGACTGTAGCAGTGGCTGCGAGCAAGAAACCGACCGTCCTTGCAGCTCGATGCGGGGCAGACAGCATGGCTCGTTTACTTCTTGGAAGAAATGACCACCCAATGCGTCACCAGCTGGTAGTCAATCCATTGACAACTGGACATCAACTGTCCTGTATTTCAATTTGTAAAATTATTTCACAAACACACACGATGAGTGGTGAGTTATTTTTTTCAATAATTTATTTATATTTCATGCCCTCCAAACATATTCAATAATACTTGGAGCTCTTTTTCAAGTCAATCGTGGCTTCTCGAATAAACTGTACGATGAATTGAAATTTTGGTTGTCGTTTGGTACATCCTTCGCGTACCGGTATATACCGTCTGTTAAACAGCTCGATTGTTCGGAATATTATTGATTTTTTAGTACAATTATGTGATACAGTCATGGCTCGATTTAGTGAACCCACTGAAAATGAATATACATTTAAATTAATATACAGTCAGATGCAACAAGTTATAATAATATAGAGTTTATTCAAGTCGTTTGAACACCACAGACGTCGATGGCCACACGAAGGGAATTGCAGATGACCCAAACGGTACTGAGATTTGGCGGTTGTTGGTTGATGTCATGAATAATTCACTGAATGCTTTGGATGTTGTTGTGAACTTCACGGCTCATTTCGATGGGCACTACGATGGTAGTAGAAATTACCTTTCATAATCATTACCCGTGTGGAACACGATAACTGTAATGTTTTATATTGTTTAAGGGTTCACTAAACGAGCCATGACTGCAGTATTATTGTCTCGGTGAAGTGTTTTCTAAGTTGAAGCAATGGTGAGACATTTAGTTTATGTAAAGTGTCTGACCAGATTGAAGAAAATTGGTCCGGACATCGTGTCGAGGATTTATCGCACAGCAACTTCAATTTCCAAAACAGGTGACTAAAGTAGACTTGATTTTAGTATGAAAAATGACTAGATGAAAACATTCTGTTCGTGTCAATAGGGATAGATATTCAATTTAGACTTTGTTAATGTATGCACAGACACAAATTCAAAGACTGGAAATTAGGTGCCATTATGGATAAACGACTCGACGGCTGTGGCGGGACATTACTTTGTCATGGAGGTCCCAGTTCGAATCGTTGAATGCGACGTTTGATGCAAATAAATCGATTTAGAAGTATAAACCATGTGCAGTTTATCGATTGGCATCTCTGTTTTTTCGAATACCAACGCCGTTGTCCAATAAAAGTCACCAAAGGAACCCCTTTCAATCTCTACGGTACACTGAGCAAGATCCCACGCTTGAGACGATGGCAAATTTCAAACTTTGGAAAATTTATTGACACGTTGGAACTGACAGAAAACAAAATCGAAAAGTACTTGAGCATCAGATCGCATATCGATGTCATCTCATCACGATAAGAATTTCGTTGTAAACTCGGATGTCCCATATTTTGAATGGTTGTGATGAAAGCCCATCAGGGCTTTTCTGGATGACTTCAACTAATTTATATCTATTCGAGGTCAAAAATGAATTCAGCGTTGAGTGAGGGCAATTGCGATGAAAGCCTCAACCCCCCAAATTACTTATCGTAGTTCAGTAAGCTTGACAAATGCAGGTTATAGGGACATTTTCACCTCGTCACGAGCAATCGGGGCATCGAGGGACAAGTAGAACTTGAAAATATCTTCCACCCTGGTTGTATTGTGAAACAAAAGGAGAACGACACCAATTGACATTTTTCACATCGAGATATTTAATCTATATTTTATTCCCTCGGGGAAAAATTGACTGAAACAATACTCTAAAGATATAGCGTCTGCTTGGATTTGAAAGCGCTATCCACGATGAATGATACACACGGATGTATTGTGCCGGCAGGAGGCTTATCCTGTCTTCACCAACTCGCATTTCTGGAGAAGAAACACATGCGCACAATATTTCACCAATGAACGAGATGAAAATTCAAACAACTATGTCAATTCAATATTTAAATGTTCACCTTATATGAGTATACTCAATAATTAATATTTGGCACTCCAAAATAATCGACTCTTGGTTGGATAATTGTTCATTTACAATTTGTGCAGTACTGATAATCGAGAAAGGCAACGCACCATATCCACTTTGAAAAATTCAGCTGCCATCTCGGATGAGCCCACTGACATGGGCCGGCCTCGTGCTGGCCGCAGGTGGCGTCGCTCATGCCTCGCTGAGCTTAACGCTCTGCTGGAGTGCTAGTGGCGTACAATTACCATGCTTATACGATACGGTCCAAGGCAACACGACGATTCTTCCAGTCCAAACCAACTCTACCATCTACAATTTGTCGAATTTGAACATCTCATTTATTCAAGACTTGCCGCCAAATGCTCAAATCATGTACGTCTCTATGCTTGCTCGTGTGGATTTTTCATGGTTACATTGTTGTAGCGATTTATCCTTCAACAATATTAGCAAAGTCTCCTGCAGGATTCCAAGCTCGCTGAGTTTTCTGTGAGTATTTTTCGCTATTTATTTGATTCATTGATTGCATCGGTAGGAATCTTAGCCATAATGCACTCCAAACCAATTGGATTCAAACGCAACTGACAGTCTCAACCTTGTAACTCAATACCCTTCCTTGGCTCATCTAAATTTCTATTGTTACAGGGATATTAGCTACAATCAAGGTGGATTGTCTTGGATTCAAAATGTTCGATGGGGAGAATATTTACCGAAACTCAAGCGACTGTACGTCTTGCCTCGCAAGGGGGCTTCAAAGATTAATTGAGATTGATAGATTTTTCCGGGGCAACAATGTGATGAATTTACGACTGAACTATGACAATTTTCCCATGTATCCCCTGGAAGTCTTGTAAGTTCCCCGCCCCCGCGGTATTCTTTGATCGCCGTTTCATTTTTCATTTATAGAGACCTGAGTCACAATCCATATGTGGCTATTACTGTGGATTCACGGGTGTACAATCGTCTGTACTTTGGCGGTTTCCAGCTTATTGTGGGCTCGAGCTTGTTTGCCAACACTATGAATGCTTGTGGGGGAAATTCCTACTTGGTTCGCCCAATTGATTTCGTCATCTCGAACGAGAATAATACTTCTACGATTTCGACAGGACGTTGGCAAACAGTCTATGTATGCTATCCAGGCTATTCAAATACCATTGCCCCGACTTATTCATGTAAGTTCGGATCTAATTCAACGATGAAAATACTCTTGGGAATTGTAGACGGACAAAGACCGGGATTTTATTTCATGTTTTTGGGCGTGGGTATGTGTGCCGCCTTTGTCCTCATTGTCACTTTAATTCGCAATGCGATCGTCAAGTACCGAGATCGTCATGCAGTCTTTGAACGTGGAACAATTTGCAACTCGGATTGTAGCGACTATGAAGACGCTCTTGCTGGCCAGGTGGTGTACGTCCAGCAGCCAGCAACTCCACGACAGAATTGATTCTTTGGATTGTGTGTCAATTGTCAACTGCGTAATTCTATATGAAGTAAAAGCCAATGTCTTATCTTTTGCTTGTTTTTCATGAGGTCACTTGGGCAAAAATTGACAAAGCGCTTTAACATGAAAGTATTCCACGCAAATGCAGTTTCACCCACAAGAGTCAAGTCACCAGTGAGAAAGTAATTCAGTATTTGAGAGTTATTCGTCATGATTTTCGCTCTTTGCGTGGCCAGAAGGTATTTTCTTGATGCTTTCAAGTGTCTTTCATGAACAGCGCAGCTTGTCATGGCGAATTGAACCACGTTCATTGTGGATATATTTTGCATGCTGGCTATGATCGATCATACATGTAGCTCATATCAAGTTGAATCAACAATCTAACTCAATGCAGCTGAACACTATAGCCATGTTTTATAGCTTTGTTCATGTCTATATGCATATTCCGCCTATCTCAATGGAGGGAGGCCTCAAGCCCACAAAAGTGTTAGTTCTTATGTATTTTATCGTCAGAAATGACAGCAAGTAGGCAAGAAGCCCTCATTACTGAAACTTGATCTTGTTATCCTGGGCATTTAGTCGTTCAGTCTACAAGCCATATAATCCCACATCAACGAAATCCATTAAGAAATACCATTCCATATCGTATGAAGACTACCAGGTTCCATTGCATATATATATTCTGCGAACTTGATGCACAAAATCATGCAGAAGATGGTAAGTCGACATTTGATGCGTGAAATGCCAGAGCGTGTAGCTTGACGCTTGATTGGCCAGTTCATTCTAAAAATAGAAGTTCACATGTCAAATTGACCACAAATAAAGTTGTGACTTTCACGAGAAATGGCTAGCCTTGCTCATCTTTTGCTTCTCGAAGCTTGTAAGAGAAGGAGGATTTCTTTCAGGAAGAGCACAAACTCAAGTCGCCAAGGAGGATCGTATGCTCACGAAGCCAGCCCTAGGGCATATTAACAAGAAACTTGGCTTTGCACTTTAATGGAAGGTTCAAGTGAAAATCCTGTTTATCAATCCGACAATAACTTCATGATCTGGGGAATGCTTGGTCAGCTGAGTCGAAGGCTATTTTGACGCTCTCACTGCCATCTAGTCGCTTTTGTGTCATTGTTGTTTTGCCTATGTAAAACATCGTCGTGCAAACTTTGAAATATATGAGCTCGTGGAGTGGAGACTATAATACGTTGATCTCGAAAGAGAAAACTGTAATTTGATTCCTGACTACAGAGTTGAATAGTTTTATCGTTGTGAATGGGACAAAAGGCTGCTGTTGTGTTTCGACCAGTTGTTCTGACTTCCGGGAGCACTGCGCGGGAGGTGAGTTTGACACGATATGATTACTTCATGGCTAATTCCAAACTGACTATCCTACTGCGTAGAGGCACATCCTGGACTGGGACCATACTCGTTGGTTCGACCAATCTGCACAATGGGAGGATGTTCGTGAGTTGTCTGATAGGATAAGTATAAATATTCTGCGCAGAGGGACGCAGGACTATTGTTCCAGAACACCACTTCAAACAACATTTATTCGAGTTTTTGCAATCGTGGGCTGTCAATCCAGCTGAAATAGGGGGCCGGATTGGGCCCAGAGATCTTGGACGCTGACATCTCTCTTGCACAACGCTGCATTGCTCTTTAAAAAGAAATAAATCCACAGCATTTGCCACGCTCGACGCCTTTTCATGAACATCTCTGTACAAAACTCCTCGATGTCATCAACTTGCTGTATTGACACGGAAAGCTTCGTATCGCCACCGCAGGTACTAAACTAGGAATTGGAATGTCATTCGATGGACAGCTTCATCAATGAAAAACCCTTGATCGACACAATGTGTTTATTCGTTACGGTGTGTTTGAATGTGAAATGCTGTGGCGAAGGAATCTTGTTACATGCACATCAACCATATTTTGTTCAACTTCGTAGGCTATTTCGTTGTTGTCAAGGAGGCCTCAACAACACACAGGTTCGATGATTTTGCAGATTTAGACGTGAATGTTTGACGTGCTTTTGTCGCTCGATTCGATTGCATTAAAGTTTCTTTCGAGTTTTTCATTCAACCGATGCAGCGCATGATATCGCAATGGCATGGACAACTAACGTAAATCACCATGAGTGAGCACAAGTTTGGAACCGAAAAGTTCAAGCTCAAGTATTTCAATAAGTTTTGCGAGTTATTTTCTAGTTCAAGTCGCAAAGGAAAGATTGAATTTGGAATTCAAAGAACAGACAAAAAGTACGCAATTTTAGTCTCGATTACGACTCCTTAATGCTGTCCAAAGTTTCATTAGCTTACTTTTTGGGAATCGTGAGTGAGCACAATTTAATCTTGAATAATGTATCAAAATCAAGATGAGATCTTAAGGTTTAGGGTATAAATATTCAAAGGAAACATTAAATTTGAGAGATATATGTTTGGAGGATAAGAGGAACAACAGTCCGAGTTTGCAGAAAGCGCGCAATTTATCCGGCTTCCGAATAAATAAAAACATTGAAATATGGAGGTTCCTCTCCTTAATTTCTACTGGTGCTCACTCACGATGCCATGCTCACTCATGATGATTTACGTTAGAATCACCAAAACGATCAGGTTGCCATCGAGATGCCAAGCAGAGCAACGACTCGTGTAGAAATTTTAAGCGGTGAGGGGTAAAGTCAATCATACTGCATACGTCGGGGATAATCAATTCCCGATGCTCGTCGTCATACGCACTGAGATCATTGCCACAGAATTCTGCACTGGAAGAAGGAAACGTGTGAAAATGCAGTACGTAGAATATCCCCCCCTCTACCTCCTAAAATTCATATTTGACACCTTTTATCGATTCAGATATCAATTGCGTGGAAACCTGAAGGGGAAGGGCGTGAGGGTGAGAGGGGCTCGAACTTTCTCCAGCTTCTAGACAAGGCTAACGTTATTGATATATTTTGAAGCCTACAGAATAGATCGAACATCATTTGTCGTGGAAACGATTGTACTGTATTTCCCTCCCTAAATTTCATCGAGATACAAATTTGATGCTGCTTTTTTCGACTATTTCTGGTCATGGCAGTAAGAAATCGTGATGGCATCTATTAACATAGATCTCTTCATGCGTTGGAAGCAACTACGAGGGTACACGGAGCGGCAGGCAACAAGGAATTTTTGATTTTGTTGGAACTATTTTCAGATTTAATGAATACTTCCTCTGTTCCACATTACTGTGTACAAATCGAAAACACACTTTTTCCACAACCTATGTACAAATAGTCATGATTGGCTCGAAACATTTTTCATTAGATTTCATTGGTCATAAATCCTTATGATTTCTTTCATTGGTCATAAATTCTTAAGTTATGATTGACTCGAAATATGTTTTATTAGATTTCATTGGTCATAAATCCTTAGCCTGGCTACATGGATGCATTCGCCGCCGATTTTGACCACGAAAACTCACTTTCTGCTCCTGCCAGCCAAGGCAATTTCCAGCAGTTTTTTATGGTCTTTAAAAAATGATATCCGCCATTGAATTTAGAAAAGAAATAGATTTTTGGGGTCGATGTAAAGTGATTTGTACACAGTAATGTGGAACAGAGGAAGTATTTACGAATAAGGACATTATGGTTTTAATGACATATATTAAATAATAATGTATTGTGTAATAGACAAATATTGAAAACTATCCTGGTTTTAATGACATATTTGAATTAATTGATAAATTACTGAATTAAAGAAATATTTATGTCAACAATGACTGGTTAAAAACTTTATTCGGAATTTTCATGTGCATTTTTTGCTTGTCAAGATGGTCCTCTACGTGGTTGGTCTCGGTCTCGGCGATGAGACGGACATTACAGTGCGTGGTCTTCGCGCCGTCCAGCAGTGCGACAAGGTCTACTTGGAAAATTACACCAGTGTGCTAGGCATTGACCACCAAACATTGGTATAATCGCTCTGTGGAATGGAGTTTATCTGATTGTGGTATGGTAGAGCACCTTTTACGGCCGTGAAGTCATCCTAGCCGACCGCGATTGCGTCGAAACGGGTGCTGAAGTCATCTATGCCAACGCCAGAGAGCAAAATGTTGCGTTTCTTGTCGTGGGCGATCCGTTTTGGTATGCCTTGTAAGAGTTTGAGGTGTAAATCCACGTGATAGCGCCACGACCCACTCCGATTTGATCTTGCGAGCGAAAGAAATCGGGATCCAAGTCGAAGTTATTCACAATGCCTCGGTCATGGGTGCTGCCGGCGCTTGTGGCTTGCAAGTACTGCAGTGATGACTGTGGCGATCGTTCTAACTCGGCAATTTGTAGCTTTACCATTACGGCCAAACCGTGTCAATTCCATTCTTCACGGACGAGTGGCGTCCCGATAGCTTTTACGACAAGATTGCATTTAACCGCAAGGGTGGTTTGCATACGCTTTGCCTGCTAGGTCCTCCTCGTTTCATTCCATGGGATTGAAAGTTGACTTTTGTAGATATCAAGGTGAAAGAGCCTGATTTTGAAGCCATGGCGCGAGGCCGTACAGTCTACTTGCCTCCACGTTTCATGATAGTCAACCAAGCGATTGAACAGCTCTTGGAAATCGAAGACAAGCGTCAAGAAGGAGTGTACTCTCGATCAACAGTGTGTGTTGGCTTGGCTCGTCTTGGACAACCCACTCAGCAGTACGTTCATGCCACTTCTACGATCTTTTATATTGATTTTGCTTGTAGAATTGTATCTGGAACGATGGAAGAGCTCTTGACGGTCGATTTCGGTGCTCCGTTGCATTCGTTGGTCATTGCTGGCGAAGTTCATTGCCTCGAGGAAGAAATGCTCCGCCAATTCTCGGTGCATCAATTGAAACAATAAATCAGTCTTGTATTGGAATTTATAGCTCGATTTTGTTACATGTCCAGCGCTCCAGCAGCAAAACTTGCATGAGCCAGAGCTGCAGTCGTTGCAATTTTAACACTTGCACTGTCGGAGTGTAAAGTTTACGTAAAGTTCTTTTCAATTGAACAAAGGTGTACAGTAAGTGATACTTTACGTCAATAGCTCTGTAAATAAATGAAAATCATTTAATAAATCTTAAATGAGACAAATAATTCATTTATTTAAGGATTGCCACGATGAAGCAGTACTTTGGCGGGACATGGATCGGCGACAGCTTTGCTGCGGAAGACAAGACGCTGTGGTTAATTCTATGGCACCAAGATGGCTCCATGTACGAAACAACGCGAAATTCGAGCGACAAACCACGGGCATTGACCTGTTCTGGCGACGAATACCTCGCCGTCATCCATGACACATTCCATCTTGGCCATTCTCTCGTCACACTCTCAAATCCCGTCGTCGAGAATGACCAACTGGTTGTTGAGCTGCGAGAAGAGCGCGATGGGATGAATCTGCGCTACGATTCGTGGACGATGCGCTTGGCGTCGCCGAAAGATCAGAGGACTGTGAGGGAGAAATGGTGTGGTGCATTTGCCGATGAAGAACATCAACGGCGCGACCTTGTTCGGCGCGTAGCTGACCTCGAGACGCTCTTAAAGCAGAAAGAGTCGCTGCTCCATGATGCTATCCAGGCCAAAGTCGATACGGAGAAGCAGCTCGTCTTGCAGTGCGTTGAGCTCATCAACACCAAGAAACAACACATTGAACGACTTCAAAACAGTCTTCCCAAGGCAAACAAACGAAAGCAACCGGAGCACGGTGAAGAGGAGGACGAAGAGGAAGATGAAGGCAGCGCTGCGGAGGAAGAAGACGATGATGAAGTAGTCGAAGCGGCCAGTCAAGCTTACAGCCACGTTCCCTCCCAATCGACGCATATTAGTGCCAAGCGACTGCTCAAGCAAGAGGACGACGACGACTTTCTCAACATGTTGTGAGTGGATTGGATTCATTGTTACAAGTTTAAGCTAAAGACATTTAGAAGTTGTTGCTCGAGCAGGCGCTGCGGAGGCGAGGCGTTGGGGCCGGCGTTGTCGTTGGGTAATCCGTCGTGGGGCAAGGGGCAAGAGGAGTTTGGTCGACAATCTTGTCGACGGTGGAAGCGACAGATGACGACAAGCCGGCACTTGAGGCAGCATCCGATGGAGAGCTACCTGCATCGACGGCTGAAGCGACTTGGACGGCTTGAGAGGACGAGGCACCAGCGCTCAAAGCGGCAGCAGCGGCAATATCAGCGGTGTCGGCTTGGTTGTTGGACGTCTCGGTGACCTTGTTGGTGACATCGGCGACATCCGAGGCGGACAAACCGGCGTCCTTGGCAGCATCGGCTGGAGTCAAGCCAGCATCGACGTTACTGGCAATATCGGCGGCTTGGTTGGACGAAGCTCCGGCATCCGAAGCAGCAGCAGCGGCGACATCAGCAGGAGACGCCACGTTGTTGGAAGAATCCACGACTTGGTTGACAATATCGGCAGCAGTCTTGGTGTCGAGGCCGGTATCGGCGGCAGCGGCAGCAGCAGAGGAACCAGAGTCGACAGCGTCGGCGACTTTGACGGCTTGAGAGGCACTTCCACCATTGTCAAGGACAGCAGCGGCGGCGACATCAGCAGGATCTGCAACTTTAGCGGACGAGTCGGCAACAGCACTGGCAACATCGATCGCATCGTTGGTGTTGAGGCCAGCGTCGACAGCAGCGGCAGCTGCAGACTTTCCATCGTCAACTGCTGCAGCGATGTCCGTGGCTTGGCTGGACGATGCGCCACTATCAAGAGCAGCAGAAGCCGCAACATCAGCAGGGTCGGCTAGAAGCGCAGCCGAGTCGGTCACTTGGTCGACGACTTGGGCGATTTGGGAAGGAGAAAGACCGGCGTCCGTGGCAGCAGAAACAACCGACGCGCCGTTGTCGACGGCTTGAGCAATGTCATTGGCTTGGGCAGTCGTGGCTCCAACGTCAGAAGCAGCATCGGCAGCAGCATCGCTTTGGGAAGGCACGTCCTTGGCGGCATCCACGACGTCCGTGATGACTTGAGCGGCTTGAGAGTCCGAGAGACCAGCGTCAATGGATGCAGCTGCAGCAGAGGCACCATCGTGGTCAATTGCATCGGCGATTTGAGCGGCTTGGTCGACGGAAGCACCGGCTTTAATGGCCGCAGCTTCAGCAAACTCGCCTTGGCTGTCGGCAAACAAGCGTTCGGCGATCACTTGGGCATCAGGGATGGAAAGACCAGCGGCTTCACCGACTTGTTCGACTTGGCCGAGACTCTTGCCATCTTCCTTGGCGACGACAATGAGTTCAGCTT
This sequence comes from Aphanomyces cochlioides, assembly GCA_019828595.1. Lineage (NCBI taxonomy): Eukaryota > Oomycota > Saprolegniomycetes > Saprolegniales > Verrucalvaceae > Aphanomyces > Aphanomyces cochlioides. The sequence continues at coordinate 263,920 of JAHQRK010000004.1, forward strand.
GGGCTGGAGAAGCTCCGAGATCCTTGGCGATGGTCAAGTCTTCAGGGTCAGCTGGCTTGTCGTTGTTGATTTCGACGGCCTGGGCGGCTTCATGCGCGGCAACGGCAATCTTCGTGGAATCATCTGGGTCAACACCCGCCAATTCAGCGACTTGAGCAATTTGAGAGACGCTAGCTCCGTTTTGAGCGGCAATGGAAATCTGGACGGCTTGCAACGAGTTGGCACCAGCGTCTTCGATGTCAGAGACCACTTGGGAGGCAGTCGATCCCTTGGCAGCGGATTCCGTAGCAGCTTCTGCGACCGATTCTGCGTCGGATTCACTCAATCCACTCGAGATGGCAATGTCCTTGGCGTCAGCAGTTGATGCACCAGAAGCAACGGCCTTCGCGACCGTCTCGGCAACATCCGACGGACCTCCCGCTTCGGTGATTTGTTCTTTGATTGTGTTGACGACAGCGTCGACTGGCACACCAACATCTTCAGCGGCGTCAGCTGGAGTCTTGCCGGATTCAATTGAGGATGACAAGCTTCCCACGACATCGGCGGAAGCTCCAGCTTCCACAGCAGCGGCAGCGGCATTTCCAGCAGGCGACGCTGGGGGAGCAACATCAGCATCAATCTTATCGACAAGATCAGGGTTCAATCCAGCGGCCACAGCGGCATCACGAGGGGCAGTTCCAGTCGACACGAGAGAAGCCACAATGTCAGCATCGTGGGAAGGAACACCTTCACTGATGAGACTCGCCTTCACTTCGTTGGCGACTGCCAGATCATCAGTCGAACCTGACTCATCATCGTGAGCTTGCATCACGGGGGAGTCGTTGGATGCAGCTGCAGCATCGTCGGACGTGGTCGTGGACGACACGGTGTCGTCGATTTCAGACACAGCCGAGGCAGACAAACCAGCATCTTGGGCGGCATCCACAGGCGACGCACCCGCATCGACAGATTCAGCAATGTCCAACGCTTGGCTTGGCGAAGCACCCGCATCGACGGCAGCAGACGCCGCCACATCGGCAGAGTCGGCAAGGTTGTCCGACGCATCCGACACTTCCGACGCGACTTGAGCCACATCGGCCTTGGACAAACCGGCATCTTCGGCGGCATCCGCAGGCGAGGCACCATCTTCGACGGCAGCCACAATGTCGCTCACTTGGCTAGGGGAGGCACCGGCATCGATCGCCGCAGCAGCCGCCACGTCGGCAGGCGCAGGGACATTTTCAGACGAGTCGGCCACTTGGCTCACCACATCGGCGACGGCGGCAGTGTCCAAACCGGCATCGGCGGCGGCGGCAGCAGCAGACGAACCAGAGTCGACGGCATCCGCCACATCGACGGCTTGGGAGGCGCTGGCACCGTTGTCCAAGGCAGCAGCGGCAGCCACATCGGCAGGGTCGGCGACCTTGGCCGAGTCGGCGACGTAGGTGACAACATCGGCAACAGCAGCAGCGTCAAGGCCGGCATCCGTGGCAGCAGCAGCAACCGAAGTACCATCGTCGACGGCAGCGGCAATGTCCACGGCTTGGCTGGCCGATGCGCCGTTGTAGATGGCAGCCGAGGCCGCGACATCGGCAGGGTCGGCGACGTTTTCAGCGACGTCCGCGACTTGGTCCACGATTTGGGCGATTTGAGAGTCCGTCAAACCGGCATCGGCAGCAGCAGCGGCCACCGACGAGCCGCTGTCGACGGCATCGCTGATTTGTTGGACTTGTTCATCCGACGCACCGGCATCGGTGGCGGCAGCCGCAGCCGCATCGGCTTGCGAAGGCACGTCGTCCGAGGCAGCGACGACTTGCGAGATGACTTGGGCAGCTTGGTTGTCGGTCAAACCGGCAGCGTCAGCCGCACCGGCAGCCGACGAGCCTTCGTTGTCAATGGCGTTTTGGATTTGGGCGGCTTGGGCATCCGACGCACCAGCATCCGACGCCGCGGCAGCAGCAACTTGTCCCAACGACGCATCCGACACATCGTCGGACGTGGTCGTGGACGACACGGTGTCGTCGATTTCAGACACAGCCGAGGCAGACAAACCAGCATCTTGGGCGGCATCCACAGGCGACGCACCCGCATCGACAGATTCAGCAATGTCCAACGCTTGGCTTGGCGAAGCACCCGCATCGACGGCAGCAGACGCCGCCACATCGGCAGAGTCGGCAAGGTTGTCCGACGCATCCGACACTTCCGACGCGACTTGAGCCACATCGGCCTTGGACAAACCGGCATCTTCGGCGGCATCCGCAGGCGAGGCACCATCTTCGACGGCAGCCACAATGTCGCTCACTTGGCTAGGGAGGCACCGGCATCGATCGCCGCAGCAGCCGCCACGTCGGCAGGCGCAGGGACATTGTCAGACGAGTCGGCCACTTGGCTCACCACATCGGCGACGGCGGCAGTGTCCAAACCGGCATCGGCGGCGGCGGCAGCAGCAGACGAACCAGAGTCGACGGCATCCGCCACATCGACGGCTTGGGAGGCGCTGGCACCGTTGTCCAAGGCAGCAGCGGCAGCCACATCGGCAGGGTCGGCGACCTTGGCCGAGTCGGCGACGTAGGTGACAACATCGGCAACAGCAGCAGCGTCAAGGCCGGCATCCGTGGCAGCAGCAGCAACCGAAGTACCATCGTCGACGGCAGCGGCAATGTCCACGGCTTGGCTGGCCGATGCGCCGTTGTAGATGGCAGCCGAGGCCGCGACATCGGCAGGGTCGGCGACGTTTTCAGCGACGTCCGCGACTTGGTCCACGATTTGGGCGATTTGAGAGTCCGTCAAACCGGCATCGGCAGCAGCAGCGGCCACCGACGAGCCGCTGTCGACGGCATCGCTGATTTGTTGGACTTGTTCATCCGACGCACCGGCATCGGTGGCGGCAGCCGCAGCCGCATCGGCTTGCGAAGGCACGTCGTCCGAGGCAGCGACGACTTGCGAGATGACTTGGGCAGCTTGGTTGTCGGTCAAACCGGCAGCGTCAGCCGCACCGGCAGCCGACGAGCCTTCGTTGTCAATGGCGTTTTGGATTTGGGCGGCTTGGGCATCCGACGCACCAGCATCCGACGCCGCGGCAGCAGCAACTTGTCCCAACGACGCATCCGACACATCGTCGGACGTGGTCGTGGACGACACGGTGTCGTCGATTTCAGACACAGCCGAGGCAGACAAACCAGCATCTTGGGCGGCATCCACAGGCGACGCACCCGCATCGACAGATTCAGCAATGTCCAACGCTTGGCTTGGCGAAGCACCCGCATCGACGGCAGCAGACGCCGCCACATCGGCAGAGTCGGCAAGGTTGTCCGACGCATCCGACACTTCCGACGCGACTTGAGCCACATCGGCCTTGGACAAACCGGCATCTTCGGCGGCATCCGCAGGCGAGGCACCATCTTCGACGGCAGCCACAATGTCGCTCACTTGGCTAGGGGAGGCACCGGCATCGATCGCCGCAGCAGCCGCCACGTCGGCAGGCGCAGGGACATTTTCAGACGAGTCGGCCACTTGGCTCACCACATCGGCGACGGCGGCAGTGTCCAAACCGGCATCGGCGGCGGCGGCAGCAGCAGACGAACCAGAGTCGACGGCATCCGCCACATCGACGGCTTGGGAGGCGCTGGCACCGTTGTCCAAGGCAGCAGCGGCAGCCACATCGGCAGGGTCGGCGACCTTGGCCGAGTCGGCGACGTAGGTGACAACATCGGCAACAGCAGCAGCGTCAAGGCCGGCATCCGTGGCAGCAGCAGCAACCGAAGTACCATCGTCGACGGCAGCGGCAATGTCCACGGCTTGGCTGGCCGATGCGCCGTTGTAGATGGCAGCCGAGGCCGCGACATCGGCAGGGTCGGCGACGTTTTCAGCGACGTCCGCGACTTGGTCCACGATTTGGGCGATTTGAGAGTCCGTCAAACCGGCATCGGCAGCAGCAGCGGCCACCGACGAGCCGCTGTCGACGGCATCGCTGATTTGTTGGACTTGTTCATCCGACGCACCGGCATCGGTGGCGGCAGCCGCAGCCGCATCGGCTTGCGAAGGCACGTCGTCCGAGGCAGCGACGACTTGCGAGATGACTTGGGCAGCTTGGTTGTCGGTCAAACCGGCAGCGTCAGCCGCACCGGCAGCCGACGAGCCTTCGTTGTCAATGGCGTTTTGGATTTGGGCGGCTTGGGCATCCGACGCACCAGCATCCGACGCCGCGGCAGCAGCAACTTGTCCCAACGACGCATCCGACACATCGTCGGACGTGGTCGTGGACGACACGGTGTCGTCGATTTCAGACACAGCCGAGGCAGACAAACCAGCATCTTGGGCGGCATCCACAGGCGACGCACCCGCATCGACAGATTCAGCAATGTCCAACGCTTGGCTTGGCGAAGCACCCGCATCGACGGCAGCAGACGCCGCCACATCGGCAGAATCGGCAAGGTTGTCCGACGCATCCGACACTTCCGACGCGACTTGAGCCACATCGGCCTTGGACAAACCGGCATCTTCGGCGGCATCCGCAGGCGAGGCACCATCTTCGACGGCAGCCACAATGTCGCTCACTTGGCTAGGGGAGGCACCGGCATCGATCGCCGCAGCAGCCGCCACGTCGGCAGGCGCAGGGACATTTTCAGACGAGTCGGCCACTTGGCTCACCACATCGGCGACGGCGGCAGTGTCCAAACCGGCATCGGCGGCGGCGGCAGCAGCAGACGAACCAGAGTCGACGGCATCCGCCACATCGACGGCTTGGGAGGCGCTGGCACCGTTGTCCAAGGCAGCAGCGGCAGCCACATCGGCAGGGTCGGCGACCTTGGCCGAGTCGGCGACGTAGGTGACAACATCGGCAACAGCAGCAGCGTCAAGGCCGGCATCCGTGGCAGCAGCAGCAACCGAAGTACCATCGTCGACGGCAGCGGCAATGTCCACGGCTTGGCTGGCCGATGCGCCGTTGTAGATGGCAGCCGAGGCCGCGACATCGGCAGGGTCGGCGACGTTTTCAGCGACGTCCGCGACTTGGTCCACGATTTGGGCGATTTGAGAGTCCGTCAAACCGGCATCGGCAGCAGCAGCGGCCACCGACGAGCCGCTGTCGACGGCATCGCTGATTTGTTGGACTTGTTCATCCGACGCACCGGCATCGGTGGCGGCAGCCGCAGCCGCATCGGCTTGCGAAGGCACGTCGTCCGAGGCAGCGACGACTTGCGAGATGACTTGGGCAGCTTGGTTGTCGGTCAAACCGGCAGCGTCAGCCGCACCGGCAGCCGACGAGCCTTCGTTGTCAATGGCGTTTTGGATTTGGGCGGCTTGGGCATCCGACGCACCAGCATCCGACGCCGCGGCAGCAGCAACTTCGCCGAGTGATTGAGAGTTGTCGAACGATGTTGTGCCGTCAGAGATTTTGGATCCATCTTCGTATGAATCGGAATAGGTTACAATTGGAGAATCGTCTGCCGCTGGTGCAGCGTCTTGAGCATGGACTTTAGCAACGACAAAGAGAAGGCCGATCAACGCGACTTTGGAGAGCTTCATGACAGGAACTTGGACAAATACTACAGAAAAGGAACAAAGACGTTGCTGTGAGTTGCCAGCTTTGAAAATGAGGTGTCGCAGTACTCACGTGACCTTTCGGAGTGATTGCACAGAACACTAAGGTGTAGATACTTTAGGATCCAATCACACGTAAGTGTCGATTAGAACTTAAGGTTCAGTTCTATATTGATTGCACCGTCATGTGTCCTCTGAGGACTCTCCTAACAACATGAATGTCTCGAGTATATATCGTGTGGTTAGGAGAATCCTCAGATGAGAACTTGCTGGCTGGCTACAACAAGAAGCAAATGACATCAAGCTACGATCTCCCTTTAGTACCTTTGCCAAGGGCAAACCAATCGAATTCCCTTCAAGTCGAGCGTCAGCTACCAAGCAATGGAAGAAACCGTTGTTCGATTTGAACCATAGACATGGCAAATGCAAGCAATCCTTCGTAAGATTTGGTGTGAAGGGTCGATATCTCGAAGAACTACAAAGTGAATATTTCGTAAACTCATTTTGCAATCAGCAGCCTCTCGAGTAGCCTGTCGTGTTGTCTTGTCTTGTTTGAAGTCCTTCAGTTCAATCGTTGTCTTAAACTATGAAACTCTCCAAAGTTGCTCTCATTGGCCTCCTCTTCGTTGCTGCTCGAGTTCACTCCCAAGATGATGCTGTGCCTGCCTCCGACGATTCCCCAGTCATAACGTACGACAACATTGAAAACAAACAGACCACTGACCTCCAATCCAACGATACCTCCAACTCCCTTGATTCAACCCAAACACAGGGCCAGATTGCAGCCGACGCAGCGTCGGATGCTGGTGCGTCGGATGCCCAAGCCGCCCAAATCCAAAACGCCATTGACAACGAAGGCTCGTCGGCTGCCGGTGCGGCTGACGCTGCCGGTTTGACCGACAACCAAGCTGCCCAAGTCATCTCGCAAGTCGTCGCTGCCTCGGACGACGTGCCTTCGCAAGCCGATGCGGCTGCGGCTGCCGCCACCGATGCCGGTGCGTCGGATGAACAAGTCCAACAAATCAGCGATGCCGTCGACAGCGGCTCGTCGGTGGCCGCTGCTGCTGCCGATGCCGGTTTGACGGACTCTCAAATCGCCCAAATCGTGGACCAAGTCGCGGACGTCGCTGAAAACGTCGCCGACCCTGCCGATGTCGCGGCCTCGGCTGCCATCTACAACGGCGCATCGGCCAGCCAAGCCGTGGACATTGCCGCTGCCGTCGACGATGGTACTTCGGTTGCTGCTGCTGCCACGGATGCCGGCCTTGACGCTGCTGCTGTTGCCGATGTTGTCACCTACGTCGCCGACTCGGCCAAGGTCGCCGACCCTGCCGATGTGGCTGCCGCTGCTGCCTTGGACAACGGTGCCAGCGCCTCCCAAGCCGTCGATGTGGCGGATGCCGTCGACTCTGGTTCGTCTGCTGCTGCCGCCGCCGCCGATGCCGGTTTGGACACTGCCGCCGTCGCCGATGTGGTGAGCCAAGTGGCCGACTCGTCTGAAAATGTCCCTGCGCCTGCCGACGTGGCGGCTGCTGCGGCGATCGATGCCGGTGCCTCCCCTAGCCAAGTGAGCGACATTGTGGCTGCCGTCGAAGATGGTGCCTCGCCTGCGGATGCCGCCGAAGATGCCGGTTTGTCCAAGGCCGATGTGGCTCAAGTCGCGTCGGAAGTGTCGGATGCGTCGGACAACCTTGCCGACTCTGCCGATGTGGCGGCGTCTGCTGCCGTCGATGCGGGTGCTTCGCCAAGCCAAGCGTTGGACATTGCTGAATCTGTCGATGCGGGTGCGTCGCCTGTGGATGCCGCCCAAGATGCTGGTTTGTCTGCCTCGGCTGTGTCTGAAATCGACGACACCGTGTCGTCCACGACCACGTCCGACGATGTGTCGGATGCGTCGTTGGGACAAGTTGCTGCTGCCGCGGCGTCGGATGCTGGTGCGTCGGATGCCCAAGCCGCCCAAATCCAAAACGCCATTGACAACGAAGGCTCGTCGGCTGCCGGTGCGGCTGACGCTGCCGGTTTGACCGACAACCAAGCTGCCCAAGTCATCTCGCAAGTCGTCGCTGCCTCGGACGACGTGCCTTCGCAAGCCGATGCGGCTGCGGCTGCCGCCACCGATGCCGGTGCGTCGGATGAACAAGTCCAACAAATCAGCGATGCCGTCGACAGCGGCTCGTCGGTGGCCGCTGCTGCTGCCGATGCCGGTTTGACGGACTCTCAAATCGCCCAAATCGTGGACCAAGTCGCGGACGTCGCTGAAAACGTCGCCGACCCTGCCGATGTCGCGGCCTCGGCTGCCATCTACAACGGCGCATCGGCCAGCCAAGCCGTGGACATTGCCGCTGCCGTCGACGATGGTACTTCGGTTGCTGCTGCTGCCACGGATGCCGGCCTTGACGCTGCTGCTGTTGCCGATGTTGTCACCTACGTCGCCGACTCGGCCAAGGTCGCCGACCCTGCCGATGTGGCTGCCGCTGCTGCCTTGGACAACGGTGCCAGCGCCTCCCAAGCCGTCGATGTGGCGGATGCCGTCGACTCTGGTTCGTCTGCTGCTGCCGCCGCCGCCGATGCCGGTTTGGACACTGCCGCCGTCGCCGATGTGGTGAGCCAAGTGGCCGACTCGTCTGACAATGTCCCTGCGCCTGCCGACGTGGCGGCTGCTGCGGCGATCGATGCCGGTGCCTCCCCTAGCCAAGTGAGCGACATTGTGGCTGCCGTCGAAGATGGTGCCTCGCCTGCGGATGCCGCCGAAGATGCCGGTTTGTCCAAGGCCGATGTGGCTCAAGTCGCGTCGGAAGTGTCGGATGCGTCGGACAACCTTGCCGACTCTGCCGATGTGGCGGCGTCTGCTGCCGTCGATGCGGGTGCTTCGCCAAGCCAAGCGTTGGACATTGCTGAATCTGTCGATGCGGGTGCGTCGCCTGTGGATGCCGCCCAAGATGCTGGTTTGTCTGCCTCGGCTGTGTCTGAAATCGACGACACCGTGTCGTCCACGACCACGTCCGACGATGTGTCGGATGCGTCGTTGGGACAAGTTGCTGCTGCCGCGGCGTCGGATGCTGGTGCGTCGGATGCCCAAGCCGCCCAAATCCAAAACGCCATTGACAACGAAGGCTCGTCGGCTGCCGGTGCGGCTGACGCTGCCGGTTTGACCGACAACCAAGCTGCCCAAGTCATCTCGCAAGTCGTCGCTGCCTCGGACGACGTGCCTTCGCAAGCCGATGCGGCTGCGGCTGCCGCCACCGATGCCGGTGCGTCGGATGAACAAGTCCAACAAATCAGCGATGCCGTCGACAGCGGCTCGTCGGTGGCCGCTGCTGCTGCCGATGCCGGTTTGACGGACTCTCAAATCGCCCAAATCGTGGACCAAGTCGCGGACGTCGCTGAAAACGTCGCCGACCCTGCCGATGTCGCGGCCTCGGCTGCCATCTACAACGGCGCATCGGCCAGCCAAGCCGTGGACATTGCCGCTGCCGTCGACGATGGTACTTCGGTTGCTGCTGCTGCCACGGATGCCGGCCTTGACGCTGCTGCTGTTGCCGATGTTGTCACCTACGTCGCCGACTCGGCCAAGGTCGCCGACCCTGCCGATGTGGCTGCCGCTGCTGCCTTGGACAACGGTGCCAGCGCCTCCCAAGCCGTCGATGTGGCGGATGCCGTCGACTCTGGTTCGTCTGCTGCTGCCGCCGCCGCCGATGCCGGTTTGGACACTGCCGCCGTCGCCGATGTGGTGAGCCAAGTGGCCGACTCGTCTGACAATGTCCCTGCGCCTGCCGACGTGGCGGCTGCTGCGGCGATCGATGCCGGTGCCTCCCCTAGCCAAGTGAGCGACATTGTGGCTGCCGTCGAAGATGGTGCCTCGCCTGCGGATGCCGCCGAAGATGCCGGTTTGTCCAAGGCCGATGTGGCTCAAGTCGCGTCGGAAGTGTCGGATGCGTCGGACAACCTTGCCGACTCTGCCGATGTGGCGGCGTCTGCTGCCGTCGATGCGGGTGCTTCGCCAAGCCAAGCGTTGGACATTGCTGAATCTGTCGATGCGGGTGCGTGTCCCTGTGGATGCCGCCCAAGATGCTGGTTTGTCTGCCTCGGCTGTGTCTGAAATCGACGACACCGTGTCGTCCACGACCACGTCCGACGATGTGTCGGATGCGTCGTTGGGACAAGTTGCTGCTGCCGCGGCGTCGGATGCTGGTGCGTCGGATGCCCAAGCCGCCCAAATCCAAAACGCCATTGACAACGAAGGCTCGTCGGCTGCCGGTGCGGCTGACGCTGCCGGTTTGACCGACAACCAAGCTGCCCAAGTCATCTCGCAAGTCGTCGCTGCCTCGGACGACGTGCCTTCGCAAGCCGATGCGGCTGCGGCTGCCGCCACCGATGCCGGTGCGTCGGATGAACAAGTCCAACAAATCAGCGATGCCGTCGACAGCGGCTCGTCGGTGGCCGCTGCTGCTGCCGATGCCGGTTTGACGGACTCTCAAATCGCCCAAATCGTGGACCAAGTCGCGGACGTCGCTGAAAACGTCGCCGACCCTGCCGATGTCGCGGCCTCGGCTGCCATCTACAACGGCGCATCGGCCAGCCAAGCCGTGGACATTGCCGCTGCCGTCGACGATGGTACTTCGGTTGCTGCTGCTGCCACGGATGCCGGCCTTGACGCTGCTGCTGTTGCCGATGTTGTCACCTACGTCGCCGACTCGGCCAAGGTCGCCGACCCTGCCGATGTGGCTGCCGCTGCTGCCTTGGACAACGGTGCCAGCGCCTCCCAAGCCGTCGATGTGGCGGATGCCGTCGACTCTGGTTCGTCTGCTGCTGCCGCCGCCGCCGATGCCGGTTTGGACACTGCCGCCGTCGCCGATGTGGTGAGCCAAGTGGCCGACTCGTCTGACAATGTCCCTGCGCCTGCCGACGTGGCGGCTGCTGCGGCGATCGATGCCGGTGCCTCCCCTAGCCAAGTGAGCGACATTGTGGCTGCCGTCGAAGATGGTGCCTCGCCTGCGGATGCCGCCGAAGATGCCGGTTTGTCCAAGGCCGATGTGGCTCAAGTCGCGTCGGAAGTGTCGGATGCGTCGGACAACCTTGCCGACTCTGCCGATGTGGCGGCGTCTGCTGCCGTCGATGCGGGTGCTTCGCCAAGCCAAGCGTTGGACATTGCTGAATCTGTCGATGCGGGTGCGTCGCCTGTGGATGCCGCCCAAGATGCTGGTTTGTCTGCCTCGGCTGTGTCTGAAATCGACGACACCGTGTCGTCCACGACCACGTCCGACGATGTGTCGGATGCGTCGTTGGGACAAGTTGCTGCTGCCGCGGCGTCGGATGCTGGTGCGTCGGATGCCCAAGCCGCCCAAATCCAAAACGCCATTGACAACGAAGGCTCGTCGGCTGCCGGTGCGGCTGACGCTGCCGGTTTGACCGACAACCAAGCTGCCCAAGTCATCTCGCAAGTCGTCGCTGCCTCGGACGACGTGCCTTCGCAAGCCGATGCGGCTGCGGCTGCCGCCACCGATGCCGGTGCGTCGGATGAACAAGTCCAACAAATCAGCGATGCCGTCGACAGCGGCTCGTCGGTGGCCGCTGCTGCTGCCGATGCCGGTTTGACGGACTCTCAAATCGCCCAAATCGTGGACCAAGTCGCGGACGTCGCTGAAAACGTCGCCGACCCTGCCGATGTCGCGGCCTCGGCTGCCATCTACAACGGCGCATCGGCCAGCCAAGCCGTGGACATTGCCGCTGCCGTCGACGATGGTACTTCGGTTGCTGCTGCTGCCACGGATGCCGGCCTTGACGCTGCTGCTGTTGCCGATGTTGTCACCTACGTCGCCGACTCGGCCAAGGTCGCCGACCCTGCCGATGTGGCTGCCGCTGCTGCCTTGGACAACGGTGCCAGCGCCTCCCAAGCCGTCGATGTGGCGGATGCCGTCGACTCTGGTTCGTCTGCTGCTGCCGCCGCCGCCGATGCCGGTTTGGACACTGCCGCCGTCGCCGATGTGGTGAGCCAAGTGGCCGACTCGTCTGACAATGTCCCTGCGCCTGCCGACGTGGCGGCTGCTGCGGCGATCGATGCCGGTGCCTCCCCTAGCCAAGTGAGCGACATTGTGGCTGCCGTCGAAGATGGTGCCTCGCCTGCGGATGCCGCCGAAGATGCCGGTTTGTCCAAGGCCGATGTGGCTCAAGTCGCGTCGGAAGTGTCGGATGCGTCGGACAACCTTGCCGACTCTGCCGATGTGGCGGCGTCTGCTGCCGTCGATGCGGGTGCTTCGCCAAGCCAAGCGTTGGACATTGCTGAATCTGTCGATGCGGGTGCGTCGCCTGTGGATGCCGCCCAAGATGCTGGTTTGTCTGCCTCGGCTGTGTCTGAAATCGACGACACCGTGTCGTCCACGACCACGTCCGACGATGTGTCGGATGCGTCGTTGGGACAAGTTGCTGCTGCCGCGGCGTCGGATGCTGGTGCGTCGGATGCCCAAGCCGCCCAAATCCAAAACGCCATTGACAACGAAGGCTCGTCGGCTGCCGGTGCGGCTGACGCTGCCGGTTTGACCGACAACCAAGCTGCCCAAGTCATCTCGCAAGTCGTCGCTGCCTCGGACGACGTGCCTTCGCAAGCCGATGCGGCTGCGGCTGCCGCCACCGATGCCGGTGCGTCGGATGAACAAGTCCAACAAATCAGCGATGCCGTCGACAGCGGCTCGTCGGTGGCCGCTGCTGCTGCCGATGCCGGTTTGACGGACTCTCAAATCGCCCAAATCGTGGACCAAGTCGCGGACGTCGCTGAAAACGTCGCCGACCCTGCCGATGTCGCGGCCTCGGCTGCCATCTACAACGGCGCATCGGCCAGCCAAGCCGTGGACATTGCCGCTGCCGTCGACGATGGTACTTCGGTTGCTGCTGCTGCCACGGATGCCGGCCTTGACGCTGCTGCTGTTGCCGATGTTGTCACCTACGTCGCCGACTCGGCCAAGGTCGCCGACCCTGCCGATGTGGCTGCCGCTGCTGCCTTGGACAACGGTGCCAGCGCCTCCCAAGCCGTCGATGTGGCGGATGCCGTCGACTCTGGTTCGTCTGCTGCTGCCGCCGCCGCCGATGCCGGTTTGGACACTGCCGCCGTCGCCGATGTGGTGAGCCAAGTGGCCGACTCGTCTGACAATGTCCCTGCGCCTGCCGACGTGGCGGCTGCTGCGGCGATCGATGCCGGTGCCTCCCCTAGCCAAGTGAGCGACATTGTGGCTGCCGTCGAAGATGGTGCCTCGCCTGCGGATGCCGCCGAAGATGCCGGTTTGTCCAAGGCCGATGTGGCTCAAGTCGCGTCGGAAGTGTCGGATGCGTCGGACAACCTTGCCGACTCTGCCGATGTGGCGGCGTCTGCTGCCGTCGATGCGGGTGCTTCGCCAAGCCAAGCGTTGGACATTGCTGAATCTGTCGATGCGGGTGCGTCGCCTGTGGATGCCGCCCAAGATGCTGGTTTGTCTGCCTCGGCTGTGTCTGAAATCGACGACACCGTGTCGTCCACGACCACGTCCGACGATGTGTCGGATGCGTCGTTGGGACAAGTTGCTGCTGCCGCGGCGTCGGATGCTGGTGCGTCGGATGCCCAAGCCGCCCAAATCCAAAACGCCATTGACAACGAAGGCTCGTCGGCTGCCGGTGCGGCTGACGCTGCCGGTTTGACCGACAACCAAGCTGCCCAAGTCATCTCGCAAGTCGTCGCTGCCTCGGACGACGTGCCTTCGCAAGCCGATGCGGCTGCGGCTGCCGCCACCGATGCCGGTGCGTCGGATGAACAAGTCCAACAAATCAGCGATGCCGTCGACAGCGGCTCGTCGGTGGCCGCTGCTGCTGCCGATGCCGGTTTGACGGACTCTCAAATCGCCCAAATCGTGGACCAAGTCGCGGACGTCGCTGAAAACGTCGCCGACCCTGCCGATGTCGCGGCCTCGGCTGCCATCTACAACGGCGCATCGGCCAGCCAAGCCGTGGACATTGCCGCTGCCGTCGACGATGGTACTTCGGTTGCTGCTGCTGCCACGGATGCCGGCCTTGACGCTGCTGCTGTTGCCGATGTTGTCACCTACGTCGCCGACTCGGCCAAGGTCGCCGACCCTGCCGATGTGGCTGCCGCTGCTGCCTTGGACAACGGTGCCAGCGCCTCCCAAGCCGTCGATGTGGCGGATGCCGTCGACTCTGGTTCGTCTGCTGCTGCCGCCGCCGCCGATGCCGGTTTGGACACTGCCGCCGTCGCCGATGTGGTGAGCCAAGTGGCCGACTCGTCTGACAATGTCCCTGCGCCTGCCGACGTGGCGGCTGCTGCGGCGATCGATGCCGGTGCCTCCCCTAGCCAAGTGAGCGACATTGTGGCTGCCGTCGAAGATGGTGCCTCGCCTGCGGATGCCGCCGAAGATGCCGGTTTGTCCAAGGCCGATGTGGCTCAAGTCGCGTCGGAAGTGTCGGATGCGTCGGACAACCTTGCCGACTCTGCCGATGTGGCGGCGTCTGCTGCCGTCGATGCGGGTGCTTCGCCAAGCCAAGCGTTGGACATTGCTGAATCTGTCGATGCGGGTGCGTCGCCTGTGGATGCCGCCCAAGATGCTGGTTTGTCTGCCTCGGCTGTGTCTGAAATCGACGACACCGTGTCGTCCACGACCACGTCCGACGATGTGTCGGATGCGTCGTTGGGACAAGTTGCTGCTGCCGCGGCGTCGGATGCTGGTGCGTCGGATGCCCAAGCCGCCCAAATCCAAAACGCCATTGACAACGAAGGCTCGTCGGCTGCCGGTGCGGCTGACGCTGCCGGTTTGACCGACAACCAAGCTGCCCAAGTCATCTCGCAAGTCGTCGCTGCCTCGGACGACGTGCCTTCGCAAGCCGATGCGGCTGCGGCTGCCGCCACCGATGCCGGTGCGTCGGATGAACAAGTCCAACAAATCAGCGATGCCGTCGACAGCGGCTCGTCGGTGGCCGCTGCTGCTGCCGATGCCGGTTTGACGGACTCTCAAATCGCCCAAATCGTGGACCAAGTCGCGGACGTCGCTGAAAACGTCGCCGACCCTGCCGATGTCGCGGCCTCGGCTGCCATCTACAACGGCGCATCGGCCAGCCAAGCCGTGGACATTGCCGCTGCCGTCGACGATGGTACTTCGGTTGCTGCTGCTGCCACGGATGCCGGCCTTGACGCTGCTGCTGTTGCCGATGTTGTCACCTACGTCGCCGACTCGGCCAAGGTCGCCGACCCTGCCGATGTGGCTGCCGCTGCTGCCTTGGACAACGGTGCCAGCGCCTCCCAAGCCGTCGATGTGGCGGATGCCGTCGACTCTGGTTCGTCTGCTGCTGCCGCCGCCGCCGATGCCGGTTTGGACACTGCCGCCGTCGCCGATGTGGTGAGCCAAGTGGCCGACTCGTCTGACAATGTCCCTGCGCCTGCCGACGTGGCGGCTGCTGCGGCGATCGATGCCGGTGCCTCCCCTAGCCAAGTGAGCGACATTGTGGCTGCCGTCGAAGATGGTGCCTCGCCTGCGGATGCCGCCGAAGATGCCGGTTTGTCCAAGGCCGATGTGGCTCAAGTCGCGTCGGAAGTGTCGGATGCGTCGGACAACCTTGCCGACTCTGCCGATGTGGCGGCGTCTGCTGCCGTCGATGCGGGTGCTTCGCCAAGCCAAGCGTTGGACATTGCTGAATCTGTCGATGCGGGTGCGTCGCCTGTGGATGCCGCCCAAGATGCTGGTTTGTCTGCCTCGGCTGTGTCTGAAATCGACGACACCGTGTCGTCCACGACCACGTCCGACGATGTGTCGGATGCGTCGTTGGGACAAGTTGCTGCTGCCGCGGCGTCGGATGCTGGTGCGTCGGATGCCCAAGCCGCCCAAATCCAAAACGCCATTGACAACGAAGGCTCGTCGGCTGCCGGTGCGGCTGACGCTGCCGGTTTGACCGACAACCAAGCTGCCCAAGTCATCTCGCAAGTCGTCGCTGCCTCGGACGACGTGCCTTCGCAAGCCGATGCGGCTGCGGCTGCCGCCACCGATGCCGGTGCGTCGGATGAACAAGTCCAACAAATCAGCGATGCCGTCGACAGCGGCTCGTCGGTGGCCGCTGCTGCTGCCGATGCCGGTTTGACGGACTCTCAAATCGCCCAAATCGTGGACCAAGTCGCGGACGTCGCTGAAAACGTCGCCGACCCTGCCGATGTCGCGGCCTCGGCTGCCATCTACAACGGCGCATCGGCCAGCCAAGCCGTGGACATTGCCGCTGCCGTCGACGATGGTACTTCGGTTGCTGCTGCTGCCACGGATGCCGGCCTTGACGCTGCTGCTGTTGCCGATGTTGTCACCTACGTCGCCGACTCGGCCAAGGTCGCCGACCCTGCCGATGTGGCTGCCGCTGCTGCCTTGGACAACGGTGCCAGCGCCTCCCAAGCCGTCGATGTGGCGGATGCCGTCGACTCTGGTTCGTCTGCTGCTGCCGCCGCCGCCGATGCCGGTTTGGACACTGCCGCCGTCGCCGATGTGGTGAGCCAAGTGGCCGACTCGTCTGACAATGTCCCTGCGCCTGCTGATGTGGCTGCTGCAGCTGCAATTGATGCTGGTGCCACCGTGAGCCAAGTGAGCAGCATTGTCTCTGCAGTTGATGCCGGCACTCCTCCTGCTGATGCCGCCAAGGACGCTGGCTTGTCGTCTGCTGATGCTGCTCAAGTGTCGTCCCAAGTGTCTGACTCAAGCAACAACCTCGCCCATCCTGCTGATGTTGCTTTGTCAAGCTCCACATCCAGTGGCCCTGAACCTGCGACAGACTCCAACATGCCGTCAGTCTACAACGACCTCAACTCATCGACAACGACCGCTCCTCCAACACCGAAGACAACTCTTGGTTCCATCATTGATGCCATCACCAGCTTCTTGACCCAAGCACCTGCCAACCCAAGCCTCCGTTCGCGAGCTGCTTGCACCACCGCCTAGATAGCTAACTCTCAATGATCACCCTGCAGTTTATATTCTTCTACTCCATTTGTCTGTCCGAGATCCATTTCATCCTGACCGACGAGTAAGTACACATCAAGAAGGTTTTCATTAGACGGTTTACAAGCAAAACTCTTGACCGGCATAACGACACATGAATTGGAGGTGGGTTTTGACTTAATGGCCCTTGGCGATAACATCGTGGCAAGCGGCAAAAGCGGGTTTCTTTTGCAAGTTGGCATCAAACAACAATGGAGTTTCGCTGGCACGCCACGAGTCCTTGTCCGAAACACCCCAGACGACGAAGGCTTCGCACTTGGGGTTTTGTTGGCAGTTGGTGGCCACGGTGCCAAACACAGAGGCTTGTTGTTGTTGGTTGGAGCCACCGACGTCCATCTCCGTCACGTGGATGGTCACGCCAATGTCAGAGAACTTCTTGAAGAGGTCAGCTTGGCCAGCCAAGTTTTGGCTTTCACTCAAGTGCATTTGGAAACCCATACCATCGACCAAACCTTGGGCCTTGAGGTCGCTCACGAGTTTGAAGCATTGGTCGGCCTTGGCACCAGCAGCATCGCAGTTGTAGTCGTTGTAGAACAACTTGACGCCAGCAGGAGCGTACTTGCGAGCCAAAGTGAAGATTTGGGTGACGTAGTCAGGGCCCAACGTGTTGTAGAACACATCACGCTTCAAGCCACTGCCGTCGTCGGCGACAGCTTCGTTCAAGACATCCCAAGCAATAATGGTGGGGTCGTTCAAGGCGGCGAACGTCTTTTGGATCCGGGTTTCAATGGCCGACCACAATTGCGAGGCGGTCAACGACGTCGAGACACAGCCGTTGGTTCCACCAGAGTCGTTGGAGCAGTAGAACGATGGCATTTGGTTGTGCCAGACCAAGCAGTGGCCACGCATCTTCATGTTGTGTTGCTTAGCGTAGGCGATTTGCGACAACAAAGACGAAAAGTCAAAGACACCGAGGGAACGTTCATGGGCGTCCCACTTCATGCCGTTTTCAGACACCAACAAGTTGAAATTGTCAGGGACGATCGTGCCGTAGCTGGATGGACGGTCGGTGGCGGTACCAAAGTAAATGGACGATGGAGATGGTGGCGATGGTGTAACTGGAGGAGCGGTCGTTGGAGCCGTGGTAGGAGCAGTCGTTGGAGAGTTTGTTGGCGCTGGAGTGAACACTGGCGAGGACGTTGTTGGCGCCGCAGTTGGAAGAACCGTTGAAGTCGATGGGGCAGAAGTTGGTGGAACATTCGAAGCAGGAACGCACTGCGAATAGTAGATAGAGTATTGAACGCAGACAAGTCCAGCTTGGCACGTCGTTGAACCAGTGTAGCCGACACCACCACAGGTTCCCCAGACGGCGACTTGGGCTTGGGCAGACGCAATCAAAGCGGCAATCGTGGTTGTGATCTTCATCTTTAAAGTCTTGTCAAGATGGCAAAATGGACAATGACAACGCCGCGCAGGGAGAATTTATGTGAAGTCGCTAGTCGCAATGCGCGAAATGGATTTCTTGGTTCGTCTCGACTTTGCACAGACGCGGAAGTGATCGCAATCGCCTGGACAAAAAAAGCACCAAGACACCAAAAGTTGGCATTCTTAAGAGCGGGAAAGCGGCAATAAATGGTAGAGTCCCCGGATATGAATACGGCGATGAGAAGGATAAGCGGCTGAAGTTATGATATCAGTTATCCATCCAAGAAATATCTCCGATAGGTTGGAGGCACGAGAATGTCCATGAGGTGCATGGAAAGTCGGGTCTCATTACAAACGATCGGCGACATAATTTTTATTCTTGTCCACTGTGGACATTAGACTTTATATCATGAAAAAAACATAATTCGTATATTAATAACTTAATACACTGGTTCAATGTTGAGTAGAAAATTTTAAAAGGACTCAAGTCAGCTTTGTTATGTTATCCTTCAATCTTTAAAGTTTTAGTGATAGTATAGCAAAAGCATAGAGTGTATAGTCTAGACGTTAAGCTTTTGAAAGTATTTTGTCGGTTTAACAACACTCTAACCTATTTATGAATTAATAACTTGTAATATGTAATGTTCTTTTGCGAAAATTTATATTCTTCTGTCTGCACTTTCAATGCAAAAGGACTGTGAGTAAGATGAACATCCCACTCGATCAAGACGTGTGCATTGAATTTCAGATCGCAAGTTTCATTTGCGATCCACTCTTCCTGACTGGTTGATTTTTGTCACAATGTTTCCTATGATAGAGTGAACTTTTAAAATTTGATCTTGAAATATCCAATTTGCAGAGCGAATACGCTCAAGAGTCGAGCTTTACTTCAAAAAAAGTTATGGTGTGTTTAAAAATGCGTCGCTGAAGGCATCGCAAAGCTGGTTGAGGTTATTGTTCACTGAAGTAATGAAGCGTTGTTGAGTGGTGTTCAATTGTGATTGATTGTTTGATTGATGGAAGAATAAAAATATTCTTTTTCATCCAATCGTTGCTTTTCATCAAATTGTTGGCGTGGACATCCTGATTGACTGATTGCTCGGTGTTTGGATGCCGCAAACTACCGACAAGCAGTTAGCCATCGACACGGTTGACGATGTTCTGCTTTGCATAGCTGTCCAAGAGCTCACAGCCAGCCGAAATGGTGAGATTGTATCTGATGGGCACCGTTGACGAAAAGACTTTTGGATATCCATGCGACTCGTTCTCGAAAACACTCACTACATCAACCACAGAGGATATGTGGCAAGATCTCTTCAGTCTCTTGCTGCGGAAATTCAGGGAATGAGAGGCAGCGACTTTAAAGCCGAGTACCGACTTTCTAAGCACTACTTTTGGCGAATCCACGACCTGATCAAAGATCACCCGATCTACTCTGAAAATCAGCGTCCTGTCGTTTATCAACTATTGGTTTTCTCCTCCAAGTTGCTGGTTCAGTGGAAATGGATCGTCTTTTCGTCGAAACGCAAGACTTTGCCATTGCAGTGTTGGGTCTGTCCGACTTTATACAGATCGTTGTGTAATTGCGCTCCGCCCACACCTCAAACGCATTGTTGCGTGGCCGACGCTTAGTGAGCAGCAAGAAATTTCATCAGCATTTGAATCCATGCATGGCTTTCCTGGCTGCGTCGGTGCTGTCGATGGAACTCTTGTCGCTTTGGCTCAAAAACCTTCTAAGCATGGCGAAGACTATTTTACAAGGAAGTCTAGTTATGCAATCAGTGCTATTGTTGTGTGCGATCACAGCAGACGAATTCGATATGTATATGCTGGCTGGCCAGGAAGTTGCCATGATCAACGAGTTTTTCAAAACTCAGATCTTGCTCGTCGCATTGGATCATACGTTGGTGGCAACAATTTTTTGGTTGGCGACTCAGCGTTTGCTCCCAACAGGCACTTAGTTTGTCCTTTCAAAAAGCCCCCCAGGCGTCAACTGCTTCCTGTTCATGAAGCGTTCAACGAGAGACTGTCCAGTTTACGTATTTGTATAGAGCACTGCATTGGCATGCTTAAAGGTCGGTTTCAATGCTTGAAGGAAGTTAGAGTTCGACTCAATGACGATCAGAACACGGTGAAGCGCTGTGTACACTTGATTGAGGCATGCTCAGTTGTCCACAATTATTGCATCAACGACCAGATACCCGAGCAATGGATAGACAGTGACGATGACGACGAGGACGACAACGAAGATCCAAACATACAAAGTGATTCAAGTTTGCAAAGTGTTGCAGCCACAAGAGCAGATCCAAGTAGACGTGAAGAACTCCTGAAGTATTTTGTTGATCACACACTCGTATAGTTCATTTGCTTTAATAGACTGCATTGCAAATTGATTGTCATCGCTTTATTCATCTGTTAATCAAAAATCGCTGCTATTTCATCGTCAGTCATACCTGCGTTCTTCAATTCAAGCTTTGCTAGAGCCTTCTCTTTCAACGCTTGAGTACGACGTATCTCAATTTCCCACTTGGTCTTCTCTTCGTCCATTCGGAGACGCTTTGTCTCAATTTCAAGCTTGCCTTTCTCAATTGCTGTACGCTCTTTGTCAACAACAGCGTTAACTTGTGTCATTTGGTTCCACATGTCAAGTACAGAAACCGAACGCTTTGAGCTTGTTGAACTCACAGAGGCTGATCGATTGCTTGATGCACTCTGAACATTTTCCAAAGCTGCATCGTCGTCGTTGGTTACGTTCGAGCATTCTTTTTCTTGAACGCTCTCTTGTTGATCGTCATCTTCATTTGTGTAGATTGGTCGAGCCGCCGGTCTATCGCCCATGACCCGATGTAGGGCGTCGTAGTGTTTGCAGATCTTTAGTATTTTTGACCTTACGTCAGTTTGTCCAACCTCTTCGTCCTCGTCAAGGACTCCCTCACCCGTACTGTTTGTCCAATCTCGAGCAGCGCGATACGACCTCTCGAGGTCATTGATTTTGCTCCGTACTTCTCGTGAACTACGATGGCTCAATCCATGCGTGTGAAGTTTGTTGACAATTTCCTGGCACAACTTTTCCTTTGAGGCAACAACGGGAAGCGAGCGCGAGCCAGTTGCATGTCGAGAGGGAGTTTTCTTCAGGGATCCGGCACGCCAACGTGCGTAGTTGTTGTCTTCTGTGAGCCATTCCAACAAGACTTCCAACGAGGACAGAGAGCCTTGATCCACAGCATCGCTGTCCCACGCGATTCCGTTGCGCTTTGTCGTCGATGTGAGTGACGAGGAGCCGTTCATCAAACTTTTTCAGCAATACAGTTGATTGACGGCACAAAAAACACAAATTTTTGACCAATAGCTTTGACTTATTTATTTTTGCCATCAGTCAAGTGCTTTCATCAATCACAATTGAACACCACTATTTTAGGCGAGTGGCACTTTTATCATTCGCAAAATTTGAAAATATAGGATTGGTGTAGCGATCCTGAGCCACCGGTTTGGCTCAGGACTTCGGCTGAATGCTGTAACGCAGTTTACGACTTAGGAAACTAGCGTAAACGCCCCTCAACACCAACCAAAGCGATGTGACAATAGGATGTGGCTTAAAGTTACAAGGATGTGCTAGATTAGAGTTAAGTTGAGATCTAATTCATTCTACAATTTGCCTTCCTCTGCCTAGTTTGCTACATTTGGTAGCACTTCTTGGTTGCCTTCACCTTTTCCCCTCTGTCCCTGGGTGTCCCTCTCTGTCCCTGTCCCGCAACCTTGTTTGCCAAGGTATTTCAACTGTCTTCTCGAAGCGGTTGTGTGGTCATTTTACTCGACATCACAGTATTTCTCCACGAGTGGGTCCGCGTTGTTAGTCTCTTTTGAGCAGAATCGCCACTCGACTGAAGGAGTAAAGTACTAGTCTTGTGAATAATCCATACACAGTCTAAGAGTGATCTATAGATGCCTAGAAGCAACAATCGCGTTTCAAGCGTACACCAATTAGCGGCTGCCGAATCTATCGCGGATTTGTTCTCGACTCCCAGCGAAGCGATCAAGTTGCGTGCTGACATCTACCGACTCTGCTCGTTCCAAAGCGTGGTCATCAAGAAACTGCGTGCCCTAATCCCTGAAGAAAAAAACTCCAACGCGCGCAACGTACTTCAAGCTCTTACGGATAACCTTATCCGGCGCAACACTCAAGTCGAAAATCTGATCAGTGGGACGCTCGACCGCGACATCATCAATTACCGCGCAGCCCGCCTCAAGAAGAAAGCAGCCAATCAAAATCAAGAAAAAAGCGAAATCCAAGTCGAAGACGAAGAAAAGTAAAAAAATAGAAAAAGAATAGCTTAGTCTTTTTAAGAAAACAAAAAAGACAGCAAAAAAAAGAAAATAGAACAAAGTTAGAAAAAGAATTCAAAACAAAACACTTTCAAAAAAAAATAATATCAGAAAAAAAAGATGGTAAAATTAGAGCAATTATTTGCAACAATGTTAGAAACAATTCATAGATTAGAGAAAAATTTGGAAGAAGTCTCCAAGACACAATCCCTTCAAGTTGAAGTCCAAAAAGAAAGCAACAAGCGACATGAAGAAAGTCGACGTGGTCAAGAATACAAAGTTGAAGGCCTTACAATGCCGAAGTATCACGGAAGAATGGACGAATGCATAAGTCTATACATACATCAAGTAAACACATATTTCAAGGCGAAAAACATCGACCCTAAACTGAATCAAGAGACGCATACAAGATGCATTGCCATGGTCGTAGCCAACTTTCGGGGCTTAGCAGCAGCCTGGTATCAAGACCGCCTACGCACAAGTGGCGAACCACCAAAAACACCTCGAACTCGAAGAAGAACTCCGATATGAATTCGAGCCCGATGACTTACAAGACCGCATCCGCGACCAACTCTACGAGTTGAAGCAAGCTAACTGCGCCAATTTAATGGACTATGTCGGCAAGTTCCGCCGTATTTGCACTCAAGTCCAAGACATGACCGAGCGCGACAAGATATCCTTTTTCCAACGCGGCCTACGAACAAGAACAAGAGAAGAAGTTCAATATAGAACATGTGAATCAGTAACCGAAGCCATTCAAGTAGCTCTAGACTTTGAGCGAGCGCATAGTTTCACTCTCGGAAACAATGGAAGAGACTCCCGCCACCAGCAACGCCGTGACCAACACCACAGACCACGATTCCAACGCAATCACCAAGGCAATGACCAGCGACAACGACCAAACAATCAAGACTCAAGACATTTTTCTTCCTTCCGTCAACCTCAGCCAGAGCGTGACGAATATGACATGGAAGTCGATAACGCGCAAATGAATCGAAACTCTCAGCGTGGTCCTCGAACCTGCTACAAGTGCGGCCGAGTAGGCCATCTAGCCAATGTCTGCCAAAGCTCTCAACTGTTTCACCAGAACAACCAAAACAACAATTTCCGCCATTCAAACCACAACAACAGAGCAGTGACTTTCTCTGGAACACAATCATCTCGTCCAACTAACCGACAACACAATGTTCAAGTTCAAGAAGCCGAAGACAGCGATGAAGAAGAAGAAATTGAAGTGATCAACACGCACGTTGCTCAAAGCAAGTACAAGGTAGTCCCAACGGAAAATCAACTGATGATTTCAGAAGGTCAACTGGATGGAAAGCCAGTAAAGATTTTAATTGACAGCGGTGCTACAAACCTTTTGTGCCGTCCTGGCCTCTGTGACCAAGTCATTCGGGAAAAAGAAGCCATCATTCAAGGATTTGACGGACAAAACTCTGGCGTAAAACGAGTAAATGAAGCTGAAGGTTCTCTCGTTCTCGAAGGAATGTCTTTTCCCAACTTACCGTTTACGGAATGGGATCTGGGTTCGAAGAACTTTGACGTGATTTTGGGACAACCATGGTTCCATCGCTTTAATCCCATTGTGGATTGGAGAAATCACAAGATTTTATCGATCAATGGAAGTGTAGTCAAGGAAGAAAGCGACAAATCAAGCGACGGATGGATTCTCAAGATTACGACAGTCAAGGAAGTTCAAGAAAACCTTCACCCTGCCATCAAAACACTCCTAACAAAGTATAAAGATGTGTTTCCTAAAGAACTTCCCGACGCACTGCCTCCAAAACGAGGAATTGAATTCGATTTGACCATGCGTCCAGATGCCAAGCCACAATATCGACCACCTTTTCGTCTATCTCAAGTCGAGCAAGCATCTCTGGACAAGTTCATCAGCGAACTTGAAAGAAAAGGATGGATTCAATTGTCCAACAGCGACTGGGTTTCGAATATCTTTGGAGTCCCCAAGAAAGATGAAAACGGCCAAATGAAGTCAAGAAGCGAATGGCTGTGATCAGCAACTCCCGACACTCCAATACGTTGGGTTCTTGACTATCGATATGTCAACTCGCAAACGGTGATCCCAAAGATCCCTTTGCCAAACATCGAAGACTTATTTGATCGCATGCATGGAAGCAAAGTCTTTACGAAGATCGACTTAGCGTCTGGATATCACCAAATGCTTGTTGAACCAAAAGCAAGAAAATACACAGCCTTTCGTACTCATCGAGAAGTCTATGAATGGGTTGTTGCTCCCATGGGAATGGCCGGAATGCCAGGAATTTGGTCCCGACTTATGCGTCGCCTCTTCGATAAATTCCCCTTTGCCGTTGTATACATGGATGATATCTGTGTTTTCTCTAAGTCAATCGACGACCACATCCATCACCTTCAAGCAATTTGCGATGTTTTACGAGCTGAAAAGTTGTACGCTCGTCCGTCTAAGTGTGCCTTTGCCCTCGACTCAGTCGATTTTCTCGGCCACACAATTTCCAAAGACGGCTTACACGTTGACAAGTCAAAAGTTCGTGCAATCGAACAATGGGCTGAACCTAAGTGCACTAAAGACTTAGTGAGTTTCATCGGATTTGCGAGCTTTTACAGAAAGTTTATTCCGAAGTTTTCGGACATTGTCCGCCCTTTAAGTGAATTGATGAAGCCAAAAACGCCGTGGTCATGGACTGAAGATCAGCGACAAGCCATTTTAACGATCAAGATTGCACTTCAACAAGCTCCAGTTTTACAACTGCCCAACTACGACAAGCCTTTCATCGTAACAACTGATGCCTCGGGATACTGTTGTGGAGCAGTTCTATCCCAGTTGGATAAGGACAGCAATGATCGACCGATCGCATTTTTGTCTAAGCGACTTGGCCCTCATGAAGTCAAGTGGCCTGCTCATGAAAAAGAACTCTACGCGATCAAGCTTGCACTCGGCAAGTGGCGTCACTACCTTCATGGTACTCGATTCGACATTTACACGGACAACTCCACGTGTAAATGGTTCATGGAAACTCCTATTCTCACGCCTAAGTTGACTCGATGGCTCGACTTTTTCAGTGCGTTTGACTTTGTGTTGCATCATCGGCCTGGCAAACTTAATGTCGTTGCCGATGCGCTTTCGCGACCTCCACGAGATGCCTCAAACTTTGCGATGATGATTTCTGTTCATAATTGCGGAATCCGTTGTGCAAACGCCGCTCTACGACTTGATGCCTTGCAAACTCCACCTGACTTATCCCGTTTCCCCTCACGTGAACTTACCAAGCTCGTTGGACCTCCATTTTTGGGGGAGGATCTGTCAAGTCAAAAATGTGCTTCCACTCCGCAACGACTTGTAATCAATCATTCAAGACAAATTTCGAATTCAACAGTCGAAATGGATCAAAACACGAAAGAGCGATACATTAAAGCTTACAAGAAAGACATCTCTGTTGCTATACAAGACAAATATGTTCAAAAAGATGACTTGTACTTCCTTCGTTCGAAAGATCAAGTATGGAGCCTTTATGTTCCCAATGATGTTATCCTGCGCGCTGAAGTTATTTCTCAAGCTCATGACTCAAGCATTGCTGCGCATCCCGGAACAAGACGAACATTGCTAAGTATTTCTCAGTGGTATTACTGGGATACTCTCTTGGAAGATGTCAAACTTTATGTTGCAACTTGTGAAACTTGCAGTCGATACAAGACAAATAGTCTTCGTGCCAATGGCAAAATGATTCCGATTCAAGCCCCTAACGAATGCTGGCATACTATTTCAGCAGACTGGATCACTGGACTACCTCTATCCAAGTCGTGCGATGCTATCTTAGTTGTTGTTGACAAATTGTCAAAAAGAGCTAAGTACATTCCAACTCAAACAAATGCCGATGCTCCGCAAACCGCTAAGTTGTTTTTCGATCATGTTGTTCGCCACCATGGCTTACCAAGCGTGATCATCAGTGATCGAGACCCAAAATTTACAAGTAATTTCTGAAAGTCCCTCATGCAAATCATGAATATCAAGCAAGCCATGACAAGTGCGGGTCGTGCTCAAGCTGATGGAGCAACTGAACGCCAAAATCGAACACTAGAAGATGCTCTACGTTGCCAAGTGTCCTATCTTGGAGAAGATTGGGTTGACCATTTACCCACGATAGAGTATGCTCACCAAGGACTTGTTCAGTCGTCAACTGGCCTCACTCCATTTCAAATCGACACTGGAAGAACTTTGCGAAACCCTGTAATAGATAGTATAATGCCTCCAAATGACTTTGCCAAAAACTTCTCTGAAGAACGACAAGAGATATTGAAGATTGCCAAGAAAATTTGAAGAAGGCTCAAGCAAGACAAAAGACATTCTATGACAAGAAGCGCTCAAACATAACTTTCAAAGTTGGAGATCAAGTTCTCCTTGCAACCCGCGATTTGCCCTTGAAGCATGCACAACAACTAGATCGCAATGGGCGTCCAAAGCTAGTTCCCCGATTCATCGGCCCCTTTGATGTCATTGAAGAAATCAATGAAAACGCAATGCGCCTGAAGTTGCCTCGATCAATGTCAAGACTCCATGATGTTTTCAATGTCGACCGCCTGAAACACTATCAACCGAACGATCCCAAATTTGCAAGTCGACCGATTCCCAAGGCAACACCCGTCATACTCGATGACTCAACTGGTGAAGAACTCTTCATCGTCGAACGCCTCTTGAAGCAGAGACAATTCAATCGCAAGCTCGAATATCTCGTCAAGTGGCATGGCCAACCTGAAAGCGAAGCAACATGGGAACTCGCAAAGAACATCAAGCACGTCGTTCATTTCAAGCAGCTAGTTCAAGACCTCCAGCGCCGTCTTTCCCGACGACAGCCGGACGTCACGGGGAGGATGTAGCGATCCTGAGCCACCGGTTTGGCTCAGGACTTCGGCTGAATGCTGTAACGCAGTTTACGACTTAGGAAACTAGCGTAAACGCCCCTCAACACCAACCAAAGCGATGTGACAATAGGATGTGGCTTAAAGTTACAAGGATGTGCTAGATTAGAGTTAAGTTGAGATCTAATTCATTCTACAATTTGCCTTCCTCTGCCTATTGTAGGGGCCTTTTGGGAAGATACACCAATCAAAGTGTCGTATCTCATTCACTATTACTCCGATTTTACTGAAAAAAGAAAATAAAAAAACTCGAAACGATGCTTGAAAATATCTTCATTGGAAGGATTTATGTCAGAGCAAATTAATACCTCCAAAAACAACGCCAAAAAAAAGAAAATCATTCTTGCAAATAGTAGCGAATAGGGTTACGTTTAGTAAGCAATGTCGTTATCTGATTGGCTCAAATATGATCACTCCGAGTATATTCTTTTGAAGTATATAAAAATATAAAGGTTATGATATCAAGATTCAGAGTTATCCAACCCATCCAAGAGTCCGTTCAATTCATGGTCTTCGCCGCAGTCTGACTCGAGATCTTCTTCAGCTAAGACAGCATCTTCAGCGCCGGCGATGTACATGTCTTCAAACCCTTGAGCTTTACGGTACGAGGACATCCATTGCTCCCGTGTGACAACATCGAAGCAGCCCTGCAGCCGAGCAATCAAGTCTGAAATATTCTTGGATGGACGACGCGCAATCTTGTTTTTCACGGCACCCCATATGAGCTCTATGGGCTGAAGCTCTGGGTGATATGGTGGCGTGAAATACAATGTGTGACCGTGCGTTGTGGCGATCAGTTGCGTTGCGTATTTCGGCGGGCCCCGTCTCTGCTTTACGACTTCCAGAAGCTCAGCCTTCGTCATTGCGGCGTCGAACGGAATCTCCTCGTTGCTCAACCACAACTGAACATCGAGTTTGTTGCTTGATGCAGTCGGTCATGGCACCGTATTCCGCTTTTGGTACTTCGCGCCGTCCATATGAATGATGCAAGGTCCGTGCTTGGCATTTAAATTCCGGCAAACTTTGTGAACCACTTCTCAAATTGTTCGGCGTTGAAATTCCCATGATAGTCGTCGTCACTTTCGTCGGTCTGAGGTTCATCGCGTCGTTTACGCTTGACCTTTCGAAGTGAAGGCCACATTGCAA
Organism: Aphanomyces cochlioides; assembly: GCA_019828595.1. Lineage (NCBI taxonomy): Eukaryota > Oomycota > Saprolegniomycetes > Saprolegniales > Verrucalvaceae > Aphanomyces > Aphanomyces cochlioides. Next base: position 292,194 of record JAHQRK010000004.1, read on the forward strand.
TGGATTCTTCGACAAACGCCGCGTGCACGACTCCTCCTGGGGAGGATTTGATAATCCCAGCGCCGGCAATGCAGACGCGAGGCCCTTTTCCAGTCTTTGTTTTGCGCAACTTCGACACATCAACCCAAGTTTTTGCAGGCGAGTGATTAAGATTGCAGTATGATTCGTCCAAGTATACCTCAGGCAACATCGGCAGGCGGTTTGCGTTGCGATTGCTGGTCTTTTTGCGCAAGTACTTCGGGTCTCTGCCAAGTAAATCCGAGACTTTCCCTTTTGGTGCCTGAACCCCATACGCTTGAGAACTCGTCGCATTGTCCGCACAGCGACATCGATGTCGTATTCGGCCTTCAAGTCATGGCAAAGGCTCATTGCAGACACTGGAATACATTCGTCATTGGCTTTCTTGATGTTGCTTCGAATTTCCGTTGCGAAATGTTCTGCCGCGGAACGTGGTCGATGGCCTCGATTTCGCCTGCGCTGAGAAAATGTCGGGTCATGGAATTGATTCCAATCCGCTATGATTCTTGCGACGGTCGCTTCCCCCACAGCGAGGCATTCTGCAACGCACTTCCGTACTTTTCCTTGTCTTCCTTGTGTGTTTTCCTCCTTCTTTCGCATGAAATATTCATGAGCCTTCACGACCAACATCTTCTCCGCAGGACTAAGCTCATGTCGTTTCGCCATATCTCCTCCGTTTCTGGGCGGATTTTGACGTGTGAACACTTCACGTGAAGGCCAGATTCTACTCGTTCTACCAATCATTTCAAAGTACTAGAATTCCAAGTATTTCACATTTATATTACAATTTGTATGTGCCGTGTATCATCCCAAAAGGCCCCTACAATAGTTTGCTACAATTGGTCAAATATATACTTATGCAATTTTTCGATTCAATTTCCCATAAAGTCGTGTCAGTGATATTTGACAACACGACCTTGGGCGCAGTTGCTTGACTTGATGACGAGCATTGGTCGTCTGAAAGTGTTGCAAGGAGGCGACGACAGAGCATTCATCAGGTCTCCGCTGATTGTGAGAAAATAGAGCAATGACGAGACAACGAAATGAAACAAAAGTGTAAAACTTGGACACGAGAAGTTGGGAGCGTCAACTCGACGTGGATATCATGAAGAATTCATTTTGAATAGCTTGCTTGATCGTGTTGCACCTAGCATTGTGATGCAGACATCAGTTGGGAAGTGCGTTGACGATCGACAAGACTCGTAACGTCGGTCAACTGTAGTTGGACTGGCATCTTGCATTCAATCGAATAGCATTCGAACAGATTTCACCACAACTTGGAGAAGGATCAACGTCAATGCGTCAAGGTATTTGTCTTCGCTCGTTTGAACACTAGGTATACGCTGTGTGAATGTAGTCTTTGAGTGGCATCGTACTCAGCTCTTTGGAATTATATACCAAAGGAGATAACCTCGCTTTGGACGAGAAGCATTGAAGATCTACGACACGAGTATTTCAAACGTCATATCAAACTGCGTCTTGCCTCCTTGGCCTAGAATCCGCAGTCAGTCTCGACGTTCTTTCGTCTTATTGTCTTGATTGACATAGCAACCCACGTGTGTGTTAACCAACCCGCTGAAAAAATACGCCATGTTGGTATCTGTCTTGGTGCACGCAACGCATTTCGGGGGTGAATTTTAGTTGACCAACTCGTGAAGGATGTGGAGGTGCAGCGATGATTCGGACGATTGGAATGGGGCTTTCCTTCTTAACTTGATGAGCACGTGGCAATTGTCGACATTCTTTTTGAAAACGCAGCCATTCCTAGTGGATTTCTTTCGTCTCGTTTATACCGACATGAGACTTTTGCAGTTTGTGGGTTTTGTTAAGCGGGAGCTTGCGATAGACGACAGGAACGAGTCCACTCTGTGAAACATGTTGGGCTGGATGCCGAACCAGGTTTTCAAAGGGAGCAAAAACGAGCCGAGAGTTGGATGCGTTCCATCTCGTGAGAAATTCAAGCTCCTGTCAACTTGATTCTCCATTCCTAAATTCCACCCGACGATGCAAATCGCTCTTGTTGTCGGAACGCTCGCGGGGTTGGCCACCGTTGGCCAGAGTCAAGCTGCCGTCTGGGCTCAATGTGGTTGCATCGGCTATTCGGGCCCGACGACGTGCGCTGCTTGAAGTACTTGCGTCCAGTATTCGCCCTACTACTCTCAGTGCACTCCATCAGCGAGCGCTCCATCGACAAGTCCATCGGCTCGCCCATCAAGCAGTCCTTCAACCAATGCCCCCTCGAGTCCCCCAAGTGTCCCTTTAACAAGCCCATCGACGGCTAAGCCCACGACCGCCCCCTCGACTTCTTCGCCTCCAGCAACGACTTCTCCATCGTCTGATGGCCCGCCACCGATTACCAACAACGGTGTGTCTTCGTACAACTCGTGCGGCAAGCGCAAGTGGATTGCCTTGACGTTTGACGACTGGTGGCCATCGCCAGCGATTGAAGACATCTTGGCGGATATGAAGGCCAACAACAAGAAGGCGTCTTTCTTCTTGGCCCCTGGCATGAGCTCCCCCGACCCAAACATTTGCACCAAGCTCAAGAACGTCCTTGCTGCTGGCCACTCGATCAATTCCCGTACGTTTTTCTTGCTAGCTGCTTGGATTCATGGTTGTTCTCTTGGTAGATTCGTACACGCATCCACATTTCCCCCAAATCACGGCTGCGCAACGCGCGACCGAGTTGAAACAAACGGAAGATGTCGTGTACAACCAATGCGGTCTTCCTGCTGGCACGATGAAGCAATTCCGTCCTCCTTACGGCGAATTGAACAAAGCGATTGCGTTGGAAGTCAACAAGGCTGGCTACACTGTCATCTCGCACGCTTAGAAGCCTTGAAATCTTTTCTGACCGCTCTGTAGATGGACGTATGACCCATTGGACTGGGATACATCAAGCAACAAGCTCTCGACTGTGTGGCCAAAGTCATTGCAGCTCTTCAACCAACTCCCTGCTGGTAGTTCAGCGGTCATTCTTCACCACACTTGGGCCTACACGTCGTCTGGTACCAAGGGCATCATTGCCAACTACAAGAACTACTTCGCTCCTTTGGGCTATGAGTTCGTCACGGTGAACGAATGCTTTGATGCCTGCCGCGCTGATGGAAACTGCAAATTGTCTGTCTCAAGCAGCCCTAACATCATATAACTTGAATACATGTACATCTTGTGTAACCTCATTGTCAAGCTGGCTATTGATTTGTGCTGTTGCAACACAGGACCAGAGGTAATCCAGCGGGGGACAAGGGGGAAGAGGTTGTCTTGGCAGCTGGCATTTGTCGAGGACTTCGACTTGTTGGGGAGCTCATGGGGACGGTGAGCGAAAGAAAGATGAAAGGAATGTAGGGGCAAGGATTGAAGCTTATTAAGTCGATCGGGTAAGATAGTCAATGTAATGGAAGCCTACGCATGTTGTAAGGTGTGTTGGAAAGTTTTAGCGACTGCTCTGCACAATGGATTTGTATGGCAATATCGGTTGTAGTGATGCTTCCAGGTATTATTTCCTTCCTCCAATTTGTGCGCTTTATGAATCCCAGTCAAGGAGCCAACACGGGAGGCTGCTCGTATGAGCTCCATCTTCGTAATTCTACCTCCTCGAAAGTTGGCGACGAACTTCTCCAAACTCGTTTGACAACACGTCGACCGTCTAAAACTACAAACGTGTCATGCATTTTCACAATAAAAGAGAGGGAAGGCAATCGTTGCAAGACAATGCCAGTGTCGGCAACGGTATAGAAACTATTAATAGAGATCACACTTCAGTGAATGCTGCCACTGGCACAAAATCTTGGTAATCCCTTTCAACTCGAGCGATTGTTCTCGTTGACAGCATGATCAGACAAACAAAATGTAAAAAGTCTGCGCCGTCGGGGAATTGAACCCCGACCTTCTCCTTGGAAGGGAGAAATCCTAACCATTAGACTAACGGCGCCTCCTGATACTAGAATAAGAATTTTATATTATAATACACTAAAATACTATTATTTTTAATACCCACGAACTGTGGGCGACTTTTCAGCCTTTGGTTGCTTAACATTAGAATTAATCATCCTAAAGCACGAGCTTCCAAGTCATCTCTCTCTTGTATCGTTGATGGGAATGAGCTTGTATACACACCACAATTGGCGATTTATGTGGTGATATGAGAGTATATATTCTTTCACAAATAGCGATTAATAGTTTGCTTTTTGTTAAAGCATTATTCGAACTTGAGGTTTGTATTGAAATATTATATATTTTACTCAATGAAATATATTTATTATTGATTAAATTGTTTTGATTGGATGTTAGAACTGGTTATCAAAAGACGGTCATTTTTTAGACGCTTTTTGTGATTATTGGAGTGCATTTGATGTTTGTATAGAGCGCATCGTATCAAACAGGAAACCCTGTCCAGAACCATTCAATGACGACGTCTGCTACGACTGCCGCCGTGAAGCGCAACCTCTTCCAAACGATCTGCGGAAAGCGCAACTTTGGCGTCGGCCAGAAAGTCACGCGCGCCATTTGGGATCGATTTGAGGTACGAGTTCTCGCTCTTCTTTGGTTGCGGATTGTGAGTTTGCCTTGGGCTAGACTGCCGCGGAAAACCCTGGCCCATCGTTCATTGAAATCACACGCGTGGTGCCATCGCCCGACTTGAAGCACGGCAAAGCGTACGGCGTTAAGACGTTCCGTGGCGTCTCGGAAGGGTATGCAATGTTCTGCCATGGATGGACGTCTGTTTGTTGTCTGTAGAAAAGAACGACGCGTGGATGGCCCACTCAAGAAAGACTGGCGCATCGTTGCGTAAACACACCCTTGTTTAATCTAGCTGCTTGATCTCTCCATCATGTCTCTTCTTGGCGCTTTGTGGATGGATGTACGCGTGCAGTGTACATGGTGCTATCTTTGACCTCGTTTTTCTTTCAAACAGCCCATTTCCAGCTCGTAGTTTCAAGCTACATCCAACCTGACTGACCAATTACACTACATCTGCAGGCTTCTATTGCTTCGACACTTGAATCTCTTTCTGTACCTCCACGCTAGTCCATGTCGGCTTGGTGCTTTCGATGCCATTGCATTTTCCACTAGATCATCCGGATAAACCTTGTGGCTACATTTAGTGACATATTGAATTTACTGACACTTGCTCGGTCAATATTGCATTTGTTGGTCGCTTCATAAAAAGGCCATAAGAGGAATCCTACCATTCTTTCAAGCTTACTAAAGCCTTGACAACTGGTTTGAAGTGTATCAATGTGTATCACACCGACTTCCCCGCAGATGCTGCTATCCATGACGCAGGAGAGACTTTATAGTCAATACCTGGCTTTAAGAGAAATGTCATTAATAAATTGAAAATTATACTTGATTTTTGTATGAAAAGTTTAGATTATGTCACTATTTAGGAGAATATTAACTGTAAAGTCAGGTATTTATTTATTGGCAATATTTTGAAATGATAAGAGTTTTCCATTTTAGCAATGTCCAATAGCCCAAGTTCGCCAGGATCGATCGGTTCGTCAGCGGGAAGCGCATATTTGAGACCTCTGGCATAGGAAATACGTCGGCAGATGCGTCTTCGTCGTCAATGAGCGTGCCTCTTCCATCTCCGTCAATGGAATCGGCGGTAATTCGCCTCTCTGGATCAAAAGGACCCACTCGAGATTTGTTGTAGGGACCAGGATCTATGGTTCTCTCGCCATATCAAGGAACACAAGGCTATACGTCGGCCACGCCGGCATTTACACCACTCGCAAGTCCATTGATGCACCCATCGCCTGGACCTTCGCAGCTGTACGGAACTAGCAGCGGTAAACCTTGCGTTCGGCTTGCAGGATCCAGTATCGAGCGTCCTTGTAGGGTCTACAAGCAACGCCAAACAAACAAGCGCGGAGGACGAATTGAGCGTCAAGCTGAGCTCGATAATGAAAGCTCTAGATACATGTGTCCACGTCGTACGGCTTGAAACCGTAGCTACACGCTAATTCCTCTACTAGGTCCGTCATTTCAACGGCGATCAACAAGTACACATGCAGAAAGGTACGCTCGAAACCTCCAACGTATTCACGTAATGATCATCGTAGCGGTGCATGCATACGTTCAACGCCTTGCTGAATTAAATCTCTACTTGCAACATTTACCCATCGATCACGTACGTCCTTTTGTCTGGTACGATTCGGGAGACAACGTCGTGGATCTAGCGTATTCCGCGTGGTTTACTCACATTTTTGGACCAACTTCCGATGGAGAATCCTGAGAAATGGACGTATGCGCAGCTCCAGCAATGTGCTGACGAAGCGGCTAAACTCGGTGGCAAACTTGAGGTGCGTTCTCTCTGGTTTATGACGGCGTTGAGTGTGTCATGTAGGCTTTAGAGATGCTCGGCCATGAACTACGTCTTGGCCTTGGCTTGCTCGATTGATCTTCCCTGTATAACACGATTGTCACGTGATGGAGATGGTTGGGATTCTACGTCTTTGGAGCTATTGCCACTAGCAAGCCACACAGCTCGCCAAGCACATAGCTAGCCTTCTCTCTTCGTCTTCATTCGGCCTAGCAGCGCTAGAACGCTTTTCGCCCCGAGTCATGGCATAAATCTTCATTATAGCCACCTGGAAGGCTTGTCTTCCATCTTAAATAGGGTCTATCGCAGAAAAATGACGAGAGAGTCATCACTAGCTACAAGGCAGAGTGCAGTGCGAGGAGCTTGACGACGACGAGTACTGCAGAGTATTTAACCAAGTCTATTAAAATCCCTATGAGAAAGTAGTCTATTGCGGCGCGTCTGTCGCGGTCGTCTTGGGCGGATCCGTCTCGGGCTCCATCAAGAATGCTTCGTGCGCATACTTTAAAATCGATTCTTCCATCGTCGCGCCGAATGGAAACTCCGAAAGTGGCGTCAAGTTAAACAGCTCCTCGTACGCCGTGTCGCGCCCAAAGCAACGTTTGAAAGTTGGAAAGACTTCGCCGCCATTTGCACCACGAACGTCATAGTCATCATCGACTTGGGATTTTTTATATTGCTGGACGTGATCCCCTACGAAAGAGAGTTCTCCATGAGTCCGGTCCCGTGCCGGAGATCAAAGACATACAAATCTTGGGAGCATCGGCGCGGCCGGTCAATTTGTACGTATTGCGATGGAAAAAGACAATGCGACCAGCAGGATCATGCTGCACCATCGTATGGCCACAGAAAAGATTGTATCTACAGCAGGCATGAGCTTGCCTTGGAGATAAAACGACAATCTTACGTGATGTGCTTGACGCCGGCACTGCCCGGAGGTTTCTGAATCATGTGAAAAGGCGTTTGAGACTTCATCCAAGCGAAACGAAAGAGGTCCTTGTCACCCCACGCCATGTCGAGCGATTCAATCAAACGAGGATGATGAAAGCTGTAAAACATGAGCGCTCGCAGGGCATCTTGAGATTTCTACACGAAAGGAACGATTAGCTTCTCGATTCTACAAAGAGGAAGAACAAAACGAGAGAGCACAAGGCGAATTGATGCAAAAGCTGGAGAATAAACCAAGACGTAACGCATTTGGGAATCTCCAGCGGTGTTTGCACATGACCAGCCTGGAATACACTTGGCACTGCCATCCACATCAAATTTAAGCAGACTCGATAAAGAAGCTCGAATAATCCATGACAATATGCGACAGAGAGCTAGAAATGCAGGCGTTTCGAGGGAGAACATGCAAATCAATGCCAGGACGAGAAAGCACATCGAGGAATTCAAAGAATGCAAGACGTACCGATTTATCGACGAGGACTTGGCCCGATTCTTGCTCCATCATGTCGACAAATGGGACGCCGAGCATGTCCCAGAGGACGCTCTCATTGTGAATGTTGAAAATGGTCTTTTTCATACGCCAAAAGTCTGGCCAAAACATCGCGCCGACTTCGGTGAACTCTGGGATACGAAATAAATAAGTAGGATCGACCGTGACAAAGTTATCGCAGTCCAAGAGGAGCACTTGCGTGAAAGCACTGGTGAAAACGCGTCATTTGACCATCTCAGCATCAAAGTACCTATGGTAAAGCGCGTATGGCTTGACATAAAAGTGAACGGCATCGCGCTGCAGGATTTCGCGGGCAAATATGTCTTCCTATGATGCAAATTGCGTTGGAATCGGCCTGGAACCAAGAAAGTTGCTTTACCTGGCGCAATAACGACGCCATAATTGGTGATGAAATATCCATTTCGTCTTGGCGATACCATAATTCAATGGGAAGACGACATCCAGTGTCTCGGAGCTAGATAATGACCCACAGATTGATGAAAACGGCAAGATTCCTTACCCGTTTGACAGCCGCATAGACACTCTTCATTACTTTGGGGTACACAGCCATAATGACACCTCGCGTGAGATCGACTGATTTCTGAGCATCTGAGATTGGTGGACTTCGCTGACGGACTTGATATTTCAACGGTAGAGTAGCATACTCCATGAAATCCCTACAAGTTGTCGTTCAATGTCGATTTCTCACTCGTTCTTGCGGCTTACCCTGTCTGATTGCACGCAAATTGCGATCCAGCTTTCATACCGATACAGTGGCTCACAAATGAGCGTACGATCGTACCGGTGGGGATATGTCTGGATTCACAAAAGCCAGAATTGCCTGCCGTGATAATTGCATCGCATGGTTTGTCTTGATTTGGCTCTCGCGGGCCGTTTGGATCGCATTCTCCTGTCTGACGCCATCCTAAGCACTCGAAATCGTCTTTGGTGGCGTTTTTCCGCCACGATGGTAGTTCGACGGCGCTAAATTGATTGTTTGGTTGACGCATCGTCGCCGACAGCTCTGTCCGAAAGATTGGATAAAGGTATTTGTCGGCGGATTCGCGCAGATTCTTGGAGGTTGACGAAGAGCCCGTGAACGTAAAGACTAGTGCCGTCCAGCAGCATAAGCTTACAACGACTGCGAGGAAGAACGGGATCTTGAGATGGCGCAACTTCATGGCTGTTGTACCGACCGACCGTACCGAGGGGATATAACGCAAGCAGATGTTAACAATACGTGACCTCTGTCGATAGATGGAGGGCAACGATTATTAACAATTGACGACTAATTGCAAGTGATATCTATACTTGCTATTTGTATACCTTGTTCAAACAGGGCCGATAATGCCGCTTTGTCTGGCCATTTTGACAGAATGAAGGTAATATTAAGTGATGGTCACTTTTTGTTAACAATGACGGCAACGATTAGACGAGGCTAACATTTGACGACATCTTGGATTTTGTATTTACGACTGTGAAAGGCCGAGCTCACTTTTTAAAAAGCGCGCCAAAAAACCTTACTAGAAGGGACAGCCGACAACCGATGGACGTAGCATTGCTGGAAGGACGTGAAATGGAACGAATTGGAGCTTTTTCAAAATGAATTTGGGCATGAAAGAGGGCTTCTTTGAAGGGCATGAGGATGACAACGTTTGACAATCTCCGAGGAAGTCAAAGAATTGGTTAAGACCCCATCGACTGAGCTTTCCCTGAGGGGATGGCACGTACAACGCGTCCAAAATGTGGCGTTTTTGATTATCAATCTACGGCTAGACGCCTCGCTTCTGCCAAGTGGGAAGTCAAGTTTTGAATCTGCGGTGAGCTCTCGTTGACATTACACGAGCATTCTTTGTTCAATAATGGGCAGAGTAGGATCATGAACAATACGAAGGTCGAATACCTGGCCTGTTTGTTATATCTCTCGAGAAGCGAAGTGTTCGTTGTTTGCCTCGACTTGCACTTTCAAGAAACACTTTGGTTGCCAGGCTGTCGTGCATTGAAGATGGCATAAATTCTCAACGACTTTTGAGACTCATTGTGCGGAGCCTTTCTATTCCGATGAATCATGTGCACAGCTTCTCACAATCAAACCACAATGAAATGCCACGAACCCATTCTACATCCACTGCTGGTATGATACCATGCAGCCTCACACAGGAGTAGACAGCCTCGTTGATGTGATGAAAGTTGGCAGAGTGAATGAAGTGAGGACAAACGCTTACTACAAGGACTGTCATGCCCAGCTCATGTACTTTGAGGTGGAATCCGGAAAGAAATGTGCGAATTGAATGCCCTCCGATGAGTTCTCGCTGAAAGGAAAAGTTCCTGTCGTTTCGCAATATGCAACAAGACCTTGAGCAAGAGATCGCATCGGGAGTATCGAATTGAGTCAACCTAGATGGGAATGGCGTAGCATTTCAGTGTACACGCAGACCAATCTGTTGAGGAAAAAGCAGGCCTGACGAAGACAAGCGATCGACATCCATTTCATTATGCATGACTTGTCTGCCACGGCTTGACCCAGAGTGCTCTCTTCCCCGTCATCATCCTTGCCGTTTGTGTGTTTATTCGGCTTCTTCAGCACGGACACGAGCGTTGGGGTTGGTGATGCGAATGTTCAATTGTTCGGCACGGGTCAAGATTTCCTTGCGCTTGCGGCCAGACACGTTGTGTGCGACTTCAGCGCAGTACTTGCGGTTGTGCATCAACAACTAGACATTCGGTAAACATCCAACCTGACGATGGATCTCTCGTACCATGTCCAATTCAGCAACGTTGCGCACGGTGAACTTGTAGAAACCGTTGGGCAACAAGTGCTTGGTCTTGGTGTTGGAGCCGTAACCGACATTTGGCATGCGGATCGCACCCTTGAAGCGACGGCGGACGCGGCCATCAATACCCTTAGGCTTGCGCCACGATTCCGACACACGCTTGAAGCGGTTGCTTTGATGACGCTTGAACTTGGTCACCTTCTTCTTGATGATAGGGCGGCGCACGACTGGAGTCACTTGAACCATTTCGATCTACTTTACCACTGAATTGTCATATTGGATGGAGTCGCGGGAGTACCTTGAGTCGTGGGGAAGATGCAAAATAAACGGACTAGATGGCACCGATACAAAGCCGTACCAACCAGTGAATTTTCTTCCGCGAATCAAATCGCACATTGGCGACATTTCAGCCAATTAAAATATTTTTAATTTCGACTAATTAATCTTTATCCATGAATTCTTTATAGCCAATTAAATTGTAAATGTCAAGGTTAATCCATGAAGCAAGGGATGTTGCAACACCAAAAGAGATGGATCGAGATGGAATGGATAGCGAGAGGTAGAATGAGTAAAAATGGGATATCGATGTGTTTCCTTCAATGCTGCGTCTATGAAGACTAAAGAAGACTTTTCCAGAGTTAGAAAGGCAACAAAAATGAAAAACATGTTGGATCTCAGTTCATGTCCAAAAAGAAACAAGCGATCCATGGAAATGATACATGCGAGTGAGCCAAAGATGGAGAAACTATGAAGACAGGGGGTTGTCGAATTGAAAGGTGCCTAGCCAGACAAGCTTTATACCTCACTATGAGAAAGTGCTCAAATGAACTCGAAAATTAACTCGAGGGGCCAAGGTACATGGTTTGATTTGGAAGTAGGTCACGAGTATAAAACGGCATGAAACAAATGAAATCATGCATGGTAAGGCAAAGGTTGTACAATTACTTTTTTCGAGACTTTCGACCCGTCGATTCGACCACAACCTTGGTTCGCTTGCGTTGTGGTGCAGAACGTCGTTCCCAAAAAGATTTGGCTTCGTCTGTCAATTTTTCCTACAATCAAAGCAACGATGAGCCATTTCAAGACTATAATCACAGCTTACCTGTGGCGCTTCATCGAGCGTGGAGACAACTATAGTACCAAATTTTCTTGAATGGGTTGGGCGAACGCCAGCGTGCTTCGTCTTGGCTACAGGTTCTTGTTCTTCTAGTTGTTCTTCATTATCTTCTGTTGCCTTTTTCTCTTGAGCTTGATGAGCAGCCGCAACAGCTTCCAATATATCGCTGGGCAACTCTTCTGGCTTTGGAGGCTGCGGTTGACGTTTACGCTTCTGTGCCAATTTTGCATGTTGGTGTGCTTGTTTCTCCGATTCACGCGAAGCCAGAGCCTAAAGTAAAATGATTCAAATCGTATATAGAACCATATCGTACCTTGGACTTAGCTACTGCCATGGGCACCGCTTCAGGAGCTTCATCATCGCTACTGCTCATGATGTTGACCTTTGATTTTTGGATGGTAGCGGCGTATACGGATATACATCCGGATAATAATTATATACATATCATATATCTTCTAAAAGACAACAAATACCAAGATTTCACGATTTTCGAAATTACCGTAGTGTATTTCTGTAGTGTTCGGATGTCATTTTATTTTTGCAATATCATTTCACACAAGATCGAATTTCATGAAATGAAGTTTTCACGAAAACCACTGGCACATGAACGCGCTCTAAAAACATCAAATTTATACTCTTGATAGTTATATTTTGAGTCAATGGTGGCTCTTATTTCCAAGTAATTTACCCACTCGAATTGATAAAACTTTGGAGAATTTCCAGTTGTAGTTTATTTTCTTGATTGGATGAAAATTTTATTTTTAACCAATCAGAAAATTCTATCTTGTTGTCATTAGACTGCGCCGTAAGTTGGAGGCGGGTATGGCTGGGCGAGAAGAGGAATCGATCGCGCGGCAGCACGACTAGACCGAAGAATGAGATTGACAAGATATAAATAATAAAACTCACCGCAAGTACCATCGGACAATAATGAGGACTACAGTCAGAGCTACAATAATCGAAAGACCTAGTGTTGCCTAGAAATACATTGTCAATTGAGCCACTAGAGCAAGCTAGATAGGCTTACCATGACTTGGATCGCAGTGATTTCAGCGTACTTCTCAGTATCTTCGAGGACAAGCAGCTTCTTGTTGGCACTCTGGATTTCAAGCCAAACCAGAGTCCAAACGCCAACACCGGCGAAAACCAAATCACCTTGCCACAACAAAGCAATAATGTACGCCATGAGCAGCAAGCTCAGTGCTGAAATGTACATGTACATTTCTTGATGCACGCCAAGCGAAACAAGTCCAATGAGGATATTGATGAGAGTGGCGCCGCAGAGCCAGCTAGTCAAGCATTTGTTAAGGGAAGAGTAAATAGGATGCCTCACCTGGAATAGATCGTAAATGGCACGCGCAAAGTCAAGAAATCCAATCGGCTCGTGCATGGGTAAGAATTTTCATCGCGGTGAACCGAGAGAGTTGCAACGAGGTGTGGTGGCTCGACATTTTCTACCACGATCATGTAGATCGCAAAGACAACAAGCCAGTGGATAACGATCACGATTGTCGAGACGACTATGTAGTCGGCAGTAAAGACTTGAATCCACGTCGCATTGAGAATGTGGGAGACAATTGTAAGGCGGTAGAGCCACGTAAGCTGGTCCAGAGGCATTGACGTTGATGGGGCCAAACACTCGCGCAGCGTGAAAGCAAAGAGAAAAAGGTAGATGACTTTCCAGATGGAAAACGCTGAACGTTCTGGCGTGAGGATGCATGGATGGCGAGCCGCAGATGCGCCCATTTCAGGACCAAGGGCTGCATTTCTCCACATACATACCGCAAAGGAGAGCGCTAGACCGACGCGCAGCCAGAGCAGATGGCGAGCGGCATCCATGGGCCTCTCGATGAAGAATGGAAAATGTGAAAAATCAATTTTAAAAAATTGATTTTTCACATTTTCCATTTTTTGAATTCTGTTGTCTTCTCAATTAAAACTCCAATCTTTAATGCCCTATGAAGTATCCAATTATACAAGTTGATGCTGCTGGAGCAGACGATCGCCCAATCGCATGAGTACTACCCGCTTTCCTTGATAGAAATGTGCGCATAATACGTGAGCAATTCTTCCATATCAGGAATGACACTCCTGTTTCATCATGGATGCATTCCTGTTCTTAAGGAATGATGCTGTCTGTAGAGAATTGATAGGAATTTCCTTCGCCGCTACCACCAATTCTAGCTCCAGCAGTCACACCAAATCCAGCACCGTTGAGCTGACATCAATGCTGGTGTCAATTTTGGAGTCGTTGCTAGCGGAGTCGCATTCCTTCATAATTGAAGATGAAACAGGAGTGTCATTCCTGCTATGAAAGAATTGCTCTGCACGTTGATGAACGAGACCATCACTGGCTCACGACATGACTATCGCAGGAAGTCAACTGAAGGACAAAAGTATGCGACCCAAGTTTACGTTGACAATGACGTGGTAGCTTCAAACTTTTCTCGATGCGTGTATTTGTGCAATGTGTGTTGAGAATGTCGACTTGGCATCATACACTTTTGCTGACGTCGGCCTTGGTGTCGACGAAAGAATATGAGGGGTCAATGGGAGGGTAAATGGTGACCCTGAGCGTTCGTTATTGTAATATCTTTCAGGCCCCCCTGAAAGGCACCATCGTCACTGGTTAATGACTTGAAGAATGCGCAAGGGAGGAAACCAATAAAGATGAAGACAATCTCAGGGCATTTCATTAAGTTTACCCAGTCATTTTTCACATTTTATGCCCGGAACCAAGTTTGATTGGTTCAGGTTGTGTGTATAAAAACGTTGACTGCACAATTTGGGAAAACCATTAATTCCATTCGCTGTTTGGGCCAATCAATATTCCCAGAGCTTAGTCTCGTTAACAAAGTGTAACGCATTCTTCCACTCGAAAGGAGCTCTGGTCCCTTGAATCTCTTCAAGTCGTCTCTTCTACGAGAAGGATCTCAACTCCACGAGCTCGGTGAAGAATCTGCTGCCTAACTAGGGAATTTTTTGGCTCAGTGGGGAACTTAAAATTTATGGCCTTCCACGACAGTCTCCGGCGAGGTAATGCTCATAAGAGCCTCAACATTTAAGGCTTTCCACGAAATATTCCGTGGCTCAGATGGTTACCATGGCTAAGTCTCTACTACAACGTCGAACTTTGTTTACCACAACAATCATACCGGGTAATGTGAAATCTGTTGAGCTGTCACATTAGGGCGATGATGTGTTGTGATTATCTTTTGAGTCTTTATTCTTTGGGCCTACATGTGTGCTAGATATTGAGATGCCCTGGCGATAGTTTTGTCGCTAATTTACGACATGCGGTAGTTTACCACGGTGGTAAGCCTCCTGGTTGTAACTCGCCTGAATATTAATACCAATCCTCTGTCACTTGTCCACCTTTATCTAGGTTGGTACATCGACATATACACTTTATAAGCACGATGACACAGTAGTCCAAGACAAAAAGGCCATATCCAGCCTATGGTGGTCTCGCCAGGAGCGTGCTCATCCATCGTCTTGACAGCTTGACACCGTGTGCAGCTTGACAACCCATTGTGAATGTGGGTTTTTGTTGTTCGGATAATGTCCGGATCAGATCCAACTTCAACTTGATGAGCTTGTTGAACCGGCCCTGGGGTGGGTGGCCGCAATGGACACGCGGCGATCGCTTCTTCCTCTCCTTCCACGACGAAAAGCTATCAGATCCTTAAGCGAATTGCTAGATGCAAGTTGTTTACCTTCCTGAAGTCTCTATGTCGGTCGTTTTCTTCCAGTAAAGGTCGCAATTGTGTCTGGAGACTCAAGGACGGGTACATGGGGGCGCGCATTCTTTGCGCGAAATGACGCAACCAAGTCATGCTGGCTATTCTTCATCAATCCAATTGAAAAGTTCGGCATGTTGCCAGGTCAAAACCTTGTCGTTGCGTGGAGTTGAGCGCCTTCTATGCGTCGAGTAGCTTGATACTCTCGGTGAGCTCAATTAAATACGATTAAATGGAAGAACACTAAAGCCAAGTATTTTTGAACTATTGCAGAGATTTCCTTCAAAACTTGTCCTTAAAATCAGGATACTAGGTTTCACATTCCAATAAAGTACGTTTCCTCGATATAATGACATTATAGAGGGAATAGCGGCAATTTAGAGAAAGTTTCCAAAGTACATGTCCTTAAAATAAGGTGATAGCTAGAAAGTACGAGATCCAAAATGCCCCTCACACATCAACCTCATTTGGCAATTTCGCGCTTTTTGATCAAGACAATGATGCTTCGGTTGCGCCAAAAGACGATCCAAAAGACGTTCTCGCGAGCATTCTCGACGAAAGAAAAGCTCTTCGACAAGGTTCTCATTGCGAACCGCGGTGAAATCTCTTGCCGCGTGATCAAAACGTGCCGTCGACTTGGTATATTTCCATGAGGGCGATGTACGAATTCGATGGTTTCTGTAGGAATTCGCACTGTTGCAGTGTATTCGGAGCCAGATGTCAATTCTGTTGCTGTGCGCATGGCAGACGAAGCTGTCTGCGTTGGGTACGCTTCTATCTTGTGACCTGAGCCTTTAATCGGATTTGTAGACCTGCCAAATCATCGTCCAGTTACCTCAACATTGACCGCATTATTCAAGCTGTCAAGGATACAGGCGCCCAAGCTGTATGAAAACGTGATTATTAACAAATGATCATTATTTTGTGTAGGTGCACCCTGGCTATGGTTTCTTGTCAGAAAACAAATTGTTTTGCGAAGCTCTTGATGAAGCTGGTGTGACCTTTATCGGACCTGGCTTCCATGCTATTGAAGCTATGGGTGATAAGATCGAATCTAAGCAAATTGCAATTGATGCTGGCGTAAGATACCGCACTTGAGGCTGGCTTTGCGATTGAGAATGTGTAGGTCAACACGATTCCAGGATACCAAGGTGTCATTCAAGACGAAGACGAAGCTGTCAAAGTTGCGCGTGATATTGGATACCCAATTATGGTCAAGGCCAGTGCCGGTGGTGGTGGCAAAGGCATGCGTGTAGCGTACAACGATGCTGAAGTGCGCGAGGGATACCGGTTAGTCATGACATATCATATTCTTTGACATTTATGACAACGTTAGATTGTCCAAAGAAGAGGCCGCGAACTCGTTTGGTGACGATCGTATGTTCATTGAAAAGTTCATTGAGGACCCGCGTCACATTGAAATTCAATTGCTCGCTGACAAGCATGGTACTTCCTACATTGCCTTTCATTTCTCACAAATATCAGGCAACTACGTCGCGTTCCCTGAGCGAGAATGCTCGATCCAACGACGTAACCAAAAGGTCGTTGAAGAAGCTCCAAGTATGCTTTTGGATGAAGCAACTCGCCGTGCCATGGGGTATCACACACCTTTCGTGCCATGTCGTTGATGTTTTGATAGAGAACAAGCCATCATGTTGGCCAAGAAAGTTGGGTATACTTCGGCTGGTACGGTTGAATTCCTCTGTGACAAGCACAAGAACTTCTACTTTTTGGAAATGAATACACGTCTTCAGGTTCCGCTCAGCGTTATTGCGTGTGCCTCACCCTGGTGATTAGGTGGAACATCCCGTGACCGAATTGATCACCAAGGTCGACTTGGTTGAACAAATGTTGCGCATTGCCGCTGGTCATAAACTTCCAGCTCATTTGACCTCTGGTCCTTTGCCCATTTATGGTAAATCAGGTTCCCAGATTTTTCTGATATTTGTGAAAGGTTGGGCCATGGAAAGCCGTGTGTACGCTGAAGATCCCGTCCGTGGATTTTTGCCCTCCATTGGACGCTTATTGCAATACCAAGAACCTCATTATTTGCCTGGCGTCCGTGTTGATTCCGGGGTCAGCGAAGGCAGTGACATCAGCATGCACTACGATCCTATGATTTCGAAATTGATTACTCACGGCGATGTACCTTCATGTACCTTGGAAAAATGCTTATTTAGGACTAGACTCGACATGAATGCTTGGAACGCATGAAGTTCGCTCTTGACAATTACGTGATCCGCGGCCCTGGCAACAACATGGCTTTTATGCAAGACGTGTACCGTCATCCTCGCTTTGAAGCTGGCAACATCACGACAAAATTTATTGCTGAAGAATATCCCGAAGGCTTCTCTGGCGTACGACGAGCCCTTCAAATCTCCGATATCACAACTATTATAGGTGAAGTTGACGCCGACTGAAACCCACGAAGTAATTGTGGCTGGTGCTTTGATGCACTTGAAGAGCCATGCCAAGATGACCACCTCTGGTGTCGACGTCGTCGTCCTCGAATTGAACGACCAACCAATTATTCAATTGGCTGAATTGTTCCAAGGAGGTACAACTTTGCATCGCTTTGGGAGAAGAGATTTCATTTCATGTGGTAGTCGTTGCTCTTCAAATCCCTGGCTCTGTTGATGACGCCTTGCGCAAATTGCCAGACACCGTTGGTATGCTATTGTGTTGCATATAATGCTAATTCTGCGATTTAGGATCGCAAGTGTTTGTCAGCCCTGATGGCCCTTTCGGTAAGGCGCACAGTGTGCGCGCTGTTGCGATTCGCAACACAATTTATGCCAGCGTGGATGGTGAAGAATGGATCCCAGTCGATAATTTTTCGTGGTCGCCAAAGAAGCCCTTGTTCACGGCCGATTTCTCGACTCAAGAACGAGCTCTTCAAGTGCTTGAGAAGCTTCCTGAAGGATTCCGCCTCCAACACCACGGTGCAATTCACAATGTGATCATTCGCTCGCCACGTGAACATTCTTTGGCACAATACATGAAGCCAAAGCCCAAGATCGATCTTTCCCGATTTGTCCAATGTCCCATGCCTGGTAGCGAACTCGCATCATACATTCAACTGAGGCGAGATGTCGTAATAGGTTTGCTCGTGTCGGTGGCTGTCCAACCTGGCGACGAAGTCCAAATCGGTCAAGAAGTTGCCGTTGTCGAAGCCATGAAGATGCAAAACGTCATCCGAGCGACCAAGCGAGGTAGGCCACACTCATTAGCCGTCACCAAAATTCACGACATCATATTTTAGGTACAGTCAAGTCTGTGCTGCATCAAGCGGGTGCATCCCTCAAAGTCGACGAAGTCATTGTCGAATTCGAATAGTCTTGTATCCTGAGAAAGTTTCGAGCATATACACCCATTCTCAACCTTGAGTTTTGTACTTATTGAAATCTCAATCAAAGTGACCTTTGTTGACATGTCTTCAAGAATGAGGGGGCTTGCATTTCATTGATATCAAGCTCTGCAAGGTCCAAACTCCATCAATGTGTTGAGCACAATAAAATGATGAAGCACTAAAGTGTGGGTAAGACGAGTGGAACACTTATAAGTCCATGTTATCGCAAGAGTCGATTCACATAAAGAACTTGAGCAATCCCAATCGCAATCAAAATCGCATCGACCACCACTGTGCTAACGAAAAGTCTTGGCTGGGTGCTCACTGCCGCTACGACGAACGTCAAGAACTATTCTTTAGTCGATGCTATTCGGATTACCTTGATGGCTCACACGTTCATGATGTCGCAAGAGTGATAACTGACCTACTCATTCATCGTCAATTGGTTTCAAAGTCTAGAATTCAATCAACCTCGCAGAACCCACAGCTTCGACTGAAATGTTCGCAATTCATACTCGACGCCTTGATCCACCGCTACAAGTCGAGAAATCAATGCCAGTGAAGTTAAAAGGGGCCGTACCTTCGACAGTCAAGAGCGGCCAGTGATCAGGAGCAACTGTTGCCATGGAAAACGCTCGCGTATGGCCACCATTGCAGTGAAGGAGGAATGCCACAGACGATGCTTCTTTGAGTAATGCCTCTGTACCAGAGAAGGTCGACTTGGTGATGGAAAGATGCATCAAAGAAAGTTTTACCTCGCACAAATGCGCTCACGTCAAAGACAGCAACGCTCTGGGGTTGTGCCACGTCATGTTGTTGCCACTAGAATCGTCATACAATGAGAAACCGTTTGGAGGAAAGAGTACCTCGACTTGCTGCATTGCATCGAGCCAACGCCATCTACAAACAGATAAAGTCTCCTCCAGTTGTCAACAACCAAACCCACTCGAATGGTCGCGAAGGGACTGACAACAACGGCGTCAAGAAAACTTGCGAGGCTGTCGTCGTGTCGATAGAAATACAGACTAAATGTCTACAGAAACATCACACTGAACAATGAGAGCCAACAAGTACCGCATGGTAGCATTGTTGGCCAAAAGTGCCAATGACATGCCTTGGATGGAAAAGATGATCAATCCTTTCGATGGAACGCTGATCTGTTGCGCCACTGACGTGAACAAAGTGGTCGAAACGAAGCAAAATACGTACGTCCAAGTCAAGGCGATCAAATTTATTCCCAAGTGGCGTCACTGTCAATGCAGTGGTCGGGTAAATCTAAGAGGCAATTTAAATGTGAATTTTTGACGAAGAATGAGACTTCATACCGTCAAGCTGCGATCGGTGGCGGTCAAGAACTCAATATTGACAAACACGGCTAGCTTCGACGACGTGCCTACAGAATCCACGTCAATCTGTCAGCCAAGCTCTTGATAGAATGCACATTACCGCGGTGGACGAAGCAAAACTTGTATAATCCACTATTGTAGTCAAGATCCCAAAGGAGCATCAATGGAACAGACGCACCTCTCTCGCTCAGCATGACTCCAATACCCAGTCGTCGTCTCTGTCCATGAAGCTACCGTACGTCCTGTTGGTGTTTCAATCCGGACGTCCATCGCATCTATGGCATAGAGCTCAGTTTGTGAGGTTGAGACATCCAAAACCTGCTGCAGACGTGCCATCGACGACTTCAAATCGCACGAGGAGACGATTTGATGTCGTCCGTGTGTCCAAGAGCTCATAGAAACAATCCTACAGCCATGATAATATAACGAAAAATATAGATAGATGAGATTCTACTGTAGAATGGGCTTGAAGGCTAAAGAGGAAGCGAGATCCGCCTGAGACGGAGACCGCCACGAGGAGCACCACGAGCAGCCATGCCGTGATGTATGTCATGTTTGTCAATCTGTGTCGATAATCCGGATAACCTTGTTGATATTTTTTTAGTCTAGCATGCGGATAAACGTATATTTGCGCCGACTCCTTGATCGACAACTCTCACGTCAATGGCCCAAGAGGATGTGCACAGCTCATTCACTATGCAGGGGTGTTACAATATAGATTGTATTATTGATTGTACCCCCAGTCTTCGGACAATCAATCATTGACAATATTCAATCTATTGTTGTCGTGAAAGAGCTTTGCGACGTCAAAGCAGTCGGACTATCCTTTTCTGTAGCTTTGGACAACTTGATGGCTTGTGAGACGTTGCCCAGACTCAAGAGGTCCCAGTTCAACTTTAAGGACATGATCACCTCGAACGTGGTGCTGTCCATATTCTTCCGCAAGTAGCCGATCATGCACTTCACACCAGAGAAGAATCGCTCGACAACAACAGAGGTTGGAGGGATCCAACTCACGTCATCATACGGCTGTGTAGTATTGACGCGACTGCGAGCACGCTTCTTGATTTCGTTGACAAGGTCTATTGCAGCACGCTTCCTGCCATTCAAAACTACATCAGACGCAGTCTCAATAATTTTCACGGGATCCGAATTTCGACGCAAACGACGAGCAGCTTCCTTTTCAACAGAATTCAAGGTTGAGCCCGTCTCTAGTTTGACCAAAGCACTTTCAAAAGCTGGATCTGCGACGATCTTCCCATTCGGGCCGATGTAGTTCTTCAAAGAGTCGTCCATGGCGAAATCAAACATGTCGCGAATGTGTGGTATGATCTGCCCATTCTGATTAAGGGAAATTAGAAAGCACGCGTGATGATTGGCGTGCAAGACGCAAGGAGCATACAAAACGGTCGGAAGAAGCATTCCTTGCACTCATATCGTGCACGGTCGTCAATCTATTGAAGTCCAAGATATTGGAACAATATGTTCAATCTCGGGGAAAGATTGTGTCCCCGCCACAATCAATGATTGCCGGGCAGCACTTCGCACAAAATCGGCGAGCTTTTTCGTGTCGACTTGGAGTTTTTGAGCAGCTTCGCTTGAAAGAAAACAAGCTAAGCACAAAAGTCAAGCAAAAAGACAAAGAAACAACGTACCGAAATTGGTCAACGGACCGCAGATGGCTGGCCCGGCGTAGTCAAGTCCCACCTTCTTGGACGCGCAGACGACAAATCATCGGCGCAAAAATGGGCGACCGGTCGCAATCAATCGCTCGTTCGCTCAAAAGTTCCAAACATGTCAAACAAGGAAGCATGTGATACAAACCAAGACAAATCGCTAAAGTCTTCCTTGAAGCCCCGGGGCATCCCCTTGAGACAAAGTCCCAGGGGTTGAAAGTCGCGGCCAAATCGACGACTCAACGGTGGCAATGTAAAAAAACAACGCGCCAACAAGAGATATCCGGTACTACAAACTGGCCTAGGAGCGATCGGAGGTATCCCCCCATCACACCCCACGGCCAGCTTTTTTCGGCACCTCAGGAGACACGCTGCCGACTCCACAAAAGCAGAGCCGACTTGGTAAAGAATCTCCTCGCCTTCTTCCTTGAATGCCTTGGACGCTTTCTTCACCAAGATCCAGCCTAAGCGAATCGCGAGTCGAAAGACGTGTGAGGCCCTGTGTCCCGACACCCACAAAGGGACAGAGATTTGACTCCTCGTGTTTCGCTCTGGCAGCTCATGGGTCTTGCAATGCCTTGAAACTTGTTTTCCTTGAACGATGTTGCCTTGACGTTTTGGGCGTCTAATGTTCGCCGATGGCTTCGAAGCAATCAAGACCAAGACACCAGTCAACAAGCCATGGTGATTCTTGGATTACTGAGATATCGAGGTTCGTACCGCCGATTTTTGACTGACCATCCTGCAATCTTCAAGTTCAAGTTGACATGATTATTTTGGTTTGATCAGTCAACTAGAAGGATCTTCAAGTTGAAGTGAGAACTTTGATTGAATTGATGACAACTCACTTGAATGAGCGCCAAAGTTTTGAAGCCAAGTCCAATTGAGTTGAAAATCAACTACAAACATTAAGAAATATCAATAATACCAAGGTGAATTGCGAAATTAAAAAATTGGGCGCCCTCAAAGATATCGCGTTCACGTATTGAAGTCAAATGTCCGAAGATGGCTTGGTCAAAATGATGACGAGCAAGTGCACATAACAATCAACCGCATTGTCGTTGTCCTATGGCGACAAACTCACTACAAGGCATATTTCAAGCGACATACCAAGGCATTTGCATTTCATGTATGACGAGGTAACACTCCTCAAATCGACTAGCATTCTTCAGTCAACAGCCAAGCCACTTCAAACTTCCGAAATGGATTTGAACTTGAGCAAACCAACACAAACCAAGTTAGAAGAATTTCTAGCTCGCCGACTTACTTGCAGCCAAGACAATCTTGGAATCAAACTACAAAACACATGACAATTGGTAATTCGAGGGCTGAATTACAAAATTAAGAATTTGAGCAGCGCTTCGCGTGAAATCGGCGAGAAATTTCTTGAAGGCTTCGCGATTTTGAGAGTTTCGTCGCAAATCAAAAAGCAGTTAAGCAAAAAGTCAAGCTACGAAGACAAAGAAGAAACTTACCGAAAGTTGGTGAACGGGCTACCCATAGATGCGCTCGTGTGCTAACTCCCACGATTCTTCGCGCTTTCTTGAAGTAAAAAAATCGCCAAACATGATCGCCAAACTCGCCAACAAACGCCAAAAACAAAAACAAAAATCGCTTGCTCGCCACCCCACACAAACAAGTCATAAAAGCCAAAATCGACAAACCTTCTTTTCCGACGAAGTCTTGGCTTGATCGCTACCCCCGGGGGCTCTAGCGAAGGAGTTCAGTAAATAAGGGACACCCAAAATCACAGGCGAAAGGCCATATCAAAAGGCATAAAGCCATAAAGAGGCAAACCCAAAAAAGAGACAAACCCAAAGCACTCAATCCACTTCCACGGACTCGAACTGACCAGGTTCTTAGCCCTGCATCCATACATGGCCGGGCAACATACACTTCCGCAGAACTGTCCGTCTCCATGAATTGCGGCGAAAAAGGCATGACGAAGCAAGTCAAACACTACCCTCAGACCGGGGTCATCGCGAGAAGACGTCCATATGCGTGGAGAGTCCTCCAGGAAGGCTCCCATCGCTGGCAGTTCAGATTCCTTCTACCACCCCTTCCCCGACAAGTGAATTACGCGGGATGGTCGTCGTTCGGAGCCATAGCTTCATTAAATCAAGTCTTGAACGCCTTGGATTTTTTTCATCGCCTTGAAAGTCTTCCTTGAAAGCCTCACGCGACATCACGGTGGCCAATGAACGCAACGAAAGCCAAGTAGACCCACAGCGACAGCACAGACGACGCAACAGAAACACGGCAAGCCAAGGACAAACCCAACAGAGGCACAGCAAGCCAAGAGGTCAAAAAACATTTGGACATTCCTATGGCACTGGTCCCGCCCAAGATTATTCCAGCCAACATGTGGGTGTTCTCCAGATGATGGCCCCGTCCAAGATTATTCCACAGCCATCTGATATAGAAGATAAGACAGATCTGTCACATGTCTACATCACCCAAGACCAGCCACCTTGTTACGAAACATGAACGACCCTCACCCAGTCTAAGATTCGACGTGTCAAGTGTCAATATTGCACTGTATCAAATAATACTACCAATATCAAGTTTCAAGAGGTAAAACTTCATGCGTACAATTCTCACTGATGCCATATTTACTCAATCAAGAGGAATTAATGACGGATATTATAATTTAGAGTATAATTAAATTTAATATACGGGATTGTACACTGATCTACAACCCCTATTAACAGAGGTCGACAGTATCGAAAAGCCAAATCAGATTTGTGATAATCTTACACAGTCTTCAATGCGATAACTCCCGCTAAAGTTTATGATAGGGGTTTTTGAATATGCGGAAGGTATTTTTCCACAGACCAAACGCTCGTTCGACAACAATGCGTGTTCTACTGTGTAGCAAGTTGAAATGAGCTTCGTCTTCAGGCATATTGGGTCGGATTGGATAGGGAGTGATGATATGTCCATAAAGCTTGTAGCCAGCATCTGCCAAGAAACAGCCACCGACTGGGAGTATAGAATGACTTGTCTTGCCAAATGTAGAGTTCTTGAACAAAGCTCGATCGTTTTGTGAACCCGATCTCAACGAGTATGACCGAAAACGTAACTTTGAATCAACGACGGCTTGCAAATTAAACGCTGGAAAGCCTTTGCGGCAATACCAGCCTTCAAAATCACAAAAGCATTTGACAGGAATCAAACAGCCGTCGATAGCTCCATAAACATTGGGAATTCCAGCCTTGGATTCAAAACTTTCACGTTCTACCTCCCAATCCTTTTCGGATGAAGGCAACACAACTGCAGATTTTAGCAAGCAGTCATTTAAGATAGAAATCACCTCATGAGTGTAACTGTGGGCACGAGTCTTACTAGTGCCGAATATGGCAGCAGTTTGATCAAAGCCGTCGGCGTGAGTCAAGTAGTGAAGTGCCAGAGCAACTCTATCACATACATCAAATGTTGACTTGTAGTGCATTGGGCCGTTCAGAGCGTCCCATTTCGTCTCGACCAGAGATACAATCTTGTTGAATACACCCCGACTGCAACGAAGATGGCGTTTGAACCAACCAGAGGAATCACTGCTGTGCTTCACCTGCTGCCACGTGTCACTACGAGTAGTATAGGTGTTCGAGCGAGGGGCTGGGTTGCTACGACCATCGAGTGTAGCTACGGATGCTGCAGCAAAGGCTGCTGCGGTGAGAACAATGGACGTCTTCATGCTGTCAGTCCTTTTTGCAACAATGCCAGTGCATTTCACACATACTCAATGACCAATCAATTGCTGCCCTTTCCATCTGTTGTCAGAAAATGAGGTAGAATGACCTCCACGAGCTCATGAAACTAAAAGTAATATTTCATGAGGTAGGGGGAATTCGATTGGTCGAAGGTCATTTTATTTCTGTTCGGAACAGGCCCTAAACGTATAATTCCTCTCGAGGCAATTAGATTGGATGCGATTTTGCGAGATTTTGGGTCCATATAGATATGTCCAATAAAGCCAGGTTGGTTGAGGGTTTCATCATGAAATGCCAATGGGTTGGTGGATTCATTCAGTTTTTTCTTCAGCTCTGTGATTTGAGCCTTCACTTTGGCTCCTGCTGGTTTCGTAGAGGCTGGAATTTTTTTGGGTATCGTTGATTTTGGGGACGAAGCAGGACGTTTTTTGGGCGTGTCGGTAGGAACGATATCGAGATGGAATCGAGGAACCGTTGTGCCTGGTGTTGTCACGTCAGAATCGTCTGAACTGAGGATAGCGAATCGATTTTGTGTTGGAATCGAGGTAGCTGATATTTTGTATTGGGGACCTTGAATAAAACCGGCTCGAGTTGGTTTAAATTCGTCCTGGGATAAATTGGGTTTGTCTGTGAGAATAATATTATTCTCGCTCGAGCCCTTGGGTGATTGTGGAGGATTTAATATCTTCTTGGGTTGAGCCACCATTTCTTCCTCTTCGATATTTGATTTCTCCTCTTGTTCCATGTCCACATCGCTTGACAGGTCGACAAAGTTTTCCTTGTCATTTTGATTTTCCTTGGGATCGGCATTAGGGGATTCGGAGTTTCCAGTTGTGCCAGTATTTTCCTTTGGGGTATTGGGTGGTTGGTTTTCTGTCGATGGATTTTCGGGAGCATCAAGTTTTTCCTCTGTAGCGTTTTCCTCGACTTGGTCTGTATTCTTTTTAGCGTCGTCTTTGTGTTTGGCTTTTTCCAGTCTAGCTTGAACGCTGGGAGGGACCGTTTGATTGAGGGATCGAATTTTATGTTGAAAGACATAAAATTGGTTTTGGATTTCAATTTCTCTCAGAGGCTCGCCTCCATCATCTGGTACCAATGCCAAAGGAGGAGTTTCGGAGTCAAAAAGGACTCCAAATTGGGTCGAGCGTAATAAATTGTCAGTACTGGGGTTAAAACCAACAATGACGCAGTGAGTGAGCTCTTCCAACTTTTTCAAGATCGCTTTGTGAATATCGTGATCCACCAGGTTGTTGAAAGTAATTAAATAAAGTTTCGAGTGGGGAGAATATTCAGGCACAGTAAATTCTTGTTTTCCCAGACGAAGAGAGGCTCCACAGGTTTTGCGCAATAGATCATCGTCATAAAACGTCAAAGAGAGAGTAGTCGGGTTTTTCTTGTGGAACAGAATTTCCTTGAATTTCGATTACCAAAGCGTACCCGGGTTTTGGGTAATTAAATTCGCTCGGATTTGGTAGTCCTTGACTTGACGGAAAGCTTCTCCCAGAGGAATGTCCACAGTGCAAGCCTTCGAGGATGGAGTTTTCAAGATGTCTTCAATGAATTCATCCATAGCAGTAGGGTTTTGGCGGAATTCTCGAGCTTGTCGAATTAATTCTTCCAATTCAGAGTCGTCAATGCGGGTCAAAAAGCCCCACTTTTGTGATAGCGCTCACTTTTGGCAAAAGTCCACCTCCTGGGCTTCTCCCCTATGAATGAAAGTGGATCGCAGACTGCCTCTGCCCACAAAGACTACTTCGACTCTTTATGGAAAATCATGGAGCAATGTGGTTGCCCTTATTGGTGATAATTGTGCCACGAATCTTTCATTTGCTCGGTCTTGTGGAATTCCTGTCATTGGGATGCCCACCAGTGTTGCGAACCAATTGGGTTTTCACATGACGGGCTCCTTCCCATACATTATTTTTCTTCCAGTTGGTTTTTTTGCCTTCGTTGTTGGACGAAGCTTGTTTTTTGGGGTTGGAGGGTTTGGCAGGAGAGTTTGTCCCATCTTTGGAGGGATTTTTCGAATTAGGTAAAACTCGTCCATGAGGGGTGCCGTCAGGATGGGTAATATTCTCCCCAGGCTTGTCAGAATCCTTGGGTAATTTGCCACCATTGGCGTCAGAGGCAGGTTTTTCGTTGGAACCATTAATATCCATACCCATTCCTGCATCATCGGGTCCATTTTTTTTGTCCATATTTGGATCAGTGTCACCACCTAAGTCAACACCATCTTGGTTGGAAACATTTTCCCTACGAAGAGAGTCGGACGCAGCGGCGCTGTTCCTAGAGGAAGGAGGTTTTTCAGCGGCTTCTCGGCTCGGACCGGGCGTCGCTTGGCTAGGGTCAGGCGTCGATTCACGTTGAGCGAATCGAGACACCGTCGAAAGGATGATTTTTTTCGCGCTAGAGGCCATGACGTTGTCGAAAGCACCTAAAAAGCAAGATTTTCCGTTGGGGGGCTGTGGTAGTTTAACCTACAAAGCAAAAACGAAAGTCCCGCATGCGAAGCGGGCGCTCTACCATCTGAGCTACAACCCCCACTTTTACTTTTGCCGTCAACCACTCAAGTCAACTGCCAAAGTAAGGTACCCCGCGCACCATGTCGTCCGCCGCCGCTTCCGTTCCCGCTTCCGTTCCCGCCACCGATCTCGAATCCGCCAAGCAAGTTGTCCTGCCTCCTGCTGAGAACCTCTCTCCCAAGGAAAGTTTCGAAAGCGCTGTCGACCCGCCGTTGCAATCGCTCCATCCTGGTGAGGATGAGGATGTTGCACTTGGCCCAGTCGACGCCGACGCCGCGAATGCCGCCGATCCTTCTCCTCCCGAAGAACACGAAGATATGTCAAGCAAGACTAATGCGAAAGTTTCCGTCGATCGCCAAGAAGGTTTGTACGAGCGCGTCGAAGATACCACCAAGCCCCAGGATAGCCCTCCAACCGACCAAGCCGGCGATCCCGCATCCCGTCGAGTTCTCATTGATCTCTCCGACCCACTTGACACTCCCCCACGCGAGATAACGCCGCAACAACAACCCAAGAAAATGTCCTACGCCGATCTCCTCAAGAGCGGCCAAGGAAATACACCTCCAAAAAAAGTCAAGACAGTTGTCACTCGTCCCAAGTCCGAGTACCTCGACAAGCTCATCGAACTTGCAAGCCAAGAAGACGCAAGCGAGGAAGACTTGCTTGAAGCCATCTCCAAGGCAACGCCGGTCAAGACCAAGAGGGCCACCACGACGATGTGGATTGAAACTGGTGGAGCCTTCGCAGACAAGCAGTACTCTAACGAGAAGATCATCGATGCGCTCTTCAAAGAGTACCAAGACGCCGACTGGGCGGATCTCCTATTGGATTTCGTTCAGCTCAACAAAACACGCACCGGTGACATCGTTGTGTCCATTACCTCGAAAGACGTGAAGGACCAGCTCGTTGGCAAACCCATCTCGATCTTCGGTAAGACTTTTACCATTCCAGCGCCTACTGCCAAAATCAGTGGATCAATGAAAGACTCGACCGACACCATGGACAAGTTCTTCTTCATGGACATTGTTGGCATCCGCTTGCTACGTCGTCTGAAGATGAAGCCGATCTTTCAAGCATATCGACAATACATACCCAATGTCTCCTGTCAATCCAATGTGTGGCGCGTCTACTTCTTGGAAGCAGAAGTCCCCAAACAACTTGTAGTCAATGGACACCCCGCCGATCAGCTGAAACTTGACGGCGTGGCCTACAACGTGTTCGTCAAGAACTTTGAACGCTCCACTGCTCGCACCACTGGCGTTTCGCCTCATTGCTTGGAATTGGATCACGCTGCTGCGGTGATGCAAAGCCAAGGGAAGCAAGCGCCCGAACCACAACAAGAACAAAATGACGAAGACCAAGAAGCCCAACAAGCTAAACGAGCAAAAACGGACCAAGAACAAAAGCCCGACGAACCTACAACCCAACGTGAAATTGAAGAGTCAAAAGATATGGAAATAACACCTCCCGAACCCGAAACAATTGCCCCGGTTGATGCTCCGCCGTTGAGTGGTGACATGGAGGTTGATCCAAAATCAGCTAAACGTGCCACGATTCAGTCAACTGATGAAGACGGATTTGTTGTACCTCGCTCAAAGAAGAGAGTTGTCGCTGAGCAAGCGTCGCCATCGGCAGTCTCGTGGGCCTCCGACAACATCTTTGATGTCCTCGCAACGATTGAGATTACCACTATGCCAGTGGACTCTCAGCATGAAACTCCAACTCGAGTGTACTTACCCACGATCACGAAGATCCCCGAAGGTGTAGTCACCACTCGCGACGCCTTCGTCAAGAAACAACAGGTTGTCGAAAACAAGCTTCGCTGGCATCCTGACAACCTCACAATGGACGAGCTAGTCCAGGTGCTCCGTACCAGTGTCGAGGAAGGGGCCGCTTTTCAACACCACGACCAAGTCAACACAGCCGATATCTCCGGGACGGAGCTCGATGTGGTCGACTACATCCGTCGATACAACGTCGACGGCCTCTGGAAGGTGGTGCACTCACA
Source organism: Aphanomyces cochlioides (assembly GCA_019828595.1). NCBI lineage: Eukaryota > Oomycota > Saprolegniomycetes > Saprolegniales > Verrucalvaceae > Aphanomyces > Aphanomyces cochlioides. Next base: position 322,223 of record JAHQRK010000004.1, read on the forward strand.
CACCCAAAACATGAACGTAGTCCTGACCAAGTTAGCCACGCATGTGTACAGTGATTACCTCAAGGTCGTCCGTATGCACGCTTGGCAACGATGGATGTCGGCGACACAGCTACCAGTGGTTGATTCATTCACCAATGGCTTCAAATTTGCCTTCCAAGAACACCCCAAGTGGACCAGACTCGAAGCAATATCGAGCGTCGGAGAGTTCTTCGAAGCTGCGCCAAAACACCCTGCCTTCTCAACGGAACAAGTGGAAGATGCACTCGCCGCGTTCGAAACCCCCAAACCCCCAAACCCCCAAACCCCCAAACCCCCAAACCCCCAAACCCCCAAACCCCCAAACCCCCAAACCCCCAAACCCCCAAACCCCCAAACCCCCAAACCCCCAAACCCCCAAACCCCCAAACCCCCAAACCCCCAAACCCCCAAACCCCCAAACCCCCAAACCCCCAAACCCCCAAACCCCCAAACCCCCCCCCCCCCAAACCCCCAAACCCCCAAACCCCCAAACCCCCAAACCCCCAAACCCCCAAACCCCCAAACCCCCAAACCCCCAAACCCCCAAACCCCCAAACCCCCAAACCCCCAAACCCCTCTACAACATCCATCAGCCACGTTTCCCAACTCAAAACTTACCAACTAGTCTATCGTCACCGCCAACATCAACGGACTGGCGAGAGACAACGAAAACCAACTCGTCAACTCGATGATCTCAAGGCACGAGATTATTGCCCTACAAGAAACAAAATTTGCCAGTGAGAAGATGTTCTCCACGTTCAAGTTTCACCTTGATCATGCGCTTGGCCACAAGAACTACTTTATCGCTGCCAACGACCATCGGCTGCATGGAGAAGAACTTGAGCAATACAGATCCGGTGGCGTCGCCATGGTCTTCCATCATACGATTCCTGGCTTCGACTCACTTCAACACGAACGCCAATACGACGTCGAAGATCGCTACATGGTTGTCAGTTCAATGTGGGGAGAAGACCCCATCTACTACTACAATGTTTACGCACCTGTTGTCGACAGCGAGCGCGACGCTTTCTTCGAGGCTTTGCCACGAAACTTTCCCATGGGATCCAAACACGTCGTCATGGGAGACTTCAACCTTCCAATGGATCGAACATTGGATTCCAGAGGCTCCACCAACTCGAACCACCAAGTCAACAGGCAGTCTTGCTTCGCTTGGCTTCAAGAGCTTGATGTCGTTGACGCTTGGAGATCCTTCAACCCTACAAAATGTGTTTACTCTTCACCCAAGCGGCTCAATCGTCTTGATTACATCTTCCTGAACTCCGCCTTGTGCCGAATGTATTCCACTGGCGAATACTTTGAACCTACAGCAAACACGGATCACATGTGGCATAAAGTGGAGCTCCAACCGGTGCAAACAACGCGGGTTAAAAGCTATTGGAAGCTGCCAAAAGAACTTCTGACGATCCAAGAAGTCCGAGAAGCAATCGTGTCTGAGGCAAGAGACCTCCTCGAGCACTTGAAAGTTTCGGACCGCCCAGGAGTCTTGTGGACGCAATGGCAACGCCGCACCAAGCGCTTTCTTCAAAAGTACCATGCTCGGATAATCACAAGTCAAAGGAATGCACTCCAGGAATCAAAAATCCTATGGTTACAAGCTCAGTTAAAGCATCATCGAGGACGACTCACCGAAGCAGCTCTCAATACTGCAAAGGCACAGTATGAGACGAAGACGCGAGACTTGAAACAACACCAAGCAGACTTGAGTTTCGACTTCCACGCAACCAAAAAAGAAGCTCCGACAAGTCACTTCTTTCGAAAACCCCGGGCAAGGCAGTTCTCCATTCCTATCGTTGATTGTTATGATGAACATGGGAATGTCACTGCCATACCCGAAGAAATCCACGCTGCATTCACTCGTCATTGGTCTGCAGTGATGAGCGAAGGCGACATTCAACCTACAAGCCAACATGCCAAAGACCAATTCTTAACTGTGCTCGAAAGACACCTACCCCAAGACGACTCGGACATGTTGGACGCCCCATTAACGACTGAAGAACTGGCGCAATCCATCAAGACGATGAATCCTCACAAGTCGCCTGGAATTGACGGGTTCTCAGCTGGATTCTATCAATTGCATCCTACCTTGTTTGGCGAAATTTTGTCGATAGTCTTCAATCATCAGCTTCAGCAAGGCATCATGTTAGAATCGCAGAGATGGTCGGCGATATCATTGCTGTTCAAAGGTGGTGACCGCCGCAACCCTGCGAACTACAGACCCATAGCCTTGATTCCGGTCGAAGTCAAAGTCCTATCACGCGCTTTAGCGTACAGAATGTCTCAAGTCCTACCAGCGATCATTCAACCTGAGCAAAATGGCTTTGTCAAGGGCAGACGCATCCATGACCATGTTATCTTCCTTCAAGATCTTCAACACCACTGCACGACCTTCAACCAAGAAGCCTATGCAATGTTCTTGGACTTTGAAAAGGCCTATGATCGTGTGAATCATGAATTCATGTTTGCCGTTCTCAAGAAGTTCAATGTCGGAGATCAGTTCATTGACTGGGTTAAGTTACTCTACAACCAAACCCAAGTCAGCTTGAACATCAATGGCAGACTTACCGATCCATTCTACCCGTCTCGAGGTGTCAAGCAAGGCGATCCATTGTCTTCGATGCTCTTTGTATTGGCGATCGAACCACTCGCTCAAATGCTTCGCAACCACCCCGAATACGGCTACGCTTTCTCGGACTCGGGATCGCATCGGTTCTTCTCTTCGCGGACGATACCACGCTGATCTCAAGCTCGGTTGGAGACTTGGAAGCGCAACTGGAGCTCGTCGATGAATTCTGTCGGCATTCCGGCGCCAAGCTCAATCGCAACAAAAGCAAGGTCTTGACCCTAGACAATACTCAATCAGTTTTTGAACACCCAAGATTGACCATGGTACCAAGTGGAAGGCCAATCAAGTACCTTGGGATCGAGTTGGGACACAAGTTGGACCCTATGCTTCAAATCAATGCCATCACCGACAAGTTTTACAAGTCATTTACCACTTGGGCGTGTCGAGCAAGAACCCTCAAAGGCAGACGATTGCTTGTGAGCACAATGATCCTATCTCAACTTTGGCATTACACCATGGTTCTTCCAATTCCAAACCATACCGTGCAAAAATGGCAGTCGATGGTGAACAAGTTTGTCTTGAGTCGGCGCACACATGCCCAAGACAAGTATCTGGCCTTGGCCCCAAGTGGCTTGCTTCATGACTCAAAGACAGGCTTCAAAGTGCCGCATATCGCTTCGGTGATTCGAAAGCAACGCATCACACGTCTTCAACTTCTAGTCCAAACCAATCAGGACAATCCTGAATTGTGGGCACTCTTACCAGCAGATCGATTGAAGCGCTGTATGTACCCATACTCGCGGGCAACAACTTGGGACTTCATGCTGTACAATCCTAGCGCAAACAATAAGCTTGTGCAGCGGGACTTGATCTCACCTCTTTGGAATGATATTTGGAAGCATTGGAGTCAAATTCCGCTCACAAACAAGACGCCACATGAACCTACGTTGAATCAGATGACGCAAATGCCATTGTGGCTGTCATCGCACCCGCTTTTCCAAGTCCCGGATCGAGATGGGATGTCATCGCTTGCAGTCACGCTTCAAAACCATCGCGACTGGTACAGACACCTTGCTTGGAGGGGCGTACATTGCTTGGAAGACTTCTTGACGCCAGCAAGAACGTGGCCAACCTACGAAGAGTTTCGCGAGTCAATGGAGGATCATTTGGACCATTTTGTCGAGAAATTACCCGTGCCGATGTCCTTCAGATACTTCTACAAGTTGGTGACACTAATTGCAACGAATGTTTGGACTCAGGCCAACAAGCAGCTCGACGCACCGGTTGATAACGACCTTACGCCTCAAATGGTGATTTTAGGTCGACAAGGAGACACCGACGTACCATTCAACTCATGGACAACCAAAGTAATCAAGCGAGTGAGTTTTCACGCTCCCTTGTTGACGCGACCTCATCCCTTTCGTTCCAACACACGTGAGAATCATACCAAAGTCGCCAATTACCTTTCAACCTTCGTGAAGCCCTTTTCAAGTCTTGTGACGCTGGTCCAAGCAGACCTTTGGACAAGAATTCTCTACGATATGATCCCAGTGGGTGATAAGTTCAAGTACAAAGAGGCCACTGACCCGAGTGCACTCCGATGTGGTGGTATCCCAACTGCTTTGCGCGTGAAACCCGCGAGCACTTGTTCTTGGACTGCCCAGTTACTTGTCGTGTGTGGCTACAGCATCGTGAGGCATGGAGTATATTTGGCGTTCGCTTTACCTGGGACTGGATTACCAACATCGATGCCTTCCAAGTTGCTCAGCGGTGGCAACGATATCGAAACGTTCTCCATCGACTTTGGTTTATGCTGGTTTGCAGCATTCTTCATCTCCTATGGACACATCGCAACAAAGTTAAATTTGATACAACCAAGCCACCTTACTTGCCTGGGTTGAACGATGTTGCCTTGACATTTTGGGCGTCCAATGTTCGCCGATGGCTTCGAATGAATCAAGACCCAGCAACCTCTCAACAAGCCATGGCGACTCTTGGTTTGCTGAGCCAACGCAGTTCGTACTGGAGATTCTTGGACAAACATCCAGCCATCTTCAAGTTGACTTGATGTTGAGTACTGTCCTGGACAAGTCATCTACAAGACAAGTTAGAAACATGTATGACTTGTTGACAACTTACTTGAAAGTGACTCCAAATTTTGAAGTCAAATGCGGCCAAGTTTGAAAGTCAACTACAAAAAACAAGAAACATCGGCAATTCAAGTGTGAATTACGGAATTAAAGTTTTGGGCAGCGCTTCGCATAAAATCAGCGAGCTTTTTTGCGGCGACTTGGAGATTTCAAGCGACCTTCGCGAAATCCAAGTGCCAACGGCGGCAAAGTCAAGCAAAAAACCGCCCGTAGCTGCGCTCGTGGGCTGACTTCCACGTTTCTTCACGCTTTTCTTCAACGACAACATTGCCAACAAACGCAACGCCAAAATTCGCCGCCATGGCCAACGAACGCAACGCAAAAAAATCGCTCGATCGCTCGCCAACCTACGCAAACAAGTCATCAAAGCAACAAGAGCCCAACAGCCTTTTTCGAAGAAGTCTTCACTTGGACGCTCCCCCCGGAGGCTCCATCAAAGGAGTTCAGGAAAAAGGGACACCCAGATCGAAAGGCCAAAGGCCACATGAAAGGCATAAGTGCCACAAAAGGGACAACCAAGAGACAACCCAAGAGACAAACCCAAAGCACTCGACTCATATCCACGGACACGGACTGACCAGGTCCTTCGCCCCGCGTCAGTGCATGAAAAGGGTCAGCCAACAATGCACCTTCGCGGAACGGTCCGTCTCAACAAGCCAAGGCTGTCAAAGTCTTCGCGTTTTCTTCCTTGAACGCCTTGGACGCCGTCTTCACCAAGAGCAAGCCGAATCAAAACGCGAGTCGAAAGACACAGCACAGCACGCACACACGACACAGCAAGCGGCAACGAAGACAGCACAGCCACAGCAAGGCCACAGCAGACACGGACAACAACGGTAGCCACGACACGACAACAGAGTGACAGCAGCACGGCAGCGAGGAAATCGAAAAATGACTCCAAACCAAACCTCAAATCCACAATGAAGTTCTCTGCCACTCAAAATTTTCAAGTCCGACAAGAAAAAATCCAGTGAAATTTCTCAACCAAGACCATACAAAGACCAAGATACGATCGTCGACTCAACAACATGCGACATCAATGCACCCATGACGACTGCACAATCGACGGTGAAGCGCCAACAATCAACGACGATGTCACGCTGCGACAAGAAAAATCCAGTGGAAGATTAGTTCACACATCATCTGGTGCCCATGGCCCCGTCCAAGATTACTCAAAGACAACATGTGGACGTTCTGAAGCCAGTCCAAGATTACTCCACACCCATCTGACGTCGAAGACAAGACAAGTCTGTCCCATGTCCACATCACCCAAGACCATCCATGTTGTTACACGACATGAAGACCACGATCGACAGCACATGCGACGTGTCAAGATGCCAACTTCTACCTGTATCAACTGATACAACAGAAATCAAGTTTCAAGAGGTAAAACTACCTGCGCTCAAATCTCAAACACCAATATTATTCACTCAAGAGTGATTAATGACGGTCATTATTATTTAGCGTATAATTAAATTTAATATACGCGATTGTACACTGAGCTACAACCCCTACTTTTGAATTTGCCGCGTACACCACAAGTGGATTCTGGACCAACTAGAAGCTTCGACTCTTTCACAAGAACCCTTTCTCACGCGTGACCTACGTTGCTTACGTCTTGCCTGTCCCGCACCCACCGCACCCATCGAATTTTTTCAAGATTTGTAACGTTTCGTCGACTTTGCAAGCCATGACGAACCCAACTCATTTGAAGAATAGCGACCAAGAACCCATTACTGCCGCTGAGCACGCCCACCGTGACATGATCGACGGAGTTGAAGTCTCTGCTGGAGGGGGATCATGTATTAGAGTTGGCGCTGATACACCATCCCTCGTTGCCTCCCTTGGTGTTGGCACTAGTGAGACTTCCTTGACTGAAAAGGTTGCCGATCCATCGAGCCCATTGACACTCCCTCAGGATGGGAAGGTTCACTTAGTCGACTTTTGTCGGCTGGGAGATGAGCCTGAGGCAGCTGTTGATGACGTTCAAGGCCCTGACTTTGCCCCGCACGGTGCTTTCACTGGATTGCATGGAGACCATCTCAGTACTCCGGGAAAAGATGTGTCTCGCAGTTCTCGAAACGTTAGCACTGGGCCTGGGAATGTTCAGCGGCGGATCAGTTCTGAGAAAGAAATTTCTCAAGAACAAGGTGATAGCATTACTCTCGACCAACCACGCGAAAATGCACCCACTACAACTGGCGATGGCGACACGCACCCATCGAAGACAAATCCTGCACCCAATCAATCGACTTGGACCTTTGCCGATGCTGTCAAGAACGCGAAGGCTGCGAACGGCAAAGCGAAAATCCAAACTGTTTTCGCTCGACCCTCACGTGAGAAACTTCTCAAGCTCATTGAAATGGCCGACGATGATACGTGCGATGACGATGCTATGCTTGAAGCCATGGATGACGCCATTCCGTACCCCCAGAAGACTGCTGTTACACACTTTTGGGTTGAGACGGGATCTGATTTGGCTGCACAATCGAACGACAAGATCATTTCATCCATTTTCTCGGAAAATGATTCAGCCACCTGGAGCGAAATTTTACCCGATTTCGTCCAAGTGAACAAGGCCAGAGGCGGCGACCTGGTGATACATGTTGCTACAGAATCTGCGAAGACTGCGATGTCGGAACAAAAGATTACCATATTTGGGAATCAATATGGTGTTGCGCCTCCCCGCGCTCCTCGTTCCTCTCGAGGTGGTGGTTTTCAAGGTCCATCGAACTCCATCCACGACCACTATTTCATCGACATCATTGGAATACGCTCGACTTTTGATTCCAAGAAATTGATCCGTTTGCTTCGACGATTCAAGACGAGTCCAATTTTTCAAGGCTACAAGACCACTGTTCGAGGAGGTGCTTGTCACGGAAACATTTGGCGTGTCTATTTTCGAGCAAGTGATATGCCTGTCCCATTTACGATCAACGGACATCCTGTGGACCAAATCAAACTGGATGATGTCTACTACGCTGTGTTCGCAAAAAATTACGTCAAGTCATCGGTTGCGCGTGAGAACAACCGCTGCGCGCATTGCCTTGATTTGGATTGGATCGAAGAATCTGCACAAGGTCCGCCTGAAGCAAATGCCGATTTAAATACAACCAACATGAAGAAGGCCAAAACGGGCAAAGTTATTGACCTGAGCGAAGTCAATCCTGGCACAAATGAGCAGCAAAATGAACAACAATCAGTGGAGCAGCCTTTGCAAGACGATCCCATGGGAGCACTGTTTGACTCATCCAAGACCAACAACAATCTCATTCAAAACGAACCACCAAGTGAACAGGCGAGAGCCTCGAACTCATTTTTGAAGCCCAAGAAGACTAGCAAGCGCAAACAAGAGGATTTGGCCAAGTCTTGGGCGTCTGACAACTTGTTCGATCACTTGAGAGACCTTCAACTCAAAATACTTCTCGTCAAGTTCAGCGATCCCCAACGCCAAGCATATCACGTGACGATTGGCGATATCCCTCATTTGACGTCAAGTGATCTCTCCACGTCTATCAAGAGAACTCAAACCAAGGACGGACGACTGGATTGGCACCCGGACAACCTTTCTCTCAAAGAGATTGTGGATCTTTTGGCGCAGCATGCTGTCCAAAGCGATGACCTCGTGGACAATGTGACACGACGCGAAAGATATGCGGCGAGACCACTTGCAGAGCCTCTCGAAGCTTGGCTAAACGAAGGCAAAATCAATGACTCTGGCAATGGGTTTCTGTGAACACATTGACGGCGAATTTTCATATCACCGATCTCAACACCACCAAGCCAGCAGCCTTTCAAACGTTTGTACGGCTCCATACTTGGCATCGGTGGATTTCGGCGACTACAGCACCAGAGGCAATGTCATTTGCTGAAGGTTTCAAGCACGTTTTTGGTTGTTTACCCACAGTCGAGGACCTAAACAACTTTCCGATGGATGCAGCTTTTGCCGAAACATTGGAGTTGCCCGAAGGCCTCTCTTTCCTTGGAGTTGAAGACGCATTATCAGCACTGGAAGTCTGGCTATCCTTGCAAGCGAGAGACATGCTGGACAAAGATGATTGGTTGATCAGCATCACGGAACGCCCTGTCATCCCGCTTCCCACACATGCTGGCTCACGGCTCTTCTCGGCGGACACCCTGTGGAATGTTTTACACTCAACATTTGGCCATGTCATGATGGCTAACCTGGCACACGCCCTCCCTGGCCTCACTACGTCCGTGTTGCTCGAGTTGCAGAAGCTTGGGTTTCGCTACTCTGAACAACGCACGGCTATGTTCAAGCAATACTTGATCGAAGACAAGCCACACTGCCAACTGCAGCTAGGCTTGACCCTCCACTATTAACCAAGTTCTCCATGGTTACCCCTGCAGCTCGTTCACGAAGCCCACCTCTGTCTGGTGTTTCTCGCAGTACCTTCCCTGGCTCCGACACTCAAGAATTGCAAATCTTGACAGCCAACATCAACGGCTTGAAAGATAACTGCCACAAACTTGCCGAAGGCTTGCTCAAGCATCACAACGTTGTGGCACTCCAAGAAACGAAGATAGCTCATCGCTTCCAATACGACACCTTTCGTTTCCATCTTGATCATACCCTGGGAGTTGGCAACTACTTCTTGGCTACCAACGATCAACGGCACACTCAAGGCTCCTCTGAGCAACATCGCAGCAGTGGCGTCATGATGTTATTTCACAAGGAGACCCCTGGCTTTGCGCGTCTCGTACACAACAAGGCTCTGGATATCCCCAACAAGTACATGGTTGTTCACACTTGGTGGGAAGATACTCCTGTGTTTTTTCACAACGTATATGCGCCTGTTCAAGATCAAGAGCGAGAAGCCTTTTTTGATGCACTGCCTCGAGATTTCCCAGTCAACGCGCAACACATCGTTATGGGCGACTTCAACCTACCACTCCAGCGTGAATTGGATGCGATGGATCCATCCTCATGTCATCACACTGGCCGATCCCAATGCTCTCAATGGCTCGAGGCCATGCATGTCGTGGATGCTTGGCGTCTACACAATCCATCAGCCCGAGTATTCTCCTCTCCACATGGACGAAATCGCCTCGACTATATCTTTATGGATGAAGACCTTATGCGCACGGCATATCATCAATCGACGTACTTTCGTTCCCCGGAAATTGTCGAGCACATGTGCCACAGAGTTATTCTGCAACCGGTGTCTCAACCCAAGCGCCGTGCCTATTGGAAACTACCGAAGGAGCTTCTCCAAGTACCCGAAGTGGTCGAAACCATTGTCGCTGAAGCGAAACAACTTCTTCCAGTGCTCCGTCAGGCCAACAATCCTGGGGTTGTCTGGGCTGGATGGAAAAAGCGAGCCAAAAAGTTTTTCCAAGAGTATCATGTGGAGCATCTATTGGCAAAGACACGCGTTTCAGACTTGGCCAAACGAGAACTGTTACGTGCACAGCAAGCGTTCAATGCGGGACGTTTGCCGCTTCAAGCCTTGGAACAAGCTCAAGCCAAGTATGACGAGACGATGTCCGAGTGGAAGTCATACCAAAATGACATCAACTTCGATTTTCACGCGACCAAGAATGAAACTTCTACAGCGCACTTCTTTCGTCCTCCAAAGAAAGTTCTGTACAACGTGCCCATCGTGGAAGTTCAAGACGCTGACGGCACAGTCTCGACATGTCCTCAAGTCATCCATGATGTGTCCATGCAAAATGGTCTGCCGTGATGTGCGAAACGACTTTCAAGCGCCGAACCGTGCCAGTCGTCGCCGATTCTTACGGCTATTGCAAAAACGTTTGACGGACGAACAACGCGATTCCCTTGACAGCCCAATCACAACCTATGAACTTGCACAAGCCATCAAGACCATGGCTCCACACAAGTCTCCAGGAATGGATGGATTCCCTGCGGCCTTTTACCAATTGGAGGCGGATCTATTTGCCGAGATACTTTGCTTGGTCTTCAAGTATCAACTTTCACGTGGCGAGTTGCTTGGCATTCAACGACGTTCTGCCGTGTCCTTGCTCTTCAAAGGGGGTGGCAGAAGCAACCCTGGGAATTATCGACCAATTGCTTTGATCCCAGTTGAAGTCAAAATTCTCACAAGGGCACTTGCTTATCGTTTGCGTGATCTGCTGCCTGCCCTGATCCATCCGATTCAAACAGGATTCGTGGCTGGCAGGCGCATTCATGACCACATCATCTTTCTCAAGGACCTTCAACACAAGTGTACTCTGGACAACATCGAAGGATACGCTATGTTTCTGGACTTTGAAAAAGCGTATGATCGCGTCAATTGGGATTTCATGTACGACGTTTTGGAAGCATTCAACTTCGGTCCTGTGTTCATCAGCTGGATCAAGTTGATGTACCATAGTCCCATCATCCACTTGGTCATCAACGGCGAGCTCAGTCGAGCCATTTACCCCACGCGTGGAGTCAAGCAAGGGGATCCTTTGTCGGCGCTGTTGTTTGTCCTCTCAGTGGAACCTCTGAGTCAGCTACTGCGCAATCACGAAGAATACAGCCTTCCTTTCTCTGAGGAGCTCTTTGCCATGGCAATGTTCTTTGCTGATGACACAACATTGGTTTCGTCCTCCCTTGAAGACTTGGAACGACAACTGGAGCTTGTCCAAGAATTTTGTACTCAGTCAGGTGCAAAACTTAACGTGGGCAAGTGCAACGTTCTCACGCTGAATGGAAACCAAGACGTACCTCGACATCCAAGACTCTCCATGGTTGCCTCGGGTACTCCGACAAAGTACTTGGGGATATTGTTTGGCCACCGTTTATCCGACCAAGTACAAATCAATGCGCTTTCCGACTCGTTCTATCAGTCTTTCATCACGTGGGGCTGTCGAGCAAGAACGCTGCGAGGTCGACGGCTACTTGCCAACACCATGATGTTGTCCAAGCTCTGGCACTACACAGCTGTCATCCACATCCCTGAAGACACGGTCGCCAAGTGGCAGTCCATGGTGTACAAGTTCATCTTGACAAGAAAGCGACACAAGGAAGACAAACACATGTCCTTGATCAACTCTGGCGAGGCGTATCATCCCAGCCTGGGTCTCAGGATTCCGCATATTGCGTCAAGAATTCGTGCTCAACGTGTTCAGCGACTTCAATTCCTTGTTCAGACCGACAACGAAGAACCATCGTTATGGTCTGTTCTCCCGAAGCAGCTCTTTCGAAGGTGCATGGAGCCGTTCGCAAGATACTCGTCGTGGGACTGCCTCATGTATCATCCCAACCACAACACAAATCACATGCGACTTGAAGTACTCCCTTTGTTGTGGCGGAAAATCTGGGCCAACTGGCATCGTATCCCCATTACGCGCAAATGTCCTGAAACGCCGACACAATCTCAGCTCCTTACCATGTCTGTTTGGCTGCAAATTCATCCGCTGTTTTTGGTTCCTGGTTCCAATGGACCAACCTCGCTTGCTGTCGCCCTCAAACATCATCGTCCCTTCTACAAGTTCCTCGCCCAAGAAGGCTTGCATTGCTTGGACGATTTCGTCACCACACAACGCCTGTGGCCCTCCTATGAAGAATTCAAGTTGCACATGGAGCCTTACGTTTGGCGGTTCCCTGGCGATGATTTTCCACACGTGTTTCGCCATGTGTACTCCCTGCTTTCACTCATAGCGACCACTGTATGGCAAGTACTGGGTATCCCTCTCGTGGAAGCTGTGCCTCCCAATCATGAAGTTCAAATCCCCGTCGGACAAGTTTGGAAGAATGTCTTTGTTCCTTTTCAACAATGGCCGCGCAAGTACATCCGATCGATTTGCTTTTGCGCGCCACTACTCACCAAACAGCACCCCTTGTCGAGCAATTCAAGAAACAATGATTTGGCGATCAAGAAATACATGAACAAGACTGTGAAACCTTTGATGCGATATCCAACTCCTGTTCAAGCCGATGTGTGGTGGCGAATCTTGTTTCGGATGCTACCCGTCAACTCTCGCTTCTTTTTCAAGACACCAACCCTAGCATTATCGAATGCTCCTTTCCTGGTTGCTCAGCCGTCGAAACGATACCCGAAAATATGATGCATTTTTGCATCGAATCAGTCGCCCTCGAAGGGATAAAACAACTTACTCATTGCATGTTCCAGAAGACTCCAGAAGACAAACGAAGACCACAGAATTCACACTAGGCCTAGCTAGCTTTCATGTTAACCACCTATTTCACTTTCCAAATTCCCTTCTGGGGAAACAACTCACAATCACCCACCAACGACAACTCCCTCCTCCCACCCTGTGCATTGCAGGGCAGATCGTGATATATTTGTTATTGGTGCAATCAAAAGATACACCCTGCATTGCGTCTCACTGCGAGAGACATATACAACGAGCGTCAACGTAGCTTACGAGTCAAATTGAATGGGCGATCTCGCATTGATCAACATTTGCACCTTTTGAACAGCTCTGAATACACTAGTGCTTTCCAGCATGACGATCTTGGTCACATTACTCATCTCTTCTTTGCGTTCAATGAAAATCTGGAGATCTTTTCCAGTTTTGTTATGCATCTGGCATATCATGAAAGACGTCGAAAAGCATGCTCGACCCCACTCTTTCCCACAGGAGATTGATCCTGATAAGTCAACCCCACGAGCTCCAAAATGGCGAGACACGGCTCTTAATAGAGCGTACTGTGAGCCCTTCCTTCAGTTATTGCAGTCTGCGACAGTAGATATCTACGAGCAAAGACACCAGGAACTACAACTACTGTCACCTTCTGAGGATGCCTACATTGATGATGTGTGGATGGACATTTGGAAAGAGCGTACAATGTGCATATTATGCACTGTGGAATGCAAACAACTTTCCGAGTTGAAGACTCCCATTCAACTCTTAAAACGTGAATCACGTCGTCTACAAGCGATTTGCTGATGATTCATACACGTCTGGTATACTGGTGGAGATCCAGGATATCAAGGTATCACACTGCTGTCTCCGATGTGCAAGTGAAAGTGAAATCTCAGCTCACTGACGCAACTTCATCAAAGCCGTTCGTGTTATTCGTCATTATGCTCTTCTACAATGCTTGAGCTATCTCAGAGTCAGAGTCGAAATATAGAAACCTCTACTTACATGGTTGACACTACTTGGCCAAGTGCGTCGCGACATTCACTGCCGAATTTGGGTGAGGTGCTAGCAAGGGGTGTCGGAAATCCATCTAGCTTCCCACCCTATTCACAGAATTGATATATACTACATAAAAGTCAGCAAATGCATTTGAAAATTTACTCTCTGGTTATTCGGGTTGTAGTGGTGGCACTAGGACGTGCGGCTTGCTCTGGATGGATGCTTGTCATGGAAATGTAAATCATCGTGAGTCGCAATCGAGTAGGATAGACGTACGTGGAGGCGCTACGACATGCAAGACATAGGAGCGGCTTCATGAAACAGCTTCATTGAACGGCTTCAGCAGACACAGCCAGCCAGACACTTGCTGTCCACAGTCTTGCGCTGAGGTGAGTTTACCCTATCCCTTGCCTTATGTAAGTACCAGGGTGGTGCGGCGAACCTCCAGGGGTGGTGCCTTTAACACTCCCCAGAATCATCCCAGCCTTTCAGAAATTGAGTTATCAGAGATATCATCTTATCACTTCTCTCGGAAGATTTTTGTCTAATGTGTAAAGGTTGGAGGATTTCCCCTAGTCATGACGCCTGATCTAGTCAGATGATTGGTAGAAAATTTGAGAAATTGTCCAATTCTTTCAAATTGTTTTACTTAGAAGCTCACTATTGGCTGAAATTATGATGCTCCAGTGGACATTTGTGAAGTCGCCACAAACCCGCGAAAAACCAACGTCGACTGGGAATACAAGGCGACGCGGATCAAATGAACGATCGCAGCCTGGTATGCTTTGGACTGAGAGACCATTGCTGTATGTTGTGAGTAGAGCATCGAGCTTCACTGCATGATGCTGCATACACTGGAGATGTAAATGCTATCAAGAAACTGGTGCCGATGTTAATGCAGCCAACGAGGTACAACAATCTGACTTTGCGCCTCTATTGATATCATGAGAGTAGGAGAGTCGTACGCCGCTGCATGTGGCGTCAAATGAGGGTCATTTAGACGTCGTAAAGCATCTTCTTGTCCAAGGCGCCGATGTCAATACAGCTGACAAGGTGCAACAATCCAAAATAGCGACTCGATTGATATCATGAGAGAAGACTTTCGGCCTTACGCCGTTGCATTTGGCGTCAGATAGTGGTCACTTAGACGTCGTAAATCATCTTCTTGTCCATGGCGCCGATGTTGGTACAGCTGATAAGCAGAGACTTTCAAAATAATATTTATAATTTATTCTATTATTCGCATATTGAAAATAGGTTATTTGTCAGTGACAACACACGAAAATAGATTATCTGAATATTTAAATAATCTATCAATCCTGAACATGCACAGTATTATTGATCAGATTCGATATTTCCACCCATGGCCTTCCAGACATCCTTCTCATCCCACATTTTGTCGTTCATGCTCAAAAACATTTGAGCCTCGAAGCGCATTGGGGACAGGTTACCTCTCTTGTCCGTCATAGCGTGATTCGAGCGGGAGATGAACCTTTCGCATATGTTTGACGTTGGCAACAGGAAGCGACAATCTTTGAAGTTGAGCTTGTTACTTTCTGTTGCCAACCGCTTCGCTGCACGCTCGGCCAATGAAAGTGATGCGTCGTCTCTGGTGGTCTCTTGAACAGTCGCATCTTGAGCTAGGCGTCGAACACACTGCAGTTCGCTTTCAGAAAGGTCATCAACGTCGCGACGCATCACTTTCACAATCGCAGACTCAAAATCTGGATAATGTGCAATAGTCGCATTTTTAGCCAATCGTGAGGCCATATTCGGATTGAATGCAATTGATTCGTCAAAATAGTTGCGCACCAATAACATTGTCACATAGTTGTACTGCTCAAGTTCTGCCAAAATCGAGTTGATTTGGCGATCATTTGCAGGGGAAGGGAGTAAAGAGACCACCTCATCGTGTTGCAAATTCGCTAGGAAGGGGCGCAACTCAACATATCTCATTAATATCGTGTAAGACGACGACCACCGTGTCAAATTTCTTGGCTTTGGCCTCAGTGGTGTCAAATGTCGTAACTTGGCAGCTGGAACCAGATGTTTCAACTTAACCATAAGACGATGGGCAAGTGTGAGAAGCTCTTCATGCTCACCGAGGACATCTTGTACAGCAAGATTAAACCGATGAGACGCACAGCCAATTAGTGGAACACCTGACTTCCGTGCTAGCGCCACATTTACTGTGCAATTGTCGCCCACCAAGGCCACCACATTCGACCAGTCTTTGCCATATGTTTCTAAAGTAAATTCCAAAAATTGTTTCAATTCGTCGGAGCCAAGAGATGACTCATCCTCCATGGGTGAAAATGCAAGTAAAGTGGTAGCATAGCCAATTGGAGTGGACGACGTAAAAGACGCAAAGACCGCAATGTAATGGGTGCTACAATGTGTCCAACATCAAACACAATTGCAAACTGATTGGGCAAAAGTTTGCAAATCTTCTTCTCGACAATAACAGTCGTTGCATCCAAATATTTCATGAAAGTATTCAATGATATACCAGCCAGCCGTGTGTACTCAATAGTCAAAGGGTTCGTAATGAAGGAAAAGGGTAATAGTAGAGACGTTTAGCAAGTCGTGAAATTAACAGAATTCACGACTTCCACTTCGACTAGACAGCTTCGAGTCAAGTCGTGATTTTGATGATACTGCTTTGCTGGATAACGAGCGTGATACGGATAGATGAACTGAGTCGCAAGCACATCACTTTTCATTTTGCCGAGCACTTTTTATGGAGAAAAGGTTGACCTTAGCGGCAAGCACCCCTGCCACGCAAGCATCACGACTCATTAGACTCTTCATTGCTTTACAAAATTCAAAACACCAACAACCCCGTCTGGTTATTCCAACAGTCTCATTTACACTTGACAATTTCAACGACACTGAGTGCTTAGCAAAATTCAGGTTTACAAAGCCAGACATCCTGCAAAAGGTAAAATGCTTTGATCTCCCGAGTACAATTCAAACAAAAGAGCGAACCAAGTGTAGCTCAGTTGAGGCTGTTTGCATTGTTTTACGCCGATTGGCTTTACCCGACCGATGGATCGATATGGTTGGATTATTCGGACGCTCTCCAAGTGGTCTCTCCAACATTTTTCTATTCACAATTGATCACTTGCACTCCAAATACAAAAACATTATATACCTGGACCGTGACCGCCTCGCCAATAAACTGCAGACGTTTTGTTCCGCTATACAACGAAAGGGAGCCGAGATCGAAAACGTTTGGGCGTTCATCGACGGCACAGTAAGAGCATGTTGTAGACCAACTGGTGGAATTCGACAACGTGCCCTCTACAACGGGCCATAAACGACGCCATGCACTAAAATTTCAGACTCTTGTCACGCCCGATGGAATTATTGCTCATGTCTTTGGGCCAGTGGAAGGCAGAAGACATGACTTGACAATTCTTCGCCGATCCAAATTAGAACAAGTTCTTGACACTGACAGACGTTTTGATCCCTATATTATCTATGGTGACCCAGCATATGGGAGATCAAGACAATTTGCTTCCCCCTTTATTGGATCGAGAGTGAACGAGGCGCAAAAAATTGTCAATCGCAGCATGAGCAGCGTTCGAGTTAGTGTGGAATGGTCATATGGCCAAATTATCAAGTACTGGTCACACGTGGACAACAAAAACAAATTGCGCATTGGATGTGTACCTGTCTCCAAACTGTACAAAGTGGCAGTACTGTTGACAAATTGTCTGACATGTGTGCGCGGAGGAAATATGAACAGCGACTACTTTGCACTAAGACCGCCATCCCTTGAAGACTATCTCAATGCAGACTGAGTGGAAAAATAAATCATGATATATTTTATTAAAATAAACATTTTTAACTATAATAATTAATTCATACTAGTATATTACTAAATTGTAGAATAACTTTAAACAATCCATAAATAATTGATTCACTTGTTTGATATTTTTGAAATTAACTCAAAAAGATGCGAGAAAGCTCTTGCTGTTGCTTTTGGGCTTGCTCTTGTTCTTGTCGGCGAACTTCGAGAGAGGCTTTCTCGAATTCTAGTCGTTCCATGCGGTAAGCATGGTCGTCCTGGTGCTTTGATTTTTCGAACTCGATCAATCGGTCAATGGGATCGTTGGCAAGCTCTGCAGTCAACTTGGAAGGGTAATCGCGTGGGGTCTTCAACCTCTTAGCCACTCTCTCTTCTGCTTCTTGGCACAACGCCTCGCCGGTGGCTACAAGTTCATCCATCTTTTCTTCACTCTTTCTTTTCTTTGACGCCTTTTCAGCCACAGCGGCTTCGCGTCGGTCGATGACATCTTGCTTGAGCTTGACGAGGTCTGACTCGTCCTCTTCAATCCCGGATCCTCTTTGTAGCATTCGACTGTCCTTCGCAAACTCGTTTAGGATCTTTTCACAGTGATCTTGGCACGCTCTTCCAGAAATGGACGCATCGAACTCGTGCAGACTCTGAGCGATGAGACTCCATGCAACGGCTACCTTGCCATGGGGAGATTCATAAGGACACATTCGCACAATCTCTTTGAGCATAAGCTCATCCATTTCCTCGGTCCATTGGACCTGCTTTGCGTCTCGTTTCCCCATGACGGAAAAGAAAACTCAATGCATATCAATCTCGGATCTGCTTGTTCAAACCGTACATATCTCTTACCTTATTGGCTAATTAAGTCGTAAAAGTATCTACGACTCTGATGTGAGAAGTCGTTGGTGGAGCTCAAAATTTCGACTTGACATCCGTCTTTTGACGACTTGGTCGAATTTCGAAGAGTAGCCCAACCGAAGAAAAAAGTCGTAAAACATGAATTTACGACTTGCTAAAAGTCTCTATTAATCTGGCCAGAAGTTATCGTGCATCATTTTTTTATTTTTAGTCACGCCTTCATACAAACACAGAATGAAAGATTAAGCTTTTGAATTTAATGAATGCAATATTCTCCTGACATTCACCTTTCTGTGACTTCACACCATTTCAAAATCGGCCAAGAAATGGCTGAGATACAAAAGGTGAAACATCGGCTTCCCCAGGCCAAGAAGATGATGGTTGTGCGCGTTCACGCGTATTTCCTTAGCGAAGTGGCAAAACCGTCGCGTGAAAAGAAAAAGAAAGTGCGGACTCTTGTAGCTGAAGTCTGTGGCATTGCAGAGAGCACGGCATCTCTTATTATTGCGCAGTATAGCAGAATTGGCGCGATGTTGGCTGAGGAGACTGATGATATGCTCGACATGCATGATCCCGATGACACGAATGCGGACGAGTCCGAATCGGACACGAAGGGGTGTTTGTTTGGATATAATATTATCATGATTCGTGTATTGATTATTCAAGTCGTTTTTATACGAAGAATTAATTCTGCAATAAAAATAAAATAAAACAATGCGCACGAAATAAAAATGATTTCACACGAGAAATCCCGGTATTTAATTAAACCCTAACCCAGATAGCGCGATTCCAAAACCATGCGGCCGTTTCATGGAGGTCTATCTGCATGAATATGCCTTTACAAGTCTTTCGACAAACTTAACTCTTACCAGAAATTGTTTCTTCTAGATGATGAAGTCGTCATATGGACTTTTATCACCAAGTTCGACGTTTGAAAAGGAGTCATTTGGTACACGATAAATGTTGTCCACATTAATAGTGTTCCAGTCACCCATGTGGCTCTGGGGGCGTAAAGTATAGCAAGGCCAAGTTCTTGCCGCTTAGTTCATCGTCGTCTTGTTTGGTCTTCAGCGACTTAACCATGAGATTCCAAAATGAAATTACGTGATGCAATTATAATCTATCTTCCATAATAGAATATTAGTGTTGTTCGAGAAAATGGAGGCTGGAAGTGATTTTAAATTATTCAATAAATTTAAATAAATTATTGTATTGTTTTCTTCCAAAAAATAATTGTTTGAAGTATTTATTTAAATTATTTTTGTTAAATATATTTTTGATAGTCTGCTGATAAGGTACAGAATATCAATCCAACACAGTGCCTCTATTGATATGTTGAGAGTAGACTTATGGTCTTACGCCGTTGCATGCAGCGTCAAATAAAGGACATTTAGATGTCGTCAAGCATCTTCTTGACAATGGCGCCGATGTTAATTCAACTAACGAGGTACACCAATCCGATTGTGAGACCGAATAGATGTCATGAGAGTAGATGAATGGTCTTACGCCGTTGCATTTGGCGTCAAAGGTTGGGCATTTAGACATCGTCAAGCATCTTCTTGACAAAGGCGCCAATGTTAATACAGCTGACAAGGTACATCAATCCAATACAGCGACTCTCTTGATATCAGTGAGAGTAGATCAATGGTCTTACGTCGTTACATGCTGCGTCAAATGAAGTTCATTTAGACGTCGTCAAGAAACTTCTTGACAATGGCGCCGATGCTAATTCAACTAACGAGGTACACCAATCCGATTTTATGACAGAATAGATATCATGAGAGTAGTTGAATGGTCTTACGCCGTTGCATTTGGCGTGCATTTAGACATCGTCAAGCATCTTCTTGACAAAGGCGCCAATGTTAATACAGCTGACAAGGTTCGTCAATCCAATACAGCGACTCTCTTGATATCAGTGAGAGTAGATGAATGGTCTTACGCCATTACATTTGTCGTTAAGTGAGGGTCATTTGTACGTCGTCAAGCATCTTCTTAACAAGGGCGCCGATGTTAATACAGCTGACAAGGTACACCAATCCGATTGTTGGACAATTAGATTTCACGAGAGTAGACTAATGGTCTTACGGCGTTGCATGCAGCTTCAAATAATGGTCATTTAGACGTCGTCAAGCATCTTCTTGACAAAGGCGTCAATGTTAATACAGCTGACAAGGTACGCCAATCCAATACAGCGACAATCTTGATAGCATGAGAGTAGATGAATGGTCTTACGCCATTACATTTGGCGTTAAGTGAGGGTCATTTGTACGTCGTCAAGCATCTTCTTGACAAAGGTGCTGATGTTAATGCAGCTGACAAGGTGGAGAATCCAACATAATTGAGGTCGCAATTGATTTGCTGAGATTAGATTGGTTGGACCTCTCTCCATTTGCTGCTTATTGTAGACACGAAGATATAGTGATGTCGCTAATGGATGCTGGCGCTGACATGAATATTCAGTCAAATGTTTTTCTGCAATGTTTCATTGATTCTAATCATGACTTTCTAGGATGGCGAAAAACCATGCGACGTTTGCAAGGACGAAAATCTTAAGGCAATCTTGAAGCTTGACCATATTCGTCGATGCTTTGGGAAAGACATGGTGCCTATTCTCGCCAAAAATCCCAAAACTGTCCCATTTCTTGCGGATTCAATTCTCTATGCCACAATGCGAATTATTCAGCAAAACCCTTCCAAGTTTTTTCAACATAGGAGCGACCCACGCATTCTCGTTGCCTTCACCGAGTTGGATAAAGTGACGAGTTCAGATACTGTGAATAAATCACACTCCACTCAAGATTTTCTGGCAACCAGAGACTCTTCAGGCATTATTTTCTCATGCAATAATTAGCTCACAATCTTTGACAGGGGTTTACTCAATGCGGTCAGCGATTAAACTCATCCACCAAACCATTCACCAACTCAAAGACACTGGCTCAGAAGTTATGCTCACTGTGAGGATCATTCTGTCGTTGATTTTGGAGTTTCAGACGAATCGATTAAGCGTTATTACCACAAGAAGTATGGTCGCACGTATCGTGTACTACATGATACAGCAGGGCATTCCAGCAGAAGATTCCAACCTCCTCCAAGTCTTGAAAGATATCCAATGTTACTTGGAGTTAGCACTCCAAAAAACTCAGACATGGAAGTTAATGATCCACGACATTCATCGATTGGCAGCCATTCAAGCTATTACTAGCTATTACTACCAAAATTGTTCGCCTTCAAGATCGCCTTTGTTTGGCGAGGCGTAATTGTTCAAGTCGTGTGTGATGTCTATGATTCGACGTTCGGAATTGGAAATATGATGAAGACTATGCGTCGTATTGACGAGTGTTTGGCATCGATCCTGAAAAAATCAAATGCACGCAAACAAGCGGATAAGTTTCAGGAATTGACAATCCAAATGAAACGAGGATTGGAATACTACATGGGCCAAGTGGAAGTCGGAAATATTTCAAGAAATGAAGAGTTTGAATATGAAGTCAAGAAATGTCAAAGCAAAATTGAAGAGACTGTCAGAGCTATGAACCAAACCAGCAAAATCGATATAGTATTGACAAAATTGAGTCGTAGATGTTGTCGTCCGACGATGTTGATTTCAATCCATATGACATCAAGTCTGCTTTGGGGCGAGGTGGGTTCGGCACCGTTTTCCGAGGAAAGTATCGCGAACAAGAAGTGGCTGTGAAACGATTTGACCAAGTTTTGATGACCGATTCGGCAGATTTGGAGGAGTTAATTGTCAAGGAAGTCAAGGCATGGAAAGAAATATCTCATGAACAATACATTTTGACCCTCATTGGAGTCTGTACCAAGATTCCAGTGCCGATTCTCGTATGCGAATTGTGTGACACAACCATCCGTCGAAAAGTTCGAGATAGACCCGAGATGCATCTCCCAATGGTGTATCAATTTGCGTGTGGTTTGTTGTCACTCCATAAAGCGGGAATTATCCACCGTAACCTCAAAGGCGATAATGTGTTGATCACTTTTCAAAACACTGTGGCGATTGCCGATTTCGGACTCAGTCGGACCGCCGTGAGTTTGGACAACACCAAGACTGGAGCCAAGATAGCTGGGACTCTGAATTGGATGAGTCCAGAGCAGTATTCGTCACCACAAAAGGTGACGACTCAATCAGATATATGGTCGTTTGGCATGACTGTGTGGGAAATCTTGTGCAATGATACACCGTACAGAGACTATTGTGTATATGAATTTCGCGAAGTATTCAAATCAGAAGATGATCGACCAGAGAAGCCTGAGAAATTGGAGTCTCATCTCGAGCCACTTTGGACTTTAATCCCGGTGTGCTGGAAAATTGATCCGACTGTCCGTCCATCAGCGACTGATATTGTCAACTTTTTGGAAAAGCACTACAGCTCCGAGTTAGAGTTGTAATTCGTTTCCACGGGGAGTTCTTCGAAGAAATGCTTTCAACGAAACTAATATTTTTGCTTTGATTTACTCGATAAGAAAATGGTAAGCCACATATGCGAGCATTTTCGACTTGGCAAGCTTCCTGCCTTCAGTGTTTGCATTTTGAACTGCGAATTTCTTCGCTTGGTCAAAACAAAAATTCTGGAATCTTTTGGTGCTAATTAGGTTTGAAACTAGCAACTTACTCCGAGCGTATGGCATTGAGTCAATGATCTTCTTCATCCTGTGGAGATTTTGCAGCACGGAGGGGGTATACCGAATCACTGAGCTTGAATTCGTGCTCGGATTAATTTCCAAGATTCATTCACACGAGGTTCACATTCAAAGTTAAATACACGTAAGTGGAAACTGATCCTCGGAAGTATGAAAAATACATGGCACGTGTTTAGCTACAGGGAACGACCATCCACTTGGCCTATCGAACTTTTGATATGGTACTACTATAAAATTAACCAATCAAAAAAATTAATTGAAATTTTGCTCTCCGATTGGCGGGATTTTTATTCGCGCCAAAGAGCAATTTAAATTACACGTTGCCTCAATTTTAATGCCATAAATCATCCCATGAAGAAGTACTCATCACACACGATTGAGGAGCGTCGTCGTGCCCTTGAGTTGTTGAAGACAATGTCGTCCTATGCGGTTGCACAGGAGATGGACATACCGCGACGCACGATACGAAATTGGGCTTCCAACAGTGATGCCATAGAAGCCTTCAAGGGCAGCAAAATGCGTAAGAAGCTAAAGTCTGTAGGAAGAGCAGAGATTCTCCCCGACCCTAATGGCTTAAAAGAATATATGACACTCATGCGGGCAAAGGAGCGCGCTCTAACATGCACTCACGTAATCAAGTGGATCAAGAAGAACCACTGGGAGTGGCTTCGGTCATATCTGAGCGACAAGTCCAACGGATACAAGTCTCTACTGCGGCTACTCCAGCGTTTTTCGCATCGTCATGGATTTTCTCGTCAGAGGCCTGGCAAATTGAAGCTCAAGCAAGATGTACTGATGTCGATTCGCGACGAATTTGCGGCCGACTTCCATCGACAGTATGAAACGTACGACGACTGCTACAGGTACAATGTTGATGAAACTGGAATTTATTATGAAATGCCACCTCGTTTCATTTGGTCGATACGAGGTGGCGATGCCAA
Source organism: Aphanomyces cochlioides (assembly GCA_019828595.1). Lineage (NCBI taxonomy): Eukaryota > Oomycota > Saprolegniomycetes > Saprolegniales > Verrucalvaceae > Aphanomyces > Aphanomyces cochlioides. The sequence goes on from JAHQRK010000004.1 coordinate 346,319, forward strand.
GATATCTGCTGGTGAGAAGAATGCCTTCCGCATGACTGCAGTGTTGACGATACGCGGCGATGGCAAGAAACTACCACTCATGTTCATCATCCGAGGAAAGCCCGGCGGCAGGATCGCGACGAATGAGATTCCCATGATCCTGTTGGCCATTCCTACGCAGTACAAGAGTAGGCGTGGATGGATGGTGTCGTTTGGAAACAATACCTTGTTGACGTCCTCGAGCAAGATATCGAAGGGCCCTCAGTCGTGATGCTTGACAATTTCGAGCTCCATGTCAGTGTGTCGTCCTACAAGGCAATCAACGATATGGGGTGTCATGTCTGTGCCTTACCACCCAACTCGACGTCGGTCTGTCAGCCCTTGGACGTTGGAATAATGGCGCCGTTCAAGCGCCACATGCGGGACATTTGGCTTGATGACGACGACATCGAAAATGATGAAACTGAGGATCTTGAGTCACCAACTGCCGCCAGGAAGAGACTTGCCCTGATCAACCGCTCCATTTTGTCCTGGGGACGCATCACGGAAGATGAAATTTGCCGCAGTTTTGAAAAAGTTTTGCAGCAGTAAAGTTATCTTGTTTTTTGTATTGAATTTGTGTGTTTGGGGGTTCAGGGTTAAGGGGGGGGGTTGGGGTTATTTTGTCTAATTTTTTTCGCTCAATATTTTGTTCTTCATAATGAATACAAGTTATTTTATTGATATAATTTAAATTTTATATTAAAAAGGTGGGGGCGCACTGCCATCCAATTGGATGGCCCCATGCTAATCTTTCACCCCTCACATCATGTGTAAAGTAACATGTGCTACAAGAACAGGTCAGCTCACATTTCGCATGCTTACCCTATTCACCAGACAATATGCCCGGAGGTATCCTCAGACTGATTTTTGAATCCCAAAATATCATACCAGTCATTTGTTGATTCGCCCTCGGTTCAATTCCGGTTGGGTAGATACTTTTTCAAAATTTGAGTATGGCATCTATATTGGCGCAACAGACAAGGCAAAATACAATCAATTCAAAGGTGAAACATACTTTCCTATGGATTTTTCGGTATCGCTGGCATCCACTCAAAGCTGACAAAACAATGAATTCTTTGATATTTGAACCACTTTCATTCTGTATACTGCTCTGTAATGAAATTCGACATTAATAAATGCAAACTTGATCTGAATTTAAATACACTGTCATAAAATATGTTTTCCTGAATAAAATTTCCTACATTGCATCTAATTGGACAAAAGAAAAGACGAATTTCGAAGTATACTGACCAATCCGAGGCGACTATTCGTGAGTATTCGAAGTAATTCTGTAGGCCAAGTGGATAGTCGTTCCCTGTAGTAGTGTGTGTCTGTATCTTCTCTGTGAAGTCGGTGGTCCTCAAGCCTGCAGCACTGCACCCAGGATTGAAAGTTATGACAGGAGATATCAAAACTGAGCTCGAAAGTACCGCATTCCTCTTATCGTTTCGGACAGGTGATATACACGAATCACATGACAGACAAACAGCCGTATTTATTATTTCCTTTCGGACATACAAATAACAAGTTCAAATTTCCTAGAGCAAGAAACCTCAAATTATAAATAATAATAGAATATTATATTAGAAAGAATTATAGAATTTGAGGAGTTGATATCATATACAAACAATGAATTGATTTTACATGTCAAATCTATCGATATCATGCACTGGGTCAATGGTATCGTCCACTGCACAATTGTTCATCAAGGTGGCCAAAGTGTCATCGTCGACATATTGGTCCTGCTCTGCTTCATCGTCCTCACAACGGTCAATGAGTTTACACTTCGCAAATCCCTTCACAATTGTCGTTGAGGGCAAATCAGACCACGCATTTGAAATCCATGATACGAGAGTGCTTCGACTTGGTCCCATCAACTTTAAGCTTGATCCTTGAGTCTTTTGAACATGCACTTGGCGTCTTATTTTTCAGCCAACATTGCCGCAGTGTATTCTTCAGCGGTTTAATCCACGCTACATCCGCGGGTTGGCATATCCACGTATACCGCGGTGGAACTTTCTCTAGAATAACATTCAACTCATCAGCTAGCTTCATCACATCCTGTGTAAAATGGGCTGAAAAGTCATCCCACAACAACAAAACTTTCTTCCAAGCTCGGTCAGGCCGGTCTCCAAAGTGATAATGCAAAAAATCCATTGATATCTGCGAATTCCACCACGCAGTTGGATTTCCGTAGATAACACATCTATGGCGTTCTTGCAAAACTTTGACTTCTCTCCATACTTGAAGTCCAAATCCATTTCGTACAATGAGGTTCGCTTGAACCATTTCTGGGCTTCTTGACTTCGTGGTCTTCAAAACCAAAAAGAGCGGATGCTTGCCGCCATTTGAGTCACCCAAAAGCATGGCAGTGGTACGATCCTTTGTCTTCCCAGAGCACTTTATCCACACCGTCTTGTCAGCTGTACTGTGGATTGACTTCGTCGGAAGGTACTCATAGTTGACCCCTGTTTGATCAGCGTTGTAGACCACATCGATGTCGTGCATTTCCACAAGTTCACGTACACGTCGAGAGAATTTGGCAAGTGCTTCTTGTCCGTCTTGAGGACTCTCTTGACCAGCCCTTGTTCGGCTCCGCACGGAGAGTCGATGGCGCCTCATGAATCCCTTGGACCAGCTCCAACCAGCATAAAATTCGTTTGCTTTGAGATCTGCGTCCGTGGCAGCCTCAAGGGCCATACACCGCAGAATTTGTTCGGTCACGGGCACGCCGTCCTTTCGCATTGACAAGACCCATCGAGCCAACTGCTCCTCTTGCATAGGTGGGAGAGTCGTCCCCTGACCAAGTTGACGTGAGCATTTCATTCTGGCTGTATGCGGATCGGCAGCCTTGGCTGCTATTTGGTTTCTCTGTCGTAGCCACGAGTATATCTTTTTTCTTGTCGTCTCGCGCGACTCACGAGGCAGGTGACCGAAGTGTACGTCTAGCGTCTTGGCCATTCCGTGCTGGTCGAACGTATCGATCACTTTTTGCTTCATTCGGTAATCCACATGATGGTTCTTGAACTTGTTGGAGGGCTTCTTGGGCCAATTCTTGAACACAGGTCGCCCATTTTCAGCACGGGTCATATTCTCGAATGGTTTTGCAAGTGCAAGAGACTTAAAATGGCGCCAAATCGACGTCAATCGATAGTAGCCAATGAAATCCCACGAAAACCTCTCCAAATTAATGTTACCTCTTTAAATGAATATTTTATCAAGATATCGAGGTAAATATAATATATTGGAGGTTTTTTGGCTTGGAGGTTTACCTTATTAACTTAATATTTTACAGGATGGATAAGTATTATATTTTACAGGAGTCCGAAAGGAATAGTCTGTCCGAAACGATAAGAGGAATACGGTACCAAAAGAACTCTATATTTGGATGATTATATTTGGATGATGCACTTGATAAGTGCCACTACTTCATCACAAGAAGGTCTTGATTTGTGCTTTGGCTTTGATGACTGCTTTGAAGTCGCCATCGAGCGAGAGAAATACGCCTAGAATATCCCATTCCGTCTCACGCGCCTGTTCGTCCAGGCACCGCCTTGTCATTTATCGTACTGATGATCTCCTACGCGATGGGAGTGGCATCGAAGCAACGTTCAGCCACACATACGAAGCCAGTGTGCGCGTCCTCCGTGGAAATCGAGACAATCTCATGGCTATCTTGGAAGCATTCCTCCACGATCCTCCCATCATATGGAGGTTGCTGGCACCACACGCCAGTGATTGGGAAAATATAAAGAACGGCAATGGAACAATTAGAGCTGCGTGGCCATACTGAAGTTGCTGCAAGTGTTACACTGCCGTACCTAGGGGCGTTTGAAGTGTATTGTCCATAACCAGTTGCGAAGGACTGCTTTGTCGGAGTGTATCAAAATACCTAGCGAGATTGCCATGCATAATTGACGTATGGGATTGCTGTATTTTCAACAAAAATCATGCATTATGTAGCTTATGCAGTCGTTAGGTGTACTAGGGACATGCTAATCATTCATTTCCATGGCTTGTTCCTCTCGGTCAAGTCCCCAAAAACGCTTGTTGCACGAGAGAAAGGTTAGCATCTCCAAATGAAGAGGCAACATACGCATGCGACGATGACTATTCACCAACTTCGCACGAGAAAACAAGCGTTCGACAAGATTGGAAGTTGGCGGGATGAATTTCAAATCAGCGAGCTTTCTTCAATGCGGCGTCGTTTATCCATCAATAAACCATCGGCATAGCTGCGACGGTCAACCACTTCCACGTTCGACCTCGAAACATCTTGCATGCCACAGCTGCCTTTTCGGCATCACTCATTCACTCACTATTAATAGTATGGATTTGAAGCTCAACGACTTACGAATGTTTTTGTTGCACTTCCATTGATATACAACTTGTAAGGCCGTGATCTCAACATTAAAAGAGGCCATATTATGGCCTCTTTTAACCGTTGGTTTCGCCATAAGCCATTATTGCCTTGTCCCGACACCATCAGTCCATACTTAGGAGTGGGCCATGTGAAACACAACACCCCTAGGGGATCGTACGAACAATTGATTCCGGCTCAGGGATAGTCCGATATGGAAAAAATATGGAAATACCATAATGGTTTCCCCACCACTGCCACACGCTGCACCATCCCGTGCTTATGAAGAAGACAAGGAGAAAGAGGAAGTTCGTTCAAGTGTGTCGCTCATCAGTGGACGATGATGGGCCTTCACTTTGACAACGAAAACTGAAATGAGCGCAGCATTGAAAGAAGATGAGCTCGTGCTGCAGCCCGAGCAACTCAACGCTAGAGCTGTCAAAGTAATCGATTACGTCAAGAAGGAATTTCGCGGACGGAAGGTACTGAGCGTCATTGAACAAGTCGAGCGACTCGTCGAACAGGCAACTTCGCATGAAAATATGTATCAATTGTACTGTGGCCGGTGTCCATTCTGGTAAATATACGAGTCTTGCATGAGTCGTAGCTTGAACTCACCAATGTATTTGTCAGGATGATCAAGTTTTGTTTCAATCTTGGTCCATCAGTTGACATGTCTTAGTCTGAAACAGGACTTCTTGAATGTGTCAATACAAGAACTACGCTTCCGTCTCGCACTCGGCGAGCTCATACATCTAAAATGTGTGATTCTCTGTTGCACAATTTTGCCAGAGACACGATCAAGCATCAAGTTAGCAGGATGTCAATCTCCCAAACCATGGATACAACCAGTCATACTCATCACAGCCAAACTGCTTGTGTATGGCATGGTCGGTCGAGCCACAATTCTGTGTTGAACGACTTGAGCCTGAGTGCTATGTTTAAATCTTGGATTGTGTATTCATTCAGTGCGTTTTCAAAGGCTTGATAATCTTATACGCGATCGGCAGTGTAGATTGGGGCCAACTGAACCATGAGACGGTATTCGATATTCAATGGATCACCAGGCAAACATGGGGTCAAAGGCACTTGCTTTTAAGATCAGGAAGACCATACAGGAAAGCATTGCCCCATACGAATCAAATTTCTCGTAACGAAGAAAGCAAGTAGTGGGATTGAGCTGAAAACTTGATTGGAAAATTAATCACTTTCACTTTCCGTGTCGTCGTCGTCGTCGTCTTGACTGATTCCGAGCGAATGCACCGAGAGAGTCGCCTTTTCGCTGATTTTGACTTTCTTGCACCTGCCGGCTGCGCATTTTGGGTGGTCGCACGGGTTGACGGCTGACGCTGAGACTTTCAACTTTGAGCCTGATACGAGCAATGCTGTGTGGGACAAATGGACTTGATATTTTCCAGATTGTTCGTTGTCTTGCTGTACAGCACCAATCTGAGCGATGATGAGGTTATTGATCTTGATCACGACGATGCCAGAGCTTGAATTACATTGCCCTGACACTTGAATAATGTACAAACCACTTTGCTTGATCTTGATCTCTGTTGAATCTCCATTGAGCGTGGCAAAGCTGGGTAGAGGAAATTTCTTCTTCGCCCATTCGAAATCATTGTAGCTCTTTGTGGCTTGCACTGTGGACAGATGAAGAGCTTGAGTAGTTGACCCTTCCTGGGAGCATTTGATTTCGTCAGTGCGAGCCTTGATCTCATCGACGGACTCACGAATAGCATACACTTGGGAGCACAATGCATCAATTGGTCCTGTCGTCTTTGGAACCATATCGAACGTATATTCAGCGCGAAAGCCCACGAAAGCCATCAGTGCTAATTGCAGTGACAACTGATTGTTTGGTCCTGCCTTCACTGATATCTGAAAATGCTCGCTTGGGTTGTTTTCGTCAGAATTTTGTCGTTTGGTGCAGCTAGTCAATGCATTCTGCTAATTTGAGGTTACGATACGACGGCAATACCTTTAGCGAGGATAGAACCATTGGTGAAGGGAGAGAATATCCAGCAGTGAGTGGTTTATGGTCGTCAAAGCACGTGACTTCTGTTTCCCTAGACAGCTCGGATATAAACATCACTTCCAACCTCAGGAGTTTACCATTGCAGGTTTGACTGTTTCGACGACATCCAAATGGAAATAGGGACATCGTCGCCTTTGGCAGAGATACGAATGCGAAATGTGTCGGTATGAGCGGGGAATTTGACGCTTGACAGCGACAGAATCACGTTGGATTCGCTTCCTGGAACTGCTGAGCCTGTCATGTTGAATGCAAACCTGCGGCCATTGGATATGTTCCATATTAGTTGGTAGTGTATTACGAGCAAAATATTTAGGGGTGCAGGGGTTTTATCGACACCCTTTGGGGGTTAAGGGGTTTGGGGGGTTAGCAGGATTGCAGCGCAATTTCACGATGCCTAGCTTCTGTTGTTCACGGTTATAAAGTCTGATCTCTTTGGGATCTCTAGGGCTCAATGTTCACGTTTGACTGGAATGTTATCGCCATCATCGTCGCTGTCGTCGCCGTTTTCGACTATGGACTTGGGGCCATTTGACTTTGTTGAGCGATCTTGTGAAGCTTCGGTGACGGGCGACAACTCGAGCGCATGTATAAATAACTTTGTGTTCTTGGACAGCTTGGACTTGGTGCATTTGCCATTGGGACATTGAGAGTGGCCGCAAGGATGCTTGGCAACGTAGCAGACTTCAATCGTGGAGTCGACGGCAAAGCGCATCACGAGTGACAACACAAGCAAGTACTTTGTGCTTGCGCCTTCGTCTTGTTTGATCGCTGAGGCAATTGCAACTTTGCTGTCGTTGTGGTAAAGCAGCAGCATGCCACTGCTGGTGGAGCAGCTGCCTGTGATTTGAATGTGAAAGAGGCCTTCTCGATGGAACGTTAGCACATCAAAGTCTCTGTTGACAGAGACGACAGTGGGCAGCAGTCGCGCTTGGTTGTTCCATTCGATGTGGTCGTAGCTCTCGGTTTCGTGGGCCGACCCAACCTCGAGCCTTTGAAACTTTGGAGTCGACCCTGACTTCTTCAGTTGCGAATTTTCTTCCTTGAGTTGGTTCACTTCGTCTTCTAGATCGCGGATCTTTGCGTGGAGCACATCCAGTTGGCCGACTTCACGAGGTGTCAAGATGAACATAAATTCAGCCTGAAGTCTTCCTTCAAATGCTTCCAGAGTCAAGTGCAGGGACAATCGCCGGTTCGAGATGGGTTTCAGATCAATGTTGTAGTGCTCGCATCCTTCCGAGCACGTCTCATCGTTTCGCTTGGTGGTGCAGGTCAATACAGCCTGTCCAACTTGAGATTAAGATGTGTATCACGATTGTACCATCAAGGCGGTGAGGATCAATTTGGGGGGTAACGAGTACGCCGTGCCAGCGGGTTTATGTTCGTCAAAGTTCTTCACTGTACATTCCCTGCATTTAAGATGATCTACACAAGCTGATGATCGCTGTATGTCTTACCACTGGTTCTTGGACCGCCTGGACTCCATCCAAATGCGGATCGGGAGCTCGCCACCCACAGTGTAGATCTCAACCCGGAAGAGATCCGTGTGCGACGCGTATGTTGTTCTGGATAGGGAAAAAACCAAGTCTGAAGGCGCGGTGGTAGTCGACGGTGCCATTGAGTTGCTTGATCGAATTGGTTTGGTCCAGTCAAGCTTATTGCATCCTGTATAAATTGATATTTCGGTTACTAAACCCCTACACCCCACAACCCCAGAACCTTCAGCCTATGAAAATAACAGCTTCAGCATACTCCTTCCAGCATATCTGAGTGCATTTAATAAACATATATATGAGCAGCTTTCAACACCCAATAGCTGGTAAATCTGGTCATGTAGCAGCTGTAAAAGACCCTTTAGGAGAATGAATGAGGGGGTGCGTTTTCCTAAGATATGGTGCACTTTAAAGTTTCAGTTTGAAATTTGACAAAGTATAAAATTTGACAGTATTGTCATTCAAATCAGCAAGTCGAACCATGGCGCTGGCCGCCCGCAACACCGGCGGAATGCCGGGAGAGCATGGCATGTGCATTGAATGCGTGAAAAATACTCACTCTAGACCATGTAGTCTCGTTTGAAGAACTTCTCGAGCGCGAATGGAGATCTTCAGAGTCCGTTGCAGCCAATTCAGCAGCGCCGAAGAAAGATGTCCAGAAGAAACCTTTCTTGAAGAGAGGTGCAAGAGGTTGGTGGAAGAGTAGCGACAAGGCAAAAGCGACGGCTTATACCTTGTCAAGCACTGACGAAGCGTCTTCAACAGACTCAAAGACACCGGCGCAGATATCTCATTTTGCCGTCCAGACAGAGGAGCAAAAGCCGTCCCGTTTCATGCGAAGTACTGAAACGACGACCTCAAGAAACAACAGCACAATTCTGCCAGCCAGGATACAGAGTCCAAAAGATGAAGTGGCGAAAAGCCTCGTGGCGAAACCCAATCAACGGGATAGATTGCCTCTGGATTGGTCCTTCACCAAAGCCAGCGCCTTGGAACAGCTTGGGCTATCGTACGAATGGAAAGCTCAGCAAGATACAGAGGAACTTGAAGAGTTTGAGCATCTCGAACAAGCCATATACCACGAAGAAAACCAGCATTTACGGAAGGATACACTGTCGCCGAGGCACGACTTGCTGGCCGAGCTAGATGAGTGGAAGTCGGAGGAATTGAATGCGTCGCCATTGCCAGAGGACTTGGGTGACAGCGAAGAGGAACTGGGCTTTTCTTCCATGCAGTATTTCCCTGATACTCAAGTAACAAAACCCAAAGACGATCTTCTGGAGAGCCTCAACCTGAGTTTCGCCGACTCGGAGCCATGGGAAGACTATTCTGCGATGCTTAAACCTCCGCCACCGCCTCCTCTTCCAGAAACCACACAGGAAGATCGTATTGGCAGTGTCGGCAGCACTTTATCAGCGCCAGACGTGCGAGTTGCTCCACCGAGCAGCTCTTCATCTCAGCCAAGGAATCAAGCAATTCAACAGCCTCCGCCGCTCTCGTCGCTTCAAACATTAAAAATGAAGCTGCAGCAGAAATCAGCCCCGAAGTCAACCTCCCAGAAACCCAAGTCCATCATAAAGCCCATTGCAAAGCACAAACCAGAACCATCACCAAAGCAACCTTCCCCACCAAAGCCGACAAGCAGTCATCGTGAATTCCCGTCGGCAATCAACGACAAGGTACAAGCCTCTCGACGCACTAAGATAAATTTCATGTCGTAGCTCAATGAGCTGGAGCAAGAAGTAAAGCATTACAAGCAGGAGACATTAAAACTCCAGAAACGACGAGAGGCACTCGAGTTAGAACAGAGGAAGCTCGACCACTGTCGTCAAGAATGGCTGGAAGAGAAGAGGAAAGCGCAAGAGGCGATCGATGCCGAGTGGAAGATTATTCGCAAGGAGAAGCGAGCTCTCGAGCAAACGCTCAAGATCGGCCAAGGCGTTCTGCCCGATCGCAAGTAGACTTCCATGTTGTTTCAACAGTCGATTGACCGCGTGGCGTGTAGAGAACGCAATGAAATCGAAGCTCTGAAGGCTCAAATCGTCAAGATGAAGGTACTGCATCCAAATAGCGAGGACATGATGAAGTGAATGGCGTAGATGGACGACAAGACAAGGACAAACAAGCACAAAGCAGCGACAGATTTCTTTCGCCACCGCATTGCGGTACATTGTTCATGCTTGCTTTGGTTCTAACTAGCCTTGCGCAGGAGCTCGAACTCCGCAATCAAGAATTACGAGATGAAATCAAGTTTATGGAGCAGGAGAGGCTGGCAAATTGGAACTGGGCCGCCGAAAACGACACGCGACCGAATTCAGCGTCAGAGCCGTTTTTATCGCATGCTCACGACGACGAAGATTATAATCCAACGAGATACCAAGAACAACCTGATGAGCTCTTTGAGCATGGCCAGGATGCGCACATAGAGCATGAAGATGTCAGCAGGAAGACGACAGCTCAAGCCACCGTCACCGCCGTGGAGCAAGACGGGGACCAGGAAGTCGCAAGTTCCACTCCGATCGAAGACGCACGCAGGAATCAAGTCTCGCTTGACGAGGTATGATGCAACTTCCATTGCAATCTTGATTCATCTGTTGTCTACTAGAGCAAGGATGCCAAGCCGTCGGAGATTCATCATCCTGGAGGAAAGATCGAGAGGCGGTACCAAAGCGGACCCATCTCCAAGTCGTTCGTCTTTGCAAACGGCACGGAGAAGGATGTCTACGTCGATGGCCACTCCATTGTGCGCTTCTCCAACGGAGATGTCAAGGAGGTACAGTCCAATGACGGACTTAGTTCGCTCATTCTTTGGCTGTAGGCATATCCAAACGATGGAAAGACCGTCTACTACTATGCCGCCGCCGAGACACGGCACACGACGTATGCCGATCAGACCCAAGTGTTTGAGTTCCCAAATGGCCAGGTTCGTTGAACGTTGGAGGAGTGACGAGCTCACCGTAGCGTTCTCTGCAGGTTGAGAAGCATTATGCCAATGGTATGAAGGAGATCACGTTTGTCGACGGCACGTCCAAGCGAATAGAAGTCAACGGCGACGAGTATAGCACATTTCCCGACGGCACGCGCATGGTCGAGAAGAAATCAGGATTCCGCGAAGTGATCAACCCGGATGGAAGCAAAGCGCGCGACTATCCTGACGGTCGAACGGTCTGGGTCACAGCGAGTGGCGTCGAGCAGCCTGTTCAGTACAAAAGGCCTTAATACAACGACTTGTGCGACCACGACAGTGTCTCCATGTTGCTCCTCCACCGCGCCTGGACTTGCTGCACGTCGAGGGGTGAAGGGGTTAGGGTTTTATAACCACAAGGGTGTAGGGTTTAGGGGCTTAGGGGTTCATATTGAACACCGTCAATAATCCAAAGGTTGTCCATCATGGGAAGGAAACGGAAGCGCGAAGGAGGCTCTGGCGACGCTCTCATCGAGCATCTCCTTCGTCATTCCCTTGATAAAGTGAGCAAACAGGTATGCAATGTCTCTATCCGTTGACATCTTGGTTCATACGCCGACAGCATGACGTCGATCTGACAACCTTCAAGTACGGGATTTACCAAGTCCAGTCGTCTGGCAAAGCAAAAGTGTCCCATGCGACTGGATCGACTATGCATACGAGCGACGTGGCGATTCGTCTCTTCTACTCCAAGCTTCTCTCGGACTTTGCGTCGGCGACAGAGCTCGCGACGTGGTTTCTGTCGCTGCTTCCAGATGCTCCGATGGACATGGGCTTTGAACTCGTCCATGCTGAAGTGGAGGAGAAGACAAACCGCCTTGTCTTTTATACGAGAGAGATGCGAGAATCCCGCGACGACGTGACGCTGCCACTGGATGTTCTCTACGAAGACAGCGCTGTGGTGGTCGTGAACAAGCCGTACAACCTTCCGAGCGTCGATGGCGTCGATCATTCCACGTCGTTGCATCAAATTCTCAAGACAAAGTACCCTCACGTGCGTCTTCCTCCATGATATTCCTCATCCTCCTGGCATTAGGTGCGCATGGTGCATCGTCTCGACATGGAAACGTCCGGGATCATGGTCGCCGCGCTGACTTTGGAAGCGGCGCAGCATTTAAACCGGCAATTCCGCGACAAGACCGTCCAGAAGACGTACGAAGCGGTGATTTCCGGGACGTTGTCGCCGTCTGAAGGCGTTGTGGAGCTTCCTCTCGCGGCCGATCCAACGCATCGCGTCAAGCAACGCGTGGATATGGAGCAAGGCAAGCCGAGCAAGACGCTCTACACCGTCAAACAAGTCGCAGACGGTCGGTCTCGAGTCCAGCTCACTCCAGTCACAGGACGGACGCACCAACTGCGCGTCCATATGCACGCTCTAGGCCATCCCATGGTCGGTGATTCCTTGTACGCTGAAGACACGACCATTCGCCTGCATCTCCACGCCATCAAACTCGAATTTGACCATCCCGTGAGCTGCCGCCGCGTGCATTTCGACTGTCCATGTCCATTCTGACTCAAACTGCCGCGACGAAGACGGACATGCAATCTTTCAGGGGTTAAATAGAGTTTTCAATGCGAGTCGATGGTCGAAATGACCGCGTCAATGTCGACTTGTTCCTCTTCGAGTCGAGGACTTGGCTGCCAATTGTTGCGGAAGCTGAAGTTCTGTCCTTCCGCGTTGTACACTGGAAAGACTTTGCTCGTCGGGATCGGCGCGTCCACGCTGAGTCTTCCAAGGGGCGACGCATGCGTCGATGAGGGTCCAATGTGGAAAATCTCATCGAGCTTTTTATGGAAGCGATCCCTGAGTGATCCAAGTCAATTCTAGCCATGGAGCGCGCCAACTTGTCATACCTGTACGGCTTTGGCGGCATGGCGGAGATGCCCGCGGCGTCTTTGCGCATGAAGAACGTCTTGATGAATCGCTCGAGGCGCTTTTCCAGCGTCCACGTTTGCAGGATATCAATCATGCCAATGTAGAAATAGCCAGGACCGACGACGACTTCGGCCGCGCGCATGGCCGCGACTGACTGCTTCGCGACGGGTTTCGGCGCGGCAAATGATTCCTCAGCATCTGGCGCTGTCTTGGTCACGTGGAAGCGCACTTCGACGATGCCAAGGAGCAAACTGTAGTCCATGATGCCTTGGTCGCAGAGGAAGTCGCTGTCTTTCTTGAGTTGCTCCAGCGTGCCTTGGTAGTCGCTCAGTCGCACCTTGGTCGTCAAGTCCATGTCCTTCAGAACGATGTTGGGCTCATGAAAACCGCCGCGACTTGGACACATATCGCGGCCGCCGCTTCGGAATGTCATGTTGCAATAGCTAAAGCAGCATGTGATGATGGAGGAGAGAGAGAGGATTGCATACCGGCATGTACATTCCTGGCCAGGCCGCGCTTTCTCGGCGTTGCGGTCGATCCAGGAGCCTTTGATGTCGTAGCGTTGATGGACAGCGTGCTGCTTGTCAAAGACGTTCTCCATCACGACAAAGAACGATTCCTACGACATGGTCATCGTCAATTCCTGCCGCTACTTGATCGCCTACTCGGCCGTAGAGATCCATGGAATAGCTGCCGAGGATCCGCGTGAGGAACGTCGCGGGGTTGGCGCCGATGTACGCGGCATACTTGTCGACGATGGAATTCAGGAAATGGCTCTCCCGCGCCGTCAAGCTCTTGACGATGTATGCGCCGTTGGACGTGAAGAACATGAAGGAGCCGCTCGCGCCTTCACTGAGCTTCGGGATGCTGCAGTCGGTGAACGCGCGGATGAACTCGCGCTCGTCGACGCCAAAGAATTCGCGGATTTGGCAAAAGATGTCCGGCCGGAAGTCCATGAACTTGCAAGCTTGGCATGAGAAGAGCGAGTGCTCATTCTGCGGCGGATGCACCGTGAAGATGGACACTTCCGTGAGTTCCAGCGTTTGTCTAGATGGAGAAATGAGCGATCTACGTACGGCCAAAGAGCGCGACGCACCGCTTGTTGGCCACTTGGACCGCTTTCGTGATGCCGCGCGTCGTATAAAAGACGAGTTCCTTCAAGAGCGCGTAGTTTGTCTGCGCGCGGATCGCATCGTCGCGGTCATGGATCGTCTAGGAAGAAAGATCGTGAGGAAGAAGAGCGCGAGAGAGCATCATACGCGCGCCGACTGCTTGGAATCCTGGCCGGAAGCGCTGTATAAGATCCACAGGAAGAAGACGATGCTGCCGCGGAACGAAAGCAAGAAGCCAAAGAGTTCCTTCAGCACTTCGTCGTAGTCGGCAAGCCAGTACGTGACGTAGATGCCCCAGAGGAGCAGCCAGTAGACGCAGAAAGCGACGGCCGTGACGAATCCTTCCCGGAGTAAAGCGCGTCGATGTTCCAGCGTCGCTTCAATGCCGACGCGGAAGCGTTGCGCCGACACTGCGCAGACGTAAATGTTGGTACTGAGGAACAAGACGACGGGAGCGACGATGAAGATCCAAATGCCAGCGTCAAAGACAAAGAACTCGCCCGTCGCGAGTCCGCTGCACTTGACCCAGCAGAAGTCGCCGACGGAAACGCCGTAGAACGACGAACTGCTGAGCATGACTCCGCCCGCGACAAGGCCCAAGCCATGGGAGAACAATTGGTACTTGCTCCGATTCCGCCGCGGCGATGTGAATGGATCGTTGAGCTAGAGGAGAGCGAGATGAGAGAGAGGATGGACGAGGACGCACCAGCGCAAAGAGATCGATCGCCATGCAGAATTCCCACGTCACGGACGTCATGATGCAGTATTCCCGCGCCGCCGAGATCTACAGGATGACAACGTGAGGCGGAGATTGATCGATGGAGAACGAACGAATTGGCAGGACGTGTTGAGCTCCGAGCCGATGGTCCAGTCGTTCCAGAGCGGCTCGAGCAGGAAGGAGATCGCGAGGAGCAAGTCCATGATGCTACACAAAAGTCGATCGTGCGGTGGAGAGAGCGCGCGTACCTGCGATTCAAGAGGAGAATGTTGGAGTGCCGGCGACATCCAGGGCTGGAAATGTACGAGATGGAGACGACGCACGACATGACGAGTGTCCCGAGAGAGCCGAGGAGAACGCCCGATGGGATCTTGACGACCTGCCGCGTTTTATGGCGCAGCGCCACGGCGCAGACGACCAACGCGACGGAGAAGAGCGCCGCAGAGACGGCAATGACAGTCTTCCCGCCAAAGAGACGACCGTTGTCGAAGAGAAGCAAGTAAAACTCTTTCATGCCGCGGGAAGGCGGTCGCCGGGTCGCGGGAATCGTCTGAATATTACCTTCGAGCTTCCCGAGCGCCGCAGAGGATTCGTCGTTCGTTAGACGATGCACGGCCGTCGCTATCGGCGAGTCTGACGATCTTTCAGAACAGTCGTCAGTCGCTGGGAAGAGCACGTTGATGTCCTCGACAGACGCTGCTCTTGGCGTGGTTGTACCATTGACGCGGCGTTCGGAATCCACGTCACTGATGGCGACGAGAGAGCTCGACTTGCCCCAGAGGTCGGTGAGTGTCGATTGCATTGGGTTTGACGGGTCGCCGTTGGAATCCTTGGGAGATGTTGTCGATTTGGCGGGAAGAGTTGAATCTCCAGTCATGTCTGGACCATTCCCGTCGTCTCCTTGTGCATCTGTCGCCATGGCCACGAGGATGCACAATCCACACTTCTGTATATAGCCTCGAGGGGATCGCAGGGAGCAGTTTCACGGCAAAACCGTCGATGATTCATCCAACGAATGACTTCCAATGCGCCACGACGACACGAAGATCGATGGAAGATGCTCCAACGCTCAAGAAGAGATGCGTTCTTGCAGGGAGACCTTGGACATCTCATGGGAATTGCGTCGTTTGGTCTCTGCGCGCCGTTCTTCCAACGTAGAGCAGTTTGAAGTATCGTCACGGTCGCTAGCTGTCTTCTCTGCATGAGTCTCCCAATGATGGATGTCCGGACTTGCCGCTCTTTCTCCCTGCCGGTGCGGCGCATCTGAGTTGGGAGAGCGCCTTTTCATTCGTCGAATTTTTGGAAAGTGATGGGATCTTCCAACAAGATGACGACTGTCTTGGGACTTCTCGCGCTCTTTCTCGGCGCTGCGACCTCCAAGACGCTGCTTGTGCATCTTAAAGACCCCGTGCTGCACGTTGAGCTCTATGCTGACCTTCCAGAAGAGTCGCATCTCGCAGTGCGGACGCATCTAGCGAGCCGCTTTGAGTCGACGCAGAAGGAGTTCCATGAAGAATTGGCGACGTTCCTTGAAGATGCAGACCTCTTGATGCCCCGCTCGGTCTCTTTATGGATCCAGAACACTGTCGTCCTCTACGACGTCCCAGACACGATCGAGGAGATGCTTTCTGCGCTTGATACTGTCGAGAGCGTTGAAGAAGACGGCACTGTGACTCTCTCAAGCGCCCATGACGTCCAAAGTGCAGCGGACGACGGAGAAGCAGCAGAGTACTCGTCCTCTGTGCAAGGCAACATTCAAGATCTCCACGCCGACGAGGTACTCTGGCGCTCGACACTTGTCTTCTTAGGACTCCCATGTAGGCTTGGAAACTAGGCTGGTCAGGAAGCGGCATCGTCGTCGCGAGCATCGATTCCGGCGTGCGATTCACGCATGACACTCTCCGCGCGACTTACCGAGGTACCTTGAGCGCCTCCCCTCCATTCCTGACAGTTTGTAGGCTTCCAGGACGATGCAAAGGAGGCCAAGCACGACTATTCCTTCTGGATTCCAGCATCGCAGAACCAAACGCTCACGGCCGACAACGCCGATCTCGTTGGACATGGAACGCACACGATGGGGACGGCGGTCGGTCGCGACGGCATTGGCGTCGCCCCCAATGCGACTTGGATTGCCGCGCGGCCGTTCAATTGGGACGGCAGTGCCGCCCAGAGCGACGTTCTCCTTGCCGCTCAATGGGTACTTCCCGCCTCTCGACTGTATGTATCATGGCTTTGTAGGTCATGTGTCCGACGAAATGGGGCGGCAGCGGCGAGGATTGTTCCCGCGGCGCTCACATCGTATCGAATTCCTTTGGCGCCAACAGTTCCGTCCATTGGATGGACCGCATCGTCGCAGCGTGGCGCCATGCCGGCATGCTTCCTGTCTTTGCGAGCGGCAACGTGAACGGCTTTGAGTGCGGCTCGGTGCTTTGTCCAGGCTGTCTCGCCGACGCTGTTGCCGTGGGCGCTCTCGTCGGGAGCAAGACACTCTGGGGCGGCAGCGGCAAAGGTCCAAGCACGACGGGCGTCCTAAAGCCCGACTTTGTCGCGCCAGGCGTCGCGATCCGCTCGGCGTCGAGTTTGGGCGACGCCAAGTTTATGCGGCTCACGGGGACGTCCATGGCGACGCCGCACGTCTCTGGCGCGGCGGCGATTGTCCTCCAGGAATGCCGGCAGACGCAACGCTCCTGCAAGGTCGAAGATGTCGTCAAGAAACTCCAAAGCACCGCGACGCAAGCGCTCCATAAGCCTATTCTAGTGCCGTCAAGCTGCGGCGGCACGGCGTACAACACGTTCCCCAACAACATTTACGGCTACGGACTTCCCAACGTGCTCCATGCTGTCCATCCATCCAAGAAAGTGCCGCTGGAGGTCGTGGAAGCGCTCATGGCCGTGGAATGACGGCATTTGATTGTCAACATGGAATGGTCTCTCTATGAAAGCGCTGGCTGTCGTCGTCGGGACTGTCCAAGCCGTGGTGTTTCTTGGTATTCTCGCTGGAGTTTCTCGCGGGCTTGGACGAGCGCGGTGTCTTTTTCACGGCCCGTGACGGACGCAGCGCTCATGCGTCGGCCGCCCATCCGCCGCAAAATTGGAGAAATGCAGCCTTGGTAGAGCAAGAAGAGGACGCCAATGGCCGCCGCAGCTTGGACTTTGGTGAATTCCGACAGCGCGGCGGCGATGTAAGCGTAGGATTGCAGCCAGAGCACTTGCCATCGCGGTGGCTGAGACGCTTGGACGCGCAGTTGAGCGTCGTACTCACGTCTCGAAGCGTCGTTCGACAGCACATTGTATGCTTCTACAAGGCGTTAGAAGTCGATTCCAAGGCGGAAATCACCGGAAATGCGATGGAACTGCTTGGTCGCTGCCTCTCGAGCTTGTAGATCCATGCCGTGGGTCTTGTCGGGATGGAACTTCAACGACAGCGCGCGATATGCCGCGGCAATTTCATGCGACTTGGCCTCCGTGCCGATCTGGAGGACCTAAAATGCATCAGAAAAAGCTCTCCAAGGCGAATTGATACATCGTAATGCGTGGAATCGATAGCTTGCATCACGTAGATAAGCCCAGCAAGCAGTAGAAGCGCCACGACCGCCGCAATCCATCGAAGCACCGGCATTGAAATCTCCCCGCGATTTCCCCAAAATCCACGCACCCTTTATACTTGATTAAAGTATACCGATTGTCTCTCTCGTGTATATATTTCAAAGTCAACTTGGCCTTTTTGTCGTCGAATAGATGAAAGATCGCCGGGAAAGATGAAATATCGAAGCGGTGGATTTCCTCCATGGAGCAGCGACACGTTTGCTGGTCGAGCAGTCTTCAGAGCACGTCCAGAGCACGTCCATTCCTACAGTGTAGTCGCCTCTCAGCGTTTTTGCGCATTGACAGGAATCCCCCCACGCTCTCTCTGCGGCGTCCACAATCGATAAAATTGCCAAATTTCGACTTGAATCCATCGAAAAACTAGCGCACCTTTCACCGGACGAAGGAGTCGGCGTGGCTTTAAATGCAGGCAGTCCAAGAGTGTCTAGAGGAAGGGCCAGAGCATGCAAAAAGGCGCCATGCATCGCATCCAGAAATGTCGCCAAGTGCCATCTTGGAATGAGGATTTTCACGAAAAAAGATTCGTCGGTCGTGGATTTCTGAAAGGATTCGAGCAGAGAGTCGAGCAGAGCGCAGTGATGCTGGACGGCAGCAGCAAAACGCTGAAACCGCTTTGAAACCTCAGCGCGGGTTTGATTAGTTTGGCATGGTGTGATTGGCGAGAGGGGGTGGCCGTGGATAGTTGAAACCGTCGATCGTAACGGAAAATAAATGAAGAAAAGAAGAAAGCTCGCATATCGAATCTGTCCAAGAGGATCCAAGGAGAGGACTGCTGAGGACATGCCGCAAGAAGTCCGAGCGCAGAGCTCAGCGTCGTCTCGCCATGATCGAAATGGAGCGGCGCCGGTTGGGATTACAGGTGGATGGACGGTCAACCAGCGTGTCATGGCCCCTCAGCCGGACAACTCGGTGCGATCCGACTGCAAAGAACGTAAGTTTGGCGCTCGATTTTAGCATCTCATGCGTGTGTTCGATCGATACTAGCGGACATTATCACGGCGGTCGAGTATGACCGATCTGGAGAGTATTTGGCGACGGGAATGAAAGGAGGGCATGTCGTTGTCTACTCCAAAGATGGAAGCTCCCACCAGGTACTCTCTCACGCATGCCAGAGTCCAACGATTGATGCAATCGACTAGAGAGAGAGGCTGCGGCGGTCTTTTCAGTCGCAAGATAGTCGCTACACGCCGTACAAGAATTTCCAGAGCCACAATCCAGAGTTTGACTACCTCAAGAGTCTTGAGATCGAGGAGAAAATCAACCAGATCAAGTGGTGTCGGCCGTCCAACAACGCCTTGTATCTCCTCTCGACAAACGACAAGACCATCAAGCTCTGGAAGCTCCATGACCGCGACGTCCGATCCGTTTCGCAGTATGCGCACAGCCCGACGCATGGCGAGAGGATTCGGTTTCCAACTGTCAACGTCACGGACACGGTGGCCGTCGCGACGACCAAGAAGGTCTTTGCCAATGCTCACACGTACCATATCAACTCGATTGCGCTCAACAGCGACGGTGAAACGTTCATGTCGGCTGACGACTTGCGCATTAATCTGTGGCACTTGGGCATTTCCGACCAAAGTTTCAGTACGCGCGCCGTGATTCCTCCCATGATTCTCATCGTCTTCACATAGATATCGTCGACATCAAGCCCAACAACATGGAGGAGTTGACGGAAGTCATCACGTCGGCAGACTTTCACCCGACGCACTGCAACATTATGATGTACAGCACAAGTCGAGGGTCCGTGAAACTTGGTGACATGCGCATGTCGGCGCTGTGTGATAACCACTCGAGAAGTAAGTCCTTGTCGGAGTCGCAGCAGCTGACGGTGGACGTAGTCTTTGAAGACCAAGAGGACCCTGCAGCGCGCAGTTTCTTCTCTGAAATCATTGCGTCCATCTCGGACATTAAATTCTCTCCCGACGGCCGCTATATCATCTCGCGCGACTACTTGACGCTCAAGATTTGGGATATCAACATGGAAGCACGCCCTGTACAAACGATCAATGTCCGCGAGTGCTCGATGGACTGCACTCATGGTTTCTTTGGCTAGATCCATGAACATTTGCGACCAAAGTTGTGTGAATTGTACGACACGGATTGCATTTTCGACAAGTTTGAATGCGCCGTCAGCGGCGACGGCAACAATTTCATCACGGGGTCGTACAACAGTGAATTCCATATCTACGACCGCTATGGACGCACCGACTATTGTCTCAATCCGCTGTCGAATGCTGGCCGCCGACGATTTTCAGCGCCGCACCATGCTATTTCAGGAGCAATTGCAAATGGAGGCGAGTCGGAACCGCTCGATTACAAGTCCAAAGTGCTCCAGACAACGTGGCATCCGACCAATAATGAAGTTGCCGTCGCCATCCGCAACAATTTGTACGTATACTCGACAAAGCCCGACGCGCCGACCCCGATGAGGAGCAGTAAAGTGATGAAGTGACCATCAAACAACTTTGCGTCGTAGGCTACATGTAAAAGTAATTGCATTGTTCGTTGGAAGACAGGCAACACGCATTTTGTTTGTCAAATCTTTATGTCAAGATGGCCTTGAATTCTTCAAATTCGATCTCGCCGCTCTGGTCGACATCCAACTTGTTTATCATTTCCTACTTGGATTGTCCGTGGACGCGCTCCATAAAGTCGACTTGCCTCAATATTGATGGTCAATCCAAAGTCCACTTTGATGATTTTCACAAGAGTGTCGCGCTTGACGACGCCAGTTTTATCAGGCTTGCCGCCGCACGCCACGAACGCGTCAACTGCAGACAGCATGAAGAATTCAATCCAACCGCAACTTACTCATGTCGCTTTCGTCGTTGTACAACGCGGCTCTGTCTTTTTGGTTGTCAATGACTTGTAGGAATTCCGCAAAGTCTACAACCTGAATTAAAGATAAAAGACGATGGTCGTACCGATAGCACCGCTCATATCTTCGTCGACTTCACTGATCATCTGGAACAGCTCTTCTTCCGTGGGTTGTTGACCCATCGCTGTCGAAAATGGATGAGATGTTTACGAGATGCTGAAAATACCTTCCAGAACTTGGCGTAGCTCCCACACGTCAATGGTTCCGCTTCTGTACGCTGCCATGACGATCTCTCTTGACCATTCTCATTGTACCTGTCTTTATCAAAGGCAAGGAATGCTTCCCGGCACGCGTCGATTTCATCTTGAGCTAATACCATGTTCAAACGAAAAGAGGCGACGTTTCAAGTCTTCTGGGTTCCAAGTATGATTCTAGTCCAAATATAGATTTATTGAAACAAAATGAAGTTAGCATGCTTTTCTGCTAGTCTAGTTTATGCTTTGGTGGAGGAATATGAATCGCATTAGATCCTGTAAGCTTGATCAACGTCTCTGGCGAGCGCAGCATTCGAACCAAAGTTTCGTACAGGCGACCCTCATCCTAAATTCATACAATTAATATCAACCGCGCAGTTTTGATCGATTACCTTCAAATGGCCGATATATTCTTCCTTTCGAGCGATGTAAATACCCTACGAGAGGAAAGACTTTAGTTGCAGTGATGTGGACGAGCATACCTCGACTAGATCCAAGAGATCGTTTGGGTTGGGCAATTCATTGTACAAAACTTTGTACATTTCACCTCGGAGCATTTCTTTAAAGAAAGCCCCAACTGTGAAAACCACGAAAATGTACGCAGCAGTCAAACCATACGAGCCGATACCAAGTTTAGTCAAGCCAGAAACGATATTGTCCGAGACAGTGATCAAACAGAACCCATCCTTGTCTTCAGGGCTTTCCTGACAGTTGACTGGAAGTCCATCATTTTCGCCCGGACGATTGGAAGCATCAGTTGAATTGATAACCCACCAACTCACGCCGTTTTCGATATTTCGCTGGATTGACATATCTCTCTTCGCATAGTTAGTTCGAGGGGTCACCGCAGATGAGGCAGGGACTTTTAACACAGGATTGAAAAAGTTTTTAATCCGAATTGCGTTCGGGGCGACAATAATGTCATCAGAAGCAAGAGATACAGAAGTGAGGTTTGAGCCTAATGCAGTTGCCATCGACGCGTTTGAACCGAGGATAGAAGATGTGCTTGCTGGGGTCGCTGCAGCCACATTTGTGCCTTGCACTAAAGAAATCAAAGATGTTCGATCCAAAGCCGTCAGACTTTGTTCGAACGACTTTGTAACATCTTGATTTCCTTGAGGCCCATCTCTTGAGAACGAGACACGCAAGCTCCACTTGAGACTTTCATTTGATCGAAGGCGATTGACGAGTTCACGACGTAGTGGTGGGGAGCTAATCCAGAGGTCCTTGGAATACGACGAGAACGAATTCTTCTGGATGACTGTGTCGGTACTCTTGATTTTTAATCCACCATAACGTGGCCCATTAGAGTCCCCATTGCTATAGAATTCCTGCAAAGTTCCATCTTCTTGAACCAAGCCAAATTTAACCGTGACAGTCTTGACGGCATTTTCCTGTGTCGAAGGATTCAAACTCGAAAACATTGCCAATGGAGCAATCACGCAGAATAACAGCACAAATAGAATGAACCCGCCAGTCAGGAATTTCTTGTAGACAGGATGACGCTTGTTTCCCTTCAAGTAGACGGCATCTCGAATACGCTCATCCATTTCATGGCGGACGAGAAATAAAGTGGCCGCAGTTTCTTCGAGCAACAGCCACATGTCCTTATTCAGCGCCGTCTTTGAGCACATCCAGTCAAGTAAACATCGGATTTCAAAGGCAAATGGAATAGCCATGAAGACTTTAAAGCCTTTACCATAAAGCTCATGAGTCCATGACTGTTCTTCAATGGATTTCTTGTTATGGTGATTACTTCGGAACACCTGATAGCCAAACTTAATCTGGTATGAACTGATCCAAAGGTAAATGCAATGCAAGACATAAAATCCTTGTAAACCGACTCGAGATTGGAAATATGATTTGCTGGACAGAGGAAGCATCAACCAAAGGCCTAAATGCACTCCAATCAACACAGTGAAATGGAGAGCCACTTTAATTCGGAGCGAACTGCAGATGAAGGCAGCTCGATCCCATATAATTATGATCAGTTCAAAGAAGATAATCAAAACCATATAGCCATTCAGCATAGAATCACTCAAATTGATTGAAAAGGTTTCAGAATCGTCCACGGGTTCCCCAAAATATTTGAAAAAGAGGAATGCATAAATGATACAAATGAAGGGAATTAATAGCATGGCAGCAAAGTAATCGCGACCAGGTTTCGAACACGTCATCGCTTCGCTGATGTCTTTATCCCAATGTTCAGGTACTGTAGGCCATAAACGAGCAAAGAAAGCCATTGTTGATGGAAAGGTACTCTCCAGCCAAATCATGACTTTGTTTGGTTTTTTGGGGATTGTCGGTACTTGGTCAACAAACTCGAGCAATGGCTGGGTCTCATTTTGCTCTAATTGACCGCTAGATCCTTCTCGCAATGAACGTGGCGACTCTGACATCATAGAGGCTCGAGGGGAGGCAGACGTACGAGACTGTGCACGCAGTAACGCTTCACGAGGAGATATCGCTCTAGGATCGTTGACTTGTGTTTCTTCTTCGTCGCTATGAGCATTGTGAGTGGAATCATTCTGAGATCCGCTCCAATGTTGTTCTCTAGATAGCTGGGTCTGCAAGAGTGCTTCCCTGGGCGATGTAACTTGCCGGGGGTGATCGTCATCCCTGGCAACGTCGTCTGGTGTGCCTTCAAAAGCCACAGCTTTCGAAAGAGCAGCAGGGCGTGATTGTGCCATTTCTCGAACATGAAAATCACCAGGAGTGGCTTTAACTGTGTCGTCTTTGTGGCGTGCCAAAAAGGCAGCCACATCATACAATTCAGGATCGTCCAAGGAGTCTCTTGACATAACAGTGGTGCGCTGACGGTCCAACAATTGAGAAGAATCTTCCTCTGTGTCAACATTTAGCCATAGACCACGCAATTGAAGTTCTCGACGGTGAAACAAGATACTCAAAATGACAACAAAGTTCCAAGCAACACCTTTCCACATCGTATCCACCAGTGGATTTGCAATGCCGTCAAACTTGTACAAACCAAAGTACACCATGGGCTGAATTGGGTTTCGATTTTTCAGCCGAAATAATGTATCTGGGCACCAAGGTTGCATACTAGAAGACTTGAGGTCAAATATAAATTCATAATAAATACCTGGGGTATAAGACACTATCACTGTTAATGTTTTGGCAGAAGACAGGAAGTTGGAAGAAATATCGAGCAAATACAACCCAAAATGACTACACATAAAGAAATGAGAATGCAACTTTGCTGAATAAACATACGTATCGCATGATTAAGTTCCAAGCGTAAGAGTGCGGACGTGGATTTTCCAGCAATAAGAAACCGAAGGCTGCAAACACGTATACCATATTCAGAATATCCCCCTAGGACAAATTTATACCCAAATCAAATGTTAAAACATACTTGGGACACAAAGCTGCAAAAAAAGACGATGCAGCACAAATTACGCGTGTGACTTCGAAGTGAATTCAACATCACAGTGAAAAGCTCGAACCACGATGGTAATTGCTCGTCATCCTCTTCATAAATTTGTTCTTCGTGACGCAAAGATATATCTTGCAACGTCTAGAATTTGAATAAGACTGTGTGACTATTTCAGTCGTCGACTTACGTAGAAAAAGTTGTAAAATGCAAGATATGCCAATCCGACAAAATTCTTCGATTCACTCTGTTCTTCGTCTTCAGCATCATTCAGCCAGCTTTCATCGCCCGTAACACTGCTCCATTCACTTCTTGGTCCGTTAAAATTCTCGTCTTCGTCGTCAAACATAGATGATTCTGGGATCGGGGGAAGACTCATGCCATTGGCATCCAAGTATTCCTCCAGACGTAGCCCGATAGCATGACGAGGAACCAATTGACTCAAGTCGGCAACCCATTGGTTAAATTGTTGTTGTGTTTCAAGCAGAACCGTGTAGCGCACTTGATGCGAATTACGCGCAGTGGCGACGATATGGAGTGCGTACATTTCGTCGGACATTTCGTTAGCTCGATAGGTTTGTTCCGATAAATCAAACACTGATACATCCATCGTGAGAAAAGATGTCTTCATGCGCTTGCGCTTCTTCATGCTTCGGTGTTTCAAAGCGAGAGCCTCATTTTTGTACCATACAAACGCATGACTGTCAACAACGGCATATCGAGGCAACTCCTTTGGCGTCCACAATTTCGAATACCACGGCTGTGGCCAGCGGCATTTTCTGTAATATACCCAACCAGCTACGCAGGTTCCTCCCCAGTTCAGAGGGAAAGTTTGAATTGGAACACTTGGGGCACTGAAAGGGCCTTCTCCCATTCTTGACGAAGCTGCAACTTTAAATTGATAAGTTGTACCAGGGCGCAATCCGTCGACAACAAATCTAGTTCCTAGAGAGGCTTTCACTTCGATTGGATACGAATAATCTCCAAGGAGTGTGGTCGGAGGGTAAACCTAAACGAAAGTATGAATGTTGAGACGAATGAAAAGCATCTTCTGACCTGGCGTGTGATAGTGTAACTACGAATGCGATGTAGAGGAGATTCAGGTGCACTCCAAACTAATGTGACAGAATTTTGCGTCGTTTCTTCTGTAATAATTGTTGGAGGTTGAGGAGCCGACGGAGGCAAGCTGTAGTTGAGCCCCGAAGCAATATCCATCATTTCTTCCACTTTATTTACCATTCGAGATATAATAGACTTCAAACGCAAGATAGCTGCTTGTTTCTCTTGCTTCAGAGCTTGCCAGCGTTCAAGGCGATCCATTAACACCTAAGCAACATCAATGTTTGAAATTAGGTTCCCCTACCTCCTCGTGAAGGGCACGACAGCGCTTTTGACTTTGGTCACTTTCCCGACTGGTAAAAGCACGGACATAATCGTACAATGGAGATTGATAGATCAACTCTTGGATGTTAATCATCCAAAATATGACGATTGACAACACGGGGACAGTTGCTCCCACGTCTGGAGCACTGGGATAATTCTTTGGGAATTTGTTGAGGTCCAAAACGGCGGGAGCTGAGAGGCAAACTTTTCCATTAACGTGCGTTCCGAGGGTGCAAAACTCTGTGGGATTACCAAACACTGGTATTTGGAAGAGTACAAGAAGAAACATGTAGCCCCACGAAAACTCCCGCAGTCTTGAAAGCATTTTACTCTCTGGCGAGTCAACGTCATTCACATAAACCAGCATATAAATTGCAAAGGCCAAATAAATGCCAGATGCAATGCCAGATCGAATGCATCCCGAGACAAATACCATAATCAACAAAACAAAAACCCAGTAGTTCATGACCATAAAGACAAGAAGACGCCAGGGCATTTGGTTTTCTTTCGTATTTGTTGTGAAATCATTTGCATCCCCTGGCACAACAGATGCAGTCAAGGTGTCTCTGCAATTTTGACCCGAGTCAGTCTCACGAGCGGCAAATTCTGCAGCCATTGTTCGCTTTTCAATTTCCAGGTAGTACGGTTTTGCACCTGGGATCATGAAGACAAAAAGAATGCAACAATAGTCACTAAATAAGCCCATAGGGTGCTGAAAGTTTAGTGCCAAGTATTCAGCGTATTCATCGTGATGTTCAAGCCATTTCCACGGCACCGTTGTGTTACGCGGCCAGTCAAGGAA
Organism: Aphanomyces cochlioides; assembly: GCA_019828595.1. Classification (NCBI taxonomy): domain Eukaryota; phylum Oomycota; class Saprolegniomycetes; order Saprolegniales; family Verrucalvaceae; genus Aphanomyces; species Aphanomyces cochlioides. Next base: position 373,162 of record JAHQRK010000004.1, read on the forward strand.
GGGAGGAAACCAAAGCATGATAAAGTATTGGGTGACACAAACAAATAACAACATGATGGCCAAGTAATTCCAATTGCGGCAAACTGTAATAGGATGAGATACCATGATCCATCGAACCACCAACAAGTACATGACACTAATGATGTTCAAGTGGATAAACGCAGAGATCAACAGCATAAGCATTGTCAGTGTCACTGAGCCTTCAGAAGCAAAGCGAATAAGGAAGTCTTGAACTGACTTCAGGAAAGGGGTGTCTTCGCTCATGTTGCTACTGCTGGCATGCCATTCGCTGGGCTTTCTTGGCCGTTGTTTCTTAGTATTTGGCTTTGCATCTTTTTCTGGATCCCAGAATTGCGATGCACGAGTTACTAGGCATAGTAACATGACAACCATGTGTTCCCACGTCATGGACCAAATAGATGAGTGATAATAGTTTCCACCGTTTGCCGTATCGGTATTGTTAGATTTGCCCTCCATTAGTTCAGCCATTGTCTTGTTTACACGAGCTAGACCAATCCAACTAGCGCTGTCTTCAAATGATTTCGCGTGTTCAGGGCCAAATAGCAATTCGAGCCTATCTGGTTGCAAAGAACGAAATTGGAAAGCATATAGACACAAAATAAAAAACGATGAGAGCCAAAAGAGAGATTTCCATGAGCCCGTCCACTTTGGTTTGAAGAGCGTCGTAATAAGAATGGTCAAGTAGGTTACATTGAAGGCGTTGATGTTTCTGCACACAATTGCCATGTTGAAAACCAAGAGTACAATAGGGCTGTTCACAAAGACCATTCGTTTTAACTCATTCACAATGACGATAATTGCGTCGATAAATCGACTTCGACCTGGAGGTAAAATTTCATAGTGTGGGAGTTTGCGTTTCATTGATCTCAGATTCCAAGCCGTGAGTGCAGCAAGCTATAATACAATGAGATAACGGAACTTATAAATCGTTTCACATACCAGTGCTGTGGGAAGTAGGTAAACAAATAAACCTGACAATTTCGTTGTGGCTGAATGCCGATGCAAACCAACATCTTCTAACGTCATGAACTTGTCGAGGTGCCATTTCTCATGGATATAAGTCGCAACGGCTTCAAATTGGTAGATGTATCGCACCACGAGCACAAGAACTTCATAGACTAGAACAACTCTCCACAGGAATTGCGTCTTGGTCGAATTTCCTCGTGGGGATTTGATCATTGAAGCCATGTGGGACCCAAGTAGTGTAAACATCAGGAAAACTTGTAGCAAGCCAAACAAGGTAACTCGACCACTGGAGTCGACTTCGTAGATAAAACCGAGAAGCAGAAAGCCAACATAAGTCACGATACCACCCACAAAGCGAAAGAGCATGTCAATTTCAAGCGTAATGCGGGAAATGAAAAATACTGGTCGCCCTGGTGCTTGGGCTAGCATGGCTTCCCGCTCAGCACGTCCTGCATCGGAGCGCATGTAAATGACTAATTGAATCACAGCTTGCAGGATCAAAATTAATTGAGCGGTAAATAGAGTAGGCCACAATTTCTCCCACCCAGAAGGACGATCGCCTTTGACACCAGGACCAGCAAAACATGTCAACCCCCACGTATCTGTCTTCACAGTGTCGAATCTAGTTGGGCAAATCACGTTCCACATGTAAATGAGAAAGCACACAGCCAGAGCATAAGACAGAAGCCATCGCCACAATCGCCTGGAAATATTATTAGTTGAGATATTTTAACGAATGGCATGTTACCGTCGAAGACGCTTGAAGACAGATAAAAATGCAGCAAGCAAAAGGTACCCTGTTTGGAGCAAATTGACTGAAGTACTCAAGACAGTCACTACATCAAAACGTTACTTTTCCAGTCCATGATGTTTTACTCACCGAAAATTGTGAAAAGCACCAATGTGTCCAACAGAGAAACAAAAACACATTGCATATCTTTGAACCACAATGCTAAAATCTCCACGAAATTCATACGGTGCTACGAGAACAAGTTAGAGGAGGTATATTCACGTATCAAACCATTTGAATATGTTCTTGTTGCACTTGGGATGAAGTCGCTGACATGTCGGACAAAACACTAATACGAACTTCTTGGTTGAGTAGCTCTAGAGCCTTTTCTTCACGCAATTCTTGCAAGAGATCTCGATATCTGAGGCGAATTCGTAGACAAAAGCACATGACCAACAGACATGCATTTTGAATGGCGAGATCAATCAAGGGGTAAGCAGAAATTCCCAATCGGAGCTCGTCGACCAAATCACTCACCCAGTTTCGCTCTGCCAATGCAGGGATATCAAAAAGGTACACCACACACGCTGAGAACACCGCGTACGAGCTGAGAACGATCAGCAGCATACGTGGAATAACCAGACCGTATGAACCGAGTGTCAACAGAGCAACGCCGAAAAGAATAGACATCAGATACGATGGGTACGAAACACTCCAGAACAATGCAGCGACAATCGCACCCAAAACGCCACGGTCCTCGAGAAAAATACGAACGATTAAACTCTCTCGAGACAAGAGCTCTTTCGCTGAAAGCTTCGTAAAGCTGCTGGAAGACTCGTGAGCTGAATAAAACGACGTCCGGGTTGACGCGTTGTTTGCTCTTTCTCCAGTCCAGCGGCGTTGACGAAGACTGTGAGTTGGATTGCTCAAAGGTTCATGGTACAAAGTTTCCGCAAGAGACTGGCGCCGTTGAGGGGTTGGCTCGTCGTGAGTTGATTCTTCAACAGGCAGAGATGCTAGTTGTTTGTAAATTGGGCACGCTCTTGACGCTGTTGCCAGAAGAAAGAGCTGAGCCCCATAGAAGACGTATCCCGGCCAGTTATCCCAAGACTACAATTGAATCATCTTCAACCATCTCTGAAGTAACTTACCCCAGGCAAGACAAATATATTGGCATATTTGCCAACCTTTCGCCCAAATGCGGAATCATGGAAGCGTGGATATTGAAAGGCGTGACTAAAAATGAGTTAGAAGAGCTCAACAAGAAAAATACCAGAAGAGAAGTACAGGAATGGTCAAAGTGACCAAAAATCTCATTGAGGATGGTCCAAAGAAATAGCAAAATGTGGACTCGCTATTTTCCAACTGCCTTCTTGTAATTCGGGGACTTTTCACGGTCCAAACAATCAAGCAGTACAAGAAAATCAAAAAGTACGCCCCACACAAAACGCCAGGAGATGACAAAGCACAGAGGAAAAGAGCAATCAAGGCAATAACTTCGCTTCCACCAATAATGATAATCAGCGCTTCCTTGGAGAAATATGACTCTTCCACTGAATTGTTGTCGTCTTGAGCGAGTTCATGATGCGATGACGATGCGACCAAATCTTGACTCTTCACGGGTGCTTTTAGGAGCTGCTTCTTGAGCAAATACAAATGAATAATGCTGGAGAGAGAAATGAGAGCATCAGGTCCAATCCCTAGAAGGTATTCGTCCCAAGTGACCATGTAGTTGATCCCCATGATGGATAGAATTTCTTTCCCTGGCAGTGGAGAAACGTCTTCGATCGATTGTCCAGGTGCAAGCACAGCTCCTTTTAGCTTTGACTTGTACCATACGATAGAGAAAATGTTTCCACCAACACCACATATTGCTACAAAGAGTGTAAAGACCGTAAGGAGGCGGGATTTGAATGTATAGAGGATGCCAATGATCCAGGCCACCAAATAGAGAGACGAGAGCACACTTCCTCGAACAGCGGTCGCCAAAAGCAATGAAAAGGAGAAAACAACATCAGCAAGGAACCAGACGACTTTCATCAACGTCCTCTTGGACCAAAACTTTGGTTTTTCCCTTGCTGTCGCATGAGAATGTTTCGCTGTCGAACTAGGCCTCGGTGCGGTACTCAAAGCCACTATGTAGTCTCTATGGTCACTGTTAACGTGTAGAAAGAGCATTTTAGCTTGTACCCGCCATCAAGAATTGCGCTGCTTTGGTTTGGAGGCGTTTTTGTATCTCTGTACGTTGTTTCGCCAGGCGCCGAAGAGCGCGTCGAGTCAGGGTCGATGAGCAAAGTTGCCATCCGTTCGATTCTTCAGACAGCACGACCAAGGCAGCGGACAAGCGAGGAAGCGGTGGCCGCGGCGGTTAGTTTTGTGAGAGATTTGGTGGAATTCCAGCTGGCGCGTGAATTTAACATTTTTATATGAAAATTTGTATACCCTCTTGCTGTAAACCGTAGTACATTGAGATTTTCTTATTACTAATAAAGGGTAGTACCATTTTAGCCTAAAACGCCCATTTTCAAAGACTGCCCTTTTCAATCATTACCTGGTTTTAATGACATTCAATGTCAAATTTTCATGATTAACTGTAACGTTTATAAATTTAGAATTGAAAAACGTATACGTTAATTTGTTAAAATATCCATATCCTAATTGTGACATGTCACTAAAAGTCCCATGACATTCTCTTGCATAAACTGAACAAGCTTGAGCGTGGGGCCTCCAGCAACTCGCTAGAATCTTAGAAACCTCTGCAGATAGCTTGCTTCTCAGTGTAATCATGAATCAGCAGGCTTTTATCATAGTACTATCAGTATTTGTGAGGCCAAACTTCAAGGTGCAAGATTCATGAGTACCTGGTTTTAGTGACATTAGTGTCATTATTTCCCGATATTTCGTTTTCAAAATCCTGAATATCTCGTTAAAGTCAGGTAGTACGGAATGTCACTAAAATTAGTGCCTGACTGAGGCTATGACATAATGTCACTAAACAGACCGAAAATACTGTAAGATAAACAGCAAATCGACGGATCAACTGGCGCAGAGTTGCCGCGATGAGTGCGCCAAATGCATCGATCGCCGCGCCGCTGACGTGTTTCTCCTCGTAGGCGTGGATTCTCAAACGTATGTGAAAGCTATATCATCCATCGTCGAGGAAATCATCAAGGCGTATGAGAAGCACGAGCCGGTCAACATGACGCGGCTCAAGAACGACGTTGCCAAGATCTACAAGCTCCCAAGCATGCCCAAGGTACCATGCCCGCGCAAAACAACGCGATTCTGATGGATATCTAGCTAGTTGACATTATTTCCGCGATTCCAGAAGACTACCGCGAGGAACTGCTGCCATACTTGAAAGCGAAACCAGTGCGAACGGCGTCCGGCATTGCAGTCGTCGCTGTCATGTGCAAACCTCACCGATGTCCACACATTGCAATGACCGGCAACATTTGTGTCTACTGTCCAGGCGGTCCCGACTCGGACTTTGAGTATTCCACGCAGGTTCGTCCATCATATCTTGCCTCTTTGGCTTGAACCTTGGGCAGGCGTACACTGGATACGAACCCACTAGCATGCGCGCAATTCGAGCGCGGTACAATCCTTACATCCAAACAAAGACGCGTGTGGATCAGCTCAAGCGCCTCGGCCACAACGTCGACAAGGTGCTTCAAGATCCATCGCTTCTCCGTTCTCATCTCCTGTAGGTCGAATTCATCGTCATGGGCGGCACATTCTTGTCTCTCGACAAGGAATACCGCGATTGGTTCATGCGCAATCTCCACGACGCTCTCTCTGGCCACACGTCGTCGTCAGTCGCGGAAGCTGTGCGCTATTCCGAACAAAGTCAAACTAAAGTCATATCTTGGATCTGTCGGACTCAATGACTCAACTGAAGCATGTAGTGCACGGCGATTACACTCGAGACGCGGCCGGACTATTGCTTGAAGCCGCATTTGAACGACATGCTCTCGTACGGCTGTACGCGCATTGAAATCGGCGTCCAAAGCATCTACGAAGACGTCGCGAGGGATACGAATCGCGGCCATACAGTCGCAGCGGTAAAGCTGTCGTCGATGATTCCTCAGTCCTGATCTTGAGCTATAGGTGTGCCATTCGTTCCAACTGGCGAAAGACTGCGGCTACAAGATCGTAGCACACATGATGCCCGACTTGCCCAACATGGGTTCGTCCACGCATGCTGACCAAGTTGCCATGACAGACGGTCGTTGTAGGAATGGAGCGCGACTTGAACGGGTTTAAGGAATACTTTGAGAACCCATTGTTTCGCACAGACGGGCTCAAGATCTACCCGACGCTTGTCATCCGCGGCACGGGGCTGTATGAGCTGTGGAAGACAGGCCAGTACAAGGTACATCCATCGACATTGGTGCTCAGGACTTGATGGGTCGAGTAGAACTACTCGCCGGACGAACTGGTCGACTTGATGGCTCGGTTGTTGGCGCTCGTTCCGCCGTGGACGCGTGTCTATCGCATCCAGCGAGATATTCCAATGCCGCTCGTGACGTCAGGTGTCGAGAATGGCAATCTGCGCGAGCTTGCATTGGCACGGATGAAAGATTTGGTCCGTGGGGAGCATGCAGCGCGAGTCTGATCTGGAGTAGGGACTCTCCTGCCGCGATGTGCGCACGCGTGAGGTGGGAATGAAAGGTATCCATGACCAAATCGCTCCCGACCAAGTCGAGCTCATTCGTCGTGACTATGTGGCCAACGGAGGGTGCGCTTCCATCTCTCATGGGATTCACTCATCCTCGTGATAGATGGGAAACATTTTTGGCGTACGAAGATGTGGAGCAAGATATCCTTGTCGGCCTTTTGCGGCTGCGCCAGACAAGGTCCCACCATCCTCACTTGCCACATGGCTTCATTGTTGGATTGTAGTCCCACAGCCTTTCGGTCGGAGATCCCACCAGGCACCTCGATCGTCCGGGAGCTTCACGTGTACGGCTCGGCTGTTCCGATTCATTCGCGCGACCCGACCAAGTTTCAGCATCAGGTTTGCTCGGTGTCGTTGGAGATAGCAACTCATGGAATTTCTAGGGCTTCGGCACGCTTTTGATGGAAGAAGCGGAGCGCATTGCGCGCGACGAACATGGCTCGTCGAAACTGGTCGTGATTGCAGGTGAGTTTGTCCACGTCGTTTTTGCGTTACTTCCCGCGATGGATTGTAGGTGTTGGCACGCGCCATTATTACCGTAAGCTTGGCTATGAGCTCGATGGGCCTTACATGTCTAAATACCTCGACTAATGATGAACTCTTCGGCTCTGCGTTGATCGCAGCGAGGGACTAGACGGGGACTCGAGTATCTCGGATTGTCCAGCGTACTGCAGACGGTAGTGGACACGCACAGATAGATCCACGTGAGGATTCTGCGCCAATCGGACGGCGCCAGGTCGACAGCGAGAGACGTACTCGATGGTGTCGAGACGCGTTGGACACGACGAAACCCCCGTCGATGCTACTGTCGGCCTTTGGATTTTGGAGATGGGCTCTCACGGCCACAAGAATCGGCTTGGCGCCTTGGGGGTTCGAAAAAATTTCTTTTCGCAATTTTCGGATTTCACTTGGAATTTGTATTCTTGCTAATTGCATCCATAATTCGAATTCCATGGATGCAATACAAACTCCAAGATATTTAATAATGCCGAGCTTGAAAAGATACATACACCGCGCCCGTGCGGCAAAAAAATGGTTTGGGTTTGATAGGCAAATCTATTGCACTTCGACGTTGAACTTCAACAATTAAAAAAAAATCTTCAACACTTGCGATGATGCACACATGGTGGTCAAAGCCAGCGAATCAAATCGAGAGATTCGCCAGCTTCAACAACGCAGAGCCAATCATAGTTGTGGAAGCGCGCGCCGTCATCACTTGAAGTTTGTATAGTCGCTGGCAAGTATCGAGGTATATACGAAGACAGCCCGCCTCGTAGTGTTGGTCTGCCCCTTCCCTTTCGAGGCATTTTTTATATGCAAGTATAGTTTATCCCAGTGAATGCAAGGATTTTTTTAAATTTCAGAGGAGGGACGTAGTTGAGCTGCGTAATAAAAAACGAAAAATTTAATTCTTGCCCGCTCGATGAATTCAGTTGCCAATTTGGCTGAAGCTCGTAGAAGCGACGAGTGAGCAGGCAGCAATGACTACAGCATTGGGCGTGTCAATGAACACGACAGACGCGATGACGCGACTCAGGATGCCCACGACGCAAGAAGACAATGACATGATTTGCAGAGGATTTGACCATCTCCCTGCCACCCCGACAGATTCCAACGACCCAATGAGTTCCAACAGTGCCAGCGGCAGCTTTGTCACCAAATTGTTTGCGATGGTCGAGACGGAACCCGACTCGGTCGTGACTTGGATCCGCGAAGGCACTGCGTTCTGCATTGTGCAACCCAAGGTCTTGGCCGAAACGTTTCTCCCCAAGTACTTCCGACACGGCCGTTTCTCGAGCCTGATCCGTCAACTCAACTTTTACAGCTTTTACAAAGTCACTGAAGGGAGTGCGATCATCTATCAGCACTCACATTTCCGCAAGGGTCGCCCAGATTTGCTCGTTCACATCAAACGACGAGGTGCCGGGAAAGCCAAAGACCCTTGGATCGACCCTTTGAGCAACAAACACTCAGAACAGGATTCGCCCATGTACGCTCCCCTTACAACAACGACGTTGGGGGCGTCCGATATGTGCTCATCTCCTTCCAGCAAACCCCTATCGAGTCACAAGCCTGCGTTGTTGATGAACGATAACATGTCTCCCGCTTTGAAGCCTGGAACATCTCCCCTGTTGACTCCCCCTCTTGTGGACTTGAATCCACGAAAGGAGATGGCGAAGACGATGATGAAGCAACCTGTGCGTGCACATTTGGCGGCCATTTCCCATTCTCCCACCATGTTTGGCCTGAAGGAGAACCCAAATACTGGAACCTTGATGGCAGTCCGACCTTTTGACGAGATCTCTCAGGGCAACATGAAACCTCCGCTCTGGCGCACAACATCAAGCAGTGTCCCCATCAAAGCCGATCTCGAGTTTCCTCTATTTGACAAGAGTGTCAAGACTGAGTCCACGGCTGATCAGATGATTGATGACGCTATCTTGGACAACTTGTCGTTCGGCGACATGATGGATGCCTCCGTTCAGCCCTTCCAACAAGCTCAGACACCCGTTGTCGTTGATCCTCGATCGATGGTACTCGCCCGTGACTGCCTCAAAGGCCCCGCTGCATCCTCTTCTTCGGAATGCAGTGGCATCATGATGCAGTCAAACTCAATGCTGTTCGACCCAGAGTCCGACGACACATGGGAGGTGCCATTGTCACCGCTGAACGACCCAGAAGATATTCCATGGCTGGATCTCTCCTTTTAAGTTAACGCCCCATTCGTATTTAGGAAGTAAGAGTAGTAATTTAACGCCGCTTGTGTCAGTAGAGAAGATCATGTAGAGTAACTAAGGATTAGCATTTTGATTTATTGAGTCTTGACGTGCTCGAGAGCATTGATGTCGGTGTCAATCATGATGTCTTCTTTGCTAATAAATAGGACGTGGTCATTGTATGGAGAGCTCGTCGGAAGTCGATGGTACTTCGTGTCACATCTTTGTGAGTCGTCGGTGAATAATCACATGGGGCCTATCATGAAACGTGGCTTCAATTCATTCCAGGCAACATACCGGTAATTCAGCAGCTCTTCGGAGAGCAAGTTCAAAAGGAGATGGCACATTTGAGCTTGGAAAGAGCGGACCGTTGTTCTTGTTCAAAGTCGAGCTCTTTGCGGAACTAATGTATTGTCCCGGGCCAGAACCAAGCTGCATTTCGAGAGTATTGAGCAGTCTGCTCTTGGCAAAAGTTGTGCCAGTGTATTTCATGCAGTGCTGGATACTGTTCGTATCTTCATACGCACCAGGACCCTACAGATGCGGTTTGAGATATTGAGCGAGAGTCGAGCAATTACTGGAGTCTCGTGGAGCTTCTGTATATCTGTCGGTCCCTTTGGTAATGGGCTCCACGCGCCACCACCACCATACGTAGGTACACTGAGCGGTGGGTTATATTCGCCAGGTCCCTATTGCGATTCATTTCGTTAATGTGTCAATCGAGGGGCATGAATTACGGGAGTCAATCGAATCTCTTCACTCAAGTGCTTGCAATTGTTGTATCGAATGCGTGCCAGCTTGTGAATACGTTTCCGTTCACCAACGATCGCTCGCTTCACCTCTTACAGCCAAATTATAGCAATGGGGAACCTCTTTCATACATTGAGGTTGTCAATATGGCGATAATTTGCAGCAATTTTTTTGGCCGCTTGGGCTTTCTTGAATGCTTGCACATTCTTAATATGTAAGACATTTGCTTCGCGCTCTTGGTTCATCAGTCGTTTGCTCTACGAAGACATGAATGAACACAGAGTCCTTGTCGACGAAGCAACCTCTTTTCGAAGCATGCTTTGCCACTGCGTCATTCGTCGTTTTTCCTGCAAGGACGCCTCCTATGTATTCGTTAGCTCAACTAAGCCAGGAGGTATTGCTTTGTCATCAAGCGTGGATTGAATATTCTGTCTTCGCTTTTGATCACTACGCTTTGCTTCAGCGATAACCTGTTGGAATGAAGAGAATAACCTTCGAAAAGACAAAAATTCATGTATTGTTGATTTGATACGAATTTCCAGACCCCGTTCAATCGAATCACGCCGGCGGTTCGATTCACCAATCGACACCATTGGCTAATAAATATTTTGGGCGATTGTGATTGGCTCAATAAAATTTAAGAGAAAGTACTGGTCCCATGAGAGAAAGTACTGTTCTAATTTTCATTCGTCCAATCTATTGGCGCGATTGGAGATTGATACTAAAAATCAATCCAAATTGGGAAATTTCTAGCGAATCCACAATACCTGCTGCCGCTTCTTTTGTCTCTTTTCTTCGATGGCCTTCTTCTCACGAGTCAAGACGTCTTGTTCGTACCACCGCCTTGCATCGGCATTTTGTTTTTTAGTCTATATCACTTCAGCATTCATCTGTTGACGGAATTGAGCTGAGTAAGTCTCTTCAGCATTTCGAAGCGGGACGCCATTTTCCATGACGACATACTTCGCGCGATTTTGTCGAATCTTTTCAGCCTCCTTCTCCAATATCTGGCATTAAAGGCGGTAAGCAGAGGCTTTATACTGTTGCAAACCTTCTCATACTTCAGTCGTCCTTTAATCATTGCTTCTAAGAGCTTGTGTTAATGCGCAAGCTCTCGGTCATAATCTTGACCACTGGATGTTGAGGGCCTCTCTTGGACTTGTGAGTTGTCTGATGCAACTTGTAAAAGGAGCGCCAAGCTATTCTTCCTTGATTTTTCGTAATGTTTCAGCCGCATTTCTGCTATTTCCCTTGGTACTTGCCACACTACTCCAGATATCAATCTTTCAGCCCATAAAGTCATACTGTATTGCCTGTGCTTTTCCTTTGTAAAATCCTCGATCGACTTGGACGCCAGTTCTTCCTTTGTGATTCCCGTTTCATTCATGGCAGGTCGCATCTCAGGCGTCTACGCTTTTGTGAGATATGATGCTAGCTGCACTTGAACAAGCAATAATTTTTTCAGTTGGTTCGGATCGCCGCTGAGTAATTCATCGGCCTGGTTGGTAAACTCTTGAAGTTGAACACTTCTTGGGGATAATGCCGTTTGGGGACGTCTCGGTGGTCGATTCGTTTGCTTTTTCGCTGGTGCAGAGCTCGGTTCATCACTTGGTGTTGTCTCCATATCAATCGCGCGATTGAAGAGCGAGTTGAGGTTTTCCATACATGAGATCAAATCGGTTTCATTCTTCACTTGGTAGAATCCCCTCACATTCTTGAGCACGGGAGAGTTAATGCTAGCAATGTTTGACGTCGTCGTCGATGTCAACGATGGGATCGACACGGAATTTGGATCTACGAGCACACTGCTGTCTTGTATGGGTCCGCCCTCATCAACTTGCATCACTTGAAACCGCTGTCTTTTCTGGTCTAACAGTTTATAAATGGACTTTCCGGATCGTATGCACTTTATCCGGATAATTTCCCGAAAGAGTTCGGATAAATGGCATATTATCCGAATACGGATAAAGTGTGTATTCACCGGATGGTAGATCCTGCCACATTTGATTTAGTTTGAATTTTCAAGGTCACCAATCACCACAGAAACGATCACTTGAAGCAAGGATTGACGACCATGGCCGACTACAACCGCGATGGAGGACGAGGCTACAATGATAATGGTGGATACAACGATGGGTACCGTCGACGAAAGCGCTCAGACGATATGCAATATGGTGGCGGAAACGGAGGATACGATTCGAACAAACGACACCGCAACAACGACTACAATTACCGAAACGACCGATACCGCGACAACTATCGAGGACGAGACTATGGTCGCGATCGTGACCAACACCGAAGTGGAGACGATGATGTCCTTGAGCTTCGTCGTCGTGTCATTTCACTCGGTGACAGTGTCAATGTGAACGACTCTCAAGCTGTCCGCGATGTCCTTTCGCGATGTGGCGATTGGTTGGGTGAACAATTGATGTTTCAGGCGCAGGAAATTGCAGCACTTGTTGTCACTTGCGCAGGAAGACTGAGCGCCAAGACGGAATGGTACGGCATGCTCACGACGCTCCTCAATGAGAAGAACGCTGTGTTCGGGAAGAAGGTGGTCGAGCTTGCTTTGCAAGCCATTCAAACAGATTTGACATGGTGGGGACAAGCTCCAGAGGCAAGTGCTTCAACGTCGTCAATTCCAGTCGAGTACATGCGCATCAAATCTTTGGTTCGCTTCATTGGCAACTTGACGACAACAAAAATGGTGCTTGCTCCAGAAATGGTTTCTCTTCTGTCAACGCTCCAGAGTATCTGCACGACTGAAGCACCAAAAGATGCCAAGGACACTCGCAGTGCCCAAAACACGATGGCCATCAAAGATTTCTTTGCCCACCTTGTCCTGGACACAATCTTGCATGTACGTGATCTATCTTTCTGAGTTTGGATTGAGTGCTTTGTAGTGTGGACACACGCTTGTCCTTGCCGCCTCAGACCATCTAGATCAGCTTTTGACACAATGCAAGGAGTACTTGAACCACCGCGAAGTTCAAGACAGTTCAATACGCCTCGTCACCTCCAATAGCTGGCTCGTTCAGCGTGTAAGGCTAAATATTGTCTGTGACGCCGACGACGATACAGATATGAACACTATTGCCAAGGTACACCCAAACTGAACCACCGATATTAATGAATGTTTAGAGCCTGGATCCACTCTCAGTGGCTTGGTCTGCAGTAGAAACCCTTGTGACTGCTGTCAGAGAAGGACCAGCACCTGAAGAGGGAGCTATTTTCAATTCCCAGTGGAAAGTTCAGTCGCTTTTATACCCACTCCTGAACTTCATGCCCGTCGTGCGCAAGACAGAGCCCGCACCACTTCCAGTTACTTTGAAAATCGAGTCTTTGAATCCAAGTAAAGTCCCGCCCTACGCGGTCTATTATCGTATTTTGGACGATGAGAGTGGACCGATCGGTAGCGCTATTGCCAACATGCATTTGCCCTCGTACGTGATTGCTCGATCATACTTCGAAGACATTTTGGAAGCGTTCCAACCAAACCCGACTGAAGCCGCCAAGCAGTTGCTTGCAACGACCCGATCTCTTAACGGCCGATGGAATCTCCAAGCCGAATACATTTTGATCGAAACGCTGCTTGTGACTATTTTGACGAGCACCAGTGCCTCCAACATGGTTGCCTATGGTGGAGCAGTGCTCTTCCAATTGCTGAAAAACGAGTCCAAGAGCATCCAGTCTGCCTTTGCCATTATGGTTGAATTGCTCTTCCGTCGCGTGCCTCTCATGCAAATGGGTGTCTTGGACACGTTTGTCCGCTTTTTCTCACTCTTCCTCTCCAACTTTGAGTACAAGTGGCCATGGGCGCATTGGAATCATGTACTCGATGCTCAAGCAGACGATGCCCAACGCCTCTTTGTCTCCGCTGTCATTGAGCGATGCGTACGATTGAGTTACCGTCAACACATGCAGTCTATCCTCCCCGAGAATTTTCACATGCTCCTGCCGCCCAATCCAGTCCACATCATTCGCTTCCGCCAAGACGAGAGTGGGGTGCGTTCTTCCTGTTGGACTTTCTTATCATCATGTACATTCCTAGGACTTGAGCGAATCCATTACGGCGTCAATGCGAACGAAGTATGAGCAAGTATTTGCAAAGATAAAGGCTCGTGAAGACCCCACAGCCATCCAAGCCTGGTACGACGCGGATGATGAGCTCGAGAAGAATGTTCTGTTGGAAATGGTTGTCGCTGCCGTGTTGGACGCTGGCTCTGCGACTTTCACACACTTTCGAAGTCTTCTTGACAAGTACGACATCAACAACCTCTCGTTGATATGACTTGTTGCAGGTACTTGAGTCTCCTGACAGCGCTGGTAAATGATACACCAACCGGCGTGATCACGATCCACACCGTTGGAAGTGTGTGGGAGCAATCGCCTCAACATGTGATCTTAATTTTGAGCATCTTGATGCGAGAAAAGGTGATCACGCCCCTAGCCATCACCTCGTGGATGTTCAGCTCCGACGCAGTACAGCAATACAGCTGGTAGAGTCGTTCGTCTGCTTGCTCTCGAATAAAGTCATTTCTAGGCCTTACGTGTGGGAAATTCTCGACAATACGATCACTTATGCCATGAACCAAGGTAGCAGCGAAGTCCAACCGCTTCTTATTGCCGTCTTTGAGGTACAGTCTGCGTTGCTCTGACAATCTCAATGCTGTCGGTAGGGCATGATTCGAGTGATTGCAGAGCACAAGGCGCAGTGCGATAAGGAAGGCACGTCGTTCAAAGACAATTGGTATGCCAGTACACTCGCGCGCATGAAGGAATTCGGTCGCAAAGTGCGCGTGGCAATGGAGCCCGTGCTCGAGCAATTGGAGCGCGATGTCTTTTCGCCAGAGCATGCCGAGCACGACGTGAGGGTCGTCTTTGCTCATCTCCAGGCGTCGTATCAACCAGTTTAAACACCAGCTCTTATATTAGTTTTTCGTCTCCCGATTTTTAAACGTGACAGTCAGCGGCCTTTTCACGATGCGAATCAAATCCGCGACGGCTGCGACTGTCATCCGTGCGACGTGAATCAAGTTGACGTGTGTGAGCTCAGCCCCAAGTTTGACGAGTCCTGACGCTTCAATTTCGCCCATTGAGTGATCTGGACCTTGGTTGAAACCATTTACGATCGGATACCGATTCGTGTAGCCATCGATGAGCGAAATCTTCAAGCCTTGCTCGTGCACTACGAGGCTGACAATTTGTGTAGATGGTGATTGCGTCGGTGGTATTGTTGTTGCAGACTTCTTAGTCGCTTTTGTGCGTGGTTTTGAATCATCCGCGCCGCGCTTTTTCCGTTTCTCCGGTGATGTCGGCACAGGAACTGGTGAAACTTCGTCAGAGCCTGGTGGAGTCACTGGTACTGCGGTAGGAACTTCTGACGGTTCATTTGAAGTTTCGGGCGAGGTAAAGACAGGAGGATCGCGGCCATTCAGGAAGAGCATGAGGCTCTTGATATCAGCGGGGGAGATGATGGGAATCTTGTCGTTACGGCATTGGCGCATGTAGTCAGCAAAGCTCAAGTAGCGGTATTTGATGTATGTGACGATCGCCACAAGATCGTACGGCTGCTTAGTTGCTTGATTGATAAAACCAGTAGACGACGCAGCGGGTTTTCGCTTTCGCTCGACTTTTTTTCCGCGCTGTCCAGAGTAGAAGACTACATCATCGCCTTCAACTGCGATGAAATGGCCGGCAGAGATGGCTTCGCGGACATCGAACATAACATCACTCAAACTAGACGACGGCAAGATTAGCTCAAGAGCTGAATCATCGTTGCGCTTCTTGTCAATAATTGGCAGCTCCACAGGTGCTTTGATGTATTTCTTGAGGAACGTTATTTCGACTGGACGGGGCAAACTGCTGAGCAGTTCACGGAAGGTTTCCAACTCCATGTTCTCCACAGTTTGTCCGTTGATCGCGACAATCTTGTCCCCGATGTCAACGAGTCCACAAGCAAGCGCTTCGCTTTGGGACCCGTCCTGATTTTTCAATATGTCGCGAACGCAGACGTAGCTGTCGCATGGCACAACAATGAAATTGATCATTTTGCTCCAGAAGCGCACCGTCACGCGGTAATCTTCCTTGTACAAAGTCTTTCGAGTCCTCAGTATGAAGGTGATATCGTCATATTCAAGGATTTTTTCGTGGTTGTCCTACAAAGTCGTGAGAAAGAGATATGGTTCTGTGTACCTTTGGATCCATGATGGCAATGATTTCGTCTTTCGGAATAACATCGACGTCTCCGTCATCAAAGTAGGCTTCGTAATTGCGTTCTCCGTGATGAATTACAGATTCTGCGACCTTTAGATTGTACGTCAGACCTTCGTCGTACGTTTTCTTGATCTCAATTCCAATTAATGGATCTCTCTCTCGCTGGAGAATTTCACTGAGGGGTACTTCTGTTCTCTGATTATCGTTTTCCCATTCAACAGTGCACATGCCGCCATTGACGGCAAATTCACCGAGCATTGAGCGAATCTTGCCTTTCCCTTGTGCTCCAAAGTTGATTACAGTTCCTGACACCATGCACTTGTCAAATTTGTGCATCAACCCAGTGTCGTACCGTCTAGTTGAATGCGCTTCGCTAGCAATGCATACTCAGCTGGAATGAGCGACGTTTTCCCGTCCACTTGCTTGAGCTTGTACGAATTTTCGTCTGGAGCCGCAATCAGGACGCCTTTCACGCCGCCTTTGCTCATTTGAAGACCCAGCAAGCGCTCATACCACATGGACATGTTCAGCTGACTTGTTAAAATCCAAAATGAATACCAAATATCCGGATGTCCGGATAGAATAATTGGCAGTGCGATACATCGATGTGGAAGCCGGGAAGCAGCGCACCTCCAGTCGAGAAAGGCGACGTCGCGACAAAAGATGACAAGAAGAAGGCAAAGCCACTCCTGTCGCACAAGACACTGGCGATGAAAGTACGTTTACTCTGGTTTCTTGACTCACTGTGCAGTTTATGCAACGGAAAAACCAAGTCGCCTTGGCCCAACAAGCAAAACAAGACGAATGGCCAGACGATCCTGCCGCACATGATGGAGAAGATGATGGGTATGCTATTTCTTCTTGAAGATTTTGAATTGGTGGTTGGTGTAGCACCTTGTTATGTGTTCGAGATTTGCCCGATGCTTCCATGGAGAAGAAATTAGGTCGAAGGTCGTTTGGAGGCTTCAACAGCAACATTGAGGTGCGAACCTCCGTCACGAACTCTATTCACGACTGTACTCTGTAGGAAGTTCAAAAGTCGCTCACGTCCTCCAAGCGATTTCAAGAAGCCAATGAAAAGGCTCTAAAGGACGAAGTCTCGGCGGAGGAAATGGCAGACAGGTAAAAATACCAACCTCTACGACGCACGACTTGATTGCATGCCTTAGAATGGTCAAGTACACAGGTCTTCGCAGGGGGCAGAATCAATCAAACAATCGCCCGCCCAAGCGGCAGAAGAAATAGACGGCGTTGTACTCATCCAGAGGTGAACATTTTTCGCGACACCTTGAACAGACACCCCATCAACTTGGTTGCAGTTAAATTTCGACCAATCAAAGCTCAGTATTTTGTATTGATGGATTCTGATTGGCTATCACTCATTTCGGGTCATCATTTTCAATTTTGCTCTCTTTGGCGCGAATCGCAATTGCCTCTTCTTTCATGCCACGCAGATTTTCAAGCACAATCTAGATGAAAGAAGAATACAGATGCCACATACAAGACGCTTGGATCGTACCTGGTTGTTGCGCAAAGCATACCGTAAACAGTCGTTCTTGTGCTTGAGCATATCAACAATAATGATCCGCTTGAATGAGTTGTAGCCAAATAGAAGGGCGGGAAAGACTCTACAAGTTGACCATTGATGGGTCTATTCCAAACACTTGATGAATACATGTGTGTAAGCATAACGAGCTCGAAAGGGGTCGTTTGAGTCAGAAAGTAGGGATGCGGGTCGTAGTTGAAGAATCGCACTGAGAGCTCAAACGCGAGAACCTAAACCTCCGTCGTGTCCGATCCCGACATTGAGATAAGACATACCACAAGCAATGCTGCAATTGAAAGATCCCGGCCCGTTTTGTACTTGCGTCCGACCGTGGCAATATACCTAATTGTCCATCACAATGCATCCAGAAGCACAAGGTCGTACACGCCAGCCGACCAAAGAACATAGAACATGCCAAGATTGAACACCATGTCGTCTTTTGTCTGTATTTGAAAGTCTGGTCCCCAGGACTCGTACGCTCGACGAATGCGATTCGAGTAGAGCATCTACACAAGTATGAGAAGTTCAAATTCGAGTATTGGTCTGCATACGTCGTATGCAGCATCCAGCCTCATCCACATATCTTGCAATATTCTCCCATCGACGAAATGTTGTTTCCAAGCAGCATAGACTTGTGCCCACGCATACTTGTCACCATTTCGTTGAACCTACATGACCACACTGAGACTAGAACGAACATAAGGAAGGCATACGCCAAGCATTCGGTATGGACTGCTCTTTTGAATGTGATAACGGACAAACTATCAAGATCGTGAGCGAAATGTTCACAAGCAGACAAGTTTTACCAGAGGCAGCAGTATCGAGAAGACTGTCAAGCTCGCGATCCACGTCAACGCATTGCTCGTCGAGACCCGTTTCCCGCGGTATTCAAGGAAGGCGACAACAAGAGCATGCAATGGTCCCACAAAGATCAAGTAGTAGACCAGCCACAGGCAATCTTCCTTCGTCTCCGTCCACACCTGCATGAGGTCTTTTGCCACGAAGCTGTTTATCGTTTCCGCATAATACTGGATGCATATCCGGAGATCGCCCTTTCGACATGCAACAACGTCACGACGACGTCATGTCCAAAGCGACAAGAGCTCTTTCGCCAAGAACACGCAAGCCTGGATGAGAATGACTGGACAGGATATACTTGATGTGTCGTGACGCTCCAGCACGTATCAGTATCGTACGATATGTCCCTGTCGACCATGTCAATATCAACTACAATACTGGTCGACATACCTGGCATGGCGAGCAGCTCGATGAGGCGAGTGCATTGCTCAAGCACAGGAACGTCTTTTGAAAAGTGTGTCAAGGATGACGTGGCGAACAAGTGCACACTTGCTTTGATGAGAAGTTGAATGCGAGTTGGGTGGATGCTCCATGTGCAGGTGTCATCTACGCCATGTTAGTTCCACTTGACTTGACACCATCCATAGTACTTTCAAAGTTCGAGACAGCAACGCTTCCAAAGATCACAGCGCAAATAAATGCAACGCTTGCTGTCTTGGTGCTATATGCTTCGTGCATTTCTTCAAAGTTGGTCACGAGATGAAATGGTATCTCTTTTGCACAGAAGGCGTCTTTTGCAGTTTCTACACAGTTAGTTGGACCACAACTACATTGTCCGCAATACCATTGTAACGCAGCGCTACTTCCACCGCGCGAAGAAGAGAGTACTCTGCGTCTAGATCGTGGACTTGAGATGCCAAACAAGCTCGGAAGCGGTCAACCAAGCCCCACTGGAGAAATGCATGTTGGGCTAGCTCAGAAGTTGCGACGAGCAATTGAAAGATGGCGTTTGCAATCGCTTTTACCACTTCTGGTTCCTTGAAAAAGGAATGGAGAGTCATCGAGAAGAGTTGGAAGATATCAACTTTGATCGCACGCTCTGCTGTGGCCTCTTTATGGTCATTGAATGAGGTTGGTAAGACGAGACGACGTACTGTTCTTGTAGCATAGGCCAGTGATCGTCTTGGCGCCAGCAACAAGTACTCCCAAAACTGGTTTCGCGTCCATCGTGCGACGAATCATATCAAGTGCACCACTAGCAACCATATCCGTTTGATTTGGTTCTGTTGCATCGTGAGACAACGAGATATCAGCAAGCTTACCATGGCTGACAAACGGACTTTCGTAGCAGAGAGACTCAATTAAAGCAAATCCACGCACATGCAGTTCGACGTTTTCGGAATCGCGCTTCATGCTCTCGAAAACTATCTTCCACAGCCCAGATTCAACAACGTAGGAGTGATGACCGACATCGATGTCACCTAAAAGCTGGTCAATCAAGTGCTCAATCCATCGATCTGCAAACCATGGCGAAGCAATTGTTCGAGGAAGATACACAAGCAAATCGAGATGTCCAAGTCGAACGCATGAGCCTGTGCGCACGAGCAGACGCGG
Organism: Aphanomyces cochlioides; assembly: GCA_019828595.1. Taxonomy (NCBI): domain Eukaryota; phylum Oomycota; class Saprolegniomycetes; order Saprolegniales; family Verrucalvaceae; genus Aphanomyces; species Aphanomyces cochlioides. The sequence goes on from JAHQRK010000004.1 coordinate 393,201, forward strand.
GCGACAAAGTTATGCGCGTGCAATTCGTCTCGACACTCTGGCTTTTCACGCAAAAGACGCGACATCTCGGTCAGGCTTCGCTCTACCGCGTACACATCTTCTTGGTATGCTTCTAGAAGCATAAGCACGTCCAGAACATGGTCGCGATAGAAGAGCATCAAGATGGAGGCGAAAAAAACGATCTCTTCTTGTCCCAATCTTTCGATAAATCTTTTCCCAAAAACGTGTCTTTCGTCCAATATCGTGCCCAGGCTCGCCATACCTAGCACAGAACGTGCCCTCACGTCGTCCCCCACGATTTTTTAGCAATATCGACGCGTTGCATGCCGCTTCTTCCATCACGCGGCGTTTCCTGCGATCCGAATCGGCGGCTGATTTTTTCGCGCTTTTTTAAAATGAAATCATTCAAAATTTACAAGCCAAAGATGCAGCGAGTCAACATGAGCTACGAGCAGAAAAGACATGGAGGGGGAAGACAATGTTCTCGACGAGAATATCGCGCCCTCGCTGATGGATTACTGCCATAGGCGTCTCGCATCGATCTTCTTCATCCCCTGCACTAAAATCGAACCGAGAGATTTGGCGTTTCAACGTCGTTTTCGAATTTTGGATGTGCATCATTTGATCTTGATATTTGTATGGTGTGTCCCTTGAATACCATCGCGACTTCCGTTACGACCTGCGAACGACTCTTTGTGCGCATTTACCAACTTGACTAGACGACGAACAGGAGTGTCTTGAATGACGCCGTCAAACGATGATCTCGATAGCAATTGTGGCAAGAAAGGAGTCAGCGGCACAGCATATGAACGCCGTGCGTGGACGCGAAAAGAAGATGATGCGATCATTCGCCTTGTTGAAGAGTATGGGACAAAACGATGGTCGGTCATCTCAGATCATTTGAACAACGAGAACTACGGCAACGAACGCACAGGCAAACAATGCCGCACGAGGTATGACCCCACATGGTACACCTCCTGACAGTCCCAGATGGTTGAACCATCTCGACCCTTCGATCAAGAAAGATCCTTGGACGACAGAAGAGGAAAGCATCATTGAAGATGCGCAAAACAGACTTGGAAACAAATGGGCCGAGATCTCTAAGCTCCTGCCTGGCAGGTTCGTCCTCATCGTTGTTTCGTCCATGAACTTACCTCTTACCTGTATAGAACCGACAACGCTATCAAAAACCATTGGTATTCGTCAATGCGTCGAACGATGCGCCGTATTGCTAAGCAAGTCAACAAATCTACTCCACCGCCTATGCAAGGAGGTCTCAGTACCAGACCTGCGTCTCGACAATCGATGGACGAGATGATGTCTTCTCTGAACAGCGAGGGAAATGCCATGCCATCTCCGTCCCACACACCTGGTCCTCCCCCTCCATCACACAAGTGAGCCCATCTCACTAAGATCCGTCCGTGATTCATGCCTTGTGTAGCTCACGGAACAACTTGATCCAAGGCGTATCACCGAAACAAGCGTCCGCCTTCCGTGAATGCTACAACATTCTCTTGCACAACAAGGAGAACCCACATCACAATTCCCCAGCACCACAACATTCGACTGCTTCGACGGCAACTCCACCGAAGAAGAGTCTTTCCAAGCGCAAGCGAAAAGACTTGCGAGTGTGCACTGGATCATCTATCGAAGGAGGCATGTTTATGCCATCGACGCCTCGACGACTTCATCACACGCAACTCCTTTTGACGCTTCTCAGCAACGCGTCAGAAGACCCCATGTCAAAATGCGCCAATTCCAAGCGCAAGAAGCGTGCGTCGTCATCATCAATGTCGCCATATACTTCTATTTCCACGGGTGTCGCTTCCTTCCCTCTCTCCAGAGGGTCTGAGTCGTCGATGACTCTCGCGGATCACTTCGCCTTCCATGACATTGAGAGCCCATTCCAGTCCTTTGAGTCTCTGGATTTCGACTTGAATGAGGTACTAGAGAGTTTCAGGAACGTATCCTCACATTCTCATAGCATGTTCCTGAGCTCTTCAATGCCGCGTCGTCGTCGTCAGCTAATACGCCGACGGCCCCACCGCTATCTCTCTACAACCGCCTTCGATCGCCCCACATGGCCTCGCTCTTGAAAGCCAATGCAAAGTTCTCATTCGATGACATTGATCTTTCGTCCGAGATGGAACAATCGTCGCTGGATTTCTACATGAACATGGAATCTCTCCCGACTGTGCTCCGCCGATCACCACGCCTCCGCACAGACGTCTCAGTGGCGTTTCCATCTCCATCCTCGGTCACTACTCCATCCGGTTCGTCCATGATGAAGAAGCCATTCCACCCGCCGACGATCGACGTGGCCCTTGGCCTCCAGCATGATACGTTTGGATTCGATAACTCGATGACACCGTCTCTCACCAGCCCTCAACTAAGTCAGTGGCTCGACGGCTCCCCTCGTGGCTTCACCGCGGCCGTGTGATTATTTTGATTAGCTCCTATCTCCATGCCTTTAGATTGAGATGAATGAAATGTCGTTATGTGTTGAAATCATTACAACATGCTCAAAACTTGTTTCAAGACGAGGGTCTCGCTTGGCTCGATAGGTTGGACACGGGTCACAACACCAGGCTCGACGCAAAGCATCTTGGGATACTCGTCATCAGCGAAGTCATTCAGGCCGTGAGCCTTTTCAGACCATGGATTCCACACCACCGCATCGCTCTTGACAGGGCCGCGACCCAAAAGGTACGCACGCTTCTCAACACGGACTGAGCGAGCCGAGCCAAGTTGGACGTTGAGGCGCTCAGGGGTGTCCTTATACACGCTGTCCGTTTCCGATGAGATCGTCAACGCCGACCGCGATTCCACGAAGTTATCCTTGCGCACCTTGTCGTTGTACTCCAGGCCTTGAAGGCCAGCAACGCTAACGTGGGGGAGCTCTTCTTGGGTCAAGGAGGGAGTAGCGTCAGTCACATGCAAGTAAGTGTGCAACAGGGCTTGGCATCCCCACGATTCGGTGTCCGTGTTGGTGATTTGCAAGGCGGTTGTCAAGTGTTTGGGAGACAGCGTCACGACGTATAGCAGACGGACAGCGTGGGGCCAGTCGGCCAATTGATTCTTGGTCGTAGAAAGTGCAAAAGTCGCCGAGGCAGAGTCAACGAAATCTTCCGAGTCCACTAGCGTCCACGTGCTCGTGCGGGCAAAACCGTGAGATGGGAGCTTAGAGGGCACAAGTCCAGCGCCGAATTGGGGAAAGACAAGTGGAATACCCCCTCGAATAGGTTTCGAGCCATCAAGGAGCGCCTTCTTGGAGACAAAAAGAACATCGGGTTCTCCAGTGGAGGGGATGAAGGATGTCACCGTCGCGCCATACAAATGGACTTGTGCGCTCGCACCAGAGCTTTCATGCGTCAAATGCACCACAGAACCGTTCGACGTCGTCACTGGCATCTTTACGGCACCGGACAAGTTGCAAGATGAAGATTCTAACAGGACAGCAACTGTGAAATTTAAAATATAACGTTAAACAGTTTTTTATTGGATGTTGTCCAGTTCAACAGAGCAAGATTTGCGCGCCAAACGAGAAGAGTGAAGGCGGAAAGACATGCCGCAGTCCATAAGATTTTCAAAGACTTCTTTACAACAAGCCCTCAATGCCTCAGTGATACGCAGATTACTCAGAAGAAGGAAATAGTGATCGAAGTCAAACCACACTCAGCCATTGTTTGCTGTGTCTGCTGATTGCAACAAATTCGACGACAACCGCAGCTAGCCCGCCAATGCAGATACGATTGAGCCTTGGAATATTTTAAATGACGAAGCCCAGTGAAATGGACTAAATAGCGCGAAGAAATTACGGTCGATTCAAAGTGGAAGTCTGCGCGTGAGCGGCTGTCTTGGATTATTAATGGGGATGTAAGTTTTCTCCTTTTTCGTGAAGAGTACATGCACTTGCAGCTGTCCAATGAGCCTTGAAATATTGTCTTGTATGCTGCGGAAACGAAATGTGAACTTTACGATTGGATTACTGGAAGATCAACTTGCTATCGACAAGATTTATATTCATGCAAAGCTCTCAGCTGCAGCCTCTACACTATACCTCATAGTCGGTCGATTTATAGGGCAGCATCCCTTTTGAACTTCATAGGAGAGCCCAGCGATAAATCCGTTCTATTGCGTTGGTTTGGCTTCAACATGTGGAACATCATCATCACCATCATTGGCCAACATTAACCAATCAAAAGGAGATATTGACCACTCGTTCGAGTCCACCATGGACAACATGTCGACGACGACCTACAAACGTCGAATGCATACAGGCCAGTTAAACCATGCTCACGACGGAATGCCGACCACCCCATGCGTCATGCGACGGCGTATATCAAAATGGAGGCAAGAGGACTTGACAAATCCTCGCTCACATACATTGGCAAGTATGGAGTCCATTCTCAATCTACCTGTTGAGGATTATATTGCGGAAAGGCCAATTATTCAAGACACAGTCACATCGCCGCATGTGCCTGAAGTACCATCTTTGAGTTGTCGAGCGATGTGGCTCCTCTGGTTTCTCGGAGATCCGAAGAACACTGCTGAATCAAGACGGCCTTACCGCACAGTAGATCCAAAAGAGTTCCACGACAAACAGTCAACTTTTCGATGGGGCGCAATCAACCAAATTATGACTAAGCTTACCGATCTTGCGCTCCGTCATGAGCTGGTCCCCTCAGTCGAAGCCCTCGGACAGCTTGTGGAGCATGCTCTTGCAGCAGTATTTGAAATGGCTATGCATTCGTTTTTCCAAGAATGTGGACCTGACTGCACGCTCACGGAAGAAAGTTTATGTGAAGAAGCTGCAGAGTGGATTGTCGTTGCTGAAATAAATTCGGATGAGCTGGAGGAAGAGTCGATGGACACATTTGCTTCCATTGCCATGAACGAAGAATCTCATTTCCCGTCCCTATCTATACGTGAATTGTGGCCTCTCTGGCACATTGGAGACAGCGATTGCACACCATATCGATTTTTCGTAGCAGATGTCAGCTCTCAACGTTCCTTCAACGAATCCAAACGTGTAATGGAAGCCTTATCGGCGGTCGCTGTAGAAGAAGGTTTTGTCAGCTGTGCTGACGAGCTTGCATCTCTGAGGCGTCCAACCCTCATGAGCATCTTTGAAAAGATTTTCCTTATTTTCAAGAACCATTTTTTACCTCACTCTGGGCGGCGAATCCATCCAGACCTCAAATGCGCTGGTTTTTCCAACAATTTGATGACGCGATCTATTTGGAAGCGACATCCCAAGCGTGACACATAGTTTTGTGATGGAAATGTCTTGTTTACGAAGTATGTGATGGTGACTCTTTCCTTGAATGCTCCTGAAGAGTAGCGAATATTGCACTTTTCACTAGCCGAATCACGGATGTGCGAGAAGGTATTAATCTGGCAATTGACAGAGCTCGTTCGCTGGAAGAGCCCACAAATGAAGGACCAACACCTCTCTCGTCAGCCATCTCTGCATTGGTTTGAGTCGACAGATTTAGAATACATCCGCCATTATTGATCCTGGCTCAGGAATAGTGTTGTGAATCCGCTTTGTGTCTTGCCTTCTCATTTGATTCGACTGAAATTATGACCATCAATGTCAGAAATATCAAGCGGAGTGTCCACACTGGAAATTTCCTCCTGAGTTGTCACTTGGAATATTTTCGAGCTGCAAATGAACCTGTAAACACACTTCAAGAAACCAACCTAACGTCAAGGTTGTAGAAACGAAACCAGGAGTTTCCTTGCAGAAAGATCAACGTCAAACAAAATTCCATCAAATCCAACATATCGAATCTTCAAGCACACAAGACTCCAGTCATTTCTAATTGATGAACAGCGTTTATCTGAATTGTGGAAAGCCTTATAACAGAAATCACGACCAGCAGTCTACTAACCCCACTACAACTGCTTTAAATCACGAACTTAAAACTTTGATGAGAGGAATGAAGTCTATCTGCATGCATCATTTTTCTCCAAACCTCTGAGATTTGTTTCCATGTCATGGTGCGTTGAGTGGCCTCTCGAGTTGTGATTGGTCATTGGATCCAATCCAACCATCGGAAAATGTTGTCACGTGAGTCCGCGAAGACAGGGAGATCGAGATGCCGACGCAGTTGCCAAGCTTTTGATGACGTATCCAATGAAGACCTCAACACCTCTACAATTCCTGCCTCTAATTTCTGCACTAACCGACGCCACCTGGCAAAACGGCGCCTCCTGGGACACAGTTCTAATCCGAGCCATACTATCGCTTGCATGGAGACCAAGCTCAACCTTCCGCAGGAGTTCGATCACCAAAAGTACTGGCACTTGATCGAAACGAAGAGTGGCGGTGGAATCCCTTCGCCACTTACAACTCCGATGCCTTCATCTCCACATTTTGAATTTGTTGAAGACGCTCCGCGACCATTTCAAAACATCCAAAGACCGGAAAATGTTTCCAAGGACGCTGTCTTTCCGTCGCTAAGCTGCAGTCACATGTGGATATTATGGTTCCACGGAGATCCGCCTTCGGGTACTCGACCATTTAGTACTCTTCGGACCGTCGACCTTCAGGTCGAAGAGTCTAAACGCCAGTGGTGGATGGCCAAACAGCTCATGGCAAAGCTGACCGATTTGGCACGTCTTCATCATCTCGTCCCGACAGTTGAAGCTCTGAACTCACTGTCAAGAGATGCGCTTCTTGCTGTGTTTGAGCATGCGTTCGAAGTGTTTGTGGAAGAATGTGGTAATCCTTGCGGACTAACTCGTGACAGCTCGTGTGCCGATGCCTCGAAATGGATCAGTCAAGCTCAGCACAACATGTCAAGAGGCAAGCCTAAAGACAACGCAGATTTGTCTCCCTCATCGTCTGGTGACTACGATGATGATGAGAGCAGGACAATCTCACTTGATCCAACAGAATCTGGAAACGTTGTGCGAGGCGGTCGAATACCCTCATTGCCGTGTCGGGAAATGTGGCGGCTCTGGTATATTGGCAAATGCCTCCCTCATGGAATTCCGTATCGATTGTACAGAGATTACGAAAACAAATCGACAGGAGAGCGTGCTCGACGTGTCATGAACACTTTGTCCGAGATTGCTGTTGAAGAAGGAATTGCTCCTTCAAAATCAAGTCTCGAATCGATGGCAGAGAATGCTTTGATGGATGTCTTTGATCAAGTATTTCCCATTTTTTCAAGCTATTTCACACCAGACATGCAACTTGCTTTCAACACAATGAGCTTGTGTGGAACAATCAATCGGTGTATGATTCCAACAGCATACAGACGACTTCGCCGAGTGATCAAGACACCAGGGCTCCTGTCATCGCCGTGCAATTCTTCCCTCGACAATCAATCCAATTCACGGATTTTTCCGTCGCTGCCGTGCCGTGAGATTTGGTGTTGGTGGTTCATGAACTCCAATAAAACTGCGGGACACAGTGCCATTTGCAATTGGGACAACCCAGTTGAACTGGTCGTCACGAGAAGACTAATTAAGGCGCTCACGGCGATTGCTACGAAGGAATTCATTGTATCATCGCCGATTACATTGAAGAGCATGGCACGGCATCAACTTTTGCGCATCTTTGACCAGGTGTTCCCCATTTTAAGACGTCGTTTCGCAGACTCTCATGATGTTGAGCCAACTACTATGGGAAGTGTCGTGAGCCGTCGTCTCGTTGGACGCTGGTGGGATAGGTCCAAGAACAAGGAGGAAGAGGCTGATCCGCCGCTTGTCCATGTCGACGCCGATTTCCCATCCGTGACTGCTCGAGTTATGTGGCTGCTTTGGTTTCGAGGTGATGGAGTCTCAAACGACATACCATACCATCATACGACTTGGTCGGGCGGTGACTCTGCAAGAACGAGTTCAAATGAACTCATGATCATGCTGGCAGACTATGTTGTGGCCATGTCGTTAGCTCCATCTGTTGAGGAACTAAACGACTTGTCTGCTGTCGAACTCACTTGCATTTTCGACAACGCCTTTGGAGATTTTATGGCCAAGTATTGCCCACATTGTCGTGAGATCAACGAGAAAACATGCAAGACTTTGATGGACAGCTACATCCGTTCGTATCGAAGAAGCAATTTGGCATCTTGAAGAATTGATCTGGTATTTCTGTACATTCTTTCCACATCTGAATGTCCGTAAGGCCGAAGTACATACATCTTTTGAGCTTGATAAAGCGTCTTGGGTTCCTCTTCTGTCACTTCTCAAGACTTTGTTGTGTGCATCGAATAGCTCTCTTCTTATCTGACTGGTGTTCCTATTGGCCCTTCACAGATGGAAGATTATTTCATGCCACCATGGCCAATGAGGTACAAATGATGACTCAAGCTGGAGCCACTGGGGCCCATTGATGCCAGAACCGCGTCAGCAAGACGTTGAAAGCGAAGTACACATCGATGTCGAGGGATATGAACCACTGCACTGAGCGGCGAGTCCTGGTCAAGCGACAACGAAGACATGCCGAAAGCTTCGACAGGCTATCATCACACTCCATTGCGTTCATGGAGACGTTGCTCAATTTACCACAGTCTGAATGCCAAGAGGTCGAGCTTGTTGACTCTGATGCGGTATCGGATTCCACGGACGATACTTCATCTACACAGGAAAGCCTTCATCTCGACTCTCCATATCGACATGACGACGACCTTCCTCTGGATTCTCCAATTCAACAAGAAGATGAGGAGACTCAAATCCAAGTTTCATCGAATTCCATCTTTCCACAGCTTAGTTGCCGTCAGATGTGGATGTCATGGTACCATGAAGATCCACAGTCGGGTGCTCAACCACATTGCACTCTTCAAGTTACGGATCTCGACAACGACGACGCCAGGCGGCAATGGTGGATCTCCAAGCAATTCATAAGCAAGCTGACTGAAGTAGCGCTACAGAATGATTTCATTTCCAGCAAAAAGGCATTGAAACACCTCTCGAGACGCGGCCTTGGCTCTGTATTTGATCGCGCTTTCGATGTATTCACAGCCGAAAGCGGCGAGAACCAATCTCGATTGACGCCAGACAGTTCTTGCGTTGAGGCTTTCAAATGGATGACACGAACAAGAATGAACCTTGAGCCACCCCAAGAACCTGAAAGAGTGTTGAAAGATTGCGAATTTCCATTGTTGCCATGTCGGGAGATGTGGCGGCTCTGGTTTATCGGCAAAGACCTTCCTCATGGTATTCCCTATCGACTGCACCGCCGAGCAACCAATGCAGGGGTCATGTACGATTCAAGACGAGTGATGAAGCTGCTGTGTGAGCTTGCCATCAAAGAAAAACTCGCGCCGTCCACAGATGCATTGAATTTCATGTCTGAAGAAACGTTGCTGGACATTTTTGACGTCATCTTTCCAATTTTTGTGCGCAGTTTTAAACCAGAGGTGCAATCTGCTATCCAACCTGACACGTTGTGCCGCACCGTGAGCAACTACATTATGCGACCGAAGCCGCGTGAAAACCATGAACCATTTGTGTTTACTCAGGTTGCTGGAGATTTTCCATCAGGAACGGCGCGCGAGCTATGGCGGCTTTGGTTTCACGGCGACGAAGCTAGTCATGGCGAGCCATACCGACGGACGATGTGGTCTCGAAGACACAACTATAGGACACTGACCAAACATATCATGACGAAACTGGAAGAATGCGCCATGGATGCCGGGTTGGTCAACTCGATCGCCGAGCTGGAAGAAATGCCAAAAATGCTTTGATGGACATATTTGACAAAATCTTCGACGATTTCGTGGCGAGAAACTGTCCTGCATGCCCAGACAGCGCTTACAAAATGTGCACGACGCTCTATAACTATATGTTGAGCCATCGAAAAGCCCACCACGATTTGGATGTCCAGGATCCATCGATTATCTCTGCATGGCAAATAGAGGAGTCATATCGCGCGGATTTGTCAGCAGCATCTTGCCAAGGAGCGCCTTGAATATCTCGCCAGGGACTCAAAGATGTGCACTTCTTATCCAGGCATTCGAACTTCATCAAGATGGAAATAATTCTCACAAGTTTCAAATGTCCATCGTTCTGCTCGATATAGCGTCTAGAGGCTGGAAATAAAGACACTAGCTCACAGCAGTAACTATGTACTGCTGTGAGCTAGGCATGCTTCTTCAAGACATCAAGTCAGGCTCACGGTGGACAAGTGTATGGCTTGCTTCTGGCGCACCAATGTCGATTCGTGATTGAGCCTTGATCTCATTGGCTTGAAACATCCGAAACAGCCATCCAGAAACAACAGAGACGATGGATGACATGACAGAAGCCATTTATAGAAGCAAGCGCCGTATCTGCAATGCATCCAATGCAAATAATACCTACAACTCTCCATCCAAGCGTATGAACCACTGCGCAAGACGACGACTTCTGGCCAAGCGAGAGAGGAATGACGTCAAAAGTCTCCACCATGTTTCTTCCCATTCGATTGCATTCATGGAGACATTGCTCAATCTACCGCAATTCGACAATCAAGACGTCGACTTGATAGACTGTGACGCTTTATCAATCACAATCGAAGCCGTTGATTCCATACACGAGTCAAACGTGCAAGATGTCCCAATCGAATGTCCAGATTACGAGATCGAGGCCACTGCAACTGCTCCATCGAGCTCCTGCTTTCCGCAACTAAGCTGCCGCCAAGCGTGGACATTTTGGTTTCATGGAGACGCTCGGTCTGGTCTCCAGCCTTTGCGAACGCTTGGTGTTGCAGATTTTGAGAATAACGACGCCCGGCGACGATGGTGGATCGCAAAGCAAGTCATGACCGAGCTCACTGACACGGCGCTCAAGCATGATTTTGTGCCAACCAAGGAAACATTGGCCAACCTGCCACGGGACGACCTTCTCTCTGTCTTTGAAAGCGCATTCGCAAAGTTCACAGCTGAAAGCAGAGGCGAGAACCAACGCCCATTCACGCCAGACAGTGATTGCTCAGAGGCTCTCGAGCGGATATTTCACACAAGAGCAAGCAAGAAAGCGCCGAAGCGATTCGTTAGAGGAGGTGTCGTCCCATCGCTGCCACTTCGAGAAATGTGGCGGCTCTGGTTCAATGGCGAAGGTCTATCCCATGGCATTCCCTACCAACGGTACCGTCAAGTGTGCAACAGGAAAATCAGGCATGAAACAAGTCGAGTGATGAAAAGACTGGCGGAGCTAGCAGTGAAAGAGATGCTCGTTCCATCCACTGACGCGTTGGAAACCATGTCTGGCGTGGCGCTCTTGGACGCATTCGACGTCATTTTTCCAGTCTTTCATCGGCAATTCGAGCCGACGGCACAGCGCGTCGTTCATCCTGGCATGCTCTGTAGTACTGTGAGCAGCCATGTAGCTGGTCGAGTTTGGTCAGAATCTCCAGATGATGGGGAAAACAATACTCAAGTGGCGATGGTACGAGTCCCTGGGGACTTTCCGTCGGGAACTGCACGAGAACTCTGGCCGCTTTGGTTCCATGGCAACGAAGCGAGCAAAGGCGTCCCATATCGTCGCACAGTTTGGTCTGGAAGACACGACGTGAGACGACGAACGCGAGTGGTCATGATGAAGATGGAAGAATGTGTCGCCGTCCTTGTCGGCTCGATGGAAATGCTGGAAAAAATGCCTTTGGACGAGTTGATGGAGATCTTTGACGATGTCTTTGACGAGTTTGTGGCCAAGTATTGTCCAGCGTGTCCAGACAGCCTCAATAAAATGTGCACGACGCTCTATGCCTTCATGATGAGCCACCGAAAAGCCAAACAAAACTTGGATGTCTATGAACATGCGCTGGAATAAAAGGAGATGCGAAATCTCGATGGAACCGTCGATTTGACCGTTTTGTACATGACGCTACCAGCGGCTACAGGCGGAAGATTTGCGCTCTTTGAAGCGATTCGGTCGGGGAAACTAGCACAAGTCCAAGCGCATATCACCAACCAACCTGAATCAATCCGCGCGCCTTCCATCACGGTTGATCGCGTCTTCTGTCATACATTTCAACACTTTTTTCTAGGGAGCATGGCCTGTTCAAGTGGCTGCCGAGTGCAACCGATGGGATATGGTTCTCGCGATTGTCCACGCGGATCCAGCTCACGTCGAAGCCTTTCCCAATGTACGTTAGCTCCCCCTTGCTTCAGGTTCTAATGGAAATTTTTTGCAGGCGACAAATCTTTCGTTACTCGACATGAGTCTTGACCAAGGAGTAGATCAAGTCACGATGCTCCAACTCATAGCTGCAGCGCCTCTTGGTCTCGCTCTGCCGACGCTTTCACCATTTGTACGATTTTTTAGCTGCATTCAGGACTTCGTGCTTGAATGTTTAGGAAAGACAGCCGCAATATTCAATTCACCGCTTGATCAAACAAGGACAGGGAGCAGCAGCGACCGCTCTTCTCAAAGGAGCTCCCCATCTCGTCCATTCCATCGACTATGAAGACGGCAACACTGTAGCCCACGTTGCTGCAGCTCACTCGACGCTGTCCAACGATCTCCTCGAGCTCATATTGCCTCCACTCGCTCTTTTAAAGAATCACGATCGTCAGACGCCGCTGCATGTTGCAATGGAGCACGGAAATCTCCGAGCACTCGAAGTTTTCATTGCTGCACTTCCAGCGACAACTGCGGCAGAGCTTTGCATGGCGCGTGATGCATTCAATAGTCTGCCGCTACACGTCGCCCTCGTTGAAAAGCAGTGGCATGTTATTCTTCCACTCGTGACGTGGCATCCTCCAGCTGCAGCACAAGCAGACCGCGCTGGTGATATGCCTATCCATCTTGCTGCCAGTGCACAGCAATGGACGATCGTCTCGTCCCTCGCCAGACTATCTCCATCGTCGGTTCGTGAAAATCAAACGAGCGAACGATCGAATCACGAACTTCTTAGGCCGCCAAGCCGGATCGACTTGGGAGGTCCATGCTACATGTAGCACTACGCAGTGGCGCTTGGCCGGCAGCCAAAGTCCTCGTCGGTGTTGTCCAATGTGCGATTTCAACCGACGACGTCGCGACAATCATGGAACAAACGCAATGGGACCTCGCTGCCATGTTGATTTACGCCGATGGATTTCAAGGAGACGAGTGTGCCATGGATACGCTTGTTCCTCTTGCAGCTCGCTTTGGTGCTCCATCGCATATCCTCGAAGCAATCCACGCGTTAACGTCGCGTCGTATTGATTCCAGTGATGACAAGAAGCCATGGGCTCATGCCCTCGACTTGGCGTTGAAACAGCACCACTGGACGACTGCTGGTTGGATTACTACAAAATTTCCAGCCTGTGCGCGGCAGAAGAATCGTTTGAGGCTCCTGCCACTGCAAGTCGCAGCAGCAGACGAAGCCGCACCACTTTGGCTGCTCGAGCAGCTCGCCATGGCTTACCCCAACGTCGGTCGAGTCGTGGATCGCAATGGAACGCCGCTGCTGCATGTTATGTGTCAACGACGTCAGTGGAAATGCGTCCAAGCCATTGTCACCACTGTGCCAAAGACTGCTAGTCTCCGTGATATCTCGACAAGTTTACTGCCGCTCCAAGTCGCCGTTGCGTCGTACGTCCATCGCAAAAAAAACTCTGCAGCGACATTGACATTCCATGTAGGATTGCGCCGGCGTCAGTAATTGTTGCGCTCCTCGAAGGCGACCCTTTTGCGTGCAAGGCTGCTTCTCCTGGCGTTTGGTTGTTCCAAGACGTCTGGGAGAAATACGCGCCGAGCATGTCTGGCTCGGACGTGGCGCGGATTGCAGCGGCAGTCACCAAGGAATTTTTCAAGGACGCCGATGGGAACTCTGCGCTGCACATTGGCGTCCTCACTCGCGATGTCCGTCTTTGCATTTGCCTGCTGCGCCATGCCACCAACATCTTTGCGACGAATGCAGCAGGCTCTTCGCCGTACAGCTTGGCTATGCAATCAACGGACATCCCGCTGAAGAGTTTGTTTGAACCATTGATCGGAAGCTCGAATGTAACCATGGAATGGCTGGAAACAGTCGATGGCGACGGCAAGACGCCTCTTGTGCACGCTGTCGAAGCGGAACTCTTTCCAGTAGCTCAGAGGATGCTTCTTCACGGCGCAGATATCACGAAGCTCAAACGCTCGCTGGCTCCGACGCAAAGATTGATCAAGAATCGCTACGTCATAGCCATGAACAGCACAAATGACGACGGAAGCGTCTGGGGTTTGGATCTCGAGACAGCACGAGCGGTTTGCGTCTTTGGATTCGCGTCGTCGGAAACCTGTCGAGCGCATTGTAGCCGCCTCATGCGCGTTCAATGCGGATCCCGTTGGATTTGCGGTGTCGTGGAGGCTTTTCGAGACCATGCAACGTACTACGCAGTGGTAGAAACTGGCTTATCAAGGTTAAAGTTGCCTCGAGGAGATATTTGTGGTGTGGACGCCATGGCCGTCACGGAAACACTCTGCCGCGCACTATTTGACTTGCACAGCGTTGCCAAATACGTCCACCACGCGCTGGTACGTCCATGGCGGCAAATCTTTTCAAGCTCTCTCTTCCTTCTAGACTCCAGACAGCTTTGTATTTCACGACGATGGTGTGACCAAATGCAAACTCAATGACTGGGAGCATTGCTTTCCAAGACGGACGCCATGGGCTCAATCTCAAAGTCCAAATCGTTACATGAGTCCTCGCATCGCGTCGGTGCTTCTTTCATTCCAAGACAACGAGGAAAACAAACCATCTGCGGTCACGATAGATGAACTAGACAATATTTGGAGCTTAGGCGTTATGCTGTACGTGCCGCGGCGTGAAAGATCGAGCGAGGTGGTCAACTTGGTCGTTAGGTTTGAGCTCTGGACGGCAAAGCAGTGGATGTCTTTGCCATTTCAGGTCGAGAGCATTGCAAGCCAAGCCCAAGACGACGTCGACGAGCGACTTTCAGCTCTGCATTCTGCCATTCAAGTATTTCTCCGTCCTCTGCTTGCTGTCGATCCTTCTCTTCGACCATGCAACATGGAATCCGTCGTGGTAAGCTGGCAAACCTGCGGTTCAAAGTTGAATGCATGTGATAGTCTGCTCCGTTCTTTAAGAAGACTGTGCCGCCACAGCTTCCACCGCCTGTAGTGCCAGAGATCTCGACGATAGTAGGCGAAGAATCCATTCGACCGCCTTCTTTGCCACCGTCTCCTTCGTCTAGCTTGTCTTGGAGTCTCAACGATCTCGTCGAGACTCCCCCTGGCCTTCCTGAACGAAGCCAAGTATGTGAAAAAGCCGCAGAAGACCCAGAAGTCGATGAAGTCCATGCACGACACGACAAAGAACCGCAAGAAAGCGAGACACTGCTGAGCTACATTGGCCAAACAGTTCGGAAACGCTTTGAAGACAATCAAATCTACCGTGGCGTCGTCAGTTCTCGATTACAAGTGCATGGAATCTCATCGAGACATGTAGGTCAAGTCAATGCGCATGGTCGGTGGCAAGTCATGGTGGACGATTCTTTACGAAGACGGCGACAGTGAGGAAGTCGAGGACGATGAGCTGGATTCCTTGCTCCACATGAAAATCAAAGGTTATGCTGCCACGTCATCACCGCCGCTTGGCCAACCAGTGTGGCTCATGCACGACAAGAAACTGGTCGACTTGTTCTCCATCTTTCTTCTCTAAACGCAAAGCCAGGTAGCGCAAGGCCGCGTCTCGGCGCCCCCAGATTCCATGCTGCCGCCTCCATCGTCATCATTTGTTTGCTTGAAAGTCCTAAAGCGATTCCGCGGTGAGTCACTTGGCCCGAAAAGCCCATGACGAGTATACCAGGAACTCCAAACGAAGTCATGGCTCAAGTCCAGCGCCACGATAAGAAAGCGTTTGTGTGGTGGAGAGTCTCGCAATGCTTTGTACCAAGAAGTTGACTGAATGTTCCTCTCCCATGGACCAACAAGAGCGGCTGCGAAATATCTTTTCGTCGCGGTGCGCTCAAGACCCCCAAAGGTCGTCTATCCGATTGCTTTTATTTATCATGTTTGAAATGTCGCCTTGGAACAACGAGTTGCGTTGCAAAAAGTACCATGCAGTCAAGGCCGATTGTATTGACAACACGTCGTGGACAATCTCAAACACAATCTCCAAGTGACTACTACGAATATTTTCGTCAACACAGTGGTTTCCAGAGCGAGACCAGATTCAAAATTTCACACTTTGAAATGTCACTCTACGCTTTCTTTTGAGATATCCGCGACGCCGTCGGCAGAAGAGAATTTGTGTATTGAAAGCGATCAAATATGGATGCTGCGTTGAGGGTTGGACGGTCCAAACGACTGGCCATGGCATCTGAAAATTCGAGCCTGTGTTCACTTTTTGTAACTGGGCGCCAGAAATAGGTCCAAGGTGCAAATTTGCAACTCTGTTGGAGGAATTCAGCTTGAGAAGATGGAAAAGGAGAACGAAGTCCGTCAAGTCAAGCCGACTGCGTTGTTTACTCGGTGGTCTGTTGCGTACAATATCATCTTTGTCCTCAACTTGGCCACGACGGTAGACGAACATTCCCCTTGCGATTTCAAAATTGCTCATGAGTTGTATCTTGTAGCCCTTTATGGCGTATCTGACCGAGCCTCGACCGGGCAAAATTCTCCCGAGCACATTACCAGCATCGATGTCCTTTGACGAGTACGTGAATAACACGTCGGCGTACATGCAGCAACTCTACAACAACGAGACGCTCTCAAGTTCTCTTTCAAATCGCCGCGACCTAGCGACGAATTCCTTTGGCATCCGTCGGGATATGGCGATGCCTGCTTGCATGAGCGAAGACGACGCTTTTTCTCTTCTCCCTCGCATGCCATGTAGCACCTCATGACGCTTCCAAGTTGCTCATTGACTCTACTAGTTGCTTGGAACTTTGGCTACGGCATGCGCTCGTTTCTCGTCGCGTTTCTTACAGCCAACGACACAGCTAGAGATGCTATGAAGCCGTGGCGATTCTGTCAGTGGCAAAGCCTCGCTGGTCTGCGTGTGACCGAGCTCTGTCAATGGCTAGAACAGGTCGAATCGACTCCCTTTCAGGTCTACGTCGGCATACAAATCAACGAACAACCCGAGACAGTGTGGATCAAGTTTGTTTTTCGCTTGCTGCTTTCCCTCTACATCTTGTATGTCTTGTGGAGTCAATATTACCGCAACTACATGACTCTGCAGCTTAAATTACGACAGCAAGGCTTGTCCAGTGCATACTCTCGGTATGAGATCGTCGTGGGGGATCCAGCGTACGTGATAATGAGCAATTGGACCATCTTGTTGGCGATGATTGTCGATGCCTGGCTTGGTATTGGCTACGCAACTGTGGCAGCCATGCAAGTGTGTCAGTTCGATGACTTTTGGTTGTTTGTGAGTGGCTGCATCTACTTGTCCCGTTGTGTAAATTCGCCCTTTGCCTTGAAATGAGCTTAATCTTTTGACTAGGTTTGGTGTGCTTACTTAGGCATGCGCGTCATGTCTTCTGTGGTCAAATGGCGCCGATGGGAAGCGTTGTTTGCACCGATTGATCCGAGCTTTTTAGCAATCATGGGGTATGTCTATAGCGGCCCCATGGTATCGATGACCAACACGACGCAAACGGTGAAGTTCTATCAAACCATGTGGTCCATTTTCCTCCCGCCGGCGTTGGAGAAACAAGCAATCGAGAGCGTCACAGGTACGAAAAAGCTTGTTCCCCCTCGGTAATCCCCCCGTGACCCCCAAACATCCCTGATCTGCCGACCTCATTGGCGACTTGTGTATTCACTGTGATCCTTGTGATTCCACTTCGACGAGCTCAAGGGTACCAGGAAGCATGGAAAAGTCTCGGGGGGAAGCTGCCATGGGGTGTTTGTTATTCCATTTGTTGAAATCCTGCTTTTGTAGTCGTAATCTCCACGACATTCCTCATGACGTTGGTCCCAGTTCCATTTTCAAGATTGATGTCATTGTGGCATCGTCGGCAACAGAGTGCGTCGAGATGGAAAAGGAGACTTCATCTTTTCACTCGTGTAGGTCAAGTAACGCCGACCTCTTCCTTGGCTGAAGCAGTGCGGCGTCACTCATTCAATGACCTCAAAGCGCTCGTGCTTTTGACGTTGTTTATGCGAAAACATCCTCGCGAAAAGGCGGGCGGAGGTCTCCACCTCTTGTATTTGTCAAACCCGCGGTACCGACGCCTGCCCCTCTACAGCCACCGAGCCGCTGACTGTTTTCTCTTGTGTTACAATGCGGATGGCACCATCGACTGCCAAATCCGACTGAGCTTGGTCACATTTCTAGACGCCCAGCTTGACGATCTAGACCTTGCTTTGTCGCCGTGCTGTCCCGTCGCGAGTGTCAAAAACAACGCTACAGCCACCTGCAAAGACTGCAAGATGTTCATGACCGTCTGCGAGAGGATGAAGTGTATACATCGCGGAGGATTGCATTCTCCATGGATCGAATAGAGCTGGTCAATTGGAGGACTTTGCATTTCTCCACAAGAATGTCGAAGGCGATGGTACCACGTCGTCGCTGCCTCGGAGCCAGACCATGCACAACAAATGGGTTGGTCTTCCTCCATCTTTCCTAGAGATCTACACGCCAAATCAGGTCGAGTAAGACTGCGTCTCGACGACTCCAGAATCCATGATGCCCACTCCAACGGATTTCTTTGTACCACGATACGATGCAACTACTTGTTAAGCTTCGTGAAACATATACTGCTCTCCTTCTTTCGGCGTGACGGCCATGGCAGGATCTGAGTCGTCTGAGTGTGCTGATACGGTTGGTAGCGTTGTTGAAGAAGCCATTGCGTCGTCCTCGCCTTCCTTGTATCGATGAAGGCTTCGCTCGACGAACGGCGACGTTGTGCTAAATTTGTCGGCGACCCAGATGCGCAACACCTCCAAGCAAGCGTTGTGGCCTGCCTTGAGATTTTTCTCGAGCTCGGCATTCAATTCCAATTCCCACTCCGTCTTGACTTCTATGTCCATGCGGTCACTGACCACCTAGACCATCCATCAGCATCTTAAATCAATCCAAGAGCGTCGTTACCATCATCAAGAGCGGCACAAATTGTTTGCGGATTTCACGGCGAATCGACGGCACTTCGATGGCTCGAGCGCGAAGATCTTTGGTCGATCGGCCTTGAATAATATCTGCGAGCCAGTTGACGACAAAGGAAAACTTGCGCAAGTTGGAGCGGCAGATTTCAAAGCGGAGGAGCTCAAGCAGCTCTGCTTCTTGTGCTAGGCGAGGGCAACGCACGAGGACTAATTCTTGCACGCGACCAAACATTTCATCGGTGTTTTCAAGGCCATGCGCGCCGAATGCATAGCAATTGCTACACAAGTCGTAGCCTTCGCAAGTCGAGCATCGGAAACGATCGCCGACAATTGGACTGACAGAGCACACGGCGCAGCGAGTGCCTTGGTGAGTAAATTTCTTCTCAAAGTTCTTCATCACGACTGTCTTGGCCACGGTGGCGATTGAGCCCAAGAACGATTTCGTCAAGCCACCACGAGACGATCCGACTTCTGTCGCGGCGGCAGGAGGCGCGCCGCCCAAAAAGGAATTGGACAGGAAGCCCCCGCGGCGCGAATCTTCGGCGCCGCTGCCGCCTGTTGCTGCAAAGGAAACATTCGAGAAGCGCCGAATGAGCGATGGAGGTGTTGGGCCTGAGATCGAAGCTAATGAGAGTGTCAAGGAAGAGTTTGAGGGCGAAAGAATACCAGAGTCTGGAGAAGTGTCGTCGTCAAGGGGCGCTGATGTGTCAACTTCAGGATGCGAGATGAATCGAGCACGTTCGGGATGGAGGTAGCGCTTTGTGTGGAGGACAAGCTTGCTAGGAACATCGTTGGGATTTGGACCGAGGAAAACATGGCTGCTGCACTCAGCATCGGCGGGAGACGCACCGACATAGTCCTCGTCGCGGGGCTCCAGTACCAATTTCACATCCGTGGCGACGACAGGGCGTTGGAGATTGTAATAGGCGACCTTGACATGGTGCTTGGTCTTGAGGAAGGGCAGAATGACATCCTTGAGTTCCGTGACGAGCTCCGCCGGCACATTTTGGAGCACCATGTTGGTTTCCATGTTGAGTCGAGCCTATATTGACCAAATTCAGGGATAATCGACAGAAGTATGGAGTACATTTGTGCCAAGCAGAGGACGGAGGATGCGAGAAGCGCCGTCGCGGTGGTTGAACGGCACTTTCTCAAGGAATGCATCCAAAATGGCTGGGTCGTATGGCTGCGTGGCAGGTGGAATGACGTCCGTGTGGAGCTTCCACTTGTTGCTGACCTAAAGGAGCTGTCAAAGACAAAGAATGTCGCGAGTCTTACAATATCGTCTTCATCTTCACGGTAGAACTGCGGCTGTGGCATAGGCGGCGGCGTCGATGGTGGAGTATTGTTGATCGACTCATTGCTGGCGCGAATTTCAATCTAGGACGAGCATGAGACCATGACAATTGAAAACGAGTACATGCTGCGCAGCGAGCTGAGCCTCGAGCTTCGAGATCTTGACTTGGTTCTCTTTGAGACGTGTGAATTGCGCCGCTTGTTCAGTGTCGAGAGTCGTTTCGAGCTCTTGGATGCGAACCTTTTGAATCTTGATCTCGTCGTCTTTCATCCTGGATAGAGAGAAAACATGTCAAATGCATAATAAAACAAGGTCGTACTTGAGTTCTTGCTCCTTTCGGTCGAGATCTTTGACGAGCATATTGTTTTCATTGCGCAGAGCGGCGATTTCGGCATCTTGCGCGGCTTTTTCGGATTTGCGTGCACTGTCAGACGAATCGCTTCCTGTGCTCGATCGATTCGCCGTTGCAATGGCGGTATTGAGTGACTCTAAATTTCGTCGGCGATTCTTTTTGTTGCTGGCTTCGAGTGTCGTCACAAGCGAGCGCAACGCATCGGTTTCTTCACTCTTGAATTGAATTTCCTGCTGGAGGAACCCAATTTGTTTTTGGGCAGCGTCGAGCTTGGCCACTTCCACGCTCAAGAGTTCGTTTTCGCGAAACACATAGTCGAATTTTCGCTTCCATTCTGTCGCTTCACGCTTCGTTTTGACGTATTCCGTCTCCAAAAATGCCAGTTCACGCAATTTGCCGACTAATTGCTCTTGGATAAGCTTGTTTTGCTCGATCACGCTCTGCTTTCTCGCATACATGTCTTCATTGCTATGCACACTCTGACGGTGCAGCAAACTCGGGCGTTCGTCGTCCATCCTTCGAGAAAATCCACTTTAGCGCCACCTGCGCGTCGCCCCCTTCCTTACCTCGCTCGAGTCAATGAAGTCGATCTACAACTGTATCCGGACACTTTCAAAACCATGCCTTTGTCAAAAACATTTTAAATCCATTTAAAATATGCCTCTTTTTTGAATTGAAGTATGTAGAATTCGTGACACTGTCAGGATATGTAATTCAAAAATAGTTTAAAACATACTGATAGGACAGCACCCATAGAATTTCGCAGAGTTGTTTGACCTTCTGGAAGGGGTTCAACACCTCAAGGGGTTCGGGGTTTAAGGGTATATTAATGTCGAGGGGTGCAGGGGTTTATGAGTTGAATTTTCAATGCAGGGATGAATACCCCGCGAGTTATGAACTCGTTGGCTTGCGCTTTCGGTCGTTTGCGAGCATTCAAGGTCTTTGCAATTTAGCGTTGTTTCCTGGAAATAGGACGTCTTGTCAGTTTCGTGGGATTCGCGTTTTTTTCTCGAGGAAATGACGTATTGATGGACCCAGAACTGAGGGGACGAGATCGACTAGATATGAGTGTTTTGCCAATCATGGTTTCGACAGCATCGAGCCACGAATTAAGCGTTTCGAAGAATCACTGTCTTCAAGGTTTCCCCTGACTTCTAGGGGGCGTTGACCACTTGTACGTTGAATTAACCTCTTGTCGGGAACAAATCCGAAACATCGTAGACTTGTCAGCAGGCCAAAGTGAAGTGCAGGTTATTGCGAAGGCTCTGATTTTCGTTTCTTCTTCTTCTTGGAGGACTCAATCTCTGTTGTAGATCGTATCCAAGCATTGGGATTCATGGCATGGAAAACGGAATGACTCAACAGTGCGGGTGTATCCGTGGCTTGACGTGGTCGAGGAGTTGGTCTTTCAGGATAACAAAGGATCGATCAAACACATCCATGATTTTGCCTTCATCTTGAATCAATTCGAGGAACTGGATAGACTCGACGACATTATGATCCACAGCTATTTGCACAAGTACGTCGAGACCCAACTTCGTTCTGAAATGATAATCCACGGAGGCTTCGTGTCACTGCTCAACCAGGCGGAATGGAGATCCATGTGTCAATCCATGTCCTAAAAACCACCGACACCACATCGTAAGCATCGAGAGAAACGGGAAAAACGGTGCGCCTTCCAGTCGAAATGGCGGGGCTAGGTCAACTTGGCTCCATGCAACTGCTTCACTGCATACACTCTCTGGCGTCAAGGTACAACTTGGACCACACTGCGACGTAAATGAGTCGAACACAGGGGAAAATAGAGCTTTAAACGGAGCATGGTTTAAATGCTTGATGATTTCCTTCGATTCGATGAGCCCCATATCAAGTGCAATTTGGCGCAACTTGTTCATGAGCAAAACGTAGTGACTGTGTTCAGCTTGCATCTCCAACGGGAGTTCGTGTGCACCCCTGAAACACCACGGCTTTCGAGGAGCCCGAAACCAGAGCGTCCACAGCTCCATGCATGTCGGAAGAGAGGCTGGTGACGAGTCGCCTCTGGAGGCAAGGAGGGCAATGACTTGCATTCCAGGGTCTTTCGCAGGATACAGCTGCAAGAAGGCCCTGTGAAATGTTTTCTTCGACGTCGGATTGTCCATTGCAGCAATTTCGTCCTCAGTAAGACCAGTGGCAGCAATGAGCTCTCGAATTACGATAGCTGCCTTCTCCAACTTGAGCTTGGATTTCCTGTCGCGAACGTCGTCTATGTGTAAATGTCGAAGAGGTGGACTCGAATTCGTGCCGTTAAACCACACCAACCATGCACCGATGCAGTTGTTTGGTCGGTATTTCCATCCTATCGGCAACACTGCACTTTGGCTATTGATTGATGTGGAATAGTTTTCCCTTCCATAAGGCACATTTACCACGGCGGAGTCTTCCTTCAGGTGGTCTTCGGTCTCTGCATCGTCTCTCTGTCGCTTCCATTCAGCCGTGGATGCCACTTTTCACGTAATTGGCTCGAATGAAAGAATTCCGCCAATGACATTTCGATCGTTTGTTCGTTCAGTCGTTCATTCGATCGACTATTTCCTCCATTGGGCATTTGGATGTCTTCTCCACAGCGCAGGTGTCATGTGCTTCTTCACGACTTGACACATCGTAGCAGGCTGGATCCAGCTCTGGACCGACGGGTCAAACGTCTTTGCAAATAGGAGAAAAACTTCCTCAAAGAGCCTCGTCAAAGTTTTGTCATCCATAGCTTCGACGGCATCTAACGACGGTGCCAAGCTTTCTTCAAGAATCAACTCTTCCAATGCTTTCATGACAGCTTTTGGAGCTTTCAACTGACCAGTGGTGCGACGGAAGGGTACAAAATTCGACCGTTCGTCGCCGCGAAACCAAAGCCACCACATTGTTCGACATGGAGTGGATTCGTCGGCAGGTCGAACCACAACTGGAGGTGCCGGTGGTTTCGTTGGAGTGGATTCGTCGGCAGGTTGAACTATAGCCTTTGGCCTCGAAGTCTTCTTCACTTTCTTTGATGCCGCTTGAGCAAATTTGGGATGCTGCATCCAAACGGAAGGTTCCAAGTGATGGACAATCGCATAGCTAAACATGAGCTCATGGACTCTAGGCTTGACTTCCTCAACGAATTGTTCTTTAAAGATGGAAAACGTTTGATCAAACACCTTCATGAGCGCATCTTCATCCTTGATTGCTTCCAGTGCTGAACTGGACTTGACGATATAATGATCTACTGCCGTTTGCACCAGAGCTTCCATTGAACGCTTCGTTTTGGTATAAAAATCCACCGAGTCTATGTGCCATAGGTTGTGTCGGCAATATGGAACGCCATTTGTCAAGAATTTGTGTCCCAAGTACCAACGACACCACATCGTGCGTATTGAGAGGAATGGGAAGAAAGGTTTGCCGTCCTGTCGAAACGACGGATCCAACTCGACGTCGAGCCATGCGTGGGCCTCCTTGCATGAGCTCTGTGGCGTTAAACGACATTTTGGACCACATTGCGCAACGAATGCTTGAAACACCGGGACAAACAAAGCTTTGCATGGAACATTTGTGAGCCTTTCCACCGCTTCTTCCGATTCAACTAGCCCCAAATTGACTGCAATCTGGCTCAGCTTGGCAATAAACTTGCAGTGGCGATCGTGCTCTGGTTGTATCTCGGATGGCATTTCTTCGGTTGTGAGTTTGCTCCATCGTACCGGCTTTGCAAAGTAAACCACTTGTTCCACAGCTCATTACAAGTAGGAAGTAACACCGTCGTGTCAACGTCATTGTTACTGGCACTGAGGTAGACGATTCTTGCGCCTGGGTCTTTGGACGGATAAAGCTTCTCAAATGCTTTGTAAACGTGTTCAACAAGGCGCTGTTGTCCATCTCGGCAATAACGTCCTCAGAAAGACCCGAGGTGGCGATCAATTCTTTCATCAATATTGTCGTCTTTAGCAATCTCTGCTTGGAAGACATGTCGTCAATGTCGTCAAGATGTATAAATCGAAGGGGTGGTTCGCGTTTTGTGCCATGAAACCATTTTTTCCAAGTGCCAACCGCTTGGAGTGTAGATCCATCCTTCAGGCACGACTGCTCGGTGATTCGGCAGTTTTGATAGAAGTTTCGTCGCGGTGGACGCGATGGAGACGCTACTTGTCGACGTTGGTCGAGAGTTGACTCCCTTGGAGATGTGTTTAGAGTCTGGAATGTCTTGGCCTCTTCTATCGATTAAGGAGTCGTCGTCATCACTGTCAGATACGACGAAGTGAATCGACGCTCGTCGAACTCGTCGTTTTGGAGACTTCATGTGGCTTGGAATCGATTCGTGCGCGATTGGTAGTTGGTGCACCTCGGTGGATTGACACAGTTGACCAACGAATTGAGCATCGCCAAGACGTAGCCGCGCTATTCCTCGCCGCGCCAGGCAATAGCTCTTCCTTCCATTGGGCAAATACTTCTCGCTCAAGTATATCTTGTCCTCTCCGTTGTCGTAGTCATGGATCCTTCGCTTCCTTCCAACCATGGATGATACTTTTCGTCTTATTGGTTCGAATCAAGAGTTTTTGCCAATTATCATCGATCATCTGTTGGCCTCTCAGTGGAAGCGACATCAAAGGGCTAAGCAAAACTAATGGCAAAGTTGAGGGTCGCATAAAAATTTGACCCTCGCGCGTGAGGGTCGCATAAAAATTTGACCCTCAACTTTGCCATTAGTTTTGCTTAGCCCTTTGATGTCGCTTCCACTGAGAGGCCTTCACGTGCTTCTGAACAACATGGCCCATTTGAGTAGGCTTGATCCAGCTCTGGACGGCCTGGTCGAATGTATTTGGAAAGACATGGTCTTTCATCACTCCTTCACCCAGAACTCTGACGACGTTAATCGAAGTAGCAGCCCTTCGTCGACGACCAAGTCTTCTAAGGACTTCATCACGACTTCAACGATAGTCGACTGATCACGTGTGTGGGAATATGGATCAAATTCCGACAGCGTCGCCTTGAAACCAAGCTGCTACTTTTTGCGACAAGTTGTGGATTTGTCGGTATCCAGAACGGCTGATGGAGGTAGAGTTGACTCTTTTTTGGGAGGTTTCTTCGCTTTCTTGGATTCACCAACGAACTCAGGGTGCAGCTTCCAACACGAGCGGTTAAGGTGATGAACAAGGGAATAGCTGAACATTCGTGGGTGTATCGCAGACATTTCCTTGCCCACGAATTGGTCTCTGAAGAGGGGAAATGTTTTGTCGAAGACGTTCATAAGCTCGTCCTCCAGTTGGATCGCTTCGAGGGCTTTTAGATTGCACTATTCGGTTATCCAGCGCAACTTGAATAAGCGTATCAATTCCACGCCTTGTTTTGTCAATCCAATCCGCCGAGTCTTCGTGCCATTCGTAGAATTTCCTGTACGGAATGGTGTGCGTTGGGTTGTCATGCCCTAAAAACCACCGCCGCCACATCGCTCGAAGAGGCAAAAAAGGGAAGATAGGTTTATCGCCCAGTCGAAATGTTGGATCTAGAGTGACCTTGAGGAAGGGCTTGGCCTCGGTGCACAAGCTCTCCGGGGTCAAGCAACAGTCTGGGCCACACTGGGTCACAAACGCTTGAAACACTAGCGAGAAGAGAGCTTTGCGAGGGGCATCTGAGAGCTTCGCCACTGCTGATTTGGTTTCAACTAGCCCCAAATTGAATGCGACTTCAGTCAACTTGGCAATGAACTTGCTATTGCCAATGTGCTCTTCCTGAAACTCACTTGGCATTTGTTTAACAGAAAGAACTCGCCAGGGTTTCGGCTTGGCACCAAACCACTCCATCCACAGCACGAAGCAAGTAATATGGGAGGTAGAATCAGTTTCTTCACCAGCGAGGGTGATAATATTCACCTTTGGATCTTTTGAAGGGTACAATTTCTCAAACGCCAAGTGAAACATGTCAGCAAAGGCCTCTTTGTCCAAATTTTCAAGCGTGTCTTCCGTGAAACCGGTGGCAGCGATCAGTTTTTGCACAACTTTGGCAGTCGTTCTCAACTTGTTCTGGGATGTCTTGTGTTTTATAGCGTTAATTTCAATATGACGAAGCGATGGATCGGTTTTATTGCCATGAAACCAAGCAACCCACATTCTACTTCCAGTCTTCAGGCACAAGAATACTCTTGTTTGAATTTGGTGCACTTGTTTGAGACTCGGCCATCGTTGAATCGAATCTCGGGTCTGATCTTTCTTTTTTTTTAGATGGTACTTTTTCCCGAGCGTCAGCATTCACAACCACTGTTTCATTAGCCTTGGTCGGCAATTGTTTGGGGGCTTTGAGGACCGCTGTACATTGCTTTGGCGAAATTCCTTGATGCCTTGGTGTGTTATTAGACTTTGAGATCGCGGAAGCTTGCCCAAAATTCTTCTCGTCCAGTGACACTAGCGAGGAAGTACAGCTGTAGTGCCATCAGTCGATGAGCCTTCTTCATCACTGCCCGTCGATGAGTCTTCGTTTTCGCTGTCAGACGACACAAAGCGGATCGCTTCACGACGGACTCGTCTTTTTGGAGAGTTTGCGCGTCTTGGTAGCGATTCTGCAGCATGCCTCTTCTGGTACTCCGATGCTTGTTCTGGTGCACTGGCGTGTAGAACGTCACCAAGACGCTGTCGAGCTATTTCCCGTCTAGCTGTGCAGAAGTTTTTCCTCTTATGCGTCGCACTTCCCTCATCTGAGTGATTTCTCTCGTCTTCTTCGTCATCTGTATCGTCGATCCTTCGCTTCCATCCAGCATTCCAAATTCAAAATGGCGCGCAATTAAATCTTTTCCATCATTGAATTTTTTTAAAACGTATTTTATCATGGGAATCCAAGTTGCCGCTGTGCGCTGTGCTGTGATGTTAATCCTGACAAGAAGAGATTAATGGCTCCAGCAAGGATAGTCATACTGGTGCCCCTATTGCCTCGCACTCTATTCTAATTGTGATACATGAACAACATTGCGTCTATGACATGGTTTATTCCCGAGAAGATCCAAGTCGATGCATAGAGACTCCGATGCAAGCATGACGTTGCCGCAAGGCCATCTTCGGCACCAGTGGTTTGAATGAATGAGCATGGAGAAGCATCACTGGATTGTAGTGTATTTGTCTTTGAGATTCTTGATCGATGACGCTGCATCTCCTAGAAACATCGCTCAGCTTATTCAATGGATGTTTACGTAGTGTTTTTCGCCTTGGACGCCTCGAGCAGCTTGACAAGCGTTTTCCTTCCTGCCACGGGTAATTCTTTTGGAGACACTTCCAATCACCTTCGATCGAGGGTTTGTTCATGTGCAGGTCCAATTTCCATGCTTGACCACTTCATATCCTCCTCTCGTGTATTAGTTTTGCTTAGCATTTGGATGTCTTCTCCATAGCGCTGGCGTCATGTGTTTCTGTACAACATGGCACATAGTGGTGGGCTGGATCCAGCTCTGCACCGACGGGTCAAAAGTCATGACGAAGATTGGAAAGACTCGCTCGAAGAGCTTCATGAGTGCTTTGCTACCCAGGATCTCGACAGCATCAATCGATGAAGCGAATGCCTCATCAAGAACTAAGTCTTCCAAGGCTTTCATAACCTCTTTGGGGGCATTCGACAGACTGCTGATATGGCGAAATGGCACAAACTCGGACCTCTCGTCGCCACGAAACCAGAGCCACCACATGTTACGGCACGGTGTCGATTTGTCGGCAGGCAGAACTGTAGATGACAGCGACGTTTTTGGACTTTCCTTCGTTTCTTTCTCTTTCTGGGATGTTGGAACAAAGTCGGGATGCTGCTTCCAATTGAGGTAGCGGACAATAGAAAAGCTAAACATTAGCGGATGTATTCGCGACTTGATGGATCCCACAAACTGGTTTCTGAAAAACGGAAGTGCTCTTTCGAAGACACCGACGAGAGCAACTTCGTCTTGGATTGCTTCAAGATCTTTGACCGATTCAACAACACGATGTTCCAAGGCAGACTGCACCAGCATGTCGAGACCACGCTTCGACTTGTCGATCCAATCCACCGAGTCTTCGTGCCATTTTTTAAACCTCCGGTATGGAATGCCACTCGTCGTGGAGTCTTTTCCTAGGAACCACCGCACCCACATGGTTCGTATCGACATAAACGGGAAGAATGGTTTGCCACTCAGTCGAAATTCTGGGTCCAACTTGATCTGGAGAAAAGGTTTGGCGGCCGAGCACAAACTCTCAGTCGTCAAACGACAGATTGGACCACTTTGTGCAACAAAAGCTTGAAACGCCGGTTTGAGAATAGCTTTGCGAGCTTCTTCTGACAGATTTGGCACTGCTTCTTTAGAGTCAACTAGCCCCAAGTAAAACGCAACTTCGCACAGCTTGGCCACGAGCTTGGTGTTATTGCTATGGTCGCCTTGTAACTCGGGCGGCATTTCTTTGGCTAACATCAAACGCCAAGGTTTTGGTTTTCCGTCAAACCATTCAATCCACAGCTTTGAGATAGTTGGAAGAGAGGTTGGAGCAAGACTTGTGATGTTTACCCTTGGATCTGTGTTTGGATACAGTTTCTCAAAAGCTTTGTTGAAAGTGTCAGCAAAGGCGTCTTTTCGCATGATAGCAATCGCGTCTTCAGTTAAACCAGTGGCAGCAATGAGTTCTTGCATGACGAGAGCTGTGTTTTGGAAGTTTTCCTTGGATTTCACGTGTTTCACGTCGTCAATATGAATATGGCGAAGCGGCGGATCTGCCTTACTTCCGTGAAACCACGCGACCCATGCTCCAACGCAGTTGTTTGGATGGTACTTCCAGCCCTCTGGGAGCTCAGCTCGTTGATGTATTGTTGTAGCGATGATGGAGATTTTTCAGCTGAGTGAAGGCGAGTACTATCGCGCACTAACGTTACCTTAGATTTCGATTGCGAATCTTCGGGGGGTTCGACGAGGTCATTCGTTTCTTCATACAGCGTCGTTCGTTGCTTTGGCGACTTCGGTGTAGGTTTCGTGACCATGGAGGCGTCATTCAGGTCTGGTGTTTTTTTGGATGGAAATGCCGGGTTTATGGAAGCTTTATGGGCTGATGGGACTTTACTGACCCCTGCAGATGAAGTTGTGCAGTTTATCGATGAGCCATCTTCATCACTATCCGTCGAGGAGTCCTCTTTTTCGCTGTCAGACAATATGAAACGAATCGCTTCACGGTGGACTCTTCTTTTTGGAGAATTCGCTCGATTGGGGATAGATTCTGGTGCCTGTCTTGTATGGCGCACATCTGCAACTTGATGTGTAAGAGCAGGTTGCGTGTCACCCAGACGTCGTCGAGCCAACTCCCGTCGCACCATGCAGAAACTTTTCCTCTTGTACGTCGTACTGCCATCGTCTGAGTGACTTCTGTCGCCATCTTCGTCATCCGTGTCGTCGATCCTTCGCTTCCATCCAGCCATTGGAATCCAGAAATGGCGCGCGATTGGATCTTTTTTTTCAAACATCGAAAAAAATATTTTTACGATGTCGATCAAGTTGCCGCCATCTCCGCTGCGGTCCTTTCCCTCATTGTTTATTGTGAAAAGCAATAAGTTGCATCTTTGCAAACGGTCCATCCACAAGAAGATTCGAGATCCAAGCTCCTTGCTCGCACGTGGACGGCTCAACCGCATAGCACTATCATCAGAGACCGCAAGAGTAAGTCATCGAGGGAGCTTGCGAGGTGGCATGGAGAAAGTTTAGACTTCAGCGCCTTTGCGGTTTTTGATATTCTTGAATTGCACCCAGCTTGGATCGGTTTCCACTACTTCGCACAAAAGGACTCCTTTCGCGTTTCATTCCTTCATGAACATGACGCCAAGAAGATAGTATAGCAGAGAGGAGCAAGCTCCATCCATAAATCCCATTCACATGACATTTGAGTTCTTTGATGCCGCGCTCGTATGCTTCAAATTGGCTTATGTCTTGTCTTCTGTAGCTTCTCCCAAGACGACCTCAATCGCTCTACGCCATTCGCGTGGTGCTTCCCGCTGTTGACGAAATGGCGCTTCAGCATCAACTGCGATCTTTTGGATGTCATCTACTGTAGTGTGTTGATGTCGCGCCAGTGTCACATGACAGATAGTGCAACGATTGGCTTACTTTTTCTCTCCATCGTGTTGCAACGGACTTTTGACAAAAGTGGGGGCTATTTAGAAAATTTAGACAGAAGTGGACGCCTCTGACAAAAGTGGGGGGCCTTTCATGGATGTTTTCACCGGCCCCCACATTTGTCACATTGTCATTAGTTGGTCTCCTGAAATGGAAAGATCACGACTCGTATGCACCAAGTGTCGCTCGGATTTCTCTTGCTCGCGCAATTTGAAAGCGCATCAGCAGAGACGAATCTGCAAAGAAACTCGTGATCACAAGTTACGAGAAAAACGCCTGGATGCTACCAAGGCGGCTCTTAAAAAACGAGATGTTGAGCGCAAGCGCCAAAGCTATGTGCACAAACTAGAACGTTGTGATATTTGCGCCGGCATTGCAAGAAAATGGGTGCATTCTACCAATTGCGAGCACAAGTTGCATGCCAAGTGCTACGACACTTATAAGCAGCGCCATCCAATCTATTGGCGTCGTGATTACAGCAAGTTTGATGATATTCACATTTCATACTAATTTTTCAAAAAGTTGCGCAACCACACTATTAACACTATTTTATGTATTTGTCCCCCCACATTTGGAAGATTCCTGACAAGAGGATCAAAAGCCCCACTTTTGAAATTGCCCCACTTTTGTCAGACGTGTCCCACTTCTGTCTAAATTTTCCTAAAAGCCCCCACTTTTGTCAAAAGTCCTGTTGCAACCATGCTGCATCGCTGTACGCGGACGATCCGGCGGATGCTCTCGACGCAAAGACGACCAGCACTGAGAGATTTAGTCGTCCTTGCACCAGGCCTTGAAGAGAAAGCTGGTCTTAAGGCTGGTGATGTCGCCAAGATCATTGCCGATGAGTCCAAGACAGATCCAGCCACGCCATTCCGCTTGAAGCTCCCTGATAGTTTGGAATGCCCTTGGGTTTCGGCTGACGATGTCGTTCTACTCGATCCTCTGGCTGCGCAACCTCCGCCAGAGCCACCAGCGAGCCACGAATGTTGTGGATCGAGTTGTCCAAATTGCGTCTGGATTGCACACTGGGAAGCTTGTCAAGCATGGGAAAAAGAGCAACAGCAGACTCCAAGGCATCCCATGTAATCAAGGTCTGATTGCAGTTTTGGTGTGTTCGTTGGTTGAAACTGTCGTGGCCATCATTGGCAAACGACAGGACATGTGGGGATACTCATTCCATGGCGGTGGCAGTCGC
Organism: Aphanomyces cochlioides; assembly: GCA_019828595.1. Classification (NCBI taxonomy): domain Eukaryota; phylum Oomycota; class Saprolegniomycetes; order Saprolegniales; family Verrucalvaceae; genus Aphanomyces; species Aphanomyces cochlioides. The sequence goes on from JAHQRK010000004.1 coordinate 425,125, forward strand.
TTCTCGGAGCGCCATCGTGTGCTCTTTTCTCTCTCCAACATGGACGCTGATCGCAAAAACCTTGGCATCGCATTGCGCCGAGGCGCTCGAGGGCTCTTTATCTCATCACCAGATGACTCGACGCAACTTGCAGCTGGTATAAACTGTGTATCCTGGAAGGTTTTTTGAGCAAGTTCTAGCCAGGACTGTGCTGCGGGACGTCCTTCCGACAACTCCTCGCCATGAAATTCGCTTCGTGGTCCAGTGCAGCTCGACGTGGACATTGAATACCATGATCGAAAGGTGCAAAGAAATTGCGACCAAAACTGGCTTGGACTACATTGACGCCGTGCTGTATCCTGCTGCACTCTTATCACCTGAAGTCCAAGGAAAGGTAGGGAGTAAATCCCTTCGTCATCTAGTGGAAAACGCAATCGTTTAGGCTCAGGTTCAGGAACTAGTCGCCATTTGGGCTGCAATGACTGGTCTCGTCGATGCTGGAGCAGCGCGACACATTGGCGTCTGTGACTTTCAGGTCCATCAATTAGAGATACTTTTCCATCGCTTTCCGACCAGGCCGATTGAAACCTATTGCTTCAAGAGCGTGACGCCATTTATGCCCATGGTTCACACTACCCACTTTTGCCACACAAAAGGCATCGATGTTATTGCATGCTTTGCGGTCGACTTGGAAACACTTTCCTTCAAAGAAAAGGAAGAATGGAAGGTTCTGGCGACGTCTATCGCCGTATCCCATCAGAAAGTACACGTCGTATGCAACTTACCGTCAGAGACCATTCGCGGGGATACGCATGCCGTGGCCATCAATCAAACGACAGTGCAACATGACGTAAATTCTGAGTCCCCGCGAGTACGCAAAATCGCGATTTTTCGACTCATTGATGTCGTAGACGCATTTTGAAGTGCTCGCTGCTTGGTTGACTCAACGTGGTCTTATTGCAGTGCCCTCAGTCGAAGGCGACGAGCCCTACGAAGATGGCATGTGCGATGCTCTCTTTTCACTGTGTCATCCATTCTCGAGGGAGCCCACGGCCGCTGCGCCGACGAATCCTCACCAGTTCATCCTCAGCAAGGAGGAGATGGCGCGCATCAACGGATTGAGTTCTCAGTGATCTTCGAATGAAAATATAGAATCAATTTTTATTGGTCAATAAATAAATCATTTAGCCAATTAAAAATTAGAAACAATTAATAAAGCAATTTAATTGGCACATTATATTACATTTAAGCCAATGCAAATGGATTATTTCGGAATAGATGATTTTAATTGGCTAATTAAATTAAGATTTTATCCAATAAAAATTGGATTTTCCAAGTGAGGTTCAAATTCGAGTATGGTGGCCAAGAAGCGAGCGGCAGATAAGTCGACGGACCATGAAAAGGACGTTGAACGTCTCGCGGAGAAATGGACAAATGCGGTATGTATTCCTGTTCAACCTTATTTGTCTTATATCAAGTAGAAGTCTATCTCTGCGTACGATGCCTCAATGGTCTCGCATATCTTTTCAAGTTTCTTGTCCCCGACAAAATGCAACGACGAGACAGCCAAGCATGCGTTGTCCGTCTTAGCCTCGACGGGATACTTGGAGAATTATTTATGGCCACAATTCTCAGCGGACTCCCATGGAAAAGATGCTGCTTTGTTGCTCTCGATTTTGACACTTGCGAATGAAAAAGGACAGTTTTGGGCATCTGTGGATGGTGCAAAGTTTGCGTCGTTTTTTGACGTCCTTGCCCGCTTCAAAATGAACGCAACGTCACTTAGTTTGCATGAACAAGCTCTAATCTTGCGATTCCTTATGCAAAGCATACGGCAGCTGGAACATGAACACATTGCAAAGACAATGCTCAAGTTCACATCGCTCCCAGTCTGGACGCATCTTACAGACACTCAGCGCAACATAGTCTTTGCAGACCATCCAAAATTGAAGCGGCATTGGCAAAATCGGCAAGCCAAAGCAGCTCCGAGCAGTCCAGCCGCCAAAAAGCGCAAGATCGAAACAATCGACCTTGAAGCCGACTTTTATCCCCATCTTCTCCGCGATCTCAAATCCGCACTTGGCATAGCAACTGACGACGACAAGGCCCCAGACGCAGTGCATTATGTCGCACATGCCTTGGATCTCTGGATCGATCTCATTAGCCAGCTCCCAACGCGACGTTTCCTCCGCACGCTTCTCCTCAATCAACATCTCTTGCCCGCATGCCGGCATAGCGAACTCGCCAAGCAGCATGTTCTACTCACCAAGCAAGTCGAGTTGCTTCATTTCTACGTACATTTCCCAATCGACGACCAAACGGGACATGCATGGAGCTTGGTTGAACACAAGAACGAGCTCGCCAGTCGCGTGCATGCCTTCCAAGTTGCCGCGTTTGCTGCTGACCCTGCGCTTCAAGCATTGTCGCTCTTGCCCATGTCGTCTCTCAGCAATCGCTCCATCCTACAGACACAACTGGCACTAATTCCTGACGAAATCCTTGTTCCCTTTGTGGCATCCATGGGTCTCGTTGCCGATGAACAGGCTGACCTTGTCGATGTATTCATGGATCGCTTTATGCTCCATGCGCCCCCTGCGCTTACGTCTTTGCCGCTCTTTCCGACAGAGACAGACATGTGGGCGTCCGACTTGGCCTCCCATGGCCACATTTTATCAACCCGCAAACTCAACTTGCAATTCCTCAGTCTGGCCGATTACCTCTACCGCAACTACGAGCTCCATCGCCTAGAAGCGGCGTATGGCGTCCGAGAAGACCTTGAAAATGTCATCCGTGCACTCGGGGCGTCCGTCATTGGTCGCCGAACCGTCTTTGAGCGACGTCATTCCATGGCGGCTGCAATTGAAAGCATTAAAGTCGTTCGTGTGGATCAACCTGCAATTGGAGAACTCCATCCTGCTCAAGTTGTCGCCCAAATTACGCTGGACTTGCCTACCCAAGCTGTGACTGACTGGGATGCTGTCCAGACCGGCGAAGTTCTCTTTCTTGTTTGGCTTCAGCCTCCTGAGCAACCACATGAAGAATCAAAACCAGAACTCAACTTTGCCGAAAGCCATGGCGTTCACGGCGTCCGCGGCGTTCAAGTCTTGCAGCTTTTGGACGGACATGGCACTGCTATAGGCGAATTGCAGGAAGATGGCACACTCTCACAAGGCAAAGGCGCCCGTCGCGTCCTTCGCGTGAGTTTGGATGGTGCACAGTACGCTCTTGACGTTGCGAATGGTGCTACGGATATTTACACGAATGTCAATCTCGTCGTCCGTCGTGATGCTAAAGTCAACACGTTCAAGGCGCTGTTGGATACCCTGCAAGACATTTTGCGTCAAGACATCCAGCAAGTTATCCCTTCTTGGTTCTCCGACGTCTTCCTCGGCTATGGTGACCCGGCATCAGCGCACTATTCTAGTCTAGCTTCCTCCGAGAAGAAAGTGCCGCTCTTTGACACATTTGTGGACGGTCAGCATGCTTTGTCTTCGTTTCCTTCACAGAAAGTCTCTCTGGTCGATTCAAACACTGGCAAACCAATTGAAAACCCAGCTTCCGTTGCGGCACCTTTCACGCTCATCGGAAGCTCCACCGACGAAAGCCTCGCAATCCAAGGAACGACATCAACTAGTGCGTCAACGACATCAACGATTCGTTTCACACCAGGACAAGTCGATGCAATTCAATCGGGTATGCATCGTGGATTGACGGTTGTCGTTGGACCTCCTGGTACTGGTAAAACTGACGTCGCAGTCCAGCTCGTCTCGAACTTGTACCAAGCACTCCCTAACGAACGCATCGTCGTCATCACACAAGCGAACGATTCTCTCGACGACTTTTTCATCAAGCTGGTCGCGAAGAACGTAGTTGATCCTGGCCATTTGCTCCGCTTGGGTGCTGCTTCCAGTGACGACGAAAGAGACCTGAGTCGCGACGGCCGCGTAAAGTTTTTACTCGCCCGCCGTCTTGTTTTGCTCGAGCAAGTCGAGCGTTTGGCCCAGGCGATAGGTGGTGCTGCAGCCACGTGCGGTGCTTCGCATTCATGTGCCCAAGCTCAGTTTTTCTACAAGCGTTATTTGCTACCAGCACTTGACGCTCCTGGTGACCTTCAATCTTTTCTGGAGACTTTTACGCATTCCAACGACAAGGCAGGCGTTTCCGCATACTTGGCTAGACTCTTTCAAGAACTCGACGACTTGAGTGCGTTTGAAGTGCTCCGGACAGTCAAACAACGCGGCGATTTCCTCCTTGTGAAACACGCTCGAGTCATTGCCATGACGAGTACCCAAGCCACGCAGAATCGAGCTCGGCTAGTCGCGATGGGCTTTACTTATAGCACGCTCGTGATGGAAGAAGCTGGTCAAGTGAGCGAGATCGAGTCTCTCGTGGCTATGGTCCTCCAAAAGCAAGCTCACACTCTTGAACGCGTCGTATTGCTTGGAGATCACGCTCAGTTCCCCCCACTCGTCAAGCACACCGCGTTGAAACAGTACGCCAACCTCGACCAAAGTTTGTTCACTCGCCTTGTTCGTCTCGGCGCACCGGTCGTCCAACTCGACCATCAAGGACGCTCAAGACCTTCCATCTCTGCGCTCTTCAAGTGGAAGTACAGGGTACGCTCTCCATTCCAGCCATCTCTTTCTCACAAACTTTGCAGGAGCTCCAAGACTTGGACCCAACCCGACCAGAATTCACCGCGGCTAACCCTGGTTTCCGCCACACAGTTCAGTTCATCGACGTAAGACTTTATGGACGTAGAGCTCCTTGGAGCTAATTGCCGCGTAGGTCTCAGGAGGAAGCGAAGTGTCGCCACGCCCTCTGGCGTTTGAAAACCACCTGGAGGCCATGTACATTGTCCAAGTCTATCAGTACATGCGTCTTGTGGGTTATGACGCCGACCGAATCACCGTCTTGACGACGTACGATGCGCAGAAGAATCTGCTAGAGTCGATGTTCCTGCCTGGCAAGGACAAGTTTGGCCTTCCATCTCGCATTACAACTGTCGACCAGTTCCAAGGCCAGCAGAACGATTACGTCTTGCTCTCCCTCGTCCGCACCAAGGAAGTTGGCCACATCCGCGACGTTCGACGAGCAATTGTCGCTGTCTCCCGTGCACGACTTGGGCTGTATGTGTTTGGGAAGAAAGCGCTCTTTGGCCCTTGTGTCGACTTGACATCAATCATGACTCCTCTCAGCCACGCAACGCTTCTCGAACTCGTGCCGAGTGAGCATGTGGGCAAGACCAAGCGGCAGGAGAAAGACAAGGTTGCCAAGACAGAGACGATTTCAAATGTTCAACAAATGAGCGAATTTGTGGCCAAGATGAAACAATAATAAAGTTTATGCTTCGTTCTCCAGCAACTCAAACAAGCGGTCGGGAGGACGCGCGATGACCGCACGACCGTCTTTGACAAAGATGGGTCGTTCGATCAAACTTGGCATTTTCACCATGGCTTCAATGAGACCTTGTCGCTGGGAGACATCCAAGGGATCTAGTTTATCGAGCTGCATTTCTCCAAACTCTTTGTTGGACGTACGCATCATCAGTATGGGGTTGGGCTTGTCTTCGTTTGGGAACAGCATCAAGAGGATCTCTTCAATTTTAGGAGCGTCCAGTGGCGTCTCGAGGTATTCGACGACATGCACGTCAATCTTCTCGGACGGTGGATGCGATGCATTATATTCCTCGAGCAAAGCATGGGCCGTTCTGGACTTGGAGCAGGATGGATTGTGATACAGCGTCGCCTTGTGCGTCATGCGTCTCGCGATGGTGGTCAAATGGAACTCGTGCACTTCAATACTTGATTTTAATTGGCTAAAATTTTATAATTTCAGGCAATCAAACGTCCTTTAGGTTCAAATAGTGACATTTGAAGACTTATTCCTCTCTTTAAGGACTTATTCGCTGATTTGTCGTTATATTTAGTGTTATTATACCAAGTTTAACTAAGGACAATTTTAGTGACATTACAAATTGTCGTTAAATAAAGGGACATTTCTCCAAGACTCGGACGCATGCCATGCGGTGATGGGATACAGTAGATGTAATGGACGGGTCCACTGTACATAACCCCTGCAAGATCTCGCTCGATGGGTTGCAACTCGAGTCGTAGCGCCACTGAAGCCGTCACGAAGCCGACTCCGCCAGTCTCAAAGGAGCCTGCGCCGCCAACGCCAAACCAAATCCGCGTGCTCTGTCTGTAGGACGCGAGAAGATCCTGCATCGCGGTTCTCACGAGTCAAAATTGTAGGCATGGCTTTCGTACAAGCACAAGTGTGATGCAAGTTCAAGTCGCGGACTTCTTGCATGCGTTTGACCCGTCGGAAGTGCACGTCACCTTTTTGAATGCTCCATACCCGGCGTCTGGCCCAGCGTATGATGATGTGGGCGAGTTCTTTGGCAAAGATGGCCCGTATTACGAATGGTGGAACGTCGACGACTCCAAGTACGGCGGATGGAAGAAATCGCTCGAATATCTCCAAGAACAAGTACAAGCACGCGGTCCTTTCGACGTTGTCGTTGGTTTTTCACAAGGCGCGACTATGGCGACACTTCTCGCGGCGCATTACCAAGCACGGGGTGTAATTCCTTTCAAAGCCGTCGTTCTCGTCTGCGGTCTCGTTCCAATAGACGGTATGCCTTCTGATGTATTTGAAATCAACGTGCCATCGATCCACGTTCTCGGCGAAAGCGATCCAGTCTTCGATCTCGGTCAAGCCCTCGTCGATGTCTACGCGTCGACGCCGTCTCGCCATGTATTCACGCATCCTGAAGGCCACAAGTTCCCAGCGGCCACACACTCCAAGGGCATCTTCGACCAAATTGCGACCATCTTGCGAACACTTTGCTCAAAACCTGAATGATGTATTTTAGATATTAGGAATAAACTGTCTGAACAAAGGTCACTGCCTCGAGAGTTACAACCCACCAAGCTGGACAAAGCTACCCCATGCCAGGGCTGAGGATAGCAGAGCTAAGCTCCATACAGCTCGCTACGCTTCCCAGGACGTAGAGGCCATCGCGCTGCTAGCAGAGTTGTCTAAGGTGCAAGCTCACGCAGTCGTAGCTATCCTGTTAACCCATGCGCAAGCATCGCGACATCAGGAAGAGTTAGAAAGGCAATGATTCATGGCCAAGACGATTCTGTCAATGCAATCGAACGCTCGATCTAGTGATTCGAGGAAGGATGAACTTTGATGGGAGGAATGAGTTACAGTGGTCCGTCGCCGTTGCCATGATGAGCTGAGAGAGATGTTGTGAATGGAATATTGTTGATAATGGAAGATTATTCAGACTCTGCGGCTGCCGTCTTCGCCTTTGTGCGGTTGTTGAGGTAATGCATCCAGTGGAGACCTTGTTGCTGATGCACCATGTCTCGGAAGGTGTCGTGGGCAATCATCTATACATTCCAAGAAGCTCAACCTGTGCCTTTGTGGAGGAAGATCGTACCTGTCGAAACTTTTCGTCGTCCAATAAATCGAGGAACGTCAACGCATGGGGATAGCTAATCAAGACCGTCATGCTTAAACCAACTGCTGACTTACTTGATGTAGCGTGCATACTCTGGTTTCTTCCAGTACTTGAGGTACTTGAGGTAGTTGAGGAACGCCGGGTCGTCAAAATACTTGTTGATGGCAAGATCTACATAGTCGGTGAAGCTCAAACCATGGCTTCCTTCTCCTACGGTTCAGATACGATGGGCTGGCCAGGCACTGGATGAATTCCAGTTCGATCTGGAAGCGGATGTCATCCGTCGGGAGTGTGTCCATCCTCGAAAAATGGTCTAATCGAATTAAGTGCGGATTTAACAATAAATTATGGATATTAATAAATATATTGTTGAACAATAATTTATTTTTCTCTCAACCTCAGGTGCAGGCCCTTAAGTCGAAGTGTTTCCTCAACCAAGTGAAACATGACAATCTACTCAATCGCACAATATATTCTACAGTAGTCGCTCCAGTCAAGCCACTTAACGACGCAATTGCCATATTCCACGGCTTTGGAATCGCCGTTGAATCATAGCTCCCTCTCACCCTTCAAGTTCATTTCCAGCACTTACCCGCCTCTCATGTGCAAAAGAGCTTAGCTATTATCGCCGCGATTAAAGTCAGTCCACATTGAGAAGACAGAAAGGTTAGTGAGGCAGCGAAATAATCTCATTAGGTCGGTCTCTTTGGAAAAGAGCGTCGTTGGGGGGGATTTCTTCGCCCAGAGTCGCACTATGACTGCCTTTTTCGTCATGAAACAGTGTCTAGTACCTTCGCAGAAGATCCAATATGCGGCTAAAGATGAAAGGCTGAAGCACAGACGAAGTACAAAGAGCGAAACGAGAGAGCTTAGGTTGCGTCGGCGTCGATGAAAATTATTGTCAATGAGATTCCAATTTATTGGAAAATCCTCATCCGGATAATGTTATCCGGAAGATTACTTCTTTTTGAGGATTCAGGAGGGAGACAAAAGCTTTTGCAACCGTTCAGTTGCGACGAGAGGAAGAAGGCAACGATGGACAAGCTCATGCTCGACAAATTCAAGAACGTCCTCGACGATGCGTAAGTAAAATACGTTCCCGCGCGAATTGGCGTTTTTTGCGGGGAGAAATGGCGAGGAACAGAGGTGTAATGATGTCTGAATAGGAAGGGCATGGTCAAGTCCCGCATGGGCACGGAAACGGAAAGAAAGCTCGAAGAAGCGCTTTCAAACAAAAATTGGGGAGCGTCGAGCACTCTCCTCAATGAAATCGCCCAAATGACCTACGAATAGTACGACCTTTCTTGATGATTTTCTGAAGTTTCATGAATAGCGAATCTTACAACCTTGTCATGAAGAAAGTTTGGGAATCCATGGACGCTGAAGGGCGACAATGGCGTACTGTATTTAAAGCATTGGCGTTGTTGGATCACTTGATCAAGAACGGCACAGAACGTGTTGTGGAGAATGCACGGGATCACATGTTCAAGTTGCGTTCGCTGTCGGATTTCAATTACTATGATGGATCTGCAGACAAAGGCGCTGGAGGTACAAAGAAACCCTTCGATTTCTTAGAAATCTATGAATTTTCTTGTAGTGCGGGAAAAGGTGAAGCAAATTTTGGAAATGCTCAATGACAACGACCGCATCCGCGATGAACGAGAGAAGGCCAAGCGATTGCGCGACAAGTATATTGGGGTGGGCTCATCCGGCAGCATGGGTGGTGGTGGCTACAGTGGCAGTGGCGGCTTCAGTGGCAGCGGTGGATATGGCAACAGCAACAGCAGCAGTGGCTATGGAAACAGTGGAGGATTTGGTAATAGCGGCGGCTACGGAAACAGCGGCAGCGGCAGTGGCGGATACGGTAACAGCAGCAGCAGTGGCTACGGGAACAGTGGTGGCTATGGCAACAGTGGTGGAGGATACGGTAACGACTCTGGTTACGGTGGCAGTGGCGGTGGATATGGCAACGACAGCCGCTCCGGCAGCCGAGATCGCTACGAACAAGATTCGTACGGCGGTAGCAGCAACCGCACAGGCAGCCGTGACAAGTATGCGCACAAGGACGAAGAGGAATCGGAGGAAGAGGTAATGTGCGACGACGCTTGATGTTGCTTAATTTATTTAGGTCAAGCCAAAGCCTCGCCGATCATCCAAGACGAAGCGAGCGAGCAAGAAGGAGAAGGATGAATCGGTAGGAATACCAGTGCTGGACTTGCATTGACTGTCGTACAGGCTCCTGCGGCAGCGAATGATGACGAACCTGTGCGTGCTCCGTCCAGTGCTCCCTCTTTGTTGGATCAAGACTTCTTTTCTACGCCAGCTCCTGCTCCTGTGCAAGCTGCGCCAGGTAAGATTTCCTCCTTGAATTGCGATGCTTAAGCGCAGTAGTGAACACGTTCGACCCGTTTGCTGCCCCTCCTGCTCCTGTGCAAGCTGCTCCCCAAGCTGCCGCTGGCTTTGGAAACTTTGGTTCCCAACCCCAGCCTGCTGGAGCTTCTTTCAACGCATTCCCTCAACAAGGCTTCGTCCAGCAGCCGCCTGCCAACCAGTTTAATGCGTTCCCTCAAGCTGGATTTGCACAAGGTGGCTTCAACCAAACCCCCGTGAATCCCATGGCCCAATACGGAAGCCAACCCATGGGCCAAGCCATGGGTGGACAATTTGGCAGCCAACCTCTTGGACAACCCTCAATGTTGGGAGGAGGAGCTGGCTTGATGGGACTTGCACCACTCCAATCCCAACAACCACCGCAGCAACCTCCACAGCAACCACCACAACAGAGCCAACAGCAGTACAACTCAAACCCAAAGAAAGATGACGCTCCCAAGTCCAACGATGCATGGGGTGCTGGCTCGAACCTGTTCGACCTGAGCAATTTGGGCGCGTCGCTGCCGTCTAGCCAGTCGTCGAAGCAAACGCCTGGAGGTCTTGCGCCACAGAACAGCTTTCAAGGCCTTGATACACTTGCTGGGTTGCCCAACAAGTCGTCGCAATCTATGCCGATGGGGCAGCAGATGCGCCCGCCTGGCCAAATGCAACAGCCCTTGGGCGGCCAACCTCAGTACGGTCAACCACAGTATGGACAACCCCAATACGGCCAGCCTCAGTATGGTCAACCACAAGCGCAGTACGGTCAACCACAAGGTCAATACGGACAGCAAGCGCAGTATGGCCAGCCACAGTACGGCCAACAAGCTCCTTATGGCCAACAACAACAACAGCAGTATGGGTTTCGTCAATTCTAGTCAAGGTGGGATTATTTAGGCTGACCTTGTGGCACCCATCCTTCGTTCCTGCATATGCCGCAGTAAAAATGCTGCATCTAACGCAGATATATTGTACATGCCGTCCTTCTTGAACGATTAACTGCACGCTGCAAAGCCGCCTTGGCAATCGGGAGGCTGGAAAGGATATGTCTCGCGGTCAAACTCGCTCAGTTTGTGCACAGTTCTGTCGTAGACGATATTGTCGGCGATATCATCGTCGTTGTCCTCGTGACTCCTATCGGTTCCGTCGTTCATGCCAACGTGCGTGCTCTTTCGTTTCCGAAATCCTTCTCTGTACAGGCTATTGGCAACCGGCGGTCGTGTGTTGCTTACGTTCATGTCGTCGAGGTAGAGAACATGACAATTTTGGATATCCGCTTTTTTCTTGAGTTGGTGGCGGAGCAGATCTTTCGGTTGTGGTGACGTCGGTGGTGTTGTTGACGGCTGAACGAAAGTCAGTGTGGCAACATGGACAGTCGGAGATGTTGGGTTTCCTGAGAGTTCTCGATTGAAGCCGATCTTATCGAGTTGTGTGCGAAGGTCTGACAGGTTGTAGTCTTCAGGGACAACCATAATGATATCCTCGTCTGTTGTGTGTGACCCTTGGCACAATTCTGCAGCGCGCATGCCTTCCCTTGATGAGCTGTTGCTTCCCACTGTCTGTCTGAGCATCGTCGAGTGAAGATGCTTTATGGAATGGAGGATACCACCACCCATTGTCCTTCTTCGATGAAAGGTCGTTTGTGGAAACTTATGCGTTTCGAAAAAGTCTCAAAAATCGATTTTTTATTCAGATTCCATAAATAAAATTAGAAATCTCACTGCAAACAAGATTTTCCACGATTTTTGCTCATATTTTTATTCTCAGTCTCGGCTGCAGGTCCGACAGTCCAGCCGTGCGCATGTGAGCGACACAGACTTGTCCGAGCTCAAAGACGCTTCCATCAAACTCCAACAAATGCTCCATGAAGAGGAGCAGAAGAATACTGAAGTCCAAGTCCCCTTTAACCGTGTCCGTCAGAAAGGCCAAGTCATGAAGGAAGACGATTCTCTCTCGCTGGAGGAGATCCGACGATTCGATGCTGCTGCACGCAGGTTGATCAAGAATGTCTCGTCCTCAACCCCATCTTGGTTGTCTGTTTTCTTCACAGATGCAGTTACCACGAGTGAAACGGCGTATATCGAAACTTGCGAAAGAGTGAGATGAGCGGCTTGAATCACGTCACGCTCAATGACTTGACCTTTACAGCTCACCAAACGCGTTCAGTGGCTACCCAACGATACTAAAGAGCTACTCCGAGTTGAGAAAGTAGACGAATGCAATTGTAGACGTCGATGGAGGTTAGTTGGTATGAAAATTTCTGTTCACACTGTCAGACAGAAAAGTTGCGCGCCAAAAGAATGTTGGATGGAGAATGTTTGTGACCTGGTCGTTATTAATCGCCCATCATGGATGCCTCACATCTATTCTTGTGCATTGTCGCAATAGCGAGCTGTGATCGATCGTAATGGAAGAAGTTGTCGAGAACCAACGCTGGTACACGCTGTCGGTAAGTCGATGGAAAATGAATTCAAAGGAATAATGCCACTCAAGGGATGGTCGGATAAGTTGTTGGACAAAGACCCACCGTCTTGGTCTGATTCCTCCCTCACGATACCAAAAGACAAGAACAAGTTTGTTGACTACACATGGCAAATATACAAAGGCAAGGAAGAATATGACGAAAATGGATGGATCTACAACTCGTCGTTCGACAAGGGCGAGTTTGGCAAGAAAGGTGCAACTACTGTCGTCCGAAGTCGTGTGTGGATCGGATTCAAAACTGAACGAGATGCAAACGGCAATCCCGTTGTTTCGATTAATTCACTCATGCGCGCTGCAAATGGACCCACTCCTTTGAAGAGCCCTCCTTCTTCTGCGAGACTAAAGGTGCAACAAGAAACCAAAGCAGCTATTGCAGAGACGATCGTCCAGTGCGAATCCCCTGCACGAAGCGAGACCGAGCGATCACTCCCGTCTGAGCCCGACACCAGTCAGACGCCTCCAACAGCAGAGCTCACAAGTCCAACAAGCCCACCTGCCGAGACAAAGCAAGGCACTACGTCTCCAGCACCTTCGTCTGGATACTTGAGCATTCTTTCATCTGCCTTGCACGCCGTGCAAGAAGTATCTGCTTACGCTTACGACACGGCGCATATGGCCACAGTGTCTGCATTTGATACAGTCCCTGTCGCTGTCAATCATAAATCGCATTCATCGCCTCAGTACAATTCTTCGTCAAATGAATCACGCCGATTCCCTGACCTCAGTCCATATGAAAAGCAATTGATATCGTGCTGCGCCATACCCGCAAGGCCGGACGAAGCTCCTGAACCCATTGAGTCCCCCATGTGCAAAGTTTGTCAAGTTCCTTTCAGCATGGTCAAGTATAGATACAACTGCGGTTATTGTGCTGAGGCATTTTGCCGTGATCACCTTCCAGCAACCAACCGCTTGTATGCCTATGGTGGCAACAAGTTGTCAAAGATATGCGCTACATGTAATGATTTGATTAAGCAGAAGATTGATTGCCAACAGCGCAATTGGCGCGTGGAGCGAGTCAAGGTACTCACATGTTTTTATGTTTTGTATTCATTAACACTTTTAGGATTTCATCGCTGGTGTTTTGGCTCCATACGTGAGCTTTTCAACTGATACGGCATTGGACAAAGCGTGCCGCGCTGCCGAGGGCACTTTAGTAGCAGCAAAAAATGTCCCTCTTGGTGCCACTGCCCGTATGGCTGTTGTGAGCGCTGATTTTATCCGCAAGTATGGCCGAGCGGGTCTCTTAGGCTTTGTGCTGAGGAACGAGTTTATGCAGTCTTTCAACACCCTTCGAGAATTATTGGGAGACATGGAGTCCATCACTGTGCAAGACGCATCACTTGGAATGTATTACTTCATGGCTACGAATCGTGGTACACGTGGCGCCAATCCAACATTGGAAGAAGAACAACACGCCACTTACCCTGTTGTCTCTGACGATCTACTCTTGCGATTGATTAAATACGCTCCAATTACGCTCCATTGCGTCTACGAATTAGATATTATGGACATGCAACGGTTTGCCAAGCTCCAAGGTTATACTCTTGTCTACGCGTCAGTGGAAAATCGCACAGCGAATCAACCTGCCTTCGGCCTTGTTGTCAAGCCCGAAGAAAAATTGGGTATTCTGATGATACGTGGCTCTAAGTCTGTCCAAGATGTTCTCACGGATCTGCAGATTGCAGCTGCTACGAATTCATCGACTGGGCCATTAGACTCATTTGCTCACCACGGCATGGCTCAAGCTGCAACTTGGGTGAAGAATCAAGTGTACGACTCGCTCAAAGAGCTTTATTCCCACGGCTATCGCTTCATGATCAATGGTCATTCGCTTGGTGGTGGTGTCGCAGCGCTTCTGTCTGTCATGTTGCACGACGAATTCCCAGACTTGGAATGCTTTGCATATGCTGTCCCAGCTTGTGCAAATCGAGAGATTGCTGAAAAGTGTGTACCTTACGTGCATTCTGTAGTCCTTCGAGACGATTTCGTTCCACGAGCCAAGACTCACAACATTGTACGACTCTCAAGTGATCTCAAGGATTTTCGCGACAATTGGTCCCATCATATGCAAGAAGATCTTAATGCTGTCAAGTCACGCGTTGCATCTCTTTGGGCACCTCGAAAGCGCGAATGGGCTCAGCAAGAAGCGGCTCGTCAAAGAGGTGTAGTGCGTGTTGTGAAGGCTGAGGATACAGCTGCTACTGTTACCGTCACACGCCCAGAAGGATCGCCTTCGTCGTCGGAGGCTTGGACGCTCAACAGGAGAAACCTCATGGATAAGTACGAGGAAGCCGCACCATCGTCTTCTGACACTCCAGCAACTGATGCTCAAGAAGAAACAAAGACGGCCGAAGAGACCGTTGATTTGGAAACTGATGGCACTGTCGAGTTGTTCGTCCCGGGACAGGTAATACAATACCCCATGATATCCTGATAGCAGGTGGTCATGTTTCTAGATCACACACATTTATTTCAGACGCGGGACCTACGAAGCCGTGCACGTTCCGCGAGACTGCGAACCACTCTCACGTATACAAGTCCATGAAAACATGCTTTTGGATCACTTGGGTCGCAACTACCTTGAGGCATTGAGAATTGTGCGTGACTCGCGCCGAGCTCCATCCAAGCCACCTGCATGGGTTCCCTTTGACACCCACACTCGGTGCATGTGCTGTGAAAGCCCATTCACGTGGAACTCGACATCGTCGAGCGAAGCTCAGGCAAACGTTGACCAACACAATTGCCGGTACGCAAAGCGAAGATGATCAATGGTGTAATTTGATATTTAGAAATTGCGGCTGGCTCATTTGCGATGGCTGCTCCAAGAAACGCGCTCCACTGCCAGCATTCGGCATCAATACTCCGGTCCGCGTATGCGATCGATGCTTTTATCAGCTTTGATATTAATATTTATATGGCTGGAAACCACTCTGCATGGACGAACGAAAAGACATGGCACCACATATCACTAGGCAACGAGACGGCAGTCGCAATGGCTTTGGAGAAGAGAATCGTTCGTGCAATCTGTCGGAAACTACTTGGGAACGTGTGGTGGTACGATCGACTCCATCGTCGGTGTGCTTGTCGAAGCTCATACTCGAATCGACCACTCTCGCGCGCCAGAGACTCTATCTCTCCAACATCGCTGAGCTGCCACATTCCTCGCAGGAGACGCGTCGACGGCATTCCAAAGTATACGTACTCATTCACATTGCCCCCATCGCCCGTGTAGGCCAAGCTCCATGACATTTGCGTTGGAGACCACTGGCCGTCGAGAGAACACATCTAAGCACTACATGACTTCAACCGACTTCCTCGGACTTCGTACCTGTGGAAAGAGGCGCTCTTGGGCATGACCACATAGACGACCGTCTTCAAGCAGAGTAATATTCATGTGGGAATGGTATATGCGGCCGTTTCCTCCCACCGCCGCGCCAATAAAGATATACTGACCAGGAATCAGCGGACAAAGTGGCGATACATTCCTAGCATGCTCATTCGTCACTCGTCCAAGCGGTTCAAATCGAAAGCTGCCCGTTTGTTCTGTGTTCCAGCAGTGGAACCACTTGCCGTGAAGTCCTTGGTTTTCGTCAAAGACGCCGACGAAGCGCAGTTTGGCCGCCACGACTGGTGTTGAAATGTTGACGAACCCTTGCAGATGGCGTCGTTCATGGAGACGGCTGTAGCTCGTGTCCCAAATAACAAGATTGTCGTAGCCGACTTCCTCGGGGCATTCCAGCACTTCTACGCCGCATGTAGAATCCTCATAGAACCGCAGTCGCAACTTGAGCTGCACGCCGACGAAATTGCCCGCCACGTCAAATTCTTCCCATGGAAGGTCCATTGCAACATGGACAACCAGCCATCCGGATAAATACTTTCCGGATACAGTATACAATATCCGGAGTATCCGGATAAAAGTTTGATTGTCCGGATGATAAAGAATGGTGGCAACGAAACGGTTTTGTGGACTTTCACGCAATGATCAGTCGAATCCTCGCGGCGCGCGGCGTCCTCAGTCAAAACGTCCATCCGCGGTCGCCCTTGGCGCCATGGACTGCTACATTGAATGCAGTTGACATGTTTGGCTGTTCCCCAGCTCGATTCTTCTCGTCGTCGTCGGAGTCACCAAGTGAGACAAAGATTTACATTGGTGGATTGCCCTACAATGCGACCGACGACGAAATCGTCAAAGAGTTTAGCCGCTTTGGCACGATTGTGGACGTAAAACGACGTCAACGAGGTACCCACCGGGGTGTATGCTTCATCTCGTACTCCAAGCCTGAAGAAGCGCGCAGCGCGCTGTCAATGCACAAAGCAAACTTCGGCTCTCGATGGCTCCAAGTGAATTTGCTCAAGGACAAACCTGAAGAACCAAATGCGGCGACGACGGCAGCGACACGCGAAGAAGACGTAAAAAATCGCATTTGGATCGGAGGATTGCCATTCAATACGACCGAGCAAGACATTCACGAGCAATTTGGTCAATTTGGAACGATCCAAGCCGTCACGTTCCTCAAACAACCCAATGGAGCTATGATGGGCGTCTGCTTTGTCACGTACTCTTCGCCTGAAGAAGCGCACGAAGCTCTCTCGATGGACAAAGCCTCGTTTGGCAATCGCTGGATCCAAGTCAAGCCTGCGAAGAAACGCCAGAAGAAGCCCGTCCAGCAACCTTCGGAGCCTACCAACCGCATCTTCGTGAGCAATCTCAGGTTCGACAAGACTGAAGACGATCTCAAGCAGCTCTTCTCTCCCTACGGCGTTATTACGAACGTCAAGATCATTCGTCATCCCGAGACTCAAAAGTCGCGCGGCTACGGCTTCGTCCAATTTGATTCTCTCGAGAGCGCGTCGGCTGCTCTAGCGTTCAACGGCACGATCATCGACGGCCGTGACGTTGAGGTGAAGCCCGCTGCCGCCAAGGAAGAGCCCAAGGTAGTCCACCAGAACATTGTCTTTGTGGCCAACTTGCCTCTCGACGTCGAAGAAGACATATTGCATGCCATGTTTGAACACTGTGGCGGCATCAGCGCCATTCGTCTCGCCAAGAACCAGCAAACCGGCGAATTCCTTGGCTACAGCCACATTGAATTTGCCTTGCCAGAGAGTGCGCAAGCTGCTCTAGAGCTCCGTGGCGCAAACATTGACGGCAAGATAATCCACGTCGAGATGGCCGAGAAGAAGGTTCGCGAGCCACGGAAGACGACGACTTCATAGACGATCCTCATGCAAGCAACCCCACCAGTAGGTTATATAATGTATGACAGTTTAAACTCCTTCATACCGACCACTCGTCAAATCTCTATGTGGCATCGACTGCGACGACTCCATCGGCCTAGAAGTCTTCTGGAGCGTGCCTTGAGCTCGTCCAGTCGAGTGCTCGTGGGCGGATTGCCGTACAATGTCTCGACTGTCGAGGTTATCCATCGGTTTAGCCAGTTTGGAGGTGTGGAAGACGTTGATCTGCATTTGAATCGTCAAGGTCGCTTCAACGGTCAGTGCACTGTCAAGTTTGGCTTGCCTAGTGAAGCGATGGCAGCTCTTACAATGGACGGGCAACAGTTTGGCACACGGTGGATCACGGTCAAGCTTGACAAGCAGCGAGGACGGCAGGAACTACAGCCGTTGGAGCCAGTGAGTCAGGCTCATGCAGAACCATCCTCAGACCCTGCAAGGATATTCTTCGGCAATATTCCGTACAACGCGACTGAAGATGAGATCGAAACGCTCTTTCAAGCATGTGGACCAATCTCGGAAGTGAAGATCCTCCGTGAAAAGTCGGGCTGGTCGCGTGGACATGGCTTTGTCCAATTTGAACAGTCGCAACATGCCGCCCAAGCATTGAAGCTGCATGGAACCGACCTTGGCGGCCGCCCGATTCGCGTCCATGCTACGTCGAAAGGAACCCCAGAGAGCTCACATACAGTGCGCGTGTCTCCTCTTCCTGACAGCTTGGACGAAGATGCGATCTTCGAATTCTTCGACTCATGTGGGAAGATTCGTGACATTCGCATCGTCCGCAGTGGAGTCACTGGTGCCTGGTTCGCTCTCGTCGAGTTTACAGCTACAGAAGCCGCCAAAGCAGCTCAAGATATGTCGGGAAAGTCCTTTGAAGGCCATGAACTGCACATCGTTCTCACAGAAGATGCGCCAAAGACAAGGAAGCAAGCATGACTGACATCTTTAGTTGTCAGCAAGGGTTTTAACATTCGAGGGGTGTAGGGGTTATAATAAAGTGTCAGAGTTTTTCCATGCGGGGTGCAGGGGTTTCTCAGTTTTGAGCTCTGCTGCCAATCAAAGTGTCCATTGTTGTCGTCATGTTCCAACTGTGGCGTCGAAGCCGTGTAAGTGCCGCGGCCGTCGTTGGACGTCAATTTGCGCTGTTTTCCACGGCTGCAGAAGAAACCTCGCGTATCTTCATTGGCGGTCTTCCCTTCTCCGCAACGCCGAATCAATTGCGCGATGTGTTTGGCGAGTTTGGCACGATCGAGACGGTGGACATGTTGACGCGACCTGACGGCCGCCCAAATGGCTCGGCCTACATTGGCTTTTCGTCGCCCGTAGAAGCCACAGCTGCGTTGAAGATGCACAAGGCGTCATTTGGTCCACGTTGGATCTCAGTTGAACGAGCCAAGAAAGCACCCCCGGCCCCCAAATCCATCTGGGTTGGTGGCTTGCCCTTCTCCACAACCCCCGAAGAAGTGACAGAGCGCTGCCGCGAGTATGGTCAAGTCGTCTCGGTTGACTTTCTTCGTCGTCAAGATGGAAAACGCAATGGATCGTGCATTGTCACGTTCGCTACCAATGAAGAGGCAACTGCTGCCTTGGCGCTCCACAAGGCGACGTTTGGCTCTCGTTGGGTTCAAGTCAAGCCTTACCATGATCTTCAAATCCACAAAACCAAGGCGAAGCGGTCTCGCAAGCACGCCACTCGTGTCTTTGTGGGCAATCTCCCGTACAGTGTGACCGAAGATCACTTGGCTTCTATCTTTGAGAACTGCGGGGATATCGTGGACGTCCATCTCTTCAAGATGCCCGATGGCGTTCGTTCTCGCGGCTATGGCTACATTCAATTCAAGCTTGTGGCCAGCCGAGAGCGCGCCTTGAAACTCCATGGTATTGACGTTGACGGCCGTGATATGACCGTCAAGTTGGCCAATGGTGAAGACCAAGGAGAGGTTGCTCCCTCGATGGTGCGGGTCATGCCATTGCCCGAAGGCACAGACGAAGACGCGATTTATGCTATGTTTGAGCACTGCGGGGAAGTCCATGACATTCGCATTGGCCGTGAAAATAAGACTGGCATGTGGCTCGCAGAGATTGACTTTGCTTCGGCTGCTGGTGCCCAAGAGGCTTTGACTCTTACCGGCGCCGACGTCGAAGGGCAAACCATTCTCGTCGAGGTGGTCAACCATGCTTAGGTTCAAAATGTATTGCAATAGACAATGTATTTCAAAATGGTATTTTAAAATTGCAATACCATTGCAATCATTTTCAATCAATCCGGATAATGACGAGCTGGATTGGATCTTTTATCCGGATGATTTGACTCGACAAGTTTGAGCCTGTCATGGCGATGCACGTGCTACGAAGACTCGCCAGCACTCGGCTGGGATGCTCTGTTCCCCGTACGCCATTCATCGCGTCGTCTCTTCCACAAGCTATTGGTTCAGGGTCTTTTCCATTCTCAACTTCGTCGTCTAATTCTTCGATCCACTCGCTGTACGTGGCGAACTTGCCGTTTTCGTGGAAGAAGGACGAGGTGAAAAATCTCTTTGAATGTTGTGGACCCATCGTGCGCGTCCGTCTCTTCAACGACAAAAAGACGAAGCGATTCCTGGGGTACGGCTTTGTGGACTTCGAAAGCGAAGCTGGTCTTGAAAAAGCGTTTGAATTGGATTTGTCCAACGTTGATGGCCGCAAGCTCATTGTGGGCAGAGGAAACAAAGCTGCCGACGCTGCCCCCCCTTCGCCACGTAAAGAAAAGACGAAAGGACCGCGCATTACAAAGCCAAATTCGTTCACGACAGTCTACGTGGGCAATCTTCCCAAGGACATGACGGAAACCGCCGTCCAAGACCTCTTCGCGGAATGTGGTGACATCCGCAAGGTTGAGCTCATTCGAGATCCCGCTGGCTTCTCGCGCGGCTATGGGTCGATTGAATTTGAAAATCCCGCAGCAGCCGTGGAAGCATTCAAGTTGGCTGGCCGTTCGCTTGGAAAGGATGGCCATGGACTTCTTGTCAAGATTCCAAAGGAAGGCCACAGCGCCACCTCCGTCAAGGTGCTCAATGTCCACCGCATGACGACTGGCGAGGATCTGAAGACTTGTTTTGCTTCTTATGGCACTGTGACGCACGTGCACGTGGTTACAGACCGCGAAACTGGCAAACCCCAAGGCGTGGCCTACGTGACTTTTGACGAAGCCGATGCAGTGGATAAAGCTATCCTCGCCGGCTCCATTGACATCAGAGGCCGCCAAGCCGTTGTCACGTTCGCCAAACCACGCGACGACACCGCGAACACGTTGTTTGTTGGCAACTTACCAGAGGACGTGACTGAAACCCAAGTCCGCGAGCTCTTTGGCAAGTTTGGTCCGATCTACCAAGTGCGTCTGCGAAATGACGCATCGACGTCTCGAGTGTTTGCTCACGTGCAATTCAATTCGGTGGCCGCTGCGAAAGCTGCTGTGCGTGCAAAGGAAGTGGAACTTGCCGGGCGTAAACTCTATACTCACCGCGCGAACGACGAGTAGAGAGAGCATAGAGCCAAGGAAGGAGATTAGATGAGCCCACGCGTTTTGAAAGAATAGACAAATTCATATTCCTCGACACTCCTCAAGACTTGCGACGGATCGATCGAGTACGACGTGGCACCAGTGCTGCAAGTATGCGCTGCCGAACTACATCGACTACCATTTCGTGGATTTTCAAGGAATATAGTCGGCATCTTTGTAATCGATGTAGACTGGATGGATGACACAACGCTTAAACATGCTCTGTAGGGCCTGTGAATGCTTGATGTCCTTCGCGCTAGACAACTTCGCCGTGTCGCGGGGGATGCAAATATACGCTAGGGAAGGTTGGAGGGTGCAGGTGATTGTAGTACGCTGGTAAGTCAATGGTCAATGACTACGCACACACAGCAGGCGCCAAACATAAGACACCGAGCGAGACAACTTCCTTTCGTCTGAAACTTCCTATAGCTTCGCGGAGTTCGGAGAGAGTATTCGCGATGACTTGAGATCGCAATGGGCGATAGAAGTGGGAGATCCGTAGCTGTGTGGTCTTTCTAGTACGGAAGACAATAAATAGGAGGCTCTTGAAGCGCAGACGGTTGTTACTTCAACGCCGCCGCGGATCGCGCTGGGTACTCTCATCTTTCGCTCGGATAGAAATTTGCACAATGAGTGAATCCGGATGATTTATTTATCCGGATGAGCTGTATCCGGAAAATCCGGATAATGGGTCTCGACTTGACATTTCGGTCATTGCTTTGTGTCGAACCAATCCAATGCTCCGCCACTTGACGACGCACTTGGCGCGGGTGCCTCGCCGCGCTTTCCAGCAGCTTCCATGTGGTCTCAACGCTGGAGAATCGCTCTGCTGCGTGAAGTACTCGACGGCAACTTCAGCGCCGTACAAAGTGTACGTGGGCAATCTTCCGTACTACTTTGAAGAGAGCGACTTGACATCTTTGTTTCAATCGTGCGGGACGATCGTCCATGCCAATGTGGTGCGCTCGCAAGGCTTTGGTTTCGTCGAGTTTGAAGCCCAAGACGGCGTCGACAAAGCACTCGATCTCAAGGGAAAGCTTATCAATGGCCGCCATGTCGTCGTGCGGCCGTCGACTCCACCAAAGAATGCGCCGCCACCACCGCCACTCGCGACAATGTCCCGCGGCACGCACAATGCCAAGGTGTACGTAGGCAATCTTCCATTCCACAAGACTGAAGTCGATGTTGCATCTATCATGGAAGGATGTGGCGCCATTCGGTACATCAATCTCGTCAAGGATCTCCAAGGACGCTCCAAGGGCTACGGCTTTGTCGAGTTTGAAGACGAAACTAGCGCGACGCTCGCTCTTCAGAAGCTCCACGGCTACGTCATTGACGGTCGTACGTTGATTGTCCGCCAAGACTCTGGCAAAGCCAAGTCGACGCCAGTCGTCGAGACGATTCCACTGCGGGATACGATCTACATTGACAATCTCCCAGAGCACGCCGACGAAGATATGCTCCGTGACATGTTCAGCCACTGCGGCGACGTCGCCTACGTGCACATTTCACACGCGCCAGATTTCTCCAAGACAAGTGCCCACATTCGATTCGCTTCGACTGACAGCGTCGGCCACGCGCTTTCTCTCTCTGGTTGCGACTTGGATGGCGTCGAACTTGTCGTCCAGCGCGCCGTGCGTCGAGTCACAGACGGCAATACCAAGTAATAAAAGCGTCGGGGTTTTAGATGGTACATTCACTCGATAAGACTTTCAACCTCGGATCTCGAGGCCGCTGCTTCTGCGTGGTGGGCTCTACAGGAGGCACGATCTTAGTTGACGACGATGGCTCTGGCTGGGTTGGCTGCACTGATTCTGACGGTGGCTCAGGTGGCGGGATCGTGATGAGCGCGATGCGTTTCTTTGGTTTGACGACTGGCACGACCTCCTTGACGGGTGTTGTGTCTGGTAGCGGGTTGTCTATCCTGCTTGGAGATGCTTCTTCTAGTTCCTTCGGCGGTGAGCACGGCGGTGGCGCTGTTGTCGTTGCTTCTGTCGGTGTTGTCTTTAGTCGACTGGCTTGGCTTGGTTGTGTGACTGGAGGAGGATCAATCGCCACGACGTCATCGTCATCTTTCGCTTCGTCTGGCGTGTCATCGTCACCTGTCAAGTCTATCGTTGTTAATGGGATTTCAGTCGTCGTGGCTTTCTCTGGAGTGATCTCTGGGGCTTGTGTCGTCTTTTCAACGTCTTCATCATCAATCGCCTCGACGATTTCCACTTCGTCGGCGTCGTCAGATTTGTCCGTCGCGTCAGAAGTGGTGGCGGACTCGGTGGAGGCTGTTTCGGTGGTCTCTGTTGCCACTGTCGACTCGGTAGTCGCTTCAGAAGGCGTTGTAGACTTGGAATTGGTCTCTTTAGCTGGTGACGACGTCGTGGAAGATGGTTTGTCAGCTGTTGCGTTGTTCTCTGGCGACGCGCCGTCAGCTGAAGCATCGCTCGGGACCTTCTTCTTCTCCAGCTCCTCCACTTTGGCTTGTTCGTTTGTGTAATGCTGGAAGAGTTTATGGAGATCCGTCTCGAGGTTGGTTTTGAACCCATTCGAGGCTTCGATGGCGCGCGTGACTGTTTGAAAGTCCGAGTCGAACTTGGCCGTGTGGTTGTCGAGGAACTTTTTCCATCCCGCCAAGATCGTTTGCTTCACTTGGGACGCATCTGGCACGGCTTCTTCCTCTTGCTGCTGCGGTTGCTTTGCGGCCTCTTCATTGTCGTCGTCGCCTTCGTCTTCGGTCTCGACACGTTCTTCCTTGACGTGGAAAACACCAAATATCTCAGCTGTCGTTATGCGATCTGCCTCTGTCAATTCGCTGTCGTCGATCAAATCGTCGTCTTCACAGAGCCAACACACAGCTTCCTTTCCATATTCAATGGCGCAAGAGCGGTGGTAGACGGCGTCGCAGTCTGGACATTGGACGCGGCCTTGCTTGGAATTGTCGGGAGCTGTCTTGCTCTCGCAGAGAAAGCATGGTTCGTCTGGCATGACGCGGCTTGTACGTTCACGGATATTGTAGGCTTCGTCTTCTGTGTCACTGTTGTCGCTGGCTTCGTCGCCAGAGCACAAGTTGACGACTTTGCCGTTCATTGCATAGGTGTCATCGTCCAAATCGTCACCGTCGCCGCTTTCGTAGTCGCTCGCTGCATAATCGTCAGGATTCTGGATGTAATGCAAGTATGCTGCGGAAAATTCGGCATTGGATCGGTTCTGCTTCTTCGAAGATGTCTTGCCGGACTTGTTGTCGGCTGGACGCTTCTTGCCTTTCGTGGGCTTTCTGTCTTCAGCTGCTGAATCCTCCTCAGCTTCCGACAAATTCATCGCTGGAAAGTCCTTGATGCGGAAACGATGACGCATAAATGACCTGCTGGATAACGTAGGGCGGCACGAGTCTGTTGCAGTCTCCGCCTCGAACAAACCATGGCCATCAGTGGCTTGAACGCGGGAGTCGTTCTCACGGAAATCTTCTGGAATAGGTTCTTCTTCTGACGATTCATCATCACTGATGACTTCAGCTTCTTCCAACTTCTTCGCGCGCTGTCGTTCTCGCTCTTCGTCGGACGACAGGACTTCGACAGTGTCGGTTGTATCCTTGGCTTTGGCTTTCAACTTCCGCGAGCGCAACGCCGTTATAGCTTGTTCGCGACTGAGCGCAAGAGTGATGCTGCAGCGTTCGCAGTACTTGGTTTCTTGTGCAAACTCCTTGGTGTACACCGGTATACCGCATGCTAGGCATTGCTTTCCCCGTCTTCGCGGCATCCCGTCCTCTTGGCGGCAATTTGACTCTCGAAGTAAAATTTGATATTTACTATAACGTATTTCATAATTTATACTTGAAATTTGTATATAATTTATTAAAAATGAACTATTCGGGATAAAACCTAACAATTTAAGCTAAATAGCGCAATTTGATTGGCTCGTGCCCAATCAACATGACAGACCAACATGGAAGAAACCACAGCAGAGGCGAGATGGCGCTCATGAAGGAAATTTCATCTTTCTCCTTAGCTAGACACAAGCATGAGCGTCCAAGCACTTGGATTATAACTGTATCATAGGCTATCGAAAGAGCTATCTTATGAGACTTTTGAGCATACTGATTGCGCTAATACTAATCTGACAACTATTTTGACTCATATAAGTTATACACTCCAATCGCCACTTCCCGCCAGAGTGTCGCCTGTGTTGGAATTGTGTTGACCATCCACTGTAGCAAAGGATTGTCAACGCAGCCTTTGGCTTCATGGTGGCTCTTTGCTGCATCGGATAATGAATTTTGTCGCTGTTATACAAGATTTAGAGATTATATTAAATGAGGAACTATCATATGTGAGAATTAAGGAATATTGGAAAGATATACAAATGCTGTAACCGTTGAGTGCACGGTGATGTGGTCGAGACAAAGCGGCTTACTTCGAATATCCATCCACTCCAGCGCAAGAATTACTACAGTTGTAAAACGAGTGGATACAATTCAGGCAACTCTCTCCTATGGGTTAACGGGATCATTACCGATTGGACGATGTTTCAAGTCAGAATCTCGAGGCAATCCTATTGTATCACAAAACACTTTCCCATTACTGACTGCGTTCGTAGCTTGACCACGTGACGAAACTTTCCGAAGAATGTAAACATGTCGTTGCTCTTAGTTCAATTCAATTGTTCAATGACCTTTGACAAGCATAGTGCTAAATATTCATGTCGAAGGGGCATTTTTAAGCAGATAACTAAGTTTCGCCAACATTCAGCCCCCACCGAGAATGGACACGCTGCAATATCCATGTTGGAGAAACTAAGGCTCATGCCTTAGAATGCTCCTTGGACATAACAGCGTACCCATGTTCAGCGGGAACTGATTGTTGGCAAAAGTTAGTTTATTGCTTTACAATGCCCCTTCGACATTATTCTTCATCGGCTTGAAGTTTTAAACAACTAAGAAGAGTTTTGACGCGCAAATACAATGAATTCTTTCCAAGATCACATTGTTTATATATTGAATTCATCTTCATGAAAGATTCGAATCATTGAAAGCCCTATTGTTTTGCAATCCATCAACTCCAATACTGCTCTTAGTAAGTACAACGCTCAGTAGCTAAAGTGTATTATTCAATAGAATCGCAATATACACCTAACTGTCTGCAACATCCACGTTGAGATAGGACTTGTCAAAAGGATAAGGATTTGCTTATTATGTGTCTAAAACACGTATAATGATAATCGAACAAGAAAAAGACAGACGAAGTCTTAAATGTTGGACACCGTTTCTTTGAGCTATGAAGTTGACCTCATCAGATATTTCTGAAGCAGCATTTTGTGATTAGCAGATATAACTTCATGATAAATTTAGCTTTCATGATCAATAATGTCTGATATCACCATCGACAAACATTTTGCCAAACCGGACATATTTTCTGTAATGATGCTCGATGGTCTCCAATTGAACTAGAGAGAGATTACTACTTTCTCTTGATTACAAGAAATCATCGAATAATATAGAAATGAACGATGTTCTGTACATATATTGCACAAGAGGTCACCTTCAGTAGCAGAAAGGACATTGGTCACTCAATGGACTCCAATCTGTGCTAGGTAAATGCACTACAATAAGCCTAAATCAAAGATTTCTATTTGTGGCCTATCAAATGTTTTGAACAAATGTACCTATGGGACCTGGCGAGATAAAATTCGTCCTTGCTTTGATGCTTTTGCCGTTGCTATGCACACTATTGACGACTTAATGCAATGGTTTTATCCTGTTTTTTCCCAAGAACCATGCATGGCTGTGAATGGTAGCCATCTGAACGTCTTTGCCCCAGTTAACTTAGAAAGCAAGTCAGAAATAACAGTGACAAGCTAGAAAAAAGTCAGAGAGAATACTATGCATGGATAACATCAGCTTTGATGACCAAGGCAGCAGTCAATCGGTCGGAATGCTTCTTGGATTGTCAATCTTCGATGATCTTCCAACTCTAGCCCATATGCGACGATGTGGCATATCATAATAAACACCAGTTTCATCCACATTCAGGATCACTGATGGATGGCAGTCAACATATTCTCGCAAAACCGTTGAGAAAAACTTTCTTGGATAGCTTGGAGCTCTTGCTGTCGCATTAAACACCCCTGTTACATAATGTGCGAGTTAGAAATACAGTTTCCAAGGATTTATTCGATTTGTAGGTCGTTAGATGAGGCAGAGCCCAGTAAGGGGCGTCAGCGAGGTGACTAATATCTGCTGAATCTCGTCATTGATGGTCTCTTCAGTTATATATTGGCTCGCATAGGCCGCGTCATGGGGGGTTCAATTTTGCAAAGAATGGAGTATTCTTCTGAGCATAACTGGTGAGAAACAGCACCACACATTAAGCATGAACGTTCTTGCTCAGGTGAAGGGCATAATTCAAATTCGCACAGCATGCTTAAAGCTTACGTGAGCTCAAGATATTTGATTGACGGGATTTTATTGTGATATGATTGGATAATATGTAAAGACTAATTCAAAGTCCTCCACTTTTCAAAAATTATATAAATATCCGATGTATTACCGAAAGCGCTCTAAGTGCGCGTTCGGTTGCCATTTTATTTCATGAAAATCTGGAGTTTTCATGAAAAATTTTGATTTCATGAAATTGAAAATTATTCAGCGTGTTCGGTTGTCAAATATTTTTGTGAAAATAGTGGAAAATATCAAGCAATTTGAGGCAAAATTTACGAAATAAAAATACAGGTCAGACCCTGTATATTTGTGGTTTGTGTGAATCGATGACAAAGACCTTGGATACAAAGAAAATCCAGTGGCAACGCCAGCGGAGAAGGGTGGTGCTTCTTTTGACTTTCTGGTATGCTGTAAGCCATGTATGTCCTGTTCTTGTCGAACGTCCGCACTGACAGGAGCTGCTTATGTTGCAGAGCTTCTCCACGAGACGTCGATCAGTCCCCATCGTTCGGTTATGTATGTTCTCGAATCCGTAATTCAAACTCTGGAGTCCAGAGTTTGAATTAATTGTGTTCGTGTTCGGGTGTCATGCCTCCAGACTCTGGAGGCCTGACACCCGAACACGAACACAATATACTGATATTTCATATCATGAAATTGCTATATTTGATTCAAGCAAAATATCATTATTTCACAGATATCGTTTTATATCAAGGGCGTTCGGTTTGCATTCATATTTCATGTTTTCATCTGTGTCCGATTCATACGCTCGCTAACCGGTTACGATTGTGTGGTTTCAACAGCATCACTTCAGTACTGAACATCATGCAAAAGGCTGGCAGTGGTAGAGCAAAATGTGCTTGTCCTCTTGCTTCTCGGTGGACCTCTCACGCAGATCCACCCTTCCTTGAGACTCGAGTGCCATTCAGGCCCGACCACAAAGCACCCTCAACGATATTCCAATATAAATATACAGGGTCAGAGGTGTATATTTTTTTCACGATATTATCATGATGTTTTTCTGAAAGTTCATGATATAACGATGACAACCGAACGCTGTATACGAAACCCAATATCATGATATCGATTTTTTCATGATATTTTAAAAATATCATATTATTTGTGGCCACCGAACGCGCTCTAAATTCGAAAAATCAAAGATTTCAATATATTCGATTTCACGATATTTTCCATGCAACCGAACGGGCTCTTGAATGTTTTCAGGTGTAACTTGATAGTGCGTTCCCATAAAAATTTTCCAGCATACCCTGCGACTTAATAACCGCCGTCTTTGAGATGTTTAAGCTCTCACAATTTGCTTGTTATGTCTTTGTAGTGGCCTAGAGAATAAGTTGCACTTTAAGTCTCGCCCTGTTTGACACCCCACGATGTTGTAACGCCAGCGCATTCAAGCCTTGCTTAGTGCATTTCGTCAGAGCAATACGAATGAGTCCTCTCTATGAATAGGGGTGAATGTGTTTAAACAAGACATCGTACTTACTTCAATGCACCATTCTACAGCCAATGTCTCGCTGATTGCTTCCTATGTGACTTCCTTGAACGTGCAGTCCGAGAAATCGGACATCAGTCATACAGATGTTCCATTACAAATTTGAAAATGTTATGTGAAGCCAATTATATGCTAGTGATCGTCGCTTTCGGTGAAGCGCAAGGAGGGAATGGAGTTGTTCGTTTATCGGGAAAAGAATAATACTTACCCGGATATACGGTAGATGGAAGCTTCTGGGATTGGGACCATGTTAATCTGGTCGTTCTCACAAAGTTTTATCTTGGTGCAATCCAAAAATCCCAGACTCAGCCAAAAGTAATGTAATGGATGAACCAAAGATTTGAACATTAACATAATCAAGATTTTGTAAATCATGGCAGTTTCGGTGAAACATCACACTCACTGTCACACCACTACACGATTGGCTAAAATTCTACATTGCACAGTGTCAACAACACAAAGTCCACGACAACACGGAGTCCACGTTGACAACATGGCCAGTCGAGTTTGGCCACAGACGCATTGACATTATGTTTAAGCCTCTCGTACTTATTTCTAAATCGCAACAATTGATTGCAAAGTGCACCACATATACTGTTGTTTTGTTCGACGCTATGAGTCGCGTACATTGATAGAATTATCACAAAACTACCAGACGTAACCTCAGTTTGATCTGCGATGTGCGTGAGCATGTGAAATCGCTTTAGTTTTCGACAAAAACAACGACCTACTTGTCTTTTGACCGGTGCTTGGACGTAAGATATCTGTACACAGAACACAAATTCGCCTCAATCTACCAAATCCAAATGATGGGCAGTAGTTATGATTAGATACAAGACATATTTAAGTCTATAATACAATGGAAGTGACTACGTTTCAGGTGCAAAGCATATTTCGATAATAAACCGGACTCGACGGGTGTTCATGTGACCGGCTTTTCAATGTTCTCACATTGAAAGTGCATCGACACAAGCACAAGAGGACAAACGACTATGTATTCATTCACGAACTTATTTAGATAGCTTTCAGTTAAATATGAATGTCCAGTCAAAGCAGAGTCACCTCTGCATCTAACAAGCCGATAAACGACTTGATTGACCGTGGCAGGAAAAGATATTGTCGGGCAGGTGTGATTTTTGGTGTGATTTCAGGTGTGATTTGGCACCTGATTGGCCAGTTTTAGCACACTCTGGATCACACTGCCAGTGTGACTTGCATCACGATAACATTCCAAAATATAGCACTGAACAGTATTTTTATCCAATCAATGTTTTTGCTGATTTAATTATCTAAGAAGTGATTGGCTCCATCACCAGAAATACAACTTCGGTGTGATTTTGTAAATATCATATAGAGGAAATTATACTCTCGAGTAAATCAAATGGTATACAATTTCGATAAGTTAATCTTTTATTTCACATTATTATTCAAAACAGTATGAATATTTGTATGAAATTTAATAAATTTTCTTCGGAGAGAGCCGCAGAGAAAACGCAAACCCACAGATTTACTGGAAGGAGAGCCAATCAAACATCAAAGAATTCACAAAAATTTCCCCAATTATGATCGATGTTGCACTGCGAAGCAAGCAAAAGCCGAAGCAGAAGCCTGTGCTCAAAGGCTATGCATCGAATAGTGAACAGGTAAATGTGGTTAGTCTTGACCAGCACGGTAACTTCCTTCGGCCGAGCTCTGAGGCTAAAGATGGGACAACATTAAACTTATCGACTGGTGAACGTTGTGCCATCTTTAACTCCAGAGCTTGACCATTTTCTTTCAGTTCCAGAGATGTGTCGTGCATGTAGATTATGGAAGGACATATTTTTAGTTTGTGATGCTTGTGTTTTTTAATTACATTACATGTTGGGTATGGCATGTTGTACAACACAATTTTGAGTTTTTGCTCAACAAGGTAATGCTGTTAGTACAACACGTTGTGCAACATGAACATTGCATATGGAGAAGTGTATTATGTGAGGTGCATGGAGCTCTGAAGCACAAGCGCTAGCTCAAAGCTGTGGTATGATAAATCTAAATGCAAGGGCCACAGTCTAGAACTCAGCCATGGCTGCAGCAGCAGCAATTTCGGACAATAATTGAGTAAAAGAGTCAAGATCGTCTTCGTCAAAGATGTCTTCGCTATTGTCAAGAAAGTCGTCTTCCTCTTTTGATTCTTCCTGCAATGACATATCTACTGAGCGAATCATGTAGTATAAGAATTTCTCAGTGCGTCGAGCAGGCAGGACGCGGGATATTTGCTTCGAATTGTATACTACAGAGACTTGCATTTCAACTTTTGCAGCAGACAAGCTTGCTCTATTCTTACAGTGAACCATTTTTCCCGTCTTGTGATTTCTCTCGCCTCCTGCCGCACGAGTGGGATTTTTGTGGACTTGAGATAGGGCTTGTGCTAAAGAATCATTTCCATCTAAGCGTGTCCAAGACAAGTAAGGGGCCAATTCGTTGGCGTCTGGATTTTCTGATGTGGTGGCCATCCGACGAGAAATATGCTCGTTGAACCGATCAATTAAATCTACTTTTTTCACATGGTCACCCAAGGCTAATTGCTCGAACGCAGCCATATACTGTGCGTGAAGAGTGTCTTGGCCAAGACGCAGAAAATCACTGCCCATGGATTTCTCAATATTGCTCTTAAAGGAGTGAAAGATTGGATCAGTTATAAAGGCCAGACAATGGCTCGGCGAGTAAATACTCTTGAATCTCTTGTGAATAAGAGATATGATGTCACCAGTAGTAAAGTCAAAATTTTGTCGTAGAGTCACAGCAACCAGCTCTACTTTCAAGTACAAAAAGCATGTATAAACCGAGGAGAACGAAGCGTGGTCACTTTCTAAATATCCCAAGCACTGACAAATGGGTTGAAGGAAGTTGTCGAGATCAATTACACTTGTCCAGAATGATGCAGAGAGAACTAAAGCTTGAATTGTAGGATCGAAGTCAAAATTTTGGGTCTGCTCGTCTGTGAAAAGAGCTCGTATAGCTGATTTTACTAGAAGGAGACGTGACAACATGAACTTAGCTGTCGACCACCGTGTCTTCGTAAAGAGATGTAGGGTGTAATTCTTTTTGTATTTCTCCATACATAATTTTGCAAAGACTCCACCAAGAAAATGAGAGCTCCGAATGTACTTTACTACCATAACTGAAGACTTCAGCGTTGTAGAAAACTGGGATTTAGCCAATATATCAAGTGCTAAGTTGTTCAATGCGTGTGGAGCACAACCAAATATGGTCGAAAACTGCCCTGACTGCAACAACAGCTTTCTCAATTTAACCATAAAAGTTGAATTTGTGAACACCATATGAACAAATGATTGAAACAGTTTTATTCGCCAGGGTATGACGTCTCGTCCGCTCACAACCGCATTCAATTTGAGCCAGTTGTTGCGGAGAAATGAGGATTGGCGACCGCGTGGTTGGAAGATCAAAGAAACATCAAGGAAGGCAAGGCACTGTGACTGGCGTCTTCAAAGACGGACGGCATCACTCCTATGATGTGCAATGGGACGACAATGTGGTTGAGAGGGTCGCAGCACGTTCAATCGTGCATTGCTTTGTTCGGCAACAGCAACTGCCACTGACTGAACAATCTCCACGGCCCACAGATCGCTCGACGCTCGATTATACAGACGAACAGCAGTCTTAATGTGAGAGTGTCGAATCCATGTCGTCTAGTGAATCTATATCACTCATCACGGAGTCTACAATAGACTCCGAGCACCCAAACGACCACGTAATTTGTCATGGCCGTAAGTGGTCGCAATGTGAAAGCGTCCACACCGAGCCTCATCATGTCCTTATCAATAAGAAGCCGCTTTTACATTGGCCTTCGACATCGCAGCTGGGCCAAAAGAGTCATCTGAAGTACTTGATGTTGTTTTATCCCATGGAAACCCTTCGAGCGACATTGAAATATACCAACAAACTGCTCGATGCCAAAAAGAAGATGCGCGTGACTGAAGGCGAGTATTGGAGATGGCTTGGAATTCGATTGATGATGGTGGCTGAGCCTTACAGAGGGGATTTGAAAACTTATTGGTGTGATAAAACTCCAGCCGGACAATCAATTCTACCCAAAAACTATGGACAAAGATTTCAAATGAGTCGACACCGATTTGAGGCTATTCTCTACTCTTTGACCTTCACTGATCCCGACGTATTTAGCGATGATCCTTGGAAACAAATTCGACCTATTGTCGATGGATTCAACGAAAGACGAAAATCTGTGATTACTCCTGGAGAAGTATTAGTCGTTGATGAGTGCATGATCGGTTGAAATGGTTTGGAAATGCATTATTCACATCGAGGAATCCCCCATGCAACAAAAATTCCAAGAAAACCCGTGAGCCAAGGTGCTGAGATAAAATCCGTCGCTCATGGATCGACTGGAATATTGCTTGGCCATGACATTGTGGAAGGAAAAGCCAGACAACTCCAAAAAAAGTACAGACCGGAATTTGGCGAGGGAACAGCCTGTGTCCTTCGTTTGGCGGAGCATTATCGAGGCTCTGCTCGGACCGTTGTGGCTGATAGTGCATTTGCATCTGTGCAGACGTTGGTACAATTGGAGTCATTATGTGGTCTGTTCTTCATGGGAATGGTCAAAACAGCAATTCGTGAGTACCCCATCCAAGCGTTGAAGGCATGGTATAGAAATGGACAAAGTCGAGGAAGCTTCAAAGTCATGACTAGTACTACCCCTCGAGGAAACAATATGTATGCTTTGTGTTGGGCAGATAAGAAACCGAAGACAATTATCTCCAACAGGGGAACCACGCTTGCTGGAAGCGACAGTGTAAGGAAGAAGTACAAAGTTGTGAAGGTGAATGGTGTTGTTGTGGATACACAACTGCGTGAATTGAGGATCCCTCGACCACACATGATAGAGCTGTTTTATTCCAAGTTTTCTACAATAGATGTCCACGATCATTACCCACAACGCAGTTTAAGAATGGAGGTTGAATGGAAGACGAAGACTTGGTGGCATCGTATGTTTGCATCGCTTGTGGGTATGATTGTGACTGACGTTTATCTTGCCTTCAAATTTGAAGCAATTCAAGATGGACGTACTGATGTTGAAACCTTTGATGAGTTCGTTGCAAGTTTGGCTCATCAGCTGATATTCAATGTGCATTATGAGATCAGACAGAAGCGCAAGCAGGAAGATTCGCCTCTTGACAACGATGATGAAGTGTTAAGTGGTCACAGAATAGCTCCATTATCGTCTTTGAATGTCTACAAGCCAAAGACCAGCAAGTTGACCAAGTCAGCACCGCAACGCAGATGCAAAATATGTCGCGCGAAGGCCTCGTTCTGCTGTGTGTCGTGCTCAGATCCTTCAAACGGTAGCATTGTCACGTTATGTGGAATTGGTACTGAGAGAGGATATATAAGCATGCACATTGCGTCGATTTGAGGATTAATCTCGATGAAACATAGATAATTGCATCTAAATCATGTGTCCTATATATATGCCATTGACTGTCCTGTATTTAGGACAATGTGTTTGGGGAATAGAGGTTAACATTTGGGGCTCCATCAATTGAAAAACAAAAATGATTCCAAGTGCGCAAATGAGTCAAATCATTATCCAATGTGTGACAATAAGCCCTAGATAGTAATTCACCACCAAGTCTCTGTGGTGAAGGAAGTCGGTACGCAGGATTTAGCAAAGCAAAAAAATTGTGCCACGAAGGGTCAGTAAACAATGCAAATGGTCTTCCTGTTGAGTGCATAGCAAATGCTAGAGCTGTATCCAATTTTTCACAATCCTCATGAGGAAGTCGTTGGACGTTAATTTGATTTTGCCTCCTCTTTTTTGGTAACGCGGATAGCGTTTGTGCTTCCCCAGCAGCAGAAGAGTTTGAAGGTTGTAGCGCGGGTCTTTTCTTTTGATGAAGTGAGCATACTGCTTGGTGAGCACGTAATTGCGGGAGGCGCGCAATCACGTCTTTTTTGCAGTAGCGACACGATGCAAATGGGGTGGCCTTTCCTGGAATTAACTTCTCTGGTGTGAAGGCGTCCCATATTTTGTCCCTCGCGCGGGGCATGCCTTGATTTGATCAGTGGTTTTTACAAAACGGATTCACGAAGAGACGCCGCTATATTTAGCAAGATTCTAAACTGACAAATTGAAACAATATTCCAATGGGCTTTATTGATACATACGTTCAAAAATGTGAGGGGGGCTTAAATCGAATCTATTTGGGCAAATCTATTCAGAATGTATTAGCCAATCATCTGCAGAATATTTTGAGTCACCTCGATTCCAAGACGGAGCTCGCTCGAACCATGATCCCAACGTGATGGCATCAGTTGAGCAGGAAGTACGAGGTCACCATGCCTCTCGAAACACAGTTTTCCACGCTCTTTATGGATACTACAACTTGCGGCTATCGAAGAAGCGTCTTGCTGAAATTTATGGAAAGCACGTGAACACCATTTCAACTTGGATCAAACGATACAACGAGACTCGAGACTTCCAAAGGATGTCACGCGTCACTACTGCAAAGTTTTCATCGGAGCAGAAGCAATGGATACTGGACTTCTATTCAAAGCATCCCGTCGCGTTTTTAGATGAAGCACAACACGAGTTTCAAAAGCATTTTGTCAAGACGATATCCCTTGCAACAATCTGGAGAATTCTTGAACGTGCTGGACTCACCTACAAAGTACTTGAAAGACGAGCCATGAATATCAAGGACGAAGATATCGTACGCTTCATGATGGAAATGCAGTCGATTATGTGGGTTCATACGAATATCCAGTTTCTAGACGAAGTCAGTTTTGACAACAAGGGAATGCTTAGAACCCGTGGATATTCTATGAAAGGTCAAATATTGGCTTTTCGCGGCGAGTTCAACCGGAAACCTCGAGTATCGTTGCTTTGCTTTATCAGTGTGGATGGTTTAGTGGAAACCTTTTGTACGGATGGCACATTTGATAGAACCACATTTATTGACTGCTGTCAGAAGCACGCTCATTCTGGCAAAACGGTTCGACAGTACCCTGGACAGGGGTCGATATGGGTGTTCGACGGCGCAAAAATTCACTGCCACTCCGAGATTGTTTACTATTTGCGGTCATTGGGCATTGTGCCCATATTCCTGCCCGCGTATTGTCCGTTCTATAATCCAATTGAGATTCTCTTTGGATTAATCAAGAAATCCTTTAAACGAAAATACAGAGAAAGCAACAATGAGTCGCTGGCTGAAGCTATTTCTCAAGTTCTTCAAGATTTCTATTGCTTTGACATGAGTCGCTTATTTGAACATTGTGGGTGGAAACCAAATGGAATTTTTGATCCAGCCGGGCCTCTAGCTCATGACACATTGACAATTGCTGGCTATACACATAACCTGGATCAGCTGTCTGAATTTCGAGTGCGTGATGAACTCGACGAAGATAAAAACAAAACTAAGCAAAACGCGATTGAAATAGAGGATGAATGTGCCGATTAAACAATTAAGCAATGCATTTAAATATTTATGACCCGTGATCAATATCGTCTTGGGGAGGAATAGCTCGTAAAGCAGCTAACACACGAGAGTCATCAGGGTTAATCGCAACGTCCTCGCCGAATGAGCGTACAAGCTCCATTTGGGTCTTTATCATGTGACGCAAAGATGTCAACTCGCTGCCGAGGAGTAAAAATCGTTGCTCGAAAATTCGTCATTGAAAACTTTCGCCAAGTTAAATGCCATTTTCACGCTCTTGATCAAACGAGCTCTAGTGCTTCTGCTGAGTTTGATACCGCACTAAAACCGTCTAAAAGGTTTGTGGGTGGTCCTTGCTTTATCATAGCCAGTCGCTGATGGACGGGTTTTTTTGCACGAGCAATGACGACAGCCCATAAACGCCACGAAATCTCTTGAGCAGAAATTAGAGTCGCCCATTCTGATTTCAATGTCTCAATGATATCTTGAATTTGTGCCTCAGAGGCAGCTCCAGCACGATCCACTTCACTGGGGCGAAGACACTGCGCTTCATATTGGATCAAGTCAGGGTTAGAGACGATTGCAGTTCCATACTTATATACCGACAGCATGAATGTCTCATTGGCATTCTTTAGGATAAACGCACGAAACATTTCACTCTGGAACGTTTTCAACTGCTTGGTATCCAAGCGCAGGGAAAACCGCTTGCTAAATTCTTCAATGGTGGGGTCGTTTTCGCAAATTGTCCATTCCGGCAGCTCATTGTCACGGTTGCAAAGAACCAAGTTTTCAAAATGGCGAGAATATCGTTGCCAGAGAGTGCGATACACTTCGTTCCAAGAATTGCACTCAACATTATAGGTACTAAGATTTCTTGCTTTCTCGAGACGCTGGTTGACAGTGTCTTTCAACCTCACCTCCATGTTAAACTTGATTACACCATGTTGACCACGATCTTCTTTCTCCTCGGCTTCATTTTGCGACCTCTGGGACCATGAGCGGAGCTGATACGGAGAGTAACGACGAGAACAGTTTTGTGATCCAGCGATTGATGGACTTTGTTGCTGCGATGAAGAACGAAGGTCAACTTGCTGGGGAGAGTGTTCATGAGTTCGCGTCATGCTTGAACTGTTCAACCAATGCATGCCTCCACTTGACGATTGTCGAAATTTGTATCGGTTATTGCAGTGGCAAGTTCTGAAATATTCAAATTCTGACCAAATTTTAGTCAAAACTACAAATTTCAGTGAAAAAGACAATGTCTAGTAATCGATATTGTCCAATAAGATTAAGCAATATTGAAAGAATCTTCCAATGGGATTTATTTAGTAATCCATATTGTCCAATAAGATTGAGCAATATGATAATGTCTCAGTGGTAAATACTATGCATTATGAGTGATATTTTCACCAATCCGAAAAAACTGTTGGTCGTTGATGTATAGTATCCAAATCACATTATCGCGTTTCGAAATCTCGTTTGTTTAACACTTTAACACGTTATCAAACTGTTCTTTGATCAGATAGTGAACAAAGGACCTGAAATTGGAGCGAACGTAGTTGCAGGAATTTTACTGTTCTTTGATCAGATAGTGAACGATGGACCTGAAATTGGAGCGAACGCAGGTGCAGGAGTTCTGCCATCATCAACGGCCAAGGTCACTTAGAAACTGGTGCTAGTGTAAGTGCAAGTGTCGATGACAGAATTGGGGCTGGATTGAAGATTGAAATTGAAGATGTTGCTGTGGATTGTTGGACTTCAAACCAATACACTATTACACCATACAATAGTTTATCTTCTTGATCCTTTTCTCTCTCTGGTCGTCTTATCTTGTCATAAGTGTTGCGACTGACAGCAGGATGAAAAGTATTTCACGGCGATTCTCACCCACTTGAGAGCCAAACACCTCCTTCCCCCCTTCCTTGAAGGAAAAGACTTGAGTCATCGAATCCCGAAAAGATGAATGCGTTTGCCATAACGAATGGCCAATTCCTATTTAATCATGTACCAGTATACATGTACTGTCGTTCAAAATCAATTCGGCAAAATCGACTGGAAAGTCCAGACACAAAAGTTGCGCGTGATGTTAAGGCGCAACAAACATTCCGTCAGTGGACTGAGTTCATTGAATTTGACGACTGTGGCAACTGCCAAAAGCCATTGAGCTCAATGGGCTCATTCCCCTGGACTAAACAGATTGGCGCCTAGACTTTGCGCGCAACTTTTGTTTTCGCGCGAGTTGGCACCCTAGCCACTCAGAGGTGACATAAAAGCTCCTTTCACAATTGAGACGCTCTTGGACGCCAGCTGAGGCAAGGAAAGAAGACCCCACGACTGAGGAAAAATGCGCTTTAACTAACTGAAGTCTGCCATCAAGCGCTTTTTAGCACTTCGTACTCATCACATGTTCCATCGCCGCGACTTTGCACACACCTCTAAGCACGCATGAATTTGCTGGAGGAGGCAGCCAGAAATTCCATGGCTTAAGTCACTCTACCAGCCGTCGTGAGAGAGGCTCTGTTTTGCCAGAGAAACACTGCAAAGGCATTGAGTTTGGAGGATATGCAATACGGCGCATGAACAAGTCACATACAAGGCAAAAGATTTCACATTGATTGCAAAAACTGCGTTTTATATTTTATCTCGAATAAAATCAGCGTTTTCTATTTTGTTTCTTTCCATATTGATGGCAAAAAGTGTTCAACTTGATCGAACAACGGTGTAGAAGGCATTGAATGTTTATAACAAGCTGTTCTCTTAATCTAGAAGGCTTTGAGTATTTATAACAAGCTGTTTTCTTAATGTAGAAGGCTTTGTATATTTATAACAAGTTTTTCTCTTAATGTAACAGGCTTAGTATATTTATAACAAGTTGTTCTCTTAATGTAGAAGGCTTTGAATATTTATAAGAAGTTGTTCTTTTAATCTAGAAGGCATTGAATATTTATAACAAGATTTCTTGATTTATAACAAAACGTTATACAATTTTAGTACAACAGACCCGTTGTGCTACAACGATTGCACAACGTTTTGCACAACGAATCAGATTGTACAACCTGCGTTAATGTTGGGATACGCCACACATCTCCAGACAGGAGTTGAATCGCCAGTGTGCGCTTCCGTTCTACTCGCAATCAATACATTGTTCCTTTAGCGGAATCAAAAGCCGCTTACCTTATATGCGTACTTCTCTGAATCGTTCCATCAATCAGATCCAGAGAAGCACTGCGCTGCAAGCTGCGTGCAGAAAGTTTGGCTAGACTTCATGTAGTGATCGGGCTGGTGCCTTTCCAAATGAACTATTTCTGCCCAATCTCAACACATCATCCAACTCATTGCACTCTAATTGGATGATAATCTTGAGTAAATCCAGCGATTTACGTTTTCTGACAACAAGTCATTTTTCCCAAAGGTAGCGTCCGTATAATATCCGGAAGGTTGTCATGGCAATATTGTCCACCCACTGGAGAAAAACCTCGATGTGTCGTCATGCTGAGTGTCAAACAGACGTGGAATATTCAGGGTCTTGTCAACGATCAGACTGTCAGGACTATACACAGTTTGATTACAGGAGTTAAGCGGTATCAACGTTGTGGATGAAGCGGTTGAGGATGCGGAAACCATCCTTCATGTCGCTGAGCAAGCAATATTCGTTGTCGCCGTGGTAGACAGAGCTCTTGCCAAATCCAGCGAGTGTCAAGTCC
Organism: Aphanomyces cochlioides; assembly: GCA_019828595.1. Taxonomy (NCBI): domain Eukaryota; phylum Oomycota; class Saprolegniomycetes; order Saprolegniales; family Verrucalvaceae; genus Aphanomyces; species Aphanomyces cochlioides. The sequence continues at coordinate 465,309 of JAHQRK010000004.1, forward strand.
AAGCCAGCGCGTTGCAAATCGCGGACAAGAGGCAAACTGCCCATGATAGCGTAGGGTTCACTCACGCCCTTGACGTGTTTGGTAGCTTCATCGAACGACTTGAATCCGACGGAATCCAAAGAGCATGCAATGCCTTCAAGAGCACTGTCGGCAAGCGTCAATTCGAGCTTGCTCGTGAGGTTTTCCTTGGGCAACGTGTACTTGGAATGAGGGCCACGAGACTCCAACGACGTGATGTTGGCGTTCAAGTCGTCCACGTACTCCTTCAACTTGGCACGCAACTAGAGCATTATGGTAAAATTTCCTTGCATCATGGAGCTTACGTCTTGCATTTCATAAAAGGGAGACAGTCGGACATCGCCTGAGATGGTCGTCCACGGCGGGCTATCAAAGGAATGTCAGGAATTGCCAAGATAATCACAACGTACATTTGGTTGATGCCGTTAGTGGAACTCTCAATCTTGGTGGGCTTCATCGTCGATCCAGTGGCAAAGTTGTATCGAACTTCATCCTTGTGGGAGGGGAAATCTTCGTAGAAGCGCTTTTGGATGACCTGGAGTGCATCCATGGCAAGTTCGAGGGCGTTCATGCCAAGATGAGGCAAACCACTGTGGAAGAGCTTGCCCGTGGCTTTGAGCGACCACGTCAACGCACCAGCTACAAGCAGATTTTTCAATGCGATGCATTTGTAGTGCTAATACCTGTGCCGATGCAAGGTTGGCTGTCTGAGCAGTCAACCCAGACGACTGGACCGTTCTTCAAAAAGTCGATCTTGCCAGTTTCCATGAGCACTTCCACGCCGACGCCAGCAATTTCGCCGTTTTCTTCAGACGCAATCAAGACCGCCGACACCGTCTTTTGCGTTTCAATCTTGTTTTTGGCCAATTCGATGAAGAGTTCTACAAAACACGATGAGCAATCTGTGGATGGAGATGTTGGTGTACGGGTGACGAGGGCAACGTGGCCCAGGCAATCCGTCGTGCCACGACCGTACAACTTGTCACCTTCTACCGTCAGCGAAAACGGATCACGGTCCCAGCTCTCTGGGTTTGCAGGGACGACGTCCATGTGAGATCCCACAATATTGATCGTCTCATTCGGCTTGGTCTTGCCGGCGTACTTGAGGATAAGATGCCCGCGACCTTCCTTGAATCCAATTCGTTGAGCTTCGATAGCTCCACCATTTTGCTTCAAGTAGGGCTTGAGTTCTTCTAGCACAAAGTCGGAGACAAGGTCTTCTTTAGGGATAAGACCCAAACCAGGCGCGTTTTGAACTTTTTCCTACAGAGACTGCAGTAAGAAACCCCTGCGCGAAGAGAACGAGGATCGTACAGAGACGCTAATGAGCTTGCCGAGGAGGCTGATGTACGCTTCTTCGTTGAGAGTGACGTCCAAGAGGGAGACCGCCATGGCGACGATAGGGATTTTCTCAAACTGATTTGAGGGATTTGCACCACTGCTACTATAAAATTATAGAGGTTTTATCCATCAACACAGAAAATCGCCGTCCTGACCGACGACAAAGTTGCATTTCTCAAAACATCGCACGCTTTACCGAGGAGTCAATCGACCGCTCGTCAAACTCTGTAGAGCCAAGCCGCGTCGATATTTTTCTTTTTCCGCTTAACTCAAGCAGCACTACAGTTCCCTGTTAAATCCAGTGTATTTTCTTGACAATTCACCGCGCAGGTGTCATTCCTGCCATTTCTCCCGTTATCCAAGATATCATGCGCTCAGTTTAATGGCAATATAGGACTGTTAGTCCGTGATAGACCGACTGGAAGCCGTGGAGAACCAGCTTTGAACAAAGACTGCACGACTGCACGATGTTGGACTGTATAAATTTTGACAGGTTACATGACCAATGACAACAAAGTTCAATGGAATTCTCAAGCCGTGTCAACATTGTGGATGTAGCGGCCAAGGATGCGCAGCCCGTCTTGCATGTCGCTGAGCAAGCAGTACTCGTTGTCGCCGTGATAGACGGAGCTCTTGCCAAAGCCAGCGAGTGTCAAGTCCAAGCCAGCACGTTGCAGATCGCGGACCAACGGGAGACTAAAAGCAAATGAGTGACAACTTTGGGACGGTCGACGACGTACCTGCCCATGATGGAGAAGGGTTCGCTCACACCCTTGATATGCTTGGTGGCTTCATCAAACGACTTGAATCCGACAGAGTCCAAAGAGCACGCAATGCCTTCGAGGGCGTTTTCCCCAAGCGTCAATTCCAACTTGCTCGTGAGGTTTTCCTTGGGCAACGTGTACTTGGAATGAGGGCCACGAGACTCCAACGACGTGATGTTGGCATTCAAATCGTCCACGTATTCCTTCAACTTAGCACGCAACTACACCAGAGTGACACAGAGATCAGAGACGGAGAACGTACGTCTTGCATTTCATAGAATGGAGACAAACGAACATCGCCAGAGATTGTGCACCACGGAGGACTACAAGAAGCATGAGCATTGCACTGGCGACACAAATGTACATTTGATTGATGCCATTCGTCGAGGCTTCCACCTACACGAAGATTTTCACCAGTAAATGACAGGGGATCCTTCTGGAGTACGCGAGTAGGCTTCAGAGTCGAGCCGCACGCATACTTGTAGGGAGCTTCCTTCTCGTGGTTGGGAAAATCCTTGTAGAAACGCTCTTGGACAACTTTGACGGCATCCATCGCAAGTTCCAATGCATTCATGCCAAGATGAGGCAATCCACTGTGGAAAAGCTTTCCTGTCGCCTTGATGGACCACATGAGCATACCAGCTACACCGCCGCCGTCAGTGAAAACACCACAGGAGGTGTTGCGTACCCGTGCCAATACAAGGCTGGCTGTCTGAGCAGTCGACCCAAAGCACAGGGCCATTCTTCAAGAAGTCAATTTTGCCCGTTTCCATCAACGCTTCGACGCCGATGCCAGCAATTTCGACGTTTTCTTCGGACGCGATGAAGACGGCAGTGACAGTCTTTTGAGTCTGGACCTTGTTCTTCGCCAATTCCGCAAAGAGTTCTAGAAGATGCGCACTTTGAGGCGAGAATGTCAAGAGGACTCGGCGTACGAGCGACGAGGGCAACATGGCCCAAGCAATCCGTCGTGCCACGACCGTACAGCTTATCGCCTTCCACTGACAATTCAAACGGATCGCGTTCCCATCCTTCAGGGTTGGCAGGGACGACATCCATGTGGGATCCCACGATATTGATCGTCTCGTCTGCCTTGGTCGTGCCTGGGTATTTCAAGATGAGATGTCCACGTCCATCTTTGAAGCCAATGCGTTGGGCTTCAATAGGTCCGCCGTTTTGCTTCAAGTAGGGCTTGAGTTCTTCAAGCACGAAATCAGAGACGAGATCTTCTTGGGGAATCAACCCCAAGCTCGGCGCGTTTTGGACTTTGTCCTACGCAGAATAAGACACATGACATACCGCCAGACGCACCGCGACGCTAATGAGTTTGCGCAGGAGATTGATGTAGCTTTCGTCGTTGAGACGGAGGTCCTCTGGTGATGTCATGCCCTTTCTGCTTTAAAGTCGGATTGGCTCCCCTGATGACTTGGATCAATTTCGAAAATAACTTGGAATTTGTATCAACTGTCATAATTTATAAATCACATCCCTCTCAGAATTTATTCATTTTTCTTTCAAATCCAAAGCGCGGAGGATGACGACGACGCCGCGCAAACGAGATGATCTCCACCGCGTCGTATTTCCAAGGAATTCCGTAAGAAATCACAACGCGATGCCAATAGGAGCAGGGCGATCTGTCGAAACAACGCTTGAACAACGTTCCGAGTTGGTATAGCCATCCACGATTCCATTCAGCTTGAGGGCATGGAGACATCGTGAACTGCTTTCCCGGAGTGTCTTCTCAAGCGTTCCAACTGAACTCATGAACGTATCGATCTTGCGAATGATTCTTGTCTCGACGGATGATTTCTTGCGCCTCATCTTCCAGTTCGAATCCCCAGCCCGTCGTGGCGAGCCACAGCGATTGCAATGTGACTGCCTGCTGGAATGAACCTGCCTTCGTTGATCTTCTCTCGGCACATCAACCGTCATCCAACTAACTGCCACAACGTTCAACTCTGTGGATGATTTCAGAGAGAGAACTGCCACAACGTTCAATCCCGTTGATGATTTCAGAGGAAATGGAAGGATACATCGCGCAATTGCTTCGGCACATTGGAGAAAGACGACAGGGAGTGTCAGTGCCTTGGACATGGCATTTCGCGCGCTTTTCCACCGACTCGCGCTCTTTCCATCAACGATGCAAGTTGTCAAATGAGTTTTTCGCCTCCTGTTTCCCAGCGTCCGTGGCGACACGACGACGCACCCAAGACGGAAGGTGCTTGGACTAACAATGCTCAGAAAAAAATCAAGTTTGGCACCCACGTCGGCGAATCTCCCGATTTTTATGTGGATCTCCCAGGGCACCGCAGTACAATCGTGAGGCCAGGAATCGAAGATGACAGGGATGGCAAGGCTAAAGTTACGCTTTCTCTCAATGCTAGGCGGCGTCTGGACGTGTCCTTCAAGACCAGAGAACGCGTTTATTGCAGTTCCACACGAGGTTCCGCTCCGACTTTGAAAAGGTTTCAATCTCAGTTGTCTTGAAGGCGAAGCCACTGTCGTTGGACAATAATATCGTCCAGCCCAAAATGGGAAGAGCAACATGGATCATGACGTTCTCCCTGATGGAATTTGTCGTTCGTTTCATCGCCAAGACGGAGCGGCAACGACAATCTCGAGCAGATGAAGACGGGAGAGAGTTCCAGCGAGCATCAATCTGCACTGGAAGAGAAGCTCGAAAACGCTACACAAATCGTGCAACTCGGTGGACACTCCGCACGCCACATATGGGTGCCATATGCAAATCGCATCGGTAGGGGAACCCGGGAAATATCTCCCGTGGCATGAACGCCCTGGAATGTTCCATCACGTGCACCTCACTGTAATCCCCAGCAAGCGACAAGTCCACGACTGTCGTATGTTGTGCAATTGTAAAGGTCCCACGTATCATCAACCCGTGGCAGTGTGGAATTTGTCGCAAGGATGAAAATTGGTCTCACGACTGTGATGGCCATCGCCATAGCCGCGCTCTTGACTCCTTCCACAGACGCCACGGCTCTACGTGCTGCCTCTCCAACGAATACTATCGACATGCAAGTTTCCGTCGTAGAACGACGGCTTACATCGTCCAAGACAAAAGAGCGTCAGCGAAAAGATCGAGCTGAGAGCCGCAAACGCGCGGCAGAGGCCAAGAAGAAAGCCAAGGAGGCGAAGAAACGCGCCGCAGAGGCCAAGAAGAAAGCCAAGGAGGCGAAGAAACGCGCCGCAGAGGCCAAGAAGAAGGCCAAGGAGTCAAAACACGCCAAGAAACCTGCCAAGCCTGCGAAACACAACAAGAAAGCCAAGCAACAATCCATCGTCCTTGCTCCTCAAGTCAACAAGAAAGCCGTAGCTGCCGCCAACTCCACCAACGGAACGACGTCGACGACCGCCGCACCGACAACTACACCCAAGAGCAGCGCAGCGACGTCGGCATTAGCGTTAGCGACGACGCTCGTGGTCGCCCTAGCGGCCGCTGCCTTTTAACTATCAACCCATGGTCTCTCTGTCAAAGTTTTTGGAGACAACACAACGACAGTGGTCAGAGGAATAGAACCACGGTTGTCTGTTCGTTCTCGGATTGACGACACAACGACAGGATCGTCTGTTCGTTCTCAATCGAAGCAATCTTATCAATTCCATAGCGCAAGACATAGAGGGGAGGCGGGGACAGCTTTGGAAGTCATGGAGCAAGTCAGTCGTGGTGGTTAGCCCGCTGCTTGCGCTGCCATGACATTTGGGAAAACTGCGGGCTTTGGGGAACCGTCACGCCGCGCTTCTTGACGGTCTCCGAGTCTGTTTTCTTGTGGATCATGGACGACGACACAGACGACGGCAGGCGCGCAAACGTCTTCTTCGTGAGAAGGTTCACATAGTAGAGGCGACCAGTCTACGACAAGATCACGCGTCTCGTCTGTCGAGAAAGGGGCGGTCGATACCTTGGAGTCGGTGCGGCGCTCCCAATTCTTGGGCAGGACGACTGCCGCTGGTGTCTTCTTGGGCTGCTTGATCGCGACTGGAGCAGGCGCGGGGAGTGCGTCCTTCCTGGCCATGGCTTTCTCGCCAGGATGTTCCCACGTCGATGTTTTCGTGGCATGGTCGACGTAGTAGACGCGATTGTACTTCTTGTTGAAGCGTTCTTCCCATCCTGGCGGCAGTGGAATCGATTCGTTCGACTGTTGACGAGCTGTCAAGAGCCGAGACGAGTCGTCGGGATCCTCTTCGTCGTGGTGTTGGTCTTGGTTGGACGCAGGACGGACATGACCTCCAACGTGATCGTTGCCGAGATGGTTCATCCTCTGAATGGCTTCGAGGAGCTCGTCGCGGCCTTCGTCTTCCCAGTCGCTCGATGTCGGGGCGCGGCTTTCCAAGCTCGCCGTCGCCTTCTTGGCTTCACGTTCGACGATGATTCGATCATCTTCAGAGTCGTCGTCGGCGTCAGTGGGCTCCACCGCGACAAAAACTTCGTTCGATGGTTTGACATCGTCGGCCCAACGATGCTCCTGGAGCGGGTCAGGCGTCAACTTGGACGTTGTCTCCGGTTCGCTTTCCTCCTTTGTAGACTCGATGACGACTTCGTCGTGGTTTCCGCTCGCGTCTTCCTGAGGCGGTTTGAGGCTGTCGTGGTTGCTCTCGACGCTCGGTTTGCTCGTCGGCCGGAGTTCTTCCTCCTTGACTGTGTCTTTCGCGACAAAGTGACGCACTTCGTCCTGGATCAACGCCCGCAACGTCTCGAGACTCATTTCCGTCTCGTCGAACTCAAAGTCGAACGTCGTGGCGACGTGGAAGTCGATGGGTTCACCCAGCTGGGCCCGCACCGTCTTAAAGTAAGGATGTTGGAGTGCCTGCTCTGCTGTGATCCGCCGCGTCGGGTTGACGCAAAGCAGTCGTCGAAGTAGACTGACCGCTTCAGGAGATGCTTTGCGGAAGGCTTTGGTCAAAGCTTGCGGTGAGCATTTCGGCAGCGACTCGAGGAACTTGAGCGCATCGCCTTCGACCGAATAGCCACTACAACCGACGTCATGAATACTTTCATTGCGCCATCAGCAACGCACCGCTTGTCCTTGGGAGGCACAGGGAGCAGCGAGAAGACGCGCGTGAGTTGATCGATAAAGTCTGTGCCTGGGAAGAGAGGCTTGCGATTCAAGAGCTCGGCAAAGATGCAACCGATGGACCACATGTCGACGGCTAACGTGTGTCATGAGACTTGAGATTCAACGCAATGGAAGAACTTGCCGTCGGCGTAGGTTCCATTGGGGGCGAGCATGATTTCAGGCGGGCGATACCACCGCGTGACGACGTATTCGGTCATGAGTTGAGGCGCTTCCTTGTCGAGAGGGTGAACCGCTTGGCTTGCCATGCGACCGTGGGGAACATAGCGTGAGAGACCGAAATCCGTGATCTAGTCGGAGGAGGACGTTGGCACCTCGCCATAATGGAGCTGTACCTTGACGTCGCAGTTCTTGCTGATTAAAATGTTGCCAGGCTTGAGATCGCGGTGGAGAACGCCGTTTTCATGGAGGGCTTTCGCACCACAGAGAAGTTGAAACATGATCGCGCTACGGTCAAGATGAGGATTTCATGGCAGAGTCGAGACATACGCAATGTGGTTCTCCTCGAGTTTTGTCTTGGACTGGATCAAACGATGCAAATCCGTGTCGACGAGGCCCATCATGATGTACAATTCGTCCTTGGCAATGCATGTGCTCAAGTTTTGCAGCGATGCAATCTACAAAGTCACAATCTTCCCATGATCGACAACGAAGCGACGTACGTTGGGATGGTCTTCAAAGTACCGCATGAGTCGAATCTCACGTAGAGTGTGCTTGGCATCCCATTCGTCGCCAGCCATGGGTGTGATCTTCTTGATTGCGACTGTTTCCTCGAGCTCGGTGTCAGTTGCAGAGCTACAAGGAGTCATTCGATGAATCCCTTTCCATCTCGAGCGAAGAGCGTACCAGACAACGCCGTAGGAACCTTCACCAAGGACGTGGATAGCTTTGTACTTGGGTGGGACATTGAACTCGCATCCTTTGATGGTGAATCCAAGGCCAGGAGCGTAGTCTCCATCCGCAGACGTGGCAGACACAGGGCTGCTGCTTGCACAGCTGCTGTTTGTTTCTGGGACTGCTGACGACTCGACAGTGGCTGATGGAAGTTCTGTCTTGGCTTGGAATGCCGCGACTTCGTCCTTGATGAACTGCCGCAAGGTTTCAAGGGGAAGCGACTGGTCTTCGAAGGCAAACTCGAGCGAGTGTGTGAGCTTTAGAGGCTGGATGGCTCCCCATTCGACATCAACGCCTTTGAAGAATGGATGACGCAACGCTTCGTCGACCGTGATGCGTTCCTTTGGGTTGAAGCAGAGAAGGCGCTCGAGAAGATCTTTGGTCTCGGGCGAGAAATTTTTTCCCTTGCAGAGTTTGTCCAGCGCATTTGGTGGCGTCGCGGGCAACGACGAGAGAAACTTGAGCGCATCTTTCTCAATCGTGTAGCCACGCTTATGCTTGGGGGGAATCTCAATAACTTTAAACACGCGCGTGAGTTGATCCATAAAGTCCGAGCCTGGAAAGAGAGGCTTCCGTGCGACCAGTTCGCCCAAAATGCATCCGACGGACCACATGTCCACAGCTATCAGCCCAGTCAGCCCCAGCAGTAAGGCTGTAGTAATTACCTCCGTCGTAGACTCCATTGGGAGCGAGCATCAGTTCAGGCGGACGATACCATCTCGTTACGACATCTACGACGAATTAGGAGGCAGAAGAGCTAGGGGAATGTACATTCTGTCATGGGAGACGACACTGCCGCGTCTGCATCTTTCTGTTGGAGATCTTTCGGCACCATTCGCGCCAAGCCAAAATCAGTGATCTATCCAACGGATGAGGAAACTCGAGGAGAAAATGTTGTTTGCCTTGAGCTCGCAGTCCTTGTTGATGAGTAGATTGCCTGGTTTCAAGTCGCGATGGAGCACGCCATTGTCATGCATAGCTTTGACTCCCGACAAGAGTTGGTACATGATCACCCTGCGTAAAAGATATGAGCGCCGATTGCACCAGGAATTCCTACCGAATGTGTCCTTCCGTCAGCGGACATGAGCTCTGAATCAGTCGATGGAGATCCGTATCAGCAAGTTCCATCATCATGTAAAGCTCGTCTTTTTCAACACACATAGTCAAATCTTTGAGCGAGATGATCTAAAGATCCATACCAATCACGAATGGTTCAAATGGGGTGCAGAACGTACATTTTCATGTTCGCCGAGGCATCGCATGAGGCGGATTTCGCGCAGGGTATGCGTCGCGTCCCATTCGTCTCCCGCCATGGGTGTAATCTTCTTGATCGCGACTTTCTCTTTCGTCGCGGTGTTCAAGACGGAACAGACGACGCCGTAGGATCCTTGACCGATTGCATCGATCGGGTCGTACTTCTTGTCGACGTGGAAGGTGCATCCGTTGATTGTAAAGCCGTTCTCGTGCTTGACGGGCGTCGCATGCTTGGGCATTGTCTGCAGCTCGGCGTCGCGTCCTGGCCTTTCCTTGGGAAGACTCGCACACGATGGAAATCGCAACTTGGACTTGAGCTGTTCATGTGAAACTCATTCCTTTTTTGGATGTCGACGATTCTGATTGGTCCAATTCTGCAATCTAATCGCTGATTAGCTAAAACTAAGTCGTTTTGTAACCGACAAACTGCCGCTATATTTACCAAAGTGTGATACGCTTCAAGAACGCTATTAATAGACGAGATAAGCTTGCAAGTGCAAGATTGCGCACATGACAAGGTCAAACTACTCGAGGGATACGCGTAGATTCGGCTTATCTTGGACTCTTTCCCGCCGATCAAGTTCTCAGGTGCAGAAATGTATCAGAGAGAGAAATGCGCAAAGTAAATGATGACCAGGACTCGATGAATTGATCGTCACAGTGATAATAATCTATTGAGATTCCATGTGTGCTGCTCGTTGCGAACCTTGTGATTGAAGTAGGTTTGCCCTCTATGTGGCTCCATGCTGACTGGGAGACTGTGAAATTTGTTGAGAACAAGAGCCGAAATGGTTGTTGACAGAGTATTTTTAGTGCCGGGTTATATTTTTGGAGTTTCTTCATGCGAGCATTCTCCAAGCCAAACACGTGCTCCTTACGTAAACAAAGTTTCCTTCAAAGCTCTCGCACTTACATCCCATGGGAATTCTCATGTTAACAATAACAGTGGATTTCATTGCCCATGTGCGCTCAACATTGCAACAGGATAGACTGAGCGTTCAAATATCCAGTGCTAATGTACATAACACTTCTCCCGTGTTAGCTTTTATAGCGTCTAGCCGTGCTCAAGGATTTTTTTGTGCAGATCTTTGGTCAACTTACATGTTAACCTCGTTGATTTTTATCTTTATTATTAGCCAATCAGATTTCTATTTTAAATTTTATACAAAAATGATTGGCTAAAAATAATTTGCATACATTTCCCAAGTGAAAAGGTGAGGGGATATGCGATTGGGTTTTTTCGACTGCGGATACCGAAACGGAAGTGTCGAGTCGGCCATTTCTCGAGTCTTTGGGCAATGCGCGCGCTATGGATTGTCGTCCTTGCGACTGCTCTCTCTCTCCAAGAAGTCTTTGCCAAGAAGTGCGGTGACGATAGCCTTCTGGACAGCAAGTGCGCCGAGTTGTTTCCCACCTGTCCAGACAATCATTCGCCAGCCATCTTTAACGGGTGCTACCATTGCGCACACGACGAAACGTGCAAGGTCAAATCGTTCGCGGTCGTTGATGTCAAGAAGATGGCTGCTATCGACGAAACACATTCTGGAAATAGAAGTGAGAAGGGATCATCTTTTGTTGCAGCGGCTGTGTTTGGCCTCGTCGCAATTGGCGCAGTCGCAGGTGCAGCCTTCCACTACCGACGAACGCGCACGTCCTACCACTCGATTCTGTCCAAGCACCAACCTGATCAATACGATGGCGATGAAATGGACGACATCAATCCATTCTGCCGCAACGTGCCAGAAGAAACAGCCTCGCTCTTCAAGCAACAGACTTGTGTTGTGACCGTTTAGATGCTAATTGGACATTCTTATTGCCCTTTTCTTCCTCGTGTAACTCCTGAAACTTATTTGCATGGAATCGCCGCCGTCTAAATCGGGCCAGGTCGTGGCGGCCGTCCAGGCCAGCATGGTCAAGCGGGGGCTCGTTCCCCAAGGTGCATTCTTCATTCTCGCCATGGTTACTAATCCACGCAGAGGACACGAGCTCGCTGACGCACCAGCTTCTCCAAACCGTCCACGATCTCCGCTTGGCTTGCCGCGTATGTTACGCATTCAAGATGAACGACGACAGAATCGCAGCTTGGAAGTCGAACGCAATGGCCTCGACACTCAAATCGGTGCACGTGTCACCAGAAGTTGAAGCCAAGTTTGGCGCCGTGTACGACGACGCTGTGGCGCAGATGCGGCAAATGCTGCAGGAAACGTATGACCGAACTGTCATTGAGATGTCTCATCGCATTGATGCCTTTGAGCAAGTACGTCGTCTGGCAATTGAAAGATGAGACCACTTGATGATGGTAGACTTTGACGCGGCAAGCTTCCGAGAGCCAAGTGTCGTTGGTTGAATCAGTCGAGCAAAAGTACTTGGAAGAGCGTCTTGGCTTGGATGCCATTGTCAAAGAGATGCAGGAAGTACGAGGCTTTTTGAAATATGCTCTGTGTTTGACCCCCGGCAGGAAAATGCTCATCAGCGATCACATATTGTCTTTTTGGAGACGCGGCTGCGCCAGTTGGAAGAGACGACAGACCGCGGCGATGCGGTGCTTTGCAACAAACTGCGTCAAAAGATTGCCGATCTTGAAGTCACACTTGAGTCGTGCAGGCAACGATGTGCCAGCTACGAAGCCGACCAAGCCTCAGCTGTATGCCTTCGAACCCTTGGATGGAATTGAGGCAATCTTGTTGTAGAAACGAACGATTCACCGCCTCGAGTCTGACGCAATGCTCCTTCGAGCCAAATTTGACATGACGAAAGGCATGTACGCTCGAGAAACAAGCCAACTGTGCGATATCATTCGTATGAATGAAGCTCAGTTCATGCAAGTCCAACTAGCCAAACAGTCATCACCTCGAAAGCCAACAACACCTCGTACCTTGGACGTTTATGAGCCTCACTCGGGTCGCACGATTGCGTACACAGCGACTTCTCCAACATCACCGACAAAGGCTCCACTCGGGACACAATTCATTGCCCAGCCGACTTGTGTGAGTCCAGTCATCACCAAGTCTCCTATAGTCAAGCGACCTAAATCACCGTTTAGCCAGCAACAGGGCCCATTGCCCACGGGGTCGATCCGGAGACCATATATTTAAATTTTGCCATCAAGTCGAGGTAGTGACTTTGAAGATGGTTTTCGTCGCAAGCCTGCTTGCTCCGTGCTTGGCCTCGGGCGCCCAAACTTGCCGTAAACTTCACACGAGACGGCTGGCCCTTTTCTTGATACTAACGCATCATAAGATTCAATTTAGAGTCCTCTCACCAGTGACGTTCTGTTCTTTGTCGATGAAATGCGACCGAAGTGCTGTAAGATCCGCATCAAGGCGTCCATGAATATTGTGCAGTTGAATGTTCATCCACTTGGCTTGCCGATCTTCTGCAAATGTCTTGATAGTGTGCACAAACTCGTCCTCGAATGCACGAAGATCAAATTGTGTTTGTTGAGTGAGTAGAGCGTTAGCAGTTTGCACTCTCTGGCGAAGTCTGTCGTCAGCCTGAGGCGTTTTCTAAAACCATTTATGATCTCAGTGCCAAAGAACATTCGAACCACAGCGTTTCGGCGGCGGTGTTGGAGCTGCTTTCCGTATTCCTTTGCCGCTTGCATCGCCGCTGCTTTGTCATCTTCTGTAAAGTCCTCTACCGCGCGGCGTGCTCGACGTGCACGGATTTCTTCTTGTCGCTTCGCATGGAGAAAATCCGCTGCCTCTTCTTGAATCTGTTTAAGCTCCTTTTGGGCATAGTCGAGCCGCTCTGTTTGAAGTTCTAGCTCGACAGCCGCCAGGTTTGCTCGTCGTTGCGCCTAAAATTTGTAAAAAAAGAGTTTTCTCCATCTATACCTTGTCCCGCTCACCAAACGCTACGTTGCGTTGGGTCTCCATTATAACTGCAGCTCGCTCTGCAGCTTGCCAATCCTTCGTACGTTCTGCCTGAACTTCCAAAGCCGCCTTCTGGGCTGTAATTGCTTGTTCACGTTGGACGAGTGCAGCATCTCGTTGTTCTTCTGCGTTCTCACGTTCGCGGTCGATTCGAAAGGCTTCAAGTTGGGTATCATGAATGTCTTGCTTTATTCGTTCGAGATCGTTGTGGAGATGATCAATAGTCGTAGTGAGCTCAGCAGTGCGAGCCTCGAGAAGAATCCGTTGAGCTTCTTCAGCTTTGAATTGGTCGACAGCCTCGGTCCAACGTGCATGCAGCTCAAGAACTTCTGCTCTGAGGTTTTGCACCTGTACTTCTTTTTCTTGATTTTCTCTTTCGACGGCAACAAGACTTGTCGTCAGATCTTCCACTTGCATTTGGAGAAGGCCCATTTTTTCTTCCCAAACACTCGTCCCACCTACGCACTGATGAGCGTCAATCAACTTGATATCACACCTCTAAGGCGGATTATTTCAGCAGTAGCGGAGTGTCCCCAGTGAATTGCTAAGTCTAGTGCAGTACAGCCAGTCTATTGATTGCGTTCATTAGTTACAACAACCAATTTACAGTTCGACCGCATTCTTGGTCTTCATACTCCCGCCTAGAATCATTCACGTGAACACACGACAGATGAATCACAGGATATCTTACCCATTGATATGAGCGCACGAACAATACCTGTACGGCCCCAGAATGCTGCGAGGTGTAGCAACGTTTGACCGGCCTACAGAAATGTACTTTTCGTGATTTCTCATCGAAATTGGCTTACCGCGTCGGTGTGATTCACATCAATTCTTCCCTTTTGCATGTAATGATGGAGCATCTCGAGATCGTCGTCCCAAATCGCATCCCGCAGCGCATCATACGTGTTCTCGACCATTCTATCTTCCTTCTCCTCTCATGCCGGTGCCAAATCTAAAAATGGCGCGAACAATCCGTATCAAGTTATCCGGATAGCTAAATAACAGTTTCGACAATCACAGTTCAACTCACGGTACTGGTCCAAGATCTCGTCCATGTCGACTCCAAACACATCCCCCGCGCATCAAGCCTTGTCGAATCGGTACAGACAAACCTCTGGATGTGATTATAAATGGAACTTGTAGGCTGAAAGCCCAGTTTCAACAGCCCGACTCGGACGATGAAGACACAAATGCATCGCAAGATTGGTTTGTCAACGATGTGCGGGAAACACCGACAGTCATAAAAGACAACAATGCGAGTCCACGAGAGCCTCAACAAGAACCTGCACAGAGTAAAGCGGCAGCAGGATCACCGACGCAGAAACGCAGCTCGTTCTCGGAATCAGAGGTTCTCAAATTAGATTCTTCTGCATCGCTCACAGCAGCATGACGTGGCTAGGATTCGGACCAAGTGCTACTGAAAACAAAGACGGGATTTTTACATTTGCGCCCTATTGAACCAAGCATTCTCATCCTGGAACTTTGTAAATCAGACCAAGTAGGACCCATTGTCTGGCCTTTCTGTTGATCTGTGATCGTAGTCGATGCAAAAGATGTACGGCACAAAATATTTCAAGGTCTACCTTCCCCAAGTTGTCGACAGTCAGAGGGACTTTTGCCTCTATTGCCGCAAACGACTTGGCAAGAACAAGATTAGATTCAGGTACGTCATGTCCAGTCTCATATGATCACCGCTTGAATCTTTTTAGTCTCAGTGAAACAAATATATCCAAGTGGAACAACCCATCCTACGTTGGCAAGCTCGCCATATATAAGACTGCCAATGGTTACAAATACAAGGTCTGGTCTGATTGCTGGTTGTCTCAGTCTTGGTGTAGATCGTGTGTCCAAAAAGGAAGCAACGTGTCGTCTTCACAATCGAGCAAGATAATCGAAAGTATGAGCTGAAAGTCCACTTTAACGCACACGTTCGGGTCTCCTGTATTTTTTTGTTGATTCGAAAGGTGTAGAACCCGTTCGTAAACCTATTTCAGCGACTGAAGCCACCGTCTGAAGAAGTGGCGACTGTAGCGTGTTTGCTTCAGGCAAGTCCTTCAATTCCTCTTGGCTGACTCGAAGCGTAGAAATTTATCAACCCAGTTGCGGATGTAAGAGATGCATCCAACAATACGACTCTGCTTCAGATTGATAAAGAAGGAGTACCTCAATTTCATGATCGATTCCAAGATAACATGGTGTGATTTGTAGGATGCCACGTATGGGAAGCATGTGATATCGTACATGCGGCCGTTTTCAATGCTGACGAGGTAAGCCAAATGAAGAGCATGTTGATCAAATTTCATTTCCTGTCAGTGCTTGTATTGCAGTGGCCATGGAGTCCCATTTGCTTGACGGCTGAAAAAGATCGGTCGTAACTCCATAGTCATATAAGCAAATCTTGAATCGAATTGCTGATTCAGCTGGTTGTCCTTTTGGTAGTTTGTTTATATTTTTGGAAGGGATGTGGGTCTCGCTGCAAATGCCATGGCAATCAGCTGCTCCAAAAGGTGCCAGGACAGAGTGACGTGAGGTGGGTCTTCTTGAATTTCACGATCCAAAGGTGCCATTAACCGCACACCTGCAGTACTGTCCATATGAGCATGTGCCTCGAGTGCTTTAGATATGGCATCTTTCGTATTTGACCAGACCACTTTAAGGAATATCATGGAAAGTTCCAAAGTTTTGAGCTGCATAGCTTCACTCGGTGTGACGAAGATGAGTGCTGTCTTGTCAAACTGCCCAACTGCATCAGCAGGGACAAGACCTGCGTCGAGACAAGCAGTGACGCACTCAGAAGACTCGAGGTGTGTTGCTTTGGCTTTCTACAATATTTCGTTCATCATCGACAGCTTAATTGGATCGCTTCACCTGTACTGCAGACGCAAAGGCCAACGCGATGACGTATGGATTAGCTCGTGGGGCGAATTCTGCTACCACTTGGTGGAATGTAGCAACTGAATCCACTTTGAGAGTATTTGCAAAACGTGTCTCGAGCTCCAACTTGACGGCAAAATACCGAGCTTCCCACTCATCAATGCACATAGCAATTATTGAGTAAACAGGGATCCAAGTCGCTCCATAGACTTGAGTCAGTCCAACTAATTTTGTCTTACATCGCTGGAAAACCTGTGTATGGTTAAGACAATCTTGGGAAGGTGAATCATACCTCGGCAGGGAAGGATGAGAAAATAATTGCAAGTGCATCCCAAGCTGGCTGCTGTGCAACGTACTCGACGTCGTCCTCACAAATAAAATACCCATCAGGTGAGCATTTGGCTAAGACATGCAAAGCGTGCAGAACAAACCAAAATGCCATTGGAGGGAGTGGATCAACGGCAGCTAGGTGAAGAAGTCGGCACCACAAGTGAATCTTGTCGCTTTGAGTGTCGAGATGAGACAGACTTGTAACAAGGTCCAGGAGTCGCTCGTTTGCAAAGATGGGGACACGGAAGCGCGCGAGGAAGACTCGATAGATTGCATCTGAAGGAGTCAGAGCCATCATGTCACGCGGCATGGGGGCGCGGAGGATGTCAGTATGGAGATTGATTCCAGAAGCTAGCTGGATGACAAGTTGATTTGCAAGCCATGAAATGATGCGTGACGTTGCTGACACTGTGTAATCATGACTAATATAGTCAGCTCGTATACGGTGGACGTGGCCATGAAATGCACTTGGAACGAGTGCTTTCATTTCGCCTTTGCGTTTGAGATGGATTTTTTCGACATTGGAAGGCAGTAGATTGTTGAGAACTACAAAAACATTATAACATAGAACCAATTTGACAAAGTACCAGAGGGAGAACGACAAAAATCTGCTACCAATTTGACACGACGAAAAGCCTGAGCAACATGATTCTTTGGTACAGTTGCGACAACCATGTTGCTAGTTTGTGTCGACTTGTTTGCTCGACGTCTGATTGTTCCGCGAGAAGCTATTGACCGTTCAACGCGAAGGATCATGTGTCGAACTCGATACTCCAGTTCTTTCACGTCATCTGCTGTGGGAATGAAGAAGGCAAGCTGCCACATAAACTGAGCATCCCACCCAGTGTTACAGTCTGGGCTGCTTAGTGAAAGAAGTTGCGTGAGTCGAATCCGCGCAGCCTCCAGTTCAGGGTCCATGGATTCGATGTCAAAATTTGTTAGCATTTGAGCCTACAGAATAGATTTTTCATCAGCCTTTGATATCAAACCTACTGACGAGAGCGTAGACACGTCTATTGAGTCGTGATTCTCTGGTGCAAAGTGACTGTGGTGCTGTTGTGGAATTGGTGCTGAAAATGTCCCGTTGAATTTAATGGCAAGCGTGCGTGTCATTTCATCCAGTGCTTCTGTGCACGTAAAATAACGCGGAGTGGTCGGAGATAGGAGTATCGTCTTGTTTGGAAGAAGGTCATGAATTGATTGAATCAAGTTGATAGCAACACGAATGAACGTTTGATCCTACATCTTGTTTGAATGCATCAGATGGGGTTTTAGTACTGCAGCGAGGTATCGATTCAAGTTGTTTCGTTGTCGTATGCATTTTTCGCGCGTAAGGGATATGATTTTATGTTTGTGGGTGAGTTTGGCCCGCATAGCGTCTAGCACACTAGCTTGTTTTGTGATTTTTACTTCGAGTTGTCGAACCTCAACCTACAAGTAGGCAGTCTTTGAGACAATCAACCTTGACAAATGAGACGTGCCTCCAGTCCCCGCACAGTTTGTTGCAGCACTGTGAGCTCTTCTTCAATGCTCTTATTGATGAACGCAATTATGTTGAACAGAAAGTGCCAGAGGCCATAAAGTAAATTGGACGATGTTGGGCATTTGTCGAAAAGCAGACGACACATCTCGTACATGACTGCATCAGTGTACTCTAAGTAAAAACGAAGCACTTGGTCATTTTCCTTTGTCTGTTGAACTTTGGCCTGGAGGCGTTCAAACCGCAGAGCTTGCCATTGGCTGAGTTGAGAGACTTGCTCCGATGTTAGCGATGGTCGAGCCTATGTTAATATGTTTGAAGTGATTTGTCCATGTTGTAATGTCAACCTTGGGGAATTCAACGACAATCCACGTCTCTTTGCCTTTCTTGGTCTCATCAACGTTGATTCGTACTGACGCCATGTCAGATCTTGCTTCCACAGGACAGTAAGAGTATTCTTTGGTAATGTGTTCATCTTTCGGCACCTATAGGACGTCAAAAATCTATAATGATTTCTCATACCTTAGACTGAGGAAATTTCCGGCACTTGAGTACTTCCCGGAATGTGTTGTCTTTGTAAACCTTGGTCATGTCATCATCGACCGCTGGGATCTTTTCTTTCAGAAGTAGTGATTCGAGCTCGAAAGGTTTTGGTGGGGATGCGGATTTCGCACATTGTGATTTATCGTGATGTGGATAATGCTGTACATGTCGTCGGAAATGTTGCAACTTTGCTCGCGGCGATGGCGCCACTGGTGATTTAGATACTTTTTCAGGACTTCGAATAACGTGCTGGCGGGTATTTCGTTCTCGGACAACCTTTTCATGTAGACAAGTTTCAATCACATCCACAAGGGAGAGCAAAACTTGAATGAACTCACAATTTGCCTGAGCGACAGCTTCTTCATGGACCTCCTTTCCAATTTGAGGAAATATATCATGACATACTTCCAACGCAATCGCCATACGATCGACTGGTGTAAATATTTCAGAACGTCCATTTTCCTCCATCATTTCTTCTTGTTGCGCTTCAATTTCTTCATTGATCCGTTTATCAAGTATTGACGCCACGTATGCATCATTCCCTTTCTATCTTTTGTTCGTTTCCCTGCTGCGTGCTGGGCAATTCGTACCTGAAGTGACTTGGGCAGTGCTTTCTTGACATGTTCCAAGCGAAGATACAGCCCCGAGCAGATGTCCACGACTTCTTTCCGCTGCTTGAGGACAAGATTGTGATGGATCTCCTCGACCGACTTGGATTTCTCCTTGGGATCGCGCACATAGAGCGGAAGATCCGGCAGTACGACGCCCACTCGGGTGAACCGCTTCTTGACCATCTTCAAAAAGTTGGCGCCTTTTGAGAAATCCTCCAAGTTGAAGTCCACAATGCGCACCTAATACGAAATCCGGATAAAATATACATAAAGCACCTCTTTTGATTGAATCTGCACCTTTATCCGAATTTTTTTTCATAAAACGACAAACCAGCATGCCAACATGCCATGATGTCGCAAGTGGCGATAACTCTCGTCCTTTGTCGTCCACGATGCAAGGACGAGCGAAAGCTCTACCGCCAAGGAGGCTATACCTTACGTTAGCCAGAAACATGCTGCATTGAATAGCTTAAAATGTGCTGAGCAGAATAAGGTCTCACAAGTGGTAGGGATTGTTTTCCTTGATCCTCCATGGCCCCGAGCTCGATGAACCATGTGAGATCGCCATCAGTTGCCTACTTGCTCGTTCTTCGCTCTAAAATGGTCACGCTTAATGCGACGTATTCGCTCTTCGTTGTGTTATTGTGGAGCGTTAACGTTAGCCCGAGCATCCGGCCTCGATGGTCTAGACAGATCATTTCGAGCGCAGCCTTCTCGCATCAATCTATAAATCCAAGCCGCTTGACCACGCCGAACTCGCCGGCTTTCAATTATACAAGCGGAACAAAACGATACGAAGGATACACAACGATATCTTGCTCGTACGAATCTGTCTGCCTCCTCTCCCTACATGAATCCAAGGCTTTGCCAAGTGTGTCGCGCGGCTGGGCGAGGACAGAGACGAAAGCAGAGAAGGCTTGCGGGTCGCAACCTTTTTCAGGACTAGCTTGAAGCGTGAACAAGCATTTGGCCGCTCCCATACGACTCAAGTTGGTTTCCGTATGTTTGGTCGAAACTGGGTTTTCATGTTGACCAATCCGAGTTTGTAATACAATGGCAGAGCGTCATTTTCAAATTTGCATCGCCGCGCGCAAGCAGGATGGGACAGTCTGGGTCTGCGGAGATCTCGATCTTTGAAGAAGGCGAAATGGAAGCCGAGTTTGAAAAGCATGGCGGCAAAGGCAACATTTCCGTCAAGGAACTAATTTCGGACGGATATGATATGGTCATCGAGTCCATGATTCGACCTCCCCGCGCGAAATACCGTCCTGAGGAATTGGGACCGATGGAATTTGAACTGCAAGATGCCTTTACGAACGAAACGATCTATGTATCACGCACAGACCGCACAATTCTTAACGAACGACAACTTGGTCTCGCCTGCACGCACTGGAATCTTCTTGAAGCTGATCGAGTGACCATAAAACCCGTAAGCTCGTGCACTTTCTTTTCACATGAAATTCTCTCTCTTTTTTAGACCCCTTGCTTGATTTACTTACATTCCAATGTCGGATCGCGCAAAGATTCGCTCCGTCTCCGCGATCATGCACTCAGTATTGGCTTTTCCTTCTTTGCGTTCGATTATTCGGGCTCTGGTATTTCGGACGGCATTTATGTTACAATGGGTTGGCTCGAAAGTAGCGATCTCAAATACGTCTTGGATGACCTCGATACGAAAAGCACCGTCTTGGACATTTCTTTCTTTGCCCATAGCATGAGTTGCTATCCTGCAATCATCAACGTTGCGAGTCGCTTCCAACAATCGAAGGAATTGACCGTCGATGCCAAGGGAAGTTCCATCGATGCCATTCCTCAAGTGTTTCGTAAGTGGAATGTCGAGCAATACTCCAAGCCTATTCGTGCCATGGTGTTTGATGGGGGTAACATTGTCTTTGTCTTCAGGTTTCTCATTGATCTTGATTAGCTTACAGCAACATGCATCAATGCATCGACGATCTCGTCTTGAATGTCAAGAAGGAAGGTTTTAAGGCACCGAAACTCGTCCTCAAAGCCGCCGCGCACTTCGTTCAAAAATCGGTTGAGAAGCGTGCTGGTGTACACATGGACTTCCTCCGTCCAGTCGACTTTGTCCCACAATGCCCGATTCCTGCTCTCTTCGTGAGCGGTTCCCAAGATAAATACGTCGCGAGCAATCACACAGACGAGCTCGTCGCTTCCTTCGGTGGAAAATGTGCCAAATTGGTCGTCGACGCCGACCATTACAGTGCTCGCGTTTCTGACGTCTACCGCCTCGAAGCTCTCTTTCTTCTCCAAGCGTCGGGCCACAGAGCAGGAACAGCCTCTTCATCCATCTTGCCATCACCGTACGCTGAGAAATTCCAAGCCGTTGCGCGACGCACGTTGCCTTAATGTCTTTGTCAGCCTTACAACTACCTTTGCACTTTCATCTCCCTCAAGTCAAGCCATCATCGACAGCATAGTTTAGCATTAGGACCAGTAGTTTTCAATCAACGAATTGGGTCGTTCTGTCGTTGTCGCCGTCGATGCTCCTTTCGCAGCTTCAGCCAAGCATCCTCCGCCGGTTGTGCCGCCACTGGCAGCCAAGAAGTCGTACTCCATCTCGTCTGACTTGAAATCATCCACGAAATCATACTCGTCGCGGCCTGATTGACTGCATCGCGGCGCTGCTCGTTCGGATTCTGCCAATTCTTCTTCGACAAGGACATGGAATGCAGCGCGCAAATCAACGATGGCGCTGTACGGAAATGGTCCGAGGAACGATTTGTCAAAGGCAAGACGGAGGAGTGTGTCGCAATAGCAGTCGT
Organism: Aphanomyces cochlioides; assembly: GCA_019828595.1. Lineage (NCBI taxonomy): Eukaryota > Oomycota > Saprolegniomycetes > Saprolegniales > Verrucalvaceae > Aphanomyces > Aphanomyces cochlioides. The sequence goes on from JAHQRK010000004.1 coordinate 487,175, forward strand.
CTTGTTTCCTCCACTGGGCGGCGGCGCTGTTGTGCGCAACAACTTTGCGATATGGCAGCAAGAGCAAGCCGAGTGTCCGCGGCGACAATTTGAGCATTTCGTACACGTCAAACGCTTCGTCAGCTTTGAGAATCTCCGGCGCCAAGAGCTTGAGGATCGTGAGGCCAAGGCGATGGAGCACTTTGCTTCCTTCCGAGAAGAAGACGTCCCAGACGCGCAACGTCGTTTCGAGCGGCAACGTGTTGACAAAGAGACACAGAAACCATTTGAACGTCACGGGGGCCAAATGGACATGAAGTCGCTGGAGATGGTGGGCGACGTGCGGCAGTTTCTGCTCCACGAGAGCGGCAAAGACATGCTGATCGACGCGGGAACCGATCATGGACTTGGTGTGATAGCCAGGGACGAGGTCTTCAACAATGCAAGCGAGGACCCAGAACGCTTCTTCTTCCCCCAAGTAGACGAGCAACATGGCGGCGAGGAAGTTCATGCTCTGGCAATAGCCGACTTTGGGGTTCCGAAGACTATACATGGAGAGAAGCCGTCGTAGTTCCGAGATGCTGGCTTCGCGTTCTTCCCGTGAGTCTGGCTCGCGAGGAAACGTTCTGTAGAGATCCTTCTCGATTTCGTTCGCGACGTCCACGAGCACTTCGTCCGCACGCCACAAGAGAGACTCGTATTGATCAGCTGGAGCTGCCGCTGCACGTTTCTGAGCGGCACCACTGCAGAGCCACCAGACTCGACCTCGGTATTCAATTGGAATGCCAGAACGCAGCATCGAGTCGACTTGCCACTGTCCAAGGGAGAACCCCATGAAGCCCATTCCACCAGCATCTGACAAACTCCGCCGTCGAAATCCAGGTCGATCTGATCCCAACTTGGGATCTCCATATAGCGACTGCCGCGTCGTGTGTAAATCGTCGACTGTCGTGTGTTGTGCTTCGTCTTCCATTGTCCTCTTTCGCCACTTCTGGAGCCATTCAAGCTCCCATTCTTTCGATGTGAACTTTTCTTCCCATTTCTTCTTCTTCGACCCGACGATGGATGTCATCTCGATTTCCTTGACGGGGTGGTGGTGCATGAACGATCCACGTCCTTTCGACGGCGACGATGGGCTCTCACACGTCGCCATGTACTCGCATCGGAACGTTCTAGGCCCCGCGCAATCGCACGAGGATGACGTCGCCGGTTGTCCAGCCTGATAATGGATCGACGACGTTCGTGGACGCTCCATGGAGAAAAAACGTCGTTTCGGCGGTGATTCCATCGGTACCTGATGCATGGATCCAGTCCGGCTCTTCGTCCGAGGGAGGCAGAAGCGCTCTCTGGGCCGCATACACTTGAGGAACGCTCCGTGGCTCCGTTCGTCTTCATTGAAGCATGCCATGCCGCCCCAATTTGTTTGTAGATGCGCTTACCCCATTACTGCGTCTTGTCAGGACCACTGTTACGTAAATTTAAAAAAATAGCTCGTGATTCTCAAATTATTTATTTTATTTCATACTAACTCCAAGTATAATTGAAAATACTGGATTAAAATAGTTCTAATAATATAAATTTGTGAGGGGTGAATGTCTATAACAACGACCAAGCGCATCATATCATGCACAATCATATACAAAATAGCTGAAACGTACGTGCGAAACAGCTCGACGACCAGATTGTCTTGCCAGCGACGACGGACTTCTGGTACAAAGTGGCGTCTTTTGTATTATTTAAAGTATGTAATATAATCCGGCTGACCCTTCATTGAAGCTGACACTGAATGTAACCGATTCGCGTAACGGACACGACGACACGGCATGACGACGGCGGAAGGGCGGACATGGAAGAGCATTCGCTTCCAGGAACTCACTGTGGGTGACAAGATTGGCGGCGGTGGTGTTGGGATTGTCTACCGTGGAAAATACCTCTCGAAACCCGTCGCTCTCAAGACTCTGGTGCGTATATCGACCGAGATATGAACGGTTTAACTTGTGAGTGTAGTTCGACCCGCGTGTCGATGACGCATTGAAGCAAGAATTCATGGACGAGCTGCACGTCATGAGGTAGAGCTTTTCAGCGCCGCTACGTAGCTCAGCGACGTTGCGTTTAGCAAGCTGAACCATCCGAACGTCGTTGCGTTCATTGGAGCTTGCTTGGAAGCGCCAAACTTGTGCTTCGTCATGGAATTGTGCACTATGTCCATGTACGAGCTCCTCCACACGACCAACGATCCCATCAGCGTCGCTTCCTTGGTCACTATGGCGGTGCGTAGTCCGTGGTCTCCTTGCCGGATTGATCGCTTGTCTGTAGACCCAAGTGGCGTCGGCAATGCGGTATCTCCATGGGCTGTCTCCTGCAATTGTCCATCGGTATGCATCTCCATCTCCATCTTCCGCTGACTTGCTTGGAAGAGATCTCAAGAGCCAAAATGTTCTCGTGGACACCCGCGGCGACGTCAAGCTGTGCGACTTTGGACTCGTCTGGTGCGTCTGGCGCTTGGACCCGAGCTCTGATGATCCTGTAGCACCAAGGAACGGACGGCAGGAACGCCGGCGTATATGCCACCGGAACTTCTGGCAGGGAAACCCTTCTCGAAAGCTGTGGATGTCTACATGTTTGGCGTCTTGCTCTGGGAGATGTTTGCCCGCGACGTGCCATTCCGTGGGTATGACATTGATGATATCCAACGAAAGGTGCTCCATGGAGACCGCCCGCGGATTCCAACGACGGATTGTCCGCCACCTTGTCAGGTTGAGAGTGTGTCGAGGAAGAGCGGCGCGGCTAAGGCACGAGTAGGACTTGATACGGCAGTGCTGGCACAGCGAGCCGTCCAGTCGGCCGACGTTTGACGCGATTTACGACAAGCTCAAGCACGTGGATGCGTCCAAGACAGTTCAAGCGGTGGACTCCATCATGGAAGAAGACGCACTTGATTCATTCCTCATGGGAAAGAAGAGATAAGCATGTTCATGAATGGCTCTGGCCAAAGAGATCAAGACCTAGATCGTTCCATCTTTCGGGAGCTTCTGTTTGAATGGAAGGTACATCTACAAAGCGTTGGTGCTCGATGGAGGATGTCCTGTGTACCTGGACGCATCGACATCTCGTCTTCGAGATTCAGGTCGAGCTCTTCGGGGATTTCAACACCTACGGCGCTCTCGTCTTGTTCTCCTTGTCCCCATCGGTTTCTTACCGTCATCGGAGAGCGAGTCGCACATCCACTGCGTATCAACGAGGTCGAGAATTCCCTTCCAGCGAAACACTGACGTCACTTTGCTGTCCTGGGAGACGATAACACTACTCAGTTGCATCATGGTACCTTGTCTTGCACGGCGGTCGACATCAACGGCCGCCAGAGGATCTCCTTGGGCTCATCTTCCATGGTCAGAATGATGATACAAATCCAGGTAAGGGATGGAATTGCATACATCTTCGAAGTCCGTCGAACTCCACGGGCGGCAACGGAATCGTGCTCCAGTCTGCGCGGATACAGCATGGAATCATACTTATGGAAGGATACATATTATTACGAGTGTTGGAAGCATCTACCTCGCCAATGCGTGGTGCAAGCGTGTCGTGAGAGACGGCAGTGTATCGCCAGTGAGTCGCATTGGACGCTTAATTTTCGGCCGACCCTTGACTCTTCTTTTGCTCAAATTGCGCGGGCGTCCATGTCTTCATCTGCAACGCATGGATGGTCGCCATTTCTTCTTTCAGGACTTCATTGACAGCGCGTTGTCGTTGCAGCAAACCTTGTCCTTCAAACGCGGCACTGACGACAATGACGCTGAATTTGTTGCCGCAACCATCCGAATTGTCTTCCACTTGGACATACGTCGCGTTGAACGCTTCCTCAAGCTTCTTCGAGAGATCGTTGGACGTCACCATGACAATGCACAAAGCAGAAACTTCGGGAATGCCATCATCCGCCATGCTTTCAAATGGTGTTGCGTATCTGGATGCTCCGGATAATGCGCCAATGAACGTCTCCAAGGACGCCACAAGTGCCACGCATTCGTCGGTTCAGCGGTGAGGCAAGAACGAAGCAGGGAAACGGAGCTCCATCGTCGGCCTCTTTCTTGAAGGAACGCTCAGCCACCCAATCGACACACGCACGGTGAGTTGCTAGAATTACGTCACGGATCGCCTCGCTCTGCCCCATCACGACCGCGGTGAGAAACACACACTAGGATGCCCCATTTGTATGCACGCAGCGCAAGCTATCAAGTCGGGAGAGAGCCGCTTGGACTTTGGGATGACTCTTGGTGAGTCGGTTGCACAAACCGTCGTCGCAATGTGCACTGTAATAACGATGGATACCTGGGGTAGGCAGTCTTTGTGTCCTATGGAGAGGACAACCATTGTCGTCCTGAACTCTCGTTTGGTAAGAGGCGATGGCAACACAACCTCATCTCCTTTCGCTCTACGTCAGACTCGTGGTGGTGGAGTGGATTCGCTTCTGTCAACACTGCCGTCACGACGTGCAACGTACTCGCTGATCAGTTCCATGCCATTGTTGCGAGGGGGGGGCATCTCGTGCTCTAATTTGACTCGCTCCAAGGGCGAAAGGCGTTTCGAAGTCAAGATTAAATTGAGATGAGGGAAGTGGACGTCCGTGGTGAGTTGCGTCTGCGATCTTACCTCACGACGCTCATTTTATCCTTCCGTGCGATGAGTGATGCAGGTTTTTGGTATCCATCGTGAGTCCGGCAATCAATCCATGCAACTTTGTCCAACATTGCGTGAGCATATCCAGTGCATGGATGAGTAAGGCACCGACAGACTTGACGTCTTGATCTCTGTCGATCTTCTCTTCCTTGCGACTCTTTCCTGTAGTTGTCAACTTCACTTGATCTTTTGCTTCAACATGAGAGCTTTATTTTTTAGCCAATGCAAACTCATTATTTGTTATAATGCGTTCTGATTGGCTTATATTTGACCAATCAGATTCATTCTATTGGTTGTTGGAGCAGCAGCTCTAAACTTCATTGGGTGGTCGCCAAGCTCATTTTCCATTTAGCAGTGATCCGTGTGTGAGCTTCTATGAGTGACAGCGCCGTGAACCCGAAAGCGTACCCTCTCGCCGACGCCAAGTTGACAGTGAGCATCTTGGATTTGGTGCAACAAGCCGCCAACTACAAGCAGATCAAGAAGGGTGCCAACGAAGCCACCAAGACGTTGAACCGTGGTATCTCGGAATTCATTGTCATGGCCGCCGATGCCGAACCGCTTGAAATCTTGCTCCACTTGCCATTGTTGTGCGAAGACAAGAACGTTCCTTATGTATTCGTCCCTTCCAAGGTTGCGTTGGGCCGTGCCTGCGGTGTCTCTCGCCCCGTCATCTCTGCGTCCATCACCTCCAACGACGCCTCGCAATTGGGACCTCAAATCCGCGCTATGCGAGAACAAATTGAGCAACTCCTCATCTAAGTCATCGAGCATAGCGCATGTTAATTTAACATGTACTTTTACTCTTCCGTCGCGTGTAGCAGGACATACTCCCGCGTGCTCTCACCAAAGGTCAGCACGTCCTTTGGCCGGAGTTCTATGTATCTTGAGTGTTCGATCGCTTTTCCATTCAGGAACGTCTTGTTTGTGCTCTTGAGGTCCATGATGTACGGCAAAATCTTTGATCGCAACTCGGGCTGCTCGAGTTCATTGCGCCGCACTTCAGTATGCTTGACTCGAAATTGAAGCACAGCATGCTGCTTGGAGATGGATTCATGCTCGAGGTGTACGTCAGCAACTTTCTTGTCTCGTCCAAAGAGGTACGCGCTCTGTCGATGCATGTGCAGCGTTGCAATGTTTTCATCTTTCTTGAAGACATACATACGCCATCGTTTGTCTGGGATTCTGGCATCGGGCGGCTCGACCCACTTCATCACGACGCCGTTCTTGACATTTCCTGTCTGGGAATCCTTTGCAAGTGCACCACTGAGACCAAAGTTTGGCTTTTGGACTTCTGTCGGCGCTGCCGCGTCTTGGTTCTCGGTCTTCTTGGCACCCCATTCGTGTCGCTCTTCACGTTCGGATCGAACCAGATGTGAGAAATCGCGTGCTTTTGCGCGGCCCCTTTCCTCTCTATCACGACTTCTTGATCTCGATCGGGCAGACATGCGGCGTTCTTCAACGGCTCGCTCTCGGCTCCGCGACCTCGATCTCTCGCGTCGGCTCATGTTAAGCACTGGTGGATTCACCAAACCTCAATAATCATTCTCATTGACTAAAATTATTCACAACAGCGATTTGATTGGTCTAAAATTATATTTGACGGATTTTGATTGGCTAAAATTGTTTCAAACTCGTAATTTAATTGGCCCATTATGACACGCAAGAACTTCACTCATCAAGTTTTCGACCATGGCGGCGCTGGCGGAGGTCTTCCGCGTGAACGACGTCGAGAAGTCGTGCTCGCGCTTGGAGCACCTCTGCTCAACGCGGCAATTCCAAGTGCTGCAAGATGAGCTGTCTCATACGATGGCCGTCGTGCCGTTTCCTCAAGTCATTCGTCTTTTTGCGCTGTGTGTGCACCACGATGTCAAGGTACAAACTTGCCACCACCACGTGCTTGATCATTGCTGTAGGCGTCCAAGGATGTCTGGATGACATACGTTGGACTTGTTCGCTTGCTCCTTGACACAAGCGCTCTTGTTGACATCGCTCCGGACGATTTGGTGCCTCACGACGTCTTGGGCGTCGCCAAACCGATCTTTCTCGATCATTTGGTTCGACGTCCAAATCTCATACATGCTTCCATTGCATGGTGCCGTCTGTACAACATCCCGTCCTCTGATTGCGTCGCTGGAGCCATGACGCTTCTCAATATCGATCCCCATATCGCCATGGACTTGGCCAACGAGTTCTCACTGCTGTCGCATCTTCCAAGCGAGCCTGTCATGCGCAAGCTCTTGGCGTTGAATGACTTGCAGAACGCCGATCGCTTCGTCCATGGCAACGTCGAGCGGCAGCGCGAGCTCATTCATCTCATGGTCGCGTTGAAATGCGACAACAAACTCATCAAGAAGCGTCTGACCAAGTTCCATCTCTCGCCAGACGACTTTCCCATCTATGTCCAGCGGTACTTTTCATCCTCTCCACTCATTTCCATCACCCTGCTCGTAGCCAACGCCGCGGAACGATCCGCTACCTCGTCCGCGCGCAACAATTCGGAGACATTCCCGCCGCCGTCGGATCCGACCGTCAAGAGATGATCTATGCTTGCGACTTTGTCTACGAGCAATGCGGCCACGACAATCCCGTGACTAGGCATCTCATTCACGCCGTCTTTGACCTCGGTGATCGTTTCCCCGACGTTGTCCCGCTCCCAGCGTCATCCACTTTTGTTCTCGGTGACAACAAAGACGACCCTCCGCCGCTTAAAGGTTTCCTCAACCTCACAACCTTTCCGGCTTTCGTTGCGCCCGTCGTCGTTGTCGACTCGCTGGCGTCCGTACAAGATTGCGTCACTCATCTCATGGCTTCGCCGGCGGTTGGCCTGGACTGCGAGTGGCGCTCTGTCTTTGATGCCTCGGCCACGACGAACCAAAGCGCTGCTCTCCTCCAGCTCGCATCAGCAACACATGCCTATGTCATAGACGTGATGACTCTGACAGCTGCATCTCATGACGTCGCGACTCTCTTTGCCCCGCTGTTTGAATCCACGGCGGTCCTCAAGCTCGGCTTGGACGTCCGCGGCGACTTCAGATCTCTCGGTGTCCAACGCGCCAGTCCGGTCCTTGATCTCCAGACAGTTGAAAAGGCCATTCGCCGCGTGGCGACGCCAAACGAAGGAGCCAAGACGTCGTTGTCGGATTTGAGTCTGCAGTATCTCGGTTTGCCCATGGACAAACGCGTGCGCATGTCCAACTGGGAACGGCGGCCGCTCACATCTGCGCAATTGGAGTACGCCGCCCTCGATGCCATGGCTCTTGTGTACATTTTTGACGCCATGAAGTCATCCGTCGCCAAAGACGGTGCCGCTGGATTCCAAACTCTCGTGAACAAGTGGTCGTACCATGTTGGAAAAGTGTGAGTCGCAAATCCTTAAGTAATTGACACAATGACGTCGCCACTAGAGCTTCTCCATGTTGCAAGAATCTTCACGACATGTAACTCCGCAAGGCATCTGAAAAATCGACACTCTCATCGCTAGGAGGGTCGTCAGGACGCAGCACGAGCTGCTGCATGGTTTCTGGCAGTGCTGTCACCTTCAAATACAAGTCTTGGAGCTTTGTCTGAAGCAAAGTCTTCTCTTCTGACACGAGTCGTAGCTGCTTGGTCAGATCTTGTGTCGCCAATGCTGTCGCTTCAGACGCAGCCGCTAGTTTTTCCTCGAGTTGCTTCTCGTGACGGATGGATTCGGCCAAGTTGTCCACGAGCGATGCACGTAACGACGCTTCTTCGGTTATGGCGTTCCGTTGCGTCTCAATTTGAGCTTCCAATGCCGCGATTCGAGCTTGCGCGGTGATCATATCGTCCTTGTGCTTGTGTGCCGCTTCCTCCAGGTCTAAAATCGTCGCATGGGCAGCGGCAAGAGCTTCCTGCATGCGCTTGGCTTCATGATGACCGATGTTTTCCCTCGCTTGCTTGGCAGCCTGCATCTGTGTCCACATGCGCTGCTCAGCCGCGATGTTGGTTCTCAGTTGTGCAGCTTCGTGCTCAAAATGAGCCGTCAGGGCACGTTGCTTAGCTTCATATGCGGCTTCCAATTGCCGTCGTTCGTCGGCTAGCATGACATCCGTCCAGGCATTCTTGGCCGCTGCTTGGCGCTGGTCAAAGACAGCTGCAAGCTCGGATGTGATGCAAGAAGCGAGTACTTCGTCTTTCGCAGGTCCAGCAGCATGCGATCTGTAGGCCGTAACAAAATTGCAGAGCGTGTCTTGAAAGCTAATGGCGTCGCCACTTGCGCGCACGATTTCATCCATGTACTTGGCGGCGATGTCTTGACAGTAGCGGCGGGAATGAGCAGTGAGCTTGGCGCGGTGATCCATATATGTCAAGTGGAGCTTGGCTTGTAAAGCCTGCTTGTGATGGCGGCGCTGCGACGCTTTCTTGAACCTTGCTTGGGTAGAATAGATGGAGAGCGCTACTTGAGCCAGATCACCATGGAGTTTATCATGCATTTCAAATTCTATCGGCGGGGATTCAGTGACGGACTCAGCAAGGACATCATGGTACGTTGCAAAGGCTGTCGCGGCAATCGCTTGGCATTTCAACCCCACAACGTGGTTCCAAGCACCGAAAAAGTCAATCGCGTGGTCGACGTGGGCAAGAGCACCGTCAATGAGACCAACGAGCATTTCGCCTGGAAGGTCAGAGCCAAAGATGGACTTCACACGTGTTTCAAAAAGAATACGATCACGACAAGCTTGAGGTGCAGCACATGAACCGATGGAAGGAAGCGTACACCAGCCAAGATAGTGGAGAAAAGCACCAGCTCGTGTCGTTGTCGCAGGATCGGAAAATGGCCACGACGTTGTTTGGAAGGAACTTGGTGTCGTTGGATCAATAGAAACCCAGAAAAAGCTTGAAAGCAACGTCTTGAGCTCGTCGGCGGAGCAGTCGTGTCCAAGAGATTGTGCAACATCCAGCGTATCGAGAATCCTTGGTGGCGGCAACGAAGAATGGCTTTGGTCGACGTACACCATGAGCGAGCTCATGAGGAGCGCGATGTCCCACAACGGCAAATGAGTCTTGATGTCGAGATCAAGAACAACGCTGAAGATGAGTAAGCATCGACCAGAGCGCATAAAGTCGGCAGATCCGAGGAAGTAGATTCCGTTTTTCCTTCTTGATGGAGCAGAGACTGCGTCAATTGAGCATTCCATAATCGTTTGGAAGGCTTCCTCAGCGTCCTGACCAGCCAGGCAGACCACCGCGACGGGATAGTCATACGTTTGAAGGAGTGTGACCCCGTCGCTTGTGAGATGAATCTTTCCGCCGTCGTCTTCTTGAACAATCGCAAGTGGCGCTGTCTGCCAGTCCCAGATCACTTCGTCATTTGACATCGTCTCCTGCGTTGGATGAGCGTGAGGTTACAATATTCGACCAATGGAGGCTTTGGAAAGCGAGTTTGGCGCACTTTCCACCATGAAGTCGCGATCCCGATGAAATGCCGACAAATCCTGCTCATTGAGACACCCACGAAGGCTGGGCTATGATTTAATCGATGTCAATTTCAGGGTAGACAATCAATGACTCATTTCGATCGAGTTCCTTCGCGCCGCCGCCATGGTGTGCATGGACTTTCTCGCTGTACGATGAAATCTTTTGAAATGTGATGAATTGCAGTGAAATTGGACAGTTTCAGTTTCGCGCCATGGAGAAAGAGCGCGAGTCACCGACAACGGATCAGCCGTCGCGATGGCAGCAACTCTTTGGCAGATCGCGCCCAAAAGAAGAAGAATCGCTGCTCTTGAGCAATCAAGTCGAAGCCAACGAAGAGTCGACATGGGTCGATGTTTGGGAACGGGAAAAGATGCTTGCCACGATTGACCCGACTATCGGAATCGACGACACTTTCGATGGTATTCAAGAGGACTTGTGGCCTGTGCGCAGCAACGACAATAACATAGCTTTGACCGACTTGACGGAAGCGCGTAAATGCGTCCGCGCGAGATTCAATGTCGAAGAGAGAGCCGACCAAATCAAGTTTGCAGTAATGTTCACTCAATCCACTGAAAGATGTCTCCTAGGCGCTCTGTCAAGGAAAAGAATGCAGTCCGATACAATCAGCCTATCTTTGCTCCCCGCCGCCAAGCCGATCCTGCCGTGGATCCTGTCAAAACTATAGCGGAGAGACAAGCTCGTCTTCGAGAACAGCACCAGAAACCTTCTCATGGAGTGATCGTAGCTCCACGTCCGATTGTGCGCATTCAAAATTCATTTCAACAGCTCAAAATATCGCAGCCCGCAGTAGATGTCGTTCGCCAAATGAATGCTCGCCACGAACGCGTCCAGCAAAAACGATCTGCGCGACTACAAGCAGCTCAATCTGTTGCCCCGCCACCTCCACCAGTCGCTCCAATCACTCAACAAACCAAACATCTCAAGCAAGATCAAATCGTTACGCAGCAGCTTGCGCGTGAGGCCGAGCACGTCGCCGAAATGAGTGCAGCGCTTCGGAAGAAGCACAATGCCGTCGCGCTCAAGCAGGAAGCCTTTGCAACATGGTGGAGCCAGACAGAGATCAACCGAACAATGCGAATCCAAGCAACGCGGCTCTTCACATGGCGACTGGAACGACGAGTTTGGGATGCATGGCGAATGTTTGTTCGACATGCTCATCACCAACGCGCCATTGCTCATGCCGAAGCGACCACAGCACGGAAGCATCGCTTGGAACTGGTTGCTGCTGTACATGCGCGCAAGAAAACGCTCTTTCGAGCCTTTAGCTCCTGGGTTGTACATGCTGTGCGAGCTAGAGCTGCAGCAAAAGCTGAAGCAAAAGCTGCTGCTCGACGAGCTTATCTCTTAGCCATTCGACAAGCTCCACCGCAGCCCCAGCCTCCATTTCAACAGTCGCACGTGAATGTGGCCACTTCTCCAACTGTAGCGCGCGATGCTCCAACCTACCAGCGACATCGAGCTTGGAAAGAAGCAGCAACACGAGTCACCGAGCCTCCCCGAGCAAACCACGCGCACGTCGGAACGAGTCCACTTAAAGCTAAGGTGAAGATCATTCGACGGCCAGCAGATCCACCACTGCCGTCAGCTCTGGTCGACATGGCAACACGCCAAGCACAGCGAAAAGAGCGGTGGGAAGCGTTGCAGCTCAAGTACAAGCAAGCACAAGACGAGCGAGCAGAAATGGAACGGGCGATGGCAGAAGCTGCTCAAGCCGAGATAGAACGACAAAAGCAGCTCACGCGGGAAAAACAACGTGAGCTCAAGCGGTATGCTGCCTAGTTTTGGATCTTCGCTCATTGAAAGCAGTGAGGCGGAGCGCCAGGCTCAAGAACAGGAGCGACGAAGACAGTTGGCCAGAGAGCAAAGGGTGCTGGCCACCCAGCATTACACTCGATGCCTCGTCTTGCACCGAGGCATTCAGCCGTGGAAGAAATGCGTGGAGCAAACAAGGTACAGCACCCGACAAACATGGACGAAAACTGATTGGAATTGGCAGAGTTGCGTTGCAAAAGGCTAGCAATTGGCATGGAGACATGCTTGTGCAGCATGCTCTGGCGATGTGGCGGCGATTTATTCATGCTCGGCGTCAGGAACATCAAGAAGCTTTCGAAGCGCGGCTACAGACGGCAAGGATTTGGCATGGCAGCCAAGTGATGCGGCGAATCTTTGCGCATTGGATGGTGGGATTTCAAGTATTCGTCAGCTTTACGATGACCTAGATGCATCGAGAGCGCATGTTGCAGAAGGAATCCAAGGTCGAAAGGATGCGGATGCACAGTGTAGTGGCTCAAGTTTGGCATACAATCAAGCGACTAGCTGCAGAAAGAGCGAAGCAACTCTATGCGGCGCGAAAGAAATCGCAAGAGATGCAATTGCGAAGTTTAATGCGACGTTGGAACTGGCGTGCACAGGAATGGCGCCGAGAGAAAGCTGTCGCCATGGAGAAAGCCGCCATGTGGCAGCAAGTTGGTTTGCGAGAAAGACGCAGAATGTAATGGCCTGTTACATAGGTGCAAAGGTGGCTCGAAGAAGATGACCGATGAATTTATGTACACAGATATTTAGCTGAAGCGACGCTTTTGGTTGAAGCGGCGCATCTCGTGTATTGCCGACTTGAGCGGCGCTTCGCTCGCGGAAATCGTTCGGCCCTGGATACAACTTAGCATGCCAAGACGCCACAAAGACACGTACTCGAATCCATGGATGTCCAAGCGCTTTCTCTGCGCTAAATCTTTGGACAGGATCGACATTGAGCAAGCTTTGCAAGAACGACTTAGCTAAATAGTGATGAGCCTCTTGTCAACACGATGGACGGCGTACCGAGGTCAGAGACATTGCTCCAGTATGGATCTGGGAATTCCAGCACGCCCGAGGTAATCTTGCGGTACACAGCCTCCATGCCCGTCTCGTCTTCTTGGAACGGAGGAAACCCACAGAGCATGATATACACAACGACGCCCAAACTCCACAAGTCGACTTTGTTGTCATATCCATTGCCATTGAGGACTTCAGGCGCTGGAGAAATCGTCACAACGTCCAAGGAAAAGTGCAACAAGATACGTACCGACGTAGTAATCCGTCCCGCAACTCGTGTAAGCCCGGCCGCGCATGGCGGCATTACTGGCACGGCGTGTGTACTCTTGAACACCTTGCATGTCGTCGTCTTCCATGTCTTCGAGGATTTTCGCAATGCCAAAGTCGCTAATTTTAATATCGTGTGCGGATTCACTCGTCCCGAGGAGCAAGTTCTCCGGCTTGATGTCACGATGCATGATGTTGTGATCGTGGAGATATTCAATGGCCAAAAGCAAGTTGGCGACGATTTCCGCAGCTTGACGCTCGGAGTAGACACCGACTTGGACAATGCGATCAAACAATTCTCCTCCAGTCGCTCTACGACAGAGTCAACGAGGGAGATCCTAGTCGTCAATACCGTTCCATGACGAGGTAGAGTTCCTGGTCGCTCTCAAAGACAGCTTCCAAACTGATGATGTTGGGATGCTTGACGCGCATGAGGACTGCAATTTCATCGCGGAGACTCTTCTTCGCAACGCAGAGCTGCTTGTTGATCACTTTGACGGCATATTCTTGGAGCGTCGTTTTATGACGACATGCATAGACCATCGAGACGCTTCCACGTCCGATCAATTCTCCAATCTCAAACGCATGATGAAACATCGCAGGGGTATGGACGTCCGCGAGTCCATGCGTCACAAGCAATTCTTCTTCTTTCTTGAAAAACGCCGAAAGCGGTGGGGCTACATAGACAGACACGGCGATCATTTCCTCACCGTCGGACTGTAGATTCACGTACCGTGGAAAGGAGGAGCGGCCATGGATCTCTCTCTTCGCAAGTCGTGCCGAGAAACGCTCTTTGTAACGCGGTCGGTCCAACAGTAGGAAGAATTTGACATGCAAATTTTACAGCTTGCGTATGCGCCAATCAAATTGCATGAACCAGATACACCCCATACCACTAATATATCTTGGCTTTTGTATAGTATACAAACTTCAAGATACATCCCATCAGTTTATCGAACCTCCACCGTACGTTGATGCATTGCTGAACGTACGTATGGTTGAACGTACAATTGTACGACGATTTGTACCTCGTCGATTGAATCTTGCATATGTTTCGGGTCGGTCTTGGGGTCGGTAATTGCGCCGCGACGCATCTTCGCGTTTCTTCGCATGGGTTTGCCGCGCGATTTCAAGCAAGGCTCTCATCCTCGACGAAGAAAGGATGGCTCGCCGACCACACTGACAAACTCAAGCTCGTGTTGAAAGAATACGGCAAAATTGCCGTCGTGTTTCATGCGAGCGTGTGGGTAGCAACCTTTGGCGCCTCGTACGCATGCGTGCGGATGGGCTTGGATGTGCGGCATTTCAAGATTCCATTGATCAACTTGGAAGATATCGATCCTGATGCGAGCTCGCTCTTTCTTGCGTACTTGGTCACGACAGCCACAGGTGCCTTTCGCTCAATCTCCAATATCTGGTAACTAACTGGTACATCCAATCCTTAGGACCACTCCGAGGTGGTGCGACGATCGTTATGAGCCCATGGATTGCTCGAATGTTGAGGAAAAGGCCGTAGAGTCCTCGTCCACAAGACAGGAAGGCACGACGATCTTTCATGGCCGTCGCAAGATTTTCAACCAGTCCACACTTTTAGATCATCCGGATAAGTCTGTCTGTAACCGGATAGTAGCCTTCTCCCATGGAGAAAATCTTTGGAAAGCAACATGTGGAAAAGTACGCTCGAGGAGGATGCCATGTCTGAAGCGTTGCTCCAAGAGCTCTTGGGACGATGGGAAGCGTTGGATACAACGAGTGTCTTTGCGCAAGATCAGTTGGCGGCGTTGTGGCGCGTCTCGTTTCCAACGTCACCGAACGATTCGCCGCTGACCCCTCATCCGAGATGGCTCGACTTGGGGTTCTCGACGGCCGACCCTTGGCAGGATATCCACACAACGATGCACTTGCACTGCATCTTGTACATTGCAGAGCACCAGAACAAGCTCTACATGCAATTACTCCGACGAAATCTGTACCCTGTCATGCAATCGCTCGTTTTGCTGTTGGACACGTTGGTTGCACATGTCGATGGGAAAGGGCCATGTCCGTGCTGCTCAAATCCGAGCCAAGGCGATATTTTTGACGGGCTCGACCGGCTTTATGAAGAGCGTCACGGTTCCGAGCTGGAACTTGTTTTCACACGGATGGTGATCGAGTTTGACAATTCAACCGCTGGGTTTCCACGACGATTCATGGAGACGCGCCAACGCATGGAGCGACTCATGCGCCAGAAGCCAACGCTGGACAATATCCTGACGATGCCCATTCAGCCGTCATGGTGCGAGATCCTTCTCTGTCAATCGTAGCCTATTTAAGGTCTGTCATATATTACCGTACTCTAACCTCTCTGTGATATGCACGCAGACTGTGGACACAAGGCCTTCCTGCATCTGGCTTGGCGTTGTCTCCATCAACATCATGCACTGTCTCAACGATTCCTCTCCATAAACAGGTCAACAAGCATGGAAATGGATGGAGACCAGACGCGAGGGGGTGGGGGAAAACCAGATTACGATTTCTGGGTTCGATTTCCCGTTGATTGACAGCCGCACCTCCCCCCCTCAAGTCTTATGCGCGAGAGAGCGCCTTCCGAGCATTCCCATCGAGCGACAACGATCTTGTCGTCCTGCGCCTAGACGACAAGTCATGCTTCCAAGCTTCACTGTCGTAACTCGAGTTGGACTCACTCCAATTCCACCGCGATGGGATGTGCTGTGCCAGGGCCATGTCCAGCTGAACAAAAAGACAATCAAGCATTAGTTCTAATGTACCACTAGAGCAACGAGGCAGATGTCTCCAAGGCGGTCTTTGTCGACGTTGCGTGCCTCTCGGAATATCTCGTGCCTTGACATTGCAGGGACTGAGAACGTGTTGACGTTGTCGTGGCGATCTTCGTCTCAGCCAAACCATCCGTCCTCGACGCTGGCTTGATTCTCCAGGTGCTCAGAGAGGGCGCTGACCTTGTCTGCTCTCAAGATGCGGTCGCCAGCGTTACGTCAGGCGTCAAGTCGGCGGCGATGACCAACTCTTTTCGTGTCAAAGCGAACGTTGACGTGCCACGTGGGGGACGCCGCGTAGCGTAACATGCATGCGAATTATAAAATGATAGAGGTTTTACCTGTAGAAACACATACTTGATTCAGTCTTCTTAAGTACGGCATTGGTTTAGAAAGGTTTAGTGCACTATCCTGGATTGTAGTTATACTTGAAATATGTAAACTTGTCGTCACCACGTACAAATGTGCGTCAACCGTCCCACTTCGAGAATGCATTTATAAAGGTTTTATTTTCATCACCCGCACAATCCACCATGCTTCGTCCACTCGGCCAACCCAAGGAGCAACGGTGCCCGCAAAGCATCTTCCCTCGCTTTCTTTGACATCCACGACAACGACAATGGGTAGAAGAACAGACTGCCCGCTCCCTTTCTTGAACTCCACCTCCAGACGCAACGCTCTGCTTGGAACGGCAAGTGTGTAGCATTAATGGCCCAAGACGCGGTGCATAGGATATCCAAGATGGTTACTGTACCTCGTTCCCGTGGAAACGCTGGATGGATGACAGACAAGTTGAGAACATGACGCAACGTCCAACAGCCTGACAGAATGACTCATTCATAGGGAGACTCTATACCGTCTCACCCACACCCACGAGCCGAATGGTCCGTAATGGCCGCCCTTTTTTTTGCTGATCGCCGACCAGCTGCGTTGCCAGGTATGCGCACAGCTTCCTCCTTGCTCATTTTGTCATTTGCCACCCAATGGCTACCGCGCATCTTCCAGCCATGTCGTCGTTGACGCTCCCCCCTCTCATGTCGAGGTGGACCTCTCGGCTCCCAGCGATCAAGATGGAGCCTCAAGGCCTTGAATTGTCGTCTCCAACGCAAAGTTTTGACTCCCAGTTGTCAAAATGCAGCTACGACGGCGCGTTCTGTGCCAAGTACGCCAAAGTCGACGGTCTCTGTCTCCAACACTGCCGCCTCGTCATGCAATCCCACCTCGCATCCATGAGCCCCGCGACGTCAAGCTCCAAGAAGCGCAAGAAGCCCGAGACACGGTTGTGCTCCGTGGACGGCTGCGGCAAGCCTGCCAAGCGCAAAGGAGTGTGCATGGACCACGGTGGTCGTCATATTTGCAAGGTCGATGGGTGCCAAAAGTGCGCTCACAAGGGCGGCTTCTGCATCGGCCATGGCGGCGGTCGCCGCTGCTCGGTGGATGGGTGCAGCAAGAGCGCCCAAGCCGGGGGAACATGCTACAGCCACGGCGGTGGCAAGCACGGCAGCCGCATCTATTGCAAATGGGAAGGCTGCACCAAGTGCGCCCACAAAGGCGGTTTCTGCATTGCCCACGGCGGTGGCCGACGGTGCGATGTTGCAGGCTGCACCCGAAGCGCTCAAGTCGGCGGTTCCTGCTACAGCCACGGAGGTGGCAAGCGTTGCCGCGTCGAGGGCTGCAATCATGCGGGTCGCCTGCGTGGTTTGTGCATCCGCCACAAGAAACAGAGCGACGAAGCTGCGCTCCTTCAATCTCAGTAGACTATATATATAGTATGTTTCCTCCCAGTCTGTCTTCCATCCAGCAGGTCGATCGCATGTTTCCGTGGATCCTTGAGTAGAATAGGTGCATGAAACCCACGACAATGTTGTCTTTGATGGCGTGGCGCCATTACGTGCAAGAAGGAGAGAGGTTGATGAACGCCACCAGGACAAAGCGTTACAAAGTGTTGCCTCGGCGATTTTGCCTCAGAATGTCCAAGTTTGACAGGCTTCAACGGACACCCGCAGCGTCAAGTGTCCTCAAGGGTTCCTTCACGCGATGCTCTACAGAAGACCTATTGGTACAGTACTCTGGAGTCTTTACTGCACATCCCAGCCATGATTGCACTCTGGAGTCGTTACTGCACATCCCAGCCATGATTGCCGTGATATCTCACGCGATGATGACAGTGAGCTCTACAATATAAACCGTCGTCCGCTTTGATCCCTCCCAACGCCATTCAACACGACAGTTGTGCAAGCTCTTCGTTCCTCGTCCTCCTGCGGCACCACGATGGTTTGAACGAATTCTCGACACGCTCAAGGATGAACGCCAACAGCAGATCCATGGAGCCAAGTTCCCCTCAACCATTCATTCGAAGCAGACACACTCCTCTTTCCTTACCTGTCCAAGTTGTAGTTGCTTCCTTCGCTTGCCTTCATCTCTCTCGACTTCCAAAGAATAGCGGCGATGGATGGAACGGTCTCCGTTTCATAAAGTGAGGATATATATCAATTCTCAGAGGTCACTGGATTACTAAAGAATATGTTTTTGAGGCAAATATTACAGAATTCTTTAAACTGATTTATTATAAATATTGAATTTAACAACTTACTTTATTTCAAAGGTAAATTTCAAGTCTAAATGTGGACACCCGTGAGAAAACTGCAATGGAGATCCAAGACGATGGCTGCCGCCAACTCGCCGCATTGGACATTCTACCATGCGCTTCACACTCTTTGTTGCATCCGCTGCCGTTGCCACTGCGGTGAGTACGCCGATGCAGGTCTTCTCATACCATGCGACGTCGAATTGCACGAGCAACATCGTTCAAAACAACTACGTCGCCTCGTCCACTAGAACGGTGAGTTCTCTGTGGAGGAGAGAAAGCTTATCTGTCTTGAGCGTAGGCTGTATCTGCGTGCGGGAACCCATTGCAGAAGGGTCGTGCCTATGAAGTCGGTTGTACGACGTCCGACAAGACACGACAATTCTCCGACTCCACGATGGGAAGCACCACCGACACGATCACTTGGTAGATCTACTCGGACCAGAGCTGCAGCTCTTACACCGTGGCAAGTGAAAGTCGAATGGGAACAAACGCCGATACGTCCACCTGTGTCCCTGATGGAACGAACGCGTCCGCGCGATACTTCTACTCGACTTCGTCCCTCACGACAACAAAGCATGGATACACGTCGTCAGATTGCAGCGGCACTTACGCCGAGACGTCCATGAAGAATGACGACTATGGCAAATGCATTCAATACCAGGGTGGGGGGCTCCAAGGCTATGCTTACATTGGCGGCGTCACGTATGGAGTGAGTGGCATGGCTAATCTCAAGGTGTCGCTCTCTCTCGTTCTTGCGATCGTTGCTGCATGCTTTGCTTTTTAATCTCAAATACATTGACTTGAGCTCCACACGACAGTCGAGACGCTTCTTTCTTCGCCTTCCGATGCTCATTCAGGCGATGTCTGCGATAGACAAGGCGGCGGGTACCGTCTCTCTCTTCATGGCTTCACTGCAGCACTCCAGTTGAGAGCTCATGCTACATCTGCGGAGGTATCAAGCTAAGGTGAGTCAAGGAAACCACGCCGGTCGCTTCAAGACGGAAAACATCGAAGCTTTCCTGCAACCGTTGTTGTCCATGACGTGGCGCAATGAGATGCGAGAGAGGAAGACGTCGGGGAGGACGAGGTGCAGCCAATTGGCCTCTCAGCCGTTTCAACCGAAGTTGTACGAAAGGTCGTGGAAAGTGTCAGGCGATCACTTTCTAACGGACACTCCCATGAGCATTCCTGAAAGCTCTGCCCGCCGCGACCCGCCTCCTTTCCGTCCCATGGACCCTCCACCGCCATGGTGCCGACGCCCCTGCCGTGGATTCAAGATTGGCTTTGCTGTCTTGGTATTCGCTATCGTTGCCTTCTTCATTTGGCACTGCCCATGCCGCCAACATCGCTACTCCTCGGAGTACTATGATGACTACGACTCGTACGACATTGACCACCATGAACACCACTACCCATCGCATCACCACTGCCATCCTCATCATCATCACCATGGTCACCACCCACATGACCATCATGGTCACCATTGCCACCACCATCATGGTCACCATTGCCACCACCATCATGGCCATTATCACCACGGCCACCATCACCACCATGGTCACCATTGCCATCACCACCACGAACATGGCCATCATGGACACCACCACTGCCGCCATCATCGCCATCATGAAAGCCGCCAAGTCGTCACCAAAGTTGGCATCAATGGCCAGCCTGTGCACCTCGTCGAGCTCAATGTCGGTGGCACATACTTCACAACGACGAATGAAACGTTGCTGTCCTGCGATGGCTCGGTATTCCACGCTCTCTTGTCTCGATCTGGTGAGTTTCAACTCCTCCTCCATGCCTCTCATTCTCCATGTAGACCTTCAAGCCGTTCACTTCATCGACTGGACTCCTCGTGCTTTCGACCACGTCTTGAAAGGACTGCGCCTTCGAAACTTTGATTTCATCCACAACCGTCCTGAAGATGAGAAGACTGAAGTTGAATCCACGCTCCAGTACCTCAAGATCGACTTGACGTCCTGTGGTCTAGCTGCTTCGGACGACGCTGTTCCTGGTGAACCCCTTGTGTGCCCCAAGCATAAGCCAACCGCACGACGCAGCGAAGAGTTTGAAGAGCTGGGAGATCTTGGTGATCCAGAGTCTGGTGTCTACTTCACCAAGGCCCCCATCTCTGACTCTGCCCGGGAGTATGCTGCTGCCCAGCGCGCCAAATCGAAGACTGCGAAGCGCGACAATCAGCGCAAAGGCCGCAAGCATAACCACCACTGGGAAGAACTCTAAGGATCTTGTGCATTTGTGAGTGAATAATGAAGTGTGTGCAAGTCCTTTTTCGTCCTTGTAATCCATGTTTCCACGACCTCTCAAAACCTCCCGCAGTCCTCTTCAGCGAGAGTTTAATGACACGTGAAGTACAGCGTGTCTTGAAATGGATGGTGCTTGGATGACGATCGTCCATGCATGCGCCAGGCTTTCATGGACTGTCCGAAGAAACCAACATCGTTGTGAAGGATCTGCATGTCTCGCTCGTGGGCTCCACGATTCCTGCCCATCGTCTCGTTCAATTCATCCTCTTGACTATCTTAATGAACCAAAGCAGCATTCCGTCCATTGTTCTCCAAGATCCCTTTGCTTCATGTTGACTTGTAGCCCCATTAATCGCCCGGTCCTTAGGTCGTCGCTGGACCGGGCGATTAATGGAGTTAGTTGACTTGCCATCACCTTGATTCTGGTCCAAATTCACACAGCGCAGTCATTACTCTCAAATTTAGTACTTATTAATATTATCAATTTTCACAAGTATTGATATTTAGTGGGTATATTTATTGTCGTTTGGGTCCAAAACTCGAAATTTGAGATGTTTTGACAATGTTTCAACTATTTGACGCATACACTATTTAAAGTTTACGCAAACATTTTCTTATATTGACCTCGATCGTGACCATTAAATAGTGTAATTTCAAACGTTTTAAATGTTTTAAAACATGCTCGAAACATTCAACTTCTTTTCACTTCAAATTTGTATGCGTCAATTGTTGCGTCAATTTGCTTGCGTCAAATTTATTTCGCACGACTCCAGTTTTTTATTAAAACCACAATACAATTCAATTCCAAATTTCATCATGTAAAAATACAGGTTATCAGATTATAAAAGTATTTTGCTTATGCAGGAAATTTCAGCTGTAAACTGGACGAACTTTGAAGGTCGAGCGCATTGTGAAGGTTGAAATACTATCGAATATAGCTTGTGGTACTCTCATAGGCCTTGAGCTTCTTACAACGCCACACGATGCGATCCCGTTCGATTTGGCAATAAACCTGTCATATTCTATCCGTCGGGGGGTTATTCCTGCTTGTACTTTCTACAAAAAACTTATGCGTTTTATCCTTTTCTACCACAGAAAATGTAAATAACGTCGGAAAGGACGTGGTTTTGGGTTGATTTGGAGTTGGATTTTTCTGGAATTTTCACAAAGGACCGAAATAATCAATTATGATTGGCTGACATTTATTTAGAGAGTTTTTATTGGCTAAAATGCAAGTACTTGAACAGAAAGGGGTGGCCCGTCGAGCAGCATATTTCCGTTTTTGACCACAACTGGAAGAAGATATGGCGAGCGAGGTAAGATCTTTCTCCATGAAGTCCATGGACGCGACTCTAATGCGTGTTGATTAGGCTGAGCAATGGAAAGCTAAGGGCAATGCAGCTCTGTCAGCCAAGAACAACGCAGAAGCTATTGAATGCTATACGAAGGCGATTGCACTAGATGGAAAGAACCACGTGTACTTTTCCAACCGCAGTGCCGCCTACTTGAGCGACAACCAAGCCGAATTGGCCTTGAAAGATGCCGACAGCTGTATCGCGATCAAGTCCGATTGGGGAAAAGGTTATGCCCGCAAGGGGGCTGCTTTGCACAGCTTGCAACGATATGAAGAGGCAATTTCGGCATACGAAGAAGGATTGGCAAAGGAACCAAACAACTCGGCCTGTGTCGGTGGTTTGGAAGAAGTGAAAAAAGCCTTGAACTCGTCGACGGCCAATCCCATGGCTGCGGCATTCGGCCCTGACATGTTTGCCAAGTTGGCAATGAATCCTCGCACACGCGATTTCCTGCAAGACCCAGACTTTGTGCGCAAATTGCAAGACGTACAACAAAACCCCAACAAGTTGAACGAGTACATGAATGACCAACGCATGATGACTGTCTTTGCGGAACTTTTGGGCTTTGGCAACATGATGCGTACCAACGAACCTCAAGGCGATGCTTCGTCCACCCCTGCTGCTGATTTCACTCCTCGTGAATCTACTCCTGTCCCAAAGAAGGAAACACCTCCTCCGGAGCCTGAAGTCGTTGAAGAAGACTTGACAGAAGAAGAATTGGCCATCCGTGCTAGCAAGTATGGTCAATTGTGATTTTCATGAACTCAAATGTTCCTAGGAAAGCTGCCGAAGACGCTAAGACTCGCGGCAATGGTTTCTACAAGCAAAAGAAATTCCCAGAAGCGATTGCATGCTATGAAGAAGCTCTGGAAAAGGATCCTACTAACATGTCGTACTTGTCCAACTTGGCTGCTGTCAATTTGGAAATGGGTGACTATGCCAAGTGCATTGAAAACTGCAAGTACGTCCCATTTCAAGCATTTCCTTGTATATTGACATGCTTCTGCTCGTAGAAAGGCTGTGGAAGTCGGACGAGAACACCGAGCGGAATACTCTCTCGTGGCTAAGGCATACGCCCGCATTGCCACTGCATACTTGAAACAAGGCGACACTGAAGCCAACTTGACTGCTGCTATTGATGCGTTCGAACATGCCCAAGTCGAACACCGTACGAAGGATGTCGAAAACAAACTCAAGGATGCACAGAAGCGACTGAAGAAGGCTAAGGAGTTGGCCTACATCAACCCCGAAAAGGCCCTTGAAGCCAAGAACCTTGGCAATGATGAGTTCAAGAACGGCAACTACCCCAAGGCTGTCGAATACTACTCTGAAGCTATCAAGCGAGACCCAAACAACGCTGTCTACTACGCCAACCGTGCTGCCGCTTTGACCAAATTGACCTCATTCCCAGACGCCAAGGCTGATTGCGAGCGTGCCCTTGCCTTGGACCCTAACTACGTCAAGGCATACTCGCGACTAGGCGCAATTCAATTCTTCATGAAGGAATACCACAAGGCCATGGAAACCTACCAGAAGGGTTTGACCATCGACCCACAGAGTCAAGAATGCAAGGAAGGTCTGCTTAGCGTCCAATCGAAGATCCAAATGGGCGAGGCGGATGCGGAACGAGCAGCACACGGCATGGCGGATCCTGAAATCCAAGCCATTTTGCGAGATCCAGTGATGCAAAACGTGCTGAACGATTTCCAGACCGATCCACGTGGTGCGCAACGCCACTTGCGTGATCCTGGCGTCATGGCCAAGATTGAAAAGCTTATCGCGGCTGGCGTGCTCCAGACCAAGTAGAATGCAGATTTTTAACCGATTTGGCAACATGGATACAAAGTCGAACCTCTTGCCGGTATCTTGACACCTCGCCCGTCTCTCCTGTCGGCACATTGTCACGACAGATGGCTCGCATTCACGCACTTGAAACACTCTCCAACACTCGAGAAACCATTCCTAGCACCACCGTCTAGCTCAGCAAAGACAGCGGGGAAAGCTATGTCCGTCCTTGGCCTTTCTCGCCACGTTCAAAGGTCGGGACGGTGCGTGGTCGGCGCCTGGTTTATGGCGTATCCACAGAATTTAAAATATAATTTAAAAATAAATTTCGAATAACACACTGCAATATATGCGAAATGACAACAAGATGGATTTTCTCTATTTATTTTAAATCGGATCGAACCGTGCTGGGAGCATCACGCCAGACTGTCTTGTATTAGGTAACACAATGGGACGATTGAACCAATATTAAATGCCAGATATTATAAGATTATAAGATAAATTTGCAATGATTTCCGAGCAATCGTGTATCGATACACAAAAACTATAAGTTTACACAGGATATCCCGCTTTTTGTGGGCCGAGTTTATGACATTTCCACACTTGGCTGCCGATGAAGACCGCGAACTCGATCCCGGTCTTCGTCGCGGCGTTGGCCTTGACATCTGTCTCTGCTCAGATCCCATTGCTTGATGTAGATCTATCGAACGACGCCCCAGCGACGACGTCTGCTTCACCACTCTTGCATGTGTCAGTTGGATCGCTTAACAAAGCCTTGCCAATCACCTCTGCGCCAGTCGTCGAGTCGCCCGCACCCACAGCTTCCGACACGACGTCCGTGCCGACGACGACTGCAGCGTCGCCAAAGTCGACACCAACGACTACCACAGGTTCTACGCCTGGCACGACTGCCTCTCCGTCTGTCCCAAAGACTACGTCCAACAAACCCACAACGACCTCGTCGACGCCGTCTGGTACCTCGACGACCGCTGTTCCTTCCACGAGCGGCTCGCCATCCCCCACGACAATTTCTAGTACTTCGAGTGGTGCTGTGCAGTGTCCTTTTGTGTTTACCTCGGCGATCGTCACGACGCAGTTCAACTCGGTCTTGGATGAAATCTTGAGCAAAAACACGACTAGCAATGCGACGTCCGATGTGATCGTAGGCCCCTCAGGTGGAAACAGCACGAATGGATCCAACACGACGCTTGCTCCCACCACAAGCTCGCCATCGAACTCGGTACGCTATCGTCTCCATTCTTGTCGTTGATTGTGCTTTTGCAGAATTCGACGTCGAATAACACAACTGCCGTGCCCGGCACCACGTCGTCGACTACAACCCGTAGTCCAGACGCAACGTCGCCAACCACCACGACCTCAGCTCCAGACACATCGCGCCAGCCAACCCCATCGCCGACGGCTTCTCTTCGAAAGACGCCAACTCCCTCCGAGACGAAGACTCCAGTTACCACATCTCCTGTGTCTACTCCAGCGACCACAAATGACAGTTCGAGCGAAGGCCGCCGTCGTCGTCGCTTGGCCGACAACTCGACAACATCTGACGTTGTTGCATTTGCTTGCGATGCTTCCTTCTATGGCAAGTGGGTCACCAGTGGACTGAAATGCGGCGGTCAAGGTACAAAGCTGGTCTGACTGCATCTCTCACGCTCTTGTAGACTTGGACGTCGACACGGCAGTCCAGCATGCAGCCTGTGCTACGTACAATGGCAACGTTCCTCTGGCGGGCGTGACCGTCGCTTCGTGCCTCACGACGTGCTACTTTCCATCGTGCGTGAACGGGAAATGGGACTACTCGACGGACAAGACGAAGCCTGGCTTTGGCAGCGCGATCTACGCCAACTTTGACTTCACGCAGTGGTTCTCGAGCTCCATCAATGCCCAGATCGAAAAGCGCACACAAAACATTGTCGACTTCAAGAACTTCTCCATGACGGTCTTCTCGACATGCACCAAGGCTTCGGACTGCTCCTGTCCAGTCTATCAACCTCCTGCCGACTCCAAGCAAGATCCCAAGGCAGACCTGAACGCGCGCATCCAAGAGGCGAAAGAACAAGCCGCGCGCGCAAACGACTATGCTCCTCAGAAGAACTGGGAGCCCACGACCGTCGTCGAGCATGCCGCCTCGTACACAGCCACATTGACGCAATATGCCACCTACGTCGGTGTCGTCTCGTCCGCGTCCGCCGTCGCTGTCACGTCTGTGTCGTCTGCTGCCGCTGCTTCTTCGGCCGGAGCTGCGTCTGCCGCTGGTTCCGCCGCCAGCGTCGGTGTCGCCGCGGGTCTTTTGGACATGGCGAGCTTCGTCACGAGTTTGAGTCAACTGAACATCCCTCGCCTCCCCGCGACCATCTCGAACGTCGGCTCGTCCGTCTCCGTCTTCCAGTTCTCCTTCATCAAGTGGGAAGGCGCCAAGTACGTCGCCGCCGAGCCGTTGGTAGGTCGTTCCCTCGCTGAAATCGGCCAGAACAACTCGATGACCGGCATGGAACGGTACGCTGCCGTCATTGGCGTCAAGCCCAACATGCTCTTCTACGTCACTCTGGTCGGGCTCCTCACTGCCGCTGCCGCCGTCGGCCTTGTCCTGGCGCTCGTCTTGATCGTCGGCAAGTTTGTCTCGAAGGACTATCCAACGTACCAGGTCGAGATGACCGATCGTGCCGTCGGCGCCATGATGTTCCTCGCCGTCGTCGCGCAGTACGCGATCGGTGTCACGGGCACGTTTGAAATCACGCGCAACTTGGACAACCATCAAGGCTGGGGCGCGAGCGTCTTTGTTGCTTTTGCATCGCTGCTCATTCTGTCCGTCGGCACGATTGTCTACGGCTACGTGGTCGTCCGTCGCCACGAGCATGAGATCCGCGACATTGGCACGAAGGATCACTTTGAGAAGACGGTCCACCGCCGCTACGGCTGCCTCTACGACGAGTACAACTACCAGAACCGCTTCTTCTTTGTCGGCAAGATGCTCCTCGCGCTGCTTGTCGGCATCACGACTGGCATGTCGAATCTCTCTGGGTTGGCGCAAGTGGTCATCATGATTGGTCTCCACGTCATCTTTGTGCTCTTGCTCGAAGTGCGTCAACCGCACATGGCGCGCTTTGTCCAAGCGACCACGACGCTCATCAACGTCATGAAGATTGCGTCGATGGTCATGACGGTCTTTTTGCTCTCGGCAGTGTTTGCGCTCCCGGATTCTGCGCGCACGATCGTTGGCTACGTCATCTTATCGCTCCAGGGCCTCGTCGTGCTCTTCCTCGTCGTCCGTCAAGTCTTTATCTTTTACCGCCAGTGGAAGATCAAGCAGTTGCCGGAAGAAGACCAAGAGCGCATCTCCGTGACGGAATTCTACGGCCAGAGCAACACAACCACGCAGGAGATCGACAAAGTCCACTCGTCGAGGAGCATGAACGTCGAACATGCCAATGCGCAACGCCTCCCGCCGCTCAACCACCCCAACAAGGAATATGCTTTCTAGAACCCAACCCCTTCAACCCCTTAAACCCCCAAACCCCTAAACCCCGATGGAACATGCAATCTTTTATGTTATAATTAGAGACTTAGCAGATGGACATCTTGCGCGCGAGGAGACTCTTCCCGGTGCTCCATCCGACGGTCGGCATCGCGTAGTACTCGCCGATGTGGCAGATCTCGAGCTTCTTGACTTTCTCCATGGCTTGGACCAAGAGGACGGCGCACTTGATGTTGTTGATGAGCGAAATGCCAAACTCAACGGACGCGCGGCGGATCAAATATCCGTCCGAGACTTCTTGCTGGGAGCCGCCGTCCGGGACGTTGATGACCATTTCGATCTTGTCGTTCTTGATGGCTTCGACGGCGCCGCCGACGGCGTCCTTGGCATCTTTCCTGCTTGGCTTGTAGAGCACGTCGCACTTGATGCCATGTTCCTTCAAGAAGGCGGCGGTGCCTGGCGTGCCAAACAAATGATAGCCCAACGTGTCGAGGATCTTGGCGCTCTCCAAAAACTCGCGCTTGATGTCGTCGTTGCCGATCGAGATCAAGATGGTCTTCTTCTCCTTGGGCATCTTGAAACCCGCGCTGAGCAACGCCTTGAGGAACGCTTCGTGCATGTCCGTGCCAAAGCAAGCGACTTCACCGGTCGACGCCATCTCAACACCGAGCGTTGGGTCGGCGCCATGCAAGCGCGTGAACGAGAACTGCGGCGCCTTGACGGCCACGTAGTCGATATCGATCAAGGCGATCGGGACGGGCTTGACGACCAGGCCGAGCATCGCGCGTGTCGCCAGCGCAATGAAATTCAAGTCGAACGTCTTGGAGATGAAGGGGAACGTGCGGGACGCGCGCAGGTTGCACTCGATGACCTTGACTTCGTTGCCCTTGGCCATCAATTGAATGTTGAACGGGCCCGTGATGTTGAGCGAGCGCGCAATGGCCGACGCGATGCGCTTGACCTGCTTGATCGTCGCGACGTAGAGCTTTTGCGCGGGGAGGACGAGCGTGGCGTCGCCAGAGTGCACGCCGGCGTTCTCGACATGTTCCGAGATGGCGTAGTTGAGGATTTGTCCGTCCTTGGCGACGCCGTCAAACTCGACTTCCTTGGCGTTGAGGATAAACTTGGAAATGCAAATCGACTTGCTCCCCGCAACGTTGGGGCTGTTGAGATAGTCGCGCAGTTCGGCTTCGCATGAGCTGACGACCATGCCAGCGCCAGAGAGGACGTAGCTAGGACGGACAAGGACGGGGTATTGCACTTCCTTGGCAAAGTCTTGGGCCGCTTTCGTCGTCGTGACTTCGGTCCACTTGGGCTGGTCGACGCCAATGTTGTCCAAGAGCGCGCTGAACTTGTTGCGGTCTTCGCATTTGTCAATCGATTCCGCGGACGTGCCGAGCAAGCGGACGCCCATCTTGTGGAGCGGCATGCTCAAGTTGTTGGGGATTTGGCCGCCGACCGAGACGATGACACCGTGGGCGTTTTCGCGGTCGTAGATGTCCAAGACGCGCTCGAAGCTGAGCTCTTCAAAGTACAAGCGGTCGCTCTCGTCGTAGTCCGTCGAGACGGTCTCAGGGTTGTAGTTGACCACGATCGCCTTGTAGTTCAATTCGCGGAGCGTGCGGACCGAGCTCACGGCGCACCAGTCGAATTCGACGGAGGATCCAATGCAGTAGGCGCCGCAACCGAGGACCATCACGCCTTGTTCGTCCATGGGAATGTCGTCTTCCATGGCCGAGTACGTCATGTACAAGTAATTGGTCTGGGCGGGGAATTCCGCGGCCAACGTGTCGATCTGCTTGACGAAGGGCACGATGCCGTACGACTTGCGGCGGTTGCGCACTTGCAGCTCCGTGCTTGAGACTTCGGTGGCGATCTGGCGATCGGAGAAACCATACGTCTTGAGCGTCTTAAAGTTGGAAGCGGTCAACTTGTCGAGCGATCCGAGCGACTTCATGCCCTTGCGCAAGCTCGAGATGTGGTGCAGCTTGGATAAGAACCACTTGTCAATCTTGGTCAATTTGTGCACTTCGTCGACGGTGTAGCCGGCATCGAGCGCCGCGATGACGTAGAAGAGGCGCTCGTCCGTCGGTTTCTTCAAATTGGCGTCGATTTCGCTCTTGTCCGTCGTGTGGTTGACAGGGCGCGCGTTCAAACCGTCCAAGTTGGGGTTCACCATGCGCACAGCCTTCTGGATGCACTCTTCAAAGTTGCGGCCCACGCTCATGACTTCGCCGACACTCAACATGGAGCTGCCCAAGTCGTTCGAGACGCGAGAAAACTTCTTCAAGTCCCACCGGGGCATCTTGACGACGCAGTAGTCCAAACTCGGCTCAAAGCACGCGGTCGTCGTCTTGGTGATGCTGTTCTTGATGCTCACGAGGTCAATGCCAAGAGCGATCTTGGCGGCGACGTATGCCAACGGGTAGCCCGTCGCCTTGGAGGCCAAAGCGGAACTGCGCGACAGACGCGCGTTCACTTCGATGATGCAGTAGCGTTCCGAGTGCGGATCCAACGCGTATTGGATGTTGCATTCACCGACGATGCCCAAGTGGCGGACGACCTTTTGCGCCGTCGCGCGGAGCTTGAAGTACTCGGAATTGCTCAAAGTTTGCGACGGCGCGACGACAATCGAGTCGCCGGTGTGGATGCCCAACGGATCAAAGTTTTCCATGTTGCAGACCGTGATGCAGTTGTTCTTGGCATCGCGGACGACTTCGTACTCGACTTCCTTCCATCCGCGCAAGTCTTGGTCGATCAAAATCTGACGGTCAGCGGCCTTGGAGCCCGATCCATGGAGCGCCTTCTTGGCCAAGACGCGCAATTCGTCGTCGTTCTCAGCAAAGCCAGAGCCGAGACCACCGAGGGCAAAGGCGGCACGGACCAAGACGGGGTAGCCGATCTCGTTGGCGGCTTCCAACGCTTCTTCGACAGTCTTGGCGGGGCGGCTGAGAGCAATGGTCTCGCCGATTTCGGCCAGCTTTTCACTGAAGCGTTCGCGATCTTCCGTGTCGATGACGACAGAGATGGGCGTGCCCATGACGCGGACGTTGTTGGCGGCCAGAGCGCCGCTGGTTTCGAGCTCGATGCCGACGTTGAGGGCCGTTTGACCGCCCATGCTGACCAAAATACCATCAGGGCGTTCCTTCTTGATGATTTCAAGCACAGTCGAAGCGCGGACGGGCACAAAGTAGACCTTGTCGGCGAGACCCTTGGACGTTTGGACGGTGGCAATGTTAGGATTGACCAAGATGACTTGGATGCCTTCTTCCTTCAACGCCTTGATGGCTTGCGAGCCAGAGTAGTCGAATTCACCGGCTTGACCGATGCTGAGACCGCCACTGCCGAGGAGCAACACCTTGCGGTAGATCGGGCGGTTATACAACGACGTGTCCATGAGCGTGAGCTTGGAAGGTTGGCCTTGGACCTTCTCCAAGAACATGTCGAAGAGGAAAGCCGTGTCCGTGGGACCGCCGCACGCTTCAGGATGGAATTGCACCGAGAAGAAGGGCTTGAATTCGTGGATGATACCTTCGTTCGAGTGGTCGTTCGCGTTCATGAAGAAAGTCTTCCAGCCAAGAGGCAAGCTGGCCGTGTCGACGGCATAACCGTGGTTCTGTGGAGTGATGTAGCAGCGGGTCGTGCGCATGTCAATGCATGGCTGGTTCATGCCGCGGTTGCCGTACTTCATCTTGTACGTCGTGGCACCGGCAGCAAGCGCGAGGATTTGATTACCCAAGCAGATGCCAAAGATGGGCTTGAGCTTGTCGCCTTCTTGGCTGATGGCCCATCGGATCGAGTCGATCGTGGCTTGGGCCATTTGTGGATCGCCAGGACCGTTCGAGATGAAGATACCGTCGTATTGAAGCGTGGATTTTTCAAGGTTGTAGTCGAATGGCACGACGGTGAGTTCAACGCCGCGACCGACGAGGTAACGGACGATGTTGTGTTTCATGCCGCAGTCGAAAGCCACAATCTTGGGCGACGCACCCTTGTTGTACACCTTGACTTCCTTTGGCGAGACTTTGGCCACCAAGTTGGTCTTGTTGGGGTCTTCGATCTTGATGGGATCCGATTCGAATTCAATTTTGCCGAGGAGCGATCCATGTTCACGGATCTTCTTCGTGATCATTCGGGTGTCAAGGCCATAAAGGGCAGGGATACCATGAGCCTTCAACCAGTCTCCGAGAGAGGTGACGGCATTCCAGTGAGAGTGTTCAAACGAGTATTCGGAGACGATCAAGCCGGAAATTTGAACTTTGCCCGATTCGAAATTCTTGGGCAAGCCAAACTCGTCGATTTCTTGCGATGGCACACCGTAATTGCCGATCAACGGGAACGTAAGCACCAAGATCTGACCGCTGTACGACGGGTCGCTCAACGCTTCAGGGTAACCGACCATGCCGGTGTTGAAGACAACTTCACCCGACATGGATTTGTTGGCGCCAAAAGAGACACCACGAATGGACGTGCCATCTTCGAAGAAAAGCGTCGCCTTCTCCACTTCATCGGCAGCTAAGAGAGCGTTCGAATGAGCGGCCTTTTTCGCGACGGCAGGCGTGGCGCTCGCATCGGAGCTGTCGCTGGCGGTACGCTTTCCTCGAGGCATTTTGTAAAATGAAACCCCAAAAGATAGATCGATGGATCGAGCAAAAATCCGAATTTCAACATCCTAGCTGAACTTTGAAATTAGGATAAATCACAACCCAGATCCCCGCTGGGCAGTGAATCCTCTTCAACCTCCCTGCCATAAAAAATTTCAAATCGTTGTCTTGCGGATTGTGGGGAACCTTATATCGAATATATATCCAGTGTCTCGGGCCGTGTAACGTGGGGCTGTCAGCCGCGTGACGCCATGTTGACAGCGTCTACAACATCGAATAAGCTACAATCTACATCTTGAGATACAAAGAACGTTTCGAGTTTCCAAGAGAGTTGGTGATATCACGCGCCAACACACTGACGTCTTTGTGAGCGTGGTGACTCACACCTAAGTGCGTCAACGTTAAACTCCCAGGGCCCGCCTTTCGGCAACCGGGTTCACAAACTAGGCTCTATTATTGTTATTTTATAAGCAGGTTATGTAGTAAAAAACCTACAAATAGTTTCCAAACTAGATGGATTTCAAGTATAAAAGTATAAATTGAATCTCTTCACTAAATCCAGATTAAAAATGCGTTGAAATTGTTTATTTGACATGCAATAAATATTCTAGAGTCATACAAACTCCAAGTGTATTCCACGGACTTAGTTGAAATGTGCACCTGGGTGTCCTCCATTTTCGACTGACCAATCAAATCGAGCGAGCTAATATTGGTCACAGGATGTGCTCAAAGCGCGTCTCACCAAATATCCTAGTCTCAATAGCCAATCAAATGTCAGAATTGAAGTACGTTAGCCAATCAGCGATCAGAATTCTATGAACCGCCAGCCATCCATATTTCGGACACGCCCACCAGTGGTTATTTTGACCGATTGACCAAGCTCTTTTTATCTCTTTTTTCGATTTGCCGCCGACCACACAGGTGCCAGAACCGTGCGATGGACCCGAGAAAGGACAGCAGCAGCTCGACAGGTCCGTCCCGTCGTCGTGGTCGCTTTTTATGTAGGAAATACAGCGTGCCGAACAGCCGACGACAGTCCCCTATCGATACTACACAACGAGAGAGAGGCATTGGGCAGCATTGTGAACATTTTAAATCAAAGCGCCCGTATATGAATGTCTCGTTCTTGTGTTGTTAAAGTACAGGGTCTGCCAACGTCATCGTGTCGCTCTCGTGATTTCCAATCGATTGGGAAGAAGTGGCCATCATCTCTTGAGTTTTCATCCAGGCTGCCATGATTTCGTCCCGTTGTTTCTTGGCATCTTCGTGGCCCATCTTGACAGCGACGTCGAACCACTCCAGGGCTTTCAGGCTATCACTCTCCGCCATGTATTGCCATCCCAACTGCGCAGCAACTTCAGGGTCATCTTTCGACAGGTCCCACGAGTCCAGGAGCAGCGTGCGAGAATCGTCGAGAGCACCTTGTTGCTGCAAAACGAACGCTAGACTCACCATCGCAGGTTGAAAATTTGGTTTCAACTTGAGGACTTTGCGGTAGTACTACGAGCAAAACGTGTGAAAAGAGCGCGAGACCAAGCGCGACGTACCCCCTCCGCAGCCACCCATTTCTCGGTCCTAGAGCACAGGTTGGCATAGTTGTAAAGCAGTTCCAAGTGGTCGCCATTGATCTCGAGGCCGCATTTGTACCAGGTCGTGGCTTCAGCGTCCTTTCCGAGCTGGACATACGTCATGGCGAGGCAGTTCGACAAGTACGACCGCATGAGTTTCCACTCGTCAGAAGTCGCGGAATTCTCCTTGTGATGCTTCACAGCTAGGTTCATCGCACGGATATAGTACTCCAAAGCAGGCTCAAACTGCTCTGCGTCGAAGAGGAGGTCTCCACGACGTTTCTCGTCAACTACGTCTCGCATCCATCCTCCTGGAGTTTTCAAAGACGGCTCGACCTCAATAGTGGGCCACAGGTCAATGCTCTCAGGCAAGAGGCACACTCCAATGGCAAATAGGAGCAGTGCTATCGGGACGCCATACTTTGCAAGGAGAGGAGTAGATTTCCTGGCCTTGATTCGCGCCGCGAGTCCTTGTAGCTTCGCCATCGTCCTTGCAAACAGAATGTGAACAATGTTCTTTCTTTCGATGGAAACCAAATCTTCCATGACGGTTTCATCGCAAGGCGGAAGCTCGCCATGCGAATCATGACGGAAGCTGACAGGGGAAAATGCCAACAACATGCAGGATTGCCTCCACGCCGATGCCATGATGCTAGTCTTGCTAGGTTGACTTGGCGATGAGCTGGCGATGGAGTAGTCTTCCATGACGAGACAAGAAGTGTAGAAGACATGAATGGCGAAACAACAGACGCGCGCTGTTAGAGATTTACTTGGAGGCAGCGGCAAAACGTTCCTCGACGTTCTTCCAGTTGACGATTTCCCAAATGGCCTTGAGGTAGTCAGGGCGGACGTTCTTGTAGTCCAAGTAGTACGCATGCTCCCACACATCGACACCCAAGAGAGGGATCAAACCAACCGTGCTGAGAGGATCTTGGTTGGCCAACGCAGCGAATTGCACACGCTTTTGGGTGGGGTTATAACCCAACCAGCCCCAGCCGCTGCCTTGGACAGCCGCCGTTTGGGCGTTGAATGTGGTCTTGAATGCTTCAAAGGAGCCTATACACACAGTCAGAGGGTGTCTACATTTCATGCAGCATACCAAATTCCTTTTCAATCGCGGCCTTCAAAGCTCCAGTGGGCTCTCCACCACCACCGTTCTTGGGGGGAGCCAAGTTGGTCCAGAAGATCGAGTGGTTGACGTGGCCACCGCCGTTGAACTTGATGCCTTGTTGCAACGCAATCAACTTGGCGACGTCGTTCTTGGCTTGGGCTTCAGCGTATTGTTCCGTCAACGCGTTGTAGTTGTTCACATACGTTGCATGATGCTTACTGTGGTGGAGTTCCATGATCTTGGCCGAGATGACGGGTTCCAATTCGTTGTAGTCATAGGGCAAGTCAGGCAAGACGGCCTTGGTGGCAAACGCGCGGGTGCTCAATTGCTTGGTGGATTGGCGGACGACAGTGGACACTCGGTTCATCTTGGCGATCTTCGGCAACAAAAAGACTTGTGTCAACCACAAGGTCAGCATCAGACAGTTGATTTATCCGGATTGTCTAGATCATCCGGATAACCGACCTTCGCGAAGGAAACATCCCTAGACAGGCGTCCTCCCACGAGACCACAGACGCTATCGCTGCCCCTAGACCTTTAAAGAGAATTCTCTGTGTGCTTCTCGGGAACGTAGTTGTTGTCTGCGCGTTGTGCGGTGGTCTCGTTGAAGAGTGATGCAGGATGTGATGGAATTATATGGAAGTTTGTATTCTGACTTTAGCGTATTTTGATTGGCTAATAATATTTGACTTTTAGCCAATCAGATAGTTTTTTAAACCACAATCGCGACAGCCTCAATTTCGATCCCCAGCATCCAAGATGGGACCAGGCGGCCTCGCTGGAGATTCGCAGTCGTTGACGGAACCGGCGTTCGTTGAGCGTGTATTTGCGTCCGTGGGAAGGTATCGCTCGCTTGTGTATGTGCGGCTCTCACGGCGGTTGTAGGAAATGGCAGCACCTCTTGGATCAATCGACAATATACGTGTATGGACGATGGACGACGTCGCTGGTCTTGCTCATCTTGTACATGACACGCGTGCTCTTGCTCAATGCATTCCACATCATTACGTACGGCTTGGGCATCTACTTGCTCAACCTCTTCATTGGGTTCCTTTCCCCCCAGGTAGACAAGATCAACGAGATTTGTGACAAGTCACGGTGCTTAGATTGACCCCGAGACTGAGGGTCCAGTGTTGCCATCGACAAGTAGCGAGGAATTCCGCCCATTTAGCCGCCGTGTGCCTGAATTCAAGTTTTGGTACGCGACAACGCGAGCCACGTTTATTGCCATCCTCATGACTTTTTTCGAAGTTTTCAATGTGCCCGTATGTCCCTCGACGAGTGCGTCGCGCTGGATGGAGCTCACCATCGTGTCGTAGGTGTTTTGGCCGATTCTGCTCATGTACTTTATCATCTTGTTCACGCTGACCATGAAGCGCCAAATCAAGCACATGTGGAAGCACAATTACGTCCCATGGTCGTCGGGCAAGCAAGTGTATAAGGGCAAGGGAGGCAACGACTCCAAGTAATTACGATAGCCTTGCTTCTCTAACCACTACATCTCGTATGCTTCATCCTTCTCTCTATGCGCTACCTCTTCATCGACATCCACGTCCTCCTCCCTGTATGATCCATCCTCAGGGAGAGTTTTGGTCAATGGTGGAAGTTTAGCTTGTTCACCACTTGGCACATCTGGGAAGTGCCGCGGGTTGGGCTCAATCTCCACTGCTGGTGCCTCGAGGAAGACGGTGGACATTTCTGTCGGCGGCCGAGTAGACTTCGGCCTTGCATCTGTCTTTTGTGATTGTAGGAACGGCAGCGTCGTGGCTGCCTTTGGCCGACGACGGCATGATTTTGCATAAGGCGACGCTTGCACCTAGATTTCCTCAGCCACTCTAGTCTCGTCAACAGTCTCATGCCTGTTCTTGGACGAAGAGAAGCCGCGCTGGATCAATCTTGTGCTTGGTCATGGATATTTGGCTCGGTGGAAGAGCAGTAGTCTGTCTTTTGGCTAGGCAAGGTGTCGTCATCGACGACGCGAGTGGTTGAAATACCTTGAAGCTCTTGGAGATGCGCTTCTTTCTCTCGTTCTGTACCAATCGCGGGAAGCAGTGAGCTCAAGATGCCTTGCGATCGTACCCCATTCTGCTTGTTGCTCACGTTGGGCGAGCTTTTGTCTCCTCCTTTCTTCGTCCTTGCGTTTCTTCCACTTGAGGAACTGTGTTTCTAGACATGCCGAGTTAGTTAAATCCACTCGATGTTGACCTGTACTCGTGCCGTCCATGTTAGGAAGTGGAATGTCGTCCATCGGTCGCTCCTGGCTAGCTTTGCGTCGTTCGGCATCCTTCTTGGCCTTCCATCGCCGCCAGATTGCCTCGTTTTCACTCTCACTCAGTTCTTTTTGCTTTTGGCTACGAAGTCCACCGTCGTGTTTGCGTGGTGGAGATGCTTTGGCCCGCTTCGGCGGCGACAGATCCATCTTTTGAAGCTCCTTTCGAGGCAACAACATGACTTCCTCATACTTTTTCCGCGACGACATCGGCATGCCAAGCCGCGCAAGCATTTGTCAGTTACAAACTTACTAGTATTCCTGTAACTGGCGACGTCGATGCTCTACGTGCAGGCGAGCTAGCTTGCCAAAGGCACTGCGACCCAGCATCATGTATGCACTCTCGAGCAACCCAAGGGCTTCGTTCTCAAACTTGACGCCTTGAGTCCAAAGATCGAGACCGAGCTGCAGCGTAGTACCAAAGTCGCATTCGTCGCATGCAATTGTCGCTCGAGTGATGAGATCGTCGAGTTCTGGCCCGCGTGACGTCGCTAACTCAAGGAAAGTGCGCAGAGCTTGACCAGTCAATGGTAGATCACGAAAGCCCAACACGGTGCTTCCTCGACCACCAGGCGCTGTTATCTCCTTGGTTGGGACGGCGATGCCAAGACCGCTGACAGTGAAGCCAATGACTTCGGCCATGCGAACGTGGGTGATATTACGGGGCCGAGTGTCGAATTGCAATCGTTCAACTTGGACTTGACTCCCATCTTGGTCAGTGTGTGTTACTTTGCGCCCTCTTTGTCGGCCACGGCTGGTGACTTGACTGCGAGATGCTCCCCGACGCCTCTTCGGAGAGGGAGGACCAGGTAGAGCCTCAATGACTGGAGCAGGCAACAATTCGAGCAATTTCTTCGTTGCATCAGTCTCAGGAGCTTCTTTTGCGAGTTTGGTCAGCACCTCGGTGAGAGATGCACCAGAAAAGCCAAAGGATCCCTAAGTAAGGCGTGAATTGATGCTGGAGGAAACGATGACGCACATTCGACACACTTCCTTCAACGACATACTTCGGCGTTTGCTTTGGATCATCTCTATTTGTCCACTTAAGTTACACTTTAGTCACAAGTAGAAAGAGTGCGACAACCTGAAATAGCCAAATGTCTTGTCATTCTGGCGCATGAGCGTGATAACTTCAGGAGGATCATAGAAAGATCTTCCATGAAGGTATGACTAAGCAGCTTTTGATACAAGATCGCTGTGAATGCTGACATACCGGTGTTGGAAGCTTCACAGGCTTGGTATGTGGCAAGATATCAAATGGCCCAGTCAATTGAATGTCGAGTGCATCCTTGAATCCATCTACAAGCAACCATGAGCAACTTATCTCTGTCGCCCAAACTTGCAGTTTGGATTCTCAGGGTCAATAGACGCTGCAATCGCATAAACCTCGAAGAAATCTGCAGGCACTTCCAGAAGCCATTCGTCTTTGAGAATCTTTGTCCATTCTTCAATCTGTTCCGTCGAGTACGGCGTGGGCACCGGTGGCTTGTCATGGTCATCCTCGCTTTGGCGCTTCATTTGGTCGTTTGAAAATCGAGTCCATGACATCCGGACAATATTTTCCGGATACGAGAACATACCGATTCGTCCGGATAAATATTTCATCCGGATGACAAGGATACCCGGTACTGCACGTGATCACACATTCTTCAAAAGACACACGCGAAGAAAGTGCGCGAAAGATGGAGACTTGCGGCGGTCCTGGAAGGGCTTTCCAGAGCTTTCTCGAAGCCCAGCCCGGTTGTGCGATTGGATATTGTGAATGTGCTGCCTTGACAAGTGTATGCGACGTCTCACGAAGCGGAGGACTCGGGGAATGCACCCTCACTGGTATTCGATGGCTGTGCGTAGCACAATCGTAATGTGCTCATAGGAAGTGGAACGGCTTTGGTTGCGCTTCGCTTGGCTATCATTATACTCCTGCCGCTGACGGCAATTCTCCAGCACGTTAGAAATACATGGACATCGAGTGTCTGGACGAAACTCACGGCCTGGCTGTATGGCACAGAGACAACGAGATTGTCGATTGAAAAGTAAGTACATTTTTATGTTCGCAATTGCGATTTTTCTAGGATTCGAGTAGATGTTACGATGTATCGGTCGTGTGTCCCGGATACTGTGATCAACGTCGATAAGTCCAAGAAGCTGTTGATTGAAACTTTTTCTCGAGGAAAGATGCTGTCCCTGTTTGTATTTCTCATAATTGGTGTACTTGTGCCCGTCGCGACCCACCCCCCATTGTCAGCCGCTGAAACTCTTTTTGCGCTTGATGCAGTTCCATCTGAGTCCTCCATGTACCGTCATCTCCCCAATTCCTCTTTCCCACCAAAATGGACTGAATATGTATCAGTCCAAGGTAGCCATACTTTGTATTCTCTGTAACAATCTCGTAGGCGACTTTTGCATCGATGCCCTCCCCGTGCCGGGAACAAGAATTCTCCATCTTTCATATAATCTCTCTGTTTCTATCTCCGAACAAATTAATATTGTCGACATCACCGATGGCATCTTTGCCATTCAATGCATGTGCGATGATGAAATCTGCAAGATAAATCCTGCACAATCTCAAAGTGGATACACACCGATTGTTTACTTTCCCTGGTACTACTCAATAGCTCCAATCAAACTAACTTGTGTAGGAGCTCCTCAATTGGTGCTCTGCTTGTTCTCGACATCCGCCTTCAAACCAAACTCACCCAGAGCAACAATGCTCGAGAAATTTCCCCTACACTCGTTATGGGGGCGCACACTACGCCAATTGTTACCCCGATCCTGCAGGTGGCACCTTTTGTTTTTGCTTTTCTGGATGTAGTGGCCGTCTTATCTTGTTATCGGATCGTCTGTTTGAGTGACAATGAATTCCCAGAGCGTAATTGGACTTTATACCTCCTGGTAGCTAACGTAGCTGCCTCAATGGTCTCTCTCCTCCTCCAACTCTTCTCTATACCCTCGTCTTTTGTCCACGATTTCAAGAAAGACCTAATCCAAGCCCATCTCGGACTCCACTTGGTGATATTATTTGTCATTGTCGACCTGCAGTATCTTCCAAAGCCTCGGCGTCGACATTGGCTGGCATTCTTGTTTGCCGTTGCCCTTTTCAGTTGCTACGTCGTTGCTTGTTTCGTATTTTCCAAGTCCACGATCCTCCAGGATGGATTCAACCTTTTGGGTACTTTAATTGCTGGTGCCACCTTGATGTGGACAAACGTCGACACCATGCACTCTCTCAGTCGTGCACCATACGTTCGTCGTCGGTATCTCACTGCAAGATTTGTCCTTGTTGTCTCGACAATTACATTGGATGCACTCGTTCTCCTCGTTGTAACAACATCTTCGACTCCATTTACATCACGCACACTTGATGCTTCAAGTGGACTCCATGATTTAGCCGCCCAGCTTCTTACCCGAGTTGCTGCATGGTCTCTAATGATCATTTTCATGCCACTACTCCGACAACAAGACAATGTCAGCGAGGCAATCACGATAAATACGAGGATGAAGACCACAAGTCCAAGCCAGAGAGAGTCCGGTGGCTCAAGTTCACCCAGCGGTTTTAGCATTGAGACGATGTGTGTGCTCTTCAATCGAGCGGGAGCAGCTTCGACCGCTGGAGGGGTCCTGGCCTTTGAAGACATTGCGTCCATTGAATCCAGCTACTTGGATGGCTTTGTTGTTGCCGCAACAGTCTACGAACGGGCCGCCGACGTTCATGCTTGGGTCCTGCAAAGCAAACAGCTAGAAGCCGTCATGGTTGTCTTTCGATGGATTGACACCAACAACCAGGACAGGAACGCTGTCAAGCAACTCAAGTATGCTCTTTGCAATCCCGAATGGGACATTGGCAGCAGTACGGGCAAAGACCAGGTCGACATTGGCTTTTGGATCTGTTATGCTCTCATCCGACGATCTCTTCTTACCCATGTGCGTGAAGCCGTCGAAGCTGTCAGCTTGACAGCCTCCGCAGACGTCCAACTTTACATTACAGGTAGAATCTCTCCATTTCAATCATTTGCGTGATCAATGGACGGCAGGCTTTGGCTGGGGCGGTGGCTTAGCGACACTGGCAGCCTTCGACTGGGCGGGCCTCGGCTACGCAGTTTCGATGTACTCATTCAGCGCTCCTCGCATCGGCAATTCTGCTTTCGCGGAAGCCTTTGCAAAACGAGTGCCCATGGGATTTCGCGTTGCCACCGAAGGCGATGACAAAGTCAACACTCCCAAGCGTGGTCTGGACGTCATTGGCGTGGATTATGTCCACGCTGGACGTATCATCATCTTGGCACAGCACATTCTCGACGTGCTCATCGTCGAGCCATCAGACGTGGAGCAAAAGATCACGAGTGGCATTCCATTCGTTCCGGGTGCGCACTCTCTACGATCTTATCACGAGCGTCTCCAAGCCGCGATTGATGTCCTCGTAGAACGTTGGAAAGTAGGAGAAGAAACGCCGCTCATGGCGGACTCCAAGAGTCCGTCGTCACTCCTAAAGCATTTCCATCCCATGTCCAGTTCGTGACGTGGCAGCACAGGAACGTCCTGCGACTGCCATTGGTCCAAATGCGTGTCACACGAATGTTGCAGAATGCATGAGTCACGGTGAGCATACGCCGCTGCTCGTGCGATCGGCGCCGGTCGACGCCTGGAGCGAACACGGCCGCGCTCAAGACAGCGAAAGCCCCAGCGATGCATCATGGTCTGAAGTCACAGCATGGAGTCTCGTCTTCTGGCCATTCCAGCTCATGACGTTGAAGAGAATCATCGGAGTGATGCTCTACATAGCTCTGACCATGGTCGGAACCGTCGCCGTCGGCCTCACGGTCCTTCTCCTCGGCCCCATCTCGCTCATCTTCCCTCATTCGTATCCATGGTCTTCCATGTGTATTGCCATCTCGCCATTCATGCGAGCGGACGTCATGATCCACAACGTCATGTGTGTTGCAGAGAACCAAGTCGAGCTCGCCGCGACGATCTATCCTGTCAACTGCAACGTCCAAGTCGGTCGTCATCGCTTCCGCCCGGACTGGCGCGTCCAGCAACTCGTCCTCTACTGGTTCATCCTGCGTCCAGCCTTCTCGTTGCTCGGCCTCGCCTGGATCGCGTGCATCGGCACGACGATCGACTTTATCACGAGCATTCCATTCAAAGACGCGATGCGCCATCCGTGGTGGATGAACGTCCAGGCTCTCCTGCTCATGCACACGAATATCATCCTCCTCCGCGTGGCCATTCCAAAGTTATTCTGCAGCACGACGCGGCGATTCTGCTGCATCTCGTCCATCGTCCAGCTCTTCTGACTCGTCCACCATCATCCTGCGCCGACAAGCGTCCCCTCCCTTCCATGTCATCGTAGCCCCCTAGCAGCAGAAAGTCTATGTCTTCCATTTCTATCAATCAAACGAACATTTCCTACAGCAGCGCCTTGTCCTTGCGGCATTCCTCGCGGCGCTTCCATTATCCAGTGATGACACGGACGCCAAGGAGCGACACCTTGTGGGCGTCAATGTTGTCTGGCTGTCGGATGAACATCATGTTGGTGGAAATGTGCAACTCGGACGACAGCCACTGGACGAGCGCGGGTTCAAACGTTCCTTCAATCGCCACGTAGTCGATCTAGACTGAGATGAGGAACGTTCATGGAGAGCACATGGCGTACTTTGAGCTTGGGATACATGCGGTCAAAGACGGCGACAATGTCGGCAAACCCTTCCGGCTCGGGCGTCCCTGGCGCATGCACATGGACGATCTTGAGGTTCTCCGTGTGCTCGTTCTTCCTCACGTACAAGACGGCTTTGTTGAGGAGGGAGAGCGACACGTGCTTGCAGAAGAACACGATCGGCGGCGCATTGATGGCTTGAATCGCCTACGGACGACGACGACGGTCAGAATGCTCTTCTTTGGAAGCATGCGTACCCTGGCAATGGTGCGGCCGCCGACAGCGCCAGTGCGTGGAATGAGAGGCTCGTCGAGTTCTTGGTCGAGCACGACTTTCTTGACTTCCTTCTCGTCTTGCTTGGACGGACAGAGACTCTTCATGATGAACATGGCGATCCGCAGGAGCAGGATGCGCTCGAGCATGATGAAGATCAACGACGCGACGACTAAAAAGTACAACCCAAAGACGAGCGACACCGTTGGATCGCCCAGGAGCGTTCCCAAGAAGCCGCACAAGACCATGCCGCAGGCAACCAGGCATTTCCACCACGCAGCGCTCGTCGCACGCGGCATGTGGCTTCGCTTGAGCTTGAAGAGGATCGCGCCGCCGGAGAAAAGCAAGAGTAAGCCCAAGAACGCGTACGAAAACACACTCGAGAGCATGACAATGTCGCCGTTGAGGACAACCACCAAACTGGATGCGATGAAAAAGTAGAGGAAGATGATGTAGTGGTTCGTGTGGCGCCACGAGTTCTCCACGAGGAGAAACTCAGGCATGACGCGGTCGCACGCCAAGCGACGGACAAGTCCCGTGATCCCAACATACGACGTCAAGACTGAACCTGCCAAGACGACAAAGCCATCGATCGTCGTCCAGAGTTCGAACCATCGGCCCAGCGTCACCCGAGCCATGAGAGCGAGCACGATGTTGTTGTTGGCGATCGTTCCCGTCGGTCCAAAGAGCGGCAAGACGCAGAGATTTAAGATCGACAGCGCCGTGTTGAAGAACGACGAGAGGAACCACATATTCTACGACGATCATAGTGGAAATCAAGCGGAGGAAGGAATGCCATACCCGCAGGATCTTGCCAAAGATGCCAGGCTCTTGCTCCTCCACGAAGTTGGCGGCAGTCTCAAAGCCCGTCACGCCCAACATGGCCGAGCTGAAGCCAAAGAAGATGGCCGTGAACGCATTGCTGTTGACGAGAGTGCCGCAAATGTCGAGCGCCGGTAGATCCGTCTTCATGTTGTCGGCAAAAATCTAATGGACAACGACAGAAGTCATGAAACACGACAGGAGATGAATGTACATGAGGATTGTGGTAAGTGTAGATGAGAGAGCTCACGATGAGGATGAGCAACGTC
Organism: Aphanomyces cochlioides; assembly: GCA_019828595.1. Classification (NCBI taxonomy): domain Eukaryota; phylum Oomycota; class Saprolegniomycetes; order Saprolegniales; family Verrucalvaceae; genus Aphanomyces; species Aphanomyces cochlioides. The sequence continues at coordinate 531,199 of JAHQRK010000004.1, forward strand.
AAGATGTGCAAGCTAAAGATGCCCAGCGCAATGACCTACGCCAACATTTAGAGCGATCAAGACAACGAGACGCATGACCGAGCTTTCACTGAGGCCCAAGACGTTCAGAATGGCAAAGAAGAACAAAATGCCAGTCGCGCAATGGACGTTGTTGATGGTTGTCACTTGCCCGCGGAGATAGTCGGACGCTGACACTGCACCGACAACACCCGTCGCCAAGTAAGCAATGACGGCGAGAGCAGCGGTCATCGCGGCAACTTTCTTGGACGTGGTGTTGAGCATCGTGTTGTACGACCCGCCGTTCAGTGGAATGGCACTCACGACTTCAATGTAGATGAAGCGGAAGAGATACATGACGCACGCAACCAAGATTGTCGGAATAGGCGCGAGTTTCCCGGCTTTCGACGCGACGATCCCAGCCGAATACAAACAACTAGAGAGAAGGTCGTTTCCGCTGATTGCTGTCGACGGCCACTCCGTGAGAAGATGCTTTGGCGCTTGCATCTTGTGTCGAATCACATCGAGCGCTTCTTTGGGAACTTCCAACTTGATCGCAGATCCGTATGCTGCATACGCCCAGCTCGCTACAGAGAGTATAAGACAACGCGAACTCGATCGAGGTAATACGTACGGCCAGTCAGAGACTCTTCCTTGATAGAGAAGGCGAAATGGTGCACTGGATTCGAGTTGGAGCCGTACGAGCGGCGCCGTTCCATCATTGCTTGTCGATGAAACTGTCAAAATGACTGTGTGGGGATCGCTGCCAAGATTGAAATTCATTGGAAATATTTCAAAAAGAATCAAATTAAATTAAAAATTCAAGTAAAATGTATAAAATCTATTAAATTTAAAATAATATTATTTTATAATAATATTTAAAATGCATTTTAAAATATGTTGTCGCGAATCATTCCGTGGATTTACCAACATGAAATGGAAGAGCCAGGGGCGTGGGTCGGGCCTGGGACAGTCTAAAAGCCGGCGCGCTAGTGCGGATGAATGGACGCTATGCAACGCGACGAACGTATTGTTCAACTCACCCTGCGTTTGTCCCGTGTTGTGTGCAAAGGTGAGCGAATGTCGCTGGTCGCGTCGTCGAGATCTTCCACGAGATCACCCACCACGGAGCAAATTACAACCAAGTTGTACAACGAAAACGTCCACAAGCCGACTGGATTTCCCCCTCGCGACGTTCTTTGCCCTGGTATTGTCCACCGTCCTGCCTTTTCCAACCTCATCGAACGACTCAACTTCCCAGGCGTGAATGAAGCTGACGTGCAGGGCCTGCACTTTGAAAGACTTCATTACAGTACCCCCGCCCCATCGTAGATCGCCCTTCATGAATTTATAGGTCTCGATTGCGGTAATCATTGACAATCCTGTGAGAGAAACGCCAAGTGGGGACACGCAGCTTATGTCCTGATGGATATGTTCCATTTCGAAGAAGAGAGCGCACGTCCCAGCGTCCACGTGGTTGACAATGTTCGCAGGAGCAGCGAGAGCTAGCAAGGAGTCGCAGGAGGGGACGTTGTGAGGGAAACGAGTGGCGGGATGGGCGGTGGTCATAATCGTGTGATTCAGATTAATAACTCAACGTCGCAATTTCCGAGGTTTAGTGTTGCAATGTCAATTACGTGTCCAAAGGGTATTCAACTGTCGCAAATGATTAGACACCAGCTTGCTTGGCACGTTGGGCCGCGTAGTACGCCTTCATTTCTTCACGCTTGGCGAGCGCACGCTTGTGCGTGCCCAAACGCTTCTTGGAGAATTTGTAGATACGCTTTTCAGCCGACGAACCGCCCGACTTGATCATATCCAAGATGCGCTTTTCGTATGGCATCAAGCCCACCACTTCACGGACAATCGCGCGGACAAACTTGGTCTTCTTGCCAGCATGCTACAACAACCACACAGATTAATTTCCCTACAACACATCGATCATGAACGTACACCCTTCTTGGCAGCAGGACGAGCAGCAACTTCTCGCTTGGTCACGGGGTAACCCTTGGACAGACCACAAGCAATACCGGTGGAAGACATCTTTCCTTACACTAAAACCAAAAAGTAAGTTCCGCCGTAGCGCTTTCGACTTGGCCAACCAATGCTGTCCTCCAATCATCTCAGCCATCCGGATAATTTACGGATAAAACTCTACAATTTAATATCACTGCCTCGATATCGAGTCTAGACTCCAACGACACTTATCCGGAACCGGATAACACCCCACCATGCGAACAAAGGCATACTCTGCACTCGAACGCTTCTAGCGCGCGGTCATACCAAACTTTGAATTCCATGGAGATGTTCGTTTGCGTTAGCAGCTTGAGAAGAACGGTTAGAGTTGGGTATGTCAAGGTTTGAAGACAAATACAGGAATAGTGAGGAGAGTATGAGATTTGACAAGGTATAAATAATAACAGGTTTTTAAGAGGATCCGGATAAGGATCTATTTATCCGTATTTCCTGTGGGATCTGATCTTTCTAGAACCTGTCGAAACGAATCGGCGCCATGACCGCATATTGGAATTGAACTGCCGGAAGAAGAACATGTTTGGCTCGAATGGCATGTCGCGCCATTCTGACGTGCTGGATTGCCCAGTCCCGACCGAGCCGGCTGGCTTGTCTGCGCTTGTAGAAGAAGTCAAACGACGCGGCAATCAAGCTTTTTCAAAAGGTGTCTTGGAAGAAGCGGAAGTTCTCTACACCCGCGGCGTTGAAGTCGCTCAAACGGACGTGCACATCTTGTACAGCAACCGCAGTGCCGCACGCCTCAAGATGGGCAAAAAAGAACTTGCATTGGAAGATGCACAAGCTGCTGTTGCTGCCGCACCGACGTTCGCAAAGGGATTTTTCCGCCAAGGACAAGCTTTGGTCGCGTTGAAGAAATATCAACGTGCCGTGGATGCCCTCACGCAAGCTGAAGCATTGGAACCTGGCAATGCTAGTGTGGTTAAGGCTCTCACAGAAGCCAAAGACCTACTTGCCAAGTTTGGCGCTGCCGAAGTTGTCGAAACACCACTGTCGCCAAAAAAGAAGTCTGTCTACAATACCACCAGCACTCCATCGATGACAACAAAATCCGCACCGAAGCCTGCGAAGGCCGACGTGGTCGTTGAAGATGGCGAAGAAGATCTCAAAGACGTCCGTGGATACAAAAAGCTTGCTGATGGCCGCGTGACCACCTTCTTCAACAAGGAACTTTCTAGCGAAGAAAAGGCCCTCATTGGCAACATTGCCCCAAAGAAGATCGACGATGCTAATGCAGTTCAAATCAAGAACGTCGATGGCGGCTCGGCATGGAACCAAGGCAACACTTTCGAAGAGAAGGACATGACAAAGTTTTCCCGCGATCGAGTTACGGGATTGCTAAGCCAAGTCCAGCCTCAACCTCTCTCGTTGGAAGGCACTGCTGGTTTGTTGATCGTCTCGGAAATTAAGGACATGTCTGGCGATGCCTCCATTGCTGTCGTGCGCGGTGCCAAGCGGTAAGTCCATGTCGACACTCCATTTTCTTCACGACGCGCGTAGCTACATCTTCGATCTCAACTTTTCCGTCGAAGTGACATGGACATCAACGTCGGGCGAAGTTGCTCCTCTTCACGCAAGTCTCAAGTTCCTCGACATGAGCTCCGACTGCGGCGGCGACTATGACGTACGTCCTTGAATCCTTCTAGAATTGTGGAACTCATCGTGCATGTAGGTTGAAGTCGTCGTGCCAGAGCGATACTCGCATCCCAAGGGTAAACTCTTCCACCAGACGCTGTCATCCAAGTCTGGATCGAGCTTCCAGAGCCTCTTGTTTGCGCAGCTCAAGGTCTTCGTCAATGAATATCACACGTACTAGGCAGATAGGTGTCGACTCAATAATCTTATGCGCTCATTAAATGACGCCATTGAAACATGAGTGTGACGGACGCCTTGGCGTCGACAGCGAGCTTTTGCAGCAGGAACGTCTCGGTGAAGGATTGCTGCATCGCGAGCTGCTTGCGAATCTCCACGACGGGGAGCGACACACTTCCAACGCTTTCAACTCCTTTGGCATCTTTCTCAAAGACCTCGCAGGTGAAGCTCGCAGTCTCGACGGCGTAGACAAAGAAGCTGAACCTACAAGCCAACGCGTCAGTCGTCGACTCTCCAAGAGGAACAAGCACAGTTCATGCCACTTTGTCATGGACTGCCGCTTTGACTGACTCGTTGACGCCGCTCGCTGCTTCTCGCATGTCAAGACGCCATAGATCACTCTTGATCCGCCGTCGTCTTTATCCGCAGCGGCTGGCATGCTCATTTCATGGAGAGTGACGAAGAGCATGCCGACGCAGACGTCATGACCGAGTCCTTGAATCACTACAGTCACACACGTGAGAGTCATGAAGAGCAGGAGCATCCTACGGGGTTTCTTTGGCGGACCAGCGCCAGGTTGAGACCGCGGCGAGACTGTGCTAAAAAGACGGCGGCAGACATGAATATGCAGACTGGCATGCACTTCATCGACAAAGTCCATGTCGACTTTGAGCTCATGATCCTAATGCCAACGTCATCATTCAGCGTCGGAAGGGATAGCTTACTCTCTTTGGAGCAAGAGGACCGAGTGGAATCGTCACGGCGCCGAGGACTTGGTCGGGCACGTTGGTCTCGTGGCGCCACACTTGGACTTGAAGACTTGGCGGGGCGACGTTGTCCCAGTAGAACTCGTACTTCTCGTCGAATGCACAAGTGCCATGGTCGTCCACGACGCGGAGTTCCGTCTTGTGTGTCTGGAGCATCGTGAAGACGCAGTAGAGAGCCGACGCGTTCAAGTCTGGCGCGACCAAGTGCCGGACATGCAGCGAGACAACGCCAGGGCCAAAGACGCTCTTCTTCTCGTCGTTCCCTCGACGACTTGCAGCATTGGCCGCCGTCGACGGATAGTCTTCGACGCCTTCGACGGGAAACAACGCTGGATCCCAGAAGGGAACCTCCAGCACGCGAGGCCACACGAGTTGGTTCGTCACCATATCTTCGATGAACGTTTGGAGCCTACTCATGGCGTTCATGTCGTGAGGAAGGAACGAAGGACGGTCAACGCACCAGTCGGACGCAAAGGGAACGTTCGTGATGTTGATCTTGGCCGCCGTGAGGGAAAACTCAATGCGCGGTTGGCTAGATGGAGGTCAAATGGCGCTGGAAAGGCATGGAAGCATACGTGACGAAGGAGAGTGCAATGCCGCTACGGAGAGAACGACGATGAGAGATTGAACCGTTCAAGGAAACGCACCTGAAGCCAGGCCAATATGACGACATGGGTCGGAGCGTGATGCGCAAGACGCCGGCAATGACAGCATCACGAAGTCGAACACGTGCAGTCGTTCCCATGGCCGTGACGACTTTGAGTTCCGCCAGTTGGGATTCCCCCGCCATGAAGCGAACATGCGCGTCGAATGCGATTTCACCCGCGACCGAGTCAGTCACGGGCGTGATGCACTTGACACCGCCAAACGACGGCGCGAGTTCGCCCATCTCGAGACTCGTGAGCTCCATGGACGTCACGATCGCCGGCAAATTGGTCTCGAGCATCGGGTTGACGTAGTACATGACCGAGTTCTACAAGAGCATCAGGACGACATGGTCTCAAGAGGGACGGACGCGAATGGCCACTTTGACGAACGGCCAGCTCCTCGCGATGGCGGCGTTGAGCCACTCGGTGCGTTCAAAGTCTGTCGAGTGTGCTCGATGGGAAGGAGATGGATGGAGGATGTACCTGAAAACTTGATCCACCTTGGCATCTACAGGGAAAGCGTTAGTGGCGACACGGTGAGGAGAACTCACATGGAGACTGCTGTGCGCAAAGAGATCTTTCTCGGCGGCGATCACGCGTCTGTACTCGGCGCGGGTCTCTGCTCGCTGGGTTGTCTTTTGATCGACGTGGTAGTTGGCAAGGCGCACCAAAGCGACCATGACAATCCCCGAGACAAGACCACATGCCGCCATGCCATGGACGAGGAGATACGAGAGGACAAGAGCGACGTAGATGGGGCAGTCCTGCTGTCTGGAGTCTTGGCCGTCCGTCGAGAGATGAGCGTAGACGCCAGCGACTGCCAGTGGACAGACGATGGACGCTTGGAAATACCCCGAGAGGAAGCTCAATGCCAACCCGCCATGGGTCATGACCAAGTCCGCTAGAGCCATTGCACTGACGACGAACATGCTCTGCTTGCATTCCGGTTTGATCACAGGCGGAGGCAGCGCCACGACGTCGTCTTCGAGCTCTTTGTCCCTGGGAGGGACTGGAGAGGTCGCTGTCGCTTCGTCGACTGCAGTGCATCGTCCTTGACCTCGGGGAGACCACTGCCGCTCGTTGTGACTGACTCGCCGCGGACTTGTCGTCGACTTTGGGGAGAATGGATTGAGTTTGCGCAGAGTTCGAGTGACTGCGTCTTCTTCGTCGTCGCTCGAGGAAGAATGCGAGATGCGGCTCACGTCGTCGTCAGAGAGGAGAAGGTCGTCATCCCCGAGAGATGTGCGAAAGATATTGCCGCCATCGTCGTATTGCACTGCAACTTCAATCGCATGTGTGAGGCATGTGATCCACGCTTTGAGCTTCTCGGGCTTGTCCTCGTGGAAGACAAAGACGTGCGGCTCGTAGTGGATCGTCTTGTGCTTGGTCCATGTGGTCACGGAGAGGCTAAATCCATGTTCCGTGTCTTTGGGATCGAGCGCGAGAGTCGCGCGGCAAAGCGAGAGCATGTACGCAGGGATCTTTTCCTTGGATTCATGCCTGACCGCTTGATGAACATGGAGAATGCGGCAAATTCTTACGTGTAGAGTTCGATGGTAGGCTTGTCAGTATGAGCAACGACGCGGTACTTGGTCTTGACGTAGAAGAGTTTCTTTTTGTCGGTAGGTCGCATGAACATGGAGAGTGTTCCAGTGAGTGTGGCGGTCATCAGCGTCGTAGTTGTTTCCGCCATACGTTCTTCTGTTGACTTGTTGTCTTTGAACATCTTTGGAAGTTTGAATGCATCGCGCTTTCCGAGCAGCGCGGTTAGATTGGGAGACGACATGACAGACTTGGGCTGTGGATCCTCCTGTGATGACATGGTCTTTGGCGACGACGGTGAAATCTATGGATGCACGCATGTCGGAACAGTCGGGTCGATAGGGAATCTTACCGCAGCGGTAGGAGTCGTGACTGCAGCGTCATCCTTGCGCGGCAAACGCTCCATGGAGAGCGTCCGACGTTCGTCCATCGTTCGTCGAATCCTCGATTGCACTTTGTCCAGAGATTCGACGCGTCCGTTTCAGAGGCACTGAGCCGTTTCTGCTGAGATTTTCCCTGTGTTGCATCGTGTAACTCGGCAATTATCATCGACTGCATCATCTTCAGCTCACGTTGTTGTGTAGATTACAGTGCACGTCTCGTCTCCCCTCGCTGTTGCTTCAACCCACAACGGGACAGAGCGTCTGAAATAATAACAATGCACTCTGATCTGTACCCATGCATTGTACGCTTTGCTGTCTTCATCCAGTACGAAACCCATCAATTTTCCGCTGTGGATCATTCGTCTGTTTCAATATCCAACGCATCCAGCGCGATGATCATGGTGCATGGAAGCGGTGTCATCAGTGGCATCCAACCCAACTCGATCTTCAATAAAATAATTTATTTTCACCAGGGGTTGTATACATTACATACTTTATTCAAGTAACACTTTGACAAAATATATTTTTCCACTTCGCTAGTGGAAATCAATGTATTTCTATCAATACAATACATTTTTCAAAAATACATAAAAAATTGTATACGAGTCCAATAACAATAATTGTAGACGAGCGATATAGACCAACATTCTTGCGTATCAATGAAAAGCGTGCGACAATCTTGGATTTTCTGGCTTCTGATTGGCTGGTGGGTAGAAAGGCACACTTCCAATGTAAAGTGCAATCATACTTTAATCAAGACATTCAATAAAGTATTGATTTTCAAAATATATGAAAGTTTGTATGTTAATGAATTGTTGAGCTTTACTTCATCGAATGTGTTGACGAAGTGTGTCAATTCTTGGTTTTGCCGAAAAGGACGATGGTCTTGTCGATGGAGCGGCACTTCGTCCTGCTCATGGCGCTCTCGCTCGTCTCTGTCCAGGCCGTGATTGAGCTGCCTGATACGTGCAGTGGACGTGGTGCATTCGGTCTCTACCAGCGTGAAGCGGGCTGTGCAGTCGGGAATTGCGACTGTTTTCCCATCTTGTTTCAATGCGATGACTCCTTGGCGCATGCTCTTGGTCAGTGCGTCCTCTCGAGTATGTCATATCCTTGGAATTTTGCATGAACGAATTGTCTTGTGTGTGTGTAGAAACGGGATGGGCGATCCTCATCGGCGCTTTTGCGTTGAACTTGATCGTGCCTGCGATTGCGTTCGTGACGCATCTCCTCCACCGGATGAAAGTTGAAAAGGCGAAAGCCGCCAAAGCCAAGGAAGATGCCGACTTGGAAGCTGCTGAAGGCTCGGCTGCGAAATACAAGTAAGAGTTTACCCCTTGAACCTTTTTCTCACGCGACACCAGGACTTACTTTATTGACATCAAACAAGTATGCAGCCAACGGTCTTCCATGACATTATTCTGACACTCTCTGTGTGTTTAGTTCCAGACGATCGTACCAGACACTGCCTTTGGCCTCCATGAAGAACCCAAGATCTTCATGGAAACCATGAACAAAGGTTCGAGCATCTGGACCTCTTTGTAGCCTCATCTTTGGAGTGTAGGATGGGTCCAACTCGTGTGCTACTGCCTTGCTTTTTCCTTTGCGTTGTCGTGTTTGATGCTCATTCCTTCCTTCAACATGAACGAGCAAACATCGTCGTTGACTCGCGTCGCCACCGTACAATTCGATGACTACTCGTACAGCATTGAGAGTGTTAGCATGACATCGTTGCCAGCATCGACTCGGTATCTCTCCCTCCAAGGTCAGTTGGATCTCCTCCACACAAGCTTATTTGCCATGATACAGGGGATTTCTGCCACGAATCCTCCAACATTATGGCTCCCGATGGCATTTCGATCGTCACGCTCAACTATTCCATCTCGTTCGACATGGAGAGCAAGAAGATCTTCGACAATGTGCAAGGAAGCAAGACATTCGCTTGCGAGTGTGTCCAGTCCAATTGCGACATTGTGCCCGATCAGTCGGACAATGGTCTTGTCGAGCTCGTCTACTTTCCATGGTCCTATGTCTCCATGGACTATTCCTCTGACGTGCCAGTAGGTTCCAAGACGCCGATCATGACTTGATCCGCCCCTTCACCAAGCAAACAGAGAGCCACAACTTCACGCTCCGCGCAATCTTCGAGCTCTCGTCCGACTTCACAGCGACGCTGGCCGTCCAGCCCATCCCGCATTTGACCTTCATGGCTCACTACTCGTACATCGAGCACGTGATCGACTTGGTCGACGTCCTTGTCTTCGTCCTCGACCTTGTCGTGCTCCTCTTATGGGCTTGCATGACTTGGAGAGTCGAGCACAAACTGCCTGAGCGCACGCTCATCTACGTCATCCTCGGCGTCAACCTCATCGCGACTTTCCCATTCATGTTCCTCGCCAAGTATTTCTTCCCGTCCATGAGCCTCCAGTCGGTCTATCTCTTCTGCCACGCGTGGTTTGCAGGCTCGTCTGGCGTTTGGCTCTTGTGCTTGCTCTTCGCGTTGGACATGCAGCGCAAGCGTGTCTTTGGCTTGCGATTCTACATGGTCAAGCTCACCCTCGGCGCCGTCGTCCTTGGTTTGTACATGTCTGTCTACTACTCGTCGCTTCCGTACCAGTGGATCCTCATGCTCAACTTTGCCTTGGCCATTTTGGTCAGCGCCATCTTCCGCGGGGTCATGATGGACGTCCGCAATAAGCTCCGCTACCAATGCTACGTCAGCACTCGTCCTGAACAACTCACAGCCCGCCTCCTCTACATCATCTCGATTGCCGTCACGTATGTCTTTTTCTTCGTGGCGCTGACGGCCGATCCCGTGCCGCGCGTCGAAGCGTACCTCCCCAAGACGGTGCACTTGACGGACATGTCTGTCCAAGTGATCATTCGCACGTCGACTTGGATTTTGGTCATCATCTTCCTTCCCCCGACTGCCGCGTCGCCCAATGTCTACTACACCCGCGCCCGAACGTCGCTTCCTCGCCTCACGGACGGCTCCATGCATGATTTCGAACTGGCATCGCTCAAGCAAGCCGTCCATTCTCGAGGACTCTTCCAGTCGGGCTTTGTCGACTGGCGAGCGCCTCGTGCTTTTTGCGTCGAGACTGCATGCACTGCGTACAACCAAAGTGTGGCCGTCTACGACGAAGTGGTGGCTAATCCAACGACCGGCGGCTACGATATCCCATCGCATGCTCATTTTGCCGCCGACGGACTCGAATTCGTCTCGGAATTGTTCGACAAGGCCACCGACACGTACGGCTGGGTCCTCAAGGGCGACAAGAAGGTCGTCGTGGTCTTCCGCGGCACCAAGTCGGGTCAAAATGCAGTCACAGATCTCAAGTACCGCTTCTGCACACCAGGTTGGTGCTCGGACGAAGAAGGATTGAGCGAAACGCGCGTCCACTCTGGCTTTTGGGAAGCGTACTTGACTGTCCGCGACGACATGAAGCGCATCGTGAAGGAAACGATGGCGACCATGCCTGAAGTCCAATTGTACATGACTGGGCACAGTTTGGGTGGTGCGTTGGCCACCCTTGCGTCGTTTGACGTGTCGACGGATCGCGACTTCCACCTCGACGAAGAAGTCGTGCTGTACACGCTTGGCGCTCCTCGCGTTGGCAACCACAAGTTTGCAGCCATTTTCAACCGCAAGGTGCCGAATGCATACCGCATTTGCGCTGACGGCGATGCCGTCGTGGGTGCTCCCAAGCGTTCGATCCAAATGGCGTACTTCGTCAAGAGTCTCTGCTACAAGCACATTGGCACGGCCGTGCTTCTCTCGACGCGTGCGCGTGGTGTCTTCATGATCAACCCCAATATCGTCGAGCGTGCCTTCATGGCTGAATTCCGCAACAATGTCCTTGCGCATCTTCCGCCCATGTACCGCCACTTGCTCAACAAAGGTCTCCAGTACGCCATCAAGCCCGACAGCGTCAAGACGACTGAAGCCACGCCGCTGTTGAGTTAATTCTTCGTCATCCTCCATTGATCCTTCGTCATCCATTAAGGACAGTTTGCCTTGCGATCTTTTCAGTGTGTGGCATCGATTTGTCGTGCCATCAGTACAGTGATCTTTAGTCATTCTGGCCTCTGATTGGCTAGTTGAATCTCACGACTGAGTCACTTTGTATACAAAAACCAAGATATTTTCAATCACCCTACATGTCACCCTGGTTGATTCGCTAGAATTCTCTAAATTCAGTACACTCGATCAGTGTATTTTATATACTTTATTCCAGTGTATTTTGCCGCTCAATCTGCTGACACTTGTCAATGAAATCTCGTCGTCGTATAAATTTCCATATATTTTGATGTATTATATCATACATCACTTGGTCGTGCATGGGAGAACAGGGCTCTCCCTTTCACTTTTTTTCACCGGCGTCATTTGTCGTCTGAAGTGATGGCGTCCACGTCGCGAATCCTGGCGGCGTTGGCGTGGCTGAGCGCCGTCCATGCGACGTCGTTGCCTGGAACGTGCAGCGGCAGCGGTGCTTTTGGTCTCTACCGCCGCCAGTCGGGCTGTGCGGTCGGCAACTGCGAATGTTTTCCCGTGCTGTTTCAATGCAATGCTGAACTCGGCGACGGGCTCGGCCAGTGCGCGCTCTCGCACACGGGCTGGATCATCCTCATCGCCGCCATGGCGCTCATGATTGTCGTGCCGCTGTATGCATTTTTGCGCCATTTGGTGTACAAACAGACGGCGGAACAAGTGACAAATCGCGACGACCACGTGCTCAATGACCTCGAAGCGGCCGGATCGGGACGCAAGTATATGATCAACCTCGCGCAATTCCGCACGATCGTCCCCGACACGGTCGTCGGCTTGGATCAAACGCCGCACATCTTCATGGAGACGATGAACAAAGGATGGGTCCAATTCATCTGCTACAGCATGGTCTTTGCGTTTGTCCTTGCGATGGGTCTGTTGATTCCTCCCTTCGTCATGAACGAGTCGCTCTATCCACTCACGCGCGACGCGTCCGTCCAGCTCAACCACTCGTCTTACCGCATCTCGAGTCACTCGACGACGGACGTCCCGCCTGGCATTCGCTTCATCTCTCTCCAAGGCGACTTTTGCGGCAATTCCACGCCGCTCTTGCGTCCCAACGGCAAGACGGTCCTTGAAGTCTCCTACTTGATCTCGTTCCACATCGACGGCAATTCGATCTTTGACAAAACGTATGGCTACAAAGCTATGGGCTGCATCTGCCACAACGGCGTCTGCGCGATCGACCCCGCGCAGTCCGACAATGGATACGTCCCGCTCGTCTACTTCCCGTGGTACCAAGACGCGCTCCATCCCCTTGAGCTGCAAGCGCAGCCGCATTCCTTTGAGCTCACGGGCGTGATCCAAGTCAAGTCCAAGTTCAATCGCTCCGGCAAGGTCGAGCCGATTCCGCACCTCGCGTTCATTGCGCACCACTCGTACATTGAGCGGCTCACGGACTTTGTCGACCTCGCGGTCTTCCTCATCGATGTCGTCGCGCTCCTCGTGTGGATTTGCTTGACGCGCGGCAAGCCGTTGCTTCCAGAACGCGGCGTCATGTACGTCATGCTCGTCGTCAACTTTCTCGCGTCCTTCCCGATCCTCTTTGTGGCGCAGAAGCTCGATCCCACGGCATCCTGGCAAGATACGTACTTCTTCATGCACGGCTGGTCGGCGTGTGCGTCCGGTGTGTGGCTCCTCTCGCTCCTCTTTGCCCTCGACATGCAGCGGAAACGCATCTTTGGCCTGCGATTCTACCTCGTCAAGCTTGTCCTCGGCGCGGTCGTCTTGACGCTCTACATGCTTCTCTTCTACTCGGACTGGCCAGTGCAATGGATTCAACTCTTCAACTTCGCGCTGGCGATTCTTGCCGGCGCGATCTTCAACGGTGTCATGGTCGACGTCCGAAACAAGCTCCGCTACGCGTCGTACGCCGACACGCGTCCCCAGCAGCTCACGGCGCGTTTCCTCTACTCGATCTCCATTGCGGTCACGTACACGTACTTCTTCGTCGCGCTCTTTGCCGATCCCGTGCCGCGCGTGACCAACTATTTGCCCAAAACGGCGCTTCTTACCGACATGTCGATCCAAGTGATGATCCGTTCCGCGACGTGGGCGTTGCTCGTGGTCTTCTTGCCGCCGTTGCCGTCGCCGCCTTTGGTCTTCTACACACGAGCTCGCTCGGCGCTTCCTCGTTTGACGGGCAACACTTCCCAGCGCGACTTTGAAATCGCGCATTTGAAGCAAGCTGTCCAGGCGACGTCGACGCCATTGTACTCGACGGAGGCGTCGTGGCAAGCGCCGCAAGCCTTTTGCGTCGAGACGGCGTGCGCCATGTACAACCAGAGCATTGGCGTGTACGACGAGCCCGTGCTGAACAAGACGACCGGCGCGTACGAGATGGCAAGCTTGGATCACTTCACGCAAGATGGGCTCGTCTTCGTCCAGGAAGTGTTTGACCAGCTCACGGACACTTACGGCTGGGTCTCCCGCGGCGACAAGAAGATTGTCGTGACGTTCCGCGGCACGCAAAGCGCGGCCAACACCGTCACGGACTTGAAGTACCGCTTCACGACGCCGCAGTGGAACAACTCCGTCGACGAAGACTTGGACGCCACACGCGTCCATGTCGGCTTCTGGACAGCGTACAGCACGGTCCGTCAAGAGCTCAAGCGCGTCCTCCGCGAGACGCTGCGCATCACAGGCCCGAACGTGCAGATTTTCTTCACGGGACACAGTCTCGGCGGCGCGTTGGCGACGCTCGCTGCGTTTGATATCGCGACGGACAAGAGCTTCCGTCTCCAGGAAGAAGTCGTCATGTATTCGTTCGGCGCGCCGCGCGTGGGCAACCACAAGTTTGCCCTCTCGTACAAGAAATACGTGCCGAATGCGTATCGCGTCTGCAACGACGGCGATGCGATCGTCGGCGCGCCCAAGCGATCGGTTCAACTCGCGTACTTTGTCAAGAGTTTGTGCTACAAGCATGTCGGGAAAGCCGTGCTGCTGTCGACGCGTGCTCCTGGCGTCTTTGTGATTGAACCCAACATTGTCGAAATGGCGTTCATCGCCGAGTTCCGCTACAACGCACTCGCCCACTTGGGTGGCGGATACCAAGCCAAGCTCGAGAAAGGCATCAAGTACGCCATCAAGCAAAAGATCGAAGAAACCACGCCGCTCCTCGCGCGCTAAGTGTCATCCAATTCCATTCTCTCCGTGTATTCCATCTTCACCTCGTCACTTCTACGTCGATTCTTCATCGCTCGAGATCCAGTCGACGACTTTCACCTTCCAATGCCAGTAAGCGTCATCTCAGGCAGCTGGAGGTGCCCATGGAGCGACTCCAGTCGTAGCATGATGCCGCCAAGGAACAGAGTTTCCATGGTCATTCCTCCATGATCTTGTCGGTTGTGGAATTGGGGGTTAGGGGTTAAGGGTTTAGATCTCAAGGGGTGCAGGGGTTTTGAGAACGTTGGGGTTTAAGGGGTTAGGGGTTATTGGTGACCAGCAAAGATGGCGGCACAACATGGCACTGGCGACGAATGCTCCATGTTTCTCGAGTTGCCGCAAGTTGGTGAGCCTCTTAGCGTGAGCGATGCCAGTGATGCCGATGATTTCGATCAAGGCATTGAAGGCGTGCCTTCTCAAGTGAACGACGCTGCTGTCTTAGCTGCTGTCGAGCGCAATTTGGGCTACGTGCCAACAAATCTCATCCGAGTTGCCGCCATGTCTGGCGATGAACCAAGCGTGCTGCTACTCTATCCGCTGCGGAATTGCATGCATGACTACAAGAAGCATCACCGCAAGCTCGCGGAACCTTTTCCAACGATCTACTGGCTTGCAAGTCAAGAACTCTCGGAGCGCATTTCGATTCTGGAAGCGAGCGGTGTCGTCTCGCTATTGACAGATCGACTCATTGCCAACCCTGCACATGTCGAGGTAGACGGCGCGCTTCCTCTCCTTCGTGCTCAATCTACTCCTAGACGATGCGAAGGATGCATGCCGACTATGCCGCCGAGCGATACGCCATGCTGACAGACGCCGATCGCCGCCTGGTCGAGCAGAAACAATGGACGCGAGCACTTCAAGTCGTCGGCATTGCCGGCATGCGCAATCCCGCGTCGGTGAAATGCCTCCATGCGCACTACGCGCACTATTTAGCGACGCGCAACAACTTGGTCGGCGAGTGGGTCCATGCGATCCTTCAAGACGAAAGCCAACGTGAGTAGTCCATCCATCTTGGTTAGCATCCTCACTCTGCCGCCGCCGCCGCTCTACGACTTGGCCTCTACTTCCATCGTGTAGTCGTAGTCGATCGTCGGGATGACCGACTGCAAGAACTTGAGAAAGATGAACATGTACTGGTCGCTGCGCACTTGTTTGCCGCCCCCCATGAGGTTCGCCACGATGCGTTTCATGACCGCGCCATGCTGACATGGATGGATCGCGGCATGTGGAATCCCCGCGAGATGTGGATGCGGATCGATTGTCACCGTTTTGTTTGCATAGTCCTACCGAGGGAGACAGACGCCCGTCATCGACATGGAAAGAAGAGAGACATACCTGCATGATGTCTTGGAGCATGTCCTCCGGTTTCAACGGCGCGCCGCTCTCTTCGTATCCAAACAACCAGACGCGCGGCGTGCGGTAATACTTGTCGTAGCTGATCGACAAGTCGTACGTGCGCGTGTAGACCAAGTTGCCGTCGGCATCCAGCTCCGTCGGTTCCGGTTCCGACGCGGCAATGTACGTGAGCGCGGCCTCGTCCTGTTCAATCAAGTTGTCTTCGTCTTCAAAGGACGCCATGTCGGGCGCGGACGTCGATCCGCCGTCGGCCTGGAAGTGTTCGTCGACCAAGGCGCTGAGTATGTTCAAGTTGGCGCCAGATGTCGCTGTTTGTTCTTCCTCGTCCATCGAGATGTGTTGGAGGCGGTCGGCCAAGTCGTCGTTGACGGGTTTGTTCTGGTTGTGTGTTTCCAACCACTCGCCGTCGTCATCTTGGACCGTCGTCTCTCCAATGTAGTCTTGCTCGAGCGACGTGACGCGACGGCGACATGGGACGCCCGTCGTGCGGAGAAACTGCTTGTTCGGCGGTAGATACGATCGGCGGCTCGCAGCGTCGCCGCCTTCCCACCGCCACGTCGGACACTTGTAACAAAGCTGATCCCCTGCCGCGACAAACTCCTCCGGCGTCAGCACGCCGTCCGTCACGAAGCCCGACTCGGACAAGACGGGCGTCAAGTATTCGCGGACGTTCTGGAACAAGTTCATCTTCTCTTTGATCTCCCCAAAGTGAGAGAATTTGAAGCGACACATTAAGTCCGACGAACAATAAGTCAATGCATTGCAACAGGACGACGACTACATCTCGACGTCCGTCGGGCTGTCGGCGGCGCTGATTTCCACGCTGGCTGCGGCAGCGGCAGTGGCTGCTTGCACGAGATGAACCGGTTGATTCAGGACGTGCGCCAAACGCCCTTCGACCTTGACTTGTGGCTCGACTTTGACTTGCGTTTCTTCGTTTGCGGCATGTATTTCGACACTGCCGTCGACAATTGCATCAATGTGCGCGGCGATCGACTTGGCGAGCGAGTTCGTTTCGTCGCGGACGTCGTATCCGCCTTCCAACACCGACACAACGCGGCCATCGCAGTACTTGTCGGCGATCTTCAACACTTCCTTCGTTGCCCAGGCATAATCCTACAAGTTCGACTTCATCCTTGACGATGAGGTGAGAGCTTTACCGCCTCGACGTAGCCGGCAGGAATGTTGCGGTTGCCGACTGCCGCGCAGCCGCCGATAATGTCGTCTTTGTGGCCGTCAAATCCTGCCGAGATGAAGATGATATCTGGCTTGAAACTCTCCATCGCTGGAAAGATATTCGTCGTCAATGCATGGCGGAAAGCTCTACGCGCCATGATGAGAACCAAGCAGATGGTGGACGGATGACGTACTCGGATCCAGATCCCATGCCGGAATTCGCCAAACCAACGTTGACAACGTTGGCATCGGCGCCAGTCGCTCCCGTGCCGGGGAAGAAATTGTTGTCGTACAAATGGATCGACGCGAAGAAGGACCGCGGGTCGCCGCGCAGCAACTCTTCCGTGCCATTACCGTGGTGAATATCCCAGTCCAGGACTGCAATGCGCGACACGGACGGATGCATGCGAGCATGCAAAGCTCCGATCACGACATTGTTGAGCAAGCAAAAGCCCGATGACGGTGCATTTGGCGTGCGACCGTTGCGACCAACGTGATGGCCTATGGATCCAGATGAGAGACGATAAACTGCGCCATACTCACCAGGAGGTCGCACTAAGCAGACAGCATTCTTGAACTCGCCGTTCAAAACCTTGTCCACTGCCAAGCAAACCGTGCCCGCTGCGATCCGCGCGACGTCCCACGACGCAGAACTCACATAAGTGTCCATGACAGAGTCTTTCTTGATCGAGGCGGCGACTTTAAAAGCTCCGCCGACGCCAGCAAACGGACGAATGGTATCTGGAGCGGCAGCTTCGATGCCATCGTTGTCGTCACCTGGGTCGGTTTCAAACACGAGCGAACGAGCAGCAGCTTTGGACGAGCGGTCTTTCAACTGATCCAAGTAGTTGGGCGAGTGGACCAACAACAACGTCGTTTCTGGTGGCGACAATTGAGCGGCTGTCCCGTCGAGTGTCAAGACGGTCAAAGCTTTGGGATATTTTTGCATAAGCGGCTTGAGCGTCGCAATAGCGCGCTACGAGTTGTCATGAGATTGACAATGAGAGTGTTAAACTTACAGTAAGACGTTCAGGACATTCTGGATGTTCACGTGGCGTTTGGTGGCGTATGCACACTGGATGATACACGACAAGGGTGAGCGGCTTTGTCTCTGTTTTGCGTCCTTCGACTGCAAATTTACATGAGCAAAGCGCATTGACAAGTTGAGAAATACCTGGAGGACGGAGGGTAGTCTGAATGACATCTTTGAGCTCATCCACGGCTTCGGCAGGTTCCTTCTTGATCTGGATTGTTTGTGGTGCTTTCGTTGATAAGTAAGGCTTGGTGTGAACGAGATCAGACCACTCAAAGACTTCCCAAGCGGTTATGGCTTCCCGAATTGATGTGAGCATTTCATCAGCTTCGGGATCGTCGTTGGCGGCCTTGCTCATAGACCGCAGGAGCAAGTACAAGATCTCGAGCGATGCACACTTTTCCTTCCACAAGGCATGCAATTCACGAGTAAAAAACGAGACATAGCTGGTTTTCAAAGGTGCGCTGTCTTCCAAGGCCGCGATGCTTTGCAACGATGCTGTGTAATAGTTGAACTCGGTGGCAAATTGCTCGCGGCGGGTATTGAGCGTATCGACGTACGTCTTCAAATGTACCATGCATGTCGCCAACGCAGAAGAGACTGCAGAGGGGATTGCACTGTCCATGGTCTCCAAGAGCAACAGATCTCGCTGCGCACTGCTTCGAACAGCTTGATTTGCTTGTGATTCACTTTCAAAGTTCGCTTGTGTCTTTGGAAATGTCTCCATGAAAGCATTGTACTTGGCTTTCACAGCAGCATACTTGTCCACCTTCTTGGCTTTGCTAACGTCGTTGATTTCTTTGGCTATCGCGCGGTGGGTCATCTCATGCATAAAGCTCAAGCACAAATGTGGCACTATGTCATCCGTCGATGTTGGAGAGATATCCAAGCCAAACGTAAAGGCGTCCATTTCGCTCACTTCATGCGCTTCAACTTCTTCCTTCGTCCATTGCAACGGCGTTGTCTCATCCACCATGACGCGTTGCACAGTCAGCAGTGGGTATAGTTCATACTTGTCGTTGGCTTGCTTGACTGCAAGACAGCATTCCTCGTTGAATTGTTCGGGTTGCTCGTCGGCAATGATTTCTTCTTTTACATCTTGTTCAGTCGTTCCTTGGCCTTCCTCAATGCTCTTGGCAGCAGCACTTATTTCTGCTTTGACTTCGTTTTCTTCAGCAGCGACTGCTTTGATAATTGGAACTTTACGTTTGATGTATTTGCAATCAGGGTAATACATGGGATCCTCAGGCTTTAGTTTGCTTGGCTCGAATGATTTTATAGCAGTCGACATAAAGTCTTCCAATTCTTGCAGCATGGCATCTTCAGATATTTTCTTGTTCTTGTACTCCTCTCGAACATTCAGCACGAGCGCCAATGCTCTGGAAAGATCTCGTGTATCGTCCAAATCGCTTTTGGAGAACTCGTCGACAGCTTTGCAATAGTTGATGTAGGCCTGAGGGGCAACTAATTCCAAGAAGCAACCAGCAGGTGGAGGATTCAAAAACATGCCGCTGGGAGATTTTTCTTGATAGAATTTTGATTCCTGAGGCAAAATGAGCCAGGAGTTTATTGAGATCCAAACATACCTGAATAATACTATCCACGCACGAAAACACCGCGAGACTCGAGTCGCGCAACTAACACAGATATAACGACCTCTAAACCTTTATTGCCTACCTTCTTGTCGCGCTCGGTGAATTGTTCTTCGATCACAGGACCCTTCTCGATTGCTTCGATGTCAAGTGATGGCCATTGTACCCGTCTTGACGCTTCAATCAATTTAACCGTTTGGCCAACTGTCTTCATCCATGACTACAACAAAATTACTCTCATTCATCTCCAATGTACAACATACCGTCAAGCTGTTAACATTTTTGTTATATCGGTTTTCAGGAACTTCCAATTTTTTGCCCCCCACGTTTGATTCTGCCTCCTTGGTAAGTTCTTCGCGACGTTTTGGAAAGTTTAATGGAGTGCCACGACAATAGTGACGCACGGCTTCGCGATCGTACGCCAAGGCAGCTTCCTCTGGCGTGTCGTAGCGACCAATAAATATAACCTTGTCCAGAACCTTAAGCTGTGCCACCGAGTAGTTGTGAAACACGAGGACACCACGGTACTTGGTTGGAAGATCTCCAACTTGAAGATTCGTGTAATCAACGATTTTTCTTCTCTTGGTCCCATCGTTGTCGTCATCGACTCTGTTACGACGTTTACTGAGTTTATCCGCCGCTGGATCCAGCTTGTTCGGAGGTTTGCGCGTTCTTGCAGGACGACCAGCCTTGCCGTAATCTTCGTCATCATCGTCGCTCTCACTCGACTCATGATTGGAGGTAATCATATCCTTGTACTTTTCGATCTTGGCAGGGTAATTCAACTTGAGTTGCGCAACATTCGAAATGCCATGGGACTTGAGCAAGGCAACATCATACGCTTCTGCCGCCAATTCTTCTGTGCGATAAAGACCCAACTGAATGGGTCGCCCCGAGTTGGATTCAACTTGCGCCACGTAGGGCTTGTAATAGACTTTGTTCTTGCTCTTGACATACCATCTTCTGTACACACCTTCGTACTGAGTCGACTCGAGAACGAAATTGTCCACTTCATCTTCGTCGATTTCTATGCTCGCGCGTATTTCGTACTCTTGTTTCCCGCTACAGTTCACACAGTAAAAGTCTCCGTCCGGCACTTCATTCAGTGGTGGGACGAGGCAGTAGATGTGGTACTCGGCATTGCATCCATCACACAGCAGTATACTGTCTGCATTGTTGTCCAAGCCGCAGGCGACGCACCCCGTGCTTGAACTTTCGCTTTCGTCTTGCTTCTCATCCTACATGGTCAGTCAGACGTCCATGATCCAAATGGCGCAAAATTTGAAAATAATCTTTGTTTAGCCAATCAAATCTCTCCATGATTTGAATTTTGGCCAATCCAAATCACTTCGAAATCGCAGCTAATCAAACGAAACCCGCACACGTTTTCCGTACCTTAACTTCCTTCTCAGGGGCTGGATCTACACGAGACAAGACGTCAAATTCAGTTAGAAGACACTTTGCCACGCGTATGACGTACCTGTCATGCTGTTGTTCGTGTTCAATCGACGTCGAGGCGAGTTAACGGGACTTCCTTCGATTGCCAAGCCACTGTTTTTTCAAAACTGTGGAGGCAAAAAACAACTTTATCCGGAGTTCCGGATAATCGAGTTTATCTTGAAATTTGTATGTGGACCAATCACATGCCTCCCCTCAGTAGCGCTTATGCCCCAAGTCAACGCATGCTCGCGCGCTTCAACCGCCACAGTCCTATTCCAAGGAGATGCTGCCTATTTCAAACGTATTTCTGCTTGAAAGAGGACACGAGACGCTCGCTTGCGGTTGAAATGATACATCGTGCAATCGACAACAGGTGGCACAGTAGTGGACGGTGTGTTATGAGACCTGTCTAAATTTATTCACCTTTCAAAATTTATATGTGCATGTTGCCATGTCCACAGAACAAGGACGGTGCAACCAGCTCTTGAACGAGCATGCCAAGCATTAAGTCAACATGGACGAGAGCTTGGAAGGCTGCAAGCGGTGGGGCATTGATGCCCTCGGGATTGCACGTTGTTGGGGTATCCGGTTGGTATCCGGATGCTGTTCTCGGTTGCGGAAATTTATATCAGTTCGTTATAAAAATAAGCTTGTTGTTTGTATGTGAAGGTCGGCTGTGTGTGTCGCTGAAACCAGAAAATCTTCCTCTTGACCGATGGAGGCGTCGAGTGAGGACGCTGCGCTGAGCGCGTTGAGGCAAGTCGTCGGGCCACAAGCGTCGAACGATGAACTACGCGAATTGCTCCTCAAAGTTAATGGCGATGTAGATGCAGCCGCGTTGAATTATGTCCAGGACAAATCGACACCGCAGACGACAATTTCAGTCGAGATACAAGCGCTCGACTCCCTCAAGGATTTACTTGGCGAGGACGTCGAGAAAGAGACGATGCTTGAGCTCCTCAAACGCTCCAACTTTGACGTGAGTGCTACCATCGACTTGTTCTTCTGTGAAAAGGCACAAGCCCACATCGAAGATAGCAATGTTGCAACCTCAACAGAAGTCTCGACACTACCACCACCACCACCTCCTCCTGCAGCTGCGCAGGCCCACGATCCCCACAAGTTCCACACGAATGAAGAGTATGAAGTTGAGATCACGGATGGCGATCTCAAGTGGAAGATTGGCAACGTCTTGGGCCGCATAGTCGTTCAAGACGTCACAGCCGGAGGTGCTGCTCACCGTGCAAATATACAAAAGGCCGACGTCCTGATCGAATGTTCGGGGAATCCAGTCAAGGAGAACAATGTCGGTCCGATCGTGACTCGATTATCCAAGGAGGTCGGGTGTCCTCCTGCTGTATGTATGACTGAATTTCCCAAAGGTCGTCACAGTTCCCGTGAAGCTTCGCTTCCGCCGCGCTGATCACACAAACGCCCACGAAGAAATGAAAGACTTGCCTACACCTGCCTCGAGCGAAGTCTCAATGGAACGCCCGGTAGTTGAAAAGTACGGCATTGAAATCTTCGAGTCGGCCTTGGATACAATGCGTCAAGCAGCGAGCGACAGTGAGAAATACTCGTCGGATCTCTTGCTGCAGTACTACGTGTGGAGCGAAGGCAATGTCCCCTTGGCAATGGATCAACTCTTCCAGCCAGTTCCATTGCTGCCGAACTTCAGCAACGTTGTCGGCCATGAATGGTTCTCTGACGATGGAACTGTGAACCATGCCAACCCCAACTGGCCGCTCTACGACGTATCCTTCCCAACTGGTCCAATGGGCATCACAGTCGAGAACATCCACGAGGTAAGCATTTCCCATGATGCAGCATGCACTCAATGCCATGGCAGCGTACTATTGTAGTCAATGTCAAGGATGGAACGTCGGCAGCCCGTGGAAACGTCACGGTGGATAGCTGGCTCGTTGCAATCAATGGCGAATGCATCACTCACTTGACCCACCGCGAAACACTGCACAGGATTCACACGCTGCCTCGTCCGCTGCTTCTTAGGTAACGCTCAACGCAATTGCCGTGAATTTGACGTCATTTGCCGTCGTAGTTTCTGCGTCACGCCTGGGCCATGGCTACCAGCTCTGAAACAGAACATGGAAGTGAATATTCGCCACATCCAGTCTGCCAACCCGAGTGAGCGTCATGAGCTCTACGTCTCGGACGAGGATCGAACGAGCTTTAAGCGTTTTGAGCGCAAACTTACTTGGGTACAATCGAAAGATTTGCTGTCTTGTCAATTGACTTGTGTTGCAGGCCCTCAAGTGCTTGCCGTCCGTGGCTTGCAATGTCCTTCTCCACGCCGCAGAGAATGAAGCTTATGCTGTTCCTGCCGACTTGAAATACACACCCGCTGAGCCGACAGGTCAACCGTGCGCTGCTCGACAAGCCCTACAAGCGATGCTTCGTAATTTGAACAGCCAAGTCGACAAGGGAGAGCATCACGTCGTTAGTCTCTTGCGCGGATTGACAAAGCTGTCGTTGTGGAGCATTCAGTTGACCAAGACGGACGCAGAGCACGCTGAACATGCTTGGTGGATCTTGCATCTCGTCCTTGACGTGTTTGAAAATGGCTCCGTCATGGAGAAGAGCGCCACTTGGGGTACATTCCTGTCTTTCCATCATGTCGTCATGTCTGTGATGTAGATGCTATTGTCGATGGCCTCAAGGCAGTAAGCGAAGCCTTGTCCACGCCAGACTATGTCCGAGTCCTACCCGCGTTGATCGCGCGTTTGAGCTTTTATTCGAGCCCAAGCTCTCGCATTATTCCCTTGGTCTTGTTGCCTCTGGCATATCCTCGAGTGGAAGGCGACATGCGTGTCCAGCTCCGTGGATTATTCGAACGGTTGACATTGGACGATGCTCCACTCGTCCGACGCGCTGCCGTCTACAGTCTCTCCGAGCTGGCAGTCGCTATCGGCTCGAAATCCATCGCATGGGTCGTCACCTCGTTGGAAAAGTTATGCAGCGACCACTCGGATCTCGTTCGGCTGTACGCTGTCAAAGCCATTGCAGCGCTTGGACCTGTCGTCGCGCCACTCGATGAAGCGTCGTTGCGTCTCGTTCGCTGCCAGTTGCTGCCTCTCGTCAACTCGTTCGTGACCGACTCGGACTGGCAAGTTCGCCACCAAACTGTCGAAATGATCCCGTCGCTCCTTGCTGTCTTGGGATGCGACTTGACGGACGTGCTCGTCGACCATTTTGTCGAGCTTGGGCGAGATCCCAACATGGAAGTCCGAATAGCAGCCGCCAGGACGGCGTTCGCCTTGTGCGAAGCTCTCAACACGTCCATTGACCAACACGTCGAAGACGGCCAGGAACGACCGCTGCACGCCAAAGTCCAATCGTCCATTCTGCCTGCGTTTTTCTCGTTGTCGCGGGATCCTACGGCCTCCGTCCGGCGTGCTGTCGCAACCTCTCTCGGCTCGGCTATCTCCATCCTTGGCGCCAGCCAAGCCAACTTGCTCGAGACGATGATCAAGCAGCTCATTGGGGACAAGGACACCATGACAGGGCAATACGTCGTCGAGCAGCTCGCGCACGCGTCGGAACATTTGTCAGAAAGCTTGGAAAAGCTCTTGGTGAGCCACGTCGAGAAGATTGCCAAGGCACGCCAGTGGCGCCTGCGACTCCTTGCCGTCGAAAGCGTGCAAAAATGGTCGCGACCATCCGTTCCACCGACTCTGGTCGTCTTGACACTGAGCTTGCTGGAAGACTCGGTCTGCCAAGTCCGTCTCAGTGCCGTCAGCGCGTTGGTTCGCATCACAGAACTCAGCGGCTCCGAGTGGTTGGCGTCGACTGGCCTTGCTCCAGTCTTGAATCTCCTCGACCAATCTTTCCAATTGCAACTCGCAGGCCTCGAAGCGCTCCGTTTTCTAGCCAACGGCCATCTCATGGCCGCCGAGCAGCTCGACTTGGTTGTCGACCTCTTGATTGTGAAAGCGACCAAGTCCAAGACGGACAGCATTCGCGTCAAGGCCGATGCGATTCTGGACACTTTGAGCGAGAGCGGACAAGTCGCGCGGGCCAAGATAGAAGAAGCAAAGGCTTCGGCAGAGGAAGCAGCTCCTGCGAGCGTCGAATCTCCAGAACAAGTTGCTCCATAGCAGCATTAGGCAGATTGAAACCATAAGACAAGTCGTAGCAGTTTCAGCAGTTTCGCCATCATTCGCTCATGGCCAAGGGAAAGCCGCCGCGGCTCGAGCCCCTCGCGTCCGTCACGTATGCGCAGCATCCTTCGCAAGGTGCAGAGGAACTCGACGTGCTGAAAGCGATCATTGCTCGCGAAATGTGCCTCGACCAGCTTCTCCAACTCGTGACGTCGTTCACAGCATCACCTGGTGACATCCTCGAAGCGCTTCTCGTCCTCCGAACGACGTCGCTGGCTGTCGTCGAAGCCGTGGCGTCTTGGCGGAGTCATATGGTTCGCCCGCTGGCATTCCAGTGGCAAGGTGTGAACTACATCCATCGCATGGCGAGCGACGCCGACTTTTTGAGCAAGAGCTCCGAGATCCACCGCACGTTGGAGTTTAAGCTCAAGCGCCGCAATCCATTCTGCACGGTGCCTGGACTCGACTCTCCATTCTTTCGTCCGCGAGACGCAGATGAAGCGCTCACGTTTGACGCGAATGGAACCTTTGTCGAACGTCTCCACAACGCCGCCATGTACATCGTGGAGGAAGAAACTCGTCTCGGTGGACCATTCAAACCAGCAAGCACGGATCCAAGGTGGGCTTACATCGTCCAGCGTGAAGCCGAGCGGAGCTCCCAGTTGCGCTTTGGCAAAGCGTAGATTACGTTACAAGAGCGAGTATTCCCCAGTGGGGAGTCGATAAATCGCGCCGTCGAGCTGGAGCTACACGATGAAATCGGTCAGGCTATATGTGAAGATGACTCTTGTACCTGGTCGAGTGCATCTGTGATTTCTAGCGCTGTCAGGGACGGCAGCCTTGTCGTCAATTGATCCATGGTCAGATTAGCTCCCTCTAAGAGCTCCTGCACTGCTGCCACTAGAACATTTGTCAAATGGACAGCATGAATCAAGACGTACGAGCATCTAATGGAGCACTTGATGTGACGGAATTTCCACCGACGTCAAAGACGACGACGCCAAAAGCGGAGACGTCTTGGTCGCTGAAGTATGTGCGGTAATACGGTAGTGCTACCGCTGTTAGGAATGGCAATGGTGAACAGTTCAGTACCTTGTGGGGCACTGACACCAAGAGGAAGCAAGAACTCGAGGCTCTCAGCTTGGAGTGCGATGGATAGAGTCGCGTAGTTGCGCACTGCGCCGACAATTACAGAATGAGAGCCATTGAGGATGATTGTGTCGCCTTGGGATATGATGGAAAATGGCGGCTTGTTCAACCTAGGAATGGAAATTGTCAGCAGAAAGATCACAGATGCCACCTACCGTAGTTCCAGCTTGCGTTGTCCACTTGCAAACCGAGGGCACTCTGTCGCTGGTACTGTGAAGAAGAACTCATCGCCGTTCGCGCGCTTGGGATGCTTTTGTGCATCGAATAAATATTCGAGAGATTCCGTGGCAAATTTTCGCTTGATGCCTGCCATGACTGCTGTTGGGAGCGGGGCCAAGGGGCGCATGAGTTCTGAGGCTGGCGGAGGCGGGCGACCTGAAAAGTAGCATTCTTTGTATCTAGTCCGTTGTCATAAGGTGAAGACTGTGGTGGTGATACAATTTGATCACTTCTAGGAAACGCAATGTTTCCATGTTCGGATCCTTCACAACCATGATACTACACACGCTGGCAAATGGTGGAAATGGCAACCGAGACTTACTTGCTTGCAAGGATGTAACAGGATCGCAATGCTTGTCGAGATGGTTGCAATTCGCCAATGCAATCGACCTGTTTAACCATTTCGCGTGAAAATCGCAATATTGAACGTTTAGCGTACCAAATCACCACTCTGAAAGCGCATTTGTGTTGGCAATTGTACTGCAATCACAGCAGTTCCATCGTCTAGACATGAACGCCGTCCACGCATCGTCCAAGTGTTGAATCATGTTCGTACCGACTTCAATGGCTTTCGTGCTCGACGCTCGAACCACGCCAAGAACGCGCACTCGGGTGAAATACTGCGCTGGCGATCCAAACAAGTACTGTTTCCTTCCATCGTCCCATTGACATCGACTTGGATTCAGCGCGTCTTGGAGCAAAATCTTCATATAGTGCGACATCGCGCCGGTGCTTGTTCCTTGCAAGATGCACCAATTTGGTTATTTCTTTCAGATATTATAATTATTTACACGGGTTTATCCGGAATTGTATCGAAGGGGCATTTTATCCGGATTGGAAAGTTCAACCACACTTTCGAATTTCCCTCCAAGTATCACAAGCGGCAACAATGATGGATCCAATGGCTCTTCTCGACTTTGAGAGACGTAGAAGCACGTCGAATCAAGATTTGGATGAATTTGTAAAGAAGGCTGATGCTGTATGTGCTTTCCCAGTCGAGAGGCGAGTAAAACTGTGAAATTTAGGTTGCTCGAGCCGTCGAGCAGATCAAGAACGGGACTTTTGATCCAAAGAACTGTGATGTATGATTTCTAGTTGATCACAGCATGACATGATGATGGTGGTAGATTCCAGGGTATAAGACACCGGAGCAAGAAGCGGCGGAAGAAGAAGCGCGGA
The DNA here is from genome assembly GCA_019828595.1 of Aphanomyces cochlioides. NCBI lineage: Eukaryota > Oomycota > Saprolegniomycetes > Saprolegniales > Verrucalvaceae > Aphanomyces > Aphanomyces cochlioides. The sequence continues at coordinate 558,853 of JAHQRK010000004.1, forward strand.
AAAAGCGTGAAGAAGGACGCAAAAAGCGCGAGGTCAATATACGTAGAGAATTAATTGATGTGGTTCGATAGGAAGAGAAAAAGCGACAAGAAAAGCTTGATGAAAAAGAAGCGTGGTGGAATCGAGCAAGACTTCGGTTTACGGTTTTTGACGATGACAATGATGACGAGTCCAGAGCGGACAAAGCGGAGGCTTGGGCGAATCGAATTGTTGCAGCGTACAAATCACGCGATGGTACTTTGATTTCAAGACCCGGTATCATGCTCACGCTATGTCTAGCGAATGACTATTCTATGTGGGATAAATGGGAGCCCAAAGATCCCGTTACACTGGAGGAAAAGGCACAACAGGATGCTCTTCTGGAAAAAATGCGCAATGAAGAGTTTGAAAAGGCCAATCCTGATTTTTGCACACAATTCAAAGAAGACTTGGAAAAGCGCCAAAGATCCACTCAAGAGAAGGAGCGCCAGGCAGCAAGTACGCGCACTAGATGAACCCCTTAAGAATCTGCTTAGAATTCAAAAAGCAAGGGAATGTAGCGTACAAGCGCAAACAGTACGATGCAGCAATCAAAGCCTACATGGATGCTCTCCTGGAGGCTCCGTTCTGTCCTCTCATCTTGACAAATATTGCCCAAGCATATATGAGATTGAATGCCTTCGATGATGCGATGGAATTTTCTGAACGTGCGCTCTATGTCAAGCCAGCCCATGTGAAAGCTTTGTCGCGCAAAGCCGCCATTTTGCATATGAGGCACAATTTCGACGAAGCATTTGCGGTGATTGAACGTGCTGTTGCGGCTGACGAAACAAAGAACCCTGACTTGATGGAACAATTTTTCCAAATCAAAGTCGACTGCGAGGATGCCCATGGCCGAGCCGATCTCCAAAAACATTTAGAGCAACCACACTCTCTTGAGACTTGGCATCTCCACACCATGCAATCCCTTCTCGAAAAACTAGGCGACAACAATGCTGACCAAACTCCTCTTCTCCGAGCCATCTTGCCAATGCTTCAATCAGACCACGAATGCAAACTCCTTTTCCGCACATCAGGCTCACTACTTCGTATCTGTGCACGCCTCGACGACGAGACTCCTGTTGATGACGACGAGAAGCGAGCAATCCTCGAGTGTATCTTGTCTGTTGCGATCGATGACTCCTGCACTCAGCACCGACTTTTCTTGGATGTTCCGTTCCGCCAATGGATTGTCGATGCTATCAGCAACAATTCGAGCTCCCACATTGATCTCTTGCTCAACCTTCTCGATGAATGCATGAATGTCAAACTATGGAAGACATGCATTGCTTCAAACATGCCAGTTCTTCGTGGACTCCTCACAATGCTCACCGGTAAATCTACTGCCGACGGTGCAGCAAATTTCCTGTTCAAGGCATCGGAGTTTGAAAGCGGCAGGTTGATTTTGACCACTGCGTTGGTTCAGCCAACTCTGTCTGCACTCCTGACAACATTTGCCCATCCACCGTCGACAACATCGCTCTTGCACACTTTGGGGCTTGTACACAATCTGACCAACCACGCAGTCTTTCGTGAGATAGTTGCGACGGAAGCCAGAGTCCCCGAGCAGGTGCGGCGATTCAACTTCGCTATCTATTCACGTCTACTTCTAGATGACGCAACGCCTAGTGGCATTGCTTGAGCGCCGAGACAACATTGTTGCCGAGCGAACATTGGCCATTTTGCTCAATCTCTCTCTTGATGCATCGACGCGTCTTCGCAGCGACATGGCTGCAGCCAACGTCCATCAGCATGTCTTATCATGGCTCGAGCGCTCAACTCAAGGTAAATACAATAAGAATTCAAGACTGAGACTCGTCTAGGAACCAGCGTGGCTCTCCTATCAAGGCTGGTTAGCGTCTTGTGTCGATTGCACTCGCTTCCATCTCGGCAAATTGCAGCGCCAGCCTTCCTCTCAGCGCTTTGGCGTGTCTTTGAGCAAACGCAAGATCGAAATGAGGCTACATGGCAACTGCATGCTCAATTGATGTGCCATTTTGCATGGAGTCAAGACGTGCCGACAACCAAAGACTTCTTCGAAGAACACGGTTGTGTCACTACCATGGTCAAATTCCTCCATGGAAAGCGACCTTTGGTAGCCAAGGAAGAGATCGGAGCGTTTGAACGCACAGTGACCAACTGTACCAAGTGTTGGATATCACACCTTCCAACAACTCCGTCCACCTCTAAAGCCATCACTGACAATGGTGGCCTCGAGTTGCTCGTGGATCTCATGAGCCACATGAAAGATGAAAAAGTCGCGCGGAAGAATGTCGCCATCCTCTTGGCCAAGTTGTGCCAGCGCAGTGACGACATCAAGGAGCGCGTGCGAGCTTTGCGAGGCATCGAGATGATGCTTTCCATCTGCCGCGATCTAAAAATGCAGTAGCTCTCCATGTAAAACGAACTCGTCAGAATATAAGTTCCCAGCACACTGCATGCCTCTCATTCCTCTTGTTCTGTGCTCCGCTGAAGTGACTTTGTCCATGCAACGTACGCCAGCACGAACACTCGCAGCTCCATCCGGACACAGTTCAACCTCCACGGGGAAACCAGCCAGGCCCACACGCTCTATAAGCCACTAGGATCGCTCCACCGTCATTATCCCACAGCTAGGATGAGCGGGACATGGCCAGAGCGTCGTAACGCCGCCGTCTTTCTCGACCTCTACGCGGGCGATTCTTGAACATGCTGCAGTTCTATGTCACGAGACGTATCCGGATGATTTCGCGTTTATGTTGGGCACTGTAATGATTTTTATTAAGAAATCAATACAAAGCTTCCTTTTTAAAATATAAGGCCATCAGAACAAATTAATACAAATATTAAGATGCGGAAATTTAACTTTGTGGGCAACCTTGTTTGATATAAATAGTTCCTGTGAGGTTTTATACTAATTTCCCAAAACCTTTGAGAATAAATAAAAACAAGTGGAGGCAGGGGGGTTTGAGTTTGCATTTTTCACCGACTTCTGCCGACGCGACATAATGGTTGTCTACGAATTCTTGACCAAGTTGCCCGCTAGCCAAGCCATTGGCGTCTCTCTCGCTGCCGGCACTGCCGCCTCTTTCGTTTTGTGGGGTGGCCTCCGTTACTCCGGTACTTTGAACTTTTTCTGTGTCGTACAGGTCTGATTGAACGTCGTAGGCCCTGACTACGGTGGTGCCGCCCCTGGTGAACCCAAAACGACGTCGGCGGAATGGCAAGTCGCTACCCGCGACTACATGGCTGCTCAAAAGATGAACCCTATCAGCGGATACCGAAAGTAAATCGACTCATCTATAATGGCCAAACGCCGAGGTAGTTGTGCCTCGTTGTAATACATGTTTGGAAATTAGCTATATTCAGTCGACTTAACGCACGCTTCATGCAGTCTTAGCGAATGTTCGTGAAGGAGGATGGCAAAGAGGCGTCGTGGCTATGGGCGTTTACGGCAGTGTCTAATCAGCCCTCTGAGCATCTCAAGGGAAAGCAGGAGAAACAAACCTGTGCTTGAGCCCGTGCTTTTTCTGCTTCCCTTTCATCCCAAGCTTGAATGGCAGCTTGAATCCGCTTTGCTTGCATGGCAGCCTCTTCTCGCTCCAGTTCGCCATCGTCGTCATCGCGATGGCCGTAATAATCTGGCTCAATACCCTGATACATATCTTTCCTATTGCACAAACATCACCATAGTGCTCGAGATTGTTTGATAGTACGCACCGTGATCGTTTTGGAGGAGGCGCATCTTGCTTTTCAAAGAGTTCACGCACACCGGGAAGGTTTTTGGCAGCACCAAAGTATTTGTATCCATTGCCGCGGTTTAATGCAGACCCATCAGCTTCGTATCCATCGTCTCCACTCGGCCCTGTCGTGTGCGTTATCCCGCCAAGCTCGATGATTCGTTTTTCCCATCGCAGCTTTTCTTGAATGCGCTTGTTGATCTCGTCGTTCAAGTCTCGAATGACATGTTCTCCCAACGATGCTACAGTGTTTTCCGTCAGCCTTTTTCTTGATATATTGAGTACCATTTTGAATCTCTGAGACTTTGCGCGAGATGATACGAATGACTTGGAGGCGATATTGCTCCGCATCGGCCAAGTTGTTGCACTCGGATGTCAAGAGCGGTCTCTTTCTACGATCCAAGAACAGTCAGAGCGTACAGGACAAAATATTCCTTACCCCACGAAGATTTTGGCCATATCCTGCTTCAACGCAGTCCATCGATTCATCATCGAGTTCGCTTTCTCTTCATTACGAGCCATGGTGTCCGCTTGTCTTGGCCGCGGCGATCTCCAACTGGATCCAGGTCCAAAAAATTGCCGAAAATCCTAATTAGGTAAAAATCCTCCAAATTCATTTAATTAATAAAAAATGAATTTCTTTTAATTTAATTTATTTTTTCGATCAAAAATTGATTGGTCCTCCATTTCCGCCATTTTTCAAATTGCCACGTCGATCAGAGATGGAAAATGTGATGACAACTCTGTCCGCTGCCTCAACGGAGACTTTGGTCTCCATGAAGGAGCAAGTTCTACATGAGATTGCTGATTTCCTCTTTTTCATGTGTATATTAAGATGCTTCTCATCTGAAATCGATCAAATGGAGTCGGCATGTTACAATGCAATATCGTGGAGCATCTTTTGAAAGACGGGGTTGAACGCAGCTTGCTCGCCCTTCACACATGCTTTCGCAGCGTTCGATCCGTCGTACGTGACTTCAACCAACGCCGACACATTTGTCATCGTTTTGAATGAGAAATAGCCGATTTCCTTGCCATCGACGGCACGCTTCGCAATGTAGAACACATTGCGACTCTTGAACACGTTGGCCAAATTGTCGACCGTCGATGTCGCGGCACTGAGGTTGATTGTAAAGTACGTCTCGTTGCTTTCGGGAATGCCCTTCCACAAGTTGATGAAGTCGCCCTTGTCGACTGTGCCTGCTTCTGTGCAGAGGACGCTCACGTCCAATTCCGTCGTGAAGTAAATCACATCGCCAGAGCCCAAGTTCTTGAGCGCGGCTTGGACTTGCGGGTTGGGGGCCACGGTGGCATTCACAAACTGTGGGCTCACGGTCATGGGAATCGATGCGCTCGCTCGTTGACCAGGGGCCAAAGGTTGAGGAAAGTTGAATTGTGGTTGCGTCGGGACGACACCGAATGTGCTCTTGTTGAGTTGGATAGCAATGCCAGGCACGGCCACGTTCGACTGGTTTTCAATCTCGAGATCCAACGCAAACGAGCCTTGTCGACGAGCGTAGCAGCCTTGGATGACGAGCCCCTTGCCGGTTTGAGTATTCGTGTACGGCGAGAGTTTCTTGGTCGCTGCGGCGGGCGTGGCGACTGGTCCACCACCAAAGATGTCCAAGACAGGAGCGGCGGGAGGAGCAGCAGACGGCGCGCCGCCAACAGACAAGCCTCCCATATCCAACAAGTCGACGGCACCTCCAGAAGACGGGGGAGCACTGCCATCAGAGGTTTCAGTCTCTTCGTAGCGTTCGTCGCCTTCCGTATCGCGTTCTTCTTCGTTCTGCTTCTGGATGTCAGCAATGTTGGTGCGCACAACAAAGGCCGACGGAAGTTTGTGGTAGACGCTCGCGAGGGTCGAGATCTTGCCGATGAGCTCGTCAAGAAGAGCAGGTTCCAACGTGAACGTGTCGTCGTTGATGACGGGCTTCTCGGCCAGCACGACAGCCTTGGCGGCTTCGGGGTTGGCACTCAAGAGGCGCCAGTAGACGTAGCCACGGTCACGCAAGTCGGGGTTGTCGCTCTCTTCTGTGGCTTTCTTGAGGACGGCTTGGACCATCGCTTGCGTTTCGTTAGGACGCTTGAGAAAGAGTTTGACGGTCGCAGTGAGCAATTGCAATTGGACTTGGGCAGTTTCGTCTTCGAACGAGTCCAAGAACGACTGAAGAAGCTCGTCGGCATTGTCAATGCGCTCGGCGTACTCTCCAATGATCCAAATCATCGACGCCTTTGCTTCAGGTTCGTCCAACGTGTCCAAGTTCTCGCACAACGTCGCAATGATGCTTTCGTACTGGTTTGGGTACTTGCGGAAGATGTCTTTGATCACAATGATCGCTTCTTGAACGATGTAGTTGACCTTGGTTTGGATCAATTCGAGCAAGACGTTGATGCACTTCTCAGCGGCGTTGTTGAGCTTGATGGCGCATCGACCGATGGCGCGCACGCTGCGGCGGACGAAATCCACATCGACTTCTGTCGCGTATTCTTTGAATTCAAGCAGCACTTGCTCAATGTTGCGCTCGGAGACCAAGCGAATGATGATTTCGAGCTTTTCCATCTACCCAGCAAGAGTTTAAGCAACCTCTATCGGGAGAACTGTGTACCTTGACGTAGATGGGATCGTTGTACTTGCAAAAGAATACTTTGATTTCACTTGACAGGATGTTGGGACGCTTCTGGACGATTAAGTTGATGTTGCGCAAGGCAACGTATTGGATTTCAGGCTCTGTGGACAAGAGCGTGACGAGCGGTGGTGCCATTTTGCGAGACAATGTGCGTTCCGTGTCGGCATTCGACACCTTTTCAAGGAATCTACATGAAAGATAAGCCATGGTTGACATGTAGCAACGTACTTCATGATGACTTTGACAGCGGACAAGACGACTGCAGAGTTGGCATGCTGCAAGCGTGGCGTGACACGTTCAATGATCCCTTCAGCCTCACGAGAATCCGCAGGGACGTAGTTAGCCAAGGCATCCAGGACGAAAACTTGTCCCCATTCGTTGCATTCGTTCAAGGCGGCAAGGAGCTTTTGAAGCACGGATTTAGTGATCTAATGAACTGTGAGATCTTGCCGGTGTTATCATCGCAAACCTTGAAGTGTTGTTGGCCTCCATTATCGGCGATTTCAGATAGAGCAGCAACTGCGTTTGCTACGACCTACATACTGTCAGCCCTGAATCAAAAGAGGGAGACTTACGGTAGGATTGGAGTCTGAAATCAATTCGCGGAGCATGTCCAAGAAGCCCTGTTCGTCGACAAGTTCAGGGTTGATGTCGTACAACTTGGCGACGCAAATCGCAGCAGTTTTGCGCACGTAAGGATCCTAAAACGGTACAATCAGTCTAACCACCGAAGGATGATGTCTTACTTCGTCCGTCAAGCACTTTCGAAGTGGTTCGCATAAATATTCCGTAATACGATCGACTCGAATACATCCCATCGTTCGGACAGAAAGGGCGCGAATCAATGGGTTTGGATCGTTGGCATCCTACACAATCACAGGCTTTGTTGAGCACAACTACATATCTCGCAAGTGTATACCTTGACAAATGTGTTGACAGCAAGAATCGTCAAGTCTGGGTTGCTCTTGGCATAGTTGATCAGGTACAAGTAGACGAGTTTTTTCAATTGGGTGTCGGCGGTTTGGATGCAGTTCACGACATCCGTGAAGAGCATCGAGACGTCCTTTCCGACCGTCATGTTGGCAATGACTTTCTTGACTGCGTCTTTCTTCTTGTCTCGGCTTTGATCTGCCAATTCAGTGCGCAACTCGTGGGTTTCACCTAGACACGCGTCCTCACGCTCGCTGATTCGATCGTGATTCTCGACTACCTTTTTTGCTCGTCGTGAAAAACTTGGAGTCATTTCCTTCCCCGCGGATCTTCTTTGCCAGTTCCGCCATACCTGCAGGCATGTTGGTATTCGCAATGTTCTTCATCGTGGCCGCGAACGACATGTCGGCCTAATCGTGCGCTTCCGCTTGCAAGTCACTCACTGTCGAAATGACTATACTCAAGTCAAGATAGTCCGTACGTAACGGATGCAATATGATTGGCTAAAATTATTATTTTCTCAGCATCTGATTGGTTGATTTTATTGAGATCTTTTGAACGTTTCATCTTTCCAAAAGATTTCTTCCATATCTTATCGTGTTTCGCGCGGAGAACACGGCGCTCTCTCTCTATCTCCCGACGGGAATGGCTGGCCGTGCAAATGCATCTTGGAGTGATTGACACACATTGGTCAAACTCGTCAGCGTCTGCTGTCGGTAGACAAATCTTGCGGCTAAATCGGCTAGCGCATTGTTTTGAAACACTCCATCGGTGGAACTCCACTCGCCGCATTCCTGCAGATGCACAAGTTAGAGCAGGGCAAAGGATGCAAACGCACCTTGCACGTGTAGCCAATACCGCCACCACGAGCACTCTGCAGACACGATTCGCAAAATGTGTGGCCGCAAATCGTCAAGGTCATCGGACGAACAAAGATGGAGAGACATTTCAAACATGTGAAAGTCGTCTGCGATGCAAAATGAGGCGCACATGCATCATGGCAGGACGTACCTCGGATGATGTTTCAGCTTCGACAAGCTTGGCGACCGTGTCATTTAAATCGAGCTGAGCTTGTTTGAGAAGCACAATCACGGCGGGATCCATCGCGACTTCCTCCAACGCTGTGCATTGAAGTTGGAGCTCGTCGAATGCAATGCGGAGCGCTGTGTGTTCGGTCGTCAAGTGGCTGTAATCTGCCTTCAGTTGGTCCATGATCAATAAAAGCTCGTTCTTCTTGTTGAGCATGCTAGCGAGCTGCGTCTGGAGCGACACAACATCAGCTGCTGGTGTCGTCGCTTTTGCAATTTGCAGCGTTAATTTGGTAATCTCATCTTTGGCTTTATCGAGCTCGCCTTGCAAGCGCTCCTTCTCGTCGAGCACAATTGCCAGTGCTTCATTGTTTCCACGGCGGCCCTAGCAAAGACCATGAATCCAAGCAGGACAGTTAGACACACTTGTTGAAGAGCCAACACTGTCGGATCTTGCGTCGTGCAGACTGACCAGACGTCCGAGACCATGACGAGTCTCTCTCTTAATGCAGCGTTGTCAGCCTCGAGAGCTGCTATCGACTGCGATAATTTCTCCACCTCAAACTCTGCCGTCGACTGCGCCAGTTTGGCTTGGTCGACCACAAGCTGCTTGTCATCAAGTAACTTGCTCTGGAAATCAAGCTGCTTGCGAAGCCCTGCGGCGGCCTAAAGCGTACAGAGGTTCACACGCAGCAGGATATTTGCAAGGTACTTCATCCAGGGCAATGCATTTGTCCGTGAGGTCGACAATCTGCGAGTCCAAGCTTGCCTTGATCTCTTCATCCTAGTCGGAAGATTCATGCAGGAAGCAGTCGTTCGCTTCTTACCTTGTTGATGATATGATGGAGTCTGTCGATCTCAGCCGTCGTGCTGGCTTTGAGTGCTGCATATTCATCCTTTGCATGGGCGATTTCCCGCAGCAGCGCTTCCTTCTCTTGACTAAACTGCATGCTCTTGATGGAGAGTGTGTTGCGCGTATCGCGTTCTTTTGTTTGAATATCGTCGATCTTTCGATTCATCTCGACAATTTTGACTCGCATGGACTCGTTCTCGGCTTTGATTTTCTGTGAAGTGTCATGTCATGATGACTCTTCTCGATGATCGCACCAGAGTTTCGTCTTCCGTCAACTTAGCTCGAGCAATGACTTGCAACTCTTGACGAAGATCTGCAATGGTTGCTTCAAGGGCTTTAGTTCGCTCGCTTCCGTCTGCGAGTTGTCGCTGGAGACATCGTTCAGTCTCCTGCGCGCGATGCAAGACTCGGTTTAATTGTTTGTGGGTGGATGCCATCTCCTGGCATTTGCTCTCCCATTTGAACATCTACCAACTCGTGAACGAGATCTCAACCACACAACTAGTACTTCGACTTGGTGCGTCTCTTCAATCTTGCGTTGCTCATCTTGCTTCGCTTGGTTCGACTTGATTACAGGCGTATGAGGCCTTTTGGCATCTTTGTGCTCGTCTGCGTAACGACGGGCTTCAGTCTTGACTTGATCGAGCTCCTCTGTCAATATCGTCAAGGATCAAATCCACATAGTCGCCAAGTACGTTTGAGCGACGTCACTTCAAGGTTTGTTTGCTCGAGTTGCTGCCTCAATGTGTTGACATACTGCTTCTCTTCTACAAGCACGAGCGTGACGTGGCGTCTCCCCACTGCAATCAACTTAAATTGATCGCCGTCAAGGCTGTCATATTGCGATAGAGGCTCGTCCTCGTTTCTGGAGTAGGGCTCGTCGACAGCGTCTCTGGATCGCGGTTGGCAGCATCCACTTTCGCAAAAAGACCGCTTTTCTTCTTGTCGAAAAAACGCGCGCTTCGCGATGGGTGTGATATCAGATTCATCTACGTCACACCATGAGGTTTTGTCGCATTACTACGATCAAATTACGTCTGTCACAGATCGAGTGGTCGGTGCAGCAGGCTGGAGAGTGTTCAGTTTGGCTTGGGAGGCTGTATCCTCCCGAGATACGGCCGAATTCTGGCGCGGCGATGGCCGCTGCGGCACCATCTCGTTCGTCCCCGTCGGCGAACCGGCACGCTTTTTCTTTATCCGGATCCGGAAAAAAATCCAATCCCGAGCCAGAGATTCATTTCCGTCATTTTTGATTGGCCAATGAAATTTGACGGAACAAACGACGTGATTTTGCAGCCAAGGGAAGATTCGACGGCATGGCATTACTTTCGATCCCGATGAGCCGCGCGCGACGCCTGTGGACCACTGCCGTCCACCGCAGTTTGTCCAACAAGGCGCTCAAACTGCCAGAATATCCATTTGACCCGTCTGAGCTTGTCTCTCAGTACACGGCACCGGCATTGGCTGCTGCTTTCAGCGACAGGTACGAAGTCTACAAGCGTGAACGAGTGAAAACGGATGGATGTAGAGAGCAAACGCTTCGACGATGCGCGCAATTGCTAGAAGAAGGAGATATACAACAATTGTCGGAGATCTTGACTCCGTTTCGAGCCCAATGTAAGTCTATTTGGAAGAGGAACTCATCGTGATTCCTGAGTGTAGCTGCTGCGAAAGACGCACCAGCCACGACTGCGCTCGATGAAGCATTCACGGCGCGGCATTTGGACCGCATCAAGAAGCGCTTGAATCGATTGCCACGTCAAATCACAAAAGTGTCTCAAAAGCGTGCAGCCGTTGTGATTCCCTTGTGCACGATGGCGGGCGACAAATCGCCCCAAGTTATTTTCACGCTGCGGTCGTCGCAAATGCGTCATCATCGCGGTGAAGTGTGCTTCCCTGGAGGTATGGTTGACGCCAGTGACACATGCATCGAAAATACGTGCTTGCGCGAAATGGAAGAAGAAGTCGGGCTGCCAGCGTCGCACGTAAACGTCCTGGGCATTCTACGTTGCGACTGGTCCAACGTGGCTTCAATTACGGGGGTTGCTGTTACGCCTGTCGTTGGACACATCGACTCGTTTGACGAATCCACACTGCAACTCAACGAGAACGAAGTCGAGTGTCTCTTTACCGTTCCTCTCTCGCTGCTCGTCCAAGACGAGTACTGGATACGTCCGAAGAACGCGACGCCAGTCTTTACTGCTGGCCCTCATTTGATCTGGGGCCTCACAGCGTACGTGCTCGACATTTGCATTCGCGAAGTGCTTCTCGTTGAAGCCTCTCCTTCTGAGGATCCTGAAGCTCACGTTGCATAAGCTCAATGTATTTAATTCACTTTATTGCTTCCATTGCGTGTCGTCCTCCATCAACTCTTCGAATTCCTGGATTTCGTCCAGCAAAATTAACCCCTTCACCCCTATAAAACCTACCCAAATTAACCTCAACCTAATTTTAAAACCTAAATTAAAAACCATAAAAACCTAAACCTGTATCTATGACCTTTTATCCGGATAGCTGAAGAAGATCGGCTTTGAATTCCGCAGTGTTCGGAGCAACAAGCTGAAAGTCGTTAGGATGGCGACGGCCGAGTACATTCCTCCGTTGGAGCGCAAGCAGCGCGTCGAAATTGCCAAGGCACGCATTTGGTCCAGCGTTCTGGAGCGCTGTGATATCAACTTGTCCTTGGAACGACATCGGCTCCATCATTCTGTCGTCAGAGGCAACAAACCTCGAAATCACCGCAGTCAAGGGCTCTTTTCGCTGCTCAAGCAACGCGAACAGCGCGGCCAGTTGTGTCCAGCAGAGCAATTGGCGGTCAATGAAGCGTTTCTTCCCCTTGGACAGAATGCCGATGTAGCCGAAGTGGACGATCATGACGCACGGCTCTATTGTGGTGACTTTAGTGCTGATGGTGAAACCTTCCTCGTTGCAGGGCAAAGCGAACAAGTGCACATTTACGACACGAACAAGTGGAAGCGAGTTGACACGTACCCAGTTCGTGATGTGCGCTGGACGATCACGGATGCGCACTTCACTCCGGACGCTCAGGGAGTGCTCTACTCGTCCATCACGAGCACCGTGCGTATGGTCCGAGGCGACGGCAAAGAGTTTGCCTTTCGCATTGGACCTTCCCAAGACGCATTGATGCGAGTCCGTCGACGTGGTTATTACGACCTTGGCGTGTGGAGCCTAGGTGTGAATGCTCTGGGGACTGAATTCCTCGCGGGGACGTCTCAACACAGCGTCGTGTTGCATGACATGATCACCAACACGTCCGTGTGTCATCTCCAAGGCCACGCCGATGACGTGAATGCCATTACGTTTGTGGACGGCCCGCAATCGTCGAATGTCTTTGTGAGTGGGTCGGATGACTGTTTGATCAAATTGTGGGATCGACGGATGATTTCCGAGTCGGACGCGCGGCCTCAAGGCGTTTTTGTCGGTACGTCTCATGCCAACTTCCCCGTGCTTGATCATGCTCTCAGGGCATACGGACGGCGTGACGCACATGAGTTCCCGCGACGACGGCTATTACTTTATCTCGAACGGCAAAGACCAAACGACCAAACTCTGGGATCTCCGTAAATGCCTCGACTACACACAAGTCAAGCCGATGCGCCGCCAGTTTGAATGGGACTATCGTTTCGAGGAATATCCTGGCAACTACGAAGGCGAGGTGGTGAAGGCGCATCCTCAAGACCAATCGATCATGACGTATCGCGGCCATGCCGTCAAGCAAACGCTCATCCGATGCTACTTCTCGCCCATGCATTCCACGGGCCAGCGGTTCATCTACACGGGTTCTGCCGACGGCGAAGTGGTCATTTATGATGTCTTGACTGGCGGCGTGGTCGATCGCCTCGAGCTTGTGTCCCAAGGCGTCACGCGCGACGTCCGCTGGCATCCCTACAAGCCCATGATTGTCTCGCCCGATTTCTACGGCAAGCTCTGTGTGTGGCAAAAAATGTAGTGCGTCTTCTCTTATGCAAGATTACATTTCTGGACTCACGAGCTTGCACTTGCTGCCTTCTCGAGACAGCGCGACGGCATTGTGAAGGACGGGCGACGGCGCACACTGCATCGATTGTTGATTCGGTGCACTCATCCGCTTCGTCAGCTTGGGTTTGAGCTACGGAAACAATGAGCAAGTCGGTCAGTGAGTCTGTCCGACACTGGAGAATACCTTGAGTTTGTCATCGATAGCGGGCGATGCGGCGCCGGCGACAGCTTGCATTTTCTTTTCTCGCTTCAGCCGTTCCTTCTCTTGCTTCTCAAGTTCTTTCTGCTTGGCGTACTCTGTATCGACGCGGGCCATGGTGTCCATATACCGCTCGCCTGCTTGAGTCAGCGTCTTCTGTCGATGCTGGACTCTACCTTGGACGACGAACGGAACTCCATATTCGACTTCCCAAGCGGGGAGCTTCTCGCTCAGCAGCTTGGTGATCTTTGGCAAGTCGTGCTTGATCTTGGCTTGGAGCTTTTCTTCTCGCAGGAGACTGCAACGTGACATGAGCACTGTGATGCAGTGGGGATGGGAAGTACCGGCCAGTGTCGCGAGTGCGGCCGATCAATCGCTCGGGATCTTTCAATGATTCCTCGTACTGCGCTCTCTCGGCCAAGATTTCCTCGCGCTTCTCAATGTATTTGAGCACTGCTTTGCGCGATGTGAACTTGGCATCGAGACGCTTGAGCTCTTCCTCATGTAGAGCGAGGAGTTCTTCTGTCACATTCTGTTCGTGAAAGGGACTAAATGCCATTCGTGCCGTCTCGGCGCACTCCAAGTTTGTCCATAGAGTTTCAATTTGACCGCGAACGTCAGCAAGGAGCTCAGCTAGACGTTCTCGTTTGAGTTCCATCAACTTCTCAAGTTCTTGGCGCATCTACGCGCCATTAAGCGCTTCAAGACTGGAGAGACTGTACATTGGTCAGATTTGTGGTGGATATGCCTTTGTTGGCTTCGACGAATTCATCTTGAGCGTTCCGAGAGATCTAGAGGAAGGACGTGGTCAACAATGGCGTTCTCGGCACGATGCAACCTTGAGTCGATCCCAGAGCGGTTGGATTTGGTCCAGGAGACTCTTCTTCTCATCTTCTCTTGCCATCTAAGCGGGTGAAAGATTATCATCAAGGATGTACTCGTGGGAAGATGTGTGAATACCTCAATCTTGGTCAACTCGACGATTCGATTCGAAATGAGCTCAATCAAATTAAGGGATAGACCTAATGCCTGCCGGTCATGTGAGCATCATCGTCCCAGCGACTAGGACAACCTCGACATTCGTTGCAATCGATCGGTCGAAGTCGGTCAAGTCATCTAACTGCAACGCCTCAAGAAGTGCGCGGTATTCCAACGCGACAGCTTGGATTGCCTTGCGTCGGTTCATCTACAGGTAAGCCAGAGTTAGTCGAGACTCGCAGGAGGAGGAAGTCTTTACTTGTTCGATCTTCTTGACACGCAGGTCTTCCTTCACAGCATCAAAGCCACCGGAAGTTAGATCCAATGGCTCTGGTGGTCTCTATGGACGCCATGGGATCATTCGAGGGAGAGAAAGAATGCCGTTACCTGTGGGGTTTCGCCCATCAAGGCTTGAATGTATGTGAGTTCCTTGAGAAAGACCGAGAGCGCGGCGGTACGCTCATCCACAACCTATGATGAATCACATCATTGCAGCTTGAAGGCGACGACAGACCTTCTTCAATGCTGAGTGGTCAGTGCGAAGGAGCGCCACTTGCTGTTTGAGCGTTTGGCCAGTCACGACGACAGCTTCTGCGCCTTTGAATGGCTCGCCAAGCTGTTTGGCGAATGTGTCGATGTCCTGCTTCATCGCTGTAATGTCGTCGAGGAATTGGCTCTTGGTGTTGTTGGCGTCCATGAGTTTGTACTGGTAAAACTCTTGGAGCTGGCGGTCGAGCTCGCGCTCTTCGTCGGCAACATCAAGGCCAATCTCGGTCCACACCTTTCGCAGTGCCACAATCATGGCGAATTTTCTTGTGCGCTAGGCCAAGAGAGGTGACTAAAATTATCGTGAAACGGCCAAACACTCGACATGGTTTATACGATAAAACAAGTCGATAAATAGCAGTCTTAAAGCATATCCATGATGTCCATTCCGTCGTCCTCTGGGTCATCTGGAAGAAACCATTCCGAGTGTGTGAGGCTCCCTGCAAGGCGCGGCTGACACGGTGGGGTGTAATACTCTTCACAGTCCATATCAACATCCATCATCATATCTGTATCGTAAGCGCTGCCATCTCCTTCATCTTCTTCTGGAATCGTAAATGGTGGAAACATATAACTTCGCAGCGGCGATGGAACTCTGGGTGACGCTTTGTACAAGACCATCGTTCCCATCGATGGATCGCGAGGCGGGGCAGTTGGTGCATCCCGCATACGTCGCCTACACACATAAATCAGCAAATTCGATCGATTGCATGGATGCTCATACATATATGCCGAGTAGAGATTGTATCGATTCCGTCGTGGGTATACATATTGTCGCGGTCCATTCGACGAGATGAACTTGGCGGCGGTATTGTTCTCTTCGCGTTCATCGATGGTGACTGAATCCTTAGTCGACATGGAGATACACAAGTTCTCCAAAAGTTCGACGAGCGCTTTCTTGTTCGGTGGCATTTCCAGGCGTATTTCATCGTCGTCCGGGTCATGTCGGCGGCGGATGCCTTTGCGCGTTCTGTCCATGACGAACACAAGTGTCATATCGCAAAAGTTCAGAAATTTATCCGGTTCCGGATACCGATGCTAAAGAACCATCTGCGATCAAAACTTCGAGCATTTTCGAGAAACATGTATCTTTATCCGGATCTATAAAACTTGGCTTCTCGAATGACACGGTGGACGTAATATTTTACATTATTTTAATCATAACTTGCTTTGTGTATACTTTGCGTTGTATTTTATTATAATAGTTGGCGCTTTACTTTTGTCCAATTGCTGGCAGTGCCGACATGTCGGTTGGAAAGTTCAGTTTGGAAATTCCTCAGAAGCGCGCAACCATGATGATGTTTTCCCCTCAAATGATGCCAGCGACTGCTGCACCCGCTGCCGCCACAGCAGCACCAATACGAAGTCTTCGTCGCCGCCGTGAAGACGACATGGAATTCAATGCACACGGCCGGTTCAACTCGTGCGGAGCGTATTCCTCGTACTTGCAATCGTCGAGCCAGCAGCCCAATAAGAAAATCAGGACAAACGGGCCAGACACTGTGGGGCTAACATTTGGACAACCACAAAGTTTCCAAGCCCCTCAAAGTGCTCCATTCGCGACACAAGTCACTTCGGATTATTCACTTGCGACCAAGAAGCTCAAGAGATGGGTACCTGATCAGCAAAATTACGACCAGGGACGTGCGCCTGTCCAATCCCCACCTCAGACCCAGTGGTATGATTTATCGGATGTGAGCTCGCCCGAGTCAGACGAAATGGACGTCTCCGCGGATATTGACATGATGGAAGAGCCTGATGACAATGAGCAGTATTTGGGCCCACGCATCTTTGAAACGCAAGTCGTGCAGTACGGTCCCAAACCCTCAACTTCTCACTCTTCGTTTTCCACGCTTAGTATGGCTGATGCAGCACGAACATATCAAAACCACAACCAAATGATGTCCACGCGGATCGATGGAGTATTGAACGATGAGCCATGCAATGCACTCGTAATCTATCGACCGCCTCCTCCTGCTTCGTCATGGAAAGTCGAACCAGAGTCTGAAGACGAAAGAGAGTTCAGTGACGAAGTTGACGACTCGATGGAAATCTACTAGAGTACCAGTAATTGACCTATTTATGCCGTTGATCTTTCCTGTTTTTTATCACAAACCTTTCAGTAGTGCACCGGGCAGTAGAGAGCGGAGTTCATGTATTGCAGTCAGATATGATGCAGAGACAGCACAGGGAACATCTAGGTTTCCGCCTTACTGTTGTCTGCCTTGTCTACTTTCTGCCTCTTCGCACTCTGGTTTTTCTGCTTTGTCTCATCGCGCTCCTGAGCAGTTCGTCGGCGATTTTGCTTGCGTGCCAACTTCGCTTGCTCTTTCCACGCCGCAAACCGCTTAGTCCTTTCAGTAGCTCGCACACTTTCAAGCCAATCCTTGGGCAAACCCCATTCTTTCACAATCAAGGACTCCATCATGGCATCATTCTACAAAACGTTATCGCAGGCATTGCGCCTTGACGTACGAGCAACTGCATGTCGGTGAACCCTGGCTTGAGCTTGGCTACCTCTCGCGTCTCTCTTCCAACAACATCATAAAATCTATCTACACAACGCTACAACCAATCTGCTCGTAAGCTGATGCGTCGACTAATAGCTAAGTTGCGTACCTCATTGCGGGCGTTCGTATCGATGGGCTCCGTTTCAAACTTGTGGAGCAATTTGTCAATGGCTTCTGAAGCACCTTCGACGACCACAAGGTGGAGATTACTGCGGGTGACCAAGCGTCCATTCAGCTTGGTTTCTTGGATCCACGTTCTCAACGTCGAGACGTAACTCGGTCGGTCCTTCAAGTGATCCAGACGTAAGGCCACGACCTCCATTGCATCGCTCGCCATTCGAGTTCCAAGGCTGAAACCGTCACCAGTACGATTATCCGGATTTTTATCCGGATATCCAATACCCGGCATCCTCTTGTATCGTCATCCCTACTGAGACATCAATGAGACGACTGCGACGCCCGAACGAGCTTGAGACTTGAGAGGCAAGACGATACATGATACATCAGTACGCCATTGCTTTGGATCGGATTCAGAGAGCCGGCACTTAGTTCCTCATGTGCAACGACTGGAGTATGCAGTAATCGTCCGGATAAATTAGGCATCATCCGGATATCTCAGCCAAGTTCCGCAGACAAACGATGGAATTGCGCGTGCACGTGTTCGAAGCAAAAGGTTTGATCAACAAGGGCAGCTTCCTCGGGAAACAAAGCCCTTACTGCACCATCAAAGTCGCAGGACAGAAATTCAAGACGAATGTCAACATTCATGGAGGATGCAATCCAGTCTTCAACCAAGAGTTTACGATTGAGAACGTCCAACGTGACCATGACTTCCAGATCGAAGTCAAGGGACATCATACAAACCTCCCCAAGACACATCTGGGCGTATATGGTGCTAAAGTCGAGCATGCCCTCAACGAATCTCTCGGACAATCCAAGTGGTATACCTTGAAGAATATCAATAAACCCAACATGGATGCCGGACAGCTCCTCATGCGCATGGAATATCGATCCATGGCAGCAGCACGAAACACTACGACTCGGGAGGGTGCTTTGGCTTCACTGCCCGTACGCACTACATCGGTTCCCACAAGTAACCGTGGCGTCCAACCTTCTGACAAGGGATCCGATCAGATTAACTCCGCTCCACGACCTCTCCGTCCAAGTAGTGATTCTGTGGGTAGTTCGAATGGAAGTGCACGGTCCGGAACATCCACGGGACCGCGAGTTCGACCAACCTCACGCATCACACTCACACGACCTCCAGTGCGGCCGTCGGAAGCCAGTACGAATGGTGCATCCTCTCCAAGATCAGATGAAATTGACTGGACTGACTATGAAGAGCTGCGGCCATATCGGCGCTTCTATATCTATCCGTCGACAGTCACCATTATTCGCCAAGTGAACACTGACTACATGAAGACGCAGTTGGGCCACTTTGGAGGCGAGCATGTCATGGTCAAGAGTTTAAAGGTCCCATCGGAACGTCAGACGTTGATCAAGGAAGTCATCGCATTGAGTAAAGTCGACTGTCCGAAGATATTGGCCTTTGTCGGCTTCTATATCGACCCAGCTGCTGGTGGCCTGCATTGCATCACGTATCATGCCCTCGCAAATCCGCCGACGCTGCGCGAACTCCTCAATCGCATGGGACCCAGGCTCAAGTTTTCAGAGAAGCTACAATTTGCTATTGACGTTGCTGAAGCACTCGAATATATGCACGCCCAGCTCATGATGCATCGTGGGATCAGAGCTGAAAACGTGATGTTGACGAAGCGCCGACAAGCCGTGCTGAGTGGATTCGGTACATGTCGTGACAAGTCATACGATCAAACACTGACTGTTGGCGTTGGCGATATTCAATGGTCTGCACCAGAGATGCTTCTCGACGGGGAATACGCTGAGAAGGTAGACGTTTATTCGTTTGGCGTGCTGCTGATTGAGATTGAGACTGGGAAGATTCCTTTCGAGGAGGAAAGCAAGCGTATGACACGAACAGAACTGAGCAATGCCATCGTCACCGGTAAACTGCGCCCATCACCCTCAGCCGGATGCCCTCCGCCATACAAACGCGTGATTGATCTATGCATTCAATTCGACTCTCGACTTCGACCGGCCATGTCCGAAGTGCTCGACTTGCTCCTCGAGATCCAGCAAAATGTTCCTTTGAACGAATGATGAATGTCACTATTGTTATCTGCTATGTCACTAATTAATGTCATTAATATGATGTCACTATAAGAAAGTAGGAGCCATGGTCACTATATCAACAGAAAGAAATTTTGGCGCCAAGGTCAGGAGAAGAGTCGGAAAGGCAAGAAGATCCATCTCAAGCATGTGAAGGAATGCATGGAAAGCCGATCGATTCAAACTTTTCCCGAGCTGAGAAGGTCCAGCGAGGATGAGGCAATGTTAGAGTTTCTCCAGAATCTCAAAATAGACCAAGTCTGGAGAGGAGTTACAAGTTGCGAAAGCTGGGCTGGACCATCGAAATTGGCGCGCCAAGACGATCATGGCGCCCCCAGTGAGCTCTGACAGAGCTGCCTTTGAGGAAAAAGAGATGTTACCTCCCCTTCAAGCAACTCTCACAAAACCCTCAAGGCTGAAGCAGAAACGAATCTCGTTCAACCCGTGGAGGCAATCGGAGGTGATTCCTGCCGTCAATCGTGTATCCTTGCAGGTGACTGCCGAGGAGCGAAGGAAGCTGGAAAACTACGACGAGGAGACCGTTCGGTTCATGTGGAATCCTGGTATTACCTCAAACTAAGGGGGTCAGATCAAGCGTCTCGTAGATTCTCAGATGCGACTCTCATGGGACTTAATCATTGCTCTTGTCACAGTATTTCTTGCGTGGCGCCTACCTTACAGTTTAGCATTTGAAAATGATGCAAACTTCGAAGAACAGACATGGTCGTCTGCGTTCAACTCGATTGCAAACGTGATCTATATTTCGGACATCGTTGCAAATTTCAGGTGCGGAATATTCAACTCCCCCAACTCACTCCCATGAGAAGAACGGGTTATCGCAGTGATATTGAGGTCGTACTTGAACCAAAGCGTGTTGCTATCAACTATTGCAAAGTTTGTGCTCTCTCAAGACGCTGTTCATGACTATATCTTTGTAGACTTGGTTCCTCATTGACTTGGCTGGCTCGATTCCCTTTGAGCAATTTGTCCAAAGTGGAGACAGTGGCATCGAACGAAAGGCTGTCAAAACATCGCTGAAATACTTGAAGATCCCCGTACGAGTGTGTCCACTTCATGATCTTACTTGTTCCTAGAAACTCTTTCGCCTCGCACGTGTTATTCGCTTTGTCAGGTGGCGCATCAATTGTTTTGACATCTACATTACCTTGGAATAGAAAGTACATGCAGTACATGTACACCATTCAACTCTCGATTCTCTATGTTTCAATCGTCCACTGGGTTGCCTGCTTGTCCCCATATATACTTTCAGTTGAGGTCATCGCCCCAGACCCATTCTCACGATATGGCGGCTATCTTTACATCGCAGTGACTGCAATGTTCAACCTCGGCCAGTATGCTCACAATATTTCAATGTGCATTAAGTACGCGTTGTAGAATTGAAGACGTTCCCCCCGACGAATGCATTATACTTGCAGCGCTTTCAGTTCTCGGTTATTTTCTCCTTTGCCTTGTTTCGTCCAGTATCACCGCCATTTTTGTGAGTCAATCATCACGTGCGTCGGAGTATCAAGACAAAATCCGTGCCGTTATGACCGATTTGAAAGCTCTTCAAGTCCCGAGGGTTCGTAACTCGCTCGCTATTATTGATCACCCAGAACAAATAGGAGCTTCGAGTTGCAGCCAAGAATTACTACGAAATGCTCTGGCGGGTCAAGAAGACATCAGATCGATACGAAAAGTTCATTTACGAGGATCAGGATTTATCTCCAACAATTCGAGCTGAGATTGCTCTGCATATCCACCGCCGCGCAATTGCTGTCGTGCCTCTTTTCAAAGGATGCACTGATGATTGCCTTGCTACAGTTGTTATGAAACTTCGAACGCATTTATACATGGCAGACGATGTGATATTTCACAAGGGCGAACCAGGTCGATCGATGCTCATTATCATCCGAGGCAAAGTTAAGATCATTGGCGGGGATAACAGATCACTTGTTGCTGTGCTCAAGGAAGGCAGCTTCTTTGGTGAAATTGGTTGGTCGAACTAAATTTGATTCCTTAGAAGTTACTTGTAGGCCTGCTTCAAAATACGGCAAGATCATGTACAGTTGTTGCTGCAACATTTTGTGAAATGAAGAGCTTGGAGCAAGCAGACGCTGAATATATCTTTTCACTCTACCCGCACATCCTCGAACGTCTTTATCGTGAATCGGACCGAAGGAAACGGGATAACACGACGAAAAGCAGTATTGGCCAAATTCGCGTCCTCGATAATGCCCACATCGTGGGCAAGGAGTCAATAGACCACCTCCAAGATGGATCTACACGGTCGCTCAGGGATAGCAAGTCTCCACCAGCACAGCACCACCACCTACCAGTCGGGAAGTCGTCTCTGATCGAGAAATTAGACGATACACAAAGTTGGATTGACCGAACTCAATCGATCTCCTCTTCCGATGGTATGCATTATTGGCTCTTCATCAGTATTGACGAAATTCTAGCCAACTCAAAAACCATTGAGGCATTGGCGAATCTGCGCATGGATGTGGACGACTTGAGGGTGCGCGACACGAGCTTTCTGGCGATATTTATACTGCAATGCCTAGGAAATGCTGACAACCATACTGGACAATCAAAAGCTGCTCGTTGAGAAACTGTCTGAAATCGAGTCGCGTCCCAATTACCACGCACATCGTCGACGTACGAAGGATGCAAGTGGCGATAGCGGGCCGAAGAAACTCAATGAAAGGTCCGCTTCCAGGCGGCGAGAGCTCTTATCCATGGCTGGCGAAAGCGATCGGTCCCTCAAGTTTAATGGATCAGGAAGCAATGCTACGGACGAAGAGCACAACATTGTCGTGAATCGACTCATGCAGGAGCCGACGCACAAACTTTGACGTCATAGCAGTGTTGCGATGATACATACCGGTATTAATATTTATATTCCAACTTGCTACCTCGTGTGTATCTGTGCGAATCGTTGACTTGTTGTCAGAAAACGTAAATCGCTGGATTTACTCAAGATTATCATCCAATTAGAGTGCAATGAGTTGGATGATGTGTTGAGATTGGGCAGAAATAGTTCATTTGGAAAGGCACCAGCCCGATGAAGTCTAGCCAAATTTTCTGCACGCAACTTGCTGCGCAGTGCTTCTCTGGATCTGTTTGATGGAACGATCCAGAGAAGCACGCATGTAAGGTAAGCGGCTTTTGATTCCGCTAAAGGAACAATGTATTGATTGCGAGTAGAATGGAAGCGCACACTGGCGACTCAACTCCTGTTTGGAGATGTGTGGCGTATCCCAACATGTAATGTAACATCTCTGGAACAGAAAGAAAATGGTCAAGCTCTGAAGTTAAAGATGGAACAACATTCACCAGTCGATGAGTTTAATGTTGTCCCATCTTTAGCCTCAGAGCTCAGCCGAAGGAGGTTGTCATGCTGGTCAAGACTACCCACTTTTACTGTTCAATATTCGATGCATAGCCTTTGAGCTTAGAGGCTGGTCAGTGCGTTCCCATCCTCACTTTCAAGTGAGGAGTCCCCCTTCATGATTGGTCAGAATGAGCGGATCCGGTTAAATACAAGCCCCAGTCCTCACTTCTTTAGCCCAAATAGGAGGAGACTCTGAGTCTCCTTCTCCGTTCACACTTGTTGTTTTGATCATCAGTTGGCAACGAATGGAAGGAAACACTCAGTCAGTGGCAACTGGTGCAAGAAAGAAGAGGTCAACCAAGCAAGAATCTGCGTCATGGTGTGATGAAAGCGTCGCCATGCTGTTCCGACTTCGATTTTCATCGGACATCACACGTCGCTTTAAGTCCAAGAACAACTTTGACAAGAAAATTGCATATTCGTTCTTGGCCAGCGAATTGTCAGCACGCATGAAGCGGGAATTCACAGTGAAGCACATACAAAATAAGGTAGAACGATTGAAACATGAAACCTGACACACGCTATGATAGTTTTCAAAGCTTCAACAAGAATGGTCCAAGTCGAACCCGTCGCTTCCCACACCGACCGGCAACGTACCGCTGGAGAAGCCTCCAGCTTACTTTGACATCATGATGGAGTATTGGGGGAGTAAACCAGGCTATCGACGCGAAACATTGATGTCAAGTGATCCGCAGGCTGCCTCCAGTGGTGTTGAATCCGGTAGGAGTCTAAATGCATGTATTTCTATTATTTGAATCAAATGTAGATGTTGACTATGATTGTGATTTTGACGAAGGCCATGACTTTGACAGCGAAGAGGAAAGTCAACAAGTGCTTGAGCATCAAAAGAAAAAGTGTAAAAAGATGACGAAGGCGAAAACACAGGCCGAAACGCTTGAAAGTGGATTTCAGGCTGTTAAAGAGGGGCTACTCGGATTAGGAGCAAGCATGAACCAAAATGATGGACTTCACAATCAAATAAGTAGCTTGATGGAAATCGTCAAGGAACAGTCGAAGCAAATTGCTGCGCTTACAAGTGCCATGAATGCTAGACAACACAGTTAGATAGTCATTTCAAAAAATGATATTAATCATAAAGATATCTAGCTATCGCCATCCTCTTTTGCTTTGCCGCAATTCGTAAGATAGTATTGGTTTCATTGTCAACACAGTCTTCATTGTCGTCAAGTGCTTGGCAATGCGATTTGGTAAAGCCATTTACGTCCTTGTCAATATAAAGAGAGTCTTTCAATTCAAGTAGCATGTTGTGCAAAACGAAGCACGACATCACAATTTGAAGTGACGACTCGATGGTCTTCTCCTTCATTGTGCTCTTGAGAATTCTAAATCTTTCCTTGAGTAAGCCAAATGCTCGTTCAATGCTCATACGGGTACTAGAATGCTTAAAATTGTAATCTCGTTGTAACTTTGTCAAGTTACCACCTTCTTCGTGAGGGAGAAATGGTGTGATCAACCATGGCAATAATGTATAACCGGCATCAACAAGAATATATGATCCAACAGGGATAAGCCGACGAATCGACCGACCAAGCCACGATACTTTCCATATTTTCTTGTCCGAGAACGATCCAGGTCGAATATCGACACTCATAAAAATACAGTTTGCATCACATACAGCCTGTATGCTAAACGATGGATCGCCATGACGGTCGTAGAACCCGTCGTAGTCCTCAGGGCGTTGGATATTAATAAGTGTTCCATCGACAGCGCCTGCCACACCAGGGAGTCCTTTCTTGGCCATAAATGTTCTCTCAATTTTGGACCATTCTTTTCTTGTGGACGGGAAATGAATCCATTGATCTCTCTGTTGCACTAATTCTTGGCTGATTGCATGAATAACCATAATACTCCAAGCTTTAGACACTCCATACGCAACGGAAACTTCACGAAAACCACCCTCAGATCCCACGTAGAACAAGAACATTGCGATCTTCTTCTCAAAGGAGTGTTTTAGCGAATAAGTTGTATTGATCAAGTTTGTGTTTTGCAGAAGAGCGACCAATTTTCGAAAGGATGCTTGGCTGCAGCGAAGGTTCGTCTCGAACCAAGCATTGAATCGGTCGTCATTCACCATAGAATCAAAGTCAAAGCTGGGTAAGGCGAGAATGTTGTACTTTTCACGTCTTGAGAAAGTATGACTTGCACAGACAACACAAAGCAGCGAGACTGCAGTGGCAACTTGAGCCGCAATAAGCGTTGAGTTCATGGTCTTGGTTGTGTGGAAGTGGATGTGAACGGAAAAGAAGTCAGTCCTCACTTCGGATAAAACACTTTTATCCGTAAGTGAACCACAGAAGGAGATGAAGACGCACTGACCAACCTCTTAGGCTCCTGCTTCGGTTTTTGCTTACTTCCTCCTTGCACATCGATCATAATTGGGGAGATTTTTGTGAATTATTTGATGTTTGATTGGCTCTCTTTCCAGTAAATCTATGGATTTGCGTTTTCTCTGCGGCTCTCTCCGAAGAAAATTTATTAAATTTCATACAAATATTCATACTGTTTTGAATAATAATGTGAAATAAAAGATTAACTTATCGAAATTGTAAATCATTTGATTTACTCGAGAGTATAATTTCCTCTATATGATTGACAAAATCTTGATTATGAATTCTAGCGCTTTCCTCAATTCGACATCCGGATCATCATTCCATGGTTCTTCTTCCGTCATGCAGCTTTTCCATTTTGAATCTCGTCATGTCCATGACTCTTTCCTCTGTCAATCATCTTCAGCGAAGCTTTGCATGCCTTTCAAGCCACATCTTCGACGTGAGGTGGAGACACCATGAGGCGTGACTCACACGGCTGCATTGTACATTGCACGTACAATGTCCGACCCACATACTTTGCCTTGCGTTATGGTGTACGGTCGTACGCGAGTGCACGTAAGACGTACTGTAAGTACTGTACGTAGTACGCTTTTATGCGATGAATGCCACGTAGATTTGTATGCGACTCTTCGTTGGCCTTCACTTTCATACATTTTTCAAGTCAACTTGTGGTGTCGCAATCATTGGCCTTTCCGATTTTTTATTTTTGGCTCTGTAAAACCTCTGAACATTTATATCACCACCCGCATGTAACGGTGGCGAAAGAATGGAACGAGATCTGATTTAGGAGTTACAAAACCTGTACAACTTGATAAGTTTCCTCTACAGATTGAAGCAGTCATTTCGCATTCAGTGCTGTCGGAAGGAAACGTCCATCTCTCTCCGTGTCAGTGCGAGCGTCATGCTTTTCCTAGCGATCCTAATCGTCGTGAGCTCTGAGGGACTTCGTGGAGTCCTTCAAGATACGTTTGCCGTCTTGGCAACGTATCCGTTGTTATTTCTCCTCTTTCTCCTCTTTGGATTTTCTGTGGCTGTAGCGAGCTCTTACTTTCATTTCCAATTTTCGAAACGAAATGGTGCGGAAGCGACTGTCCCTCTTACTTGCTACGACTGTGAACAACAAAACAAAACAAACACGAAGAATGTCAAGCAACGTCGTCAAGCTGAAAATGTCGGTATCTTGGCGATGGAAGTCTACTTTCCATCAACGTTTATTGACCAAGCGGATCTTGAACAGTACGATGGGGTTGGCGCGGGAAAGTACACCAAGGGTCTTGCCCAAGAAAAAATGAGCTTTACTGGAGATCGTGAAGATATCAATTCGATCGCTCTCACTGTCGTGAAGAATCTACTCGAAAAGTATGACATCCATCCATCGCAAATCGGTCGATTGGAAGTTGGCACGGAAACGATCATTGATTTGGCGAAGTCGACTAAGACTTACCTCATGGACTTGTTTCACGAGCATGGGAACTACGACTTGGAAGGTGTGACTTCTGTCAACGCTTGTTATGGTGGTACTGCTGCCCTGTTTAACTCTGTCGCTTGGGTCGAAAGTAAAGCTTGGGATGGCCGCTACGCCCTTGTTGTCTGTGGTGATATTGCTGTGTATGCTAAAGGCCCTGCCCGCCCTACTAGTGGCTGCGGTGCCGTTGCTATGTTGATTGGTCCTAACGCCCCTCTTGTCATGGAAAGTGAACTCCGTACGACGTTTTCGGAGAACATGTGGGACTTTTACAAGCCCGATCTCCACTCTGAATACCCGACCGTCGATGGCAAGTTTTCTCAATCTTGCTACATGAAAACTTTGGATGACTGCTACCGCCGCTTCTGCGTCAAGAACGAACAAGCGGGCATTACCAAGAATGGCCAATATTTTGATGTCTCTGTGAACGATTATGTGCTCTTCCACTCGCCATACAACAAGTTGGCGCAAAAGGGCTTCTCTCGTATTGTCTTCAATGATTTCCTCCGTAACCCCAATTCTGCTCAGTATGAAAAGCTCAAGCAATGGCATGGAGCTTCTTTGGAAAACACCTACTATGACCGTGACCTTGATGCTGCTGCTCGCTCTGTGTCGCTCGACATGTGGAACCGCATGGTTGAGCCATCTTGCTTTGCTTCGCGTCAAATTGGTAACTGCTACACTGCTTCGGTGTACATTAACTTGGCTTGCTTGGTTGACTCTCTCCGTAACCAACTCCAAGGAAAGCGCATTATGATGTACTCTTACGGTTCTGGTGCTGTCGGCTCGATCTTTTCTCTGCGTGCTGTCCGCCCCGACTCGTCGTCTCAACCATCGGCCCTCCCTGGCTTTACTCTTGAACGCATGTCGGAGTGCCTCAACTTAGCTGCTCGCTTGAATACTCGCTTGAAACGCACTCCTGAAGAATTCAACGCTCATTTGGACTTGCGTGAGTCAACTCATGGTGTCAAGGGCCATACCCCAGTGCAAGCTGTTGACTCTCTCTTCCCTGGAACCTACTATCTTGTCGGTATTGATGACAAGCATCGCCGAAGATACGCCCGTAAACCTCTCTCTGCCTCTGCTTCTTACTCGCCATTGCCTGTTGTTGCTGCTGTCGCTGCCTCGCCTGTTGCCGTCACTGCCACCTCCGACAAAGTTAAACCCGCCAAGGTTGAAGTTCTTGTCACCGGTGTTGCCGCCGGCACGCCTGGAACTGTCTCGCTTGGCTTGACTGAATTGCTTGAAGGCGTCAACTGCATTGAACCTGTTTCTCTTGAAGCCAAGCAAGCCATGATTGCCAAGAACATTGTTCAACTCAAGAAGGACAAGAGTGGTGCGATTCGTCGTCTCCCTGTCAAGAATCTCGAAGAAGCTGTTCAACTCTCAGCACCAATGAAGCCAGCTGACTTGGTTGGCGACTTTGGTTTGCCCAAGAGCTTGGTGGAAGGTATGGACACTGCATCTGCAAGTGCTGTGGCTGCTGGTCTTAAGGCTCTTCAGCAAGCTGGTTTGGTTGCTGGTACTGTCGAAAATGGTTGGGGCAACTGGCGTCTGCCTGATGCCATGGCCGCATCGACTGGTGTCTTGTTTGCCGCTTCGTTCCCAGCCTTGGACTCGTGCGTGAAGGAAGTCTCTCGATCGCACACTGATCCTGCCTATGAATTCGACCGCAAGCTTCTCTTCCGTCTCCTCGTCTCCGCCAACTCGCAATTGGCGCAAATTGTCGGTGCCAAGGGTCCGAACGCTCATGTGAATGCGACTTGTGCTGGTTCGACTGTGGCTCTCACGATGGCTCAAGACTGGATTCGCATGGGCAAATGCGAACGTGTTGTTGTGATCGCTGGTGATGTGGCAAGCAATGAAACGCTTTTCCCATGGATCGGTAGCGGCTTCCGTTCGTTGGGTGCTGCGTCCATTGCTTCAACTGTTGCCGAAGCTGCCGTGCCATTCGACACGCGCCGCAACGGTATGCTTTTGGGCAGTGGTGCGATCGGTTTGGTGTTGGAAGCGAAGCCTTCAATCAATCGCACCCTTCCTGCTTCTCCAAGTGTCTATTTGGTGGCTAGCCAAATGAGCAACTCTGCGTTCCACGGCGCTTCGCTTGACAAGGAGCATATGGCTCAAGAATTGAACCGCTTTTTGCAAATGCTCGAAGCTGAACATGGCATTTCCCGTGCCACTTTGGCCACCCAAGGCGCGTACTACAGCCACGAAACTTGCACTCAAGCGTCACCAACGGCTGCCTGCTCCTTCACCGAAGTGTACATGCTCCGCAGTGCCTTTGGTGATGCTGGTCTTGAAACGCTTGTGTTGGTCAACACGAAGGCATTCACTGGCCATGCTATGGGTGTGAGCTTTGAAGAAGTGATTGCTGTCGAAGGATTGAAGCGTGGCATCTTGCCTCCTGTCGTCAACCATGTCAACCACGACCCCAACTTGAGCGCGCGTCCATTGCGCTTGAGCCAAGGCGGTGCTTACCCCCATGTCAAGTACGCTCTTCGCTTCGCCGCGGGCTTTGGCTCGCAAATCGCGTTCACGTTGTACGCTCGCAAGTAAGCAACGAGAGGGAGAATAATACACGATCGTGTTGCCTCGTTATTCCATTTGCATGAGTGCTCTAGTGACATTTCCGATCGGATTGTTGCCCGCGTAGGGATGAAAGTGGGCGTCGCTCGTGGAGGAACTCTTGGTTTCAGACGAAGGCGAGTCGTGCTTTTTGCTCTTCTTACTCTTCTTGCTCTTCTTTTCCTTCTTGTGTTTCTTTGATTTCTTCTCGTCTTTGCCTCCATCAGGTGACGATGCACTCACGGCTTGTGGGAGTGTCATCCATGATGGTTGAAAGAGCTGCTCCATGATTGACTTGGCGGAACCAGGCGACGCGACATCCTTTTGCCAGAATGACCTGTTGCTTTCGTCTGTAGATTCAATAGCAGCTTCCATGTGCTTGGCGAGCTTGGAGTATTCCGCCATTGCGAGAGGATCGTGCATGAAATCCCGGCTCTTCTTCTCGCCCACCCACGAGTTGACCTTCCTCATGATCAAATCTTCCAACTCGACCGCTCGAAGGAGCTGGGGATGCGGCTGCAGATTTCCTGACCGATTTGTGTTGCTATTCGTGGCCAAGATAAACGCTTCTTGCTTGCACAACGCCGCATGGAGCTGCTTGACGATGGGATGGCCGACCGCTTCCCATTTTTCAGCATTCGTCATATTCACGTATCCGGCTTCATCCGGATAGAAATGTCAAACAAAACATCACACAACTCAAATGTCCATCGAAAGTGCAGTGTGTCACGCCAAGCTCGTCGCGACAAGCAAGCTCCTCTCTACAGCTCTAGCTCTCGACTTGAGATGCATTTGTCGATCCTTTGTGCCATGATTAGCATCTCCGAGAAAGCCGCCATAGACGTAGAAAGACAAGGAATCATGCTTGACAAACTTTTATTCATATATGACCCAAAGTCTCATTCTATGCGGTGACTTGACCCTCAGCTTGAAAAACTAAATGAAAATTGAGGGGCTGCTGCCTCTGTCTGGATCAACGAAGCCCATGTCGTTTTCTTCGCGCGCTGTTCCTCTGCCTTGTCAAATGGCTCAAGAAGTTCTGGGTGGTTTTCTTCAAGGGCGGCTCGAAAGTTGGCATACAAGAGCGGTCGCTTGGCTTCTTCGTCCAAACCAGACACTTGGTTGGGTTTTTCTTTGAGGAAGTGCAGAACGTGCTACGTACGCTCATGAACATCAAGCTACAAGTCTAAATCTTACCTCCAGATTGCTCGTCGAGACGTAGTTTTGTGTAATGGCAAGAGATTCCTCAACGTTGAGCACGAGATGCCACCATCCGCGCGGGACGAAAATCATTTCACCAGTGCGGCAAATGCCTTCGAGATGCTGTGGCGTCTTGGACTTGGTCTGTGAATAAAACGTAACGAACCACTCCATGAGGGACACTGGCGTCGACACTTCACCGCCGTCGGCACTGGGATGCACTCCAGGCGGGACTATTTCCGGTGGAAACATGATCCACTTTTTGCTTCCACGGAGCACAGCATTCCATGCACAGGTTGAATTCGGGTCAATGTGGAACGACGATCCAGAGCCTTCAGGACCAAAGATGAGCCAGCGATAGTCCGGACGGCCTTCAGGGCCAAGCAATTTGAATAGATCGTCCTACGAGCCACGGCTACATTAGGCCATGGAATGCAGAGGAGAAATCACCTGGAAGAAATCGGGGACTGTGTAGTCGGCTGCAAGTTGAGGGACGGTGGAGGCGAACTTCTTGTCAAAAATGAAGAGAGGTTGATCGTCGCGAAGCGTGCGTGAGTAGCGCATGTACTTGTCCATCGTCATGGCAAAGCCACCGGCATAGAAGGTCGTGTCGCGGCACTTTTCTCGCAAATATTCATCGGTCCATCGAGTCATCGCTGGCCACTTTGTGACGACGTTTGTGAGGATTACAGGTAGATTTGGTCTTTCATATTGAGCTTTGAAATCTTCGACGGAGAGCTTGGAGCCATCGACACGTGGAATCGTGTCAATCGCCATGGATTGCTTGGACAAAACTGCTGAAGGACGTTGCGCACAGTAGAAAGGCTGAAAGAGGAGATCCGAGTAGAAACCTTGGACTCGGACGCGTGGTTTGTTGGGATATTGAAAAGCCGGCTTGGCCGTCGCAATGTAGCTCTCTCGCCATGTTGTCATCGGAGTCAATGAGCCCCCAAACTGTTCAAGGACCAATGTGCGCCAAAACTCATCGTGGTAGCAGAACACATACCATGCGCGGCTTGAACAAGCTGTCGTTCCGAGTGTTGTAGCGTCCAAGCAGCCAAAGATCGCGTGGAGAACCGTGTCAGGCAATTGATCCAATCGTCCAAGGCCGTCATGTCGGCAAGGCGCAATGCCTTTATCCATGTCGTTGAAGCAGTTTCCCCATGGTTTCACGCCCAGAGGATGATGCAACACTGAGCTTTCTTGTGATTCCGATTCGTTCTTGCCGATTGAAGCGCCACGAGGGGACGAATGCCGCTCCGCGTCGTCGCTGCGCGGTCGCTTGTTGGTCATCTGTCCACTGAGGCATGCAATCCCACGAGCCAATCACAGCCACGGTGCATAGAATCGACATAAATGATTGGCTACTCAAAATTCTTTTTTTGATTGGCTGATTCAGTCATCCGGATGAAATTGGGTGTTATCCGGATGACACCAAAATTTTAAATTCCCAGGATCATCTTTGGACGACCTTCTCCTGGCATGAGAGCGTTGCCGACGCTCGGTAGACTAAATCTCATGTCCATATCGCACGCATCCTTCGAGATCTTCAGGCAACACTCGATTGCGTTGCATGGCTAAGAGTACACCGGTCGAGATAGCTCTGGCGGTGTGAATGCTGTGTCTGCAATTGAAGCTTATACAGGCTGCACTGTGAAACAATGTTGATGACTGCAGAGCGAATAGACTTTGCGATTCTTTCTTATCGTGCGTACCATTCAACGCGACTCCAACTCTCCAGACACAAGTATGTTGTCGGATGTACGACCGATCGACAGCAATTGGCAGGTCAACGATCGAGTGAAAACTTTGCAGCTCGCCGAGACGAGATGGTGGAATGCTGGCGGCGCAGAATTCACTCTCTCTTTCGACCAGATTGAGTTGATTTTCAGTTTATGAAATGCAGCAACTCGAGTGCATTCCATCTTGCGCGATGTCTGGTGAATGCGGTTTTGTAACCTTTCGGACGCCCAATCACGATCTTTTCTTTCGTCGGAGCCAATCAGATCGTCGGATTTTTGGACGAGAAATTTTTTGAGACATTTGAAAAGTGTGAAAGGTCCCAAGATGTGCATTTCCGAATTTCTCCGATGATGAACCACCGCGCAAGTCTGCTCGATCCCGTCTCTGGCGCTCGATGGCGCATCTGCATGAAGACTCTGGAGATGCTCTCGATCTTCCACTCCCTGGATGGATTGCTCCAAGATGCAAGGCAGATCCAAAGCTCAAGAACGTGACGTGGATGCTCGAGCCACTTGTTTCGTCGCTTCAGAGCTTCTGCACGTCCGAGAAGATGCTTCTGACTCCGACAGAATCGCCATCACGACGACATGCTAAGACACTGCAGGAGACATTTGACTTGGTGCTACTCGATCTCTTGTCACTCTTGTGCATTGTTGGAAATCCGATCCTCGATGTCTACTTGGGCCGTGTCTACAACGTGCTCTGTCGTCTGCGCTTCGAGCGAGATAGCGACCACCCGTGGGAAGCTCCCGTCGCACAACCTCCCATTGAATGCGCGGCCTTGCTTCGCTTTCATGTTCATCTGACCAAGTCGAGGCTGTATGCATTGAAAGTGACATGGCCTGCGACTTCCGCCACTTGGACCATCCGCCGCTCGTTCTCTCACTTTAGCAACCTCCGCCGTGACTTGACTGCCATCTTCCATCAGCTCCAGCTGCCGCTCTTCCAACTGCGGCGGATTCTTCCAACTGCGGTGGATTCTTCGCTCAGCGTTGGCTCAACCGTGGCCGAAGATATCGTGGCATCATTCTCGAGCAGTCGCGCGTACCGCCAAGATGCTTTCAGCAACCTGGTAGAGCACCTCATGCACGTGCGCTGGCTCTGCTATCAATGCCACGATCCTGGCCATCCTGCTCTGGATGATGCATTCGCTCTTGTCTTAGCGCTCTTGGATTCTTTCCTCGAAGTGCCTTCGACAATTCCAAGACGCAGTCCTTCCATGGTGGTCAATGAGATAGACAACCCCATCCATGTCGATCGCGCTCCTGCCGTCCATTCAGACGCGACCAAACAAGTCGAAGTCTGTCACTGGCCCAAGCAGCCTGACGTTGTCTCCTGCTTGGCACATCGTCCTTCTTGTCATCGTGCTCGTTCTCTTTCATTTTGCTTTGAATACCTCAATATCATGAGCGCAATTCACGTCATTGCCCATGACGAAGCGCCTCATTATGCAGTCTAGGCCACAAGGCTGGCTCTACCGAATGATCCAGCAATGGCGCATGCTCGTGCGAAAGAGTTGCTCCACGTGCAGCATGCTGCAGCTCACCAAAGTGTGTGTCCTCGAAGCCTGCATTACTGTAGAGTTGTCTTCGCTTGATCGTGCATACGCATGTATGTGTAATGAAATCTTCATAAGGAGGAGCAATCAACGCCACGAAGCTCGTTATCTCTTCAGCTGCACTTTCTTTCACTCTGCTGCTCAATCAACCACACAATTCCGCACTCCCCTTGTGCTGAGAGATACAATTCGATGGGAGTTCAATTCGTAGGCTGTGACGTTCCTCAACACAACGAAGCTCGAAACTTGCCCGGGAACGCGATCTATGATGGAGATATGCTTCAGCGTGGTCTAAGCTCTCCATCTATAGGCGCAAACTACCGCAGAGCCGTCCGTTCTCAATCATCTTCTCGCCTGGTGTTCATCTTGCAGTTGATGACCCCGAAGAACATCAGTCGAATTCCTCAATGATAAATGGACCAATCAAATACCATGATTTTGATTTCGACGGTTTTGATTGGTCCACTTGCCACCGAGAGAAGTCTGGTCTGTCGCCGCATCATCCAAGATCCTCAGCATCCGCAGTTGGGCCGAGGATGCTCTGTGAGCTCGCGCTTGTCAACAATGACGTCTTTCGCGTCGTCGTGGCCTTCCAGGATGGCATTCCCGGCCGAATTTACGACCGAATCGGCGCGGCGAAAGCGCTAAAGTTCCGCCACACACGCGTCGGCTACGATACAAAGAGTCAACCGATTGGCATCTACTACGTACCGACGGAAATGCAAGCGCAATTTCAAGGAACGGGGCTTCTGAATGACGGAGCTAGCGCTGACATGAAGAAATATATCAAAGCAGACGACCTGTACTTGAATAACCTCCAACGCGATCGACGACTTGCTCTCCATCTTGCAATCTTTGCTGGCGATCTTTCGTTGGTACGAGCCATGCTTGAACACGATCCAACATGGGCGTCTGGTGAAGCTCTGTCCTGCGCAGTGTACTTTGGACACCAACACATCGCGGAATATCTCGTCGACGCTAGAAAGACACTCCAAGGCTTGCGCAAATTTACAAAGGAAGGCGCACATTTGGTCCTGGACATTGCCGCGATGCATGGCCACTACGAACTTCTCGAGTTTTTGCGGCCTCATGAACCGCTTGGCTGCTCTGTTCGCGCCATGGACCATGTAGCCGCGCTTGGGAACCTCAAAATGGTGCAATTCCTCCATGAAAATCGCACGGAAGGATGCACTTCTGCTGCGATGGACACGGCTGCTGCTTGTGGCCACATGGACGTCGTCGTGTTCCTCCACACGAAACGGCATGAAGGATGCACGACCAAGGCCTTGGACTGCGCCGCGGGTCAAGGCCATTTGGAATTGGTCAAGTTTCTTTGCGAGAACCGAACAGAAGGCGCCACCCCCGCCGCGCTCCATTTTGCGGCAGAGCAAGGACATTTGGAAGTCGTGAAATATTTACATCCACGCTTTCCACGTGGGTGGAGTCCCCATGCCATGGACGCAGCCGCGCGCCATGGACGCTATGACATTGTACGTTTCTTTCACGAACAAGGCGAGAAATGCACCGCGGCGGCAATGGATAGCGCCGCCGCCAATGGCCATCTCATGGTCGTCAAGTTCCTCCACGCAAATCGTCGAGAAGGCTGTTCTACCCACGCCATGGATAGCGCGGCAACAAATGGACATTTTGAAGTTGTGAAATTTCTCCACACCAACCGCACTGAAGGATGTACGACTGCCGCCATGGACGGTGCGGCGTGGCATGGCCACATGGACATTGTCCTATTCCTACACAAGAATCGCCGAGAAGGATGTACGCGCGGCGCTATGGACTGGGCCGCAACGGCGGGACATTTGGAAATTGTGAAATTTCTCCACGAGCACCGATACGAAGGATGCACAACCGTCGCCATGGACGGCGCGGCGTGGAATGGTCATCTCCAAGTCGTTCAGTTCCTCCACAAGCATCGCTCGGAAGGATACACCCAAGCGGCGCGCGACAATGCCGATCGCAACGGCCACACCGAAATTGTCCGCTTCCTCGACATTGCGCGGATCTACGCGACTAAGAAGAAACCAAAGTCGCCGCCGCCCAAGGCGCCTCATGAACGCAAGTCCATGTGGAATCGCATCGTTGAAGTTTTACCGCGCTACCGCGACAAATCGCCGCGCCAAGTTGTTTGATCTATCTATGTAATGCATGCGAGTTGCTTTGTCACGAGGAGGAAGAGATACACAGAAATGGGTTTCTTAGAGAGAGCAGAGCAATAAATACGATCGCATGGAAGAGAGTGCGCGCCTTGTCGTCGGTTCCTCTAAATGTTGAGCGTTTGCTGGCCGACCGGGTCCTTCGTGTTGAGGTTGCCGACCGCATGCAGCTTCTTGTGTCGCGCAAAGTTGGACACTTGCGTGAATCGTTTCTGGCAACCGGGGAATGGACATTCGTATGGTTGGACCCCAGCATGCATCCAAATGTGTTCCTTCAAGCTGACGCTGTGCGCAAATCGCTTGCCGCAGCCATCGTAGTGACACACATAAGGCTTGATGCCTTCGTGGCTGCGCTCGTGGGCACGCAAGTTGGAGCTGTGGGCGTACGTCTTGCCACAGCCAGGGTGCGAGCACACCAGAGGCTTCTCGCCCGTGTGAGTTCGAATGTGGTTTTTCAACTCGGATCGGCCACGGAATTGCTTGTGGCAAATCTCGCACGCATGACGCTGAGATGGCTTCGTCTTGGTTTTGCTCTGCTTCGGCTTGGAATACATCTCAACTTGCTCCATAAACTTGACCTGGCCGTTGCTCTGCAAGGCTTGGCGTGTGGCACTGTCGACGACTGCAGAAGTTACAGTATGACGGCGCTTGTTTGGGCCATCAGGATTGTTCAGGTTTGAGCGTGGGGCTTCATAATTACCAATCATCTCAAGCGAGATGGGTTGCTTTGGCCCAGCATTCGTCAAGCTCTTGACGTATTCGTCGAGTTCAGAGAAGGCATCTCGGACGTAATCGCTTATGGCCCACACGGTGTTTTCATGCATTTGTTCCAAGTCAAACACGTATTCTTCATCAAGTTGACGCACAGTATCTGGTTGATATTTTCGGATGACATCAATGAGGCCGCGCAAATATTGACTCGGGAGCATGGTTATGCGATGGACCAGTCGCTGTTTGTCATCAAACGTCATGGGTTGGATATCCGCGGGATACATAAAATCCGACGAAGTGCTCTTCGACTTGGGCTCGACATCGGGGTTGAACGGAGGCATGTTCATCGGATGCATCGAGGATGAGTTCATGGGGAGCAAACTACTGATCGAGAACGTCGACGACGTGCGTCCTTCAAACGCAGGGCGCGACGGTGGCAATCCCCCGTACATGCCGCCAAACTGCATGGCGCTCGACGACGAGTTCGATGTCGACGCCATGACGGCATTCGAAGCTTCTCGGAGCGTCGCACTTCGCGTGCGCTTCAATCCAGGATGGCTTGGGGGCAACCCGCTCGAACTATTCGAGGCTTCATGGAGCGGCAGTCCGTCGGTCGTCTTTCGAGTCATATGACCAAAGCGCCAGATTCGAGGGGGCGAATTTGAAAATGTCGAATGCTGGTAAGTTTGGACCACCATTCTTTGACTTGATTTCACTATACTGGATAGTTCTCGTCCCGTTATAAAATAAAAAAATGAATTCTTAAATATTCAATTAATATTCAAAATTTTGTACTTGACATTTGTATACATTTGATTCAAGATAATTAAAATTTCGATATAATTTATAAAAACAAATTCCAGAACACGGGGCTGAAAATTTGTATGCCACATACATTCGGCAAAAGTGAATTTTTTAGCCAATCAAAGACAAGAATTTGAAAGTAGTCGTCGCTGATTGGTTAAATTTTTCTTAACCTAACCATCACTCTCAAACCAACCGACATTCCAACGACGAAATGTTGTTCTCGTATGATCCTGGCCGTGAG
This sequence comes from Aphanomyces cochlioides, assembly GCA_019828595.1. Taxonomy (NCBI): domain Eukaryota; phylum Oomycota; class Saprolegniomycetes; order Saprolegniales; family Verrucalvaceae; genus Aphanomyces; species Aphanomyces cochlioides. The sequence goes on from JAHQRK010000004.1 coordinate 596,659, forward strand.
GACCTTGCTGGGAATTGGAGCATGAAGAGGATCCTCGCCGCCGTCGTGACCGTTGCTGCGGTATTTCAAGGCATTCTGGCCGAATCCGCGGCTGGAAACGTCGCCGTTCTCCGTCCAAATGAACTGGTGACCAAGCAAGTGATTTTTCCAAATCGACCGGTGGTCTACGAGCTCCAAACGGCTCCGGACCAAGCATATGAAGTCAAACTCTCGTATCGCGCCACGACGCCCAGCATATTCAAGCTGCGTATTCTAGACTCCAACGAGTTGAATGAGCGTATTCAGTACAGAAATATGCGCCGCGTATTGAACACCGAGAAGACGTTTGTTAGAGGCGTTCCTGGGAAAGTGTTCTTCGTCGAGGTGAGCGCTATCTCCAGTGCAATGACGACTCATATTGCGTGAAGGTCGCCATGCAAGTCGAAGGCATTTCTTACCGCCTCAGCAAAGAGCAAATGGACGAACGGAGAACGGAATTTGATATCCTGCTGGAAGAAGTGGTAATTTGATCGACCTGTCTGATGGAAGTAACCGAATGTGTCCTTTTTAGGTTCTCCAAGCCTTGCCTCGAAGCGCCATCATGCTCATTCTTGTGGCTGTGGCCATGTTGACGTCCATGTTTCTTTGCGTCTACCCTCACGTGCTCCAACTCGTTTCGCCCGTACATAACCCGACGAAAATCAAGTAATCTGTCATCTTACAAGAGGAGAAAGTCGGTGAGCGCCTTCCCCGATGGAACCATTCGCTCTGCTTTGATGACTTGCAAGTGCGTCTTGAGCTTCTCCTGGTGATCTTTTAGCAACTGGCTGAGCGAGTCAAACTCTTCCAGAGTCGACAAGGCATTGCCACTGATCGTCAGGGATTGCAAAGTCGCGTTGCCGATGCCGTAGACGACACCATCGACCGTTTCCGTGTCGGGCAATTTCAGCTCCTTGATCAAGTCACTCCGGTCGAGTTTCTTCTTTTGCTTCTTGGCTGCCTCGAGCTACAACGATGAGCCATGAGACATGGAGCCACGTCCTACTGCAGCTTGGATTTGAGGCTCCATCTCTGATAGTTGCTGCACTTGCTCCTCCCGTAAGTTGTACCGCGTGAGGCTTTGGACAAGCGTAAGCGCTCTGAAGTCAGGTGAGCTTCAGTCAACCTCCACGCGGAATCTACCCTTGGGATGTGATGCCATTGTTGGCGACAGATAGATGGAGCAAAGTTGAGTTGGTTGGCAGCGCAAATGCAATCGCAGCGGCTCCGTCGTCTTGGATATCATTGCGGAACAAGTTGAGCACGAGCAATTTGGTGTTTGTCTTGAGCATGTCCGCGATGGCGACGGCGCCTACTTGCAGTCTGGACCGCCGCTCCTTGGAGAGTGACGACGTACCGGCTGCTGTGATTCCATTTGCACGAAGCGAAAGGCTTGTCAGCGACGACTCGGAGGAAAGCAGTCGCGCAAAGCTTTACAACGAGTCAGGAGTCAACGAGGGAGGCTGTCTTGTACCATGTTGTATGGTCTGGCTCGCCGTCAATGACGGGAATTGCATTCCACTCGAGATGCAGCGTCTTGATGGATGGAATCGTCGGGATTTTATCGCAGACAAGTGCAAGTTGTCCGGCATTGAGTGATGCATTGAAGAGCCTTCAATGGAGTGCATTCCTTAGCCTCAGAGGGGATCCAAGACGTACTTGATTGTATGGACAGAAGCACAAGTGGACAGCGCGAGCGTCATGGTCTTGATGCTCGGGGTATCGAGCATCCAGTTGCGAATAATGATCGTGTCCACGTCAGATTCGTCGTAGCTTTGGTCTACAGTGTGCTATCAGCCCAGACCGCGGCTATGACTTGTATCTACGTAGGAGATCTTTGTCTTCTTCGTCGAGTTTGGGACATAGCTTGGGATGCGGCGCCAACCTGAGCAGCTTGCAGTACCCGAGGTAGTCTTTCCGGAACGATTTCGTCGTTGCAAATTTTTCCGTCGCTACACATCCAAACCCGCCAAACGTCAATCACAATGAGCGCTCCTGCAAGAGCATACCCTGCTGGACATCCTTGTCCTCTGAAGGCCATCGCGATGCGTTGTTTTCCACCGACCATACGCCCAACATGTCGCCTGGAAGAGGATCGGTTTCACCCAAAGCGCCGACGTTTCACTCCCGTCATCGTTTGTAAAGACACCTTTGTCATGTTTTTGGGGTACCCCTATTTTTGAAACATCTTGATTTTTGTATATTCAGGTTTTGGGTACCCGGTCCTCGAAGTTGAATTGTGCGTTGAAATGCTCTCATTTCCAAATTTTCCCTGAGGATGACATCATCGACGCTCGTCGTGGGCACTTACACGCGCAAGGAAGGCCACGTGGACGGCAAAGGCAAAGGAATTTGCACTATCAAGGTCAGCCATGAGACGGGGGAACTTTCTCTGGTCCACGTGAATGAAGGCGTCGGCGTCAATCCTTCCTTTGTGATTGCGCGAACTGCCACCGGCCATGTGATTGCAGTGAACGAAGATGCTGACGTGACTGAAAGTCATCCACAAGGCACTGGATACGTGGCGTCCTTCTCGATTGACGACGCGGGAGTTTTGACGCTCCAAAGCAAGCAACCTTCCCATGGATCGTACACGTGTCATGCCAACTTTGACCCATCGGGGCGGTTCGTCGTTGCTTCCAACTATGGCGGTGGCAACATTGCACTGTATCCGATTTCGCCAGAGGGTGTGCTCAGCCCAGCTACGAGTGTTGTGCAAATGACAGGAGCAAGTCTGGCCAATCCTCAACGCCAAGAAGCTCCACACTGCCACAGCTCAACATGGATCACCCCGACAATCCTCGCCGTTATGGATCTTGGCAATGACAAGATCATGCAGTTCACCCTGAATACTGCAACTGGTATATCCGATAAACTTCTACCTGAGACTAATCTCTCGTAGGCGTCCTCGAACCTCATGCTCGTCCTCACATTGTGCTTCCACCTGGCTCAGGACCCCGCCACATGGGAGTCCACCCAACGAAACCTCTCGCCTACGTCGTCCATGAGCTCTCGAATACACTCTCTGTCCATTCGATTGACGCAACGGATGGTCTCTCGGAACCACTTCAAATTGCATCCATCTTGCCTCATGAGCCGGCTGCTGATGGAACGACTCTGGCCGCTGAAGTTCGTGTCTCCAAGTGTGGCAATTTTGTCCTGTGCTCTACACGTGGTCCCAACTACATTGCCGTGTTACGCATCACATATCCTGCGGGCCATGTCGCGTCTCCTACCTTTGTTTCAAGCAACGGCGCCATTCCACGACATTTCCAGCTCGTTGGAGATGACCTTGTGCTCGTGGCGAACCAAAATTCCGACTCGATCTTTTCTTTCCACCTCACACCTGAAGAAGGTCTCAAGCCCACTGGTCACCAACTCAACATTCCAACACCTGTGTGTCTTTCCCTAGTGTAGAGTAATTACAGCTGATGTCATTGTTGACGAGTAAATAGACCATGCCGGCGTTTTGTTTCTTGAGGCACTTGTCAATGTGAGCTAGGATTAAATATCGATCACAAGCGAGAGCTGCATTGACGCGAGACGTTCTCTGGTGCCGTCTGTCACGCGATTGCCCAAAAGCCTTAGCCGATTGAGTGAGAACTGCTTGGCCTGAGCTTCGATGAGGAGCATCCCTTCTTCGGTTATTTGATTGAAGGAGAGGTCGACTTCGCGCAGTGTTTTGTTGACACACAGGCATCGCACACAGCCTTTGATGCCATCCGCTCCGATTGTGTTGTGCGAGGCATTGAATTCCTACAACACAAAGTTAGGCGATGCCGAATGCTCAACGACGCACGACGAGCGTTGTGTTGTGAGCCAGTTGAGCAAATAAGACCAAACTTGTCTCGCCGTTGAGTTCCACAAAGGCGAGGTCGAGTTTTTTCAGGTGCAGAGTTGTCATGACTTGTGCAAAGTATTCACATCCATCTGCTTTCATGCGGGTCTCAGACACATTTAAATGTGTAAGTCTACAATCATGATGAGTTCACAGAAGATGGTTGTCGTACGTTTGATTGTTGTCGCGAAGGGCTGCGGCCAGGCGTTCTGCACCGTGCATGCCAATGCCTGATGTAGGATACAGCTTCAAGTCGCCCTTCATGTTCAAAGACTTCAGAGATTTATTCTTGCAGAGCATGGCTGCCATGGCAAACGCGCCTTGAGTTTCCATGTGTTGTTGCTCAATATCCAGTACGGACAATGTCTTGTTAATGCAAAGAGCATTCGCCAAGGAGATGGCAGCATTGGGCCCAATATCGTTCCATCGTAGAAAAAGTTCCTCCAAGCAGCCATTGCCAGCTAAACCTTGGCTAATTGCAGCGATTCCAGACGCCCCGATCGAGTTGCCTCGCAGGTCGAGTCGCTTCAAGCATCGATTTGCGCTTAATGAGGTTGCAAATGGCTGGACTCCAGCATCGTCCAATTGGTTCCAGCTCAAATTTAGATATGTGATCGAGGTGTTGTGCTCCATAGCTTCAGCAATGGCTTTGCCACCCATCTGATGGAGGTTATTGTGTTCAAGCGAAACCTAGCCGTAATGATTAGTAAGTGCTTTGGGATATTTAGTTACAAATTTCAAGATCGAGTGGTTTCGTATTGCATCGGCGAGGCGCATGCCAGCATAATAATCGAGATGGGAGCTGTTGATAACTAGATGAGTCATGTGAACATGATGTCGCACGCGGGTGCAAATGTACACGGCTTCGTAGCTACAATCAAATCCTCATGAATGCCACACAATGGCACGTACACTTGCAAAGTGAGATGGCACAAATCTAGATGGGCATCTAGCGGCGGCACGTGGAGATCATTGAGAACTTGGGTTCTCCTGTTGACGCCCATAAGGACCGTCACGATCCAGTTGTCAAGAGGATGGGCAAACAAGTCTTTGGAGAGTGTTAAAAATTCCGACTAGAATATTTTGTCAAAAAGGTTTCAACTGGTTGAGCCTACCGTATCGTTGCCCCGCAGTTGCTGGATGTCAAGTGTGCTAACGGCGACGCAAATGGTCTCCAATGTGGTATTATTTGCCAGAGCAAGGCCAATTGCTTCACCACTGATGTCGGTAACGTCATTGTCTTGGATTTCAACTGTCTTCAGCGTCGGGCACTCAATAATTGCAGCCACAATTGCAATCACAGACTCTGAACCGAGAGCATTGTGACTCAAGTCAAGTTCGAGCAAGTGCTTGTTAGCTGGTAAGAGAGCCTACACATGTCTAAGCGATACAGGCGGCTCATGAGTCCGAATACCGAAATGATCATTCCATCCAGCTCGTTCAAGCTGAAGTGAGGTAGTTTCACCCAACGCGACATCTTGAATTTACTGATGGGTAGAGTCACACCAGTGAGATTACACTCTTCCAATGCACAAGTCGAACGTCGCAACGCATCCATTAAAGGAGGAGCATGGCTTCGATTCAGTCGATCTCGAGGTAATTGCCCAGACTGGTTACTTTCCTTGACGGGAGGAATTGTTTGGAGCTGAAGCGAGACAAGAGTGTAGTTGCGTCGAAGTGCCGCGAGGACACCAGCTTCATGAACATTTGTATTTGCCAAGTTGAGGGCTGTGAGAGTCTCGTTAATTTGCAAACAGTTGCAGAAAACTTCCGTGCTGCCTTCGCCAAGTGGATTTAGACTGAGATCGAGGTCAAGCAACATCGAGTCTTGATTTTCTTCCAAGGCATGACCGAGAAGTTTCATTCCTTTCGATGTGATCATATTGGCATGAAGTGACAAGCGCGTCAGAGTCGTATTTGTTTGCGCCATGGCTGCGAGTGCAAACATAGCGTCGTCACAAATATGATTTTTGGAGGCATTGAGTGTCAACAGAGTGTGGTTAGCGCGAACAGCTTGAAAGAGTGTCTTGGCGGCCATGCTGTCTATACCAGCTCCTTGAACATCAAGGTCCATGAGCGTTGTATTGTATGCAAAAGCCATGGTCATGACAATTGTCCATTGCTTGACGTCGAGTTTCTTCTTCCCAATCTTCAGAGTCAATGGTGACTGATTGTCATTTCGTCGAAGAAGCTTAACACGCTTTGACCAATACATGCCCAGGGACAAATGCTCTTTGAATGTGAGAAGCGGAGGATCAGGTGGGAGCTTGAACGCCAATTCCATTGCCATGGCATCGTTGTCGTTCACTGGAGGTGGTGATACAACCACTTTGGTCCATGGGAAACGCCGGGCTGTTGTCGTTTTGGCACTTTTGAAGTGTATTCGCCTTGCCATAAAGGATGGAGTGACTGGTTTTTCGTCGGCAAAGCGAACTCGCTTTTGAATAGCGTTTGTGGTGTTGATTTCATTAAGAGATGCTCCGGGATTTGTTGCAAGTCCCTTTCCTGCCGTGTCAGCCTTCGTTTTGTCGTCATTGTGTTCTCCAATACACACATTTGCCTCGTGATTCGATACCTCCTGCACCTCCTTGCTATCACTGACTTCTGGCTCCGCTGAAAGACTTTGGGACGACTGTAGCTTGTCGGCAACAGGTATTGGAGTAACATCGTTGCTCAAGTTCGAGGTGGCCACTCCTGATTTACCGTCAGATGAGTCTTGTTTCAGTAGTGGAGTTGTGTTCTCTTCGTCTGTCATCGGCGATGTTGCTAAGCCATGTCAATCGCCAGTTACATTGATGGTTTCAACGACTAGTTACACATAGGATTCGCCGAAGCGGTTTTTGGACTTTTGTGAATGACAACTTGACAAAGATCTATTCACTTAGATGGCTGTAGAGGGGGACGGCTCGACCAAGGAATTGCTTGGTACTTCTGTGTTGGCAGGCGACATCGCTGGCTTCCCTGAGGCATCAACTGACTTTTCCAACTCGATTTGCTTTTCGATTGATGCGAGGATACGACGGGCCTCGGCTAATGCTTTCTCCTTTTCGATGGCGATATCGCAAAATTGGCTGCAACGTGCTAGTTCTGCTCGACGAACTTCTATCAGAGCTAGTATTTGTTTTTGGTCTTCTCCCAAGGTTGCTTCTTCCGTTTTCCCCTCTTGAGTGCTCGTTTCCATCGCATCAAAATCTTTTTGCCACTTTGCTGCGAGTTCTCGTTGTCGTGCAGACGTCGCTTGTTCATATGCTTCGAACGCTGCTTCATCTTTAATGAAAACACCATCTAATCAATGAGCGTTCGTCAAGGGAAAGCGAAGAGGATTATACTGATTGACAGGCTGTCTTGAGCATAAGCGAACCGCTCTTGAGTCCGCGCTGCTCGCTCGGTGAGAATTGCTTTCTGTTGGGCTATAGACGCGCAACGGATTTCCTCAAAGCATCCATCAACATTACTTTCAGCATCAATCAAGTCATTCAACTTGAATTCGCCACGAACAATCTCGCCGTCCCAACTGGTGAATTCGCCCAAACCGTGTTGGGCATTATGTTTCCATTGTCCACGGTACTTTTCTCCAACGGGAGCCATATAAACCCCATGGCCGTCTCGTAAATCCATTTTGAACTCGCCTTCATATCGTGATCCGTTTGGGAAACTGTACACACCAAGACCATGGCGCTTCCCATTTACATACTCACCAGAGTAAAATCCACCAGCAACAAAATACATACATCCAACGCCATGAGGAACACGATCTAGTCAGGCGCAATAAGTCTACGCATACGACTTCATTTACCTTTGTTGAGCTGTCCATGATATTTCGATCTGTCTGACATAGTCGTGATGCCAACGAGTATGTCATCCAATTTTCCTCGTTGAGTCTCTTCTTTGAGGCGATCATTTTCGGAGTCGTTGTTTTGAGCTGGTCTTGCGTCGTCTATATTACCATCAATTGCAGTGCTGACTTCCAAACGTGCATTGGTTTCCATTCGTCGTCTCTCAATCACCGAGTTAACGCCAGAAAGTGCACTTGGGTCAATCTTGCGTCTCTCGATTCGCTAAATGTCTCTCAACGATAGCAAAAATGTAACTGTCATGTACGTTTTCCTCTCACTTTCAGGGCAAAGCGTTGTCATTTATGTCTCGTAGGACTTTCCATCGCGCGGAAGTTCCACCGCCCGCACCTTCTCTTGTAATGAAGATGCCTGAGGATTGGCGCGCTTTTTCAAGACTGCGACACCCCTGCAATGTGTTTTCTCGTTCCGGATACACTCCCATCGTCCGGATAATCTCTTTTATCCGGATGATCTTGTGCACTAACGTTTGTTTGCAAACTCGTTGCTTGTCACCGCGACGTTCTACGAAGTCCGTCTCCGCCCATCAAGATGACCACTGCCGCTCCTCCACGGAAACGGCTTGGTTCGGACGATATCATGACAAATATTTCCAACGCTGTTGATGGATTTCGCCGTCGCATCAACCCTGGAAGCGCGCAAGACCCCCCAAGTAGCCCTCAGTCTGCACCAACGACACCTGTTGCGGCTGAAGCGTCCGAGTGCAGCGTCTGTCTGTGCAGCCTGGGCTTGCTCAAATTCAAATACGTGTGCAAGAACTGCGACAAAACTGTGTGTGGTGCGCACAGCAAGCATCAAATTCCATTGCCTGCCCAAGGATTGTGGAAAGAAGTGCGTGTGTGTGACGTTTGTTACGAGAATCGATTGAAACGACGTGCGGGAGCAATCGAAGTCGCAAAAGATGCACCTGACGACTCCTCGCTAGTTGGTATCTTGTTCAGCGGCCTCGTCGACGAACAGGATGACACATTGGACGAAATGCTCTACCTCGGGTCTCTTCGCATGGGCAGTCGATCACTTGCAAGTCGCAATTTCAACCCAAATATCGCGATCTGGATTGAACGTATGGTCATGCTCACACCTGCCGAGTTGCTCTCGTTCAAGCCCCAGAAGGACAAGGACAAGGAGGACTTTTTGCTTGGCATTGGCGAAGTTCGTACATCAATCCACATGACAGACATCTTGCACATCGACGTTGACGAGAACTACCCACGTATTCTTACAATTGTTCGCTCCGACGGGAGGTACTTCTATCACGTATGGCCTTGTATTTCACGCATTCTGCTAGAATCTTCCGATTGCGAGCAAAAGACGCTGATACATGTGCCGAAATCACCAAGAAACTCCAGGAAGCCATGCAAATGTTCCAAGACGCTCTGCACAAACTCCAGCGCGGTCTTCGTCCCGAGGACAATTCTGTCACTTGTGTCACAATCCAGGACAGTCCAAGACTGGATGAACGTGTCGTTCGGCGTAACGAATCCGACGGCTCATTTGCTCTTCAGCTGTATCCTTCCTCCATCGTGCGCGTGTACGCCACCAGTCCATACGTCAATGGCGTCGCAGTCTACACGACGACAGACCTCTTGAAGCAAACACAGCGCTGCGAGAATACCCACACACTCTCGGATGATCATGAGCTGGTTGTCCACGTCGATTGCGGTATGTCTATCAGCTTACTATTTGCATGTTCATTTTCCTTCATGCGTGTAGAACGCGTGCCGACCGAAATCTGGACGACGTACCGCGAATTTTTATTGACGATCATCGCTGGAGCTACCTTGTATGCCTGGGCCGATCACCCATGGCTGACACCTTACCTGTTCGCGGCATCGCTCGGTTTGACCGCCGTGGCAGCGCTCGTCATGTCATCACATTGGCGCGTCATGCTGTCAACATGGCAATGGTGGGTACCGCAGCAGTTCAAGCTCAAGAGCATCAAAGTTGACTGCATCAAGACTGCCGCGAGCAAAGCGTTGCTTGGCAAGGATGTCCAAGTCGATCCTCGCTTTATCGACGCGTGCAAGGGAAACATGGAGGACGCCAAGCGGAAATACAGCAAGTACTTGGCTTGGCGAGAGGAAAACGCGATCGATACAATTCTCCTGCGGCCGCATCCGCATTTCAAAGTGGTAAGAAGCGCTGCTTTTGTCGTATTTGGTGCTGACAACGACGTGGCTGTGTAGATCAAGGAGTCGTTCACTCAAGTCACACACAAGCACGACAAGCAAGGACACATGATCGCGATTGAATTGCTTGGCAATTTGAAGAAAGGTATGCAGGTATGTCGCGTCCTCTCCGACACGATCCTGACTGAGCTTGTCTTAGCATTTCCTCTCGCATGGCATTACCGAGGAAGACGTCGTGGTCCATTATGCCTTCTACAATGAGTTCATGTGGAGGGTTTTGGACCCTCGGCCGCATCCTGACGGCTTGATCTTCAAAATCATCGACATGCAAGCATTGTCCATGGGCGATTGTGCGAGCGACGTCGTGAATTTCGCCAAGAAATGCTCTGCCGTCGGGGAACAATACTATCCCGAGCGACTCTACAAGATCTTTATCGTGAACCCACCGTCATGGTTTAACATGGCATGGAAAGCTGTCTCGCCCATGATCAACCAGAAGACACGAGACAAGATCCACGTCGTCCGCGGCCAGAAAGAGATCCAAAAGGCGCTCCTTGAGTACATTGACGCCGAGAATCTGCCAGAAATCTACGGCGGCACGTGTGCCTGCTCTGGCGGTGGCTGCTTGACCGACTCACCCGATGAACTCCTCCTCCGCGACTATGTCGACAAGCTCAACAGCTACGTCGACTGCACAGAAGAACTCAAACGACTCGAAACTCGCACAGAGAGCAGCTCCGCGCCAGTTGCGAAGCCCGCGACGACAACTCCAACGACTAAACGTAAATAGAGACATCATTTCCCCTGCCCCTCGCGTTCGTCGCGCAGTCTTTGCGCATGGATTTCCGTTGACTTGCACTCATCAAGGTGATGTGCTCATGACGCATCCCTCTGGTTGGCTTAAAAAGTTTGCGTTATCTTTGTAGACAGACGACAATGCACGTGGTGAAGCGCACAGCCGGTGGCCAAATGATGCGCCGTCTTGGCATGCAAGCAGCCTTTGTACGGCGAATGACGCATGATGCTCGAAACAAAGGCATCGTGACATTGCCAGGCCTGGATCTCCAGCTCGGTGGGTCGCTCAGTGAGGTACAAGTCACGTATGAGCAATGGGGAGACCAGACACTCGGCGACGACCGCACGATAGTCATCTTCCCGTCCTTCTCCCATTCGTCCCATGCAGCTTCGAACCGTGATGACCCTCGTCCAGGCTGGTGGGAAAACATGATCGGCCCTGGGAAAGCGATCAATACGTCTGTCTTCCGTGTCATCTGTCCGTCGGTTCTCGGTAGTCCCTACGGCTCGACGTCGCCGTTGAGCATTGATCCATCGACTGGCAAGCCATTTCGAGCGTCGTTTCCACAAATCACGCCCGCCGACATGGTAAGTTCCTTGTTCCATACGTAAGGACCCGATGCGTGTTGTAGGCTGCTGTGCATTCCAAACTTCTCGATCATCTTGGCGTTTTCCGTGTCCATGCTGTCATCGGCGGTAGCATGGGCGGTATGCAGGTACATACCGACTGCCACTCATCCAGTTCTCTAAGTCGAAAACGTCCTCGTAGGCGGTGCAATTCGCGTCCATGTTTCCTGAACGATTGGATCGACTCGTTGCTATCTCCTGCACGGCCCAGACGACGCCAGGCACGGTTGCGTTCCGCCGCGTTCAACGTCTCGCCATTCTCTCCGATCCTGCTTACAACGTACTGCGCGTCTCCCTTGCTCCGATGTGAGGTTCTCTGTAGGATGGCAACTACGAGCCTAGTCAACCGCTCGCTGGCATGCGTGTAGCTCGTGAACTAGGCATGACATGCTATCGATCGCGGGAAGAGTTTGATTCTCGCTTCGACTGGCGTCCGTCGGGCCCTCCTCACTTCAAATCCGTCACGTTTGACGTGGAAAACTACATGGAGTACCAGGTAGAACGCGCACTTCCCCCTCCATCTTCACATCTTTCTTGCGGCAGGCGGCCAAGTTTGCTCGAGTCTTTGATCCAAATTGCTACTTGGTTTTATCCAAGGCGATGGACTTGACCAATGTCGGCTACGGCTACAGCAACTTGGCGGAAGGCGTCGGTCGCATCAAGAGCGATACGCTCATCGTTGGCGTCAACCAAGACTTGTTGGTGCCGCCGAACGAACAAGCGACAATTGTAAGGCTCATGCTGTCGTCGTCGAGCTCACTACGATGTCACTAGGCGAATATTCTCGACTCTTTCGACGTCCCAGTGACTCTCAGACTGCTCGACTCCAAGTACGGCCACGACGCCATGTTCCATCCACAGGTAGACAACTCGATGGAATCGCGAAGTCGATGAACGTCGTTCCGTAGATGCAAACTGTGATTTTCGCGCCGTTGGTGAAGGAACACTTGGAGAAAGGTCTCGAGTCGCTCTTGGACCATGAACATCAACGATACAGCAGCTTGTAACGCATTATTTACACCTTGTGGACGTCGTCAATAAGTCGCCAGAGTTCGTTGGCGACGTCAAATGCATTGTGTGGCTCTTTGAGCTCAAAGCTCTCGACGTGTTTCCGCTCGGGGACATGGATATCTATGACAAACATGACGTCAAGCAAGGGAGATCGATCGTACTTCCAGCAATGTGTTCGCTTGCAAAGTCCCACTTGATGCCCGTGATGGACGCGTAGAGTGCAATCGTTTGCCTAGATCGAGACATCGTGAGAGGAGTTTTGAGGTGTGGAGATGACTTGAGTCGAGGAATGTCTTTTTCTCGAGCTGCGCATTCCTCGGTGTATCGTTGCTGCGCCAAATCGTACTGTGCTATCAAGTTTTCAATGTTGGCTTCCGAAACGAGCTGTTCTTCCTTGAGTTCGTGGAGTTTGTGCTGCAATTCATGCTTCAGTCTGTCGAGATCTTGGATACGTCGAAGCATCTCTTCGCTGTTATCTCTCTCGTCTTCGTATTGTTGAATACGCTGGATTTCAGCCATCATATCTACACATTCCACGTTGTCGAATAAACGAAGTCAACAAGTGTACCTGTGACTGTTTGCCTTGCTGATTTCTGCTGGTCGTTCAATGCCGTCCGCAATCCTTCGTACTTTGACTTGATCTGAAACAATCGCTGGCCATCTTTCAATCCTTTATCAAAGACAGCGCTGATTTCCTCGCAAAGTCCCTTGGCTTCTTCCCAGCTTAACTCCGCCGCGGCCGGCGCAGATGTTGATTCCTCCATGTCGTGATCCATTCTTCCAACTTTGATTTGGAAATTCAAAACATTCCCCGGATAATTTATCCGGACAAAATAGACCGCCCGGATAAATTGAAATATCCGGATAGACAGGCAAGGTATCCGGTAAATCACGTGATTATCCGGATATTGCGTGCATGGTTTATTTCAACAGGCATGACTGGCAAAGCCGAGATGGCGCTGACGATTGCCGACTTTGTCAAGGCTTCGTCGACGGAATTGTCCGCCCACATTGGTGTTGACAGTGAAACAGGCTTGTCAGTATCAGGATTGACCCATCAGCAGAAGCTACCGACGGAAACGCCGTTCTTGTCGCTCACTTGGAGCAAGAAAGGCAAGAAGTTTGTCGTGACCGAGCAAACGCTTGTGGATCTCTTGACAGTGTATGGTCCAGTCAAGCAAGTCATCATGGGAACAGGCTCTCGAAAGACTGCAATTGTGGAATTCGAGAACGCAAAAGACGCCGAAGCTGCACGAGCTGCATTGGATGGACAAGTTGTCGGTGGGAAGAAGTTCCACGTTGAGCTTGCCATGCTGCGCAAAGCTTACGAGGTATGCAAGCTCGCTCTGCTTGATGAAGATATGATTGTTGATTGCAGGAAGCATGTAGCTTTAGCCGAGTGCCAAATTACGACAGTGCAAGGCGAGAGATGGATCCTGCGACGTTTGTACCAGGATTGCTCGTCTACAAGGACTTCATCACTGAGGAACAAGAAACAATCTTGCTTGACGAACTAGACAAGAGCGAATGGAAAAATGACGTCCGTGCGCGGCAAGTGCAGCACTTTGGTTACGTCTTCAACTACAAAACCCAGTGCGACAGCGACTTGCATCTCGATTGAGATTGAGGGACTCTTTGTAGGAAATGCGATCCATCCACGCCGCTGGATGCCATGCCAGCATTCTGCCGCAGTCTCATCGATCGAATGCCGCCTACATTTGATGGAATTCCAGACCAAATCACTGGTAGGATGTCGCCACCACTCCAGTCCTTGATGAGCTTGGTCGTAGCAAACGAATACCTGCCAGGACAAGGCATTTCCGCGCACAGAGACACCCATTCTGCCTTCACAGCGTCGATTGGCACTCTCAGGTGTCCTAGTTCTCCTTGACGGCGACTGAGCTTTCCATTGTAGTCTTGGCCATGCTAGCGTGATGGAGTTTCGGCATCCAGACGATGGTCGCTGCGAGTCTTTCCTCATGGAGCCACGGTCGCTCTACATCATGACTGGTGCCTCCAGATATCAATGGACACACTGCGTCCAGCCGCGAATGTTTGACGTGATCGACAACGAAAAAGTCATGCGCCAACGCCGAGTGTCCATTACATTTCGAAAGGTGCACTGCCGCCTCTGTTTCTTGTGCTAAGAGCAGCGTAGTTGCAAACCTCTCCATGCACATGCCCGTATCCCGACCAATGCGACTCGCAAATGTTCCAAACGAATGGCGATGACAAGATGTACCCGACGCTCATTGAACAGCGATACGTCCATGACTTTTACGAAACCATTGCCGACCATTTCAGCAGCACACGGCACTCTCCATGGCCTCGTGTCGCTGAATTTGTACATAGCTTACCACCCGGCACGCTCATTGCCGACGTTGGTAGTTCCATCAGCTCTTTCTCTCGTCTGTAATTCCTCTGGCTAGGATGCGGCAATGGAAAATACATGAAATGCGTTGAGCCACCAAGTGGTTGCGTCGGTGGAGATCGCAGCGAAAGGTAGAAAGAGCAGTCTGGAGTCTGCGCTGACGTTTGACTGTGTAGTCTTGTCAAGATTTGCAAGTCAAGGGACTTGAACGTCATGGTCTTGGACGCTTTGGTCGTACCGCTTCGGTGCAATGCGTTTGATGTCGCCTTGTCCATCGCCGTGCTGCATCACTTGAGTACATTAGCACACCGCTTGCAAGCCGTCAAGGAACTCCTCCGTGTCCTCAAAGTAGGAGGCCGAGGCTTGATTTATGCATGGGCTCAAGAGCAGACTGAGGTAGGTTGTCTGCATGATCCTCCTTGCAAATTGGTGTTTCACGTAGGATTCACGGCGGTCGTTCGACTCACACAAGCAGGATTGCATGGTCCCATGGAACCTTGACAAGCGCTTTGCCAAGGACGAGTCCACAACTGTCGTCCAGCGCTATTGCCACATGTTCAAAGAGGTTCGTCGTTGGTAAACGTCGACTAACTGGACTCAAATGGAGCGCAGGGCGAGTTGGATGCGCTTGTGCGCATGTGTGGGAATGCGACGATCGATGAGTCGTACTATGACCAGGACAATTGGGCTGTTCTCTTCACCAAGACAAGCGACTGAGTCATGAAGGATGTCAACTTTGATAGCACAATAAGCTGTATTTTAGAGAGCAACGTGGCGGGAATAAGTGTTATACAAAGAATGCATTCTTCTTGGTCGGTGCTTCCGCCGGGGTTTCCATCGGTTCGTACCCTTCTCTCTGGGATGGACTCACGGGGCTCTTCGTTTCATGCGACGATGAATCATGCACTGCGATTGAAGACGGCCGACTAAAGCCAGACAACATGGGCGTTGAGGTAGACCTACAATAGTTTGTCATCATTTCCATTGACGCTGGAAATTGTACTTGGGCTGGGCTGGCGCTGGTGTTTCTTCTGGTCGAGTTGGTGCCGTGCGGCAATAGCAAGCAAAGAGATCGCCTTCTCCCTGGAAAAACAGTCGCAGGTTATGGCATTGGCATGGAGAGAGATGAAATACCTCCTGTTGGGATAGTTGAGTGCGGCGTTGCTGGATAATAAAGTCATAAGTAGTGGTTTGAAGCATGTCTGTAGAGAGGGGTTAGAGGTCAAAGACACTGATCGAGTGGAGGATTACAGAGTCGAATATGGAAGAGGACGAGCATGCCAATGTGGTAGAAAGACGGAAGGAGGATAGTCAAGTAGACACCAACAACTGCTCGGACAGCAGTGAGATTGAAGGCATAACTACTCCAGAACGTTAAAGATCTTCCAAGGATGTGGATAATACCTCTCGCAGAGTCCATCAGCGTTGACTTGTTGACTGCCAGAGCATCCATAGCTCGAAGCAGCTATACATTACGATGTAACTTTTGGATAAGATTGACACGGTACCATGCACGAGGACGGACGAGGAGTCGGAAAAAGCTTTGACAAATAGGTAGATCCCGACGACAAATTGAACCGTCGTGAGGACAAGAATCGCCGAGATGAGCAAGAAAAAGTATCGGTAGTTGTGTTCACCAATGCAGTTGTTGAGCCATTTGCAATGGTGGTCAAACGTCGCGACGCATTTCTCGCAAATGCGGCAATGTCTTGATTTCTTGTCGACGTACTGTGTACAGACGTTGCAGAAGAGGTGATCTTCCGTGACCTGATGGTGCTGCAAGTCCACTTGATTGAGTACATTTCTGTCTGAGGGATCGATGGACGTCGTGATTACCGTGAGCGAGACGCACGCGATGGCAGAGATCCCGTACACCTACACAAAGGATAAAGATGGAAGGAATGCTTCGTTTCGTACCACACCGGTGGCGATCGCAGCCGATTTTGCCAGGAATGGCACAAAGAATGCATAGAAACCTCCGACAAGGATTGGGAACGCAATCCACGCCGTCACCTGGAAGATATCGAACGGCACTTGGAACCCATTCCGCCGCATAGCTTGAGGGCTCTCTCCCTAATGAGAGTAATGGAGAAACCAAACCAGATCAGCCAATCACAGGCGTTGACCTTTGGCGCAACAACTATTGTACAATACTGTATTGTATTGCAATACATTGCAAGTAATGGTCCTGTCTAACAATACTATTGTATTACAATTATTGCTGAGACAATACAATACTATTGCAATATCCGGTCATTCGGATATGTGAAATTCGAGATTTGTTCGAATCTGCGCGCGAAGTTGTCCATGTCGGTGGCATGTACGTCCATTCTAGCCTCTATGCAATACAAAGAATGAAGTGGTTGGTGTGTAGTATGGCAGCATCCTTTTGTTGATGTGTTCAAGCACGTGGGAGCCGTCCGAATGGAGATCCTCAGCCGTGGAGATGTCGAGCAATTGATGGACAAACACATTCGCAAGACTGTCTACCGACTACGCGGCAAGATTGCAGCGTCCAATTTCTTGCGCATCCCGAAAGACATGCATACGATCCCGAGTTTGCATCTCACAGGTCGTTTTGTGTACGTTGAACTGCGACAGATGCAAGGCGACTCCATCACGTTTCACCTCGACATTGTGACCAAGAAGAAAACGATGCTCCGACTCACGTTCAGCTCCATGTACTCTACGACACGAAGCATGGGAATCAACCTACGCGTTCCTCTCACGTTCGTCTCCTTCTCTCGCGATTGCAATGACTTTATCATCGTAGATTGGCCAACAAGTGGACAGTGCTCGCTTTGGACATGTTTCAACTCCTCGATCTGCACACCTCCGTGTCGTACAACCGTGAAGGATACGAAGCCCTCAAAGCTGTTTTACTCTGCTCTTCCATGTACGTGCGAGGGATCTACACATCCAACATCTTGTACTTGCCAGAGGTATCATCAACAGCTTCCATTCCTTCTTCACCCGATGGACTAGACGCTTCCGAGAGCCATGCAGTTTCCAGTCGTGAAATCCATCGACGAAAACGGTTCCGCGTCATGGAATGCAGCCTACGACTGGCGCTGGCTGCCTCAATCGCCCAAGGAACCCAACACTCCCATCTCTGCTTTCCTTCGATTCGACAATCCTTCCAACAATCAACGCGACATTCGAGCTGACGACGCCGTGCGTCCGCCATCTCTCGCTCTCGAGATCCCCGTACGACTCCCTTCCCTTGTCACTCTGAAGCTTGATTTCATCGTAACCTTCTAGGAACCATCGCCGTCTTCGTCGCCCTCGAGGACAAAGAGCCCGTCGCCGCCACCGCCGGCTCGTCAGATTATCCAAGATGATGGCGAAAGCCAGCTCCATGCCACGAGACTCCGTGTGCTTCACCAAGTAGGAAACGAACCCTTACAAATTGTCGTCATGGAACTTGTCTAGGCTGATGCGATTCTCAAGAAAGCTGGCATTCAACCGACGTCAGTGCCGCCACGGGCGTACAAACACACGACGTACAGCCGCCCAGCCAAGAGTCAGACCATTCTGTCGTCGCCAGTGCTGACTCTTGACCGCGTCGTCGGCTTTTCCTCTGCGTCGCGCGACTCTGTCGTCTACGGCGCGAGCTCGTCGATATTCTACAACGCGTGTGAATCGACGCTCGTGGTTGGAAAACTCATCGACAGTGGTGGCGTCACGACCCTCCAGCAAGAATTGCTCCTTGGCCACACGGATGTCATCACCGCCATGGCGTTCTCGCCGTCAACGGGACTTGTGGCATCTGCTCAAAGCGGCTCGACGCCTTGCATTCGCCTGTGGCGCTCTGGGCTTTGCACTGCAATGGTGCAAGCGCATGCGCTTGGCGTACACACGCTCGCCTTGTCGCCAGATGGTTCCCGCATGTGCGGCGTCGGCTATGATGCCAAACGCCGGACGCAGCTCGTCGTATGGGACGTCAGTGCGTCGCCGCCCGTGGTAGTCGCCAAGCAGCTCTGCGACTATGCGATTGCCAAGATCAAGTTTGCTCCTCATGAAGACGATCGCTTGGTCTCGTGCGGCCGAGAGAGCATTCGCTTTTGGCGTGTCAAAGCTGGCCATCTACCAGGATGTCCCGTTGTGCTCCATGAATACGCCCGCGATCATATCTTCACGGACGTCGACTTTGACCCGGTGGCGGCGCACCACGTCAGTCGAGCTGGCGATCGTCCTGTGTACGTGTCGTCGTCTCATGGCACGGTGCTTGTGATCGGCTACGATTCCATGCTCCTGACTTGCGTCTACAAACTCCACGACGGTCCCATTCGATGCCTCCGCGTGAACGAAGGGTTTTGCGTCACTGGCGCCGACGACGGCTACGTCCGCGTCTGGCCTCTCGACTTTTCCGATTTCTACATCGAAGCTCAGCACGACGCCAGCGTCCAAAGCATCGACTTGTCGCTCGATGGCCTCCATGCGTTGATCGGCTGTGTGAATGGCACGATCGGCGTCCTCGACTTGACGAGCCAGCAGTACAAGACTGTCGTCCGAGCGCATACGCAAGCCATCACTGCGATTAGCTTGAGCCCACGTGGAGACGCCGCCGTCTCTACGGCGACCGACGGCACGATTCGCGTGTGGGACGTCTCAACAGGCATCCAAACGTACGAGTTCAAGACGGCCGACTCGATCCCGACGGCCATTGCGTTTCATGAAAGAGCCAACGGAACTCAACTCCTCGCCGTCGGTTTTGCATCCGGCGTCCTTCGCATCGTCGACATGCAATCGATGCAAATCCTAGAGACGTACCAGCAGCATGGCGGCGCTGTCGTTGACGTTCAATATGGCCGAACGGCGTGCTATTCCACGGGCGTCGACCAACAGCTCTGCTGCTACCAAGCGCAAGCAACAACGGTGCACATGGTCCACTGCGGGTTTCCCCCAGACAAAGGTCGCTTCTGTCTCGACCTCGGCCTCAAGTTGCTCGCGCTTCCTGGGAAAGATTCGCGCTCCATTGAGCTCCGTGACATGTATTCCCTGCGTCTGCTTCGCGCCGTGCGCCATAAAGACCAGCAGAAACACCACCAGCGCTTGAAGCTCGTCGGGTTTGTCCAAGCGCAGCTCGTCGCCATGGACGCCGTCCACCGCGTGCTCTTTTGCTGCCCGACGACCGGGAATATCCTCAAGATGTATCCGCCGCTCACGAGCGGTCCTGCCAGCGCTGTCGTGTTTACACCCACGGGGCGCTTTGCAATGGCCGGACGCATGGACGAGTCGATGCTTCACGTCGTGCGGCTCGAGACATCGCAGCAGCTACGAGCGACACAAGTCTTTCCCGGCCATTCGACTCCAATTCAGCTCATGGAGATGAGCTCAGATGGGAGAACTCTCATGACTTGTGGCGCGACGTCGGCGTTGTGCTTTTGGAAGTACCAATGTCCTCTCGAGACGACTGACGACAACAATGATCGCAGTGTCGTGGTCGAGGACGACAGCGAGCTCTACGATTTGCACCATCAAGCGCTTGACGCTGACGAAGACGAGCCCAACACTGAGATCCCAACTCCAATCGAACCACCGACAAAGCACCGCGACGTCTTGCCGACGTCAGAATCGTTGACGTGGCAAGTTGGACACACAGTCGGTTGGAACACGTCGGCGCGGTCGCCTGTCGTGTGGTCTGCGCCTTTGAACATGTTCCTGTCGGCAGCAGGGACGACTCTCTTGCTCGAATCTCCTGACCAAATCCAAGAACGCCAGCAGCTTCATACGTCCGACATCCGTGGCTTGGCTCTCTCTCCTGACGAAAGCGTCGTCGCAAGCTTTGACTTGGACATTGTCTGCGTCTCCAAACTCTCGCCGTGCTTGTCCATGGCGCAGTTTCAATGGCCGCGTGGAACAACGGCTGCCTTTGTCTCGTTTGGTCGAGCGTCGAGGCGGCATTTGCTCGTCGGTGTCGCGACAACTTGTCAAAGCACGACGTTCCTTGTCTGGGACTTTCAAGGCAACAGCGTCGTGGCTCAAGCGACAATTCCCTCGACGACGACGACAAACGTCGCGTGGTTTTATCCAAGTAACGAAGACGACGAGAGCGGCACCGACGACAGTGGCTTGACGTTTTGTTCTACTGCGCCATTACAAGGCTGGCGCATCGATGCCGACGCCGGTGTCTTGGTTCCATTTGATCTTCTTGATGCGTGTCCTGCTGCGATCGGAGCCACGTCCGTGCATACGTCGGCCAGCATGTCGTCGCATGTGCTGTATTATGACGCCACGGACAGGACGCTGGCCTTGATCGACCACTCGAATCGAGCGATCGCGGCGATCACGCCATTCCACAAGCGCCACGTCGTCACCCATCTCGAGTGGTTGCGGGATTTTGTGGTTGTTGCCACGCAAGGAGCGTCCTGCATTTGGATTTACTCCATCGACGTCGACACTTGCACGCTGCATGTGCACACGTCGACAACGGCAGACGAGTTGGAAATCCACGCTCTCCGTGTCAACGATGCGATTGTCGACATGACGTGGCATCACGACAGCGGCTCTGGCCTTGTGCACACCAGCGGCGGAGCGCTCTGGTACATCGAGGCAGCCTCCCATTCCAAGCAACTCGTCCGCCATGTCCACACGACGTCAATTGCCGCTGTCGCCGCGTCTGTCGAAGTGGTCGTGACAATTGCAAACCACTGTGTGCGGCTGTGGGATGCCAACAACCTCCGCGAAGTCGCATCACATGACGCGACGATTCCAGTGAGTTGTGTCGATGTGAACGGCGCTGGGTGCGTCGTCGGCTATGCTGACGGCTCGTTTCAAGTCTTTGACGTGGCCCTCTCCCTCGTCCATGCTGGTGAAGCGAGCTCGTGGCAACTTGTCGACCACGTCGTTGGTTCGTCACAATCCAGCGACAGTTTGCCTCGCCCTGTGCATTTCGTTAAGTTTGTCGGCGACTCGGCCAGTTTCTTGCTCGCGTCTGTGTATGGCGACTGCGCTATCTTCCACATACCAACCCGGCGGCTCCAGTACATTGCGTTGCCGTTTGGTCGACTCAAGATGGCGCCATCGCCGCTGAGTTCACAGGTTCCATCCATTGTCGATGGCACATGTCTCGGTCTCGTTACTTGCCGTGGCCACACCACGACTTGGGCAGCGGTGTGGCAGTCGACGCAGAGTTCCAAGTGCTATGTGAACGTCTTTGCGAACGTGTCGACGGCGCAAGACGCATGGGAAATGGTTGAAACTCCTCGTCGCAATGCTTGTGCCGTTGTCTCCCCTGAAGATGCAACCATAATGGTGTATCCATCCCATGGAGTCCTCGAAGGACGATGCTTTGAGCAGCGCGAAGTTATGTTCCGCATCGTTGTCGATACGATTCCTCAAGCGATGGCTTTGCATGGCTCGTACGTCTTGTGCCACGCGAGCGATTCGTTATGCTTACTCGACCTCGCTCATGATCGAGTCCACCAAACTGCTCAAGGAACACTCCAGCCACATGCCCATGTTTGTGCTACGTCGAAAGCAGTCTACGCCGTCGAGGAGAACCGCTTATCGATCATTGAGATGAATGCAGTAAGGAGAGAATCCACGGCTTAGAGACGTTGTATTACATTGCACTACTGCTGCTTGTTGCAATGACTTAGTTGGGCAATTCACCGCAGTCTTCAATAATCACAGGGACACTAGATGAAAGCCATGTTAGCTCATCGTAAGACACGGAATCAAAGACGTACCGAGTGGCGCCGCTGTTGCTGCCTTGGGCTTCCATGGTTTCCAACACGTCCAAGCCTTCAATGACCTTGCCAAAGACAACGTGGGCCTTGTCCAACCATGGGCAGTCCACAGTGGTCAAGAAGAACTAGGCACATATAAGAGATGGTTTTTCAGAGGGGGGCATACTTGCGAGCCGTTCGTGTTGGGACCGGCGTTCGCCATGGACAAGATACCAGGACCTTGGTGCTTCAACACAAAGGCTTCGTCCTTGAACTTTTCGCCGTAGATGCTTTCACCACCCGTGCCATTGCCAGCCGTGAAGTCGCCGCCTTGGCACATGAAGTTGGGAATGATACGGTGGAACTTGGAGCCCTTGTAGTGCAATGGTTTGCCAGATTTGCCCACCCCAGCTTCGCCAGTGCACAATTGGCGAAAGTTTTCGGCCGTCTTGGGGACCTTATCGGCGCGAAGCTCCATGACCAATCGGCCAGAAGACTTGCCGCCAATGTTGATGTCAAAGAACACCTTGGGGTTGGCGGTCGTGCTGCTGAAGCGGCGGAACACACGGGAAGCGGATTGCATCTTTGAGACTTTGGTGCCAATCGAATTCCACTTTCCGGATAGGATAAAAATTAACCGGCACTACCGTACGCTCAAATGTACAGTACAAACGATACAAATACAATATTGTACGATGTGCGTACGGTCAAATTGAAGCGAATCAACATTCATCAACTTTTACAGTGCTCGACATATTGAAATTAAGGGGGTTACAGTGCAAAGATCACTGTTTTTTCCAATAAAGTGATATTTTTTCTCTGTATTTATACTTGCAATTTGTATTGTATGATTTGAATTTACCTCTCAATGGATATCACAGAGCAGTTTGCACTGTGGATTCATTGTCCAATCAAACGCTAATAAAATAGAGAAACCCGCCCAATGATTTATCCCAGCGCTACACAAAGGAAAACGTAGTAGAAAGCTAATCTAAACTCCCTTACCAGGCACTCATAACTAAGAAACAGTGTTCAGTGTGACAGAGGCAGGCTAGAATCGCAGTACATTTAAATTAGTTCTCACATCATTCGAAACTCACGTTCAACTGCATAACAGGTTGAATGAAAAACCACACACATGTTAACTCGTTGCATGTCGAGGGACGATATGTAGTCTACAACTCAACACGCTGATTGCTAGCCATATAGAAAAGCGTCTACTTTCAGCATTTTAACTGACACAATACATGTAGAAGAGTTGGTGCTGGTCATGTAACTTGTACTACTCTGTTCCGAAATAATTGCTACGGTTGTGTTTGGATTGGCGGAATTTTTCCAATTGCACTTGCATCGAGCAAATGATTGGTTGATGAAACAGCGCAAACTCTTGGCTTCGATTGGCTGTGTTTTGATCGCGCCAATTCGATTTGTGTCAGGAGATTTATGGCTCCAAAGTGAGCAATCTCGAATTCAGAGAGTCTTTTTGTTTCGCCAGAGGACCATTAACGATTTCTACATCTCACAAGCATATTATCCTTGGTCCCTGTCGACCTGCGCGTGTTCTCGTCCATTCAATGCCCGCCAACTCGTCTGCCGTACAAGAACAGTTGAAGAGAAACCTCACAGGCGAGGAGAGATTGAAAGCCCATGAAATGCTGCTCAGCGCCATGGTGGATGGGCGACTTCCGTATGGAGCAGTGTCTGAGACTGCCAGCTACTTCAACTGCCACCGGACAACCATATCTCGCTTTTGGTCTCGTGCAAAGAGGTCTTTGCTTCGCGGCGATCTCGTCACCGACATAGCGGCGAAAAAAGAGGTAATAACCTTTCAAATATAATATTTTGACGTTAAATATTGATTTCGATGGATATCAGTTCTAAGAGGTACTCTACTTTAGGAAACTCAGGTCGACCACGTCAACGAACTGCTGAGGCGATCGAAGTTGCGATCAAGCAAGTCGAACATCAAGACCGTCAAACACTGCGCACTCTCGCTGCAAAGTGTCACATTCCCATGACGACCATTGTGAGACATATGAAGGAAACGAAGAAACTGAGGCAAGATCAAGCATCATCAAGCCGACATTGACTGACGCCAACAAGATGCAACGCCTCCGCTTTTCTCTGGGATTTCTTCGACCTGGGCCGATCGGAACCCATTCTTTTGCCGATATGCACAATGTCGTACATATCGACGAGAAGTGGTTTTGGTTGGCCAAGGTCAAGAACAAGTACTACGTCTACGAGGACGAGGAGCTCGCCCTGCGTACCGCCAAGTCCAAGTCGTTTGTCACCAAGGTGATGTTTTTAGCGGCAGTGGCCCATCCTCGTTACGACGCCCACACAAGACGTGTCTTCGACGGAAAGCTCGGCATTTGGCCGTTCGTTCAGCGTCTTCCAGCTGTCTGGAACAGCAAGAATCGTCCAAGGGGGACCATGGTCACGACCCCACAAAATGTCGACTCTACCGTGTATCTGAAGTCCATTTACGAGAACGTGCTACCAGCAATCATATCCAAATTTTCCCGCGCTTCCTTGCGGACTGGTGTGGTGATGCAGCAAGACAATGCTGGTCCCCACAAATGCTTGTCAACTGATGTGTTGCAGTTGAGAGGTGTGCAGAATATCACCGTGTCAAACCAACCCCCCAACAGTCCAGATTTCAATGTTCTCGATTTAGGATTTTTTAACGCTATTCAGAGTTTACAGCACCAAAAGAGTATGCGTTCGATAGACGAACTCATTGGTGCTGTGGAAGATGCTTTTATTGAGTTGCCAGTAAATACTCTGGCAAAGACATTTGTGACCTTGCAAAAGGTTCTGGAATGCTCCTTGGACGTGCATGGCGGTAATAACTTCAAGATTCCTCACATGAGCAAGGACGCATTGATTGGAGATCTATCAACGTTTAATGTTCAGTGCTCGCCCGCGATCTACTCCAGTGCCATTCACCATCTCAATTCCCATGATCAAGTAGGGTAATAATAAAATACTTGTTTGATTTTAATTCATCGGCAGTTTATGAAATTTGAAGGTTCAATACAAAAAGCAAGATATTTCGTGACATTTACGTATACTTTATTCAAGTATAAACATCGTAGCATTCTTTTTGGATCAGAGTAGTATTAGTTTAGCAACGCAATCTCGAATAAAGGACTGATACTAAGGAATCAACAATCATCTTGTCTCCTTAAATGTGTGATTTATGATCTCTACGGGATTTTAAACACTTCGGAGTATCACGAGGCCGTATGTGATGGCATAGCTTTATCGCCCTTCGTCCATCCCCTCAGAAATGCTGTAATCGCTCTGTTGTTGGTTAACAGTAAACTCAGAGAAATAGGAGTAAATTCATCGTAATTTATTTGGTCAGTTGTCATCATTATTGCTAGCACAGACGTGCAAGAATTCGTTGTAGCTCGACAAGCATGAGCGTGAGATGAGGGAGCTCTGACAACTCGCACAACATTGATATACGCCTCCATATATATAGCCAATTGAAACTACACCATTTGCCGGTTTAGTTCGTTTAACTTGCGATATATTTCGTATCATTTGCAATATATTTCGTATCAGTGCAATATATTTCGTATGACTTGCATTTAATTTCGTGGTCGGCGACGAAAATCGATTTATATTTCGCATGACTTGCATTATATTTCATACCTCTTGCATTTAATTTCGTATTTTTTAGCTTATATTTCGTATCACGTGCATTTAAATTCGCAGAAAAGAGAAAAAGTACATAGAAAAATTAACAAAAAATTGTTATCGACCTCATAAGAAATTGATGGGACACTTCAATCACCATATAAGTCAATGCGAGCATCAATCAAGCTCGGCAGAGTTCATATGCGCTTGCCCGTCGCAAATTCATAGCTCAAGCCAACACTGCAACACATGTGAAACTTCATATCTCAATAGGACGTTGAATATATTTTGCATTACTACGAATTTAAATGCACGTGATACGAAATATAAGCAAAAAAATATGAAATTAAATGCAAGAGGTATGAAATATAATGCAAGTCATGCGAAATATAAATCGATTTTCGTCGCCGACCACGAAATTAAATGCAAGTCATACGAAATATATTGCACTGATACGAAATATATTGCAAATGATACGAAATATATCGCAAGTTAAACGAACTAAACCGGCAAATGGTGTAGTATAAATATGGATTGGACAAAATAGAAATGCCAGTGCAAGCCACACTGTAAATTCTGAAGACAATACATTTAACTTACTACAAGCACGAATGCATCCCGTGGGGTTTGCCGCACAAGAGAGCGATCTAATGCTTCCATTTGCTGCTTGGATCCACTCTGGATGGTGCGGATGGCAAAAGAAGGATGTGGCAGGCGGCCAATGTGACGTGGAAGCAGTTTGAATTGGACTTTTGGACACAGCACTTGAGTTGCCAAGCCGGCACACAGCCAGTGCGGCTGGCTTCTGTCATCAAGGCAGATCCAGTACGGCGTGCTGTCGACGGGCGTTGCCGGGCAAGTTGTGTTGACTGTGATATGCACCCAATCTCTTTGGCGCACCTTGGATGTAGCTGGTAGATCGAGCTCGACCACGAGTTGAAATTGATCTTGAGGTGGCACCGTTGACAACGTAAATGGGAACATGACATCATGTGAAACGAGAGTAGTTTCATCGTCTAGTGACGAATAAGAGAACCGCCATTTGAGATCAGTCGTGTCGCGGTCGTAGGCTGAATCCACGTTGACGAGGAATGCTGCATGAATAGTCCCGGAAGGCAAGATGCGCATTGGATTCAACTGTTTGTTTGGGTTTGCAACCACCTACAGCAATGCTAGTGCAACACAACGCGGCAATGCATACCTTCAGATGAGGATGATGCTTCTCACTATCCAGGAGATTCATTTCTTCCTTGTTGACAACCCAAAGCTCGTACGAAGCTGGATGGATTACAATGCCCATGCGATCGTTGCACCGGACATCCAACTGAATCGAACAAAGTGTTGGCGCCACTTGCTTTGTAGTTGTTGTGACTTGCACGAGAGGCGCGACCACGCACGACACTGTTAAACGCTTTGTTGCACGTTGAGATGGATGTTTGCCGTCAGTAAATGCGTAGGCTACCGCGACATCGATGTCGATGGAACCTTGTATAGTTGTGGAAACAATCGTGAAGACTAGCCGAGAGAGATTGCTTGCAGGAGCCAGTTGTACAGTGTAGCTTTCGTCGTCGTTCGTGCGCTTCCAGTTAAGATTTGGGGGGTATGCGAGCTTGACACCTGCACCATGACACTTAATCAACATTTGCCCACCCAAGAACGTATCTTGACGAGGATCCAAGACAACCACTAGAGGCTCCGACGTCCTTGGCAAAATCAATGACGGGCACTCAACTTCAAGATCCAACGAGCTCAAGCAGGGTGGAGCAACCACAAAAGTTGCAGGCTCTTCTAGCGGTAGCGAGAATTCAAACGCACCAAGTCGGCAGACTATACGGCGGCAAATATATGGACCAGTCGGTAGCAAAGATTCTTTATCGACAGCGTCAATAGCGAGGGTGAAGGTCGATGCACGCCGTCCATGAAAGACACATGAGGCTAGAGTTGTTGTCAAAGTCGTCGATCTTTCAAGCGGTGGTGCAGATTTCGTCGCTACGTGATCCTCACTCAAGTATGTTGTGAAAACATCAATGGCATCCATCGTCTCACTAGTAGACGATCGGAGGAGCTTTTTGCCTTCGACTGCAAGGACAGAGTCCAACGAGAGACACTCGTCAAATGAGCTTGACTTAGCGTGAGTCTTTTCAAACTCGACACCAATGTATTCGACGGGAATATCTACTGCGAGGGTGTTTTTCACAGTTAGCTCAAGCTGCGCCGACGTTGACGACACCTATCCGAAGAATCCACTGAGTCGAACAGGGAGAAGGGGTTCATTTACCTCGGTGGCCTGAATTGACGATTCAAATAGATGCGTCCATATCACATGACCAACTTCATTTTGTACAGCTGCGATTTTTAATGAGTCAAGCCAAATGGAGAGAACCTTAGACGAAGTCTGCTTTGCAGCGTCCAGATGCATCCAATGAAGGGCGAGGTCAATAACTTCTTGAACGTGGCCTGCAGCAAGCTCCGTTGAGAGCAATTCCAAGAGCGTTGTACGCATAAGCTCCCACCATTGATCTTTCTCGTACTGCTGCATTTGAGCCAAAAGAAGCTGGGCCACTGGAGTATCGCGATTCCCGTGAGCTCGAGCATGAGCAGCACACTGACCGCCCAAGAAGGCAGCAAAACGGACACGTCCGGCCTTGACGTATTGCAAAGACGCCAAGGATGTCAGCTCGTCAAGGACTTCATTGGATTGGAAAGTATGATACCACGACGTTTGACTTGACTTCTGTCGTGGTAATGACAAGAGCTTCTTGCAGTTTTGTCGAGCGAGGTAAAGGAGATCACCAAAGTATTTGGCCAAAGCAGGACTCGGTGCCTCGCCGCATTCGTGCTCACAAGACACACATAACGCTAAAGCTGCACCGACAGCCCACTGGAGTGGTAGCGCCACGTCTAACGGATGCTGTTGTTGTAGCATAGCTCTCATTTGCGGAATAAAGGCCAAAGCACGAGTACAGACATCAACGTGAGCATCCATAAGGTAAGATATGGCTACTTGGCGGCAGAATAAGTAAAGCCGGATATACACTGGCGAAGCCGAGTTGACAGCTATGTTCATCCGCACAGAGGTCATGTCCAAGTCAAACTATGTCAAGATCAGTCTCCGTCAATGCAAAACGAATGTTCTCACCGGAGACGACATAAATATGGGATCGTCGTTGACAAGACGTTTTGTCTGGTCATCAAACGCTGAGTCTAATGACGTGTAAATTGCTTCGAGCTCGTCATACTGAGAAATATGAGTCCCGTCGAAAGCATTGGCCTACATGTCGTATGGCATCATCAAACAACGTCGCTTGAATGTACAGCAGCGCAAGGCTCTCCTTGACTTGAAGAAATGAGCTAAAATCCCATCCGTCCATAGTGCGCTACCAACAAATATTAGATGAGCCCTCAAGACCCGTAAAAATACCTTGCCATCGAGAAGGCGCAATTGCTCCTCGTACTCCAAGCAACGACTGTCAAATGCATCCATAATGCACGTTTTGAGCTTGATCAAAACTTCCGACCATTGTGATTCGTGCTGTTGTTGTTGTCCAGGGACTGCGCCTTGCACACTACTTCCTTCAAGCACATCGATCTTGCATATCCTATCCATCTTTGTCTTTTCTCCCTTGTCGGCAATATCAATCTTCATTCTTTCAAATATCTTGCGGTAAATTTTCGACGTATCTCGAAATGTCTGTGAAAACGCACCAAGGCCACGTGACGTGGATGAAGTTGATGCCTGGGTGCCCAACGGTACGTACAAAACGAGCCACTCATTCTTATGAAGTGTCATGCGGTCGACCCACGCGGATAGTGCCGGCTTAATTTTCATTTTGTACGTGTCCATGTCTTCGCATTTTACAACAAAAAGGTACACAAGTCCAGTGGTGTTGTCCATCGTTTGTTGTCCTGCCGGGAGAATCTGCTGAAAGTTGACGTGCAAGCGGTCAATCGTTTTTGTCGTTTGCAGGTGATTTTTCCATGCAATTCCACGCAGGGGCAAGCGTTGACTCAGCGATGGATACAAGAACTGCCAAACACCACCATGATCTTCATAGTTGACACACACACCTACAGCATTCTTGTGAGAAAAACCCAGTTCAGTGGATCCACCGTTTATCCTTTCACTTGTATATGGATTCTCCGCTACTGTGGACGGATTGTAGCCGTAGTTCTTGAGCTGCGGAAGGAGAGGGATGCGCTCGTAGAGCCTGGACTTTCCATCGTCGGTCATTTTGTGTGAAAAGATTGAGTGTTGTCCGTTATCCGGATAATCCGGATAAATACCCTTTGCGGAATATCCGGATAACTTGTTTCCGGATAATAAAGTTACAATTCAAAACAGGTTTGAATAGAGTGAGATGGAGGGAAGCAGCGGCACAAGGTTGGTCTCGATGGAACGTGTGAGAGCTGTCTTACGAAGCCTTTAGCGTCTTATCTGCGCCGCTAGAGTCCGATAAACTGCGCAGCTTTGCATCCGATGCGGAAAAAGAAGAATTGGAAGCCTTACGCGACGAAATTGTCCAGGTAAATGGCCACTACATGACCACAAACGCGCTCACTTCCACTGCAGCTTGAGCGGGAATTCTTGCTCGCACAGGTCAAGCACCAATTCACCCAAGATTTACAAGCTATGACATCTGCGGAACGCTTTGAGAGGCAGTTGGCTTCTATAGATATGGATGCTAGCAGGGAGACTCTCTTACAGCGCAAAAAAGAACTCGAACAAGCATGCCGCCAACGCGACGTTGCGGTCCAACAAATACAAGACACGCTCAGCCAAATCGATGAGAGTCGTGAAGCACTCCGGCTTGCAGAGACAGAAGCACGCAAAATGGACGCGAGCAACATCAAAGCCCGCGAGGAGTGGAAACGACTGCAGAAACTCAACACGCAAAAGAAGACCGCTCTGGAGATGACGTTCAATGTCCAAATTCCAAATGTTAAGGCATGCGCTGAATTCCTCGACCAGCAAGCCATAGCAATGCAAGAAGACCACGAGAAGGAGCGACTGCTCGAAGATAAACTGCTCGATCTCACAGGACAAGTCAAGCTGGCCCATGATGCACTCGAGGCCCACCGAGAAGAAGTGAGATTATGTGCTTCTTGATGGCAATCTGAGCTTTTCTAGACGACACGGCAAGCCGGCGACGCTGCTCTCCTCGAACAAGCTAAGAAGTACACGCACTTGGAAGACATTTTGCATTGGTGCGTCGTCTTCTGTCTTACAGCAGCTTCAACATGACGCAGGTACCAAGAAATGCAGACTCTGGTCGAGAACCTGTCGGGTTTTCGTGTTGTCCAAGTCGACGGCACACTTTTTGAAGTCGCTGTCGCTAACTACTCGATTCAGATGCAAGTTGATCCAGAGACGATGAAGCTACACAGCGTTCAGGTTGATATTCTTTCTTGATGGTGTATTGAATGAACAAGAATAGGTCGTGCCGCCGACACTAGACGTTGATGATCTGTTGGAAATCGCGCTGGACGAAAATGACATTCCGTTTCTACTACGTGAAGTCCGTGCTCGTGCTGCCAACATGGCCCAGCTTCAAGCTCACTTGGAACTCCTTGGACAAGAGTAAGTTGCTGAGATTTGCCTCCATTCCATTGTAACCCACGTCAAAGAGGTGTAACATGTGAACGACAAGGCAGTTTGATCAACTTGACCTTTGGAGCACCAGATGAAGAAGTTCACGTCCAGGTTGAAATCAGCTCTGAATATGGACAAGTACTGCTCATTGGGATGACAATTTTGATTTATATCTGCTTCAGGAGCACGAATGGCTGCAGCTCCACGCAATGGAGCCTTCCAACGACCGCATTGTCGTACGATTTCATCCACACGTCCAAATGTTTCACCTGATGACATGCGTAGGAGACCATCAACACAAGTGTGCAGTGCCGCAATCTTGTAGATTTGATCCAACAGATTGTTCATCAATTATTGCAATAAAGTCACGACATGACCCAAAATCGTTGTCACGGCATTTCAAGCTCATGCAAGTTCTTTGGCTTTACTCTTCGGCATGCTGACAGAATCGTTCACTGGTACGAGGCTCATAAGCTTGGAATGGCGGAGCTCCTGTAGTCTTTTCGTGCCTGTTCGTATCGCAAAGTTGCTCGAGCTAGCCTGAATGTCGGCAAGAGTATTCTTGCATTGAGCTGGTACTCATGTGGCTTCAGCTACAACGCAAAGGCTCATCTCGACATGCCAAAGACATCTTGGTCGACATCGTATCCGTGCAAAGAAAAATTTCACAATGATGTTGGCTGCATCCTCCTGGCGACATGATCTTCCTCGGTCATCTGGTTGCGTTCGAGACGGGCTTTGTATTGATCAACCTTGTCCAAGCATGTTTTGCGAAGAGGATGTTGTCGTCTGCACGACCGCTGGATCACTCGTGCAATCCACTGGGCACCAACTACCGCGCCGTCGACGGGTCGCTCGATATCCTGAAACTTGTGACTCCATTGAAGCACCCACCACCTTACCAATATGCTGTAGAGCTCACTCAACGTCTCAGCAATAATCTCGTCGTCGACGGCATGACGCTTCAAAAAGACTAGCAGCGCTTCTTGCGCGCACTCTGTCGCCTCCATGAGTTTGCGTTGATCCTACAACACAACTGGGAACTACAATCGGTTTCCAACTCACGCGAAACACGCGAGACTTTTCCAACTTGACACGCGCAACCGCAGCGTGTGCAGCTCCAACTTCCTTCTCGATCATTGCTTGGGCGTCTTGAAGCTGAGCCATGGCCTCCTCGAGCTTTCCTTCCGCGCGGTAGACCTTGGCCAGCTCCACTTCACTCGGAGCGGAAAACAGTGGATCACCTGCCGACGTATCATCACGGACTCTGTAGTCCTGAATCGCGTGAGTCGTCGCGGTCGTCGTGTCCTGGTGAGCTTGATCCAGTTGGGCGGCGTCCAATCTTTGCAAGTTGAGTCTCTGCTGTCGCTCTACTTCTTGGTTGGGTTTCTTTCCACCGCACGTGCTACGAGAGAGAAGACCATCGAACGAGTACGGCGTTGAATCCGCTTCTGGAATGGACGCGGATGCTACGAGCTCGTAAGCATGTTGTCGGCGGCGAGCATCGACGTGGAAGACCCAGAAACATTGGTCGCAAAACGGTACGCGGCATGATGTGCACACTTTGGTGGCATGCCTTGACTCACATTGATCGCACATAGGACGTAGCTGCAGTCGCAGTGAGAGTGGCTTGAGAGGAGACTTCTTGGGCGACATTCCAGCAGCAGATGCAGCGTCGGCTTGAGGAACTTGTCGATGGGCGGCAGGAAGGTCAAGAGTCCACCATGGTAAGATCCCGTCGGTAGTTTTGTATTTACTCACGTAGTCCAAGATATCATCGTGGCCATTCGCGCGGAGCATACGAAACACATCGCGGCCGTGGAAATCTCGCATTTGAAGGTTCGCTCCGTGCCGTGCAAGAAGCATGAGCACATCAAACCGTCCTCGGGCTGCTGCTTGGAGAAGTCCTGTCGTGCCAAATCGATTTGGCAGCGTCGAGCGACATCTCGCGATGAGTTGAGAGACTTGAGCGATCGTGCCGACGGCGCATGCGACGAGAAAGCCCATGCGACCTGACGGGGACTCGTAGTCTGGACAGACGACATCGCAGTCGTCGATGAGACGGATCAACTCATCCACGCGGTCGTTCGCCAACGCGTCAGACATCGCAACGTGGACGGCTTTCAACTCGGTCATTTCAGTGCACTCTTCGAATGTTTGGGGCGTCGATGGGTCCAAGTTGTTGTCATTTCCACGGGTGCAAAGACTTGCCATGCGGTGAAACCCGCGGCGTCGGGCCATGTCTGCAGCTGTGAGCTTAGCATGCGACTGGAACCCCCCGTGAGTTTGAAATCCATGGAAAGTCACGTACACTGAGATATGGATTTGCTCCGTGGCGAAGAAGCAAGCGAGCGGCTGCGAACTGGTTGGACACTGCAGCTTGCATGAGTGCCGTCAGGCCATGGACGGCGTTGCTGCGATTGATCTAAGGCGATGTCATGTCAATGACAATCGAGATAAACGACACACTACATGGACTGAAGCCCCAGGAAGTGCCAAGAGGCGCTCAAGCATCTCCACGCGACCTTTTTCGCTAGCCACAAGAAGCGCCGTGACGCCGCCGTGGGATGTTTCAAACCACGGCGAGCACTTCCACTGACGCTCCAAGAGCACATTGATTGCGACCATGTCGTTGGCGACGACCGCGACAAGCAGCGCTGTCTGGCCGGCCGAAGTTTCCAAGTTTGGGTCCGCGCCGAGCTCAAGACACCGCCGGAGAAGATCCTGTCGCTGGACAGCGAGGCAAGAAAGAAGAGGCGTGAGTCCACAAGGGCTCTCATGGTTTGGATCCGCTCCTTTCTCAACGAGCGCAACGACCAAAGTTGCATCCAGTGCCTTCAATGCCGCGTCCAACTTTGCTCGCCACCACGCTTTCGACGCGACAGCAATGTCGTCCCTGGAGCCGTCAGATCGTGACGGCATGCAACTATCTCGAAGTTGTACCGAATGCGCTTCCTCTGCGAGCTGTATGCTGCAAGGTGTTGAGTGGCTTCCGCAGCAAGCTGAGCGCGTTCGTTGTGGTCATGGATGCGTTTCTGAAGCTTCTTCAATCGATCTTGGCCACGACCGCCTTGGATGTCCAAGTGGAAGGCATGCGCTTGCTTTCGGGCTTTCGTGAGCTCAAGACAGAGACGCTGCTCGTCAGCATAGGCCGCAGCAGCGAGCTCAGCAAGAATGGCGCGCTGCAACGCTTTCGAGAGCTCATCTTCTTCATGCATCTCAAGGCGAGCTTGCTGCTCGCACATGCGTAGATGGTCTTCCGACGCCTTGCGTTCAATCTGTCGTTTTCGACCGATTCGACCGATGCGGCGACGACTCGCCTCTTGCCGCCTAGCGATGCCCACCTGGTAGGCAGCATATGCATCGTCTAGAGGGGACATCGTGCGTTCTTTGACGCCACGATGAAACCGAAAGGCAAAGTGCTGCGGGACAACCGCGCGTTTCACAAGAAGTGCTGCTTTGCTCATGCGAGGCGATGCATACGTGATGAAATCAAAATTCCAGTGGTGGTTGTCGTCGTGCGTGAGCTCTCTCGTCGACACGGTTCTACTTTTATTCTCTATCCCCGCCTTGGGCTTTTTCGCTTCCTTTGACCACTCGATCGGTTTCACGGCACAGTTCAATGGTCTCGATGAAGCGGCGTTTCACCGCGACCCTTGGCGACGAAACGGTGGCAAACCTTCGACATTCGACGTTTGGGCTCACTTTGACTTTGGAGCCAAGCAAACCAGTGAACTCAAGTGAAAGAACGTGACGAATGGGCCGCAAGACCAATTCGTTTCATGTACGAGCCGCAGTCGTCGCGGCTGCCGCTGCATTGATATCTTGTGAGTATGTCCCGCTGACACCTGGTACGACTTTCCATTCTCGATCACAAGTGTTCATGTCGGCATACCAGGCGTGATTGACCTAAAGCATGTCGCTGGATCGACATTTAGCGATGATATCCCGCTGGAACTTCGAAATCCTGGTACGACGTTGCCTTCTCGATCACACGTGTTGATGTCGACATGCCAGGCGTGAATAGCCTCGTGTATGCGATGGATGAAGCCCGTGTCCGTCCTGGAGTTCCGGCTGAACAACCTCCATCCAGTGCTGCCAGCTCTGGACAAAGTGATCCGTATGGAGGGAAATGACTTGTCGGTTTGCTGAACAGTCATTTAGGCAACATCCAGTGATTGCATTGGACTCGTCGAATGGTACGCATCGCTCGCTCGTTGGGCTCTGGCGCTCATGCTCTGTCATGGCTAGATCAATGCTCGTATTCATGGAATACGTGTGAAAACAGTGCGTACGATTTTGTGGCAGGGTATGACCTGTCTTGGTATAACATCGTGCCATGCCGCGACTGTGCGGCTCCTGGACAAAAATGCAACAATGCGACCGTGTGCAGCGACGACATGGTCCTCGGGTACACCAAGATCGACAAGTTCGAGATCATTCGTGTCGTAGATTCGACACGCCGTACAACTACAACATGAGTTTCCCTGCCAACCATCCTCGCAACGACATTGCATGCCAATTGAATACGCACTCCAGGTCGTGTATCAACGCGACGTACAACTACTGCTGCGTGCCTGGGACGCCATCGTGCCTCAACTCGGCGCCACCTTCTTGCTCTGCGTATGGCTGCACTCAATTCCTCCAACGTGGAAGCTCCAACCAACCCATCAGCGCGTCATGTCCGTTTTCAAACTCGTCCGCGACGTGTGGTCTCAAAGCATGCCAAAGCACCACGTGGAAGGCGCAAATCACGTCCATCTTCTTGGCTGGGAAAATCACGTGCAGCACTCCAGCATGCAGTTTCAACCAGGTTTACCAGCACACTCCTCGCACAGCACTAACTGTCTTGTCTCTAGTTGATTCAATCGTGCCATGCTCTCTTTCCAAGGAATGGGACGAATGGAACGAATGCGACAGGATCTGGACCTGCCATCACGCTCCCCCCACGCCGCCTTCTCCGAGCTCAATATGCCCCTGCTCCTCGCATCTTGCTCTCGGATGCATTTGATCCCGCTGTCATGTACGACAAAGTCGTCCTGTGTGCCAACTCAACGTGCAACTCGACGGGCTTGATTGCGATGAACGACACGACTTGTGGCAATGCCACGTTTGGGTCACTCGCCAACTGCACGACGTCCGATTGCTTCGATTCGATCGTCGCCAACCCTGACAATTGTACCGCGTGGGGGGACTTTGTCGCCTGTGCGAATGTGTCATGCTTTGCGGACAACAGCTACAGCTACAGCGACAGCAGCAACAGCAGCAATAGCAGCAACAGCTCGTGGGGCGACGTCTCCACCTTGGTGAACGAATGTGCGACGACCAACTGCTCGACTGCTGCTAGCATTGCCTTCTCCGATGCTTCTTGTGGCAATGCGTCGTTGACTGAATTTCTCGCGTGTACGACTCTTGACTGCTTTGACCAAGTGACAAACCGGTCCTTGTCGTGCGACTCGTTTGCGAATTTCTACGTCTGCTTCCTCTCCAACTGCACGTCGTATCAATGGGATGACAGCCCGTCCAACTACACCAACTACAACTACTCGTACTACGACTTCTGGTATTACCACTACTGGCAATACAACACGACACACTCCAACCACTCATCCGACAATGGGTCAAACAATTCGTATACCGACGGCAGCGGTGGTGGCTGGCACAACGATGACCCGTACTATGGAGGCTACAGCATGGACAACCAAACCAAGGAAACTTTGGGACAAATTGACTACTGCTCGAGTAACACGTGCTTGGAGCAAGCAACGACTGCATACAACGACTGGTCGTGTGGCAGCTATGCCATGTACAAGCTCCGATCGTGCACCAACATGTCGTGCCTTGAAGCAGCAGGCAGTGACGATTCGTGTGAATCCTTCACTGCATTTGCAAGGTGCTCGAACGCGAATTGCTCTTATGGCGCACAATTCCGTCTCAACCAGGGCTTTCTCCCGTCGGATCCCGAATCGTGTCCATCCAATATTGCCTCCTATTGCACGGCCCATCCAGAGGATATTGGATGTGCTTTGCCTTGCCCTTTCAACTGCTACTCGGAAGCCAGCTGCCCATGTCAAGACCCTGCTTGTGGACGCTATACTGCTGCTCCTTTCTGTGTGCGTGAAGTTGGCGTCTGCGCAGACTTCAAATGTACGTGACGACATGCTGTGAACTCGTTTGCTGATGTATATCTTTAGCGGCTTTGGCCAACAAGATGTACGCCCGCGGTGCCTTCAGTCCAGTGCCTTATTGGTATCGTCAGCCTGTGCAGCAATACCTCATTGATCCCGTTCCTTACAATGCTTCCAACGATACATCCCTGCGAGCACTTTGGGATGCTTGCAACCAAGCTTATCCCCATCTTGCAGACGATACCGCAACATGCTTGAACACGTCCATCACGTATTGCAACAATGTCGGCTCTGAGCAGGTGATTCATTCCCATTCATTCCTTTCATGATGGTGGTGCTGTTAGGCCTGTAATCCTGGTGTCGGCTCTCTCGGCGTCTCGGAATGTGGCGATGGTTTTGTCACTTGGGGTGAAGAGTAAGCTACGTTGAGGATGTTCTATCCCTGACATGATTGTGCTGTAGCTGTGACGACGGAAACACCGTGGGTGGAGACGGCTGCAGTAGTTCTTGCCACGTTGAAGATCCCTACAACTGGGCATGCCTGCAGCAGGGACAGCCATGCATTCAATGCACTCGGGACACCATTCAATTGGATTCGAACGGTCAACCTGTTCCTGGGCAATTCTGTCTCAATGATCGCTTGGTGATTGACAACGAGACTGTACCATTTAGCTCACCAGTGTATTATCCAAGCTGCGCATCGATCAGCTCGATTGATGACGCCATTGCTTGTGATATCTATGCCAACTCTTTCTGTGCCAACTTGACCGCCCAAAACACGTCTGACCCTGCTTGCCAGCCCTACGTGAACCTCACGAGGGCCTACACTGTGCCAACGGTTGGTCCTTCTTGCGAATACGTTGTCAAATCGATGGACATTGGATCACAAAGCATTTCATCCGCCAAGGTATTTCCCTTCCTCAGAGCTTGTTTTGTGACGTGTTTGCTTAGGTGGCTGTGTTTACGTGCAAATACCGCGATCCGTACGGCATCTTATCGAAAGAGGATGCAACACCGGTCTTCAAATATACCAATCCATACAAGGGGTTGCCTTCGGACTGGAAGAAAAAGATCAGCGCAAATACGTCAGTCTCTGCCATCGTTGATACGCTCTACGGCGCTCGCAATGATATGTTTGTAAGTCCATTCCTGTCATCTCGTTCAGTAATCGGCGATGACAGTATTCAGTCAAGGATGTACGCATCACGGACTACTTTGGCGAGGCATTCCCTGAATTCCACATGGTACCTGACATTATTGCAACCTCATTTCATGTGTCGCCATTTAGAAAGACGGCGATATCCCATTTAACTTTTCACCCATCGCCCAATTGAGCCTCTTCCTTCCAAATTCGACGGTAGGCTCTTGCTTCGTGACCCACCATGACAACCGACGTCGTCATGAAATAGATCCCAGCCCAGGCCAATGCGTCTGGAGATTACAATCCGAACTGCGGCTATGATTATGATAGTCTAACCAGTGTGGATATCTTCCCAGTGCCGCCGACGAAGGAGCCAACGAAGTGGGCACTGAAAATGTTACTCCTTCATTTCAGATACCAAGCTGTCGCTCGCAACGACAACAGCATGCAAGATTTTGCGAAATTCAACGCATGGAGCATCAACACCACCACGGAATTGCTCGACGGAGTGCTCAACTTTGGTGTACTTTTGAGTACAAGCAGCAAAGACTCCAATGGTAAAGTCCAAGAGAATGTCCAGCGCTATTGCTCTGATGTAAGTGATTGCTCTTCCTTACTTGACATGACCTGGCATCCAGTGGAGTGTGCCGTGGGACCAGCAGGCAACCAGCCCTCTTTGCACAACCGTGGAAAAAGCTCTCAACGCTGGCTCGGCATTCATCAAATTCAATCAAAATCTCTTCCAGGTAAACGATGCAACTACCGAGCTATCTTCTGAGGACTCCCACGCAGAAAGGCTGCAAGTCCGACCAGTGCTCGTACAAAGTCGACCACTGCCGCCGCGTCCCGCTTGTGAACCACACCATTGCTGTCGATCCAGTACAGTATGCAGCCAGTGCCGCGGATTTGGTATCAATGGCTGCCAACATTGATAATGCGACGTCGTGGGGTGAACTTGTCGGCAACACTGTCAAGGTTGCTGTCCAAGCCGCTGGCGAATCGATCACCGATCCTCTCGACTTGTTTTGGTCCCTTGTGATCAAGGGCAAACAAACCGTGTACCTCAAGGACGTGCCCAACTATTGCCAATACGACTATTGGAATGACACATCTTACACCACAGTGTACGTCGCCTTCTCTTTATGCACTCGTTTGACTGCGTGTCTAGAAATCCCAAGTGGACGGCTGACCCCTGCTGCAATTGGAACATGCGTCAATACTACTGCTGCGCCCCTCAGGATATTCCCAACGGTGAAATTGATGTCGTCGTGGATACGAATGACGTTGCGATCTCGACATATTGCCCTGGTGTTGGTGCACAAGTGCGTGATGTCCTTCAGTCTACCATGAAAGCGTTGTCACGAGCGTCGTCGTGCTCGGACGAATTGGACAAAAGCACTGGATTTGATTCGTGGCAGGCGATGGCGAAAGTGTCGAGCACGTGCAGTAACAAGATTTACAAAGCAGGCGACAAGACGTGCAAGAAGGACAGCGACTGCACAGTATGCAGTCAGAGTACTTGCTACAA
Organism: Aphanomyces cochlioides; assembly: GCA_019828595.1. Lineage (NCBI taxonomy): Eukaryota > Oomycota > Saprolegniomycetes > Saprolegniales > Verrucalvaceae > Aphanomyces > Aphanomyces cochlioides. The sequence continues at coordinate 637,013 of JAHQRK010000004.1, forward strand.
GCAACAAGGCGTACGTTGCGTTCATTTCCATTTCGGGGACTCTAATCTATCGTGTAGAAATCGTCTGGCACGTGCACTGTGCCTTGGGATGACTTTGAAGGCTGCACATTGGAATGCTACCAAAACACGATGGACTCGGATTTGCTTCGATATTTGTACGATCAATGGGGACTCAGTGTGACTGCCTCCGCCGCCGACAAGAAGGCCAAATTCACGGAGATGATGGCTGAACCAACGTGCTCTGGACAGAGGATGTATGAATCGGACATCGGTCAAAATGGATGGACATGGCAGACCAACATGACGTGCTTGCAACAAAATTTCTGTGATGACTGGGATTACCAGTCGTATCTTCAATACACGACCTATCAGGATTCGTGGACATGGCTCAACTTCCAGGACAATGAGACTTGCGTCGCCTACAACGGAACTTATGATTGTGCCTACACGATGAATGACGGCTCTTGCTACTATTACACGTGCACATTCCCAAATGTCCAAGGTCCTTGCAAGGCTGTGAGCGAATGCTACGACAAGTGCCAATTGCCGTACACCACCGACGGATGCGCCTCATTGAATGGCACATGGTATCTCGACACATACGGCAGTGGTCGCTGCTGTCCACCGGATGCCTACTTTAATGTATCAGGCACCAACTCAATCTGCTCGTATGCTCCTCCAAACAGCCCGAGCGCTGGATCAATTACTGAAGAAACGTGTTGCGCCGCCGCTGGTGGAAAATGGTGGACATTCACGAATTGGATGGGCTCCAAGACGGGAAGTTGCTGCTTTGGCAAACTCGTTCCTTATACCGACCCGACGACTGGCGACACAACGTTTAATTGCCAGCAAGACTTTGAATACTGGGACACGAGTCCTTGCTACGAAGAGTGTAGTGCAAAGCAAGCCGACTGCAACCAGTGCCGTCTCGACAATCAAGCTTGCAGTGGTTATGTCCACACGTATGCGAACAAGACGGCCTGCTTGTCCTACAAGCAATGCAACCAAGCGCAGTACAACGAGGTACACGTCACTGTAGTGTGATAGTTTGTTTACAGCGTTCCTAGGACGATTGCGCTGGACTTGTCGGAGATCAACCATTTTGCTCCGTGTGCTGGGGCCAGTCGTGCTACAAGATTAGCCAGCCTGCGGCGTGCACGTATTACATTTGGGACTCGTCCTCTTGTGCCAGCGCCAATGGTGAATGGGACTGGGATACATATCGCTGCTATGTCAACGGAACTCGCAATAACGGAACTGTTGATCCATGGACGTGCTTTTCTCCCGGGGCGTCTGTTTGCCCAAATCCCCTCAACACGTCGAGCAACTATGGACCTGACGACGTCATCCCAATGTTTTCCTTCACTGATGTTCGATGTGACGCGTACGTGCGAACTTGGTGGCATTCAAGTCACGTTTCTCTGTAGAGGTTGCTATCTCACTGGTGTGAATTCCACGTCATGCGCGAACGATTCCTACTGGAGCATCCAGTGGAAACCTTCTTATGCAAATGGAAGTGGAGCTTGTAGCATCGACTCGTTGGAAATCTCGAGCGATGAGTGCACAAATCTCGGTGGTGTGTACGTCGCAACTACGCTCGCTTACAACGGCGGTCAATGGAACACACAGGACAAGTGTGCCGAAGGTGAGCTGACAATGTTTGCAGTCACTCCTACAACATTTTCATGTAGGTTACTGTCAAGGTGGCCTCGGTTGGGATGGTTGGTCTCGACAACAGTGCGAAACTTCGACCAAGTACCAGTGCGATCACCAATGCGAGCAATGCACGACATGGTCATGGCCATACTACAACCAAGATGGAGGTGGATGCTTCAGCAACAATGCGTCCTTCTGTGACTCTCTTGGCTCACCGAGCACTCCAGTATGCTTCTCGCTTTCAGCACACGTGACTGATCTTTTGATAGTGCCTTGTATCGCAGTACACTTCTAGTGCTGAATGCGCCAAGAACAATCAAACAACGTGGGTGACATGCTCGAGCTACAATGCAACATCATGCGGCAACACATCCGACCCTTACATCTCATTGATGAACTGTCAATTGGGATGGGACCAATGCTCTACGCAAGAGTCATGCGAAGCGCAAGGCGAATGCAATGACTGGGACAGCACCAGACAGCAATGCAACGACGACGGATGGGCATACGGCGACACGTGCTACGCCTCTGGGACAGTCAACACCTTCGACAACACGACCAACTCGACCACGTCTCAGTATTACTATGCCTATTGCAACTCTTGCTCGTATGAAGATGGCGTTTGCATCAAGGAACGTCCTCCTGAAGGCTGCCTTGACAACATGTACAGCTCGCTTGTTATCGAGAGACACTGATACTTTTGATAGGTGGCATACTCTTGGCTGCCGCGTTGATGGAATTCACAACATAGCCGGTTGTGATGCCTATGGCAAGTCAAGCAACAACACGACGTTGTGGAAGACGAAAGCTCAGACGAAGGCTGACTGCGAATCGGTACACTTGTACTATCCGCCATTCGTGAATGAAAGTCGAATTAGGTCCAAACGTGCGATGAGCCTGGTTGGTATGGAGTCAACTACAAGAGTGCAGCGGAGTGTGCCAAGTGCGGCGGCTCGGGCAAGTCGTTCTACACTTGGACAAGCGGCGTCTGGTCACGACCGACTGTGATGAACTTGACATGGATGGCGAATGGAACCCAGCTGATCCCAGTCAACCAGTACAGAAAATCCTTGAGGCGACCAGAGAATGTTAACATGCCTGTAGATGGAAGATGGCTGTCTCGGACTGGAAAGTGAACGACCAACTCACGTTACCGCTTGTTCGTAAGATGGCCAACGCAAAGAAGACACAAACTCTTCTCACGTACAATGCATTCTCGTCGTCGCTGGGGGTCATTGCCTGCGCTTGTGGTGGCAATCCAGACAACGCGTCCTCGTGCTTTGATCAAACTGGAGGATCGGTTGAAGGTAGAGCATTCTCAATCGATGGCAGGCACTGATCATGCTGAGTAGGTATCACGGATGCATTCTGTGGCTCGTCGTCGCCAATTAACGCTGGCTGTGGCAAGGCGGTGGTGAAGAAGGAGTGCTCGAACAGCACGCAAAGTCGTCGTTTGACCAGCGGAACAGTGGTTGGATCGAGCGACAAACTCAGTATCACGACGACATATTACTCTGCAGGTCCATACGCTGGCACGTATGAGCCATTCTGCAATGACACAGCTCGCAAGCTTTTGAACACACTGGTGGTGCAAAACAGCCAAGGTGTCGTCTATGGTCAACTCATGGGCGATGGCAAAGGTTTGAAGACCACGTCATCTTTTGGTTCGATCAGTCTTTGCTTGGACCTCTCCCTTGACATCCGAACTATTCCTGGCCGATTCCCAACACCTGATGTGGCCAGCCTTGTCAACAACACCTTTGTCCCGCTCAACGTGACGTCCTTTGCTACACTCAATTCCAAGCAAATGTGCTTTGATGCTACTCAAAGCGGCATCTACTTCCCCATCTACCGTCTCAACCTGACTCAAAATGCGATCAAGCAACTCACTTGCAGCCAGTCGTGCGTCACAAACAACAGCATTTGCGTTGCCTCTGCAACTTCGAGCTCCACGTCATGTGTGTGCAATTGTGGTTTCTCTGGCACGACTTGCTCCGTCGGGTGCGTCAACAATTGCAACTCGAAAGGCTTGTGCAACAGCAACAACACTTGTGTTTGCAACAAAGGCTGGACGGGTGTCGATTGCAGCGAGTACGATTGTCCTACCGGCTCCAACGGCAAGCGCTGCAGTGGCAATGGCGCATGCCTTTCGGTTTGTCTTGATTCATCTTGATTCGATTGATCTTTCTTCGTAGAATGCAACGTGCGCTTGTAATTCCAACTACAAATCTGCCGACTGCTCCCAGCTGGCGTCCCTGTCGACTGGGAAAATTATCACATTACCCAAAGGTCTCGGGCCAGCTAAAACAACTCCAACGACAACCAGTCCAAGCAAATCTACAACAGCTACACCGACAACTACATCCCCAACAGCGCAACCGACAAGTGCGCCTACACCTTCCCCAAGTAAATCTACATCACCTCCAGTTAAAGACGTGTCGCCTTCCCCATCGCCGTCGTCCCCAGCACCGTCTTCTTCGACGCCGTCGTCCCTAGCACCGTCTTCTTCGACGCCGTCGTCCCCAGCACCGTCTTCTTCGACGCCGTCGTCCCCAGCACAGTCTTCTTCGACGCCGACTCCGACGAATACTGTGGGCACATTCCCACCGGCACCAAAGCTCACGACCTCTCCACCTCTTCCAACCATTGCCTCGACTTGCATTGCGGACAAATGCAAAGCTGCCTATACCACTTGTAGGCTGACATTTGACGACTGCGCGTGCATTCCAGGACAACTTCTATGTGCTCAAACCAATTGCTCAACCGATTTTGCCGACGCCACAGCTCAATGCACGAAGTTGGCGGCCAGTGCAACGTCCTGCGTCTTGAATTGCAATCCTCAGCCATATCCATCGACTACCAGTGGCACGTTGACTCTTGCCGTCGTGACCAGTGTCGCTGTCAAGGGTGTCGCTGCTGCGGATTTCACGCCGACTATGCAGGACAAATTCAAACAAGCTGTAGTGTCGACCATCGCAGGCGTATCAGCCGACAAAGTGACTATCATATCCATCACGGAAGTGCCAGACGTTCGCCGCCGCTTGGACGAACTCAATACGCTTGCTGTGACTGCTGGAGGCGACGTGAATGCCGTCAAACGCATCTTGAAACAGCAAGCCACTGGTACTCGTTTGGAAATTAAGTTCTCGATCGCTGTCGATACACCTGCTGCACTGCAAGCAACACAGTCGGCTATGCTAGGTACACCATCTCGCAAGTGTACTGCATGATCTAACCATGGAATAGACCAAAGCGGATCAGGAGGCGGATCGAGCACGCTAGCTCAGACGCTGGTTAGTACTGGAGCCTTGCCCGCGACCGCCGTCATTCAAGTCCAGTCGGTCCAAACTGCGGTGAATGTGCCACCTCCCAAAGCAGCTTCATCGCCTGCGCCGTCTACAACAGCCACACCAACAAGCGCTCCCACGACAGCCACACCAACAAGCGCTCCCACGACAGCCCCAACAACCGCTGCTCCATGTATGTCTGGAATGCCAACACTTTGTGCTCACAATGATTGTAGCGGACTCTTCCAGCAACAATACGACTGTCATTGCTGCTGCTGTTGGTGGTTCCATCGGTGCTCTCATCATCATCGGGTGCCTCTGGCGATTCATCAGCTTGAGAAAGCAGCGCACCGACTAATCCTGTTTTGTATCCTCTGCATAAGTTTTCGTGGTCCAGTTGTTGCCTCCATTAAGGCGAGACTAATACATGCTCTATTCATGTTACAGAAAGATCCCGTGGCATTTCCGATGAGTTGAGACGCAGGCTGCATCAGAATCAACGGCGGAAGCGCATGGCTTGAAGCCAAGGCACGCCGGTCCACTACAAGCGTCTTTCTTGTCTGGACAACGATTGTTTCACAATCACAAGATGAGATCAAATGCACGACGATGACACTGCAGTCGACGTCAACGTGGATGTAGCTGAGCCATGATTGCCGTCAGTGACTCACAAGTTGACAAGATCTCGGCTCGTTCATGTCAAGAGCACATTTGACGCTTGTCGTGCCCCGTCTGATGTCGTCAACTCGTCCGACTCGTGTCGTTATTTTGCGTTCTTCGTCGGACTTCATGGCATCTCGATCACGGCTTGCTCGTCTCCATTTCGCGCGTTTTGACGAGACCCTTGGCATCGTAACTCCTTCGGCAAACCTCGAGCGTCCATCATTTCGGCTCACTTTGACTTTAGGGCCTGTTGAGTCGGTCAACTGAAGGGAGAGGACGAAACGAATGGGCCGCAAGACCAGCTCGTTTCGTGTGCCGGTGGCAGTCGTAGTGGCTGTCACTGCTTTGTCAACTAGCGAGTATGTGCCTCTGTCCCTCCGAAATAGAGGTACGTCTTCCCGTCATGAGAGCCAATCTGCAGCATCGACGTAGATTCGACATGCCTTACTACAAGAATTTCTCTGCCAACCATCCTCGCAACGACATTTCGTGTTTGTTGAATACGCATTCCAGTTCGTGTATCAACGCGACGTACATCTTTTGCCGCGTGCCGGGGTATGCTCGTGCAGTTGTCCGTGACGATGGAATCGCAATTTCTAGGACGCCGTCGTGTCCCAACACGGCACGACCAACTAGTTGAGTGTATGGATGCACGAAATTCCTCCAAAGTGGCGATTCAACCGTGCAATGCGTTGTATCCAAAGAAAAAAACCAACACGACAAACGCGACGAACGCCTTTGTGGACCAACGATCACGCTCCCGCCGCGACGTATCCTCCAAGAACAAGCAACTCCCACCCGTCGGGTCTCGGACTCGTTTGACCCGTCGGCCACGTTGTCGCATGTCGTCGAGTGTGCAAGAACGACGTGCTATTCGGCGGGCATGCTTGCGATGAACGACGCGACTTGTGGCAATGCAACATTTGGAGCGCTTGCACAGGACACCTGCTTGTTTTGACTCGTAACCCAAACAATTGCACGTCTTGGGGCAACTTTGTCTTGTGTACGAACTCGACTTGCATTGACAATGGCAGCAATCTCCTCTTGGATCCATGAAAGATGGAAAGAAAATAGACGAAAGGGCGATAAATCTGCCGACAGCACGGCGGTCCAGTACACTGTCAAACGCATCTTGAAGCAGCAAGCCACTGGTACTCGCTTGGAAATTAAGTTCTCGATCGCTGTCGATACACCTGCTGCACTGCAAGCTACACAGTCGGCTATGCTAGGTACACCATCTCGCAAGTGTACTGCATGATCTAACCATGGAATAGACCAAAGCGGATCAGGAAGCGGACCGAGCACGCTAGCTCAGACTCTGATTAGTACTGGAGCCTTGCCCGCGACCGCCGTCATTCAAGTCCAGTCGGGCAAAACTGCAGTGGATTTACCTCCTCCCACAGCTGTCCCAACGCCTGCGCCGTCTACAACAGTCACATCAACAAGTGCTCCCACGACTGCACCAAGTACTTGGAGCGCAAAGTCTGTGAGCTCACATTATTGTAGCGGATGCATCAAGCAGTAATACTGGAGCCATTGCTGGCGCTGTCGGTGGGGCCATCAGTGGTCTCATCGTAATCGGGCTCATCTGGCGATGGATCAGCCCCAAGAAGCAGCGCGCCAACGTTGTACCCGAGACCGGCAATGTTGGGCGGTAGACAGCATCCATTGAAGGGAAGACAACATCCTCAGACCGTTCGATGTGATGCCATGATGCTAGAGTGATGTGGTCTCGGCAATATACATGCGTCGAAGTGAAAAATAGGACAACTGACATGACAACAGTGTTAGCATCTGATGAAGGGAAAACTCTCAAGAGTAGAGTGCTGCAGTTGGATCGCGTCCAAACAATTGACGCCATGATGGTGGAAGAACCAACTTGAACGCCTCGATGCGCTGCAAGTAGAGATATTGTGCAACGCAGCTTGCCATGTAGACTGCATCTGGGACGTTGTTGCCTTCGGCACAATACATGACAAAAGCAAGTCCTGGCAATGATTCCTTGCACGATTGCATGACGAAGGGTGCAAGGCCAGCTCCTCGAACGGAGGACCATACGTCGTCAGTGGTTTCGTCGCACTTCAAGGAAGGAATCTGCATGAGGAAATCGCTGTTTGTAATCGTATCCGTGCTGGTTGATGTCCACTCAATTCGGTGCCTACATGATGTTATTGATCCATTGACCGTAGAACTCAATGTACATTTGCATATTTGGATCATGACGCAGCATGCTGTCCACACCTGAGAGGACGACAACCTGAGATGCATGGCAGGATTTAGCCCACGCAGCGAATTCATCACAGAAGGTTTGGACTTGACCCTGCAATTTCGACATAAACGACGACTCTCTCCGAGAGCGTACCGGAATAACAGAGGTTCGCTGCTGTACAAAGACGATCTTTTGTACTTCAGGATGGTCAGCAGTTGGAAGCGACAAGAGGTAAACCTGCTCGAGTCGTGAAATGAATCAACATCTTGAAGACGTACTTCCAGATTGAGGCAAAGATCGGATGGAGATTGCGTTGCAAAGGCTGATGATCCAGCCATAGGCAGGACGCGCTTTGTAAAGAGGTGTCCTACAAGTTTCATGTCCACCTACAAAAGAAATCATGCACGGAAGCTCATGAGAATCGTCGTACATCTTCATTCGCCAGTAATGAATTGATGAGTAAGTCGATTGTAAGCTGTCCCAAGTTTGCAAACGACACACCAGGCTAAAGCGAATTATTTCAGTCATTTCCACAGAATGGATACACAATACCGTCAATACCACGGCGCCCTCGAAGAGTTTCCGGGCAGCGGCTTTGCCTCGGCCATATTGCTCTCGTCCAAAGAACTCCATGGATTTCACACTGTTATACTTAATATTTTCTTATCACAATAACCTCCCAAAATCAATATGTATTTTTTGGTAACCCTCAAATTTAATCTATCTCTTTCCGGCTAGAGTCGACAAGAAGCAGACGTTCTCGCCACTGGACACGGCCATTCTTCGGCTTGCTTCGACCTCCTTCCTCTACAGATCCACACGAATGCACCATCACAACTTGGAGCGTCGATTCGTTATCAAAGACATGAGATGTCCCAACGTCGATAGTCTCAGTCTGACAAGTTCGTCACTGCATATTGGTTTCAACCACTCAACCACATCGTTTCCAACTCCCGACGTACTGCATGCATTCTCCTGATAAAACGTATTGAGCTGTGTATGTTGCCCTCAAACTCTCGTCGAGAGGCGCGCGTAGTAATAATATATCATGCTCGAATGTCTAACTCCTTGCCCGAGAAAGTCCTGCCTGTGACGAACTTTGACATTGTCGCGGACATGATGAAATGACGCAAGTAAGCTTGGCACGATTTGAGCAAAAAGTGGCACGATTTTGGCACGATCGTGAGATCTACCCGACAACCACCAGCGAGTCTGGCAAACTTGAATTGTGCCAAGTCGACGGGCATCTCGAATTTCAAGCAAAGATCATGCTTGAATCACACGTTCCCATTGAAAGTGACCTTGTATGGTTTGTTTTGAATTACACATCCATTTCCCCATGTGGCAGAGCACACCAGCCCACGGTTTGAAGTGGTCAGTAAAGCACAGCGACCATGCTGTCAACAATGGAGAGTCGTCGCCGACAGTCAATGAAGACGCCAGCGAAATCCATGTCTGTACCTAGAAAGCATCGCATGTCAATGCTGGAGGTATCGTTCTCATGCAAGTTTGTGTGGGCAAAATGTGAATGCAACCTTTGGCAGAGGTACATTTCGTCGTCCCACGGTCGACATTTCACCTTGGAAATTTCTGCCATGAGATCCTTTTCGGTTGGTCGTGAGTGAGAAAAACACGTAGTGTGTCCAATCGGAGAAAGCCATGATTAGGATAAACCCATATCCAGTGTGATTATCCCAAACGGAACAAGTCCACTTGCACGATTGTCGTATTTCGTTTCTTTCTGCGACTTGTCAGAAAGGACGGGAGAGCTGCGAGAGTGACGATGGCCGGGCTGGACCTCGGCGATGCAGAAAAGCTATGGATTGAGTGGATGCTACGAATTACAAGGTAAGATGAAGTGACTGCTCATACGAATGACAGGGAATTTGTCGCTCTAGCTTGCTGTCCGCGATCGGATGTGTGTACATTTTGGCGCGTTTCTTCCGACGAACGTCTCGCAGCAAAGATATATCGTTCGTCCTCGTTACTGCCCTTGCAGGATTTGAACTCGTGATTGCGATTGCAAAGTTCCCAGCGCTAAGTTTCCTCAATTTTGACAAGGTGGAAGGCGGATACAAGCTCGTTCAGGAGGGAATGGGAACGATGTGCTATGTCCAAGCATATTTGCTCGACGTGTTCATGTTCCAAGGTGAGACGTATTTGATCTCTCTTTCTGAATAGATCGATAGCTCTTTTGTGGAACGCTTGCATGGCGTATAACCTCCTCCGATGGGTAGTTTATCGAGATGGCGATGACAAACTACGTGCGCGATTCTGGGTTTACTTCTTTGCAACATCATTGTTCTCGGTCCTTTGGGGTCTTTCGGCTGCATTGCCTATCTGGCCGTCAAGTATCAATGGAGGAGGCCGCGTGAATCTCTTCGGTTATGCCAAGTTTTTCTGCTGGATGCAAGACACGAAGTACTTTATGTATCGCTACTTTCCGTTCCTTGTGCTCACATTGGTCTTTATCGTTGCGGTTATGATAAAAATCCACCGTGTCATTCGCTCCCGCGCTAAATTGTACGATAATCACTGTCCACAGTATTTCAAACTGATTGTTCCTAGGGGAGTGTCAATGCTTCCATCAACTTCCAACGATCTTGTGACGAAGATTCAGCATCGACTTGTACTATATACAATGGGCTATTTAGTCCTCTACACACCAATTACAGTGTACCGAAGTATGGCTTGCTCCGAACTCGCCAGAGTCATCTGATGTCATTCCTCTAGTGATCGCTGCTGCGTCTGTTGAGACAGCTGCGAATTTGACAGCTCTCGCCGTAATTTCCCAGGCCTTGTTGAATCTTCAAGGTACATCCTTATACAAAAGAAAATTTCACGATTGACAGGATTTGTCAATGCCGTGATTTATGGAGGATTTTTGCGATCATCGAAAAATCGTTACGATTCGACGCTCTCAGACGATTTACCACCGAGTGTGGTTCTAGAAGAAACCCGTTCTGGTATCTCCAGCACGGTTCGTGGAGTAGTTGGCAACGATGTATCCATTTTCGCATCGACATTCAACATGGCTGAAGGGGCCGTACCTTCAGAAGACGAATTGGAAAAATGGATTCCACGGGGCCACGATGTCTACGTGATAGGACTCCAGGAATGCCTCAACCTCCAGCCCATGCGACAAGCTATGGTGTCCCATCTGAAGAAAATCAACGGCAAAGTATTTGTCGAGTATGGTCGTGAGATCGGGCGCAAGGAAACCAAACTCGGCTATCATGGCTTCATCGCAATTACCGTGTACGTGGCCTCCGAAGAAGTTCAAGCTGGACACTTTCAAATGCATCTTGAAGCTATCAGCAAAGTGAGTCGCCTTTTGCATTCCCACTCAACTCATGTTCTTAAAGGTGAACCGTGGCACGAATTTGATCGGCTTGGGCCGGGCATCAAACAAAGGTGCCGTCGGGTTTTCATTTTCCTACTACAACACGACATTTGCCGTGGTGAATTGTCACTTGGCGTCTGACACTTCGGTATTACATTCTGGCTTGGCTCATAAATCACATATTTCATGTAGGGCAACAGTAAAATCAAAAAGCGACACCGAGATGGCATCAATATCCTCACTGGCATGCATCTACAATCAATTGACAATGAATTTGACTGTCATTTGATGGCTCATCATACCATTTTTATGGGGGACCTCAACTACCGCCTGACTGCAAAGAGTGCGTCGCCAAAGACAATTGTGCAGATGATTGCATCTATTCTTAACACTACCCGTGAGCAAAGCGCCATGAAACGGGGTCAAGTCTTTTCGTACAATCAAATCTTGGCCAAAGGTAATGTTTCATCCAGAAGATTGCTTTGACACTACTAGATGCACTAAAATCTGAAGCGGACACGTACAATGTCGACGCGGAAGATGTTTACGTCATCGCTAATACCCCAGTCGCTTTGATAAAACCAAATGACTGTGCTGACGAACATGCGGCCACACCGTTGCGTCAAAGTGAATTGATGGAGTCGCCATTTTCAAACACGTCGAGTGTCGAAGTCACTTGGAAGACACTGATGGATCACGATGAACTCAAGCGCAGCATGGAAGATGGCGTGATCTTTCATGACTTTGATGAAGCTCGGATATCGTTTCCACCAACCTATCGCCGTGTTTTGGGCAAAATGCTCGATATGTCGTCTGTAAACCAGTGGACACCTGCCCTTGTTTCTGAACTGTACACAACCGTCCTTGGTGACTCAAAAGTACGCGTGCCATCGTACACAGATCGCATCTTGTTCCATTCTCTTCCTGGGCTGCGCGTATGTCGAAGTTGTTTGTTCGATTGCTCATGACTATCGTAGGGCCAAATGAATTGCGTTCAATACACTAGCGCCGAGTTCATCGGCACGTCTGACCACAAGCCAGTGTCGTGTGTGTTTGAAGCTCCTGTGGACAAAAAGTCCTTCAGCTTGATGTATATGGCCAGTGCTCGTGAAGAATCGCCCCAGTCGAAGGCAAAGACTCTGGACCATTTTACTGTGTATTTGTCCAAACTGTCTGTTCAATGGGGAGCCGCGCTGGAAACTTTTTCCATTGGAGAAGACGACGAAAGCGATGAGAATGTGTCGAAACCTTCAAATGCCTCTCTCTCAACTGAATCAAGGTCGTCGATCCCATCAGGAATGACCATCGGTACTTGGTTGAGGAGTGTTAAGAGGACTCATTTCGTGTATTCTAGAGGGGATGCAAGTACGAAGTGTGTTCCCATTGCCATGTGAAGATGTTTTCGCTGAGGAGCGAAAACTCACTGAAGTCGCCGATCAACTGCTCTTGAATGCGACGTATGGAGGCGACGCGAAGTACAGATTGAAGCCGACTTGGAAAGTATCACCGTGGTCAGTCTTATCCAATCATGGCCTCAAGCAATCGGCCGCGCTCCGATCTCGGAAGTTGATGCATGTCGCTCTCAACTTTATGTTGCCATCGGGCGCAAGTGCAGGCCAATGCGTTATCGATTTGGGTGAGGCCAAGCGACGATTCGGCTCTCACTTCGATTTCTCCGTTGCGCTGACAATCGGCGGACGACGGACAGGGACACTGTCTGGCTCAGTGTGTATGGCAGTCGACAAAGTAAATGCTACATTAGTCTCCTAAAATAACTATATTTTCCTCGTCATGTCGTGGGGTTTCTATCGCATCCTCCATCTATCAAACCATTGAGACGCTCTGCAAGTCCAATGTTCACATCCACTGTCGTAAAATGGGTGCTGTTTCGATACTCAGGTCAAATCAATCTTGTCGAGAGTCAAGAGAGGTGGGGTCGGTCCATAATTGCAACAATGTTCCTAGCTTCCTTGTCTTTCACGATCGCGGCAGGAGTCGAGTCATCGTGACAAAGCCAGGAGATCTTTCGACATGTTGTGCTCTCTGTATATCCCTATTATAGGAAGAGATCGCGTCTTTGTGGTTTGCGAGCCATGGAACATGATTCCAGCAATAGAGAGAGGAGCAGAAAGTGTGACTTACGCCTCGCATCGCCATTCAAGCTTGACAGGCTGGATGATCGCACCTGTTGCTCTGTTGATCGCGATGCATAATTGCTTATCCTTGTGACATGGCTGGACTCTACTTGATTTTCAACGAAAAAACATTGAAAATTGAATAAAAATACTGTTGATTTTTAGAATAGTTGAGAAAATTGTAAAAATATTTCATGAAATTTCTCCGATTGGTACTTTGTACGGAAAGAACGGCACACACTGGACTGCAAGACCAGCGCAGTTCACGTTCTCGCGCCCGACGATGAATGCGACGACATCCAACTTGACAAGCTGGGCACAAAGGCGGTTTTACTGGGCAACGTCGCCGGTAGAACATGCTGCGAACATTTGGTCCATTCGATGCACAAGGTATGCTCCACGCGCCATGTTCTCGGCTTCATGAGTGATCGTAGCATTCTCTCGACTTGTGGATGCTTGTACGTCCTCGTGCGGTTCTTTCGACGGCCCAACTACGAGCGAAATGTTGCCATGCAGATCGTGACGACCTTAGCGGCGATTGAACTTGTGTCCTCGCTTGTCAAGTTTCCAGCGCTCTCTTTCATAGGCATGACATACGACGAGAGCAGGGATAAATACGTCCGAGACACCAAACAAACAGGAGAAAACGAGCTAATGTGCAGCATTCAGGCGTATCTGCTCGATGTCTTCATGATCCAATGTACCTCATGCACCTAGGCGAGTTTCAGCTGATTGAGTTTGTGACTAGCTGTGCTTTGGAACGGCTGCATGGCGTTCAATCTCTTGCGCATGGTAGTCCACCGCGACTCTGACGAAAAGCTCCAATCGCGCTTTTGGGTCTATTTCTTCGTGACAGGGTACTTCTCCATCATCTGGGGTGCCTCTGCTGCGCTTCCAATCTGGTCTTCCGGGTGGAGCAACCGCCACAATTCGACAGCAAGAGCGAAGCGTCCTGCTTCGTCCATGTTTGGCCCATCGCGGTTCTACTGCTGGATCGAGAGGCCCAAGTTAGTCATGTATCACTACGCTCCGTTTGTGATCCTCGTCCTCCTCTTTATTCTCTACGTTGTGGTCAAAGTTCGCAGAGTCGTCATTGCCCGAGCGCGGCGGTACAGTTTTGGCGTCGTCTGGTATGTTCTAACCTCTTGCATGTAGTGTCTCGACATTGCAAGAGTCTAGTGACGTCGTCCACCAAATCCAGCGCCGACTAATGATCTTTGTTGTCGCCTTCCTCTGTCTATACACGCCACCGCTTGTTTATCGACGTACCTTTGCACAATCGCCATGGCATCGCTTAACTCTTGCGTAGTGCTCGAGTTCCTCTCTGACTTCTTCGAAGCTCGTGACGCAAAGCCTTTCGATCGCACTTTGTTCATGCAAGTGTTTGGCATTGTCTCTCAAATTCTCCTCAACTTGCAAGGTCCGTCCTGGCGCCGCCGCGTCGCCCTCATTCTCCATCGTTAGGTTTTGTCATCGCCGCAATCTACCGAGGATGGCAACCCGCGTTGTCAAAACCACGCAAGAATTCCATGTCCTCGGTCGATCTCCCCTCGAGTGTCTTCTTGGAAGATGTTCACTCGGCCTCATCGCATAGCTTGCCCGCCACCGACAACGACGAAGCTGTCACAATATTTGCATCGACGTTCAATATGGCTGAAGGCGCCGTGCCGTCGGAGAAGCAGTTTGATGAGTGGATTCCACGCGGCCACGATGTGTACGTCATTGGTGTCCAAGAGTGCATGAACCTGCCGTCGTTTCGCCAAGCTCTCTCGACGCATTTGCGCAAAATCAACGGCAAAGTTTTCGTCGAGTACGGCCGTGAAATTGGCCGCACCGAGACGCGGTTGGGATATCATGGCCACATTGCCATCACCGTCTTGGTGAGCATCCAGCATGTCCAGCATGGCCATTTCTGCATGCATCTCGAAGCGACGTCCAAAGTAAATCGCGGCAAGAGCTTGATCGGCTTGGGCCGCGCATCCAACAAAGGCGCGGTGGGCTTTGCCTTTCGTCTGTTCAATTTGACATTTGCCGTCGTGAGTTGCCACTTGGCGTCCGATCGATCGGTAAGCTTTTCTGCGTCTTTGCTCCACGCTAAGCACAAGCTCATTGTAGGGCAAGAGCGCACTCAAGAAGCGGCACCGAGATGGCACGAATATCCTCACTGGCATGCATTTGCAGTCGATTGACAATGAGTTTGATTGCCACTTGATGGCGCATCATACCATCTTCATGGGGGATCTCAACTACCGCCTCACTGTCAAGGAAGCGTCGCCAAATCGCATTCTCAACATGATCACTGCCGTCGTGAAGAACAGTCAAGACAACAGTGCCATGAAGCGTGGCCAAGTCTTCACTCACAGCCAACTCCACTCCAAAGGTATGTCGACGCCGCATGTCCATTGAGTCGTCGCTTACATGTTCATTAGGTTCGCGAGAGGAATCCGCCCTGGACCATGACAATGATCGTTCCGTCTATCATTTGGCCAACTCGCCAGCGGCGTCGTTCAACCCACGCATTCGTGCTTTAACAGCGCCATCACAAGAATCAAAAGACTTGAGCGATGGACTGGATTCGACCTTCTCGGACAACTCGAGCTTCACCGACGTGTCTTGGAAATCGCTCTTGGACCACGATGAGCTCCATCACAGCATGACGGACGGCGTCATCTTTCACGAATTCGACGAAGCCAAGATCTCGTTTGCCCCCACGTATCGTCGAGCTGTGGGTAAAATGCTCGACATTGTCTCGACGACGCCGTGGACGGTCGCGCAAACGAACGAGCTCTACACAACGATCCTGAAGAGCGGCGAGAAGCGCGTGCCTTCCTACACGGATCGTATCTTATTTCACTCGCTTCCTGGCGTTCGGGTACATCGTAGCTCTTTTTATCGTCGCTTAATGCGTCGCGTAGGATCGACTGGCGTGCGTACAGTACACCAGCGCCGAGTGCGTCGACACTTCCGATCACAAGCCCGTCTCGTGTGTGTTTGAGGTCCTCGTCGACAAAGACGTTCCTCGACGGCCTGACCCCATGCACATTGAGGATCCTCCCCGAGAAATACCAAGTCTCAAGCTCTTGACCGTACAATTCTCCAAGCTCACACTCACATGGGGAGCTGCCCTCGAGAAGTTTGTCAGTGAAGATGATGACGACGAAGACGACGATAGCAATGAATCCCGCCACGGCCTTGCACCACCAGTTGATTCGAATGCGACCGACATGACCGCCTCGATCACATCGTCGCGCCCTGCATACTTGCGAGGTATGACTCGGAATCTCTGCTCCATTGGATTTACAGTTGCAATTAGATGGACTACGACTCTGAAGTGTCTTTCCCCTCCCTTGTGAGGATGAATTTGCAGAAGAGCGCAAGCTCGCTGAGATCGCCGACTTGCTTCATCATCAAACGGGGCAACCGAGGAGGCACATGCCGTCTTGGAAAGTCAGTGCGTGGTCGCACGTTGCAGACAACGGTTTGAAGCAGTCGGTCGTGTTGTCCAGGCTGCGGAGACAGCTCCACGTCGCTCTTAATTTCGTCTTGCCGTCGGGGGGACCAGCTGGTCAATGCGTTGTTAGTCTAGCCGATCCTGCGATCCGTCATGGCCGTCGTGTCGATTTCATAGCCACGCTCAGCATTGGCGGGCGCCGGACGGGTGAATTGAGTGGGAAAGTAAGTTTAACCATCGACAAGATGTTGTAATTTCACCTTTATCTATCGCTTCAGGCCATCTTCTCCGCGTCATTAGTCCTCCAAGCAGAGAGTCCACGTCGTGCTGCACTTCTCGCCATGACGTGGCATCCCCACGAGACATTTCTTACACATATCACTCAGTTACTGCATCAGACCTGGCAAGTCACCATCCATGAATACCGTAAATGCAGCCACTACGAAAACCTTCATAATTTCATTACTTGTATATATTTATACTAATTAAATATTAAAATAGAAACCTTTATACATATCCTAAGCTATTTCGGTTGTAAGATATTCTATAATAACACATATTTGTTATTATTTATATATTCATTGTTATAATTAATGCATTTCAAAAGAAAGTTGGCCTGGTGGCAGATGACTCGCATGGCTGTTGGAGGCGGATGGAAGGCTGGAAGCGATGGACGTGAGGGAAGATTGGATGGTTTGCATTGTATTCGAGGCAAAATGCGCGTTGAACGATGGATTGACAACGACAACGACCTTGCAATGAACAGATCCCAATCTGTCGTTGGACCGAGTGGATTGCAGATCTGCACTGAACTGGAAAGAGATGCAGGATCTGCACACTTTTCAGTTCCAGAGTTGGCCCCAAGGAGCTGCAAGCCACTGCGACAAGAATGGACGAGATGCATTCTAGATATTCACATCGTCACATGACAGAAGGACATGCGTGGATCCCAGGGCGGCCTCTTGGACAGTCAGAACTCGTCGCGATCGACTGGTCCGTCCGGACATCCAGGTACGAGTCTCTCATCCCCGAACAACGACCCTCACGTGAGCTCCATGCAGTACGCTGTCGGCTCTAGGATGTCTCTTTATCCTCTTTCGATCGTACTTTCGGCCCAAGCACGAGCGCGATGTCTCGATGATGCTTGTTGCCGCTCTCGCTGGGATCGAGCTTGTATCATCGATGGTCAAACTTCCCGCGCTTCAGTTTGTCGACTTGGTCTTCGATCCGAGCGACCACGACTACAAGATCAGTCCCAACCAGACGCGGTCCAAGGAAACGATGTGTCAAGTCCAGGGGTACTTGCTCGACGTCCTCTCGTTGCACGGTTTGTTAATTTGCTCCTCGTTGTTCTTACTCGATCGTGTAGCGGTGCTGTGGAATGGGTGCATGGCCTTCAACTTGCTGCGGTGGGTCGTCTACCGCGACGCCGAGGAGAAACTCGAGTCGCGCTTTTGGATCTACTTTTTCGCGACGTCGTTCTTCTGCGTCTTGTGGGGCGTCACGGGAGCAATTCCCATGTGGAGAGACGACGACGGACCTCGCGGCACTCTCTTTGGTTTCTCGCGCTACTTTTGCTGGATGCGCTTCCCAAACTCGATCCTGTACCGGTACATTCCATTCGTCGCTCTCACGCTTGTCTTTATCGTCGCTGTCGTTGTCCATGTTCGTCGCGTCGTGCTGAACCGAGCGCGGAGGTACTCTCGACTATGTCTGACTCGTGTTGAGGCGGCTGCGTTCGTAGGTTTTCCATGTCGCCCGCGTCTGAAGGCCTTGTGAGCTCGATCCAGCGCCGCCTTTGTCTTTATGTCTGTGTCTTTGTCTGTCTGTACACTCCCGCGATCATCTACCGAAGTACTCGATGCAGAAACGATATCATGAGCTCACGCGATGGCGTAGTCTTGGAAGCTGCCGTCGAAAGCTCCGACAAGAATACATGGGATGGCCATGGATCCAAGAAAGACCAAGGAAACAGCTCGTGGCATCGCAATTCGACCGCGTCGTCGGGAAACATTACCTTCGCCGATGGATCACGTCAAGGCCACGACCACGACCATGCCCACGCGACGGGTCTCCAAGTGTTTGGCATCATTGCCCAAGTTCTCATCAATCTCCAAGGTAGAATGGACTCTTCTCCATGATGCGGGATGTTCAGTCTTCTGCGGTAGGATTCATCATCGCCGTGCTTTCTCATCATAAGAAATCGCCGCCACGCAAGAATTCCATCGCCGTGTCATCCATGGCGAACACGCCGAGTGTCTTCTTGGAAGAGATGCACTCGAGTCGATCCGGGCTCAGTCGCTCCAACTCTGGCGTGAAGGAAAGCGTGTCCATCTTCGCATCGACGTTCAATATGGCGGAAGGCGGCGTGCCGGACGCCGACGCCCTTCAGCAGTGGATTCCAGCGGGCCATGACGTCTACGTCATTGGCGTCCAAGAGTGCTTGAACGTCTTGGCGATGCGTCAAGCCATCGCGACGCATTTGCAAGTGATCCACGGCAAGATGTATGTCGAGTACGGCCGTGAAATTGGCCGCCGCGAAACCAAACTTGGTTTTCATGGCCATATCGCTGTCACCGTCTACGTCGCTGTCGACGAAGTCCAAGAGGGCCATTTCCACATGCATCTCGAAGCGATTAGCAAGGTCGATCGACTGCAGACGACACGCATTTGGCTAAAAGTCGTCGTAGGTCCACCGCGGCGTCAACTTGATCGGTCTCGGGCGTGCCTCCAACAAAGGCGCAGTCGGGTTTGCCTTCCGCTTCTTGAACACAACGTTTGCCGTCGTGAACTGCCACCTCGCGTCCGATCCATCGGTAGACTGCCGTCGTCTCTAGCTCCATGACGTCTTGTCGTCCTGTAGACAAAGAAGAGCAAGATGAAGAAGCGGCATCAAGATGGCTCGAATATTCTCTCCGGCATGAGTTTACAGTCGATCGACAACGACTTTGACTGCCACTTGATGGCGCACCACACGATTTTCATGGGAGATCTCAACTACCGTCTCTCGGCGCGCGAAGCATCGGCCGAGAAGATCCTCCGCATCATCACGACGGCCGTCAACAGCAATGTTGAGATCCGATCGTCACGCCAGACGACGCAAGCAACAAGCGAGCCAACAAAGCCGTGGCTCGACGCGATGATCTTGCAGCCGACGGACCACGAGACGCTCTGTCTCGAGTCGGATGGGCTCTACGTGCTCACAAACTCACCGCAAGCATTGACACGCCAGCAACTTGGTCCAATTGTCGTGACGGATCCTGTCTTGGGGAGCGGGTGCGATGTCATGCCGTCGCCGTTTTCAACCTCGTCGACGCCAAGCGCGGAAGAAATGACGTGGATGACGCTGTTGGAGCATGACGAACTGAAGCGCAGCATGGCGGACGGCGTCGTCTTTCATGAGTTTGACGAAGCGAGGATCACGTTTGCACCGACGTACCGCCGTGTCCTCGGCAAGGACATGGACATGACGAACGAATTGACGTTGGCACAAGTCTCCCAGCTCTACACGACCGTCTTGGGCGATGGCAAAGTTCGAATTCCATCGTACACCGACCGCATCTTGTTTCACTCGCTCCCTGGACTGCGGGTACGTCGCCGCCTCTCTCTACCACCGTCGTCTGACGCTCCGTCGTCTGTAGGATCGCATGACTTGCTTGCAGTACTTCAGCACGGAATGCATTGGCACGTCGGATCACAAGCCAGTCTCGTGCGTCTTTTGCGTCGTGGTGGACAAACCGCTGTCGCCCCTCAAGGCAACAGCGTCGCCTCACCATCACGTGCCGTTGTACGCGTCGCCGCGGTCTTTGAGAGCGCAGCTCCCTGTCAACTTGTTCACGGTGCAGTTCTCGAAACTGAATGTGCAATGGGGGCCTTCTCTCGAGACGTACATGTCTGAGAGCGACGAAGACAGCATCAATTCGACGCACATGTTGGTGAGCAAAGACGAGCCGTTCGACTCGGTTGCTAGCGACGTCTCTCGCGCGACGACTGCGTCGGCGAGCCCAACCAAGGTGGACCTCGCTCTCGGTAAGGCTCTCTACTTCCATGGCCAGGTTTCTGACGATGTCATGCAGATGTGCTTCGTGTCCGCAGTGTCTTCCCCCTCCCATGTGAAGACGAGTTTGCCGAGGAGCGCAGGCTTGTCGAACTTGCCGACCATTTGCTCTTCACGTCGAACGCGAGAGGCAAGCTCAAACCGACGTGGAAGCTCAGCGTGTGGCGTGTGCTCTCCCAGAACGGGCTCAAGCAAACCGTGGTGCTCCCGAAAGATTGCAGCCGGCGACAACTCCACGTCGCGCTGAGTTTTGTCCTCCCGTCGGGCGACTCGGCTGGGCAATGCGTCATTAGTTTGGCCGACGCCAGTCGTCGTCCTGGCCGCAAGGTCGACTTCGCCGTCGCGCTCACCGTCGGAGGGCGAAGGACGGGCGAGCTCACTGGCAAACTCACATTCGCCGTCGATAAAACCCCGTAGAGTAACAGGAATCGTTCTTGATCTGTGGACATTTTCACATTTTTCAAATGTCCACCCTGTCGCCAGAACTGCGGCGCAAATATGATTGATTGGCGGCAAACGCATGGCCAGCCGCCTTTGCCATGGATGGAACTCTCCCACAGATGTGTCCATGACACCAAACTCTTTTCAGAAAATCCGTCGCTCGTATGTTTGCAACAACGATGGAGCAGTCCAGTACGTGGCGCTCTCTGGACGTCGATGCGCGATGGACAACACATCAATGGCGGCGCATGGCGAAGAAGATTTCGTTGCAAACATTTCAGCTACAGCAGCCACGACGAGAGCACCAAGTAAGTGGCTTTCAACTTTTCAGCCTCGTCGTCATCTCTGCCACGATTATCTACCGAGTGTCAACCATCTGGGTGGTCGTGCTTGACAGCTTGGATGGGTGAACACTCGCCATGTCGTTTCTCTTCTCTCTTCTTGCATATCGATGGATGAACTGCATGCCCATCGCGTCATTCCCTGACGTTCGTTGAAGCGTCGAGATGACAAGATCGTCCCATTGACTCATCACGCTGAAATGCACGACTGGACGCAAGTTCGACGACCGTACCATGTACAGTGTTCGCAGTCTCATGACTGCGTCAGGGTGAAGATTTGGGTGGTGCTTGTCGGGAAGTTGTCCTGTTGTCATCTTGTCTGTCGCCCTCGCTTAATTAAATTTAAAATTTACTTTATCAAGTGTTGTCAAGATTAAATAGTTAACTTAATCGAAATAAGTTTACTATTCGATTTAATTTACTTTATTGAAGTAATAGTCGGACTAAATAACTATTGAACTAATTTTTAAAATAGCTATGTTTTTTGAGCAGGAGTCAGCACAGCCATCTGATCTCATTTGGCCCTTGTCGGGGAAGTGTTCGTGAATGTAAGTCGTCCTCGAAAGTCCATTTTGCGGCTTTCTATTGGTCATCTTATCCGGACACCGGATAACGTTCGAGAAACATTTTCCCGTCTTGGATCGGTTCACGTTTGTGTCCCTGTTTGTTTGAGTGGTGAAGAAGTCAGACGGGATTTTGCCACCGCATCATGACGATAGAGTCATCGGCCACGAATAGACCATCAAGTAATGCACACACTACATCTAAATCTAAATTCAACACTAGATAAGAATGGGAATGACATACCTGCTCCCAAGAGCTACCGCAAGAAGTTGGGACGCCCGCCAAAGGACCCCAACAAGATGCCTGCAGAGTGGTGTGATGAAAGTGTTGGGCACATGTTCCGTTTGAGATATTCATCAGCGTTATCTGAGCGCTTCAATACCAAAAACAACAACGACAAAAAGGTTGCGTTCGCGATGCTGGCGGCTGAATTAAGCACGCTTATGCAACGAAGCTTTACAGCAAAGCAAATACAAGACAAGGTAGAGCTGTTCATAGATTATCTAGTGACGAGTGTCATGCGTAGTTTTCAAAGATGAAGAGTGAATGGTCCACATCTAAACCCCAGCTTCCCCATCCTACTGGCAACGAAGGTCAAGCGAATCGACCTCAACATTTCGAGATTATGCTGGAGTATTGGGCTGATAAACTGGGGTTTCGTCGTGAATCACTCATGTCTACTGACGCTATAACTGTGGAGGAAGAGGAGGATCAAGACGAATTTGGTATACTAAACTGTAATAATTTATCACATTAATCTCTATGGACTATGGTAATGAAGGATCGTCTTCGGACGAGTCAAAGCAGGCTCGTGAAGAGAAAACAACTACAGTGCAACTGAATGGAAAGAAGCGAGCTTTCGCAAAGCGTGAAAATAATGAACGTACTGATCGACCACGAGGAACTGCCGAGTCACTTGAAGCAGGCCTTTTTGCAATTAAGGAGGGATTAATCTCCCTTGGACAGTCTCTAGCCTCGAACAATGTTCACGAACTTGCGCCTAATCAACCTCGTGCCACACTGGATGATGTTTTACAAGCCATTCAAGCTCAATCGAATACAATGGCACAGCTAATCTCACACTTGACTAAAAAAGATGAATAGATTCATGTACACGATGAGTTGAATTAACTAATTATCGTCGCTATAGCTCGTCGTTTTTGGAGAGCTGCCTCGCGTTGAATATAATTTGTATCGCAGTTTGACTCGTCAGGCGGTTGAAAGTTATCATTGCGATCGCGGTTTTCGTCAAAGCTTGAGAACAAGTCATCATTAAAGCACAGAAAGATGTTATGCAGGACAAAGCAAGCCAGTATATGGCGAACAGTTTTCCTGAGAGATTTCTCACTCATTGCAGACTTCAAAACACGAAACCTTTCCTTGAGACGACCGAAGCACACTCAACCGGCATCCGAGTGGTAGAATGGATATAGTTAAAGCGTCTCTGTAAAGATGAGAGTTGTCCACCTTCTTCATGAGACAAGAAAGGAATGATCAGCCAAGGGAACAAGGTATAACCTGCATCGCCAACAAGATAACAGCCTACAGGAATTCTTTTCCTGATTGTTCTACCTAAGATCGACACTCGCCAAAATGTTTTGTCGGAGAAGGACCCCGGGCGAATATCAACCGACATAAACTTGCCATTCGAGTCCACTACAGCTTGCACATTAAGCGATGGATCACCATTCCTGTTGTAGAATCCATCGTAGTCTGTAGGTCTTTGGATGTTAATTAAGGTACCATCAATAGCGCCAACAACACCAGGTAGCTGCATCTTTGACTTAAAACCATTCTCGACACGCCGCCACGCTTTGACTGTGGTTGGTAAGTAAATCCAATTTGTGGCAATTTTCGACAACTCCACGGACAAGACAGACACCACATCCACACGCCATGATTTTGAAACGCCAAAGGCGGCAGCGGTCTCACGATAGCCACCTTCAGTACCATAAAAATACAATAGTATAGCCACCTTCTTTTCAAATTAGTGTTTTGAATGACAAAAGCTTACGTGCAGCATTTCCGACTGAAGAACTTGGACAAGTTTGCCGAAGGTGGCTTGTCCACACCGCAGATTTTCTCGAAACCAACGATCAAACTTATAGTCACCAAGCATGCTGTCGAAGTCGACCTCTGTAACAGTTAACACGTAAAAATTTTGGGCAACCTGGCGGCATAATACGAGGCTTGAAGCTGCACATACTGTGGCAGCAACGGCAGCGGCGGCTATCACCCGCTCCACTGTCATCAATCCAGGAAACAGGAACTCTTACCGACCAGGAGTGCAGAAACAGGAAAGACAGTGTACGGATAGTGGATAACCGGATGGATAAACATGAACACTTACTTTCATGAACGTTCCCCGACCAGGGCCTTTGGTTTTTGGTGCACCCGCAAGCTGCTGGTGCGTCTGACCGGTAGAAACTCGTGATTTTCCACACGCGACTAGTAGACTAGAGCTGTTCTCGTGTTTAAATTAACTGTTTGTGATTGCACTGGAGGTTGTGATAGGTTGCTTCAAGCAATAATCTAACACCAGTGTCTTTACATTCCTTGAAGGGGTGATAATCGAGCTTACAGAGCTGTCGTACAGAAGTCGAGTTTGTGAGGTTTATTCTGCTCTATGCTGTGATGCTTTGCTACTTGTGCCCTTTGGTTTTTGTGTGCCTGCACCTGGGGTTCTCTTTGGTGTCAAAACATCGCCGATTCTTAAAAATATTAATTTTAACGGCTCAATTGTGGAAACAAAATACAGTTTATCATGGGTAAGAACAAATATAAATTTTAGCAGGATATAAATATCTACTTTTAGACCCCTATTCAGAGAAAGAAAGCGGGCTTTGAATGTGACTTGCATTCAACTTCATGTCAACCAATGTCCTGGTTATATATTGTGATTTCCGTCCAAATTTGCCAATTTCAGGCGATATTTCCAATCGCCTGCAAATCGTCCAGACGATATGATTGGCTAAAAATAATTTTACTTTCAATTGATTGGCTGAAAACTGACCTAAGTTGGCTCAACTCGAGAATTCGTGCCAACAAAAGTGGCACACTCTTAATACTTTTCAATTGGACAAATATTCTTTACTACTACCAATGAAATGTTCTCATGTCCTTGTCTTAACACTGTAAGTTCATGCATTTTCATATGAACACTGACGTCGCGTGATTACGGCTGCCAAATCTATTCAATGCACCTTGAGGCCATTCATAATGGCGCGAAACACAAGAGATGAGGATATTAGGTCTTTTAAATAATACCTAACGTTATGATGCATTTGATGACAGTGGTGTGAGGCAGAATCACGAGTTCAACGATAGTTTCGTTTCGCCCCCTCCATAAAATCACAATGTGCATATTTTACTGAATATCGCCAAGCAAACGACACTAGTGTGATTCACACAAGTACCATTTGCTTGGCGATGCTTAGCTAAATATGCTGGTATGTTTCAATGGAGGAAACACATTCATCGAAGTCGATGTCCACAGGGACAAAGGTATCCCCTTCCGACTAAAGTCTAAGAACAACTGTGCAAGGCTTTGTAGTGATGTCATTAGTCCGAGCATGCATTTAAATCCAAGGCAGATTACGCAGATAAATATAAGTGAAACTAGTGTTAATAAAATCACGCTGTGTATGACACAAAAAATACATTCGATTTATTCTATGCACAATGCTATATCTTAGGCGCTTTCCAATGCGATTGCTGCTTAGAATCCGTCAGCTTGCTGAATGGGGCGTTGGCGCTCAAGCGAGAAATCGCTTTGGGATGAGTTTTGGCAAATCAGCGGTCGTGCCAAAATATGTTTGTTTCTCGCACTGGAAATATATTACATACATTTTTCAAGTATAAAATAATGAATTTCCTGTCAGGAAATGTGAAAAAGTGAACAAAATGTTGGCACGATTCCATATAGTGACTCATACAGTGTATAGTTGGCACGATTTGCAGAGTCTGTGAGAGAAAAGCTGCAAATCTCACGTCATCTCTATGACTCTGAACAACCTTCCAGAGCGACCCCACCTCGAAGAGAATTTCACGTTATTCAGCGCTCCTCACGTTGAGCGTACAACGAGTGGAGAGGCCTCTGGCCTCGCCAGCGCAGCGACGATTTCGTGTACCATCCCGATCAAGAAGGTCAAAATAACCTTCTAAAATTGATATTTGTACTATATTTCGGAGGTCCGGCGATTTGCCGGTGGTTGATTCAACCAATCGCCGGAGGAAATTTTGAGTAGAAAGCACAATATAGCACTTGAGTACCACCATGGTGGTACTCTTGGTGGTACTCAAGTGCAAATATATAAATGAGAGCACAATTTTTATTCAAAGCTAACAGGACTAATTTGATGTTGTCAGCTAACTGGACCAAATTGCAAACAAAAAATTTCGTCCGTTTTCATTGATTTTCGTTTGTAATTCATCAATTTACACAGATTTGTGTTTTCCTCTTCATTCCACTGAAATATACTACCTCTGTTTCACATTACTGTGTGCATTTGACTTCTACACGACCCCAAAAATTCATTTCATGACGAAATTCAATGAGCCTTATCACGTTGAAAAGGATATCGAAAATGGAAGGTAGAGGGGATTGGACGAACGACAACATGCTCGATTTGAATGGTCAAAACCGACACCGTCTAAACGCCATCCAAATAAAAATACAAAATAATAATTATATTTCACAAAAGTCCAGGACTTCAGACTCGATGCTCCGCCCCGGCCTCCGCGCTCGCCAAGATCGCCGATTTCGGCGATCACGAAGAATTCGAATTTTCGGATATGTGGGACACGATTCATCTTGACGAGAAATGGTTCAACGCGGACAAGGATAAACGCAAAGTTTATCTTGTCCCAGGAGAGCCTTTACCGGGCCGGTCAACCAAGTCGAAGCGCTTTATACCGAAGGTTATGTTTTTGGCCGCTGTTGGGAGCCCACGCGACGATTTTGACGGCAAAGTGGGAATGTGGCCGTTCGTTGAGCAGACACCAGCACTGGTTCGTCTCGAAATCGACCATCCGGGACTTTGCAGACAACGCTCGTCAATGTGACGGCTGATGTATATCGGCGCTACGTTCTCAACTTTGTGATTCCGGCGATCAAGGCTCGACTTCCAAGCAAAACCAAGAGGGTTGTCATTCAACAAGACAACGCTACACCACACCGTTCCATCTCTAATGCCGCCCTGGCTTCCGCGTCGACCGATGGCTGGACTTTCGTTGTTCGATGCCAACCTCCAAACAGCCCAGACCTCAATGTGTTGGATCTGGGCTTTTTTGCGTCGATACAAGCGCTACAGTACAAGGTAGTGAGTCATTCGGTCGACGATTTGATTCACTCCACCTTGCTCGCGTTCCGCATGCTGAGTGCCGAGAAGCTTGAAAATGTCTTTCTCACTTTGCAAGCAGTCATGCGCCTTGTGTTGGAGCATCATGGAGGCAACTTTTTTAAGCTGCCCCATATCAAAAAAGATGCAATGAGACGCGCGGGAAACCTCTTGTCAAATGTGACTTGTCCTGCATCCATTCTTGATGAAGCTGAACTGATACTCCAACAGCAAGGAGTCCCACCGGAACAACCATAGTAGGGAGATTTATAACCAATTGATTAGTTGTATATTCAAATTAGCCAATCAAAATAAAATGCACACAGTAATGCGGAAATAATGATTTTTCAAATGCACACAGTAATATGAAACAGAGGTAGTATTCCATTTTTTGCCGACAACACTATGGTGCATTCCGAAAAGCAGGAATCCAAATACTTGCATCGAATTAGATATTAGTAGTGCGCTCGGAATTGTTCTGATGGTATTCATTTGGCTCGATTTCTTGCTGGTGTAATTTAAAGTAAATAATTATCATTGGATAATTTAAAGTATATAATTTTCCATATAAATTTTCGTCACTTCTCTGAAGCATACTACCTACAGTAGTACTCATCTCACAACTCGCAAATACAGGAGCTTGTTGATGGTATTGTGAAGGTCAATATGCCAAGAATCTTGAAGGAATTTGGTGCAGTTCGATAAAATGAGTAAAATCATGTGAAAGCCCCCATGGTTTATGTTTTCCAGAAATTGACGATTAAGTTATTCATGCAGTTATTCATATTTGAAGTTATTAATGATTCTTATGCCGCAAGGAGACTGCGCGTAAGCGTAAGCGGTCTACAATTTGATCAGTCGCCTTTCGTGATGTGTAACCCATTGTGACGTTCTACCACGGGAGGGTTGACACGATATATGAACCATGTACTTTGACCAGTCTGCAATATAACGCGGTGATTTTTAGGTCCTAGACAAAAGCCAACAAGTAGAGAAGACGTTACAATGAGCGAATCCAGTGAAAACGTGTGCAAGGGATGGTTTTCCATGAGAAAAGATGACGGTGAGAGATGGACGACGAGAAATTACAGTATATGATGTATGGTCTGGTCGTGGGGAGGGACGTTGTGCGTTCTTTCTGACTCCAAGTGACGAATACGATGACTAAGTTGATCGGGGATTCCAAGTGCACGGTTTGCTTGGAGCGTGCAATGGCACCGCCGACATGCCTCCCGGCCACGGAGATGAACAAAATCGAGCGGGATTTGATCGACTGGGCGCTCTACATCACAAGGTAACGACCATCCTCATTGTCGCTTGGTCTATTGACGTCCTGGTCGTGCAGTGGTCTCTCCGCGATCGGATGCCTCTACGTGATCGTCCTCTTCTTTAAGAGTCCGCGAGCGTCTCACAACGTCACGTCCATGTTTGTCGTCACTTTGGCCATCTTTGAGCTCGTCATTGCGATCGCGAAAGCGCCAGCCACACACTTTGTCCAGTTTGACATGTACAACAACACGTACGTCAAGACGCCCAAGCAGCCGGAACTCTTGGCGACGATGTGTCAAGTCCAGTCGTTCTTCATCTATGTGTTTATGCTGCAAGGTACACCTCAAGAGCGATATCTCACTGTGTGTTTCTTCCCGTAGCGGTGCTCTGGACTGGATGCACGGCGTTTAGTCTACTCCGATGGGTCGTCTACCGCGACACGGAGGAGAGACTCCTGTCTCGCTTTTGGATCTACTTGTTTTCAACGTCGGCCTTTTCCTTGCTCTGTGGTCTCCTGGCTGCGCTCCCCGTGTACCCGTACAATGGCGGCGACGCAGCGTCTCTCTATGGCTTTGCACGCACGTTCTGCTGGATGCGAGATCCGAAGCTGTCCCTCCAACTCTTCATCCCGTTTGTGGTCGCGACGTTGCTCTTCACCGCCGCCGTCATGATCAAAATCCGCTCCGTCGTCTCTGCTCGCGCAAAGCAGTAAGCTGCAACTTGTTGATGAGAGTCTTTATCCCCATGGATGTCATAGGCATGCTGTGCTTGGGATCGCCAACGACGACGTGCTCCAGATCCAACGCACGCTCTTCCTCATCGTCTTTGCGTTCTTCTGTCTTCATTCTCCGGCGACGGTCTACCGCTGTACGCCTGCTCTGTCGTTCGTCCATGACTGACGATTTCCCATCTAGTCATGCAAGAGTTCACGCAAAACCCAAGCGATCCTGTCCAAGCGGGCACGGAGCGCACGTACTGGTGTTCCATTGGAGCGACAAATGTCTTGAGCATTGTCGGGCAGGTCTTCATCAACTCGCAAGGTAGCTAGCTCCATGTGCTTCTTCCACCGAGGATTGATCGTCGTCTAGGCTTTGTCAATGCCATCTTGTACGGCCGCTTCATCGACCCCAACAACACGGACCGTCGATCGATGGCGCTAGCTGACCGAAATGCGCCGAGCGTATACTTGGAAGAAGCAGTGTCGTCGGTCTCAGGCAGCGTCGCGCCATCGAGCGACGAAAGCGCATCGATCTTTGCATCGACATTCAACATGGCAGAAGGGGCCGTGCCGAATGAAGAAGACTTGGCGCAGTGGATTCCACCCGGCCATGATGTCTACGTGATCGGCCTCCAGGAATGCCTCAACCTGCAAGCCATGCGCGGGGCGATCGCAGCGCACTTGCGGCGCATCAATGGCAAAGCGTACGTCGAATATGGCCGCGAAATCGGCCGCAAGGAGACCATGCTGGGCTACCATGGCTACATTGCCATCACAATCTTTGCCGCGTCGAACGACGTCCAAGCGGGACACTTCCAAGTTCATCTCGACTCGACGTCCAAGGTAGACAGACACCTTCATGCTCTTGGACAACGTCTGTAGGTCAACCGCGGCGTCAACTTGATCGGCCTCGGCCGTGCATCCAACAAAGGCGCCGTCGGCTTTGCATTCCGCTTCTACAACTTGACATTTGCGGTCGTGAGCTGCCACTTGGCCTCCGTACGACGACGGCTCCATATATGTCCAAGTCGCTCACGTCTTGCGTAGGGCACGTCCAAGATCAAAAAGCGCCACCGCGATGGATCGCATATCCTGAGCAGCATGCATTTGCAGTCGATCGACAATGAGTTCGACTGCCATCTCATGGCCCATCATACGATCTTTATGGGGGATCTCAACTACCGCCTGACGATGCAGGACGCGTCGCCCCACTCGATCCTCAAGATCGTCACGGCGGTCGTCAACAGCAATCTCGTCAACAACTCGATGAAACGCGGCCAAGTGTTCTCCCACGACGAGTTTATCACGCCAGGTTTGTCCTGCCGACGTTGACGGCGCTCACTCTCGGTCTGTAGTTGTCGGCACAGGTTCACGCTTGGGCCATCGAGAAGAGCAAGACGGCTACACGCTGACGACGTCGCCTGCAGCGGGGGTGCCGCGACGGAGCGAGCCGTCCTTGGAGGATTTCCCCCACGATCGGCAGAGCGCCGAATCGACCATGTCGACTTTGACCGCTCCAAGTCTCATCGACGCGTCGTGGAAGACGCTCATGGAGCACGACGAGCTCAAATGCTCGATGGAGCATGGCGAGATCTTCCATGAATTTGAAGAAGCTCGCATTGCATTTGCGCCGACATTCCGCCGCGTCGTGGGCAAAATGCTCCATCTACAGAGTCAATGGACGCTCCAGCAAGTCGCGCAAGTCTACACGACGGTCGTCAACAAGGGAGAAGCTCGCGTGCCGTCGTACACGGATCGCATTCTCTTCCATTCGTTGCCTGGACTGCGGGATCGCTTGGCCTGTGTGCAGTACACAAGCGCCGAGTGCATACGGACGTCCGACCACAAGCCCGTCTCGTGCATCTTCCATGCGCTCGTTGACAAGCGATCGCCGTCGCAAACTCCAGTCGCGTCGCCGCAGAACACAGTGCAGAAAGAGCAGTCCAAGCTCAGGACATACAACGTCTCGCTCTCGAGCCTCGAGCTGCAGTGGGGACCTCCCTTGGAAGCGTTTTCATCCGACGGCGAGGCTGTCGACTCGATGCATCCTCGACTGACCAAAGACACCGCGTTGGCATCGCAGGAACCTCCGTCGACTGGTTTGCCTCTCGCTCCAGCTCAAGTCACTCACATGCTCGTGTAGATACGTTGCGCCTTCGCAGTGTCTTTCCTCTCCCGTGTGAAGACGACTTTGCGGAAGAACGCAAACTCGCCGAAGTCGCCGATCATTTCCACGCCAGCGGGACCAAGCACCACCAGCAGCAGCGACGGCTCCAACCGACTTGGAAATTACAAAATTGGTCGCAACTTGCCAACGGGGGAACGCTTCGACTGAGTGCTCTGCTTGTGCCAAAGAGACACTTCCACGTCGCGCTCCATTTCATCACACCGCTCGGGACGACAGTCGGCCAAGGGATCATCAGCTTGACTGAAGCGAGCGTACGGCCTGGGCGGAAATTTGATTTCGTCGTATCACTCACTACTGGAGGGCGACGAGTCGGTGAAATCACCGGCAAAGTGAGTCTGACGAGTGTTCCAGCAGTATAAACGTCAATATGTGTCGTCTGTCGTATAACTAGCGTCTGGCCTCTGTCGCTCCGCACCGACAAGCGCCGACTTGGTTGAAAACAGAGAGAGCTCGGATAGAACACCCGAGCCGAGCGCCAGCACAAGCTACGAGTCACTTCCTTTGTCTCATTCAAGATGGAGACGCAGCCCCATGGGCTACAGAGCTCATGTAGCCTCTAAATCCTTCCATTTCGATGGAGGAGCTTATGCTCGGCACCTCGGTTTGGTATAAAATACACCACGTCTAGAGCTTCTTTCAAAGTTCCCGCGGCGTGCGTGCACTCCCGCCGTTTCCTTGTCTTTGCTACGTCAAGGCATACACTTACAGTACGGCCGTCGTCGCCAGCATCCCTTCCGGATTGCCAGGATCTCCAGGGCACAGACCAGGTTGTGTTCGAACGAAGCAATTTGATTGGCTGGATAAAATTTTACCAGCCAATCAAACTCCTTTATGGCTTTCTTTTTAGCCAATTGAATGGTTTCCCGTTAGATTGCAACATTTTGCAACATGCCCGCCATCACCGACACCTCCGACTCGACAGCGTGCACGCCGCTAGTGACGGGAACTGGGCTCCAGACGCCGATTTTCTCCCGCAGGCAGTCAGATTTGAGTGGATTGGGGTCTAACCAGCGTCGCCGATTCATCAGCAAGAGCAGCAAACGTGCACTCTTCACTCCAGAATGCGTTCCCGCCAAAACGAAGCGCCTTGCTGACGAGGACGATTCGACAAGACCGCGAAAGCAAATCCACCGCGATCTTATGCCCGATGACTTGGAAGCATGCAAGGAAAACATACCCCCACCCGAAATGCACGCCAGCCTGAATCGCAGTTTGTCGTCCCCTGGACCGTTGGCTGACGTCGAAGTCTATACCCCCCTCCTTCCAGTGATCAAATCGACCAAGCACCCGGACCTCAATGTCCTCGCACCTTCCACTGTCAAGAAGCTGATCAACGGTGACTTTGATTCGGTTTTGAAGGGCGGATTCCACTTGGTCGACTGCCGATTCAAACATGAATACAACGGCGGCACTCTCCAAGGCGCGAAATCCTTGGCGTTGCCGCAAGACGTGGAGAAAGAATTCTTCAACCCACCACTCAAGTCCTCATCTCACACAGCTCTGATCTTCTTTTGCGAGTTCTCTGCAAAGCGTGCGCCGAAAATGTACACTCGATCATGATTTTCCATGGCTGAAAGGAGTGTGTAGGGCTCGGCATGTGCGCAATCTTGACCGTCGGTTGCACGCCGAGGTGTACCCAAAGCTCCATTACCCTGAGCTATACGTCATCGACGGCGGGTACAAGCATTGTTTCGAGTCCATCCAGGTAGATTGCAGCCGCCCAACGCATTGGAGATGACCTCTGTTTGCAGGATTTGTGTGAGCCATGCGCTTACGTCCCCATGACGCACAAAGATCATGCCGACGCATGCAAAAAGGAATTGAGCGCACTAAGGGCAAGTTGGAAGAGGCATCAGAGTTCATCCAAGCGCCAGCGATGGTGCTAGCATTCAAATTTATGCATCAATCCATCCTCTTATTATTCCCATTGACCCCAGTCGTCTGCCGTCGTTGTCGTTGTCGCCGTCGTTATCGCCGTCGTCGTTGTTGTGTCGAGCACTTCATCATCGTCGCCCCAATCAAGTGCATCTTCTTGCTTCGTCTCTGCTGCTTTCTTCTCTTCGACGTCGACCCATCCCTCTTCAGAACGCATTGAGCGAGGAGCGTTGTCCACCACAGCTTCGGCAGTAGCAGTCGCCGCCGGTGCATCCTCTGTTGGCTCCGTCACTTGGGCAGCGTGCGTTGGAGACTCCACATCCCATGTAATATCTTCGTCCTCGTCGTCAACTATGACATTGCTAAGGACACGCATCCTGTTGTCGTTCTTACCTTTCTCCAAGAGCAAGGCGCTGCGCTGTTCCTGCGCGGCTAGAAGCGACGATTTGTAGAGATAGTGACTCCAAAATGTATCAGCGTCCAACGAAGATGGCACTACAAGTGGCAAGGCATCAGCTGAAGAAGGAGCCCTTGCGAGAAGGATACCGAGAGCATTGAACTTCTCCTGGACGGCTGGGTAATGCTGCAAGACGTCGGCTTGGAATGCCTGGAAATCCTCTGGAGAGAGGGAAGCTTTCCAAGTCTAACGAGCATGATGACAAAGTCCAGCAGACAAGTTCCTCCTACTTGGAACGTTTCGAAGTCTGCAGGGGGATCCAAATATGTGTCTGAAGCTTCTTGGAGAGCAAGCAAGCGGAAGCGGCGTCCACTACATGGAGTCGTAATGAAAGGCCGTATCGAATCGAGCACCTTGACAGTTCTTCGGGGACTGGAGGCGCTTTCGCTGGGGTGTCACCGACTAATCCGCCAAGGAATTCGTCCGCACTACACATGCAATTCTGTCAAGCGGTGTCAGGAGGAGCATGATATAACCTGCTGAGGAATTTTGAGCCGACAGATTCAAGTCGCGATCCGATCGCGAACAACGATGCCTTCACAGTGGCGGACGTTGACGTATTCTCGTCATGATCGGGAGTTTCACTAGACGCCTCACGCGCCTTCTCTTCTTTCCTTGCTTCAGCTCTCTCTTTCAACGTCTCTTCGACCTGTCGTTTGACCTCTTTCGCCGCGACGCTCACGTCCTGCGGTCGACATTAGATTCACTCTCTGGCACAGAATGGGAGCACCTCTTGGACGGTCGTTGAAAACTCCTTCAAGTCCGAGCTGAGCGTCGCGAGCGCCTTGGACGACTACCAAGGTATATTTTAATACAATCGAAGACTGTTTCGAGGCGTACCGTGTCCTTGACGGCCGTCACGAGCGAGTAGAAGTTGAACGACGAAGATGCCATCGCGCTTCTTTGCCGTTTGGAAGAATGCAAACTGGAAAATGAGCCAATCGCATCTTTCCATCGAATTCACCCATCAGGATGGAAAGAGGACCGACGACTTCAAGGAAGAGATGGAGCTGTATTAATGCTTTAGAGTCTTTCGGAGCTCGGATTTGAGTTGCTGGAGGACGCCAGGAGATGCTGGCGCTTGGTGGTAGCTATGGACAGCCGCGTGGGTCAAGCCTTGGGGCGTTCCATGCGCGTTGTAACTGGCCGGATGGGATGCCGCCACCGACGGATTCGAGTATTGCCAGCCTTGTCCATGGCTTGCAGCTTGTCCAGAATGGTAGGTGTCATTGCCGCTGCTGCCGTAGTTATATGCTACGGTGCCGTATCCAGGGTAGGACGTAGCCGCTCCTTGGGAATAGTCATATTGACCGGTGTAAGGCGGGACGTACTACATCACGAACGTCATGCAAAGATCACACGCAAGATGGAGAGGTACCTGTGGCATGTACGCCGCGCTATCATGGCCATTGGAATAGCCATTGTCGCGTCCATTCCAGCTCCTGTTGTTGGAATTGTAGTGGTAATTGGAGTTGTTGTTGCTGGTGTTGTTGTTGGCGACGTTGTTGGAGCCATTGCTTGCATTGCCGCCGTACTTGGACGAGATTTTGTTGTTCTTCTCTCGCTTGACGTGCTCTGCGTGCTGCTTGACGCTGTTCTCGTGGAGGCAGACGAGATCGTGGTATGTTCGCACTTGGGGATTGAGCTTGGCAAGCAGTGACTGCGCTGCATATTGCTTGGCGAGCTTCTTGTTGTTGGCGAATCCTTCCGCGGTGGTTGGCCCGACCGAAGCAATCACTTTGAATTTGTGGGCGGCATTGCCGATGACGGTCGAGTTTGCGTAGTTGACCGCGACGCCTTTATTCTTCGTCTGGAACTCCGTCAGTAGCTGAGCAGGCGTCTTGATGGAGAAGTAGAGGCAGCCTTGGAACACGCGCGGGTCGTCGATCGCGAGAGCTTGAAAGTCTTCAATAGATTGCGGCGTATTGTCGCTTGAAGATGCATTCGACGGCGCCGCCGCCAGTGCAAGAGTCGTGTC
Organism: Aphanomyces cochlioides; assembly: GCA_019828595.1. Lineage (NCBI taxonomy): Eukaryota > Oomycota > Saprolegniomycetes > Saprolegniales > Verrucalvaceae > Aphanomyces > Aphanomyces cochlioides. The sequence continues at coordinate 672,984 of JAHQRK010000004.1, forward strand.
GACAGTCGCAGGGGCCAAGTTGGTCACTTGATGTGCATTGCCAGTCTGCTTGTGCGTCGCCCAGAACCCAGGAACCCTACAAAGCCATTAGAACAAACGAGCAAAGAACGAGGACGCACAATGCTTCCAGGGCGATTTCAGCTGCTCGTTGGCGCGCTAGCGGCTTGGTTGTGTCCATGCCGTGGCCATAAGGTTTGTTGTTGATGAGCACGTCGCAATGGTAAGGCGTCGCTGCATCTACAGACACCGTCAGCAACAAATTGCAGTCAATGCTTGTACCGTTCGACATGGTCTCGACGTATTCAGGGACAGCGCCGAGAGATTGCTGGGAGTAATCCTCGAGGAATTCCATGGCTGTCCTGCCGACTGGATCGTCAAGGAGGAACCCATTGACAAAGATCTTGGCCCTAGGAGCAGGAGGTGGAGCTTTCCCCTCGTCCGAGAATTCTTCAGGCAGAGGCCTTTTCCTGCTGGGCTGCTGGCCATTGTTACTCTTCTCGACTGGAGCGTCCGAGTCATCCTCTCCATCTTGCGGCCTCCGCGAGGCTTTCACAAGGCGTTTGATGATTGCTATGACAACATAAGATCGCCCATGCACTCGCGTCAAACACGTACCGTCCGCTTGGACCATCTTGACAGATCGATTGACATTGGGTTGCTTCATGCCACAGCCTGCAGCAAATATCTCAATCGGCGGGCGGTGATTCTGCACGCGGTCTTCACTGGTTGAGCCAGTTGTCGGATCCGGCGGTAGCGTGTACGGTTGAGACCACACAATCACACCAGATGACTCATGCTGAAAGCAGAAGAGCCCAGAGCGGTGCGCCACCTTCTTCCATCCCTCTGGCAGCGCGCAGTCTTCATACGTTGTCTTGTACGAGACGTCATCTTTGGCTTGAGGGTGCATCGCTTGGCCAACAAGTTATCAACGGTCATATATTTTGCCAAAGTATACAGTAATATTAATTCTCACAGGGTAATCCACGCCTTAAAAATTTATATTTCACAAGATATCTGTTATTACAGGTAAATAAAATATAGAAATCTCTTGCGATCCTGCGATCTCTGCCACTCTCAAGCTCGCTTTGCAAGTCAGTGAAGGTCTCATGGTTCAGCCATGCCTTATTCCTGTGAAAAAAGTCCATTACAATGCACTGTTGAGCTTTATTACTGAGGTATAACCCGCTGAACTCGTTGCAGCACGTTGAAGGTTGATACTGTAATTTCGCAAGATATCAATGGCATTTTCACCTTGAACAAATGAGCTCTTGACAGGGCGATCATCAGTTTTGTCTAATAGCTCTATTTTCTAGCAACTTCTACAGTTCATTTGCTCGGATTGTCAAGGAAGATTCCATTGTCAACCTGGTGTAGTCAGGTCAAATGAGCGACAGGGATGTGGTAATTTATCCGGATAATGTCCGGATAACGAATTCCAAGGTTTCCAAATGTACTTGAACGTCGTGGGTATACAAAAATCAAGTGAAAAAGAATGTTGGGCAAATAACTGCTTTATTGTTCTGCATAGACCAAGTCGCCCCAGAAGAGAGAATCGATCATGGGTATCACGACGCTCAAGCTGCTACACAAGGAAGCGCAAGACATGCGCCGTGTCAAGGTCTCGGATCTGCTCCAAACGATTGGCAAGACGCAATCGTCGTCAGAAAATGCGATCTTCTCGTTTGACGAGTTGAAGAGATACACGTTGGACCACGCCTTCCCAGCACTCAAAACGTCGGACGTGTATTTCTACTACTTGGATGACGAAAACGAACAAGTGCGCATCACAAACGATGCAGAATTGAAAGAAGGTGTGCGTTTGATGGAATCGGAAGGGTCGATCTTCAAGCTCGTGATCTCGGGCAAGCGTCAAACGGTTGAGAATGACGCGGCGGTCACGTTTGAATCCGAATGCTCGATGGCACTGTTTGTAGATCTGAGTCGACTGTTGGAAAAGTGGGAATGTGCACCGGAGCAAAGCCAAATGAAGAAAGATATGTCTGCGCTTTTGCACGAATCTGGCGTTCAAGCTACGTTAATCGAAATGATGGCTGATCCAAAGGTAAGATTGTTGTGTCCAAGCCTGAAATAACACTGGCTCAATAGTTTTCCAACTCGTTTGAGAACGTCTCGCAGATGATCAAATCTGTAAAAATGGCAATTTGACCATGTCTTAGTTTTATCTTAGGGTGGATCCGTACTTCAAGGTGTCGCATCGATGTTTGCGGCGGGCAAAGTGCAAGAAATCGCCAGTGCTTTGATTGAAAAGTGCCCGCATGTGAAAGAATTGATTGAAAACATAATGCACGCGCTTCAAGTTCAAGTGCACGCTGTCACCAAGGCTGCATCGTCGGCGGCAATGGATCAACCATTGCCACCACTCCCTGAAAACCCTTTTATTGTTTCTCGTGGATTGGAGTTTGTCACGGGCCAATTCTTCACGGACATTTCGTCCCTCACGAATGATCAAGCTGGCGAAGTCATGTTCAACTGCGGCGTGACGGACGACCAAGTCCGTGGCTTGAGTCGTGAATCGCGCATTCGATGGATCGCGGAAACGATAATTAAACTTCAACAAGTGAATCAAGCTTTGAAGGAAGCCAAAGAAAAGAAGGAACAAGAAGAAAAGGAGGTCAATACACATGGGATCATGGACGCTGACGATGTTGATAACAAGCCGTCAGCCGGATTTGTCGGTGATGTCAGCTTTCCCGATGGTTCGACCATTCGTGCTGGCGACACCTTCGTCAAGACGTGGCGTTTGAAGAATGACGGCAAGACGGTAAGGAAACTTTGCTTGTAGAGTCTCATGCGATTGATTAGCGTTGGCCTGCTAAGTCTCGCTTGGTATGCGTTGGTGGCGACCACTTGGAAGTTGGAGAAGACTTTGTGTCGGTCCCAATTGTCCCTCCAGGCAAGATGATTGATGTGTCGGTGGAAATGCGAGCTCCCAACAAAGCCGGTACGTCGTGACTATCAAAACTGTCGTTTAGCTAACCCGTGTTCTGTAGCTCGTTACACTGGATACTGGCGTCTATGCACTGCTGATGGAAAGCGCTATGGCCACCGTCTCTGGGTGGATATTTTGGTCGTTGGCAAGCCAGAAGTGGTCAAATCGGAGCCTGAAGCCCCTAAGCCAACCAACGAAGTGCATGTCCCTTCGCCACCGGCTGTAGTTGAAACCAAGGCGAGCCCTGTAGTGTCGATTCCAGCCCCTGCTCCTGTTGCTGCTCCAGCCCCTATCGTCGCACCAACCCCTGTAGTGGTTCCTGCTCCAGTTGTTGCCCCAACTCCAGAAGCTGCCCCAGCTCCCGCTGTCGCAGTCGCAGCACCTGCCCCCGTTGTGGTAACGCCTGCTCCTGTGGTGGAGGCCACGCCATGGCAAAATGAATTGGACACGTTGGAAAGCATGGGCTTCTCTGACCGCGGTTTGAATCTGGAGCTCCTGAAAAATTACAAGGGCGACGTCTCCCTTGCGCTCAACCATTTACTCCAATAAGTTCCTAAATAAAATGCCAGAAGTTGTCGCCTTCTTTGAGGTTGAGGCTTTGGATGTTGGCTTCAAGTTCTCCATCGGTGCGGCCCATGGAGACGCAGCAAATGATGGGTGGCACCGCCTGAGAAAAGTGGATAATTGGAATATTGAGTCGCGTTTCTCGGTCGTGGTGCTTTGTGCCGATCTTCTTTTCATTGACATCACAAAAAGCAACGACTTTGCTAGTCACATGGTGTGAGGCCTTGCGGTCAGTATTTAAGGTACCGTTTATTTTCTTCAGAGAGATCGTTGAAAAAGTTCTTGCCGTCGCGGCCACAGCCCCAAATGGTGAACGACGTCCATTGACTCAACACACGGCGCTCGAGCGATGCGAGCCGCGCGCGAAGCAATGTTCGACGAGGAAGCTTGCTGCACACACTTCCACTGGAGTGACTAGAGGCGTGTAAATTGGGATGTAATTGATAAAGCCTACCGATAGATAACAAGCTTCTCATCGGCTTTCATCAAGGTACCACCCATTTCCAAATGCTAAAGAAGTATGCCATCAGATTCCATGAGATGGAATCAAACCACCTTGAGGAAGAAGATCAAATCTTCAGGTATCGTGGCTTCAGTCTTGGCTTCTTCAAATCCACCGACAAACTGGAATCGTTCGCGAGCCATGAACCATGTCGGCATGATAATAGTGCATTCTCTAATGGTATGAATGAATAAACCGCGATGCCGCCAGTCATACCGGTATTGTTGTAAGACCAATTGTTCCTGTGTGAGTGCATTTGCCCACGCAGTGTAGTGCCACGTCGATCCTTCTGGAATACGAGTGAAATTCGCGCCAACAATCACTGTGGGGTTGCCCCGAGCCATTTTCCTACGCATGATCAATCACAACGAAGACTTATCGCAAGAAAGTACAATTGCACGTCAATGCGGTTGGGCAACACCATGTCATCTGAATCGAGAAAAGCCAAGTACGTTCCAGAGCATGCTTCAGCCGCGCGGTTCTTTGCATAACCAGCGCCACCAGGTTTCTCTTTTTTCTTTGCAACAACGTGTAGTTTTATGTCCACTTGCGCGCATTTGGGCACCCACGTTTGGAGCTTCTCAAATGTGTCGTCTGTCGATACGTCGTCATACACTGCAATTTCAAGCGGTCTGTACGTCGTCTTGCAGATCGAGTCAATGCAGTCGTCAATGGTCTTGCTGGCATTATGCGCTGGGATCACAAACGAGACGAGCTCGTTCTCCATCTTGACTTTCTTTGGCGCGGGTTCGTCCTCCGTCGCCATCGTTTTGAAAATGAAAAATCAATGTTAATTGGCTTGAAATTCTTGAAATTCGATAATTTAATTGGAATTAAGTTTTGAATTTTGACCAATCAAATATTTTAATTGGTCAACAAATTGGAACTTTTGAAGATCTCTCATTCCTTCTCCGCAAGACAGCAGTCAAGGACGACAGATGGGGCCGCGATGGGTCCAATGCGTCGGATTTGGGCTCTTCCTCGTTGCGTTTATCATACAAGCCGCTGAAGACACTCGTGTTTTTGCAGCTCAAGTGAAGAAAGCCGAACTGCGCGTTAAAGACCAGCGAAATAACAGTGCGCAGGTTGTGGCCTCCTTGACAAATGACACAATCGGAGTGGCGGCAATCCAATCGGCTTCGCCTGTTCATTCGACCGACCCCGTCAAGGAAGCACCAGCAACTGCAAAGCCCTATGATGTATTGTGGTGTACGGACGTTGGTCTTGGATTTGAGCTCGATTTTGTATCTGCCTACACGGATGTCCGAGGCTTCGCGCATTACTTTAACGATCGCATGAAGACAGAATTGCAAGATCGCTACAGCGTCTACTTTCGCGATGTGAGCCCCTCCGAAACTGCTCAAGACAAGGCATTTATCGTGTTCACGATATGCGAGCCAAGGGATGACACTGCGATTTCGGCCCCTTGGCTCATGGCAGTACAAGCCGCCTTGCGCCGCGTGGCTCTGCATGCCAAGGCTCTCCAAGTCTCAGGCGATCAATCGAGCAAGTTAACTGAGCTCAGTGCATACGTTGTCAAGAAAGGGCAACATCCTGCCAACCTCGAAGTTACACCGATAGAATCTTCCATCGCTCTTGTGCCACCAGATTCCAATGGATTGCCGCAATTGAATGTATCATTCCGAGTCAAGAACGCTGGTCAAGTTCCCTTGCGTATCTTTCAAGTGGTTTGCCACAACATTGACGGCTTCCGCGATGTTGTACTGCCCCTCGCAACTCGTTTTGTCCTTGGCTCTGGCGTTGAAACGACGCTTTCGCTTGATGGATACGTCGTTCAAACTGACAACGACAAGCGAACGTCCTCGGCGATGCAAGTTCACATCGTCCAAAGCTCTGGTGAATTTCGCGAGATAGAAGTGGATGCTTCGATCCAGAAGCCTCCAATCCAAACTACCGTGATCGAAGAGACACAGGAACATGAAGACGAAGACCTGGGCTTTGTTCAAGTTATTACTGACGGCGATGAATGGTCCATGCCATTGGAAAAGGAAAACCGTTTGCCCAAGGACGAGTTCAAACCCAACCTGGACATCCCGAAGGAGAACCCATGGCCCAAGAATGAGTTCAAGCATAGTCAAGATACCCCTACGGAGAACCGATTGCCCAAGAAGTTTGAGGAACGCGTCATGCAAACTGCGCCATTACGCATGAAAGAGGAAGACAATATCCATCCCATATCGACATTTCCAGCATCGTCATGGAAAGGTATATCTCCGACATGTTGAAAAGAACTCACGGCTCTAGCGCTATCAGTATTGCTGCTTGTTGGTGTGGTTGGCTACACTTCATTTTTTGTCTATTCCAAGGTGAAGAATCGTTCGATCGCATGGAGTAAGCTCCAGACAAAGAGAAGAGCGACACGTGAAGACCGTGTGCCAACTTTTGACGATGATTATGACGACGACGACAATGATGAAAATGCCAAGGAATGCGAAATGATGCTTCGAAGACCAATGTCACCGCCTGCCCAGGTTGAGAAACCTGATCCTATCCAACTCAACCATCCATGGGGACCACCAAAGGCTGGTCGGCTACAGCCCCAGCCGATGAAACCAGTTATTCAGTCGCCGAAGAAAGCAGCTCCCGCGGCAACACCACCAGCAACTCGAGCTCCCCTACCAGCTCAAGTCCCACCACGTCTACCATATCAACTCCAACTCGATCCAACCATGCGATTACATCCCAAGCGGTTTGAATCACTCTGGGAAGAATGCATCGAGCTGTACGTCATGCCAGGCTGCTTTTTGACTGATGTCCTCCTTAGCAAATCATGGAAGCGATCAGCTGTGACTGACGAAGGTCGTGGGCTGCCTGGTAGTGCTGTCATTATCGCCGTCTTTGAAAGCCAAGGAGTCCAGTGCATGGCAAGTGGATCTCTCCAGTTGGTGGACAAGTATTTATTATACACCTACGAGGTAAATATGTACACTGTGCATGTCGTGCTATAACTTGTGCTGACGCGTTGTGCAGGTCGCGTTGGGGCAATATTTGTTTGTCGAGTTGGTGGTCGACACCGTGTCGATGCAAGTGTCGACGAGTGTCCGCGGCCATCGCGACGTCCGCGGGGACGTCGTGGACGCTCTGGCGACGCTCTCGGACGCGCTTTTGACAGCGATGCTGACGACCATCCAGTCTTCATAACCCACTTTTCTCGGCGAGAAAACATGTGCGACAGAAAATGCGACGGTCGCATGGCATTGTCGCATGTACATAGACAACAATGGATTTCAGCCAATGAAATCGTCCCAAACTCCATTTTTCAGCCAATCATCGTTGAAAACCGACAGATTTATAACCAATCAAAATCGTTGAACCTCGACCGAGCGTAGTATGGTGGAAATTTGAACGCGAGCAAGGTGTCGTTTCACTTGGTCAACGCGTGCATTCGATGCACAGCGCGATGGAGGGAAGCATGTGCGTTAGAGTGTGAGAAAAAGCACGACAACATGGCGACGCCCCGCCTTTCTGGCAAAAGTTGAACCGTGCTGATTGGAACAGCCATTTGAGTGGCGGAGAGAAATCCGACATATGCACGCAAATAAAAAAACGACGTCTGGGAGAGAAATTTCATGAAAAAATGTTTTTTTCATGTTTTTTCGACGTTTCTCCGCCCAAATTCTTCGCGGAGCATGGAAAAAAATAAAATCGGGGTGTCTGTAGTAAATGTATGGCAAATTAATTTTTTGGATTTAAATTTTTTTAGGCAATCGGCGTTCATTGGCCAACATCGCATGCAAGCCAAGTTCTCGAATCATTTTGGAACTACCTCTTCGTTGGCGTCCTCCGCGTGCTGCGAGATCTCATCGAAGACATCGACGACGACGACAACATACCCAACGACGTATCGACAATATATAGAGCTAGTACGAACGACAGTGCCACAGTCGCCTGGATCTTGATAGAGCATGCAAACAACGCCAATCTCGCCAGACGGAGAAGATCGAGGCCATGCAATAGTTCAAACGCTCTCGGCGGTGCTACAAGGCATGGTCCATGCGTCCGAATCGGTCGAACCTGGATACGCCCGACGGACAAAGTTTGAAGCGTTTCGCGCGCCGCAGATCTCGATCTTGGATTACCTCGTCCGAATCCATACGTATGCGTCGTGCAGCCCCGAATGCTTCATCCTTGCCTTGGTCTACATTGATCGACTCCATCAATTGCAAGGCTTTGTCATGACGGAACTCAATGTACATCGCGTGATCATCACAAGCGTCGTGCTCGCCGCCAAGTTTTTCGACGACCAATACTTCAATAACGCCTACTACGCCAAAGTGGGAGGCGTCCCATGCTCCGAAATGAACGAACTCGAAGTGGAATTCCTGCTCTTGACCAACTTCAGCCTGCATGTTTCTACTGACACATATTCCCGCTACTACAACGAACTCGCCAAGCACTACATGTTCTCCGCAAGAGGCAGCGTCGAGATCCAACATTACGTCAAGCCTGATGCGAATGGACTCCTCGTCTACGTCACGGAAGAAATCTCCCCTCCAGACCAAGACATGTGCTGCGACTTGGCGACTGCGCTGTCCTCCACAGCCAGTTCCAGCCTCAGCTCCAGCCTCGGATCAAGCTCCGGGTCCAGCTATGGCTCCAACAACTGCAAAAAGCGGTCAAGGACATCGTCAAGCCAGAAGAGGCGGAACGTCGTCCCATTAGGTGTAAATGCGTGATAGCTTAGACAAACTCCCATGTAATAATAATAGCAAATTAGTTCTTAATGTCCTCCTCTCTATCTTTCCGAGGACCGCCCCCATGCAGCAGCTCTTGGCGGCATCTCCGGGCGATGGCGGCGACAGCTGGCGTACAGTACTCGTTGTCCAGCTCGAGATTGTTTCGCCGCGATGCAGAGCTCGAGCAATCAGCAAATGCAAGGTTGGACAACGATATCGTTGCTTGGAGCTCTTCGCGTGATTGACAGAGGATTCATTGATGGATTTACTACTCTCTATGAGCGGCGACGCCAGAACGTGCCGTCCGAGACGCCCCATTGGAACTTGCGGTCGTGTTCTCGAATCATGAATGGATATTGTGTTCGCTCGACAAGCTCGAAGTGCGGCGAGAGAATGCGTTGGATTTCAGAAAACGAGTCAACGGGGATGCCATTCGAGTTGACAGTGCCGCCGATCCAGTGTTCCTTGGGCGTGTACTCTTCAAGCCACGAATATGGACTAATGAGTGCCAAGACGCCGTTGGGTCGAACAAGAGTTGGCAAACGATCGAGGAAACGCTTTGGTTCTGGCAAACGACAGAGCAAATTCGACGCAAAGACAACGTCGAACTCGCCCAAGTGTTTGCCCAACGCACATGCATCGCCTTGTTCAAAATGGACTTTCGAGCGGTCAATGTCGTCCGCGACGCGTGCCATGCGGGTTTGCTTGATGTCGCCTTGAATCATCGCTTCATACGGTGCGGATCCCTTTTCCTTCATGACATTCGCCATGTCAATAAAGTGCTGCGAGAAATCAATGCCGATGACCTACAAGCTCTTTCCATCAGCAACGTGTTGCGGGGAAACACCTTGCCTCGTCAAAATGGCGACTCAATTCAAACGACGAGCGGCCGACAGCACATCCGACTTCCAATGCACGTTGACGTTGTTCGGGTTTCGTGTGGACAATCGTATCGTTGACGCAACGGGGTAAAAACTGCAACGCATCCGCGGGAGCAAACGGATATGGCACAACTTCGCTCGAATCCCCTACATTCGTCGTGAGAAACTGAGCATGGAAAATGCTCGTACCAAAGTGAAACTGGAGATATTCATGGGCAGCTCGTTCAGACTCATAGACCATGGAACCGCTGGCGGTCGTGCTTCGCGTTGACATCTTGCGGACAGTCGTGAGGAACGCGCGGTGCATCGAGCGGCGCAGATTCGCAAATGAAGATGTCAAAAGTGACCTTCCTTGGACTTCCTTGGACTGTCATTGGATCTTTTGACTGGATTAAAGTATACTTTTTATCCAATTAGACTTGTTCAAGATGGTGATCGCTCCTGACAACATGACGACGACCGAGAGAGTTATCCTCATGATGAGGACGATCAGCGTGTAGCTTTGACCATCTTCATGAAGAGACAAGAGAAAGCGTCGCCGACCTGCCGCTTGCTGCGTGTAACCTTTTGATGTTGTTGCCGTGAAGATGGTGGGGCATGTCGAAGGAGAATGCAAAACGGAATGGTGAGCGTGTGGTGGAAAGAGCCCATATCTCCTTGAACGTCGTCCTCAAGGCGTACTTTGCATTGAGAGGAGCGAAGTCTGTGGCCGGTTTGTGAATTTTCGGGCTGCCGGTGTGGATCTCCATGAAATCCATCCTTGGACTTGCATAGCAACTGATCTGTGAGGTACAGATGGACCGAGCGGAGAGGGGTCAGCGTGACAGTGCGCGCGGTCAAGGTCATTCCAGACAGGCCAGGCAGCAATGGACTGTCGCTTCCATCATGATGGTGCATGAAGGCAAGTGTTTCATTCAAAACCACTTCGCATTCGGCGACCAACTCCCCACTACGACCAATGTTCTTCTCGACGTTATCGATCTTAGTCGCTGCTGTGGTGGCCTTTTCCCCCGAGGATTTGATCGCCCCGTCGTTCAACATCTTGGACAGCAACAACAAACCTTGCGACTATACGAACCTCGCGCCGACTCTGCTTCCAGTGCTGGTTGGTCTCCAGAATTGCACTGCAGTGAGCAATTACACGTTCTTACCACCATCAGGGTTTCCCACGGCTGCTCAAATGCGTGCCTTGTGTTCGCAACCAATGTGCACCGCTGCTTTATCGTCGCTGCAGTCGCTCAGTCTGCCCAACTGCACAGTCAACGTGAACAACCGCGCCGAGCCATTGGGCTCGATGGTCTCTGACATGGTGGCGCAGTGTACTCCGCCCCCGCGCACCTCCAATCCTTCTTCGCTCACTTCGTTGCCTCTTACTTTGGCTCCGGGAAAGAATGCTTCGAAGCAACTCCAGCGATCCCATGCTGCGTACACAAGCGTCGCTGTGGCTGCTGTCCTTCTAGCCGCGATAGCCATCTAAGAGTTTGAACATTGACAGAGACGTGTCAGAGTTTATTTGTTTTGAACGAGAGCGGCGACGACTGTAATGTCGTCCATCTTGCCACCCGCTGTGCCTTTGTGGCCTGCTTGGCGAGCCGCTTGGGCAAATGGCGTGAGTCGCGTCTCCGATTTCGCAATCTCATGCGCCACTGCGACGATTGTAGATGCTGTGAATTGCATCCTCGCTTCCGTCTAGGCAGAAAATGAGTCCCACGAGATGAAAGGAGCCTTACTTCATGCTTCTGGGCTTTGCTTTCTTCCGCGATGCCAGCAAGCAAGCTCAGAATCTCCTCCTCTGTCAGATTGTCAAATCTACATGCAGAGTGAGCGAAGAGAGAGCCCAAGAAGCGTACAATCCATCGGTTGCAACGAGCACCACGTCGTTGGGCTCGACACTTAACGTCGTGAGGTCAGCGTGGGCTGGCTAGACACAAGGATATGGATTCCTGGTGAGAAGAAGACGCACTCACCGTGTCGCGACTGCCAAGACCGAGTTGAAACGGGCAATTGAAGTAGTGGCATTGCGATGGCGATGCATATATGATCGACCATCCTTCTTCTTCCGCGTTCTCACGGCACAGCATGAAGCCTGAGTCGCCCAAGTTGGCTGTGTGGATTGTTCCATCGTCTACGCCATCACGTCAATCCTGCTTCCCACTACGTCCTCAAAGCGAACCGTTAAGCTGAACAATGCACGCTGTCGAGCTACCGGGAACCTATGCACAGTCCCACATGATGGCACTCGTTCGAGACTTCATTCGAACCTTCGTTGCATTGTATGCTTCGGTCAATCGCTTGACGGGATCTGTCAAGGTGCTTAATTCACAAGCTGCCATGAGTGTTCGAGAGTATGCTCCAGAGTCAATGCCTACGAGCCAGTGAAGCATATTCTCGCTTCATTCTCTGACCTTTTCGAGCCCATCCGCCGACACCGTCCGCGACACCAACCGCGGTAGGAGTTACAAAAGCAGCATCTTCACCGCGCTTTTTCTCGGGGTGGGGCAGCGACACAAGTCCAGACGAGAATGTCCAGCTACTGAAGCTTGAAATCTGTCCAAACGACGTAATCCATCGGCGTGTCGGCGCCGCCCGCGCAACTCGGACATGCATCTTGTCGACTTGTGGGTGTTGCCCTTTTTATCCGGAATTTATCCGGATGTTGCCGTTTTCTTGTGCCCTGAAAGGGAGATTCCTTGGACGACAATGAGCTTAAAGGAGGCGGTGACCGATTCGACCATCTCGACGACTTTGACCGTCACGACGACGACGGCGACGGAAGTGACAGAGACGACTGCTATGGGTCTGGAGGAGTCGATCAAGGCTGAAAACGCCGTGCCGCTTTGTGATATGATCATGGAATGCTTTGCGAAAGAAGGCGTGGACGAAGAGCATCAATGGGGACAAACGATCTTGTTCTTGGAAGATGCGCTATCGATTGCCAAGCACAGGCATGAAGCTGCGGCACGGGCGAAGAGCGCAGATGTGAGTGGGAATGCGTTGGTGACGTTGACCAAGGTCAACACTGTCGTACCGAAAGGAAAAGCACTCGACTTGGTCTTTGGCGAGACTGACCTCGTTGTGCAAGGCAAAGATTTCAACATTACGATCCCATACTCTAACATTGAAGCCATGCTCAAGCTCCCCAAATATGTAAACGAGTAATGTCGCCGAGGATTGCCTCATTCTCTGTTGTAGGAGGCTTTGGCCAAGCTCAGTGTCCAAGAGTACCAATTCGTCGTGACGTTGAAAGCACCCGTGACGCACCGCAAGAACCGCCTCACATGCATTTCGTTTGTCATTGGAGGCACGACAGAGCAGTCTGACAGCAACATTGTCTTCCATGTCGATGAGTCCGAACGTGACTTTAAGAGCAAGAAACTCCACCACGTCGCTGAAGCATTGTTGCACTCTCTCACAGACTTGAACGTTATCAAGACGTACCCAGAAGTCGCTGGGAAGCGCTACGTCAGCACGAATGGCGCTCCTTTTGTCAAGTGCTACCGACGAACGAGTCCTGGCGTCCTCTTCTTTCTCCCTGAAGGCCTTTGCTTCCTCAATCCTCCCGTGTTTTTGAGCCGTCAAACCATTGATTCCATCTCGTGGAGTCGCGAAACATCCGAAGCATTGCGAACGTTTGACGTGACGGTGGAAATGATTGATGGAACCAAAGTGGAGTTCTCCATGTTGGAGAAGGAAGAGATTCCGAGCATCACTGAATTTGTCGCGTACTTTGGCACTCTCCGTGACGAAGACGATGGAGTCCAACGAGACCCGTCGACGGAACCCACAAAGAAAACAAAACCCACGGAGAAAAATACCAACAGCAATAGCAATACCAACGCCAATGCTGAAGACGATGACGACGAAGAAGCTGATTCAGATTTCGAGATGAATGACAGTGACGATGACGAAAGTGAAGACGAATGGGTCGGCAGCGAAAGCCTCAGTGACGACATGGACACTGGCGGCGTTGAGACCGACAGCGACGATGATGGCGATGGAAACCACAGCGGAGACGATGACGAAGACGATGACATGGAGTAGTGTAATGAACGTATCGTGGACTTGGTATCAAGTGGGTCGAAAGACATGGGCAGTATTCATGCGGTAAGCGGCAAAAGGCCCATGTACCAAACCCACCACGCACATTTTATTGTATTTCAAACGTCCCACATTGGCGCAATGCGTCTCCTGAGTGTTCTTTGCTTTCCTTGCGCCGTTTGGACGCCGCTCAACTGGCCCAGGCTTGGATTCGTGCCGTGGACTAATTGGAAACTCACCAATGCAAAATCCGTACCATGCTTTGCTCAGCCTCCTCCTTGCGCTGCAAACCATCTGACAGTCAATCCAGCACATGAATGGGACTCTATCTGTTCTCTATCGAGTCCGTCAAAGCCTCTGCGTCGTGCTCGTTTCTTCTCAGCACTGTGGCCATCGTCGTTCCAGTTTCACACTCTCAAATGTCCATCGTGTTTTTATCCTAAACACTTCTGATTGGTCGATCGGCAGACTACATACCGCGAAGTGTACAGTACTCAAGATGGAGTTGGAGGCTGTGCACGCTATGAAGTTTTGAAGAACAGAAGGTGTAACCGGAGTCGTCCGGTTACTTGCATTGTGACCCTTGCGTGTGTACACGGTTACAGAAGGTCAGGTTTCAATCTAAACTTCTTTTTTCTTGCCGTAGAGCTTCCATCATAACTTGTGAGTTTCCACGTGCTGTGCAATGCAAGTCCAAATCGGTCGTGTCTCTCCCATCTGACTGGCTGCCATCGCTCACTTTCTCGACCTGGTTCCGCTCCTCTGGTCGAAACAGTCGATATAAAAATATATTTTCTGTCACTTGCATACAAATTTTCATATAATTCAATAAACGAAGCGACTCTTCGGAAGTGACCACATAGCACATGGAACCAACATGTTGAGGCTCTGTGACGCGTCAAAGAGGCAGTGCTTGACATCACGCTTTGACACACCAATATTGAAACCGATCGGCGCTGAATTTACAATCGCACGCTTGAATGGACGAGCAGGCTTGGCCATGTTTCAGCGTCGGATGTTGATTGCTTCCATGAACTGACGAGGAAACCGGATCAGGATCTTGACGATATAAAAATCGACCAATGGAATGGCAGAGAATTTGAATTTTAGCCAATCAGATGTGTCGAATAGATTCCCCCCCGAGATTCGACAGATTGTTTTCGACGGTGCATTTCATATGGGAGATGGTAAAGTATACAAATTTCAAGTCATTTTGTCCAGACAGAGTCCATTGAAGCGACTCAGACTGGAATTTGCTTCAACAATGCCCAGTGGAGACGTCCGCTACCAGGGCATGCTCTGGCTCGCCTGCTCTTTCCTCGTAATTCTCTTCCTGGATAGCATTCAAGAAGTTACGCTCCTTCAGAAGATTGTCCTCGTCGTTTGGTGTTTCCTCGGCAAAGTCTACCTCCATGACCTTCACGCGGTGGCTGTCACACCAGCCAAATCGCCGTATCCATTGCATTCGCCAAGACGACGCGCCAACACGCAACGTCCAACGGTGCAAACGAAACCAACAGTGAATACGAATACGCAAAGTGGAGCGCCGAATCTCCCTACGATGAACAAGTCCCAATCGCTTGGAAATTTGCTCCAACCAGTCAGCACACCCACGCTCAAACGATCCCAAACGACGACGACTTTGCTGGTTGGATCTGTCAACCCGCAAGAACCATCCCCATTGCATGCTGAACCGGCGAGTCCTCGCACTGACTCGGAAGAAGACGATTTGTCCCCGACTAGCGGTGGATTTTCGATCACTGAAGACGACAACACGCGTCTTGAAAATTTTAAGCGCATGGTCAACTTATCGGAATTGGACGGCTTGACATACACGGACGATTACCTCCTCAGCGTGCTCAACGTGCCTGGCCGTGCTGTCCAATATGCCGCGGACAAACTCAACCGCATTATTCAGTGGCGCAAGGAGTACAACGCGAGCTCGCTCTGTGTGGAAGAAGTCGGATCGCAATTCAAGACGTGCTCCATGTACTGGTATGGCTACGATAATTTCAATCGCCCCATTCTCTGGCTCCGTCCGAAGAAGAAGGATTGGGCTCACATGAACAATGACCTCGAAGTGCGTGCGAACGTCTTCATTCTCGAACTGGCCATCAACAACTTTATGCCACCAGGTATCTCGTGCTTTACCCTCGTCTTGGACTGCAAGGACGTTGGCTACCGGGAGACAGACATTAGTCTGACCAAAAACCTTTGCCAGGTGACGACGGGCAACTACCCCGACCGCATTGGATGCGTCGCAATTGGGCCCCTCACCATGCTGGTCAAGGCATTGACACGTATTCTCTCGCCACTTCTTCCACCACGTTTGCGTGAAAAGGCTCGCTTCATGGACAATCCGTTCGAATCGCTGGCTGGCGTGATGCCAGTCGACCTCATCCCGACGTACATGGGCGGTACCAATCCGCATTACCTCAATCCGGACCAAGAGGAAGGCCGCTTTGAGTTTGAGTACATGTGCGCAGAGATGCGAAGGCGCATGACGGAGCTCCCGACGCTCTCGACATAGATAGATTTTCACATAATGCTATTTTTCAAGATGATCAACTGCTTGTGTATGCTCCGCGATGTCTCGTCATATGCTCTGCAATCCACGAAATGGCATCATGCGATCGCCGTTGTGCTTCCTCCAATGCGTCGAGACGGCCTGCCCATGCTTGGTCACGTAGACGGGTCTCATGGTGTGCAATAAACGTGAACAACGATCGACGCGAGTGTTTATGCGCATCGTCGCTTGTGGCCTCGTTGTGCATCTTGTGCATCAGGGTTTGGACCTTGATCCGGTCAATGACGCCTCCTGGCACATCGTGACGACATCTCCATGACAATTGCGGTGGAGGAGTTGGCACTGATTCCTCGAAGCGACGTCGAGTTTGAATGCGATGCAGAAGTGTTGTGGGGACACGGATTTCATCCCCTTGCTTCATGTTGATGTGCTTGAGTTTGGTCAGCTTGGCGGCAACGAAGCCGTGCCAATTGACAGGTTTGGGATGGCTGCAGATGCTTGGTGCTTCATCCACGAAAACATTTGGGTCTGCATGACCCTCTTCAGCCAATGTCGTCGGTGGCGACGTCTCTGGAGGCGGCGCAAAGTCTTCAAATTCGTCGCTGTATTCCGGTGGCGGTGACTCGTTCTCGAACGAATCGTCGTCGTAGTCCATCGAGTTGGTCTTTGGGGGTTTCAACGCTGAATGAAGTAATTACATTGTAAGAATGATGCATTAGGGAAGAATAGCTAAGAACTATGGATGGATCGCCGCTTCGGTCGGTCCTGCTTCTGGTGGGATATCAATCGCTGCTGATGCAGTCGAGTGGGTTGGAGAGGTTGGTGGCGTCTGGTGCGGCCTGTTCATGTCAGTCATCTCAGTGCCATTGTCTTGCATTGCGACAAAGTCTGAGTTGCCTCGGGATGACATGACGACACTCTGCGTCGAGTAGAAGACACCGCCGACAGACGACGAACGTGTAAGCATTTGGGCTGGATTGGACACTGGGCAGAATTCCTACAAGGACACTTGTCAAGCGCTGGCCAGAATTTGATGGACGCACTGGTTCCAAGACGCGCAAGCTATTGGAAATGCTGTTGGAGTTGCGGCGTTGGAGATGAGATCCATGGAGATGGATATCGTTGACGTTTTCAGCCGATGAGGATGCAGGGGGAAGAGGGTCAATAGGAGCACCAGCCTACAGAGCGGAATCAATCAAAAGTCACTTGAAATGGAAACTTACGTCATGCTCCATTTCACGAGACGAGAGCACAATGACTCCGGCAATCGTGATAAGGACACCAATGGGAAAGACAATCCACTGCGTCGTGGTAAAGTTCTTAAATTCTTCAAAGTAGACAGCGCCACCAATGACGGAGAACATGATGAAGAAGCACTGGAAGACGGGCACAATGTAGAGAGCGTCAAAGTACTTGAGGCCGAGAGAGAGACAGTGCGTTTGGAGTGAAATCGTCAGTACCAGCGCAGCGATAATGACATACGTAAGGACTTTGTCAAATTGATTGTTGCCGCGAGCAGATTGCTTGATGAGTTCACCAGTACTCTTGGCAAACATGACTGACTGAGCGCCAAAGGTGCCGGCCAAACCCGCATACGAGAGAGGATGAATTTTGAGCACGGTCTTGTATTCCTTGGATAACGGGCCCTTCTTCTTGAGTGTAATTTCAGCTTTTTTGAGCATCGCAAAGAGGACCCAAAGCACAATGATTATCAAAATCAAGTAGACAAGCATGTCCCATCGGTAGTAAAGATGAATGAGGTCGTCCAGCGTGTACTCAGTGTCTTGGTGAGCGCCAAATATAGTGACCAAGACCGCGCCAATACAAATGAGCACCGTGCCGATGAGATCATTACGCGTGAGCTTTTCCTTGAGCCAGTAGTGTGCAAAGAAGATATTGCACACAAGTGTAAAGGCGCCAACGGGCATGATGATACTCTACGTGTTGGGATCAACGCAAGCCAATATGCTTCGTTTTCTACCTGGGCCGCAAACGACAAGGCAGCAAAATCTGCGACGGATCCAATCCCAACCCCAGCAAATCCAAGCCACCATCGCCACTGCGTGTTGTACGGCTTGCGTTCACTGTCTGGGAGATGTTGCTGTAGCATGAACGAGTACTTTTGGATGTTCAACCCCTACATATCAACCCAAGCATGCCGTTATTTCGAGATCCAGGGTGAGGATTCGTACCAGATTCGATATGGTGGATCCGAGCAAGCATATCCCGATGCCGATATAGATATTGGACGAGCTGCGTTCGGTCATCTACACATAGAAGAACACTTAGCAATCCGCCGAAGTCGCGCGACTCTCGCGCTTTTTCACTCACATCGATAGACACAATCCAGCACTAATATTGGACTGAAATTTCCATACCAGACAAAAATTAAAAAAATAACGTCCTAGCGCTCACCCATTAAAATTATAATGAAATTTATGTTTGTTATTTTATCCTTATATTCTCTGTAAAAAATAGTCAGAATTATTTCCGATTTTTAATTCATTTTCTTATACTACGTAATATTTTTCTGTGTTTTTCTTTTCTTTTGACGTATATAAATAGCCCCCTGTCAGATTCTACGCTCGACTTGGAGATCATGTGGATGATTACTGCCAATCCATTTTGCTCCAACGTTGCGTTCACGAAGCGTAAACTTCCCATTCCGTTGGCTCGCCATCTTCGATATTAATTTTTCGGTTGGCCATTCATTTCGCCATTGCTTATTTTATTACGTCACCCAAATGTCACATTCGGGTACTCGCTCCATTATAAACGAGGCTTGGCAGCACCCTCTCTTGGTCAAAGCCACGGGGCATCAACATGTTTGCTGTCGTTCGAAGAACTTCATCGTGCGGCGTGTCATCCAGGAGGCCATGAAGCTCCTTCCGAGCCATTTGTGGCTTTGCTGGGTTCAAGACGTCACTTCCACGCGTAGCACTTTTGAGAGCGCGGGCCGAGTGCCACGGTATTTGGGACTGAGCCATAGGTCACCTTTTTTGCACTTACAGCGTGTGTGGCAAGGTCGAATGGGTTGATAAATGGATGACAGACTGGCGACTTGAGTGAAACACCGACAGGAATGATGTATTGCGCTTAGTGGTGTGGAAGGAATACATAGGAGAGCGTGGTTGGATGGTGGTGGGGACGAAGATCGTGTGGCAAGTAACGGAAGACGGCATTATACAAAGGTAAGATTGGCAATGTCCATCTTGGACACGCCAGCTGCGGCGCTGTTGCTTGCAGCACTTTTGCTCGAGTGCAGGTCGACAGGCGTTTTAATGCCGGGACTCTCAACCGTCTCATAGGAGTCTCCTGTGTCACGTGCCTCGACTTGATAGGCGGCACCACCGATCTAACGCAGCCACATATCAGACATCTCAACTCTGGCGATCGCTCGGCGCAGGAAATGTATATTATCCTAGACTAGGTCATTTCTCGGGCTGAACCCGGGAAGAACCAGAAGACGCAATCAAAGGTTGGCGTACATCTTGGTGCATTTCACGTTTCGAGAGGATTGCAACGCCGCAGATCGTGATGAAGACACCTGCTGGGAAGCATAGCCACTGAACTTGACCAAAACTTTTGAACTCTTCGAAGTACACTGCTCCGCCCAAGACAGAAAACGTGATATAGAAGCACTGGTACTTCAGTGAGACCTACGGATCAAAGGAAGTGACATACCGTGAAGACGGGCACGATGTACAAGGCGTCAAAGTTCTTCAAACCCAACGACAACAAGTGCGTCTAGAGAACAATGAAGCCTCTGACCGGTATGGTCAGCTCACCTGCATCGAGATGGTCATAACAAGGCAAGCCAAGATGACATAGGTGAGGAACTTGTCGAATTGATTGTCACCGTGGGAGGTTTGCTTGATGAGCTCCCCCGTGCTCTTGGCGAACATGACACTCTGAGCGCCAAAGACGCCTGCATGAAGAGATAGCACCAAAGCTCTATGATTTCAAACGTACCAGCAAGACCAGAATACGCAAGTGGGTGGATCTTTCGAAAGGTCTTGTACTCGTCCGACATATTGCCATGCGTCTTGAGAGCGTCTTCAGAGCGGCAGAGCATGGTGTACAGCAAAGACAGGATTGCACAGATCGCTGCTGCGTAGATCAGCATGTCCCATCGATAGTAAAGCGCCAAGAGCTCGTCGAGCGAGTAGCTCGTGCTGCTGTGGGAGCCAAAAATCGTGACCATGACAGCTCCAATACAGATCAAGATCGTGCCAAACAAATCATTGCGTCCAAGTCGCTCTCGGAGCCAATAATGCGCAAAGAAGATATTGGCCACGAGCGTGAATGCACCGACTGGAGCAATGATACTCTAGTCATACCCAGAAAGTTTGGTAGCATGTTGGGCGAGGTTACCTGGGCAGCGTACGTCAGAGCTGCAAAGTCGGCAATGGATCCAATCCCGACGCCGAGGAGACCGAGCCACCACCTCCACTGTGTATTGTAAGGCTTTCGCTCGTGCTCTGGCTGTCGTTCCTGCAGTATGAACGAGTACTTCTGAATGTTGAGGCCCTGGTCACAACAGTGATAGTTAGCATGGCGCTCGTCCGACAACACACGTACAAAGTTGGAGACAGTGGTGCCGACAAGGCACATGGCAATGCCTGTCATGAGGTCATACTCTGAAGAGCCGCTCGTCGTCATGGGAGGCTTCGCAAATTACGAGAAGAAAGATAGCGAAGTGACCACTTCGGTGTTGATATGCCACTTTGACTGAGGCCAAATCTGTTGAATCTCGACATAAGGCAAAGGTCCCATTTTCAGCCAATTAGAATAAATTATATCATACACTTATCTTTGATTGGCTGATTTTTTATTCGATATTTGTATTGAGTTTTTGTATGCATATACATTTTCGATGCGCCAGAGAAGTTGTTGAACATAACGAAGATTCATACTTGAGTGATGCTCTATGGCGGAAAATATCGATGATTCGACTGGAAATAGGAATGATCTCATCAAGGTGGAGGATCCTCGCAACACGCGGCATAGATTTCACAGTCCACGTGACCTTTCCCACAAAGTGTCGTGGAGTGGCACAACGTCCGAGTTCGCAGCTTTGGTGATTTTTTGCAATAATAGAGAGTTTTCGGAGCCACTTGGTCAAGCACCACGACACAAGAAATAAGAAATAACTAGGGTGAGGCCAGGGCTACGCCCCTGGGTGGAGCGTTTTGCTTTGCAAATAACAAAGATTTGATCACACACATGAAACGTTTGAAGCCATACTATGAATTTTGAATTTGATTCAGGCCCAGTTCGAAGTAAAAAAATAAGTTAACGCCGAGCATTCTGATTGGCTACTGTTGACTGACGAATATTATTTTTCGTCAGGAGATAAATCATGTCCTGACCACAAAACCGTTGACTCGTACCGAAAGAAAAATAAATTATCCAATCAGAGATCATATTATTTTGAAACTAAGGAGACGGCATTTACTTCGCACTCCTTATTCACTTCTTTCTTATTTTACTTCGAATTGGCCTCAATAGTTTCCCTGTTGTGCAAAAATGCCAGTTCTTGCACAGATAACACGAACGACTTATCAGTGATAATACAGACGCTCGAGGTACCCAGTCCTATTCACGGCGCATTTGACGGCAAGACAATGATGACCATGCGCTTAGATGATGCTCAAGGCGACTATGCGCTTTCTCGACAGCGTAAGATCGTTTGAACATGTCGAAAGAGAAAATGCGTGTGAGGGCCTCACAGCACGATACATAACGGGCATCTTGGTATTGCCTGATTTCGTCAAGTTCGCCGGACTCAAGTTGAAAATTTGAGCGGTCTGAGCCCTTGTAGATGTACTTGTACAGGTACTTGACTGCAGATATACTTGTACACGCCTCGACATTGATGTGGCAGTCGAACATGGCACTCAACGTTGGGCAGTACGGAATAACATATTGGTTGGTATACTCAGAGGGCCGCTCTGCCGAAGAGCGGCGACGACGGTAGAGTGGATATCCATCACTGCCTTCTGATGTTTCGTTGCAGTATGCTTTTGGAAAGTTTTTCTTGCACTTCCCGTTTTCCAGGCATCGGTCGCTGCATTTGTGAATCATGCAGGTTGTAACAATTTCGTGCAGTCTTGGATTCTTTTCCTTGTCGGGGATTTCTGCACTGATAATACTGTCAATATCGGCAGCTGTCTTGATTTTGTCGTCCCCAGTGAATATGACCAACATATGGGCATGAGGCAGACCACGCTTTTGGAATTCGACAACACGAACACACGCAGCTTGTCGACCCAAAACTGCCTCCTTGTACAGCATGGCTTCAATGGCTAAGAGCTTGAGGCGGAACATGCGCGTCACTAAGTCAGGTCGATCAGCTGGAGATCGTTTAAATCCATAGTCGTCTTTCGCCAATTCCAGCTCCCTGTCGATTTCAACCCACTTTGGATTGCATGTCACAGTGATAAAAAGGTCTGGTCGACCGAACTTGCGAACAATTGCCATGGCGTCAAGGTAACGTTGTCTCATGTACCGAGGTCCACCCGTGTAAGATGACGGCAAAACAATCCTTTTTCCAATGCTTCTGAGGTCCACATCATCCAAAACAGCGTCATGAAGTGCGCGGTACGTGTCGCTGCGGAGGTTGTTGGTTTGGTCACGAATATATTGAAGCCTTTGGTTTTCCACCTTTGCAAAATTGTCGACTGCAAACACTTGAAATAGAGGTCCGCTGGCATGTAATGGAGAAAATGCACCGCGCTCGTACAAATGGTACCGAGCATAATCGTTCAAACTCACGTTTTCATGATTGCGACCGCTCTTGTTGTCAAACGACCACCCCAAAGTCCCAGTGGGAAAGAGCAAAGGGTATTGAAGCGGGTCATATGCCGAATGAAATTCCTTAATGCGAAATAAGCGTTGTTCCCCAGGTTGTCGATCCAAACGCACATGTTTACCAACGTGATAGTTTCGCTGAACTTCGCTGAGTACGGGGCCATCAATACCATGCAGTAAGATATGACGCCCTGACTTGGACGTTTCTGAAAAAAGAACAGCGATTTCAGAACACGTAGGAAGGTTATGCGTTCGGCTGTTGCTTCGAGGCTGAGCAGTGAGCACTAATCTCATGTCGTCATCCTTTGGAATATCCTTCGCATGCTTGTACAGCTGGGTGAACGCGTTGTGCTGTAGTAGTAGACGCTGGATTTTCGTCACAGTTGACACATTAAGATTTCCCCCAAGCATTCTTCGTCGTATGCTTGCTTGCGTTTCAGGATCCGTAATGTAGATCTGGGCGTAACTGGCTTGTTCTTCGTCCACAGGCAACATTGGTCCAATTAAATGATGCAAAGCGCCTTGGATTGTATAAGATCTCGGCCCACCGTTGCCGTGAATAATTTCTTGGGTACCAATAGATGTAAAGGCAAAGAGGACGTTGTACCGGCGAGTGTTATTGACAAACCCTCTGGTTTTGAACAAAGCAATGTATTCGCGAAACTCGGGTGTGTCAGGCCAGGTAGCAACAGGCAGCACTCGAGAGCCTCCACCGCAGCAGTCCTTTTCTTCGCCTGGCCAAATCTTCGCTTCGCAATGGCGGCAAATCGAACGCTGCTCAATAGTATGAAGAGGCACCAATGATTCATCGAAGTCATCGAAACTGACGCGTGCACTGTTGTGACCACTCTTCTTCTTCGGGCGACCCTTGGGTTTATTCCGGAGACTTAGTCCTTGCTCGCGAGGAGGTACATCAATCAAATCCACATCCACGTTTAGCGGAGGATCAGCATTTGCCAAGGCAAGTAATTGATTGTCAGTGTTGCAATCCACATTTCCATCGGAAATATCTTCTTCCTTGGTTTCTTCTTCACCTCCTTCATCCATACGGTTAGGTTGTAGCGCAGCATAGATCCTTCGATTGTCAACTGTGCGCTCGCGATCTTCTTGATCCTGAGCTGCCAGAATCTTGAGATGATGGTCACTTTGAGCGTGATAATGGATTCCGTCTTCTACCTCCTTGGTTTCCTCTTCGTCGCTCTTATCCATGTCCGTATGGTGCAAAATGATGGCACCCCGCCCTTGATTCGCAACCTCAGTGTTGTCCGACGATTCTCAAAAATCTACAGCTTTCGCAATTCAGGCTTTATCAAGATGCCTCGAGTCGAATGCATCAAGCCTGGATCGTTTTCCGGAGCTTCCACAGCTTGCACATTTCGAACAATATTTTGCTCTTGAGGAAACAAACAGGGGCCGTCAATCCAACCGATTAGTGGCTATGGAATCTTCGCACAACCAAGAACAAATCCAAGGCATTTTGGAAGGCAAGTCTACGATGACCGAAGAGCACGAGGTCTTCTACAACGACGTTATGAGCGAGATTACGAAGGAAAATACTGTTCGAAGAGGCAAAGTATATTTTCTCGAAGGTGAAGGCGGCTCAGGGAAGACGTTCATCTCAAACATTTTACTGGCTCAAGTGCGCTCAATGAACAAAATTGCGTTGGCTGTTGCTTCGTCCGGACTTGCTGCTCTGAATTTGATCGGAGGTACAACTGCGCATTCGAGATTCTGTCTTCCAAGATCATTGCACGAGCTTAGCCGATGCGACGTTCGGAAGCAGTCACATCTTGCGGAACTTTTACGTCTCACAGAACTTATCATTTGGGACGAGTGTTCGATGATGCACAAGTATGCTGTGGAGGCCGTTGATCACATGCTACAAGATTTGATGGACAACGCGCTTCCTTTTGGTGGAAAGGTCGTCATATTCTCGGACGACTTCAAGCAAATGCTTCCAGTCATGTTGAAGGGCACACCTGGGCTAATCCTCGAAGCATGCTTGAAGAACAGCTACCTTTGGAGAAATATCGCACAATTTCATCTGACGGTGAACATGAGGTTGACCAACAACAACTCAGAGAGTGTTCGAGAGTTTGCTGCATTGCTCAAGTCTATTGGTCATGGAACATACCCCACATGTACCGAACTCGGTGCCGACTACATTCGACTACCTGATGATTTGGCGATTCCATACAAGTCGCCTGATGATTTGGGGTCATTTTTAAACAACGTCTATCAAGACATGAACAACTTGCGCATCAATGCACTTAGATCGTACTTTGGATGTCGAGCTATCCTTGCACCCAAACATAGTGTTGTTGCTGACATCAACACAACACTTCTTGAGCGACACACTTCCGACTGCGAAATGACATATTTGTCCGCCGATTCTGTTGCTGACAAACCCAACCCGGACACAAATGCATGCGAGTTCCCCATCGAGTTTCTGAATTCTATAGACATCAACAACTTCCCCAGCCACAAGTTGCATTTGAAAGTTGGTTGCCCCATTATTCTGCTTCGTAATTTGTGTACTTCGGAAGGCATGTGCAACGGAACACGTTTAATTGTTCTTGAGCTGAAAACACGATGTATCAAGGCTCAAATTATGAACGGCTCCCACACGAACAAGATCGTTTACATTCCCCGAACTACTACAATTCACGATGGTGAGCAAAACAATTACCCATTTGAGCTACGCAGAAGACAATTTCCTGTTCAAGTTGCCTTTGCAATGACGATTCACAAGGCTCAAGGTCAAACGATTTCTCACGTGGGCGTCTACCTTCCAGAACCCGTCTTCTTGCATGGACAGCTTTACGTCGCCATGTCAAGAGCCCAAGCAAAAGGCAACATTAAGTTTTTGGTCGCCAATGGACAGTACGATGGACTGCCTGGAATCTACACGAAAAACATTGTGTATCAAGAAGCATTACAATAGGCAGGACTCCATAAAACTTCATCCATAAGATGAAGAAGTAGGTGGTTGTCAACCAATGATGACCTCGATTTTGCAGTTCACATCGTGCGCAAAGTTGCCGCAACGGGAAAGATCTCTATACCAGCAGTACAACCAGCTGCTGAAACATCGGCATCTAAATTAACCTTCTTGACCGTGCTCCTAGAACCTCCACCCACCACATGCCACGCTCACATTGGACACAACCGTAGATTACCATCAAAGGTTCCCCTTTCTCCATCTAGATATACTATGTCTCCGACATGTTGGTAGTCGCCTTGAGCATCATCTAAGCGCATGGTCATCATTGTCTTGCCGTCAAATGCGCCGTGAATAGGACTGGGTACCTCGAGCGTCTGTATTATCACTGATAAGTCGTTCGTGTTATCTGTGCAAGTACTGGCATTTTTGCACAACAGGGAAACTATTGAGGCCAATTCGAAGTAAAATAAGAAAGAAGTGAATAAGGAGTGCGAAGTAAATGCCGTCTCCTTAGTTTCAAAATAATATGATCTCTGATTGGATAATTTATTTTTCTTTCGGTACGAGTCGACGGTTTTTTGGTCAGGACATGATTTATCTCCTGACGAAAAAAAAATATTCGTCAGTCAACAGTAGCCAATCAGAATGCTCGGCGTTAACTTATTTTTTTACTTCGAACTGGGCCTGAATCAAATTCAAAATTCATAGTATGGCTTCAAACGTTTCATGTGTGTGATCAAATCTTTGTTATTTGCAAAGCAAAACGCTCCACCCAGGGGCGTAGCCCTGGCCTCACCCTAGTTTGAAATTATATTTCAGTGCTCTGACCAAATTTTGTCAATGGTGTCGCTCTTCTTCTTCAACTTCTCAAACGAAAGAAGCGACAAGAGAATTGACCGTTTTGCACTCAGCGCTGTTCCACAAATCCATCCCACTAAATTTGAAAATGCATGGAAGGCCTGGTCGTTTCGCCTTGATGATTGCATTCCTGTGTGGTTTGATATAATGACATCAACCAATCAAAAGACGAACTGACTATTTATTTGGACCAATCAGTCAACACCAAGACGGCGAAATTTTTGGATTTTTCGCGCGCTTTTCCAAACCACACATTTTCAAATTCAAGGAAATGCCACGAAGACAATCGACGATGCAGTTTCCCGTGCTCTCGAGGTAATCCGATGTGTATATGAGGGAATAAATTGGATGTCTTTGGCAATGTTATGCAAGGTTGATGCATATCAGATCAGGGTCGCTATGCGATTTGATCTCCTTTTCTATTTTTATACTGTTACAGTCGTACTGGACGACCCGGAAAGGCATCGACATGGTGCACGACATCGGTGAGGGCGGCATGCAAGCTTGCGGCTGTGCAGTGGGCCGTCCTTGCACGTGTGGATATAGTATGCGAAAAACTGAAGACAATTCGACAGAGATCACTGTTGATGAAGATGAGCTCATCGAGGTCTCCTCGGGTGTAGCGCTTCGCCTGAAGAAGAAGTACTTTGAGTACGTGCTGAAAGGAACTGCTTTCGATAAACTCATCGAGGCAATTAGGGAAGCTTCAGGCACTCGACTTTATCGTCTCATGCATCAGTATCGTCTGTCATTGCGCGACACTGTCGTCGAGCTCACTGAAATCATCACGGAAGCGCAAGCACACAAGAAAGTCATTGCATTTGAGCTTGTTGAGATTGCAAACCGAAAGGCTCGTCTCACTGGGTACGAAAAATCTCTAGAGTCTTTATTCTCTTGCTGACTAGTGATGGATCAAAGCCACCATCGAAAAGGGAAATCCAAGAGAATTCGTACATGGCATCTGCCTACTCCGACTTGAACCCAAACCTTAAAACTCGACCACCAGGGTTTGTTGCTTCTGCACTTCCTGTCGCAATCCAAGTTTTGGAGCCACACTTAACACATCTTCAAACCATTTTGACAGAAGCAATTCAAAAAGCAAGAGCAAACCTCATGGTACATTACCATGACTTTTGTTGACGATCAAATTCTTTATCCTTAGGGATGCAAGAACTTTGTCTTTAACTACGCCTCCAGTCGTATCCAGTGTGTTGTCCGTGGCGGTTTTGATCGGGCTCGCGTTGTTTCTTCTCTCATATTGTTCTGGTGTGGTGCTGAGACAGCTGCTGCAGTGACCTTGCAATGTTTCTTTCGTAAAGCCTGGGCAAATACCCGCGTTGCTATTCTGACGGCCGAACACCATCGCCGAATCTGCTGGCATGCGTCGATACAGGTCCAACGTACTGTGCGAGGTTTCTTTGGTCGCCAAAGGGCACAAACTCGTCGAAGGGATGTCCGATATCGGCTACAGAACGCCGCTACAGTGACGTTGCAATGTTGGGTGCGCTGCATTGCAGCAACACGTATTGTAAAAGTTCGACGACAGCTCGCTGCTGCTCAGCGAGAGCGCAATCGCCAAGAGGTACATCACAATCCAAGAATGGATTAGCTTGACATTCTTAAAGTGCGCACTACGACTCCTTCAACGTGTTTACCGGGGACATCGAGGTCGTACCATCGCAAAACACCGTCGCATTGAGCGTAGCTTGTGTCCACAAGTTCAAGCTCTAGTGGATCAATTCAAAGCATCTGGTGGCGACATTTGGGCCTTGCTCAAGATTGTAGATTCAGATTATCGAGAATTCAACAGAATGGCGCAATTGGAAGAAGAAAACGCAACGACATTTGTGACCAAAGTGCTTCGGGAACGTCAAAGACACCAGGAAGAAGCTCTACAGGTTGGTTACAGATTGTATAACTGCTTGATTATTCGTAGGAGTGGCACGTCTCCCGTGCTTTGGAATCCCCTGTTGTTTCGCATCAACGTCGCATCGACTCTGCTTACGAAAGAGGGTCCAGAGATGAATTCAAATCCACGCCAAAAGTCATTCCACCCACGTCCTTATTCGAGCCCAGTGCCTCACGAGATTCCATCCATTTAAATCAAATCGCACCTGAGACGCTTGACATCCCTGATAAATATGCACCTGGAGTCATCCGCCAAGCCATGGCTCAAGGGTTCGCTGTGCCTGAAATCCTTGTAGCATTGTACAACAATGAAATTACTCTGTTCATGATTCACATTTTTGTAGACGTGGATTAGAAGCCAGAGGAAAATCGACACGAAATATCAAGCTATTACTTCGTGAACTGCATCAACGCACACCACTAATGCTTCATCCATTCAAATCGGAGCGGATTCATCGCCAGCAACAATTGCCTCGACAAAACTTGGATATCAAGGACATCAGGAAATGCTACGACATCTTGTCTCCTTGTTCTGACGATAACGCTCCCCTTGACGACGATATTTCTCCAGTGGCTCAGGACCTCGTCGATAACTATATTCTCCGAGCAGTGCCAGATGGACTTGACACGCCTATTTCCTCGTTTGTCTTTGCCGCAGGAATGCTCGTCTACGTGCCACCACTTCTCGATTTTGACGGCGAGTCGACCCAACTCTCAACTTCGTGGACAACAACTCCAAACTCACATTTTGTGAATTATGTCCGCTTACCTGAGACTTCACTACTCAAAGCACGTGCCACAACGATGTGTAATCTAAAACCTGTGGATAGATTCGGCGGGAGCAACTCGTTTCAGAAGCCATCGCACCAATAATTGAGTTACTGAAGGCTCAACACATAGTGCATGGTGGTGATCTCGACAGAACGACACCAGCACAATTAAATACGTGGCATATTCCCTCAGGTCTGTCCCACAGCCTCCTCGCGCTGGTCGCAACTTGCCGCAAAGTACAGCGAGCTACAGTTGGATACAGCCGTCGCATAATGCGACCACGTCACCCTCGACTTGAAATTGCCCGCGAAGATGGCTGTGCTTCAAACACCTCAACACCTGATACGATAGTGTTCGACTCGAATGGTCTCGTAACAACACCACCGGCAGAGAAGTCGTCGAATGGAGTTGAAGCCAATATGCTTCGCTTCGCAGATATGAAGGCTCGAATTGAAGCAACCGCATTTACACCGATGACGCTATCAAGCTCACTTTTCGACCTGCTATTCCAAGCGGTTTTCGTCGTCTTACCTGAAGAAGATCACACCATGCCAAGTGATGCAAACTTGGATGTTTTTATTCATCGGCTCCTCGACACAGATTTATCCATGCATGCGACACACCGACTGCTCAAGCGGCGAAGCCAAAGAACTGCTACCCTTGCTAGAACATACGCTAATGCACTCAAAGCTGGTGGCTGTTTCACTCTGCAAGATATTGTACGATCATTTTTTTAATCATCGAGAATGACGAGACAACATTAGGTGAACAGACCGTCATTGAGAGACTTCAGCATCCCAGACGTTGTCGCTGAACAGGTCCGCATTGCCATCGGCAAAGTAATCTTTCAGGTACAAGCTTTTAACACCGCAGATAATTATTCATGGCGCAGAGTTCTCAAACAAGTGTACCATCGAAATCATCCCGACCCATGTCACCGAAAAGATTGTTGCCGTTGGAGCCATCGTCAAGAGTGGACTCTCCATTGGCATCCCGTGGGAAACTGGTCCTCCAGGGAATTCATGACCACGTCGACCCTGAATTATCAAGCCTTATGGATAACAACGACTCATGGGCTCCTATTAAACATTTTCGACAGTGAATTGATCTAAGACCGCCCTGAATGCCGCTTGCATGATCTGCAAACGCATCAAATCGTACTCGACCGGCCTGTCGCTTGCAGTTGCGTCAAGTGCAGCATTATGGTCATGTGGTGTCGACGAAATGTTAGACTCTTGGCGTGATTTCTCCAAACTGACTTGGGTGTCAACGAGATCATCCAGGCGGCGAGATTGGCCTTGTAGACTCCGATGCAACTCGGCATGTGTACGAAGACCAGTGACATTGGACTGTTGAAATGCTTAAACGAGCTACGAAGAAACAATACCTTATCACGAAGACAAAGAAACCGGACGAGACTCAGTGAGCTCACAATTGCGTCGCTGCGCTGCACAAAATCGTTGTCAGCAAGTGGTCGCAACATCTCAACAAGAAATGGAACGAGTTTATCTGACGACGAGTACGCATCTAGAGCCAACATCAGCACAAAGCAGATAAGTGTGTTGCACCCCAGTGTTTCGAAACTTCACTACGAATGCGATCAAGGACGACAGCGACACAGTTCGGAAACGGGCAAGTGCGAGCCAAATACGAGAGGACAACAAAGCTAGATCAACATTCAACCCAACGAAACCAAAAGGGAAAATCGTACCGACACGTTGGATCAATTGTGTCAACAAGGCGAGTCCACACTCGAAGAGCTTGAGAACGATGACTGGGCTCAAGAAATGTGACCATGGCTGTCATTACGGCCTGGAGCAGCGGGCGATAAAAGTGCCTTCCCAACCGATCTACACACTTTGAATATCCGAACCAAGAAGTCAATCAAGAACGTACACTGAGCGTACAAGTCAACGCCAACAATTGAGTCAGAGTCCTCAAAGGATAATGGCGAGATCTGTTGTGGTTGCATCTCCTTTTCCAAGAGTTTCTTCACAATACGCATCCCATCGAGCTTGAGCGGCACTTCTGCGTGATGCAAGAAAGCTTCGGCGTATGGTGAAACCACGTCAAGAGTGACAGAAACATCAGCTCGTGCGTCCGAAGTTACAAGCCAGTGGGCGACGACACCAATACCCGCGTCAGACCAAGATGGATTGTTCAGGTACTTCACGCCAAATTGATCGGGCAGTGCGCTCCAGAGCATACTCGTCGATTGTTCGCGCAAATCAAGAGCTAGTTCATCCTCATCGCTCTCATCGTCAGCTTCATCGTCTTCCTCAGACGGGTTCTTCGTCGAGTCTGCTGTATCTGGGCGGACGATAGCCATCCACTCATGGACAAACTGTTTCCATCTCGCAGTGACAAGAATATGCTTGAATGGAACTCCACACCTGTCGATAGCGTCGACAGCCCGAGCGGTTTGGACACTGTCGCCTTCAGTTTGAGTAAACTTGGTTGGGTTGCGACCCAAAACCGACAAGAGGCAGCCGACCAAACTCTTTTGCTGGCGAAGAACGCTGTCATGTATCGCGGCACCTTGTGAGTTCTTTGAAAGCACGAAAGCGTCAATGAGACCGTGGACGTACGTCAACACCAGATCATCCAACTCATTATGCTCTTGCGTCTTTCGGAGGACCATAGCAAGTGCATCATCTAAGAAGACACCACGCTTCGCATCTGACAACCCCGCGAGGACTATGACAAGCAAGATGACGTCTTCAATGTGCAGTTTGTTTACCTTGTTGCAATGCACGAAGGAGATGCTCAAATCGTGAACGACCACCAGAGCTGACATCTTCCACTCGAATTAGCTCAAGGATCTCCATGAAGACGTGCTTGAGTCCCTCGCTTTCCATCTCGGCCAACGTAACATTGTCGCCATCGACGATCCGAGCGAGGACATTGTCCATGATCCGGATAAGCTAAATTGTTAAATTGGCGCCGAAATGCTGGTGACACTCGGCCATGCGTCCATCGATGATCAAATTGACCTGGCATCGAGAGATGCTTGGAACCAAGCGTTTCCTCATGTCCCCCGACATGTCCATGATGTACGTGACTGCTGCATGTCTGCTTATGAATGCCTCGTCTAGATCTGGATCGACCTCGTCGTTCGAAAAGGCATGCAACAATGGTCGCTTTTCCAAGAAGAGGATCACGACGCGTACTTCCTTGTTGGCCACATATCGAAGCGTGCAATGAGTGACGGCAAGCTCGTTCTTCACGCTGCTGCACTTGATTACGAAGATCCCATCGTCGTATTCTGTAAACGAGAGACATCGTCAATTGATATGCGAGAGTAAGTCTTTGCAATCTCCCTCAAGTGCAATGGATTCACGATTGTCAATATAGCATTGGCCGCATCCGCTCTGCGCTCTTTGCTACGGATGCGCCGTCAATTCGACACATTTATGTTGCTCTGGCAGCGCAATCGCCACAAAGCATCAGTTATTACGCCGCTCAGGACAGCCTCGTGGTATAAACAATTATGCATTTCACGTCTTACAAGTTGGATTGACCAACGTAAATGACATTGCGGCTCAAACACAACTCGACCACATCCAAAAGCGCGGCTTCCAAATGGCGCTTGAACTTGACGGCATCTGTGTTTGGATCCGTGTTGTAGCACGTGATGGCAAAGTTGATTCGGTCGGGTTGAAGAGCGTAGCAGACACCATAGCCATCATCGTACATCGCAGAGAAGCCGCCCCAAATTGGACTAGCACCAGGAGCGCCACTGATGTTGGATGTACTCAAGCGGTATCGCTTCGAGAGGTCATACGCCTTGTCCGTGAAGAGTGACGGGCGAGGCGTGATGCCAGACATTTCAGAGACGATCATGAGACCCATCAAGTGGCGGTCAATGCCTTGGCCGGTCAAACTGTTCTTGAGAACTTCACCATGACGAGCCAATGCTTTTTGCAAGGCATCCCACTTGACGGACACCTACAACCCGTGTCATGCCACCGATTCATCATGGTCCAACTGGTTACCTCAGCATTGCTTTCCATCGTCTTGACGAATTCAAGCGACTCGTTGGTGAGTGAGCGAACAGTTTCCGTGCGGCCGTGATAAAAGAGACGCGTGTGCGCAGTTTCGTAGACGGCCGGCACGAACTTGTACATCTTGTAATGCGCCAGTTGAATGGCCATTTGGATGAAGTAGTCGGGCGAGAGTTTGTATCGCTTGAGGAACGCATGGCCATAATGCTGGAAAAGCAACGTCGTCAAGTCACTTGCCTACGACCCAAGTCAGCATAGTGTCCATGACGAATATCTCTACTTGGATCAATTTACTAATGGCTGCCGACGCACATTCGATTGCTGTGAGCGCATTGTTGTCAATCTTCCATTTCAATCGACGTGGCTTTTGCTTTGGTGCGCCGACAATCGTCTTCTTTCCAAAGTATTGCTTGAAGTTGTCATTCACGTACTTGGCGCAGTAGGCAAAGATTCGCACAACGACCAGAGCATCGGCCCATGCATGTTGGCCGTTGATACCAGTGCGGGCGTTTTCGTGCACGACAAAGACAATGGGCTTGTCGTACCAACTACAACATTGTGAACACTAGCCGCGGACAAGACAACATTACCGGTTGCGACCATCGCCCAAAAGGCAGTTGTGCGCCACTTGGTCTTGATTTGCAGGAGACGTCTCATCAAGCGCAACGACGAAGAGAGCTTTTTGAATGATCTCAAGCGATTCTTTGTTGCAAGGATCCAAGTCAATGAGATACTTACGAGCCTAGATCGGAGATGTTAATCATCATGGAGCGTCTCAAGACGTACCTTTGCCCAGTTCGTGCGGTTCTCTGACGTCAAGACACTCACTGGAGGATAACGTTCCATGTCGAAGAGACCTGTAGCTTCAGCACGGACAGCTTCAAAGCCGCTATTGGATCAGAGTTAGAAGACATCTCGAAGATGGAATGCGTACTTGACCAATTCCGTCAAGGGAAGAGTGTTGCCCTTCTCGTCAATGACATCCATCACCCATACACAATTGTTACGCATGACGACGATATGGCGCTGGTTGTGCTCGTAGACTTCCATTTCATCGCACTCTTCGCCAGGAATCACGCAAGAGTTGAAGAAACGGGCATATTGGTACATGCAAAGGGGTCTGCCACCCATTTTCTCCGGAGGAATCGCTTCCCTACATGCAAAAATGTCAGTCTCTTGTTCCCACATACTAGTCTATCTTAACATACGCCAAGTATTCTCGGCGGTATTGCAACAACGCGTCGGTAAAAATCGCCGCCGCTTCGCATTGACTCATTTCGCGGGGTCCCCAATTGCCAGGAACAACACCAAACCAATTGATATTGATCGCCGACGGATAGCGTGGTTTCATGTATCCAAAGGTTTCCCACCATTCTTCCAACCAGTTGCGCTCAGATCCTGCGCGTTCTTCAAGAATAGCTTGCAACTGGGGGCCGATTCCATGGAGGAAATCATGGCACACGCCTTTCGTGTGTTCCAACTCGGCGGGGGTCAAAAGCGGCTCGACACTCTTAATATACGCTTCCAGCGTCTGTTCCAGAGATGGAAGAGGCAGTGGCGGTAGCTCGTCTTGGTACTGGAACGTCTTCTCCGTCGGCTTTGGCGCTTTCGTGCTCATCCTCCGGCTCACTTTTCGATTCTGCGGTTGACCTTTCGAGGAGGATAGATAATAGTGCTATTACAATTACGTAGAGCTATTTCTACAGATAAGACCATTTACCCATTACATTACTTTAGAAAAGACTACCCAGCATGGTGGTGGGTATTTGACGGGCGTGTTTGGATGTTTGGATAGATTGCATTCCAATCTGACTGATGGGATTGCTTTATGATTTCTCTGACGACACTTTAGACCACAACAACGATAAGCATCACACCATGCGAGAGACGTCAGACATCCGCCCAGAAAATTGCGCTCACCGGAGCGAAGCGAAGGTCGAGTGTAAAATTTTCTGCAGGCGGATGACTCGGAGGAACGAGCCCCAAACGTGCACCAAAAAGGGATTTCTTTATTCATCTCACGTCGGGAAGGCGGCAGGTAGGCCGTTAGGCCGTGCCGCCACCCGGACGAACCTTCTCGCCAACTGTGGGGCAATTCTATCAGTCAGATTGGAAAGCAATCTATCCAAACATCCAAACACGCCCGTCAAATACCCACCACCATGCTGGGTAGTCTTTTCTAAAGTAATGTAATGGGTAAATGGTCTTATCTGCATGGTGAAATCAAGTCATTTTTATAAGATTTCTGTCTAGTCAACAAAATATTTGACCAATCAGAACTCGCGGATCCAACTTCAAACAGAAGGAGGCTGACGATGGACCGGCTGTGGATTGTGTACGACGCCGCGACGATGCGGGACACGAGACAGTACTGTGCATGGGCAAACAACGAGGACAACTCTGATGCACGATGTCGACGACAGGACGACATCTTGGAACTTTAGCCATCTCATGATGGATGGTGGATCTCGGAGAATTCGAGCTCAACAACCGCGAGTGACCATACAATTTGTAGTAAAAACAGAGTGTGTGGAAGCTGAGAGGCCAGCATTTGTCAAAGCGTCGACTGCGCCATTTTGTCCACGAAGGACTGAGAGCACGAGGCAGATTGCATCGTGCACGTGCAAAAAAAAGTGTTGAGCTCCTCTACCAGCCACATACTGCTTCAACTATGAACTTTCGATACCATAACGTCGTGTTGGAGCCATGTCTTCTCGAGGAGGTGCAGTCAGGTAAACTCGTTGAGCGATCTTGACTTGGAGCAGCCCCATGCAGTTAATAACACCTAAGAGATGAGTCACTTCGCCCCAGAGAGTGTGTCGAGTGAAGAGAAGTTGTTCCAACTTTGAACGAACCAACACAACTCTTGACCTCGTTTTCTTATCCTCCTCAGAGTTGAGACTGAAGGGGAGGGAGTGCATAGGCTCTCCGTGGGTCCTAGACGTGAATGGGGTTTAATGGGGTGCAGGAAGATGATCGAGGAGAGAGCGACGGGCACGATCACAGCGAATATCAAAAGACTGCCCATGAATTCCTCGTGGATTACAAGTACAAGCCTTCTGGGATGTTGGCCTTCTTCTTGTAGAGCGCCTTTTCCTTGGCTTTTCTGAAATCGGCTTGAGTAACACGCATGCGGCGTTCTCGGAGGGCCAAGAGGCCGGATTCCGTGCAGACAGCCTTGATATCAGCCCCGGATAATTCATCCTTTGACATGATAAATTCTTCCAAGTCGACATCTTCGGCCAGACTCATACGACTTGTGTGAATGGCGAAAATGCGACGCTTTGTCTTGACATCAGGCAACGGGAATTCAATCTTACGATCGATACGACCGGGACGGATCAAAGCAGGATCCAAGCTTTCGATTGCGTTCGTCGCCATGATCACCTAGCAAACGCATCAGCTTCTATTGACCAACTAAAAGCTTACCTTGACGTCGCCTCGCTCATCAAAACCATCCAATTGATTCAGCAACTCCAACATGGTACGTTGAATTTCGCGAGTACCGCCGCTGCTCGAGTCGTAACGCTTGGAACCGACGGCATCGATTTCATCAATAAAGACAATCGAAGGAGCATGGTCGTCAGCGACGCGGAACATTTCGCGCACCAATTTAGGACCATCCCCGAGGTACTTTTGAATCAATTCAGAGCCGACGACACGCAAAAAGGTGGCAGAGGTTTGGTTAGCGACGGCTTTGGCCAACAAAGTTTTGCCCGTACCAGGCTCACCGTACAAGATGACACCCTTTGGAGGTCGAATACCAATCCCTTCGTAGAGTTCAGGATGTGTCAAGGGCAATTCAACGGCTTCCTTGATTTCTTGAATTTGTTGATCCAAACCACCGATATCGGCGTAAGATTCAAGAGGCGCTTTGTCCACTTTCATGACGCTTACCATGGGATCTGTGTCGTTTGACAAGATACCAACGACTGACATGACCTTGTTGTGCAAAAGTACCGAGCAGCCGGCTTCGAGCATGTCTTGATTCACAAACGACATGACGCTCACGTAGTACTCAGGGCCGACGCTCGAGGAGACGATGGCGTGATTGTCATCGATCATTTCTTCTAAGGTACCGACACCCATGGGCGTGCCACGAAGGTCATCGACCTTTGAACGCTCTTCTTCTTCCTTTTCTTGTTTCGGCTTCATGACTTCTTGGTTCTTGATGAATTCCTCTTCCATGAGCAAGAAATCCTTGATGCGTTCCAATTTGAGCAGACGCAACTTGCATTTGGCGGTGGGGAAGACGGCAGGAATACGGGTCGCTGCGGCTGGACCCTTCTTCTTCTTACGCTTGCGCGTCATCGCACCCCCGCGGGGTTCAAACTTCTTTTTCTTGGGCTGATCGTCCTTCTTCTCGCCCTTCTTGCTTCCAGGGAGCCCGCTCTGTCCTTGCCCCATATTTGCTTCGACCAAGAATTGCTCCCAAGATCTTGTACTCCGCAAATTCAGTCTTCCTTCGAACTTCGATTCTTCTCCAACGCAGTATACAAACTCCAAGTTGAACCTTCCAAGACATTCTATTGGCTACTGGAAAGTCTATCTTTCCTATTATTGGCTGAAATAAAAATTTCTACATACTCTGATTGGCTATAAATAATTATAAAATAAATTAAATTAATTTTATGAAATATTTGATTGGCTAATAATAAAATATGAATTTCGGTTTTATGGATAGGAAGATGGCGGAGAGGAATGGCACCACGCTCTGGCGTTGCGATGGAAATGGAATAAGAAATTAAGTTTAACATGCAAAACTGGAGCCACGCGTGACATTAACCTATTGCTGGAGTCGCTCCATGATTTGCTTGAAGAACGCCGGCGTGACTTCAAACAAGTTGCGCAAGATTGTGTCTTGATTGTTGGCGACGACGGATGTGTCGGTGTATTGGTCCATGATGACCTTGATGCACCACATAAACTCGGTGGATTGCACACCAGCTTCGGAAGCGTCACGGAGCATGATGCCAATGCTCAAGTTACGGCGCACATAGGAAGGAGTGGGCGGCCAGCTTGGGTCATCATTGACACTTCGAGACGAAATATACACGCTGCGATCTTCTTGGCGGCGCTTGATCGCATGAATCCGCTCCGACTTGACTTTTGAGTTGCCATTCTTGTCTGGATGAGGCAACGTCAAGTTGAGGATCGCACGAGTGTACTTGCAATCGTTGTCGATCGTGTCGAGGATCTCATATGAGTCGGTGAATGGGAAGTCCAAGTTGAATTGGCGCGACGTGAACATTTCCCAGACCTTGTCGCCGGCGTCGGCAAAGTTAAGGCGAGGCAACGTCTGGCG
Source organism: Aphanomyces cochlioides (assembly GCA_019828595.1). NCBI lineage: Eukaryota > Oomycota > Saprolegniomycetes > Saprolegniales > Verrucalvaceae > Aphanomyces > Aphanomyces cochlioides. The sequence goes on from JAHQRK010000004.1 coordinate 711,746, forward strand.
CGAGTAGACATTGATCGCATCTTTGCTGATTTCGTATTGCACGGTCATGCCAAGGTATGTCATGTTGGGCACAGCCGGGGCGTTGAAGAGCTTCTCGCCATAAATCATACTGTCCTTGCACATTTGCAAGCCTTCCTCCGATATCTTGACGAGAGATTCGCGAAAGGACACTGTCGGGAGTTGGAAGAACGACGATGGCATGGTTGGAGGAGGCATGATAGCAGGTGCGGGTGGAGCAGACATGCCCATCGAAGGAGATGACGTGAGCATTTTGTTGAGGGAAGGAGCGTTGAGCAATGGTTGCTTCGTGAAGTAGTCTTGAAGGCGTTGGATGAACTTCATTTGCTCCATGAGTGTCTTGCGGAGGAATTCGTTCTCTTGGTCCACACGTGCGCGGATTTCAGCATGTTGCTCGGCTTCTTGCTTCCAGCCAATTTCGGTGTCGTGTTCGGAAGGTTCAGAGCTCTGCAAGACTTCTATTTGTTCCTTCAAATCCTTAACCTTTTCGCGGAGAGCCACCAACTCATCCTTTTGACGTTGACGATGTTTGCGGGCAGCTTTGGCAATTTGCGCACGTCGACGCGCCTTTGGATCTTCCGAGTTTTCATCGCCACCCTTGGAGGAAGACGGACTGTCTGGTGCTTCTTGCACGGAGAGGGTTTCACTCGGCGGTGCTTTGCGCTTGCGCGTGGCAGCCGGTTTCGCCTTGGAGGCTTTGGGCGCTGACGAAGCAGCCGGCATGGGTGAATGGGTCGCGGACGACGAAAGCGATTGCATGCCACTTCCACTGCTTTGCGAATGCATGACGGGGGATTGCGTCATGTAGCTTGGTTGGCTCATGTAGCTATTCGCTTGGTCGTAGCTGGGCGGTCCCAAATCATAGCTCGACGTCATCGGGGGCATGCCGCCCATGTTGAGTTGCGGGAGGCCGGGAATGCCCATGCCATTTCCACCCATTGGGAGATGTCCGCCCATGTGACTTCCATTGTAATGTCCATGCTGATGTTGGTTCGGATGGCCGTGCGGGTGTCCGCCGCCGCCCATCTGATGACTTCCATATCGATCCATTGCTCCACCTGACGCGCTTCAATGATTAGTAAGCGATTGCGCGAGACGACGTAGCCGCTTGATTACGAATCAAATTGGCAAATGAAGCGAAGAACGCGGCTCAACCGCTCTTTGTATACAAATTCCAAGTCAAACCGAACTTTCCGACCCCTTCCCCTTTAAAAATCAGCCAATCAGAGACCAGAATTTCAGCTACTTACGTCACGGTGACATCTGGGCGACGCCCCTGCCACCGATATTATTATATTCCGATCACCACCTATACAAATTGCAAGATAATATTCGACTAGTAGAATAAAAATAGATTCAACTTTCTGCAAATCCGCATCTTTTGTTTTAAACAATGTTTGGTTCGCCCCTTTTTGATCGCGTCCATGATTGCTCCGTCGTAATAAGACGGAAATTTTTGGCTCCTCGCAAGAGATTGATCGACATCTGAGCACGACAAGAGCGTATCGAGGAGGCTTTTTCGCTGGAACGGACACATCACGGGTGGTCATGCGTTGGTACGATAGAACGACGCAGACCGTGCGTGCTTGGGATGTGGGTTGTGTTGCGGATTTGCTTTAAAGTGTGCAAGTGTTTTAAACACTGCAACCAACATTCCTCGCTGACCATTCATATTGTCTGGTTCGCCCAGCTGGAAAAAGAATCAAGTTAGCCAGCCGGTTAAAAGACTCCTTATCCGGATTAACGGTCTTCCAAGGGTTTCCTTCTTATCCTGCCAAGTCCATCGTCTTGTTTACCAACAGGAGAACCACAAGGATGGCGTTGTAGCTCTATACTCTAAGCCTTGGACAATATGACGGTCAACACTAAGCTCCTATCAATTTAGTAGCAAGATCCAATCAAGGTCAAAGACCTTTTCAAATCTCGACAAATCCCCTTGCATTATTAGAATCCGGATAAACGTATTCTTAACCGGATTGACACCGGATACGAAATTTGATATCCGGATTTCTTGTCGATGAGAATTCGTATGGATGAGAGCCACCGATTGGTCATATTTCAATAGGACGGAGGACATAGTTTACGTTAATCAAGTATAATTCTATGCTTTGGTATTGACGAATGTTCTCCTGGTGGTGAGAAAGGACGGAGGAAGATGCATGGTGATGTCGTCGTGCGAGGAGTGTCGGCTGGAAAGATTGAGGTGGAGAAAGAGAGTTTGCCATGCCAACCGTCGGTGTGAAGCGCGACGAATTGTTTGCCGCGATCGGGCAGACGTTCACGGACGATGAGTTTGATCACCTTTGCTTTGAATTCGGCATTGAATTGGATGACATTACGAGCGAGCGCCAGATCAAGCAGAAAGAACAAGGCGTGAACGCCGCGATTGACGCGAGCGATGCCGTCATTTACAAGATTGATGTGCCTGCCAACCGATACGATTTGCTCTGTGTGGAAGGCATTGCCCGCGCCTTGCGAGTGTTCATGAAGAAGGAATTGCCACCAGTCTTCAAAGTCGTGGCTCCTCCTGCTCCACATCGCATCACGGTCAAGAAGGGTTTGGAAAAGATCCGTCCATACGTTGTCTCTTGCGTCTTGCGAGGCGTGACCTTCAACCAAGCGCGTTATGATAGCTTCATTGACTTGCAAGACAAGTTGCATCAAAATATTTGCCGTCGACGCACCTTGGTTGCTATCGGCACGCACGACTTGGACACGATCGAAGGACCTTTCACGTACGAAGCGCAAACGCCGAGCGATATCAAGTTTGTCCCTTTGAGTCAAAGCCGCGAATTCAACGCCAAGGAGCTCTTGGACCACTACCGAACGAGCCCTGACGCCAAGCACTTGAAGCCATACACGGATATCATTTACGACTTCCCCGCATATCCTATCATCTACGACAAGAACCGCACCGTCTTGTCATTGCCGCCCATCATCAACTCGGAGCATTCCAAGGTACTTGAGGATTGGTGAATGGTGCGTTCTACTCGTGTCATAGATCAAGCTCACGACACGCAATGTGTTCATCGAGTGCACGGCCACCGACATCACCAAGGGCAACATCGTGCTCAACACCGTCATTGCCATGTTTTCCCAATACTGCGACGCGCCATTCACGGTCGAGCCCGTCGAAATCACGTACGAAAACGACGGCCACCACGAAAAGACCCCCGATCTCTCAAACCGTGAGGTACATGGCTCCTTGATCTCTCCGTCCAACTTGTCTTCAGGTCGTGGCCAAAGTCAAGGACATCCATTCCATGCTCTTTGGCAAGCGAGAGCCCGTCGACTTGGACGTGCAACGCATTTGCGAATTGTGCACCAAGATGCAACTCGACGCTAGCTACATTGAAGCGGAGCATTCCATCAAAGTCCAAGTGCCGCCAACTCGTGCAGACATTCTGCACGCCGTCGACGTCATGGAAGACGTCGGTATTGCCTACGGCTTCAACAACATTCCCATCACGTATCCCCCGACACTGACTGTCGGCGGCGCTCAACCTCTCAACAAATTGGGCGATCAATTGCGCGATGAAATCAGCCGCGCGGGCTACATTGAACTCCTCACGCATGGTCTTTGCTCGCATGATGAAAACTTCAAGTTCCTCCAGCGCAAGGACGATGGCGAGTCGGCGGTTGTTTTGTCCAACCCCGCGACGATTGAATTCGAGGTCGGTCTCGAGAGATGCGCTCGTTCCATGACTATCTCCTCGTAGGTTGTGCGAACAACGATGATTCCTGGCGTGCTCAAGACGGTGCAGAACAACAAGGGCATGAGCTTCAAAGATGGTCTCAAGTTGTTTGAAGTCTCGGACGTCGTGGTGCTCGACAAGGCGTCGGACGTCGGTGCGAAGAACATTCGCCGTCTTTGTGCGCTCTACACGGGCCAGACGGATGGCTTTGAAATCATCCATGGGCTTGTCGACCGCGTGATGCAATTGATCGGCGTCAAGTGCATCTTGGAAGAAGACCACGATCGTGACAACTATTACGCCATCGTTCCTTCCGCCGGTTCGCTTTGCCTTGTCATTGCTGGACTCTAATGCTCCTTGTAGATCCGACGTTCTTTGAAGGCCGCTGCGCCGACATTGTCTGGACTCGAGCTGGTCAAGCCGACACGAAGCTCGGCACGTTCGGTGTGCTTCATCCTCAGGTCCTCAACAACTACGAGCTGCTCTACCCAGCGTCTGTCGTCGAGATGGACATTGAGCCGTTGGTATAAGCCGCCACGTCGTCGCTGGTGTAGTAGTCGAGGTGTAATCCTTCAATCCATATCGATTCGTCGACATTGAGTGTGTGCGCTGCCGTCGCGGCGATCTTCATGGAGGACAGTCGCCGTTTCGTGCTAAAATTACACATTCCCCCGCTCCCTCATCATCTAAATTTACTCTTCCGTCCATCTTCACGAGGATGAGTGCCGTCGAAGGCGATGCGCTGGATCGGGAGCTTGCTTCCCTCAAGCAGACCATTTCATTATGCAATCCGCTCTTCCAAGGCCACGTCAACGACTGGTACGCCCCATCGCTCCATGCATTGCAGTGTTGATGATGACGCTCTGTTGCAGGAAAAGCACGACGCATGTCAATGAAGAACTCGTCCAGCGGGAGAAGACTCCTTTGAGCGAGCCGCCCAGGCCTCTCTTTGGCCCCAAGAAGAAGAAACACGTCCAGCTTGATCCCGCCGTGGTGCCGAGGACGCCGCTCGCCAAGGACAAGGAGATCACGACGCTCTTGGAGGAAATCAACCACACGAAAGTGACCAAGCCGCCCAATGCCAGCAACAACCACAGCGAAGTCATCGCGATGGTGGAGAAGAAAGACAAGGAGAAACCACTCCCCAAGCCGATTCCAAAGGCGAAGCGCATGCACATGGACGGCATTCTCCACGGTCTTCCCGTCGCGTCCAACTACAAACTCACGACGACGACGACCGAGCACTTTGAATACGACAGCGAGATGAAAGCGATGAACCGCGACAAGGACATGAGCTACTTTCGCAAGCGAGACGCCTACTCCGAGTACGTCGAAGCCCGCGCGCGGTTTAGCAAGATGCATAGCGTCACGTAATGCCAAGATGCCTCTTAGTGGATCTTAGAGGTACATGCCGTCCGTCGCGGCGGCGTCATGGCTCGAGGACTCTCTTGAGACATTCAAGTCTGTTCGTAGTGGCACGTCCGGTGTGAGCTCTCGTGAGATGTCGAGCTGAGTGCTGTCGTCTTCATCGTCCGACAAGTGATAGACGTCGTTCGAGTCATCCGAGGGAAGATCCGTGTTGGCGAGGACAGTGGCAGCTTCCTCGACTGTGCTGTTGCCTCTTGGTGAAGGAACCACGGCGACGGCGACGGCGACATCGTCGTCGTTAAATAGATTGGTGGTTGCTTCGTTCACGGCCTCGTTTGCGCTTCGAGCAGAGTTGGGCTTGGAGGCACTCCTTGCAGGGAAGGTCCCATCGTTGTCGGACGTCGTCGGTTCACGCGGTGAAGAATGATCGGTCGTGCTCTGTGTTCTGCGAGGCGGTGCACTCAATACTCCCCGTGGCGTGACAACAGGAGACGTAGGCTTCCCGCCGCTAGAAGTGTGTGGTCGAGCGCTCTTGTTGCCTTCAGTCGGGCGACTGTCAGGTCTTGGAGAATGCTCGCTCGTCCTGGGCGAAGTTGCGTATTCCTCGGGTGTCTACCATTGCAAGACGAGTGAGCTAGCGATCAACATGAGCAACTTACATGTTCCCCGCGGGGTGTTGGCGGTCCCTCCGCTCTGTTCGAGTCCACGCCGTTCCTTGGACTACGCGGAGATGTTGTGTCTTGCATCTGTGCATTCCTTGGAGTTGCAGTACGAGCAGAACCGATCGACGGATGGCCTTTTTCGTTCGTGTCTTGTAATGCTGATGGATCATTTGCTGCAAGTCGAGGGGTTCCTCGACGGAGCGCGTCATTCGCAGTCGCCTGGCGCTCACTTCTTGAGGTCGAGAGGTCATCCAATTGATCCAGCACGGATTCCTCTCGAGGGGACATGCCCTTGTCCATGCTTTCTCGCAATGTCGACTCCCTCCTGACCGAGATGAGGGCTTCTGCCGTGGTTTCATTCAGCACTGGCGGCGTGGCTTGCCTTGTCGGTGGATTTGATGCCGTGACTCGAGCTTTCCTGGCGTCTTTAAGACTCTTGTTGGCATTCGGAGCGTCCTCTCGCAAAACATCTTCCAACGTCTCTGGGGTTTCAAGCTACATTCGCGTCAAACTCACTGTCGTTGATGGAACCAACCTGCCGCTGGACTTCATGGAGCGCATTGAGCAAGAACTCTCGGTGCTGCATCGACGTCACTTGCTCCTCTTCGGATGTGTGGGCTAGTTTGTGAAACGCGAGCTTCTTCTTGGGTCGGAGCTTGACTTTCTTGGGCTTGTCGTCGTCGCGCAACGTCTGCACGACCGTGTACGGGTTTCTCGCTTTCTTCTCCGTCTTGAGTTGAGGCATTGATGTTGATGACGCCAGTTGGGACGCGCTTTCGACCATGTGGCGCAGTGGATGATGCGTCTCCAACGTCATGGACGACGCGGACAGCTCCGAGAAGAAGCTATTCTCCTTGGTCGCCTTGACATTGTTGCTCACGAGAGGATTGGGAGCCATCGACGGCGGTTGTTTCCAAGCATCAGGGAAGAAACGTCCCAACGTCGCCGACGCTGTAACTTCTTCCTGGATCGAAAGCGTCGGTGTGGACGAGCTACACCGCAGCTCAATGGGAAGTTGACGCGCGACGTCGTCAAACACTGTGTGGTCGATGCGAGACGGCATGGTTGGCGGTTGTTTGAAGCTGTATTGGCTCTTCGTCATGTTGGTCATGGGCGGTCTCGTGGATTTCGGCACCGATCCTGCCGGCATCCATGCCGCGTCGGGATGTTTCACGCGGTCGATCTGCTTGAGCGGCGGTATTTCGCGCAGGGGACGAAGGATCGCAGGAGCTTCTTGCCGCAATGTGTTGACGTCGAGTGCGGACGTCGCGTAGTCGGCATAGACGAGAAAACAGTCGTCGCAAACTGTCGTGGACTTGTAGAGGAAGACGGGGTCATGGACAAAGCGCTTAAAGTCTGCGAGGCTCAAGTTGGGGTGGAGGTAGCGCAGGATGGGCGGCACCATGACATCGATCTCCGTGATGGGTTTTCTAGGGCCGCCGCCTTCGTCGTCGTCGAGTGCGTTTAAAATGCCAAAGCCGACGTTTCCAGCCGCTCGAATGATCGCAGGATCGGGTGGCCACAAGACGGCAGCACCTGGTTTCGTGTCTTGCTTCATGTGATGGAGAAGATGGCGGAAATGCTCAAGGATGGCTTTGTACGGAACAGCAGACGTCGTGGCAGAGTCGATGGACTTGGCGCAGGAATGGCACTTGGCGAAGACTTTGGGCTGATTAGCTTTGGGTTTGCTGTCTGGCATGCAGTTGAAATGGACAAACGCCGGGACTTGAGCGTCCGACGTGATATCGACGGGCTTGTGGTGGCCTAGACTTGCGCTGTTGATGGCGTTGCTAGTGTGACTTCCAGACGGATGGGCGAGGCGGATGGACGACGACCAGAGGAGCCACACTTTATCCTCGGCGTCGGTCTTGATATGAAGCACCATGCGGGAGATGCGGTATTTGTGGAAGGAAACCTCCATGACGTGGTCCACGACTTGCTCACAGAGGTATTGGATATCGCCAGGGAGGACAGATCCCCGGACTGGATCAGGGTTGCTGTAGGCGTCAGCGCCGTCAAATGTGACTGCTCGTTCGTAGAGACCGTAGCGGAGGTCATGGAGGCGTCGAATGTTCGTCTTGCGCTCGAGAAGACACATTTTGGGCGTCCAAATCGCTCGGATCATCGCTACAATTTTCCATGAGCACAAGGGGTGACATGGACGAGTACAATTCGCCGAGCCTTTCGGGACAATGAAACGCTGGAGGACACCATTGTGGATCTTCTGCCGCGAGTATAAGAAGTCCTCTACGGCGACAGCATCGTCAGCAACGCAGCAGCTCAATGAGGGGACGTACTCAAGCCGTCGACGGTGAAGTACTCGATCGTCGGCACATCTAGGAGTGATTCACGACTGCAACGAGGAGGTCAAGCGCACTACCGTTGAGCATGTAGATATAGTACGCGACAATGTCGACGCCGCACGCTTTTCGGCAGAACTCCTTCTCAATCATCACGTTCGTCAAGCTCGTTTTGGACTTCTTCTTCACTTTCCCGCTCTTGCTCGTAAAGTACCAATACGCCGGCTGGGTGAACTTGTACACGACCGTGTCCGGGATCAAGAGCGACGGACCACCACCGAACTCGTCCTTGCACCAGAGATAGTAGAAGAGATTCTCGACGAGTCCATCGCCTTCGAGGACCCAGTTCGCTTCATGCTCCATCGAGATGGACCTTCTTGCGCGCCAAACTTCGGTTTCGTGTCGTCGGTTTCATCTTGTGGTTAAAATTATTTTCATTAAAGTATTGTTGATTTGATACGAATTTCCAGACCCCGTTCAATCGAATCACGCTGGCGGATCGATTCACCAATCGACACCATTGGCTAATAAATATTTTGGTCGATTGTGATTGGCTCAATAAAAATTTAAAGAAAGTACAGTTCCCATGAGAGAAAGTACTGTTCTAATTTTCATTCGTCCAATGTATTGGCGTGATTGGAGATTGATACAAAAAACGAATCCAAATTGGGAAATTTCTAGCGAATCCACAATAAACTTGTTATCACTTTATTGGCAATTTATCTTCGTTAAAGTCCACAAATTTACTTTATCGACAAGAAGATACAAAAATGAAACGCAGCAACAGATTAGATCTTGCTGCTTGGAAACGTCGGCGGCGGCTCGTCTTCTCTGTGTATCTCGATGGGAAATCAACTTTGTGCGTGCTGTAGACGGGGAGAAGCGTCCAGTGACGATATTGACAAGCTCCTGCCGCCAAGAAACGAGTATGTTCCACCGTCAACGTCGACTGTTCAACGGACGGTGTTGAAAGTGACCCACCCGACGTCGCCCAAACAAGTGCACTCGCCGCATCATGTAGCCCATTCACGCAAGGCTGAAGAGTCCAGAGATGAGGAAACAGCACCTGCGCTTCTTGGAAACGACGAACTGGAACGCCCGCGATCGAACAGTGGACACAAACGAGTGCACCACCATACGACGACGAGTCATCATCGCCATCAGTCGCATCCCCCGCCGGACGACACCGAATCAACGGAAGCTAATGCAAAGCCAGAGCGGGAGAGTATACTTCGTGACGACTCACTCAACTCGTCAGGCTCATTTGAATCGCCCCGGCCTTCAACGGATAGCAACGATCCCGAGGGATGGACGACAGCCGTGTCTCCAAGCACCAAGAAGAAAAACAAACGCAAAGCCAAGTATGGTCGTGCCAATTACCGCGCAGATTCGACGAAACGAACTTCTGACTAACATGAAACCTTCTCTCTCTCCGTGGTTGGCTTTACTTGGGGATGCGTGTAATGTACTGAAGCAGTTGAGCTTCAGTGAGACTGCCATCAAGGCTGCCCATGATGCTAGCGGAGCTGTCGATGACAAACTTGAAAAGAGGCTCATCGCATTCGTAGCCACCAACGCCATAGACTGCGAGCTTGGGAGTCAAGATGAGACCATCGACGTTGTGCGTGACTCGTGGGATAAAATTGCGCAAGAGGTGTTCCGTCTTCTCCAATCGAAAATGGTCCTTCATGCGCACACGGAACGATTCCGACGCACCTTCCAACGACTTGTCCTTCATAAGACAACTATCAACAACGAATGCCTTTCGGTCGATGCGTACCGCTTTCCGTGGCAAAATGATTTCATTCTGCAAGCATTGAAGCCGCTTCTCGAGCTTGCTCTTCCACACGGGCGAGCCTTCCCATGCAATCATGTCGAACGCCAAGTATCGCAAGACTACACTGCTTCCATCGCGATCCTCGACGAGGACACCATCCACCAACGTCTTGTCTGTGTTTTCGTGCTAGTCAACGGCATCATTAGAGATCAAGTAGTGGTAAATTAGCTCGTACCATGGCGCGCTTGCGTGGAAACTTGACATTGACTTTCGTGAATGTCATGCGGCGGGAAACCAGATAGTTTCCATCTTTCAGGGCAAGAAGCAAACACCGCGTTCTACGAAAAGAGATCAGCAATGAGACTGGAGGGGCAATGCTCGTACCCTCGAGCTCGCCAAGTGACCAAGTATTCCTTGGTGAGAGAGCCAGGGCTTGGATTTGCGTAGTCACGGATATGGGTCTTGGTCAATGAAATAGCCTGAAGCCACTCGATAAATTCGACCTCCATGAGGATGTCAATGTACCTCACAGCCTGGAAAGCCTTCGGGAATGCCAGTGAGCTCTGCTACGACTGCCAGTAAGCGGCGATGTTCCTGAGAATCTTGTTCAATAGGCTCGCCAAATGGGAAGGGCTCGACGTCGTCTTCCCAAGTCCGAATTTTCCGTTTCTTGCTCTTTGTAGCAGATACAGAGGGTTGCATTAGGGCAGCAGGGCCAGTCAACGATGGAGTGTAAGTTGACGATGGATTCGAGAAACCAGCAGCATGAGTGGGCTTGGCTTTCAGTACGAACGGGTTTGCCTTGTCTTCTTCCGTTAAAATATCAGGCCCAACGCCAGAAGGAGAATCGTCGGTCGCGGAAGAATCCCAAGAAGGTGGATCAGGTCGCAATAGTCGCATTCCAGAGGGTCTCAATGTCGAATAATATCGTTTATAGAGTGTCTGGTGTACTTAGGCAAAACAACGCGAAGTTGACGTACCTCCAAGCAATTGTTCGAGTAGACCCCAGGCGGATTGACTTGTTTGTATCGTTCGAGAGCTTCGTTCAATGCCACACCCTTGATTTCGACCAAGTAACTACAGAGCTCGGTTAATACTATCAAAATGCTCACCAAATTTACCAGACAACTAAAAAGGCAGCAGTGTTATAACCACGTGCACCATAGACAGCAATGTGTTCCTCACGTCGATCGCCAGCAAAATGACGTTGAACTGCTTCAAGAAAGGCTTGAACAAAACGCGTCGTTGGAACAATCTCTTTCGTAGATGCTGCGTCTTGCTCCATATCTTCGACAGGAACTTTGACGTAATTGACATCCCAATCGGTCCATTCTCTATCATGTCCTGTCCGTCAGACGACCGTTCAATGGTAATAATGTGCATACCCCTTTTCGTGGTAGTAGAGTCCATTGCCCGTGGCATCAATGACAGTCGCTACATTGTATACCTTGCCTTTCTTGGCTTGTTCAATCAACGCTTCCATGAGATCCGTGGGAGTGCCGCCTTTGAACGAGGTTTCGTAGTGGAGTTCATACAACGTCGACAAAGGCGGTCGCACTGGGACGATATTATCCACAAGCCCACCAAAGGGAGGTGTCTTCTGGTACATTTTCCAGTCGTTTTCGTCCCATTGCAGCAGTCTTCTTCCGCCAGACAGCGGCGCATTGCTCTGTCGCTTGATCGCCGCCTGGATGCGTTCCATGGCGCGCGGTTATTTGTCGTGCTTTGATTGGGTGCATACAAATTAAACGATTTTGATTGGTTGAAAATATTATCCGAACTTCTTCACCTGCATAAAATTATACTTCAATATATGGCTTATCAGAGGTTATATGTTTAGTCAAATTAGTCCGGTAGCTAATTCAACTTGGGCGACACTTCAGCATGCAACCTCTGAAACGACGGAAAGGCTGCAATGTCGACCGTCAAGCTCGAAGAAATCCTATCCAGAAAGAGTATTGAGCTCCGTCTTTATCGAAAGCTTGTTACCTCGCTAGTTCTTGCATATCGAGCCATAATTGCCGACGCATTTTGTCCGTATCTGACACGGTGTCGTCCAACGCCGAGGAGACCTGAAAGATTTGTCATGCTGTGACGTGGCTTAAGATTGTACCATGGCTCGCTGGGTTTTGCGGCTCCTTAGTGATTCTTCCAGCTCCGTCGCGGATTTTAGTAGTTCGAATGCAAGCGATGCGTACATATCCACGGTGGACAATAGTACCTGAGTACTCAGTGTGGTTGCAAAGGAACCCAGGCATTGGCCCCATTTGTCGAGAAATTCGTGGAGAGGACGGGCAATCGTCGGGACATACATGGAAGCTGTCGTCGGCAATGGCTTATTGGTCATTTGGTACTGCCCTTTAATGGAACTACAGAGGCAACAAGATCAGTCTCGCAGACTCAACAACACAACTGACCGCACAGCAGGAAGCACTTTTTTGCATTCTTCCGCGACGAGGAAAATGGCGGCATCCCAGCATTGAAGTTCCATCACTTCCAGAGCTTTGATATGCTACGTTTGGTGTAAAAAACTGATGTTCGTCTTCAAGCAAGCGTACATCTTCCAAGAGCTGGCTAACAAATGCTGCGGCATCCTCATCGGGCAATGCGACGCTCACACGGGCAGTGACTGCTGGCACAAGCTGGCTATTGACCTGCAAAGACCTCTTAGCTTTGGATTGCCGTGGTCAGTACCTCATAAATGAATCGATGGAGATCGCTGCCGAGGCAATAAACATCGTCGCACGACGTCAAGCATGGATGGTTCACGTCCTCAAAGCTCGTCTTTGTCATTGCCTTGGCTGCTAAAAGAGCTCTTCCAAGTGGATCATGCCAATATTCGCAGTAGGTTGATAAAAGATGAAGCAGGAATCGCGCAAATTGAGGAAGCAGCGATGCAATGTACGTGCCATCAGCCCAGCATTTGACGGCCATATTCAACGTTTGAGTTGACACTGGAAACACAAAGCCTGCTACGTCACGGAGTAAAAAGTCCTCGGCAGGTCGTTTGCCCAAGCTAGCCGTAATTGCTTGGTTGAGTTCATTTTGGCGCAACTAGAGCAAGAATTTACGATTCGATTCCACTGAGGACTTCAATAGATTACTTGAAAGTAGATGGCCACATTCCATCCATCGTGGAATGGCTTGACAGTGGCGCGGAAGCGGGCGAGAGATGCCTGCGTTGTGCAAAACTGTTCCAGCGAGGAAATAAATGACATGGACGTCGTGTAGGTCTGGCAGGAGTCAACGCTTAAGATTTGGGCGTGCATTTTGCGACTTACATGATAGAATCTGTCTGGATTAGCTGGCGTGAAAACTTCGGCGAGCTTGGATTGCATCGTATCATGAATTGGTTTCCAAATCTATGCGAGGGGTCATGTGGAAACAATTCCTCAGTGATGACGTACGCTTTGGCCAAGAATGTCGACGCTGATGGAACTCTGACAGACGGACAACCGCAAGACTGCCCCCAAAGTTCGTTCTACAAAGCTTAATATGCTTGAATAGATGGATGGCAGCCCTTCGCATGACCCTCGGTGGCCTCCATCTAGGCGCCCTCGTGTCATGGTTTCGTCGAGGAAAGGTTTGACGACTAGACGTGCGATCATTTCTTCAGGTATAGAAGGATGCTGCAATAGGAGGTATGCACGAAGCAAATGGTCGACATTTGTGGCATTCATGACGTGCTCTCGAGCATAAAAGTTGTCAGGAACGATTTCCGTCGCGAATTCCGCCTGCATGGTCCCTTAGTCGATGATAAATTCTACAAGTCCACCTCCAATCGCTCGCGCAAAGTGCGCTCGATGAGGGCCATGCGAGGTTCTTCTGCCTGCACCATTGTGTGAGATCATGTAGGTTGCTCGGTTTTAGTACAAGTATGTGTGGGATGTCGGCAGCCTGAGCGATTCGGTATTGTAGCTCAAGAACTATTCGCGCAGCCCGTTCCAGCAAAATTGATTGCTCGGTGGGAGCCATGATAGAGGCAAGAAGGGAATCTTCGTGCTCGTCTAGGGTATCGTTCTCGCTCTTGTCTTCGGCCTCTTCATGGGATAGACCCAAGAGTCCTTCAACCAAGTGCAATCGTTCCGAAATGCTATCAATGAATCACGCACCGAAACCACATAGGCTTCCATACCTGATGCTCAATTGAAGCTCTTCCTTTTGCCGTTGAATGCGCTCCAACTCAGCTACTTGGTTTTCAGCCTTGCTGACCAAAATGTACTACAAGATCCGACTATAATGCAATATCTTGGGCAATAGGACTCCTACCGCCGATTCCTTGACAGCTTGAACCCGCTCGAGGATCTGGCTTAATGGAGTTCGAAGCGACAAGACAGAGCTATTGACTCCTTTCAATTTGATTGACAACTGAAGAAACTCAGCGTAATCTTTGTCGATAATCGCCACCAACTAGAATCAACTCGATGACGATTTCCTCCAAGATGATCGGTCAAACCTGGTTTTCCAGCGACTGCATGAACAGTTCTAGATCACGATGTACTTGCGCAATCGGGTTTCTTCCCTGGCATTCCTCCAAAAACAACGTCGCGTTGAACTCGGCGGCGTTGAACGCACTCGCATCAAAGCAATACATCGTTGCCTGAAAAAATTGCTCTCAAATCATATTATCCGGACAAGCTCGTAACATCCGGATAATCCTAGACTACCGTATCGGTCATATTATCTCACCAGCATTCATGTCTCACCGCGAGGCAAAAGTTCATATCTATTCACCAGGCTGAGTGCATTCGTTCATATCTACTCACCACCATCAATAGAGAGATTTCGCAAATTGCCATTCTCACGAAAAATATCATGACAAAGTTTCTGATGAGATTTTTCAAGATAATTTTTGAGCGCGTTTCGCAAATAATTCAATCACGAAAAATATCATAGGATAGAGTGGATAAGCAATGGTGGAGCAACTCTTTGACCACATCTCGTTGGAAATTGAAGGTGAAAGACATGAACTTCCTCTTAAGACCGATCACTCGACATACCAGTGTGAATAAGTACCTGTTCAGCGATTTGCGGCTTTGTAGAAGCATTATTTTCATGCATATCCATTCATGCAGCATCACGTATGAAAATAGATTGTGTCAGGTGCATTGCATGGAATAATAAATATTCTTATCATATTTTGAGGTATTCCATTTCTAGAGGTTTTCTCTTGAGTTTTCATGGTCATGAAAACGAGGACTTTCGTGAGAAAATCACAACTAAAAAGTCATGAAAATATCACTTTTAACAATATCCTGTAAAACATTATATTTTTCGTGACAAGGCCATTTGCGAAATCTCTCTAATGTCATCGGTCATTTCTATTCACCAGGGGTAGGTGAAACTTGGTCAAAATATATTCATTGTAATTATTGTACTTATGTTCTACTGATTTTTCTATTATTCGTCTCCAGTAACTTGTCTCTATTGTCCAGTGCGTATGGCGTGCAGCTGACGAACCCACAGGTTGCGGGTTCGAGTCCCGCTAAGGCCGTTTTGGTAAAATTTATAAAATATCTGATTGTTCAATCTCCAACTGCCATTGATTGCTCTTTTTTACTTCACACGCACAAGTAAACGCATAGATCTCATTCCTTTAACGTGCAATAAGCTACAACTAGCATTCCAGTGAATGCCGCAGCACCATTGAGCACTGTCAGGAAACTCAAAACCTGTGTACAGCAGCAGTCTCTTGGTGATTCTGTTGCTGTACACAAGCTTTCCATTTCATGCCCATGCTCAATCATGCCTTGAAATACCGCTGCTTGCAACCACAGAGCCTGCATGTATGATGGCTTGGTGGCTGTACGAAGACCGTATGCCACAGCATGACTGAGCATTGACATGAATCTCAAAACCTGTGTACAGCAGCAGTCTCTTGGTGATTCTGTTGCTGTACACAGACTTTCCAATTCATGCCAATACTAAATGAAGTCTAAGACGTATGTCAATTCGAACGCGAGAGCTTTGACATGAACTATACAATCGGTTCACAGCAACAGATACATCAAAAGACTGATGTTGTACGCAAGTTATGAGGTTCACGTCACGCATCGTGGTGCATTGCAAAGTCTACTTACAGCCACAGAGTCATCACACATGCATGCTCTGTGGCTGCAAGCAGACGTATGTCTAGACTTCATTTAGTATTGGTATGAATTGGAAAGTCTGTGTACAGCAACAGAATCACCAAGAGACTGCTGCTGTACACAGGTTTTGAGATTCATGTCAATGCTCAGTCATGCTGTGGCATACGGTCTTCGTACAGCCACCAAGCCATCATACATGCAGGCTCTGTGGTTGCAAGCAGCGGTATTTCAAGGCATGATTGAGCATGGGCATGAAATGGAAAGCCTGTGTACAGCAACAGAATCACCAAGAGACTGCTGCTGTACACAGGTTTTGAGTTTCCTGACAGTGCTCAATGGTGCTGCGGCATTCACTGGAATGCTAGTTGTAGCTTAGGGCCTGGTCGAAGTAGCAAAAGACTTTTTGCCATTGACTTTATCAGAAATAGATAGGTGCATCGACTTTTTCCCCAAGTAGGTCGTCGACCTACTTTAGAAAAAGTCGATAAAAACATCTTGGATTTGTATACGAAGAATCTTCAATCAAGTAGATCCATTCTTCGCAAAAAGTCGAGGCTATTTACATTTCGACTGGCGACAATGGATTCAAACATGCTCCTGGCGGTGACTACGTGTGTCGTTGCAGCCGTCGCTACGATAGGGAGCGATGGGCGCTGGCATCCCAGAACCCCTCAAAATGTAGCTACTATCAGAAACAATACTTGGGAAGGCGTGTTGCACTGTGAGGAATGCGTTGGTATATGAACAGCACGATAGGCGCTCAGTCATGCCAAGACGACGGTTGGTATCGCGCGAATTTGCGTGTTACTCGCAGAACACTACATTCCATTGCAGAACGTCTGCTCACTTTAGGTCTTGAAAAGCGATATCGCATTCCTCATCCAAGAGCCCACGTCGATCACATTTGTCGTGTCGCTATGGCTTTATCATACCTGTCAAATGAAGGCAGCTTTGGCTGCACGGCTGCCCTATTCGGCGTGTCTAAATCAACAGCAATCACAAATGTGAACGAAGTCCTCGATATGCTACAACAATTATCACCCTACGTCATTTCCTTCCCCACAACTGCTGAAAGTTGGCAAGAAGCGACAGAGAAGTTTGAATCTATTTGCGGCTTTCCCGATGTTGCAGGTGCGATTGACGGGTCTCTCTTTGAAATTGAACGGCCATACGAATACGAAGGGTGGATATGTCGAAAGGGATGGGCAGCGATTAACATGCAAGCGACCGTCGACCGTGATGGTCGATTTATGGAGTATTCACTCCGCGCAGGGTCTTGCAGCGACAAGAATTTGTGGACCATGTCGAGTCTTGGGAGTTCAGTCGCTTCTGTCATTCCCCATACAATGCACTTGCTTGGTGATGCAGGATATACATTGTCCGCCAAGCTTATTACACCATTTGTTATTTACGATGGAATGCCCAGGAGTGAAAAGAGATTTAACAATTTACACTCACGAACAAGAAATCCAGTCGAATGCGCCTTCGGGCGGCTGAAGGGGCGCTGGAGAATCCTCAAAAGAACTCTGAACATGAAAACGCCAGCAAGTTGCGCCAGAACTATCGTGGCTTGCTTGGTTCTGCATAACCTCACATTAGAAGCAAACGATGACTTGGTATTGGAGCGTTTTGTCGATCCTTATCTGCATCTCAACATTCCTCAATCGATCGAGTGTGATACAGCGTTTGTGGACCGAATTACAAAGAGAAACTCGATGAGAGACTATCTTACTATCGTCTTTAACATGTAATACATCTAATACATTTATCGATGCATTGTTTAATCTTGGCTATTACGATGCCCCTCAAGTGCTCGGAGAATCGCTGTTCCTCAAGGCGCTTGTCGATTTTGTCAAGAATTGGAGCTAAATCCCCATTCCCATTGTTGTCACATTTTTGCAATTTTGCAACTTCAATCATGGCCTGTGCCATGCTGCCCATGCCTTGCACAAGGCATTCACCAAGGGACTTGTTCTTTTCTGGCTTTAAAGCCACAACATTGGTTTCTTTCTTTTGTGATGTTGCTGGGACAAAATTTTGCTGTGATTCGTCGGATTGATCATTCCCGGTATCATGAAGAAGGTCTTCGTCTTGACAAGCAAACGAGTCTGCAAGGGGAGCACGGTGGAGTCCAGATTGAGACTACAGTGAAAGATTAAACGTAATTCAATGTGTATATCATACTTGCATACATTCGAGAAGACATTCCCAATACTCTGGGTATCTCATTTTGTCCTCTGCATTTCCTGTCTCCATCTCTGCCGCCACTAGAGACCTGTACTCAGCTTTAAGAGCAGTGAACTTGTTTTTCACTTGCTTTTGAGTAAAGTTGCTATTGATGTGGACATTCAGTCGGGCTGTCAACCAAGCCCACCACGCCGTCTTTTGCTTGTTCGTCTGGCACGCATTGAACTTTGATTTTGCCAGACTGCTGTAACGAATCATTAGGAGACTTTCAATGTTCTCCGTCGACCAGTCGGCTCGTGGACGTGGCGCCGTCTTGATATCTCCTTGGTCTCTCGATGTGGCGTCGTGGCTCATTGCAGCAGAAGAAAATTCACTGGCGAAAATCGTTAGTTGATGCATATCTGGATAAGTTATCCGTATTTATAAAAGTAGACGTCGTCGACCACGACAACTTGCTCGTCGGCTTTTTTCTGAGTCAAAAAGTCGATGGGAAAAAAGTAGAAGCAGCGCACGTTGACCAGACCCTTATTGCACGTTAAAGGAATGAGATATGCGTTTACATGTGCGTGTGAAGTAAGAAAGAGCAATCAATGGCAGTTGGAGATTGAACAATCAGATATTTTATAAATTTTACCAAAACGGCCTTAGAGTGACTCGAACCCGGAACCTGTGGGTTCGTCAGCTGAACACCAAACGCCCTGGACAAGGAAGACAATCGATAAGTACAGCTGGATAAGATATATAGGTATGTGAGATGGATGAGAGAGATAGAAGGCTCGCTCGGCACAAGGATAAGGGTGTAGTTCTTTGATGTACGGCTTTCGACTCCCAGGGGGCGAGGCCAAGCGCAAACAACGTGGGGGAAACTGGGAAAGATGAACTTGGGGAAGTTCGGGAGGGAAAGTGTGGTCTTGCTGCCCGACAAGACTGTGCCAGACTTGGGCACGGGTACAGGGCAATACAGAAAGGGGGGAAAGAGTACAGGAGAGGTCGGCGCACACAATGAAAGGCACACGCAACCGACACAGGACACCGCCGCAGCAAATAAAGACAGTCAACGGCTCCAACGACAATTCTTGGCGTAGTAAACTTCTCGGCAGTGGTCGTAAGGACTCAGTGATCCATACAAGGCAAAAGCGGAAGTTTTTTATCGTCTTTAACCTCAAATTCTCTACACTAAAGGTTGCTCACGTCTCGTTGACTGGTTCTTGTGGCTCTGAGCTCTTTCTTGCCTTCGTTTCTTTACGCCTCGAGTTGCTTACACTCTCGATGGCTGGCCTTCGCCGCTCTGAACTCTTCATTGGTACAAAAGGCATTCTTGGCAGGCCCACATTGGCTAGTGTCGCTGTACTTTGCCAAGCTCCGGGTTGTCGATCCTGCAAACAGTATCGACGGCGCGTCCACAGCTGTAATTGGCCATCGAACCCTGTCTGATTTCGATTGGTGGGTTCAGGTTCGCCACCCAGGTCGCGTCGTCGCTAGGGCGAATGTTCGATTGCTTTGTTTCTTGCTTCGGGGCGTGCCGTGTCCTGGTCGGCTTCAGCTGAGGGGGTTCCTCACTTCTCCTCCCTAACTTCGCCTCACACATATACTTCTTGAGGTCTTCCCGGTCACAAGCCACCCTGGTCTTGGTGCGACTCCACATGAGGAGCGCCAGACCATCCCATAGCAGGCGCTATACACTGTATCTTCTTTCGGCACACGTTCAACAAACCACCCAAACTTCCCAGGCCTTCGCCTGACGTCGCCTGGATTGTCTTCACTTCCCCGCGTGATCGATACGTATGAGGGCCTCAACAAGCCAAGCGCGATTAGCATCGTCTCGTTCCAGTGTTTCTTCGAACGACCGCCAATCCAAACGCACCCCTGCTGATTCTGCCAATTCGAGAAGCCGTCGTTCGGCCACGCTGCCACCATTTTCTTCGTTCACCAACGTGGAAGTAACCGCGTCGTCTCCACCAATTCACCAGCCTTCCCCTACCGAGCCTGCACAGGTGCCTTCGACACCTTGTAGCGAGGCGGGGAACGGGAGATTCACCAATTGCGCTAGGCCTTTTGGTCTGGCTGACAATCCATCTTGAGCAATCCAATGGTCTAAAAATTCAATCCTTCGCTTTCCGAACTTGCTCATGGATGCACTGATGCTGATGTTGAAATGGGTCAACCGGCTCAAAATTCGATCTGTCAATTCCACAATCCCATCCCAGGTTTCTGCACCATCGCTAATGTCATCTGCAAACGAAGTTCGGTTGGCGATGGCGGCATCTCTTCCACAGGGTACCTATAATTAATCCTGAACATGTCCCGGGGTTCGCCTTCCTTATCCACTTCACTGACACCGGGTGGTAAATCTACAAAACCAAACAACGCATTCGAAATCATTCGCTGGTAAATCATGGGGGCGTTTTTTAGTCCTTGCGCCATCCTTGTCCATTCGAAATGACCTAGGGGGCAAATGAAAGCGCTGACTCGCCTTGCTCTCTTCGTGGCCTGAACGACCCAAAATCCACTGGCATTGTCTAAGGATAAAAACCATTGGATGGCATCAAAATTCGCTAGCATGCTGTCCAAGGTCAGCGTAGGGGAGAGCAGTAATTCTTGTAAATCGTTGATAGCTCGATAGTCAATACAGAGGCGAATGTTGGAGCCTCCCTTCTTCAAGACGATGACGATCGGCGAAGCCCAGGGAGAATTGGAAAATGTTATCAGCCCATAGTCCAGCAGGCCCTTCAATAATTCAAAAAGTTGCTTCAAGTGTTCCGGTCGGACTCGTCGGGCTCGTTGGGCGATAGACTTCGCTCCTTTTACATCAATGTCGCACACTGCACCTCGGGCTGCGGGTGGCAAACCATTTCCAGATTGTATGAAGTATTGCTGGTATTTGGCCAAGACCACTCGCAACTTTTCCCTTTCTTCGCCTGATTGGTCGGCTTCACCGTAATCCAAGTCTTCTATCCCCACAGGTTCCGAACATGGGGTGATTTCGGGTATTAGGGCCAACTGATTTTCCATCTCTTCTGGACTCATGTCGATCCCCTCTCGTATCTGTACTTCAGGGTCGCATTGGCTTTGGTCGACATCCGGGACTGATTTGAGATGGAAAATCTGGGGGTGAGGCAGACTGTTCCCCAACAGCATTCCGTCGTCTTCACTCGACCCGTCCGACAACACCTCACAGTCGTAGCTTGGTTCTTCTATCTGTAGATCCATACTTCGCCGTCCTTCTTGATCCTGACTTTCATCCGCAGTTTCCCTTCGCCCTCCTTCCTTCGCCTTACTATCGCTCGCAATGAAGGATGCATATAAAGGTCGTAATCCGCTTTGGGTCAACAATTGTCTGGGAGCATCTCGAGGTGATGGTGGGGGATAACTTCGAGCGATCTCATGATGTTGATCATCCCTCAGCTTGTCTCTGAAACTGCGGGGGAAGCTGCCTTCGTATACCTCATTTTCCCACGCTCGATATCGATTGCTGTTCACACGAATCATCTGAGTGTCGAGCGGCCTCTCTCCCCGGGTTGATACTGCTCCGATAAATGTTCGAGGGAGGAGGCTAACCCCATACTGACTCACATTGGTAACTCGGAAAGCTGCAGGCACTCTGTTGGAACCAGTCAGTGCCGTCGTCACCCATCGTCTTCCTCGGTGGACCCAGTAAGTGCAATCGGCTTCGATCGAGTCGGGAATGGCCTTCAGGGGAATGATGACCGAGTCGCCTGGACTTATCCAAGTTTGCTTTGGGATTTGAATATATTGAATCGTCCCACGATGATAGCGAGTAGGTTGGTGTAGCAAGGGGACCCATTCACCATCGGGTAGGCTCATCTCACGCCGATTCGTGTCGATAGTGATGCAAGCCCGGGATAGGAAATCCATTCCAAGAACCATATTGAATCCGACGTCTCCTAAGTCGCAGACATCGAGCTCAAGGCAGTAAACAATTCCTTGGCCCAGAGTGATCTTGACTGGTGCCGTCCCGATTGTGCGAACTGAGTTGGATCCAAGCCCGTCAATGCGGGTAGTCTTTCTTCGATCGATTGGAAGCTTAAGCCACTCAACGGCCCGAATATGAATCACGCTCATATCAGCCCCAGTGTCGGCCAGGATCACCGTATCTTCATTCATGATTTGAGCGTTCAATAATGCTTGGTGATGCTGGCCTTCGCCTTCCTTAGGCTCAGTGAAAAATCCCAACTCTTCGCCTTCCTTCAACTCAAAGCCCCAAGGCAGGATTGTGCGGTCCTTGGCAGCGAAGTGGATTGATGGTACGACAGAGTTGGAATCGCGCGATATATTCCATATTACGGGGACCTTTTTCTCTAGTGGCGTGTTTCTTTGGGGGTTTGAATGCAAGCGGGCTGATTTTTGTGTGGTTTTCTTGTTTTCTTCTTTTTGTCGGGTTTTGTGTTTTCATCCTTTTTCTGGTGTTTGTTTGGTCGCGCTGGTAGTCCGGCACAATCGAGGTATCGCGAGACCTCCGGACTTAGAATTTTAAACAATCCAGCGACGGCATTCCTTCGATGGCATGGGCCTCAAGAAATTCCTTCAATTCAGCCACCCTTTCGCTCTTCTCGCATCGTTCATACTTGTTGTGGGGTGGGGTGCAGATCGCACATGCCTTGAAGCAATTGTTCTCGGGATGGCCCATTTTGTTACACAGCGTACAGAAGACATTTGACCAGCATTGTCCATCAATTAAGTGGTGCTCTCGCCCACATTCGCCACAATGAATGCGCTTCGCCATGCTGTTGTTTCTCCCCAACGCATAAATCTCCGCTTGATATTGATCCGGCGAGAGATAGGAAGGCGAAGTATAGGGAGGCGAATTGTAGGGAGGCGACATACGGGAAGAGCCAAGGCCTTCATCCATGAATTGTACGTTGTTCTTCTTGGCCTTGACTCGGTCGCTGATGGGGATGGTGTTGGTGGTCTGTTTCGGGGTCGATGTATCCGCTCGAAACTTGGCCGTCGTGCCGTTGGCCAGTTGACGCTCCAAGTAGGATTCCAGGTTATCGATCGATACAAATTGTTGCTGTCGGATGACAGTGCCCAATGCAGTATCCAGGAGGGAGTTGGCAAAACGATCGATGTGATCGTCCAGGATAGAACGGCTGCGTCGATAATCCAAGCGAATATTGATGGCGGCCGCATTGAGTCGGACAAAGTAATCCTTCACGTGTTCACCAGGTCGCTGTCTCATATTGTAGTAGACGGCTTCCTTGGATACGCGGCTACGGACATATTCCTGCCGGAATCGCGCTCGGAGGTTCGGCCAGGACGCTTTGAAGCTGGGTCTAATTGACTCACCCAATCTTGGACAGGCTTTGCCGTGTGTAACTTGAAGCGACGGAGCGTTTCGACGTCGCTCCATCCGCATGAAAAGGCGGTTTCTTCGAAACGGCTGAGCCATGTTGCCGCCGCATCTCGATCCTCACGGTTGCCATCGAAGACAGGTATCGTTTCCACAGGCATCAACCGAATGGTGTTTGGGTTCTCTTGAAGGATGCCCACAGGGGTAGGATCATCGTCGATCCAATCGTCAAGCTCATGGGCACGTGGCGTAGTGTTCTTCATCATAGTCATGAGCTGTCGGATGAGTTGCTCGTTGTTGGCTTCGAGCATAGCCATGGTTACCACGGAATGAGGCGTCGTGGCTGTTTCAGAGGGGGTTCCAGAGCCATGCGATTGGCGTCTAGAATCACCCCGGGCCGAAGGATGGGCTAGGCTGACAGATTCCAGGCCTTCGTCTCCCTTCGGATACCAAGTCGGCGAAGTCGGGACATTGCTTCCTTCATTGACTTGGCGCTCACCCGTCGCATGTTGCGGCGAGTCTACCATGTTGTTTGTGATTGAACTCATAGGAGGCTAAACCTGGTCTGGCGCTCCACTTGTGAGATGGATGAGAGAGATAGAAGGCTCGCTCGGCACAAGGATAAGGGTGTAGTTCTTTGATGTACGGCTTTCGACTCCCAGGGGGCGAGGCCAAGCGCAAACAACGTGGGGGAAACTGGGAAAGATGAACTTGGGGAAGTTCGGGAGGGAAAGTGTGGTCTTGCTGCCCGACAAGACTGTGCCAGACTTGGGCACGGGTACAGGGCAATACAGAAAGGGGGGAAAGAGTACAGGAGAGGTCGGCGCACACAATGAAAGGCACACGCAACCGACACAGGACACCGCCGCAGCAAATAAAGACAGTCAACGGCTCCAACGACAATTCTTGGCGTAGTAAACTTCTCGGCAGTGGTCGTAAGGACTCAGTGATCCATACAAGGCAAAAGCGGAAGTTTTTTATCGTCTTTAACCTCAAATTCTCTACACTAAAGGTTGCTCACGTCTCGTTGACTGGTTCTTGTGGCTCTGAGCTCTTTCTTGCCTTCGTTTCTTTACGCCTCGAGTTGCTTACACTCTCGATGGCTGGCCTTCGCCGCTCTGAACTCTTCATTGGTACAAAAGGCATTCTTGGCAGGCCCACATTGGCTAGTGTCGCTGTACTTTGCCAAGCTCCGGGTTGTCGATCCTGCAAACAGTATCGACGGCGCGTCCACAGCTGTAATTGGCCATCGAACCCTGTCTGATTTCGATTGGTGGGTTCAGGTTCGCCACCCAGGTCGCGTCGTCGCTAGGGCGAATGTTCGGTTGCTTTGTTTCTTGCTTCGGGGCGTGCCGTGTCCTGGTCGGCTTCAGCTGAGGGGGTTCCTCACTTCTCCTCCCTAACTTCGCCTCACACATATACTTCTTGAGGTCTTCCCGGTCACAGGTATATTATTTGTCAATATTTCGGTCAAAATAGCTCACCATTGGATAATTTCCGCTTAAAATATCTCTAAGGTTGATCAAAGCCATCGTTCACTTGTACTAGTATAATGAGGATCGTTCAAAATGGTTCACCACAGCCGAGCCATTCGTTCACTCACCAGGCCGAAATTTCGTGGTGAGATAATATGACTAATATGGTAACAATTTTATCCGTATAATTTTATCCGGATGAAAATAATAAATTCTCGATGGAGAGAGCAACATGGTACATCTCCGCGCTAGCAGACACTTGCGCAAAATGCGCGCAGTATATGCATAGAATATAGCTGCAATAAGTTGTGGTGACATGGTTTGGTAGGTGAAAGTCAAATGAGGCGTGTGTTCTTATGTTCGATGCCATCGTTTGAAGTTTCTAGAAGTGAAATCATCCGGATAATGGTGTGGTACTGGAGGTGGGAAATCCGGATAAACTGAAAGCAAGGGATTGTTCGGCCATGCAACCATTTTAGCTTCCGCGACCTGTCGAGAAAAAGCATCAGGTATGGAGATGCAGCCTGTTTGTGTTCGTAGATGCGTAGATTGTGCACATGGATTTGTGGGCATTATGGACGGGAATGGGAAGCTAACTTTGATTCTGTAGATTGAGATGAGCAGCACGGACGGCGATCAACCCGTATCTGCATTGCACGCCAACATTCAAAGCAAAGGCACAAATGCGTACTATTACGCGCATAAGAAGCGTCCTGGTGCGGATGACCACCAATGGGATGGTCAATCCGAGCCTCGCTTGATATCTACAGGTGAAAATGTCATTCAAGTGTCGACGGATCGACCGATCACAGCGTATGCCTGGGCAGATGGAAAAAAGAGTGTGTCCGTGTACATTGATATCCCATCGATTGGAGCGCACAGCGATGACAAAATTGTCCTGGACTGGAACCCTCGATCGTTGGAAGTTCGTATTCGAGAGCTCGATCCATCCGGCGCGGACATGGTGTTCAAAATCAAGTATCTTTACGAAGAAATCATTGGCGCGACGCTCAAGAAGAAAGACGACAAGATTGTCTTGCGTCTGACCAAGTCGAAGGAACTCACTTGGTACACTCTCAAGAAAGACCATCCTTAAATGGGACAATATATTGGAGGACTTATCTATTATTCCGGCTTGACAAACTCTTCTGTGAACGACGGCAGCGGCATAAAGTATTGCTGCTCGATCGCGTCGACAAAGCGCTTGCCGTACTGTTTGGGCTGGACCACGGTTGGTGCCGCTTGTCCTGCAATCATCGCTCCAGATTTGACCACACTTTCAATGCGCTTGAGGAAATCAAAGTGGCGGAGGTAGTCAATGATGCCAACCATGAGCACTCGATTCGTTGTGAGCATTTCATTGTCGTTGCCGCCAGTGTCGTCGACCGCAACTTCAGGGGCATACCCAATCACGAGGGAATAGTCCATGATGTTGTTGTCGCTGAGGAACTTGACGTCGTTCTTGATGGCGGCGACCAACTTGGCGTACGACATGCAATGAAGCGGACATGGGAGGCCCAAGTTCTTCTCGAGGAAGTTTCCATCGAGGAGCACGTCTTCTTTCGCAACGACGTAGCGATTGCGCGTGCTGCCCTTCAAGTCAAAGACGCTCGTCACGTGCGCTTTCGAGAAAGCGTTCTCCATCACGACAATGTGTTCTGTCCATCGGCTCGTCGTGACGGTAAATACGCCGACAAGTTTCGACAGGACGCTCTCCGCGCCATCAAAATGGACTTTGGAAATGTAGTCAAAGTACGACACGGCCGACGCAAGGAAACTCTGCATGTTGTCGATCATTCTCCCTTCCAATTGCTTGTTTTCCTACCTGCAATTCAATTTGGCTAATGTACTTGATGACAAAGCGTTCATCTTGCGTCCGAAAGAAAGACGCGCCGGATTTGCCACCCTTGGCACTCCACTGCAGACTTGACGCCAACGATTTTATAAAATCAACTTCGTCGCCATAGAAGAGCGATCGCAACGTTTCAAACTACGCACAAGGCATCACATTCGGTCAGTCGGCAGCAGTAGCAGTACCTGCACAGCGTAGTGGATTTGGCACGAAAAGGACTCGCTCTCCGAGACAGCAAATTTGAGTTTCAACGTCGTATCGACCGCAGACTTGAGGAGTTTTTCAGCGTCGTCTTCCAATTTTCCAAGCAGAGTCGTCTTCTCCCGTGCATAGTCTAGCGAGTTGAGCGCATACGTGAAGAACGAGAAGCGCAAATGCTCAAAGACAAACACGACACGGTCTTGAACGCCGGCGGGTAAATCGGGAAATCCACTTGAGAATCGCTCGGGAACATCGCGGTAGCGGTCCAATATGCTTTCGTTTTTCTTTTCGCCCATCAAGATGTTTCCTAGCCACGCCACTGGGCCGGAAGAAGGAGGCCCAGATAGCGGCGGGCCAGACGGAGGTGGTCCAGACAGCGGCGGTGGTGGCGCTGTCGATGCGGCCATGGGCTCATTCATATCTTTCACAGTAGACGAGGATGCTTCCAATTCAGACTCCAAAGTCGTGGCGATGCTCGACTCGTCACTCTTGACAAAGTCAGGGTCGATTTCGCTCACGACAGAGACAACACGTTGGGGCGTATTTGCAACCAGTGTTCGTATGCCTTCGACGACTTCGGTTGTTATCTCAGGCTCCGCCGGAGGAGAGCTTGCAATGGGATGTTCTTGCCGGGCGATTTTATCCAGCAAGGCGGCCCACTCGCAGCACGAGTGATAGAATGCCCGACGCACCGTGTTCACATCAGCCTAGAGGAGATCCTTCGTCAAGCATTTTCACTCCAAGCAAGTATTGTTACCACAGTTTGAAGTCCCTCGTTTTCAATCTCCCCTTCAGTTTCCAAGAGTTCCAACTCGGCCATGTACAGTTTCCGCGCCGCCTTCGTCAAGAGTTCGAGGCACATGACTTCTCGCGAGTGTGTAAATGTCTTGAGTTTATCATCCAATGTGGCAAAGTGCTCGGCCATGGCTATTTTCATCTCTGCTGCCTGCTGGCGTTGACAACTCAAGTACCATTGACGATCAAAGTGCAAGCAGTTGTCATGCTGGATGAACCACGGCTGCTGTTCAACATATTCGACACGGATGGCGTGCTTTCCGCATTTGAAATAGAGCAAATGCTGCGTCTGGCCATCGTGTGCACAGTAAGGACTCCATACTGACTCACATGCAGCCTGTCCACTCGTTGCCACGTTGACAGTCTTTTGGTTTTCAACAGGAGCTGGGGTTTCATCGTTGGAGGCTGGCGGGACTTGCTTGACAGTCGACTGCACATTATTGTCTGCACTCTTCGCATCCCCAGTAACCTCCTCCGACGTGTCAGCCACCGCAACATTGTCATCTTGTGGCACTTCTGCTTTCGGTCCTTTGACTTTAAATATGGTTTCCAAGAATCGCCCAAACGACAGCTTTAACGTTGACGCAGGCAATACCTTTGGAGGTGCGACCATCTTGCTGCATTCACGGCAATATCGCCAGAAAAATATCAACGGCTCATCGTCGTCGTCAGCAGAGTCACTGCCCTGGCCACCTTCTGGCCGATCTGCTTCTTTGCTTCGTTCAATTTCAGACCGCGTGGCTTCAGGTAGATGCTCGGTCGAAATGAGGACCGTGCCTTCCAAGAAGCTGTACGCTTCCAAGTGTTCAATCAATGGCACTTTACAATGAGGAACCTTTATGGATATCTTCAGTTGACCATTGCAGATAATGGCTGTACCTGGCACTTTGTGGACGAGTCAATGCCATCTTTTTGCAAGTACGACCCGAGAGCTTTGTCATCTTTGGAGTAGTAGGCCAACTTGTACGGCTGTGGTCGACTACACTGAGCATATTTCGGTTTTTGTGGTTCATCGCGGTGCTTTAGGATGTATTTGATCACTTGAATGCTCCAGTTGTCGCTAGCAGGGACGACTTGGTACGACATGTCGCTCATCGCTTGCGCTTTGAGCATGAGATCATACGACATAGGGGCCAATTTAGCCACGACGGCCTTCAGTCGACGG
The DNA here is from genome assembly GCA_019828595.1 of Aphanomyces cochlioides. Lineage (NCBI taxonomy): Eukaryota > Oomycota > Saprolegniomycetes > Saprolegniales > Verrucalvaceae > Aphanomyces > Aphanomyces cochlioides. Next base: position 740,641 of record JAHQRK010000004.1, read on the forward strand.
AGTACATCTTTGCTCGGTCCTCGTAGCAGCAGTGTACACCCAGCGGATGGATCGCATCCATCGACAAACAGAAACGATTCTCGTTTCCCGCCTTCTTTGTCCTATGCGAAACGCGTCACGAAAATGCACAAGATTGAAAAGAGCATTACTGGATCAACCACTCTCATCGGCTCGACTCTGAACGACGTACAACAAGTGCCTATGACGTTTGTATCTACGAGCGACATGGTATCAATCGACTTGACGATGCGCGCTCGCGTGTGTCGCTCCAGCCGCCGCATCGTCGCTTCTTTCACCTTGAGAACGAGCACGATATTTTGGTTCTGGAGCAATTCTTGTGCCATGCGCGACACGCTTTGCTCGACAAAGACGACCGTGGGCTTCAAGTCGAGAATTTTCTTCACTTGGTTCTGTACATAAGTTTGTTCTTGCGCTAAAATTTCCTCCAACACGGACAGCTTGTCATTCGTGCGGCCATATTCAATGCTACCACCTAAGAGCAGCAGTCGGGGGTTTTCCAACTCTTTCGACGCTTTCTTGTGGCTCACATTCTTTCGACAGACGACACCGAGAATCACTTGGCCAGTATAAGACACCGCTTCTCCTGGCTCCTTCACTTCGGCTATTGTCTTGATATGGAGCAGATCTTGGTGGTTGAAATTGCCGTCGGCCGATCGAATGTAAGTCGTTTTCAGCAGCAAGCTTGTGCTTTCCTCGAGAATGCGTTCAATCTCGACGCCGAGTTTGCCACGATCCGCTTCCGACAAGCCGTCAATCTCTTTGAGTTCACTCTTGATCACCGTCCGCATAAATTTTTTTGCTGCCATCTGAAAGAATCACGCATGATGGAAATGTGAACGACGATCAAGAGGTACCTGATGCTCCTCCAGGAGTGTCAATGGGGTCGCTGTATCAAGAGACAGTCGATCAAAGTCTGGGACGAATTCTTCTGATCGCCGTGCTGGAGAGCACAGTTCAGCCGCGGGGCCTTCTTCGATAGATGGAAGAGTGGATGATTTTTCATGAGCTTCCTCAGTCGCCTTTTCAATGGCTCGCAAGGCGTCCGTCAACTCGAGACTTGGACGTCGGAAGAGGTGCTCATACAAGCTTCGTGAATTTGGCGTCGTTTCAATGTCCAGAGATGTCGACGACACACCCTCGAGTGGATCCAAGTCTTTGTCGAGGCAAGCAACGTTGCCGTAGTCAAACACAGTCTGACTCACAATTGGACTCATGAGAGCTGGAGGAAAATCAATGGCAATCTCCGTCGTTGAGATTCCATCGGACGAGCCTGACATTGCTTTGTGACATCCTTTGCAAATTCGCAAATGCGTTCGATGACCATTGCTGATGCCATCAATGGCGTATGGGCTACAAGAATGACAAAAAACATTTCCGCAAGACCGGCAATGGTGTCTTCGCTTAAAAATATTGAACGGCGCACCACAGTCATGGCACATCTAGAACGCAAGTCAAGTTTTTGTATCGGCAGAAAGGGCCACACGTACTTTAAATGCTTTGTCAGGCATCCAATGCTGCTGGGACGGTTCAACTTTTGACTTGGGGTCTTTTGGTGGCATAAGTGGCTTGTTTCCCAAGGATGCTGGACTGGACTTTGGTGCTGCTCGATTTACCATGAGTTCCTGCATTTAAATTGGATTGGAATCCTGCATCGATGGATCGAACTACGTACGTCGATATTCACGCCCGACACCATGCCTGGACTTGGAAAACTTGTCAATCTGGAGAGATGAGTCATCCCACGAAATATATCCTTCAGTACCTTTTCGCAGAGTCGCCACCATTTGTAACTTGCTTTGCAAAGAGCGGATTCTGGATTGGCGGAGATGTCGGAGGAGGTTGCTGGCGAGTCGTCGTCTCTTCTGCCGCCGTGCCCGTTGGAGAGCGCGGAGGATGGCGTATCGTTGGTAGTTCGACCGTCACCTTGGGAGCCGTCGATCTATCTCCATTCGACTTCATTTAAAGTGCCGCTTTGCCCTTATTACGCGCGCGCAACGTTCACCTCGTCGCCCACGACTGCGGCAATCCAGGTCCAAATCGTGACACGGTCAACTCGTTTCCGGATAACCCTCTTTAAAGAACAAGACAGCATTTGACGTTTGTATTTTATTTCATACAAATTTTAAATATATAGCAATAAAATTTTCCATTCCGAGACTGATATATCCGGATAACGAAACAAAAATAAATTATTTATTGTTGATCCCTTCACAAATGTGCCCATGTTGAAGTGCGAGTCACACAATGCGGAACACGACTTGACCATGAAGATGACCAGCGTGTTGGCCTGCTGCAGTCAGCAGCGCTTCAAACGGTATAGGGTTGTTGAGGTTCATAAACGCGTCGTCCAGGCTCAACGTGCACTGCCCTAAGCTCTTGGTAGAATCGCGGAGGTCGACGGCCATGTGCAAGTGACGTTTCGCCTGAGCAAAGCAACGATGGACAACGCCATGCTCGCGACCAATGCTCCACGCTATGCCTTTGTAGCTAACGTGCTTTGAGTTGTCTTGGTCATTGGATATATTCGTGAGCCCCCAAGACTCAGCCAATTGATGCAGCTACAAGCATATGATGAAATTGAGAGGTGGATGCCGGTGGATCGGTTGATTACCTTGCGCTGCTCAGCAAAGATATCCTCGAGGGGCAACGGGAAGAGCGTGTACAGCTTGATGTCATCTACGATAATGGTCAGCACCTCTTGAAGAGAAGGCAGTACCTTGATTCATTCCGTCGTCGTTGCCTTCGTTGACTCTTTTACTCGTGGCACTGGACCGACGCTTCACGCTTGTCTTCCACTGGAGCTCACTCAACGAGATGATGCATTCCCTGACGCCATGTACATCCTACAAGTCATTGAACCATCTAAAGACATTGGTGAATCTACCGTCATCTTGGCGTCGCCCATCCAAACTCGGCTGCTGTCGTCTTCCATAAGCACAGTCGGGCATCGCGTTGTCTTGGTTGTGATGCGAAAGACAGCACTCACGGGCTTGTGATCCGACGTGTCGATGCTCTCGTGGCACATGTACTCTGAGCATTTCAAGTTCGACTACGGTCATCATCAACTTGCACGTCCTTCCAAAGACACGGACCTCAACGTCAGCCAACGATGCATACAGGATTCGATCTGTGTAGGACGGCACGCGTTGTCCGCCTCCGTTTGCAACTTGGAGGGAAAAGACTGAAGCAACGTTCGTCGATTTCAAAAGCGACGTGTGGCGAAGGCGGCGAAACGTCGGGGGGAAATTGATCGCAGCTTCTTCGAAACCCGCAAACACCTGACAAGGAATTCAGTGTCGATCAACACCATTGACAGACCACGCCGTTTTCCATGCTTGAGTGCAACTCATCATGGTCAAGGAGAGGTGTCCAAGCTCCATGAGTCCGCTGCTTGAATCGCCGTTGGCCTCTTTGAGCTGACGAGACGATATGGAGAGGAATACTCGCTGGGGACAATTCAACGTGCGGCGTCGAAAGATGTGGCCACTTCTTGTGCGCGAGAGCTCTATGGACCAAGTCGACAATGGCCTGAGGAGTGGCGTTGAAGCGACTGAGACGGTAGTTCATGTCGCCCATGAATATCGTATGATGGTGGAGCAATGTGAATGAAATCCCCATCGTGTCTCCACTAAGATGCAGCGACTGTACAATCAGGGCTGCATCGTCATTGCGCCGCTCGACGTTGGTTTTCCCCTACGCAGATGTGCCTCCATGAGAACAAAGCGGACATTCCAGAAATGGACCTTGTGGTCAGATGAGAGATGGCAAGAGACGACTGCAATTGAAGTGTCCATGTAGCGAAAGGCGAAGCCAACTGCGCCTTTGTTGGCCGTGCGAAAGCTGAGTGTCTTGCCGCAGTTGACCTTCTCAATGCATTCAGCCAAGGAACGACGGGGAGGGCGCGACTGACCTCAGACTTGGATGGCATTGGCATGTAGAAATGGCCACTAGCAACATCGTACTCAGCGACGTAGATTGTGATTGCAATGTATCCATGATAGCCCAACATGGTATTCGTGCTTCCAATCTCGCGAGTATATTCAGCAAACGGCGTGCGCATTCCGCGTTCCAAGTACGCTTTCATCATGGCCCGGAGATCGCCAAGATGAAGGCATTCCTGGACGCCGATGACGTAAATGTCGTGACCGTACGGGATCCACTGAGCCTAACCGAGTAAGAGAACGTCATTCGCTCAACTCACCAAGTCCGCAGGCACAGGGCATTCGCCCATGTTGAAAGTCGTGGCGAAGATGGAGACAGTCACGCCTGGTGCTTCATCCTCATGAACCACATTGGGAATGGTGTTGAATGATCCAGTATTGCTTGCAATGTCACGAGGAATGGAACCGAAAATGGCGCACCGCACCGCTTGAATGACACTTCCATACACAAAGGCATTGAGGAAACCTAGACAGCAGCGGCAGATGAGCGCGACTTTGAACATCGGGTTGAGTGTACCTTGGGAATTGTTGCAGACGATGTGGATGACGAGGAGCTCGTAGATGGATTCCCCCGTTGCAAATTGCACCACTACAGACAAGTAAATCCAATAGTGATCGTGGAGGAGGACGCTACATCGATTGGCAATGCATGGTCCCCAGACGACGACGTAAATGGCCACGTACGCCGTCAATTTGCTACAGATGAGCTTGGAAGAGCTCACGGCTTCACGATTGTGTTGCCTACAACATTCCATTAGATTCAGAGCGACAGAGTGGTGGGGCGTACGAGTGTTCTCGACGAGAGATATCCGTGGCAACAAGAATAGCCAGTGTGATGATCACCACGGCGGACGCAAAAACCCACGTGAAGAAGAGATAAACGCGCAGATCTCCATATTCATCGCCAATCCAACAATAAAAGTCAGCGTGGCCATACTTTCCATCAATGGCCAAGTACAGTGACTCAGCTCCCGACGGGAGAAATGACACAATACAGAACCAGCGGAACCACGAGTGGAGTTTGGTCTCGTCGTCTCGACAGACAATCCATCTGTACCACGTGAAAGCCATGCACGCAAGCCATGCCACGCCTGGAACAGCCTCGTCAGTGTCAAACAAGACAACGATTCAACCAGAGATGCCAGCGGAGTTCATGACGAAGCCTTGAATGTTGCACAGCCACATGCGCGTGTATCCCATCGTCCCAAAGAGTTTGAAGCTGGCATCACAGAGATCGATGCACGACATGACGTAGACCATCTTGCTTGTGAAGTCTCGCTTCTCATAGCGTTTCCGGTGGTGGCTTGTTATGATGAAGAGACTGCCCACGATCGAGAGCACGCTGTGTTCACAATATAAGACGCAGAATCCTCATGATAACTCTACCTCGTGATGTATACAATCATTTGAATGTGTTCCTGCGTCGTGTTGGTTGGTTCAGCTGCGGATATCGTTGCCATTTGAGTTGTCTGCCAGCTTGGAAATGATGGGTTTCGTCGTAGAAATTGATATGTTCCAGTTACACATGAAACGCTTCGTTACATGTCACCTGGAAGATGCAAAATGGATTGAGTTTCTATCAGTTCGCAAGTTTGCATGGGACGTCATGAACTTGTAGCTGGCAGCGCGTTAAGAGGAGTAGAACTACACCAGAAGAGAGATGGAGAAGATTCAACATCATGTTCTTCTCTATACAGTGGTTAAATAAGATGAAAACACTAACAAACGCCTTCGACCAATGAGTCTGAGTACGAAGATCGTTCCGATAAGGCATCGACGAGTTCAGCTTCTGGCTCAACTTCAGGCAAAGGAACCACGGGCTCGAGATCTTTCGGTGTGAGCTTGTTAAAATATGCTGCCCATGGTCCACCGAGTGCATTACACAATTCTTCGACAATATCACCACTCACAAACATGTGATTCTCCAAAAAGCCATCAGTCGTCACAATCGTGCAAATGTTTCGAAGCAGGAAGGCCACGCATGCCACTCGGAGGTCTTCGGCGTGGCATTGATCGGCCACAGCCCAGATTGTCATGACATTGAAAACGGTAATTTCGTCAGTGAGAAATCGTTCCACGCGCTTTTGTAGCTCCACCACTCGATAATTTGCTGCAGCAATCAACAAATCGAGTGCATTTGTGAGATCGATGTTGATTTCTTCGGTGTAGATGAAATCAATCAAAAGCGAAAACGTGGCTGAGCTGCAATCATCAATCTCGACATCTTTTTGAAATGTTCCCAACTAGGATGCGATTATGTAAACATTGGTCATGCACTTTTCGTACCAGGGTCTTAAAATACGGGTTCTGAACGCTGAGCACCACACGATTAGCAGCGATACGATGGGCACCGACCATGAACCACACATCAATTGGTTCATTGTTTCGATCGTATCTCTCACGCAATTTCGGCACTTCAATATGAACTTCATGATGATACGATGTCGGGAGCATGTGTTTGATGGCAAGTGCCACCGTTCGATGAGAGTATTCATCATCATCTCTGAGTAAATCCAACAAGACTGTGATGAGACCCTCAGAGATTAAACTGGGCCAGTCTTTTGGATCCATCAAGTGCACAAGGCTTAGCATGACGTTGCCTCGAAATGCTCCTACACTTATTTGTAAAGAAGAAAAGGATGTTCAATCACCTTGGGCGGTCTCGCTGGTGACACGTAGCGAGGCGTACAACATTGTTTTGAAATCTGGACTGGCGATATATCTCCAAATGTTCTTCAGCCCTTGCAAACAAGCACGCCAAGTCACTGAACCCTCTTCCATCTCGAGCATGTGCAGTACAGTTCCTAGTACATAGTGTCAAAGGACTACTTTCAGATATGAACTACCTTCCAACACCAAATGTAAAGCTGTCGACTTGCGCAGAGACAACTTGTGCAGTGTTCCTGCAGCCTTCATGGAAACAATTTCATCGGATGAGTGTAGTGCTGCCAGAATAACGGGAATTCCACCTCGGCGGGCAAACAAGTCATGGTTGTTTTGATTTTCCATCAACGACTCCAAGACAATAACAGCTTTACGATTTGTCGCCATGTCGTTTCCAGCTTCTAGACAGGACAAAAGAGCTGGAACGGCCTCTGAAACACATGTATCACAGAAGCGTTGCTTGTCATCAAAGCCTTCGACAACTACACGCGACATTGAACAATCACCACACACAATTGTGCCGCATTCCTAAATTTTCTATCAGTCACATAAAGCGAGTATTTCATACTCGACAATGGTGCTTGCGACGATAAACGTTGAAGGCTTTGTCACAGCACTCACAAGAAGTCGAGTAATGGTCTTCTGCCCATGGTTTTATGAGTTTCCATTTCAGTAAATCAGCCGCAGCGTCCAATATCGTGTGTGAGATATCCCGAAAGTCATTGATATTGTTGAATCTGAATACATCCAATAGCTTTTCATTTGCGTATGGTGATGGGAAAATTCGAGTAGGATCATCAGCGTACAAAGATACACCAACTTGGCCAAGTTGAAGGGAGTAACCAAACTTCGCCACCCAGTTGGGCAATCCAACCTACATTGTGCCCTTTAAATGACAAATGCAAAAATAGCTTTCAGACCTGTAAGGGCAAATCGCGGCCACTGTAGCCATTTTTAGAAAGAACTTGGACAATTTCCTTGAGCCACACACTTCTGTTGACACAAATGTATCGGCCTCGAGCCTCAGTGTGCTCCAGGGCCAGTACATGGGCAACTGCACAATCGCGGACGTCAACCATGGCAAAATCTAACCAAAGATCACAAAATCGAACAGTGAATAATTAAGTACTCAAATTCACCAAGGCAGAGTAGTGCCCAACAATCAAGTCGTATATGACTTGCGTTCCAGGAGGAATTTTGGAGTTGCACAACGATGGCCCGACCAGTGTGCCAGGCTACAAGCAAATCAATTTAAACGACGCCGAGGCAAGTACATTGATCGTGACAAGTTCCATCGATTCATTCTTGACGAGTTGCCATGCAGCTTCCTCGGCCAACTTCAGGCTGAGAAAGTGAGGATTTCTGTCCAGCGACGACGTGCCATTCCAGTCCAGATCTCCGACCCGAGAGTTGATATCGACGTGATCAGCCATTGCAGCAATTGACGATGTCAATACGACCTGCGAAACATTGTTCAAACACGAGAAACATCATAAAGTATACTCGCTTGACTTTGGCGCGGACACAAGCGGTGATAAAGTTGTTCATCATGGGCACGATACAATGCACTCGGCTACTAATACTGTACACTCCTGGCTCCTGCAGAGATGTTAGATCTATCACAACGTTCACTATACCTGTTTTTCTGAATATGGATCTCGCACAGAGCATGAGGTTGGTGTACCAGTGTGAATAACAAAATCACAACCATCGACAGCAAGATCGCACGACTGGGCAGTCAGCAACGAAGTTTCGACAATGGTCAAGTTTTTCTTGGCATGGGGCAGTTCATCCAGCTTGGACGTGTCGTCGTTTTTGTTTTGCACAGTTCCCTTGACTTTGTATCCGCGGACTAAAAGTTCTGCAACGATCCATGCTGCAACAAATCCATCCACGCCGGTGACACAGATCGGTTTGTGCAAGCTGCCTGCTGTGGTTTTGCGTCGGTACTTCAAATTCTTCCACACGGTTGGGTACATGCATGTCATATCTAGCGTCGTGACGGATGTTCTCGTGATTTTCTTCTTGGACTTTTCGCGCTTGATAGATGGCTTTTCTTCCGTTGTCTTTTTTGCTTTGGGACGCTTCTTCTTCTTCTTTTCAACGAACCCATCGTCCATAGACAAGGAAGACGACAAAAGACTCGCATTGCTGTGCACTTCTTGAGGAACCTGCGGTCCAAACAGCATGATTCACAGCGCGTCTTCCGCCGACAGTCCTTTCTCAACAAGCGGGAGAGAGGAAGAACACCAAGTCACACCCAGTCACGAAATGCAGCCTATCCGGATAACGGACCCCTTACAAACGTATCAGCCAATCAAATACGATATCCGGATAATTCGTCTCGTATGAGGTAGTTGAAGCGTTCTATCTTTTTTAGCATAAAAATATCTTGAAGTTTGTATATCAGCCTGTCTATTTCGCATTTTTATTCGGATTCGATACATGGATCCAGATCAAAACTCGGGGAGACGATGCTGTTTGGGCCGCAGCAAGGATACGACACCCCGTCGGCGCCGCGACCGAAAGAAACGAGCAACGAGACCGTGAATGGGAAGAAACGAAGACAGAAAAACAATACATTGTCTCCGACGACGAGCGCGACCGCGGAAGGGCCGAAATTGACGAGATCCAAAGATCGCCACTCGAAAATGACAAAACGCATCGATGAGCCAAGATCGATGTATTTGAGCGTGTGGAATGCACTCAAGTACAAAGTTGTCGAGAAGAAATCGCCGCCGTCGGCTTATTTGAAAGCAGGACACATCAAAACGCCCATTTGTGTCACGGGTATCGATGGATTCCTGGGCGCGTGGATTGTCTCTGAATTGCTCCAACGAGGATACAAGGTCCGAGGAACGATACAAAGCCGCAAAGACGATATAAGTCACCTGTATGAAATTCCAAACGCCCGTGCCAATTTGACCGTGGTCGAAACGTCCCTCTTGACACCTGAATCGTGTGATCTTGCTGTGGAAGGATGCGAATATGTTATTCACACGGGAACGCCGTCGTCGTGTGCAGTGAGAGACCCATTGACTGAATCCAAAGTACGACTTGCCCCCGATGCATGAGCTTCAATGACCTTGTAGGATCCTGGCATGCACACTATCAGCAGTCGAATGCATTGCATCGTTCCCATCATAACGAATTTCATCAAGGCTTGTGTTCGCGCTCGTATCAAAAAAGTATGGCAAGAATATTAATCGCTGTGTTGACTTATGACGTAGATTGTGTTTTCATCGTCGATTGCAGCACTTTGTGACAGCGTTGACTCAACAGACATTGTGAATGATTTGTGTTGGAACACCGTTTCGTCACTCGAGAAGAATCCTCATTTCTTGAGCTTGAAACTTGCAGAGGAGAAAGCGTGGCAGCTCGTGGAGCAGGAACCCAAACTGGAGATGGTCACGATTTGTGTATGTAATCGTTTTGGATGATTGCGTCGTTTACCCATTCGTCAAAATAGCCTGGTACTCTGATGGGCCCGTCGATTTGCAGCCCGTCGACGATTCCACCTGGTAATCAAGTATTGTACGACTTGATCACCGGTCAATACACTGCCCTCGTTGACTTGAGTACCGGATTGTCGTTCTACTTGTCTAATCTTACTTAGATTGGGCCGTGACGGACGTCCGCGACTGTGCTGTGGCTCATGTATTGGCGCTCGAACATCCAGCGGCGCGTGGACGCTACATTTGCGTCAATCGAACTGTGTGGCTTCGCGAAGTCGTCGAAATCCTGCGTACAAACGGATACTCTGGGCGTGCACTGCCATTTCAAGTGGGTCTACCAAACTGGGTTGCTCGTTTTTCATCATTTTCAATCCAACTTGGACAAGTCGGTGCTTCGTTGTACGCCGATACAGCTGACTGCACGAAGCCATCGCCATACTTGAGCGATCGAATCGTCGATGTATTTGGTCTGACGTTCCGAGATGCAAAGGATACGTTAGTTGAGTCTGCTGGCGATTTGCTCAAATGGAAGTATATCAAGCCATGGGGTGAAGACAAAGAGGCGACTGAATGTGGATGTTGCCAGGCGCCTTTCAATTTCTTGCGACGTAAACATCATTGCCGAGTGAGATCCTGCAATTTCTATATTTCTCACGACGCTGTGTAGGAGTGTGGTGTCGTCATTTGTGGTGAGTGCTCCATGTCTCGAGCGGTTGTGGAGGGTTTGGCACAGCCTGCCCGCCTGTGTGATGCGTGTGTCCAAACCTCAGTCCCTGAACTCTTGGAAATGATGAGCTCCCCCGTCACGTGCCACAAAGCTGTGAAGGCTCTGGAATCTCTCATGGAAAACACGATGAACCATGAGCTCATCACTCGTTGCCGAGGCATTCCAATTTTATTGACAGCATTGCACGATCAAGATGGCGATATCGCCATTCATGCTGCAGGAGCACTTTTGGCATTGAGCTTGGATTCGGCGAGCGCTTTGCAAATGGTGCTCGAAGGAGCGGTCTTACACATGTTGGAGATTGATCAAACAACTGAAACTTGGAGGGTTTGTCTCCAAGCTCTGCGCAATATCTGGAAAGAGATTAACCGAGATGAGTTTCGCCAGATGCTACACTCCGTGTCGCGCGTCTCAGTCAACGCTGCCGATGGTGCTGTGCTTGCTCATAGTACATTCCTGACGTGCTTTTCTTGTAGGACCATTGAAATCCAATATTTTGCTGACATTTGTGCACATGATGGAGCCACGTGATGTTGATTGCTTGCTCGGGGAAGGCCTGCTAGAAGTCTTTTTCTCGACGCTCAAGAGCGCTGATTCGTACAGTCGTTGCGCTGGTGCACATGCTGTCGTGCGACTAATTCCATCCAACTATGACCCAGACGTGTCTATCGATGTGCCTCCTTATAATGTTGACAATCACGAAGAGCTGCTGACATTGTCGATGTTGTCGGACATTCAATTCCTCGTCAAAGGCCACATTGCTCCCATCAATGCTCACAAAATTGTCTTGTTTGTGCGAAATGCGTATTTCAAGAACATGGTACGAAACTTCGTCGATGTTTCCTTGCTCATACATCTTAGTTTGGATCCTCATCGACTGTCACTCCGAAACGCGTAATTGAGATTGACAATTGCTCGTACAGTGTGTTCTCCATGATCCTTCGCTTCTTGGTATCCTCTCCACTTGCTGTCAAACCTAATCGCCATTGTAGTACACTGGAAATCTTGTGATTGACGAAGTGTCAGCGCAAGATCTCTTGCGGGCTGCATCGTTTTACCAAGTGGTTGAGTTGCAAATTCGAATTGAAAAATTCTTGGCCGACCGCATTACGATCACCAACGTTGTGGATTTGCTCTGTCTGTCAAACGACTGCCGTGCCGAATCCTTGCGCAGAGCATGTATTCCATTTCTTATGCGAAATATCCATGCGGTGGTGAAGCTGCCTTCGTTTGAAGCCCACCGCGACTGGGCCTCCCAAGAAATTCTCTTAGAGCTGGCGAACATCCGTGGTCGCCATTGGTATCTCGCGTATGTGGATATGTTGATGCACCACAAGTCGCATGTCATGCCCTCAAAGCCCAAGCCTGTTTTGGCTCCTGATGCATCCTCCAAGCGTCCAGTTGTATCACCATTGCCAACGTCTCTGTCTCCACTACCAAAATCCCGCGGGCGACTGCCGTCTGAAGAGAGTCTCGCGGAAGGCATTTGCTGAGTGTCCATATTTATATTCGTGAATCGACTAGGTTGCCGAGGGATGAGTTGGTTATGCATTATGTTCATATCGTTGTATCTCTTCAGGAGTATCGGCTTTGCAAATCGCTGAAAAACGACGACGTCATGTTCTTCAGCTAGATCATGGACATAGTTCAAGACATGGAGACACGGCAGCAAGTCGTACCTGTTGGGCTTTGTCGGCCACTTGAGACTTAAGCAAATCCAATTGATACGCTGCCTGCTCGGCAGCTTCAGTCGACGGGGACCGAGCGCGACCATCGCCATAGTACATATCGCTCGAGATGGCTTGGGCATTGGAGAACTGACGGATCTTATCATGATCAACTTGGGTTTGCTCGGCGGCGAAAAAGTTGTCGGACGAAATGCTCTTGGAGTTTTTATACTTGTTGAGCGAGTCTGCCGCCAGTGGCTCAGCTTTTGGCTGAATTGTGGTTTGTTGAAACGAGCGGCTTAGCGATTCTCTACAGTCTTCATGAGACCATGTCTTGATGAATGTTGCGTACTCTTCAGCTTGCTGCATGGCACGAGCCAAAGCTTCGTCTTCGTCAATTTGCTTGATCTGTTGGATTTCTTGTGGCGTGGGTTTGGCATTCTACGTCGTACTTGAAGCATAATCCAAGTGGAAACAACGCACTTCAAACGGGATGTTGTCGAAGTCGTCAAAATTCGTCTTGACTTTGGTTGCGCCAAGTCGAGTGGATTTCTTGGCGGAGGCAGAGCTCGTTGTTTTCTAAGGGGGGACGTTAGAGCACGTGAAGACAGTCGAGTCGTACGCGACTTGACAATTTGGACGTAATCGTCGACCCAGTGGTAGCAGGAGCGGAACTTTCACCCCCGAGCAAGACTGTTGGGCGAGCAGAGAGGAGTCCAGACGCTGGTGCGGCTGGAGGCGTTTCGGTCGATGGACGAGCAGGAGCTGGTGCCGCCACTGCACGGGCAGTGTAAGCAGAGGGAGCTTCGCTGACTGTTTCCACAATTTTAGCAAGTCCATCAAGACCGCCAAACTCGTCAGCCGACTTTGTCTGGATTAAAGTTAGCTCGGCAGGTCAAACGAATGAAATTCAGTACCTTGACTTCTGCAGTCGAATAGGGCGTCGAGTCAAATTTACCCGCTTGAACCTTCTTGGCAAGCTGGGCTTTGTACAATGTTGCGGCTTTGGTCTTGTACTTTTCGTCAATCTAGCTCATTCGTGAATACCTGAAGCCAGAGCAGCCATAACGCCGTACATTCATCATGTCGGTCACACCATGTTGCTTAAAAAAATTGCGTGCTTCTCCGTTGCCTCCTAGTTGCATCAACAGAAGCTGTTCTTCCGTCCACTCGTCCATGTCGGTCGATCGGACAAACGAAACGTGGACACCCATGCGGCGATGATATCCCGAGCAGTCCAAGCACATGTACGTGCCAAACGACACGGTTGCCCACATGGGGCTACGCCGATCGCAGTCAAAGCAAAGTTTATTGGCCGCGATGCTTCGTTGAGCTTGGAAGAACTTGTCGCGCACTTCGTGACTTACATACGTCGCCATCGTTCCGCGTGTATCGCTCTCAAAATGAAACACCAAAAAAGCTCGGGTTCAAATACTATTTTTCTATTGGCTATAATAATGTTTATTATTAGCCAATAATATTTACGCATTACAAACTAGGGTCAATAGCTCGAGATCCGTCGGCAGGATACGCGACGTCGACCTCTCATCTAGTACGATGCACTCTCTGTACCTCGTTTCATGGACGTGGTCAAGTTGCAGAGCATTGTGGTGGTGGCAGCATGTCCTGTGGTGTCGTTTCGAGGTTCTATATCCGGATCGAAGGTGTGGTTATATTGGATTATCCGGATGGAATCTTCGAGATATCCGGATAACACGTGGATCAATTCCACGTGTTCAATCCGAGTGGCAGTATAGAAAGTTCTCTTCAGTGGCGATGAAGTTCGTGTCCGTGGCGATCGTTGCGCTTGTGGCCTTGTTGAGCACGTCGGTGGCTGCAAAGGATGACAAGGAATGCGAAGTTTGCATTAAAGTGATCGATACGTTGAAGACGCAATACGATGAGTTGCTCAAGGAATCGAAAGGCACGCCAAAGTTGGATGTCGCTCAAACTGCGCTGGAAAAGACGTGCGGCAAGCTCTCCAAGAAGGAAAAGGAACGAAAAGTGGTGAGTGATACGTCGATTCGACCCATGGATCGCTTATGGCGTGTCTGTGTGTAGTGCTACTTCTTGGAACCGATGAAGAAGGATGCGGCGCGCCAAATCACGATCGGCAAGGATACGCTCAAGATCTGCAAAGACTTGACGAAGAAGAACCCAGACTTTTGCACGATTCGATTCCCTATCCAAGTCGAAGCTGGCACCGACTACTCGACGTTGCGTGTGAAGGAATTGAAGAAGATCCTCCAAGAGCGAGGTGTCTCGTGCGATGAATGCATTGAAAAGTCGGACCTCATCGCCAAACTGAAAGCTACCGAACACATGGAGTTGTAGATCGCCCGTGTGTACCTATCTTATTAATCCACACATCGTCTTCACTCACTCCTGTCCTTTGCCTAGCTCATGGAGCATGGACGTCGGACAACATCTTTGATCTAAAGCACAAATTCAGCATTCAAAAGCATACATGAGGTAAAAAGCACTGCGACTACACCTTGGGTCCATCGAATGACGACGCCGTGGCAGGTGGCGTCATGATCTGTAGATGAACCGACGACACGGCACCGGTGGCAGTCGTCTCCATCAACTCTGGGGGCATGAGTGGTGCTGCCGGCAACGACCAATGCCGCTTGAGTTTCGAAAGGAGCAGCACGATGCAAAAGCAAACGACGTGGGCAAGAATGATGCCAAACCAAATGACAGGAGCCAAGGATTTGTTCAAGTCCATGAGGTCGTACGGCCAGAAGCCATGGAGATACGTGACGTTACCGATCCACGTGAGGATCGAGTAGAGCGTCGGCCAGAGCACGAGATACTTGAGGCTCGACCGCTGGACGACAAATTCATTCGCCGCAAACTCGATGAGGAGCAAGACAAGATTCGCCAAGTGGACGATGTACGTCGCAAAGTCCGAGGGCGGGCTCTTCGGGTCGAAGAGCAGGATCCAAAAGACAAGCGCGACGAGAAAACACGACGAGAGCATGACGTCGTGGAGGATATTGAGTCCGCGCGCCGCATTCACTTCAATGTTGGCCCAATGCCGCCCTTGGTAGACGATGACAGCGCTGAGGTAGACGATCTGGAGCGTGAAGTTCCAGTACGTGTAGTAGTTGAGGTTGAACCAGTTGGACGAGTTGATGCGAATGATCCAGACAACGACGAAGAAGGCCAAGACCGCGACGCGGTAGAGGAGCAGTTTGATATTCGACGGATTCACTTCAACGGCGACGAGGTAGTCGGGTCGCGCTTCAATGTAGATGCGGACGGCGCAGACGATCACGATGAGCCCGAGGCCGATGCCGCAGACAAGTTCTTTCCACAGGTTTGGATCCGCCGCCATCGTGCACTTCGTCGAGTGAGTGCCGTGCTGGAAATAGTGGCCGTTTCATCTCCTCCATGGCGAACGCAGATCTGAAACTCAGTGGATGGCGATCAACTCAAGAAGCCAGTCGACTCGCATGAGCCATAGACGCCTTCCATCCCCACAACAAGTCAAGGACGTGCCGCTCTTCGTGGCTTTCAGGAATGCCCATGGCCTCGACGACAGGATGGCAAAAGAGGACATTTCAATGATGTGAAATTTCTCCACTTCTTCCAATGTGTGGAGAAGACCGAGATCTTGATCGCGACAGAGAATGCCGTCGAGTAGCAATGCCAAGATGAAAGAACGTCCGCTGGTCTATCCTTACAACCGACAGCAGAGTGAAAGGTCGAACACTCCAAAGGGCGCCACCACGATCTCTGCGATCACATACAGTATTCGTCTTTCCAGATGGCGATCGAGGCGCGCCGCTTCACGGAGGACGCGCAGAGTATATAATATATACTCTGCATTAGAAGCAGCTTTCCAAGTCTTCGAAAACACGCTCTAGAGAACAGAGCTCCTTCTTCATGAGTCCTTCCATCGATCGCGACCTCATGAAGCATTGAACGTAATGATCTTGGAGCCATGTTCATGCCGCCATGGACCGTAGGACATCGTTCTGACCCCTGTTGGATCTCCATGGATCCGTCCAGCACAAACATCCTTCCATGCGTTCGCACGTTGAATAAAGTGAGAGAGAATACAAGCGGCAGCGCGCGGGGGATTTGTACAGTGTACCTCTCGACATGGTCAAACCGCGCCGTCGCTATGGCTTTGCATCTTCCCGTCCACATGCCGATGAACCTTCTCCACCATTGAAGATCGCATTTCGCATCGAATATCTTGGGGACGTCCGCGTCTGTCGAGTGGAATCATGTGCATGTTCCATCCAATGGTCTCGCAACGAATGACAACAGGATTCGAAATTCAGCAAGTCGTTGAAGGTCGGCGGCAGTGCACTTTTTAATCCAAGAAGGATGGTCGAGGCGGTCGTGTGGCAATCCATCGTGATCGCGGCGATGCTGGCGATTGGCTTTGGCGTCGCGGCGTTCCGACTCGCGACGATTCCAAGACCCAAATATGCCATCCTCGTCAAGCTCTACCACAAATCGGTGCTCCTCCTCCTCCTACGGATCCTCACGCTCTTGCTCTTCGTCGCTGTCTTTGTCGTGAGCCTCAACCGCAGCAACTTCCACGACATGGTCTACTACACGTATTGGAACTTTACGATTCAGACCATCTACGTCCTCGCGGCAATCATCCATCAGCTTGCAACGTGGTCGCAGCCTCGACCGGCGCATGCCAACCAAGTCCTCAATGTCTTGTGGGATGTTGCGTTTCCATCGTGCATCCTTGTCGTTGGCGTCTACTGGGGAGTGCTCTACACGCCTGGCAAGGTCATTCCATGGACAACTTACGTTGTTCACGGCGTCAATCTCGGCCTTCTCTTCCTGGAATTTGCGTTCAACGAATATCTCATCCAGCGCAACAATCTCAAGTTCGTCATCATTTGGCCTGCTCTGTACGGCGCCGTGACGTGGATCACCATGGCCACGGGACT
The DNA here is from genome assembly GCA_019828595.1 of Aphanomyces cochlioides. Taxonomy (NCBI): domain Eukaryota; phylum Oomycota; class Saprolegniomycetes; order Saprolegniales; family Verrucalvaceae; genus Aphanomyces; species Aphanomyces cochlioides. The sequence goes on from JAHQRK010000004.1 coordinate 758,041, forward strand.
CAACTCCGTCTGGCCATACGACCTCCTCGACGTCTCCAAGCCCCTCGCGCCTCTCAAGTGGTTTGGAATCGTCGCTGGGCACGTCGTTGCTTTTGGCGTTGCTCTCTTGCTCTCCAGTGCCAAATTGCGACTCGTCCCTGCGCCGCCTGAAGACAACAAGAATGGCAATCCGATCGTCGCCAAGACGCACATCGACTTTGTGTAAGAGAAATAGCACCCCCCCATTGACTGTCACACGTCTCAAATGTCCATCGAAATCACAATCCAACAGCAGATCTCAATCAAGTGATAGACAACAACATGCAGTGGGGACGTCATGAAGACTTCGCCTTGTTGTCATTCTCTCGATTGACAAATTGCTTGTTGCGATCGCACGGCCGTACCGTGCACTTCTGGTGAATTTCCATGGAAGTCCAACAAGTTGGATTACAGTGCGTGCGTACCCCATGCTGGGTTTGCTCGCGGCCATACCATCCCCTTCTGTAAGCTTTCATAGCGAGGCTTACGATCGCTTTCTGCTCGCGGCGACGAGTTCAACATTGGCGGTGATCGACTTCTCAGTATTCGTCGACATGATCGTGACACTTGCTCCAGTGTTGATCACTCGATCTGGCTAAATCTATTCCTTCACGGGGCTATACACACATAGACGAGTTTACTCTGTTTCAATGCAGACTCCATGGAGAGACTAGGCGGCCTCCAAGCTCACACAGTCCATGGCTGATTGCCTCCCAAGTCGGCAGCCGTCATCAATCTAGTATTTCATCCAATCAGATTCAAGCAAAAAAACGTAAACATTTTGATTGGTTGAAATAATATTTATTTTGAAGTATACTTTATTCAAGTGAGTGTATTTTTAGGTGGAAAATGGCTGGTTGTCAGATCTGGTTTCTGTGGCTGGCCGTCATTTTCGAAGAGACGCTCAAGTAGAAAGTCGTGGCCTACGCCGTCGCCGTCGCTTCGCATTCGGTATCTCCGCCTGGTGAATCTTCTCTGTACCAGGCGGTCAAAAGTAATGCAAGAGCAGAGTCGTCGATATTTCTATAGTTAGATGATGAACAGTTCCTGTCTGTTTGTTGTCTTGGTAAGGTATCGCACATTTCATTGCCATTCTCCCCGCGCGATTTTTCAAATGCACCAAGATGTTGTAGACAAAGACTGCCAATAAATCAAAAGATCACAGCACGTTGAACTTAACTCCGACTAGCTTTCTTCAGTCTCAAAGAGCTTTCCTTGACCTCGTCCACCTCGGGAAGGAGGACGACCGCCTTTGCGACCACCACTTTGTCCCCCGTTCGACGATGTTCTATCACGGCTACTTGGTTTGGCTTGATTATCGACGGCTTCACTTGGTGCCTGCGCTTCCGAAACACTTTCACCGTTGGCTTTAGCCCCTCGACCACCACGTCCGCCAGCTTTTCGCGGCGCTGCAGGTGCATTCTCGTCAGTGTTAGCCGATGAAGACGCTTCTGGAGCGATCGATGGGTTTCCACGACCGCGGCCACGACCGCGACCTCGACCACGACCTCGTCCACGACCACGGCCTCCTTCGGTATCTCGGGGTACGTCTTCGCCGTCAGCAGCAGGAGCATTGGTTTCTTCAGCAGACTGACCTTCCTGGTCTTCATTCGTCGGTCGATTCTTTCGAGTCTTCTTGGCTGACTTGTCTTCCTTCTCGGTAGATTCTTCTTGTGTGCCTTCAGCGTCTGAAGCGTCCTGATTGCCGTTTGGAGCGCTTCCACGGCCACCACGACCACCACGTCCGCCTCGACCACCTCGACCGCCGCGGCCACCACGTCCTCCGCGTCCGCCACGACCTCGTCCTCCATGTTCAACGTTTTCACCGTCATTTGCAACATGCGTTGGTCGAGGTTGTTCTTGGGTCACTTTCTCAACGGGGATTGGCTTTTGGTATCCTGGTGCTTTCACATCGACAGCCGACGCATCCAATGCAAGTTGGATCGAAATGCCAGGGATCTGTCGTTGCGTTTCAACAACATCCAAACCTTCTTCCAATGGTTCATACACATCGACTGTTTCGACCGACGAAATGTTTGTGACCGTGTGGAGGTTAGGGATGCGGTGCTTGAGGATTTCCGCCACCGACACCGCTTTGCTGATTGCTTTCCCCATGGCCTTCAACACAACGTCGCCCGTTGGCGACGCATTCTCACCAGGTGCGAGGAGACTCGTCGCATATTGGACATAGCCTCGGGCCTTGCCGTTGAATGTAATGCGGATTTCATTCGGCTGCACCGCGTTCTCCTCTTGGTCTCCTTTCTTCTCGGCACGGCGATACTTGTGCATTGCGCTTCTTGACCTCACGATCGTTGTTCTATTCCAGAATGATAAAATACATGAAGAAGGTTGTCCGGATAATGAAACTTTATCCGGAAGATGTCGGTTTCCTGTTTCATTTTGGGAACTGATGGCGCCATGAACGACGAGATTGTCCACCATGCGTTGGAGATCAAGTACTCGAGCGAAGACATGCCGCACCTGGAGGGTCTCATTGAGAAGGCAAAGGCGTCAGTCGAGCAAAGACGCCAACAGCGCGATCTTCTCATCGCGGAAGCAGCCGAGCGGCGCCAGAAATTAGATCAACTCGCCAACGACGAACTTGCAATTCGAAATCAACATGAAGAAGCGCTCAAGGGGAGATTCAAGCTCCAACGACGGCTTTCTGACGTCGGTGGACATGAGAATACTCTAAAAGTACTCATGGACAACTTGGCAACGACCAAGCAAGATATTGCCCAAGTCCGACGTCTGTGATCAATCGTACCAACATGACTGACCGAATGTGTAGAGACGAAAGCGACGTTGGTGGCGACGCACAAGGAGATGGAGAAAGAGCATGCAAACCTCGTTGCTGCGATCAAAAAGTCGGAAGCGAATATCCAAGCCATCAGTCAAGATCGAGCTTTGTTCGAGTCGAAGAAAGGCGGCGTGGAGGCGAAACTGACCAAGATCGCCGCGTTTCTCATGTCATCAACGTAATGGTTGCATATATTTATCCCTCGTTGATCCATTCTTCCTCCATCTCGACGACGTCTCGGTTCGATCAAATGACAGCGTCCATAATACGAGTCTACGTTCTAGTTAAGCTGGCCTACCACCTTGGCTGAGAGGTTGACGACTTGTTGGTGTACGACGACGATTTGTTGGAGCCACTCGTGCCTGACGTGCCGCTACTGGGAGGTTTTCGGCCTTGGTTGCGGTTTTGCGACGACACGCCGCCCTTCTGGTTGCTGCGGTTGTCGTTTTGACCACGTCGGTGGGTGTTGGAGCTTTCTTCCTTGGACGATTGCGAGACGCTGCGGAGATCCATCATGCGCTCGTTGTTTTCAACGATAACGCCAATCTTTTCACTGTACTGCAGAGCCAATTGTTGCAAGCGAGTACGTTCGACCTTGTGCAAGACGATCGACTGCGAGCCTTGGTCCCAAGCACCTTGGAGCTCTTCGTTGATCATCATCTTGGACACGACAGAGTGCACAGTCTTTGAGTCGAGCTCAAACATGGCGCAGAGGTGCGAGAGGTTGAGCGCATCGTACTCTTCCGAGAAGGCCATTAAGTACGAACGAAGCGATTCGACTTGGATCTTGTGCTGGACCATGTCCTTGACCTTTTGAGCAGTACCAGCGCCAGGAAGGAGTTCCCACACGCTCAAGCCGCAGATCAAGTCGACACTCTTTTGCCACTGGCCTTGGCTCATGTACTTGGCGGCAGCAACAATGTGGTCGCGGGTGTTCTCGGGCGGGCCGGCGAAGATGAGGCGGTCGTGGAACTCGAGCAACTTGCGGAAAGCCTTGGAGAGGACACGGCGGCGGTCTTGCGTGCGAGCAAGCACCATGTTGGGGACTTCGAGCAACATGGCAGACGTCAAGTGGGCCACTTCCAACAATTCCAAGTTTATGTGCATATGGTATGGAACTTGTCGGCGCTTTTCCAAGCGCTCTTCTTCAGGGTTGCGTTCCTGGTGACGGAACGACGCAACGCCTTGCGCGAGCAACTCCTTGGTCTTGGAACCAGTGCAGATTTCACTCAAGCACGCATGGGCTTCCCAAATCAAGCCAAGGCGGAAAGCGCACAGACCCAACTGAGCCATCATGCGGTTGAACAAAATTTGCGTCGCAATGTCCGTGTGCACGATCGTTTCTTGCAAATGGGACATCAAAAGCAAGTCGCGAGCTTCATGGAAGCGGTCATGGATCGCATGGTGATAAATATGGCACAACATCGCACGGGTCTTGGAGCGATCGTCGGCATATTTGTACACGTACAAGCACAACGCGCTCAAATCCTTCTCGACGTCCATGGGCTCAATGTCGACCTTTGGATGACCCAAGACGGATGCAGGGTGGACGACCTTGGAGTCGAACTTCGTGAGAGGCTCGGCAGCTTGGCTTTCGCAAGCAGGGTGGATCAACGAAGGTTCGCCGTAGATAGCGCGCTTGGCATTGGACAAGTGCAATGCGTTGGCAATCGAGTCGTGTTTGTAGTACATGAGTTCGGCTTGGATAAGAGCCACGGAAGCAGCGCGGATGTGGTCTTCTTGGCGCTTGAAGTAGTCTTGGACGCGCTTGGCGAGAGCGCTGAGGAGGCCTTCGTCGTAGAGACGAGCAATGTATTCGGCCGTGTGAGGGTCCGTCTGTTGCAAGCTCTTGACGTATTCGTCGTTCAAGCGTTCAATGAACGCCGCCAAGTCACCAGACACCTTGATCAAACCCTTGGCGCCAGCAGCAGGCAAATGGTCAGCGACGGATGGATCGTCGTCTTCTTCGTCGTTGGCAGCATCGGTGTTCTTGTTGGCACCAGCGCGGATCAAATCAGCTTGGTCTTCCGACGACAATGGAGCAAGTTTGAAGCCAGGGTTGCGTTCCAAGATGTCGAGGATGTTTTGGAGATCGCTGTGGGCTTGTTTCCACAAGCGCGTCGACAACACTTTGTCAATCTTGGAGCTTGTGTCGAACATAAGCGTGCCGACCATGTGCATCGTCGCGACGACTTCACGGGCAGGTCCCAAACGACGTGAGTAGTTGACCAATTTGCGCAAGATCGTCAACTGGTCGCCCAAGTCAGTGCCGCGCTTACCACGCAGAGCAATGGTTTCCTTGATCTTGTTGTCAAAGCCCTTCTTGCTGAGCTTGAGATCCTCTTCAACGGCAGCCTTTTTGACTTCCTTGTCCTTGACTTCTTTAGGACCACGGACTTGCTTGACCTTTTGGCTCTTGTCCTTGGACTTGGTCGTCGTCGTTGGCACCTTCTTCAACCAACGAGCACGGCCCTTCAATTCGCCGACATTGTCGTCATCAGAAGAGGAGGAAGAGGAGGATTCCGATTGCCATTCGTCCGAATCACTTTGGTCATCATCGTCGTCGTCATCGTCGGCGTCTTCATCATCGTCATCCTACAGCATATATCCATCAGGTCCAGTCCATAAGCTAAAGCAGAAGTGTCGGCTTTTTCTATAACAACGAAGGAGAGAAGACCTCCGTCATTTCAAACAAAAGCCATCATTTTCGCAAATGATAGTTTGAAACGGGGTAGTCGACATGGAAAAGTCAACCCCACCGAGCGAATTTGCAGCACAGACAGTCCATACACATACCTCGTCGTAGTCGTCATCATCGTCTTCGTCCTCATCCTCATCGGCGTCTTCATCCTCATCTTCATCCTCGTCGTCATCATCATCATCGTCATCGCTGTCCTCGTCACTGTCTTCATCGCTCTCGTCATCATCGCTAGCAAACGCAGATGGATCGTCGCGATAGGCAATGAGCTCCTTGGCGATCGATTCGTTGTGCTTCTTGATCTTGCCCTTCATACGGATCAATGCCTTGGAGTTTTCCTTGGACAGCTTTTTGTCTGACTTGCTCTTGAGCTTTTCCAAGATTTCATCTTCCAACTCCGCCATGCACCGAATGTAATACTTGGGGTATCCCGACGCCGCAATCGCTTGTTTCGCCTTGGCATTTTCAAGCTGTTTCGCCATACCATCGAATTCCGTTTGGATCTTGCTCCAGTCGTAGTTCTTCAAGAAGCGCTTGATCGAGTCGACCGACAATTGCAATGCTTGGAGCGCTTTGTCCTTTCCCGAGACCACGACGCGGGTATCGTCGTCGGATTCCGATTCCGAATCGACGTCCCAGCGGTTTGCTTGGAGCTTTACATCTTCTACTTCAGAACCAGCGCTTTCGTTGTCGCTGCCCGATTCGGACGACGACCCGGCCCAGAATCGACTTGCCATGTCTTATGCGGTTGTGTCGCCACCAAATCCACGCGATTAACTGGACGAGACACAACCTCCACTCAATGAACTAATAAATCCCCGATTTATTAAATTAACTGTCAATTTATTAATATTTTATTTATAAATTTAATTCTTTAAAACCTGTCCATTATGAACAAAGTCAATGACCAAGGGACATTTCACACTGTGAAATTATTATCACAACCGTGGAGACCTCGACTGTGTTCCTGGCCGCGACAGTGATGATAGAGGGACGATAGCTCGCAGATGAAGCTGCTCTACGGTTCTTTAAGGCTCCGGTGGAGCCATGGGCTTTGTGGATTGCAATGGAGTCTTGCCACCTGGATGGTAAGTCAATTATGGAATGGTTTGATGGAATTGGCGTTGCGGCGTTGCTCGTGTCGACAAGGAAGCCGATAAGCCTTGCTAGACTTGCATGCTGCTGCTTTACTTGGCCTGTAGCATGCGCTGCTTGTTTTGCGTGCATAAAATTCCGAGTAGAGTCTCCGACCATGAGATGAATGCTCGAGGAGATCTGCGAATAGACTTGGGATTACTCAAGAAGTATGCTCTCATTGCTTAAGAAAATGTCACCGACGCGTCGGCAATGCGCAAGCTCTGCATGGCTTTGGGCGTAGGGGTGGTCTTTCTCTTTCCCGTTGGCGTTTGATCCAGCGAGCCCTCCCTTCACACGTGCGAGTTGATTTCACTGCCGTGAGAATCTCCTCGTTGTCGTCGCTATCGTCATCAATAGATTTGTCACTGGTTTCGCGGTCACTCTCGTCGCAGTCGTAGCCGTCGCTCGATCTCACTTCACTCAAGTCTACATCGCGTTCAAATGCAGATGGATCTTTGGGATACTCGACTCGACGCACCGAGCGTTGCTCTGCTACGAAAGAGCTCAATCTTCTCCGTCTCCACGGCGACTACAGTATCGCCAGGCTTGAATTGCGAAAAGACGACGCGAGGGTACATGTTGAGGTTCGGCTCAGTCGCGCCAAGATCTGTCAGCAGTCTCAAAGGCCATCGATCGTCCTCTGCGAGATCATGAACTATCGCCTTCGAGGAGACTCCGTGCATTTCACGCCGAGGACTCGCCAAGCATGCGTTTGAAAACATGAAATGATGCATTAACTAGCTTAAATATATACAGTCCACGACGTGGCTATACGATCACCAGCGTTGAGTGTCGTGGTTGACTCATACGTTCATACCAAGGCAATAGGATGGTCTAAGTAGTTACATTTTGATAAATGGTCATAAGCTGAAGACTCTTTACACAGACTAAGCGAGAGGAAGACCATGGAATCAGACACAACTACTTAAATCCTGCGACCTAGCTATACGATCACCACATTTATTACGATAATAACCAATGGGACGACCTTTCTTCGCTACGACTTCGAGGCAGCGCTTGTTCATAGAGGCTAGAAGATTGTCCAGGTACACTTGAGATAGTTGATTCCATGCCATTTCGATTGAACGCTTCAATTCAGCCTTGTTACTGTACGTTCGACCATTCTTGTAAACGAATTGCACCATTTCACCCCATACATTCTCCATGGGATTAAGATCGGGAGAACGCGCAGGCCACGACAAGAGTTGAACGTTTTTGGACGCAAGCCATTCTTTCGTGGCTCTTGAGCCATGTATTGGCGCATTGTCCTGTTGTAGGACCCACGATTCGCCCGCAATATGCGGTGCTACAGGAAGGAGAAAGTTCTCCAACGTTGCACAATACTTAGTAGAGTCTTGTTTCCCTTCGAGGAAGGCAAGATTGGTAGTGCCACCAGCAGAGAAGCCACCCCAGACCATAACGGAGCCACCACCATTTTGTCGTTTACTGAAAAACTGAGGCTCCTTCCGGAGGTCCCGCCAATAATACTGGAGACCGTCAGGGCCGTCAAGATTAAACAATAATAATATCGTGAAAAAAATATACACCTCTGACCCTGTATATTTACCGTATTTCCTGTAAGGTTGTCACCACTATTTTTTCCCATTGAGTTGTCACCACTGATATAATTATTTAAATGATTCATACAAATTTATAGTATACATTTATAATACAATCTGATGAAATTTTTCGGAGTTCCCCTTGAGTTGTCACCAGTCAGATCTTATTGGAAGAAATGCAATGGTTCAATTAGATACCAGGGCCATAAATTTGTCGTGTTCATGCGTTGCAGTCGGCAAACCTGGACCCAAATGAGCGTTGCAGGTTTTCAATCTCCCAAACTGGAGTCAGCCACTCGTAAAGTCGACATACGACTGCGAGGTGTTCATGATGATAATATGATTGGTAGATAAGTCTAATTTATACCCAATCAAATGTACCTCGTTTGATATCTGATTTCCTTTGGACTTGTCACCATTTTCGAAAATCATTCGTGGTGACAACCAACATGGACGAACTTTAAGAGTCCTTGGGCAGCTGAAGCAGCGGCATGAAGAAGTCCAAGACTGCGCTGGAGTCGCCGGCCAATTTGATAATCTGCGTCAAGACCAGACGCAAACACGTCAACACGACATGGGGCCACCTGTCGACATGACCAAGAGTCAAGAAAATTCAAGTGGTCCAGACCATGCGTCACCATTTAGCGAAATGGCCACTACAGAGAAGGAAGACGTCAAGACCACAACAGACAAGAAAGAGAAGAACGACGTCACAAGTGAAAAGACAACCGTGAATGCCAACAAGCGTGTTCAAGGCGACTATGGCGACCTTCAAGACCAAAACGCGAAGGAACAACGCGTCATTACCACTCGCTCCAAAAAACGCATGCAAGGCGAGGATGGTGATCCCCACGAGAGGAAGAAACAACGGATCAGTGCACGCGTCCGGTTCTCGTTGCCAACCCAGAAGCGTCGTGCAATGGACGGCGAATGCGATGTGAGCTGCGCCAAGCGACGCAAATTTGCCACGAATGCAGAATCCGGCGGAGAGATGGAAGACCTCCAATGGATTGAGCATGAGAAGCGCATGTTCCGCTTGGAGATGCTAGCCGAAGCGAAGCAGTACAACGATATGGTGCGTTTTCACCAAACATTGTGGAAGACCTCCCAAGGACAACCGCATGGTGCGCAACAACCTAGCGTCAGCCAAACAAATACAACATACCCTCCGGTCGTGACCCCGGCCGACGCGACCGCTATGGAGAACGATTGCGCTCCACCCATCATCCCAACTGTCATCGAGAGTGCAAACGAGACCACTTGTCCTCCAATCATCCCTGTGGTGGTCAAGAGCGCCAAGGAGACCACCACTTCACCTCCACCGATCATCCCTGTGGTGGTCGAGAGCGCCAAGGAGACCACTTCTCCTCCACCGATCATCCCTGTGCTTGTCAAGAGCGCGAAGGAGATGAGTTGCCATCCTTCCATCATCCCCGTGGCTATGAAGAGCGCCAAGGAGACCACTCGTCCTCCGATCGTCCCCGTAGTCGACGCGAGCGCCAAGCGCCGCAGACACTAAACGTGTTGGATATGTAACTGGAGGCTCAATATCTATTTAAACTAGTTAATGCATCATTTCATGTTTTCAAACGCAGGTGCGCAATGCATGCAGTGTCGTCTTCGACGTCGTTATCCTCCGATGAGGCGAACGACAGAGTCTAAAAATTCTCTTAGTCAATCCATGAACAGTCCAACAACTCGGTTGCTTCTTCTTACGCGACGCGTTTATAGGTATGTGAAGACTTGCGTCCTTGGTACGCGTCCTTCCACTTTGACAACCACGAGGGGGCTTTTGGCTGTCGGGATCCGTCGACTGGCTTGAATCGTACCTACTCAAAGACGACGCGAGGGTACAGTTTGGAGGCTTGGGCTCAGCGAGATCATGCATTTGCGTACTCCAGCGGAACAAAATTCCTCAAGGGAGACAGTATCAGCCTTGCGCGCCACGATTAGCTCAGTCAGCCTTGTAGGAAATGCACTTGCATTATGTCCACTGAATGACAACAACGGAACACTCAGGATTGCTTAGACACGCACTCTATGAACCTGAACCAACAAAGAAATGCATTTTGGGATTGCGTGCTCCCCCGGTGAGACTCGATTTGATCACGAGGATTCGACAGAGGCATCGACGATTCAATTGCACTGTCATTCTTGTCAAAAGAGTAATTCAATCCCGACTAACTGCTTGACTCTCCGTTAAGTGTACATCCTTTGGTTCATGTCTAGTCCATCCACGGCGCAATTCAATGGAGTCGACGAGGGTCCACGATTCTTTTTTCATGGAAAATTTATGAATTTTAGTTCATTCATAAATTAGTTAATTGAATAAATCAGAGATTTCTTATTTTCGATGAATTTTCCAAAAATCTGAAAACTCTTTAAATTTGTGGACTATTTATTTTAAGAGGTCTATTTGCGATTGGTCCATGCATTTGCACCAGTCGATCGATTTTCAGTGATTGAGAATGCTCGCTCGAGCCTTCGCGGGATTGCGGCTCGGCGTCGCACGCCAGCCTGCAGCAGGACTAGGATGCGCCGGACATGTAGCAGGATTTGCTTCAAAAAAGAATCGAGATGACGACGACGAGGATAAGTCCCGCGACGACGACGATGACGACAAGGAAGATCCCGATGAAATCTGGTATGAAGAATGGGGTCCTGAACCTGAAGTCGACGCGGACAACTGGTTTGGCTTCAAGGGCGATCTCGACGAAGTCACCGAAGACGGTACTGCCACATGGGTCCAAGCTGTGCGTAATATGGCTGATATCCACAACGAACGCGAGGCTATGGCGAAGCGAAAACGCCAAGAAGCCTACGCCAAGAAGCAAATCACTCGTGTTGTTGAAGTGGACGAATTCGGTCGTGCTTATGGCACGGGTCGCCGCAAGACAAGCTCTGCTCGCGTGTGGGTCAAACGCAGTGCCACCGATGGTCAAGGCATCATTCGTGTCAACAAGATGGATCTTGTCGACTACTTTGCCCGCGACACGCACCGTCACGAAATTTTGCGACCATTTATGGAAATCGACCATTTGGGCAACTTTGATGTTTACTGCACAGTCCGTGGCGGTGGATTGAGCGGCCAAGCCGGTGCTGTGCGCCACGGGATCAGTCGTGCGTTGGAAAAGTTCAACCCTGACTTCCGTCCTTCACTCAAGAGCGTCGGCTTCTTGACCCGCGACTCGCGTATGGTCGAAAGCAAGAAAGCTGGTCGTAAGAAGGCTCGTAAGTCCTTCCAGTGGGTTAAGAGATAGAGAGCGTGGCTCCGAGCGAGCATGTCTGCAGGAGATAACTTGTTCCAGTACAAAATTGCATTTTTCCATACTGCACTTTTTCATTTTTATTCATTATCGTGCACCCTCATACAAACTTTAAGCTCATTTTATAAAATTACAACTTCTTGGAGCTCCAAGCATCATGAATGGGTTCATCAACTTGACCAAGCCGCCAGGACTGACTTCGCACGACTGTGTGGCGCGCGTCCGTCGAATGCTCAAGACAAAGAAGGTTGGACATGCAGGAACGCTTGATCCAATGGCAACTGGCGTCTTGCCCCTTGCAATCAACCGCGCGACCAAGTTCATTCAGGTTCAACATCGACCATTTTGAAAAGTTGCGCGCGAAACTCATATCGACCACTCGTAGTTCCTCGACAAGTCCAAGGCGTATGATGGAACGATCCGCTTTGGCATCACGACTGACTCGGACGATATCACAGGGTACTCATTCGCTGCTAGTCTCGGCGTGGATTGAACTCTGGCGTGGTCTAGGACAATCTTGCATCAACACGCAGTCCCATGGTTGACGCAGGAACGCATCGAATCCGAGCTGAACAAGTAGAGAAGGACAAGAGAATGCTCAGAGGCTGATGGATTCTAGGCTCGTCGGCCATATCACACAGAGACCGCCTGTGATTAGCGCGCTCAAGAAAGATGGAAGTCGACTCTATGCACTTGCGCGCGAAGGCATGGTACAGAAGCATATCCATCGATTGATCGACAAAATCATACGGACTACAGGCGACTCTGGAAGATGTGCCGCTACGGAAGGTCTCGATTCATTCGATCGACATCGAGCGATTTGATCCTGGCGAGTTTCCTGAAGTAAATCTCCTCTTGCTTGCGCTCCATTTGCTCATGGCGCGGTCTCTTCTCTGTAGATGACGATACGTGTTGCGTGCAGCGAAGGAACGTATATCCGTTCCATCGCTCGTGAATGTGGCGAGCGCATCCCCATGCCACACGAGCTCCAAGCTGAAGCTCCCAACGTCGGGGCCACACTGTCCATGCTCCACCGTCGACAAAGCGGCAGCTTTCACAGCACAACGAGCTACACACTGGAAGATATCCAGGTCGCTCTTCTTCTTCCGTGGCCACGATCTCATGAGGACATCGACAATAGGACGGAAACTTTACCTTGAGCTCCATCGAGTCTGCTTTGACACATCTGCCTAAGTGGTTCGTCGACTCTGATACTGAAGCAAGATGGCTTCTGGGCAAACCTGTCTTGTGTGTTGATTCTTCGTCCTTCATGACACCTCAAGTCGTCGTTGCAGTCTACCGGCGCGAAGATCCGTCCATGTTTCTCGGCGTGACAACACTCATGCGCTCCGAAGACGACAGCGACAAGCCGTATATCGTGACGGGCTCGAGGATCTTTGCAATGCCACAGTGATCTTAAGACTCATAATCTTCCGCACGAAACGTTTGCGCCGCGTGGATATGCGCTAGCCAAGCCGCTTGTTCCACTGCCGACGCCACACGGAAGCACAAGCTCTTCGGTTCTTTGCGCACGATGACTTTTTCAATCAAGCTCTTGGTCCCGATGAGTTCCATGAGTGCTTCCGGCTCCACAACTTGGCTCTTTTCGTCTTCAGGAATGGGAACCTCATCCTCTGGAGAGTCTGAAGCGATCACACTCTGCTTCGGTGGTATCTCCGTGACTGTGAAACCAAACTTATCATCATCGCGAGTGGCAGCAACTGTGCAGTTGACAACGTTGACCGAGACGAGCGAGTCTTGCATCGTGGCGACCGTTGCCGCGACTGCCTTGTCTTCCGTTGGATAGTAGTTGAGATAGCCGCATTGCATCTTGAGGTAGACCGTCGACCATGGCTTGTACTTGCTACGACTGTTCCATTTGCGAACGACGCCAATCTTGGTCGGCGTCTTAACGAATGTCACGTTGCATGGAGTGGATGTCTTGGCAGAGACCCCATGGGCTTTAAAGAAGTTGATCATCTGCAACACTTCAATGTGAAAGACGACGACAGGGTCTTACCTGCAGCAACAAAGCTTCTTGCATTTGATCGACGTCGTCGTACTCGTCGTGACGGGTCGAGATCTCTGTTGTCTCATCGAGTCTTATTGTCACCCCATTCACCGCAACCACGAGGCTTCCTAGAGCAAGTATCGTCAAGTCAACTGGAAAGGATGACCGACTGACCGACGGAGAGAGTTGGGTAGAGCTCCGAGTCAACGAAGAGGACGACAAGGCTATTGCCCATGCGGTCAAATGTGAATGGAAAGCCGTCGTTGATGGCATCGCGAAGGATAAATGACGCCTCCTCGAACTGAACTTCGTCGAGGTTGATCGGTCGTGCGGGTGGCGACGGCGGTCTTTCAACGGAGCCTTCTGTCGAAATTGTGGGAGGCCCGACGATCGGCTTCTCAATCCGCAATGGCCACTCTCTCTTGGTCACATAGCGTCTGTTGAATGCATCGCGGATTGCTCGGTACTCCCTCGGGATCATGGAGAGCACAGTTACTTAAGTCTTGTAACTGCTACTCTCCATGCTCCTGACGGAGCACTGAGCATCTGCGATGCATTCAACAGACGCGAGGTTGGTGGAAGTTGAAGAGATTCGTCGTCACCGCCATCTTGACTATCTCACGCTGCAGTGTTCGTTGTTCATACGAAAGCGAATCCTCCTCAATGAGGAGTCTCATCCTTTTTGATAAGAGTAGATTTCCTTGATTACCTGAGCGTGTGGTTTTTGCCTCCGTCGTGACGTTCTCTCTCTGAAGAGTTCATGAATAACGTGTGTCACCGTCAAGAGGAGCATGCAACAGACAACGCCGACGACTTTTTGTGATCTTGGATCTGAGTGCTTCCAAGATGGAATCGATCATCTTGACTCTTGGCACATGATATCACTCGTCAAGACTCTGGACAAGTGTCAGGCAATGCATGAACAAACCGTTTGCGTGTCTTGACAGAGTTCAGCCCGAGGCATTACTCCACCTTACAACCACTGCACAAGGCGCACACACAACGCCGCATCGCGCTACAGTATCACAGTGCTGATGCACGCTGCGCACGTTCCATTGGGCAGACTCAACTTGAAGCAACGCGACGAGACCTGTGAGAAACCTCCATCTCGCACGGCATGACCATCCTCCTCAGCCGCTCAACCACGCTCTCACAGTAGACGCCGTCTCAAACTTGATCATCTTCATGACGAGATCCCATGGTCTTCACTGCATTTGCATCCACCGCCAAGGAAAAACATGAGACGGAGATGGCGCGCTTCCTTGAATCCACATGGCATCTTCATGATGTGGATGTCACCTCTAATTGAAAAATGACTGGATTAAAGTATACTCGGAACATTTTCAATAAAAAAGGCGCCAAACTTCCATACAAATTACAAGCTTAAACTTCGCTGGTGGTGAATTCTCGCTTAGGAAACGCCGCTAACGCCGTTCCTGTTCGCAATTGTTCATGGATTTGACCATGCGTCACGTCGAGCTGGGTGGAAGTCGCCAGAGGGTGAGTCGACAACAGGTTCGACTTGACTCAAGTCGAACCTGCAACACTTGGAAATTATGATATGGATATGCGATGACTATACAAATTCCAAGTCTATTTTTGAAATAAGCGGCTGGAATTCCAGAAAAAAGGACGTTTCATGACTGTGGATGCAGCAGGGTGTGTCACGACTGCCATGAGTGACGGGAGAGAGCACGCCACAGGACATTTTCCATTTTCTCGTGACGAGCATGCGGAGCTTTGTCGCAGTACTGGCTTTCGTCGCAGGTGCCACCGCGTTCACGGGAGACGGCACGGCGTATAACCTCGACAACCCGAACCATGGCAACTGCAACTTTATGCGTTATCCCCCCGCAGCGAAAACAAACTTCGTGGCCGTCGCCCCGGAACACTTTGCCAAGACAAAAGGCTGTGGCAAATGCATCCAAGTCCAATGCACAGATCCCAAATGTCAAGGCGCGACAGCCTCCGAAATCCTTTATGTTGTCGATCAATGTCCAGGATGTGCCGCTGACGACTTGGACTTCTCGAGAGATGTCTTCATGAAACTTACAAATGGCATCGAACCTGGTCGACTCAAGATGACTTGGTCCTTTGTCCCGTGCCCAATCTCGACAGACATGTACATTTGCAAGAAAGACGGCAGCAATCCAACGTGGCTGGCACTCCAACCCACCGACACAACCACTGGCGTTTCCTCCATGAAGATCAATGGCAAAGACACCACGATGGTCGATTCTGCATTGTACTACAAGCTCGAAAGCAGTCCTGGCGTTGATTTATCCAAGGTTGCATTGGAAATCACGCCAGATGACGGAGGTGCTGCTGTCCAAGTCACGCTTGACTTGTCCAAAGACGGATGTGTATCCACTGGCAAGCAATTCTCCAGCAGCGGTGGTCCGTCTCCTGCGTCGTCATCAGCACCGAGTGTGGTTACCACCAACGCTCCTACAACTGCTACAACCACAACTTTAGCCCCCACCACTGCAACTCCAACAACCGCTGCACCAACTACAGTAGCTCCTACCACTACTGTCGCCACGCCAGCACCCACAACCACCGATGCACCTACGACAACCGCGACTGAAGCTCCCACGACCACCAGTGCGACTTCATCGACATCTACTGAAAGCTCTGACGTGGCTTCTGCTCCATCCACTACATCTAGCCAGGAATCTTCCTCGACGACGCCAGCCCCTAAAGCCCAAGAAGTCTCCGTGAAGGAAGAAGGAAAAGCCTCGCCAACCAACTTGTCGGGTTACGTCCTCGGCGCTTTTGGGGCATGCGGTGTAGCCGCGGCGCTAGTAGCAATCATTCGTATCCGACGGAAGCAGTGGATGGACAAGCAGGAAGAGATGGAGTACGACGTCGCTCAGTCGGCTCTGGCTGCACGACCCACGAACGAAAGCATTGCCATCCTCTAGCCGCGCTGTTTCTCCATGTTCCAAGTCTCCAACATATAATATGTTACAGTTTTCACAAATATAATTTGTACCCAGTTATTATTTTATACAGTTTTACAATATATTGAATTCCACAATACTGTAACCTGACGTGTCGATCAAAGTCGGCCATGACAACGACGAAAGGAAGGGAGCTCCGATATCAGCGCCTTATTCACACCTGCAAGGCATTCCTTGCGTCCACAAGTACTGCCCATGTGACGAATATAGACATAGCCAAGGTATGCTGCTCGAATCGCGCGAGAATTTTCACCAGAGACCAATTTGTAGTACCTCCGATGTATCCAGTTTGAACTGAAAGCGATCCAAGCAGACGATTCATTCGTCAACTCGCCATTCCACGACGATTTGCTAGCGATAGAAGCTGATTTGAAGCACTTGCAAGTGCCAACGGAGGACAAGGAGTATCGATTTCCAACGCATGATCAACTTCGAGAACGTCGGAAGCGAATGATCGCACTGCGGAATCGATCTTCGACTGGCGAGACTGGCGCCATGGACGTGATACTATCCCACATGGAAAACAAAGCCGCGAGTGCATGGGAAGACAAGAACGCGAGTCTCATGGACGACGAATTCATGTCGTTTTCCACCGACGATATTGTCGCCCCGAAAGCAAAACCGCCGTCGATCAGTGCAATCCGCGAACAACTCGGGTACGACACAACGACTCTGTTCATTAGTTCATATCTTTGTGCAGGTTGGTTCCCTCTCGTTCCAAGGACAGAACCAGTTTATCTGCTGCAAAGAGCATCGAGGAGAAGGAGAAGCTCGAAGCAGAGTTGAAAGCTCTCTCGAGCCAGCTCAAGCATGCAACCCAGGGATTGAACCAGAATTTAAAAGCAGACGCGCATCTCCTAGACCAAGTGGCTCTCGATGCCGAAGCCAACCAAGCCAAGCTAGACCAAGAGAACCGCAGGCTGAAAGTCCAGCTCGAGTCGCGTATCAGCTTTTTCACGACGGTCTACCTCATCCTCGGCCTCTTTGTCGTATTTATTGGTATGTACTTCTTCATGAAGATCTTCTCCAAGCGCCACTACCCACTCTTCTAACTCGAACGAGAAATCTCTTCATGAAAAATAGACGCTGGTTTTGCGCGGATCGTTCACGGGCGGATGTTTCTTGGTCATCTCTCGATACACATCGGACGGCAAGGCTGGAATATGGCTTGATGTCGTGTAGTCGAGCTTGTCGTGACCAAAGGAATAATGGCATTTCCTCAAATCTGCCCCAGTCAACAAAACCACCACATAGGGATCATGCTCACCTTCTTTCACGTCCGCGGCCATGACGGCGCATTTGGCATCCTTTTGATCGAAGTTCATCGTGCCTTTGGCCGTCGAGACGTAGTTGATCTCGTCGTCACCATAGACAAACGGACATTTCTTGGGCCCTGCTCCCATTCACCATCGCATGAGCAAGGAATTCATTGATTTTTGGAGGTCTACCTGTGATTTTGCGGGTTTCCTCGCGCATGGCAATGGATTTGCGCATGTCTTCGCGGTTCCACTTCGTTGCGTCTTTGGTCGACGTTGTGAACTGTGGCTTTTCATAGCCAACGATCGCCGATGTCTGCGTGAGCATGATCTTTGCCTCGACGTTGAGTTTCGCAGTGTACTTGTGCAATTCGCCCGTCGGGTCGTCGAGCTTGGCGCTCGTGGCGTAGCTCAGTGGCTTTTCATTGACGTCACCCAAGTCGAAATGGCGCTTGCTGTGCTCTGCAAGAATGCTCTTTCGCATCTGGTCGTGGTTTCCATGGCCGTGCCGCCGCACTAATGCGTTCATGTCTTTCGTGGACGTTGAATAGTCGATCCTGTCATAGCCGACAACGATGCTCGACTTCTGGAGCTCCGCGCGAGCTTGTTTCTCCAGCTCGGACGGCATGAACGCTCTGCAATATTCCCAAATGCGATGGCCATCTTGGATCGAGTCTATCTTTAGCGTGGCGACGAGCATCAAACTATAAATACCGCGCTCATGCTCTTTTATCCCATGTTTAGGTAGTTCCTTCTAGCTCATGCCGCAATTCGTCCATCTAATGTTGGTTCATGGGGTTTTGTGGAGATCGGCGCCACTACAGAGCGAGTTAGACATCACAGCCGCCATGTTCGTAGATCGTACCATGTCACTGAGGCGTTGTTTGTACTGAGAAAGCTTCAAGCCAGGATAATCTGTCTTGAGTTGTGGCATCGTCGCTTCTTCAAAGGCCATGTATGCCTACGTGATGACACTTAATGGCAGAGCATACTCGAAGTTTGTACCGCTTTCATGTTCTTCGTGGGTTCCTTGCCGCCAATGCCGAGGGCTTCCAATGCATCTTCAACGCTGCTTGCTATGTTCAACATGAGATTTCAAGAGCATGAAGATGAGCAAACCTTCGAGAGCATCCGCCTTCACGCGGTTTCTGTTTTCAAAGATCTCTTCATCAGGGCGTTCGTCAAACACAATATCGTTGCGGGACGCAGCTCGAGCAGGCGCAGGAGCAGCCACAACCTTAGGAGCTGGTGGTGGAGCACGGCTGCCTTTGTTGTTCTTCTTGGCGACGGGTGCAAGCGCAGCTTCCCACGGTTTGTCGATATCTTTTTGTGCTTTGGTTTTGGCCTTGGATTTAATGCCGCTCATCGCAGCTTCTTCTTCTTCCTGAATACGTCTCAGTTCAGCTTTTTTGGCATCTGCTTGTTGTCGCTTCAATTCTTCCTCTTGAGCACGTCTCGCCGAGCGTGCATCTGCACCTTGCGACCATTCTGCAGCTTCAGCAGCTTCTTGTTGCGCGGCTTTCTTTTTGCTCTTTTCAGCTTCTTGGGCAGCCTACGTATCCACATATTCAATCTACATCGAGCGCATTCAGTTCCTTTACCTTGCGCTGGTTGGCAGCTTCTACTTTTGAGTTCGTGTTTCCTTTCTTCGGACCCATCTCTGATCGCAAATGTCGGCCATTGAAGCCATCGATTATCCGGATATGATGTCGTTTATCCGGATAGCACAGTGCTCTATCCGTACAAACACAGATATCCGGGTGCTGAATGTTATCCGGATATCGAGGTAAGATATCCGTACAAATTCAGATATCCGGGTAATGCGGTTTATTCGGATGACTGTCATTTCATTGGAAAGTTCATTTTTCAAAATGTCAATCGAGATACGATCGCTGCAAGAGGTCGAAGTGGACGCATGGATCGACCACTGCATGGATGTGTTCAAGCACGACTCTCCAGCTTACTTTCGCTCCCATATCTACGACGACGAGCGCGCGCTTGAAAACATGGACAATATCGTCGTTGCGGTGGAGGGAGCGACGATTTGCGCCACTGTTCGGGTCGTGCCGAGGCAACAGTATTTCGACGGACGCGTCGTCGACATGGGTGGGATCGCCGAAGTGTCGACGAAAGAACTCTACCGAAGCAAGGGACTCGCCTCGAAACTCCTCCAAGCTGCAATTGACGGCCCGCTGTCTCGCATGGAGCTTTCCTGCCTTCATACAAATTTCGATCGGCTGGGTGGATTTTACGCACGCTATGGGTGGACGTCAGTCGAGATCCGTGCAGTGACAGTATCCATTACCTCTCTGTCGGATTCGCTTCCACCCGACGTGACGATCGCCCCGCTCGACATCCACGACAAGGCAGAAACAATCCTTCATGTTTACCACCGCGCATCGTCTGCAATGAATGGACCGATCGTCCGCACTGTGTCGTACATTACCAAGTGGATTGCCGCACGACATGCTCGCTACGGCATTCGTTCCATGGGAGCATTTGCTACTGATGGTACATTGCTCGGGTATGTCTTTGGCACGGTGAATACCAAGAATGCGCACAATGTCCATGTCGACGAGTTGATCGTTCCATCCACCGACAACGACAAGACGGCGCGAGCTTTAAGCGAACATTTGCTTGCAAGTCTTGTCGTCGAGCTGCCATTGACTGCTGGATTGCCAGAGCCTCTTGCCCTCGGATTGCATCTCCCAACGACAGATGAAGTCCATGTTGACCGCGGATGGATGTATCGCGGCGGCACCAACAGCGTTCGTCTCGATGAGTTGGTTTACTGGATAACGGATGCCTTCTAACTTTACTCCTAATGCTTTTTCGTCCATACGCTCGGCTGTTGCAGCGTCTGATGGACTGCCGTGACGTACTTCTGCTCTTCCCGGGCGACTTGTTCTTGGACGCGTCGGCGTTGGACTTCTGGAAACAAAAACGATGCAAGCAGATCTTTGACGACGACGTCGTCAGGGTTGCCCATCGCTTCGACAGCCCCGACAGCGACACCAAGTCCTCCCACTCCAGATTCATGCCGCGCAGTTGCACTCGCATCTACCAAACGCCGTCAATCGCGACAGGAGATGGGAAATACCTCCGTCCACAACAGAATCGAGTACGTCCAGGACAAAATCTTCGGCTGTCTCGTCGTGGACGCGCTGGATGGCTTGAAAAACGGCATCTTCACGCTTCCGCAGCATATCTTCGGCATGACGACGGCCACCTTCGATGACTTCTCGCTTTCGGCGTTCGTAGACTGCGTCCATGACGAATTCAGACAGCGCCGAATGTTCATGGACGCGCACGAGTTCTTTCGACAAAAAGTCGAGCATTTCCGCCACAACTTCGCCTTGAGCTTTGTCAATCGTAGCTGCTTCAACTTGCGCAGCTTCGTTCTCTTCTTCAGGAAGAGCTGTGTCGCTGCGCAGCTCGGCAATGAGCTCAGCACGACGCAACTTGCCTTCGAACATAGCATTCTGGACAGCTCGTCCACGCAGCAGCTTTTGGACTAAGCGGACGGCATCATGAACTGCATCGTCTTCGTCGACCACGCAGTAGAGCGGTGTAGGCGGCCGCGACACTTTGTCGAGAGAGAAGGTGTGGTGTGGTGAATGTTCATGGCTGCTGCTTTCAAGCTTGGACTGGTTGATCTTGGCTTGCATTGACGCCAAATGCGCTTCCACGGCAGCTTCTCGTCGGTCTTTGGCAGTTTTGATCACCTTCGTGGGTGGTTTGTGAGTCATCGGGGACAAAAGCAGCGTCGAACCGACGCGCCGCTCGAGCGATTGAATCTCATCCAGGCCATGGAGGCGTGCCAAGCCGACTTCGTGGATTTCGTGCTTGCCGCTCTTGCCAGCTCGAGTGATCGGCGCATAGACTGTCGAGCCAAATGCAGCATAGTCGCTGATGATGTCGCGCTTCTGGTCATGATTGGGTTGGCGCTTCTGGGCTGCAGCTCGTTTCTTGGCGAGTTTGCGAAGCGCTGTCACGCGCTCGAGCTGAAGCCGTGCGACTTCATCGTCGTGGGTCGAGGTGAGTCTTTGTCGCAGGGCTTCAATGCGTTGCTCGGCGAGGAATTGGTTCTCATGATCGCGTTCGATGAGCGCTTTCTCAAGTAGCGCAAGACGTTGGTCGTGCACGCGGTCGATTTCAACTTCTCGGAAGGCCCACTCGCTCTTTTCCTGCTGCTCCATCATGCGTTTCCGGAGCTCAAACGACGCTTCGTCCGTCATGGGCGGGAGAGCGGCTTCAAATGCTCGCTTCTGTCGATTGCGCTCGATCAGTTCGATCTCGGCCATGCCCGCAGGAAGACCATTTGCGAACGAGAAGCTCGTGAGCGTTGCGATTTCAGGCGTCGGCGCTCCCGGAGCAATTGTGTAGTCGGGTGTGTACGGCAACGTCTGGGCTTCCGAGTCGCGGTACATGGTTTGAATCCCGATCGACCTGGTTGGCTCCAAGTCATCTTGAGAGATATCACCGGCTGCGGCTGCGGTCGGCGCTGCTACTGGAGCTAGCAAACTAAACAAATTTGTGAAGTGACTAGTGAGCATAGCGCAAATACATGTCTGGAGGGATGGCCTGGACGTAGGGAAGAACAGGTCGTTTGGCGTACTTGGCTCGCTCCGACCCACTAACAGCTTGCGACCCAAGTGTCACGGACGTCGGACCGCCGCGACGGCCATGGTGGATGCCACGCCATCTTCCACCAGAGTTGGAGACAGTGTAGATGGGATCTAACGAGATGACATGTCAGTCCAATCGACAGCAAGGACGGGAGATCACCGTAGACTGGATCAAGCGCTCTCGCTGGAATCGAGCGCGACATGGCGATGTCTCGAGTCGCACCGGTTTCAAACGACGTTTCGTGATAACGCTTTGTTGTTGAATCAAGAGAAACAAGTCTATTTGAGTTTGTAGCATGCTCAATGGCTAGCGTCTTGATGGGAAATGGCGCGCGGCAAAATCGAGAGCGGCTACGGTCGAGCGGTGTACAGTGTCTGAGAGGCCGACGCCGTAGAAGCTGTTGCCGATGAGCGTCATGGCTGGAATGTTCCGTGCCAAGTCTTGTTCAATGGATGCAAGCAAGTTGTGGAAACCCACAGGGTATTGAGCAATGCTCTCACTCAGCCACGCGCTTTCCACATGAGTAGGCATGTCTGAAATTCCCAAGTGCCGTTGGATAGTCTCGATCGCAAGGGCTTCACGCGCTGATGACGACATCGACGCAATATTGGGGTGTTCGCCCCCCATAAAGACGCTGAGTCTTGCCACGCTTCGCCCAGCAGGGTTTTGCTCGGGAAATGAGCTCGAGTCGTAGATTACTCCGAGCACAGGCTGCTTTTCACAAGTCGGAACGAGATAGCCAAAGCCTGGTGCAGGCACAATGTCGCGATCGAATCCAAGAGTGACAACACCCAGTGAAGCAAAGTGGATCTTGCGCAAGTGATTAACGACAGCGGGGGAGTCCAAGACTGATGCGAGATGATGGGCTGGTAATGCTGAAAATACATGGTCTGCAACGAACTCTTCTTCAGCGTCGGTTCGCACGACAACTTGGCCCGAAGGTGTGCCGGCTACAGAGCGGACAGTGGTGTTGACATGAGTTGAAGTGTGAGGCATAGTCTAGTCGGACTGTTTTAGGCGAATTAATCATTGTGAATATACCTCAATACGCGCAGCAAGGGCATCTGTTAACGTTTGCATTCCATCACGGAAGCTCACACTCATTGCTTTAGATGTCTCTTCAACAAAGCGAGAATGCGGCGTTCCATCTAGCAGTGTCGTCGATTTTTTTGATGGATGAAAGAGCATGGCACGGAGAATCGATCCATGGGCCTGTTCAAGATCCCAGAGGAGACCAAAGCAAGAACGCATCGACAGATAACGAATGCTGCCACCATAAATTCCCGACGTCATGGGATCCAACAAGCGTTCGGCAATTACAGGTGAGAATCGCCGAGAGATGAAATCGTAGATCGATTCGTCTGACGCCTAGTTGAATGCACGCATGGTAACACAGAGAAAGCTGCTCGATCATACCGTCGTGCGTGGAACAAACGGTTCACGAAGCACAGCTGTAGCGACATCAAATGCAAGGGGCCACTGAAGGAATTCAAGAAAGGACGTCGGGGCTTTCTATGCAACATTTCAAGCCCTCACGACACTCAGAAGCATCTACCTGAATCTTTCCATGCGTAAAGATGTATCGGTTAGTACCCGCTGACGTAATGCACTCTTTCTCAAGTCCAAGTTCTTCCACCAAATGCAACATTTCAGCACCGTTACGGCTTGGTCGAAATCCGCGCGGGCCACATTCAAACAGAAAATCATTGCGGTTTGTCTTGATCCATCCTCCAAGGCGACTATTCGCTTCCAGCAATTGAATGCGAACGTTTGACGGGATGCGCTTTCGGAGCTGATGCACGACGGAAAGTCCAGATATGCCGCCGCCCAGGACGACGATGCTCTTCATAGTCGCGCGCAAAAATGAAAATGGATGTCAAAACGTCGACATCCGAATAAAAATTATTATCCGGATTAATGCCGGATAAATTTGGTATTTATCCGGAGGTCTTTTTGTTGGATTGACCGCTTCAGCGAGTATTGAGAGCGCTGAAGGAAGCAATGACGGGTATGACAGCCATGAGCGGATATACGTAGCGCTAAGTGTGGATTAGACTATGCGGAAGAACAAATGATGGAAGTGGAAGCTTTGGAATCGATCTACATGGACGATTTCACAAGTATGAGCTGATTTGATGCACGGTTGATGTCAAAATTGACGCTTTAGAGGTCCAAGACGCACCGCTCATCGTGAAGGTTCACATCGTACCAAACCAAGATGGCGGAAAAAACCACGGCAAGTTGATCTATAGATGGACACAATGCTCACAGATCGTAGTTGCCCTCAGTTTAGTGTTCAAGATGCCAGAAACGTACCCCGATACCGCGCCAAATGTATAGCGTGCAATGCGTCTTGTGGTTTTGACGGCATGTAGGTGGATATTGTGCTCGAGAAAGGTCTGAGTGACCGACAAGAAAAGGAAATCCGTACATTGCTCGACCAACAAGTACGCTGTCATGCTCCATGGACGAATTTGAAGCGGAATGATGTAGATTGAAGAAAACTTGACCATGGTCATGGTATACACAGTCTGCGAAGCTGTGCGCGAATACTTGCTTGAAAACAACCGCGAAGGCAATGTACGTGCCTTCAACAGACACTGCAACTGATACCTTGATGCAGGACGGTTCGGAATATCAAGAAATGCTGCGGCGTCAGGAACAAAGAAAAAAGAAAGATACGCTTGCTGCCGAGGCCGAGCAAGCCAAGGTGAGTTCTGTTCCTCAACACACATGCTCAAGTATTGCAGATCGATGCTAGTGAATCAGGCAGCGCTGCGAAATCCACCGTGGGCACGCCAGTGACTGTCGAAACGTTTGCAGCGTGGAAGAAAGCGTTCGACGCTGAGATGGCGGCGAAGGAAGGCTCAAAAGGCGCTGCCAATGGCGAGAAACGACTCACAGGTTAGACAGTGCATCCTCCTGGCGCAAGATATCTTAATGGGATCGATACAGGGCGTCAATTGTGGACCTCAGGTGCGGCGAAGGAAGACACATCGACCGATGCGGACGAAAAAATCGGCAGCCAGCGACTCGACGGTGACGATGATGACGAAGACGATGAAGACTACGTCGATGGCCAAGACGACGACGAAGACGATGACGAGTAGAAGATGTGTTGGTTGTAATTGTCTTCCGTTATCTTGTAACGCTCTCTCCATCACTCCAAGTCGGTTGCACGAATGTCAGAGACGCATGACGGAGCTCTACCTCGTGAAGAACAAGAAGCAGCGGCGATCGAAGCATGTGTCGATGAAATCCTGACGGTACGCGGCTCTGCTGTCTTCCTTGACTCTCATCGAACGTCGTAGGACACATCTTCCCGGGATGCATTGACGATTGATATCCCGGACGACGTGAACGACACCGTCGAGAGGAAGCTCTCGCGGGCGACGAGTCTTCCTCAGTCGACGCTGACGTTCCATTTCGCCATCTTGGTCAAACTTCCACGTCTGGCCGACATGACGTTTGATCCGATCGTCTTGGGCGGACTCCATGACCTCTCCAAGCGGTTGGCGCTCTCGGGTTTCCTCGTTCGTCTCGAGAGCCGCGCGGCGTTTTCAAAAAAGCACGCGCCGCATCTAAAGCTCGTCTTCTTGCTCCATGCGCCCGACAGTATTTTGGCCGACATGCAATCGAAAATGGAAATCGAGCGGTGGGTCGCCGGCGGACGCAATGCGCAGCATTTCCTCGCGCCACTGGAACACGCGCCATTGACGTCGGCCGACCGCATCGTGCTCGTGGATCGTCTGCTCCATCTTCCAGCGCGCCACGGCGGTCTCGGCTTGCAGGACGTCGCGTGTCCGTTCAAAGCGTTCCCGCTCCATGACGACAAATTCAACCGCGAGTACCTCAAGCTGTGGCTCCTCCAGTGGCGCGACTACTTGCGCAACGACAACCACGACTACATTGAGAAGACGCGGCTCCACTTTGGCGAGAAGGCGGCGCTCTACTTTGCCTACATGGATTTCTACACCAAGTGGCTCATTCCGCTCGCCGTCTGGGGGCTCTTCACGTACTTTTTGTCGGCCTTCTCGGTGCCGCTGTACTTTCAACTCTCGGCCATCACGGGCATTGCCGTCTCGACGATCTGGGGCACGCTCTTCCTCATCTTTTGGAAGCGGAAACGCAGCGAGCTCCGCCTCGCGTGGGGCGTCGGCGCGCAGGAACACATCCACGTCGTGAATCCGCATTTTCGACCGCAGCCGACGGCGGCCGGACTCAACTACATCAAGTGGACGCGGCGGCTCAAGTACGTCGTCGGGTACTTGATCCTCGTCGTCTTCATCGTGGGCGAGATCGTCATCACGATCGGCTTTGTCGACTTGTACTTCTACTTGAAAGCCGGCTGCGGCGGCCACTGCGCCCCCGACGGCCTCGAGAATTGGCTGCTCGTCCTCTGTCAAGGCATCCTCCTCGGGCTCGTCGTCGACATCATTCAGTACCAAATCTTCCGCGTGATCGCGATCGCGCTCACCAAGTGGGAGAACCACCCGACGGAGAAGCGCTACGAGAGCTCCCGGGCGCTCAAAGTGTTTCTCTGGGACTTCTTTGGCATCTACTCTTGGTTCTGGATGTGCGCCTTCGTCTACGTGCCGTACGGCTCCGAGTTCAGCGCGCTGTTGAACGAGTACGAGCTCCTCCCGTGGCGATCGAGCTACGAGCCAGGCTTGCTGGAGCTCCAGAGCATGTTTGTCACGCCGCTCGTCGCGACGCAAGGCCTCAAGATCGTCTTTGAGAAGATCATTCCGTACTTCCTCCTCCAGGCCGGCCGCCGCGCGCGCGAGTCGCGGGGATTCTACGACGTCTACCACAGCACACTCGCACAGGGCTTTAGCCGCATGAACCAAAGCAACAGCATGCTCCCAAGTCCACGCAAGACGCTATGTGATTTCTTGCCGTCGTCCATCTTTGCCAACAAGTTTGGAAGCAAAAAGTTGGCGCAGATTCCACCGCCAGCGGAACAAGTCCAGCCTGCGGAAACACCAAGCAAGCCAAGCGCAGGAGAACCACCGCCGAAGAAGAGCCGTCATCATCGTCCCCGGAGTGCCAAACGCCGCCACGTGGACGACACGAGCGCGCAGCATGATGCAAAATTCCAACAGGAGCAGCAATGGTTCCTCGACCGCGTCCTCGAGCAAGCGCATCAAGTAAGGACGGACTGTCGCGGCACGGCCGGCCATCTCACTCCATGTAGAGTCCGCACGATCTTTTTGCCGACTAT
Source organism: Aphanomyces cochlioides (assembly GCA_019828595.1). Lineage (NCBI taxonomy): Eukaryota > Oomycota > Saprolegniomycetes > Saprolegniales > Verrucalvaceae > Aphanomyces > Aphanomyces cochlioides. Next base: position 785,602 of record JAHQRK010000004.1, read on the forward strand.
GCCGACGCGCTCGTCCAGTTTGGCTACGTGATTCAGTTCACGTGCGTCTGGCCGTTCATCCCGCTCTGCGCTGTGATCAACAACGTCTTTGAGGTCCGCTCGACGGCGTTCCAGGTCTCTTCCTGCCGCTCCATGCATTCTGAATGGGAAAGTCTAGATGGCGTATGCGTCGGCGCGCGTCGTGCCGCAGCGGACGAGTTCGATCGGGTCTTGGAATTTATTCCTGCGCTTTCATACCTTCTGGGCCATCTACATCAACGTCGGGCTCGTCTGCTACGCGAGCGGTCTCCTCGAATCCTTCTTCCCAGAGTGCGTGAGCCAGCAAGCCGCCGTCGGCTACGCGCAGCATCTCCCGCCGATGGTGCCGAATTTCTCATGCATCTCGACGACGACGCGCTTCTCGATCATCTTGACCCTTGAGGTAAGTCCGTCCGTCCGTTGGTTCTTGACCGCTCGTCGTCTCTCTAGCATCTTCTCGTCTTGGTCTACTTTCTCCTCACGAATTCCATCCACACCGTGCCGTCGTCGATCAAGAGCATCTTGAAGACAAAGGAGAAAGTGCTCAAGGAACATTTTGCCACGAATGGCGGCGGCGGCGGCGCGACGGCGACCCACTTACCGACCGACGACGAGCTCGCCCAGAATGAAATGAGCCATCAAGTTTTGCAAAATCAACTCGTCGCCACGCTCGCGACGGGTTTGTCGGCGCCGTCGTCAGATGCCAAAGTGTCGCCGCTCACAACAAAGACGATTTAGACGAGGCCGCCGTCGGACGTTGGATAGCGACGCAACATGCCTATATTAATTTTAAAGATAAAGTCGCTTCGAGTCGACATTCGTACTTGAAGTGGCGCCGCCGAGCATCGGTGGTGGCTGTGGGTCCGCTTCGTCCCACATGTTGATCGACTTGTAATTTTCATCATGGACGCCAATGCGCAAGATGTCGGCCATCTTGGAGCAGAAACGGTCTTTGTACTTGGTCGGCGGCACGGCCGAGAGACCTTCGGGGTCCTTGCGGAGCAAGTAAATCTTGGTGTTGCGCTCGAGCTTCTTGTCAAAGTTCCACAGCTGCAAGATGTCAATGATGCCAAAGTAATAGCATGATGGACCGACGACAGTGTTGGCTTGACGCGTGCCTAGAAAAGATGTCAGCATCGCCGACCGGAGTGTCCAAACCAGAGAATTGGTTGGGAAGACGCTCTTCGAGGATGTCGTCGCGGATGATGCTCGTGTCGCGGACCGTCGGCTGCGTCGCGCACGCTTCGTTGGAAATGTTTCCGTTGAGGAGCAAGCTTTGTGGATGGTGCGGCCCGTCGTCGTTCATGTCCATGTCGTCCGTCACGCGGTACTCGACGTTGTGGACGCCCATCAAGAGCGAGTAGTCCATGATGCCGTGGTTGCACAGGAACGTCGCATCCTTCTTGATCTGCTCAAACAAATCCTCGGCGACTTCAGGCGCAAGGCGGACTTTTTGCGTCAAATCATTGTCTTTGAGGATCACATTCGGCTCGTGCGTGCCGACGCGCATGGGGCAGCTATTGCCGTCGACAGAGCCAAAGACGTACTTGCCGTTGCAGTGGCGACACGTCACCTTCTTGCCTTTCGTCGGTTGTTTGGCTGATCGATTGACCCACGATCCCTTGATGTCGTACCGCCGGTGAATGATCTTGGACGTGTCCGAGAACAAGTTGGCCATCACGACAAAGTAGAACGTCGTGCCGTAGAGATGGACCGAGTGGCAGCCGTAGAATCGCGTGAGAAGACTCTCGGGGTTGCTCATCAAGAAGGTTTGGTAGTCGGCAGCGATCGTTTGGAGAAAACTCGCTTCGCCTTCGCTCATACTCTTCACGATGAGCTGCTGATCCTCCGAGAAAAACATAAATGCGCCACTTGCGCCTTCGCTCAAGCGTTCCTTGGTCGTCTTGCTCAAACTCTTGACGTACTTTTCAGTTGGCATGCCGTAATACTCGCGGATGCGGGCAAAGACGGCGGGGCAGTAATCGACAAAGAGCGTCGTGGGCGTGTTTGCATCCGTGGTCGCGCCTTGCGGAGTCAAGTGGAGTTCCTGCCGTGGCAATTCAAACGACGTCGTCTCGGACAGCTTGGCCGCTTGGATGATGCCAGACGTGGTGTAGTAGAGCACTTCAGCACGGAGCGCTTGGTTGACTTGAGGACTTAGATCAATGTCAACGTCGACTTTCTTGGACGCAGCGATAATCTTGTCCTTGCCCGTGGCGATTTCGTTGATTTGGAACCACACAAAGAAGTCAAAGTACCCCTTGCACGTGATGAAGAAGACCATGACCTGGAAGAGAGCTGGGTAGTCCGTTGGGTTGTTGACCAGTCCCAACGCCAAGTATGGCACGTACACGCCAAACGTGATCGCCCAGTAGATGATGATGGCCACGACGTAAATCGTCACCGAGTGCAAGACACGAAGACGCACGCGGAGTGTCTCCGCCAGACCTCCCTTCAAACGGCGCCACGCAAAGAAAATGACCCTACAGACACCACAAGTCAGAAGACGTCAGTCCGTGCATGCCATGGACGGACCCGATGGCGCCAAAGAAGAAGATGATGATCCATGCATAGAAGAACGCCCACGACGTGACGTTCAAGCTCCAAAAGCGATTCCTCTTGACTGTCGTGTTGCCTTCTAGAACGTCAGTCTCTTCAGTCTTGCCTCGGTTGTGAGGTTTTGTCCAGCAGTAGTTGAACTCGGACGGCCCCGATTGATCGACTGCCACGAGCAGAATGGCCGTGATGAGAGCTATGTTGAATTCGTGAGTTGGACGATTGATGGAGACACGTACAGACGCCCCAAACAAACGTGTGATATGTGCGGACGTTGTGCTTGAAATCCGTGAAAGGACTGCGCACAGACTTGAACAGATCGACCGACATGACGAAGAACCAGCATTCGGATCCAATCAAGAAGAATTGAGTAAAGCCAGCGACGGCATTGCATCCATTCTCGCCGAGAATTTGGAGTGTGTAAAAATCCGTCTCGTCCTTCACCGCTTCGATCGTGCATCGCCCTTCGTAGCACCTAGCATAGGATGAGCGAAAGCGCGCCAAATGGACACATTACTTGTAAAGCTGGGTTATCATGAGCACGAGGACAAAGCCCATGTCAAACAAACTTCGGTAGAAAATGAGCGGATTCGGATGCTTCTTCCATGTCGGCATGGCCCAGTACGTATAAATCACGGCGGCAGTTGACAAAATTGTGACAGATCCGCCGGCAAGAAGGCCGACTTCCACCTTGCTAAACGTTGGGATGACGATCGTGGCCGCAAGGCAGCATAAAAAGTAGATGAGCATGAAGATTTGAATGCCAAAGTTGTTCGCCCATTGCAACGACAGGTCGAAGTGGATTTTGTCACCAAAGCTCGTCTGGGACTGAATGGTATGGTTTTGCTTGGCGGAATATTGCGGCGACTGGACCGATTTGAACGGCGCTTCGTTCGCACTACAGAGACACGATGGGTGAAAAATTCCAACGGGATGCGGTGCATACATGGGAGGTCCATCGAAATAGTTCTCTACAGCTTGGGACGACCGCGACGCCGCGCTGTTCTCGGCCGATCCCTTCATCCCGACACCCGTCATGCCTTTCTTCGAGTGTGTAATCTGTTACTAGTACGAGATTAAAAAATTCTGCCGTTTGTCTCTGGGCAAGGTGAAATTTCGGTAAAAAATGAAAGATCATCTTTCACGTCATTGGGCAAGGTATTTGAAACATTTAAAACTATATCTCCGCTCATTTTAAAATAGTTTTAAATTTGTTCATGATGCTGTTTGTATTAAAATACCCATGTGGATAGTAAGTCGGATCTTTCCCGACGTGGACTCTACAGCAACGTACGATGAACTTTCACTCGAGCTCAAGTTCATCTCAACGACTTGCACTTCCACACGATTCCATCCGTAGTCTGCATGAGCAACCGACGGATGGAATCGTATGGAGAGGACGAGAATTTGTATTTAAAATAATGTCAACTACATTTTAAATCATGAAATATCCAATTACAATTGATTTTAAATGTATTTTAAATACTGCTCAAAGAACTGCATGTGCCACGCTGTTAGTGAATCGGCCGTGCGTTTCCTTCTCCTGTGGGTCTACATGCTTCCTGCTAAGCTCTTTCTCTAGCCGACATCTTCCTGCGTCGTTATCATGGCGTTGACTCGTTTAGATGAGCAATTCTTTGCGTCAGATTCGATTGCTCGTTGGGTGCGCGCTGTCCGCCGCACGGCAAAAGAGCAAGGCCGTCGTAGCGTCAGCTCTGTAGAGAACATTGGTAATGGAACCTTGGAGGAAATAGCTGCCCCCAGCTACGTAGCTTTGAGCAAGCTACAGTGCGTGTACACAGTGGTAGTCGCCGAACTCGGCACCCATGGTGAAGTTGGAAGGCAGCTCCATGGCCGCGTGATGCCCATCGATCCTTGCGACAAACCCTCGCCGCGGCCATTGCCAACGTCTTCCCTCACGTGGTGCGAACAGTGTGTTTCTTCCACGGATAGCGCATGAGTTTGGCACTTTCACACATTTGAAATGTCTACAAAAGGTCATGGCGCTGCAATCCACCAGAGCGGGATGATGGAAAGATGAAGGAACGTGTGGATTCAATCGAGGTAGTCTCTACATGACGGTCGGACGGGGTGAAGGCGCACCAAAGTGGACGTATCGGTACGTCGATGCAGTCGTGAAGATTTGTCGGCGGAAGACCACAAGTGCGGCGATCGCACTGCCAAGGACGAGGAAACCACTCATGGCGACGGCCATGTCAGCTCGACGGCGCTGTTCAAACTCCGCCAAGCTCAGGCCTTTGTACTTGGCCTTGAAGCAAGCATCGTCAAAGTAGAGCATGGCTTCCTGGGACGGCAATCCTTTTCGAGACACCACGGCTTCGCAATTGATGGGCTCGTCGTCGACTTGGAATTGAAAATACTCGACGGCATCGTCCATGGCGTCGCCGCTGTCGTCCTGCGTCTCGTATGCTGTGAATTTGATCTCGGCGTCGTCGTACGTGTGATGGAGGAACTACAAGACCACCGTGAGCAACAAGATGGAGGGAACGACCATACGCGATGGATAAAGTTGGTCGTTCGCGGCACGTCAATGGCCGACACGGGTTGATCCACGCGATCGACTTGGCCAAACTGCTTGCCTTCGCAGGAATAGTCGCTCGCTTTGTCGAGAGGATCGATGCGCATGCATGCATAGATGCATTGGCCGACCGTCACGTATGGAGATTGACGGAAGGACGGAGAGTCCCATGTGAGTTTGAAGAGCACGTTGAGCTTGTATGTGTATCCTTGCAAGTACTCGACGTCGTCGGCCTCGTCGATTTCGATCGGGTGCTCGTAGACGAGCGTGTGGAGGATCTTCTTCTCGGGCACGACTGCAAAGACGTCGCCCATGAACATGGCGTACTCGTCCAGGAACGCTTGCGCCGTCTTGTTGACCATCGGGTCGTTCATATCCGCGGGGACGAATTTCGACGCATCGAGCGCCGCGTCCACGACGACGGCCGATGTAATCGCAACCGCGGCTGCAAATCTACTCGAGAGCGACGTCATGCAAGTCGAAAATGACACTGGGAAGAGCGAAGAGGTGCCGCAAATGTTCGCTTGATACGTCAGACTTGACAGGATCGTGCAAATCTTCTGTCTTTCGAAAATTACGCACCGCGTCGCATCGTGCCGTGGGCCATTCTGGAATCCACGATGGGTCTCTCGTCGACACTTGTCCGATGGATGACGCTTGGAGCGGCCATCTCTGTCGCCTCTTCCGAATCCCCTGAGGAGAAATTCATCGCCGTGTCGCCCAACGATCCATTCGTTCAGTCGACGGCCACCGCGTTCGTCCAAGACTACCAGACGAAACTCAACTTTCACTTTGCGACCATCGAGACGAATCGAATTGTGACCGCCGAGGTAGAACTCACGAGGATCATGACGGGACTTACAAGTCGAGATAGATTGCAACACACAACGTGACGCTGGACGACATTCAGTTCGAGCCGGACACGGGACTTGCCGCAGCGATTCCTGACGTTCCATCGACGGGGTACACCTACCGCGTGAATCTCCTCCTTGCATTGCACTTCAACTCCAAGCACTTCGGTGGAACGTCATATCATACAGTCGCGAGCGCCGACTATACGTGCAAGAACAACACAATCTTGGGCGAGAACTGTGAAGCGCAGTCGTTCCTCCAGAATGAGCGCCATGTTCATGCCGTGGATGCCGTTCCATCGTTTATCCTCGACGTGCTCAACGAAGTACGTCCGCTCCGTGGCTCCATCCTCTCATCCTGATTGTCTAGACGCTCTACCACAACATTCCCGTGCGGTTTTCTGCCTACGAGACGCAGCTCTTGACGACACACAGCAAGGGCGAGATGCACTTTGCCGCGTTCACGATTCACGACGAGCCTGTGCAGTGCTCGGCTAGCATCTACCACGATGGCGTTGAAGCCCACGTGCTGCACTACAACACGGACTGCTTGACGACCAAGTACGACGATTCTATCCTGTGGAACGCGTCGACTCGCACTGGTAAGCTGCTTGACGTCGCCATGGAGGGCTTGAGTAACACGTTCGCATTCTAGGCACTTGGAAAGCGTGGGGAGTCGGCGGTATTATCGTGACAGTCCTCGCGGTCATCGGCGTCGTCTTCGGACGTCGTTCCAAGTCGACAGCGTCGCCACCGCATCGCTACAACAAGATCCGCTTTGAGAACCATCCATCGCAGTCTCCGAGACGTGTCCAGGAAGTCAAATTTGAAGCGCCGCCGCCCAAGTCGTACAGCTCGATGGCAGTCTAATGATTCAAAATACAACTTTCTATCAACAGACTCGCCGCGTCTTCACCATACTCACGGAAACGACGGACTGCTGTAGACAGAATCCATGGACATCATGCCGCGAGGAGGAAATCGACGAGGGACTTTGATAGATGGAGCGTCCAGTGTGGCTAGATGGCCTACGCTGGAGAGTTTGTATTGAGTGAGAGAAATGTGTGAATGGAAATGTCCAAGGGAGAGAAATGTGTAATTTGAAGTGGACGTTTCATTGTACATAGTCTAGCAAGTTGTTGTCGTCGCAATCGAGTGCACGCTGTCATGGAGTTCGTGGAAGAAGAGCGGGACTTCATGCATGGCATCTTTGGCACTCTTGGAGCAACACCAGGGAGAACCACCCTACGAAATTGATGAGCAAACAGAATGAAGACGATGGAGCACCTCGCTTGTTGGTGGAAACAATTTAGATCCAGCGATCCATGTCATGAGACGCGAGACGGCATTGTCACGCTCGAGAGCTAGCACGAGGTAGATGCCGTCCGATCGAGTCGTGAGGCCGCGCGACGAGACGTATAGCATTTGGTCGGACGTGAGCCCTCCTTGGTAGATATTTACAAGCTTGAATCCGCCATCGGCGACAACGCGTTCGATGAGTGTAGCACCGACAGCAGTGTCAGCCACAACGGCAATTGTGGTTTCAACCAATGTTCTTGGCGTCTGAACAAACACCCGACGCGGATTGACAGCCATCGTCGGCGTTGCAATGATGCCATGCGTCGAACTAACAAGCTGAAAGCACTGGTCGTGGGAGGACTCTTGCCTGCACAAGTCGCTGTAGCACTTGTCGATGCTTGGAATGAGCGCCATCACGTCTTTGCTTGCTTGAGTGTATGATCGTGACGTGTAGAATCCATTGTGGGTTTTGTCGACGCCGTAGCCGGCGATCAATGAGAAGCGAGCGCATTGGCGAGCAATTACTGGATCGTCAGGTCCGACGAGCTTTTGAAGGCGAGAGATGCAATTCAAGCTGCGCAAGCACAGGACAATCTACAGAAACATATCATGCGCTTTGATCAACTGATGGATGACTCACTGAAGGACTTGATCCTGCGCTGTTGGTGTCAAACGCTGGAGGTGGCGCCGACGTCATGACCATGGAAACGACGCCAAAGTTGTCCCGCTCAAGTCGCCGCAATACGACTGGTAAAATGGACGACGTCATGGGCGTATCACTTGCCGTCGGCTTTAAAACCAGGCATGAAAGAAGCGGAGTCGACGGCGCTAACTGAAAGAGTCCATGAGGTGGTGGGAAGCACAGATCCAAGGGCGAAGGTGGCGTCGCGACTAGCTCGCAAGGCTGAAAGAGGGTTTGAAGCAGTGAAGAGACGACGAAGGGGTCGACATAAACCACCGCGGCCATCTGAGGAAGTCCCGCGAAGTGTTTCTTGACATTGCCGTCGTCAATGAGTTGCCGAAAGACGACGACCAAAGCATGGCTGGACGTCAATTCGGCAGATGAACCGAAGGACACGCCGCACTTGCTGCGGAGCAATTCCAATGCGCTGCCTCGAACAAGCTTCAATGCGATGAGCCGCGTCTCCTTGCATCCTTCTAGGAGACAGTCGAGCATGGGACTCAGAGAACCGGACGTTGATGCATCCTGTGGGAAACATTCAACACTCGAGTGGTGAAGTTTCCTTACCATGAAGACCGCCGCTAGGATCGTCTGCTCACGCTCAAAGTCGACGACAAACGAAGACGCACGAGGAAGAGTCTCGATAGGAGACAGAAGGCTGTCATTGTCGTCCAAGGCATCAAGCCCATCAATGCGTTGAATGACTATCTCTGTGGATGAAGCACTGTCGTCAGTCGTAGCGAGAGCAAGTTGCGCACGTAGAGCATGAATGTACAGCTCGTTTCCTCCATCTTCCTACAAAAGCCACATGACCAGACTGCAACATTGAGCATCTCTACCTTGGTGAGCTTGAGGTTCAACCCACGAGGACTTAGACTCATCCGAAGGAAGTCATACCCAGTCGCTGCTACTGCCGCCATGACGCTGCCAAGCTGCGGGGCAGCGGCATGTACATTGACAGATACAATCTCTTCGCGCTTGAGCGCAATGCCATAGACTGGATGAGGTCGAGGGACATGGACTTGAGTGATGACTCCGTCGTGAATGCGTCCTCCAAACCAGTAGACAACGTCGCGCTTGGCCTGAAGTGGTCCGTGAGAAATGTACACTGCTGTCTTTGGGAATTCATGCAGACTTTCACGGAGGCGTGTCGTCGCACAGGAGCCTCGAAAGGCCAGAGCAAGATGGCACACCGCCGTGGAAACTTCACGAGTGACGACGACGTGAGGTTCAAACGACGCATTGAAGCAAAGCTTGAGGCCGATGAGATCCAAGTCGTGGCGCGTGCTGTCGAGGATTTGACGAAGATGAGCGTGCGGCGTGGCGAGAATGACCACGGATGTCTCTGGAGCGCTCGTTCCAAGCGCAACTCGAGGACATGGCAGCGTTTGGTGGAAGATATCGAAAGTAGGAAGGCGAGTAAACAAGTGAATCGCCTCGTTCTGTGGCAAGACCACACGAGTGAGGTAATCGCCGACACATTTCGAGTGTCCTGGAACGAACGATGACATCTAGAGGAGCGTGAGAAGCAAGGGAGGGAGCGGCGGACTTACTGGGGAGCGAAAGATTGCATCTAGATGAGCTGCGTCGCATTGAAGTGCAATGTACAAGACGCGACAAGCTTCGTCGTGGGATTGACGAGTCGGTTGCAACGACGGAGTCGACAGAGGTGGTAAAGCGACCGTGTACTGAAGACCAAGGAGCGTGCAGGATGCATTCTGCGTGTAGAGCTGACAGAAGAGCTCGACGAGGAGACCGAACTCATCGGACGTCGAGTCTGTCGTCATGGCAACGACATGAACGTTGTCCATGGACAACGTCTCGCAGTCTTCACTCGACTTGCCGTAGCAGAAGAGCGCATGCCAGTACGGAGCGGGAAGAGTCGGTACGAACGGCGTGAAGGAGAGCTCGCGATGGTAGAGAGGTTCGTGGAGATGGTTGGCCTTGAGGATGCTCTGCTCAATGAGTAGTCTTCGCTCGTTCTCCTTGTCGTGGTCGGGTTCTTGTCTTTGCTTCGGCAGAACGGGCTTCGAAATGGCTTCTTGCTTCACAGACTTGTCAGCATTCGCCGCCGCGGCAGTCGTGGCAAGCGGCGTCTTTGGTGTCTTTGCTTTGATGAGAGGTCCTGGCGGCGGTGTGGCGACAAATGGAGGCTCTTCGTTCTCATCGAGGGCAAACGGGTTTGGAGCGCCAAAGGACAGGACTTGGCATTGCTCCAGCGTGCTTTCGAGGTGGATGACTGGCGTCTCGCTCGCTGGAAAGATGAACTCAAGCTCACGCTCCTGCCGCTCCACCACAGCCTTCCACTGCTTCATGAGCTCACGCTCTTGAGCTTCAGATGGGTCGAGAGGAATGTCGTCGTCGGCATTGTCGTCGTCATTAGAATCCGAGCATTCTCGAGCCAAGGTGGCACCAGCAGCGTGGCAAGTGCGTTCCTTCAACAGCCGTCTCGTACTCTCCCATTCGTCGTCCGAGGAAGAATCATCTTCACTGTCGGGACTCTTCGCCGTCAGGCCTAGATGACTCGAGGGACACAGAGGAGCTGGCGGCGGTTGGACGTTGACTTGTCCTGGGAAATCGTCGGCTACAGAGTCAACTTCACCAGGAGGCTTTGAATCTGGTGTCAAGGATGTCATTGACACTACTGGAGTCGGTGCGCGAGTAGCTTGGGTGTTGTCCTTCTCGATTGTTGGGAGCGGTGTGAACGTGTTGTCGTCGTAGTTGCTGCGGTGAGCTGCTCGAGCTTGAAATGCGTGGTCAAGCTGTGCGAGGCAGTCGTCGCCTTTCGCGTTGTAGACGCTCGAGTCAAATGCAATCGCATCGCTTTCATCCACAGTGTTGGCAGGATCTTCCAGGTAGGCTAATACCCATTGCATCTCGCTCAAGTCGTCGGCTGCTGTTGCAACGAGTGGTATGTCCAGCAATAGACGATCGACATCTCCTTCAGACAAGGAGAGTTCCAACACTGGCACATTCAGCGTCTCATCGGCATGTTTCTTTGTAGAGTATCTTTCTGCGATGCATTCGCCGAGGCCATCATCGTCGTGCTGGTCGTAGTCTTCCTCTGCACATTCGTCTTGCTCGCACAGCCGCTGGTACTCGACCTCACAGACTTGCGGGGAAATATCACCAAGTGCCAGCTTGCGTTGCTTAGGCAGTCGCATTGTCAGCATCGATGCAGCAGCGTCAAAGTCATACGCGCATTCAAACACACATTGCCGCAAGAGGTCGTCGTCGCGCTCCGTCCACGTCATACCTTCCGATTGTGTCCTTTCGGCGGAAAATTGGATCTTTAAATCAGCCAATCAGCGTGAGGCTATTGAAAGTTCGATTTTGAGTCGTACTTTATCAGGCTCCCTCATTATCCGGATGAAAAGATTCTGACTTTGGGACGATCCATCACAGTCGTCGCCTCCAGTCCGCAACGTGGGGACCTTCGTCGCCTCTTCTTCTAGAGCCTTCCGACAGCGTCTATCAAGCAGATGAGTTCCGTATATACTCCATAGTCGTCTACATTCACATGGTGAAGCTTGGATCGCTCTGTACGACATCGCTCAAGCTACAAGAATGAGAAGGTACAGTACCATCTCAAGCTTGTGGAGTTGCAAGGGGAGAGTTCCAGAGCTGTCGGTTGGCAATCAGAGATAAAGCGTGGGACTGCCTTCAAGGCGACGAAAGAGTAAAGCACATGCACACGCGACGGAGACGAGCGGGATTTGTGTGGGATGTGCCGTTTGGATCCGATCGTGACATCATCGCACTGCAGTTGTCGTCATGGGGCAGTGATTAGCTGAAATTTGGCCATTCAAAAGGGCGAGGGCAGATGTTTTGTGGGGGTTGTGGCAAGGATACTTTATCCGGATAAAAAATCCGTCGGGACAACGTAAGGAAGGCTCATTTCTTCATTTGCGCGACGCAAAAACAATCCAAGCATGCTGAGCAGTCAACGAGTCGTGACCCAAGCGCTCCAACGCAACCAAATCCGCTTTGCGAGTACGATCAAGAAGATCCACGCACGTGAAATCATCGACAGTCGTGGCAACCCCACGGTTGAAGTGGATTTGACCACCGAACAAGGCTTGTTCCGCGCGAGTGTCCCTTCTGGTGCCTCCACGGGTATCCACGAAGCGGTCGAATTGCGCGACGGCGGCAAGCGATTTTTGGGCAAGGGTGTTACTCAAGCCGTCAATAATGTCAAGAACATCATCGGCCCAAAGTTGGAAGGCATGGACCCTACCAAGCAAAGCGAAATCGATCACTTGATGAAGGAATTGGACGGCACGGAAAACAAGGGTAACTTGGGCGCCAATGCTATCTTGGGTGTCTCGCTTGCTGTCGCCAAGGCCGGTGCTCGCGCCAAGAACGTGCCTCTTTTCCAACATTTTGCTGATCTTTTGGGCAACGACAAGCTCGTGTTGCCTGTCCCTTCTTTCAACGTCATCAACGGTGGCTCCCATGCTGGCAACCAACTTGCTTTCCAAGAATTCATGATTTTGCCAACCGGTGCTGAATCGTTCTCGGAATCGATGGTGATGGGCTGCGAAGTCTACCACCACTTGAAGAATGTAATCAAGAAGAAGTATGGCCAAGATGCCACGAACGTCGGTGACGAAGGTGGTTTTGCCCCCAACATTCAATCGAACCGTGAAGGTGTTGAATTGCTCATGGAAGCCATTGAAAAGGCTGGCTACACAGGCAAGATTGGCATCGGCATGGATGTCGCCTCGTCTGAATTCTACACTGAAGACAAGCGCTACGACTTGAACTTCAAGAACGCTGGCAGCAAGGAACCTGCTTTGACTGGCGACCAATTGGGCCAATTGTACAAGGACTTGGCCAAGGAATTCCCCATCATTTCCATCGAAGATCCTTTCGACCAAGATGACTGGGAACACTACAGCGCCTTCACTGCTGCCATCGGCCAAAATGTTCAAGTTGTCGGTGACGATTTGCTCTGCACGAACCCCAAGCGAATCGCCAAGGCCGTCGACTTGAAGGCATGCAATGCTCTTCTCCTTAAGGTCAACCAAATCGGCTCCGTGACTGAAAGTGTCCAAGCCGTCAAGGATGCCAAGGCTGCTGGCTGGGGTGTCATGACAAGCCACCGCAGTGGTGAAACCGAAGACTCGTACATTGCCGACTTGGCTGTGGGTCTCAGCACTGGTCAAATCAAGACCGGTGCTCCTTGCCGCTCGGAACGCTTGGCCAAGTACAACCAATTGCTTCGAATTGAGGAAACCCTCGGCCGCAGCGCCGTGTACGCTGGCAAGAACTTCCGAAACCCACACAAGGCGTAAATATATTCTCGTGTTGAATGATAAAAGCTTTTGGTCGCGACAATCTTTCAAGACACAAAAGGATGCGTTCGTTTGTTGGACACATCATGGATGATTCGTGAAACGCGTGGGGTGGATAACTCTCGAGAGGATTCTTGTGGTCTTCCAAGACATCCATCTGGTACACATCGGGTGGACATGCTGCCATGTGTCCATGGAAGAATCTCAAAGGGAATGGCCAATCATCCGGATAATATATTATCCGGATGACTCTAGTATGTGCGATAGATGGTATCCGGAGGGCCCGATCTTTTTCGAAAAGTCAGTGTAGGAAATTCGAAAAAAGGCGCGCAATGACCGAGAAGCAGCTACCGCCACCTGGAACGAAGCCCCTCATGATCTCCATGCGGGAGATGGACACACTTGGGTTAAAGACAGGTCCAGGCTTGAAAGACACGATTGACTACAAGGTTTTTGACAAACAAACCATCTTGGACGAAATTGCCAAAGTTGGATTCATGTGTCCTTTCCACGAGCATCGCGCCGAAATTGCTAAACTTGAGGTCCCAGAACTGCTCTTGGTTGCCGATCGTGACGAGTTGTATGGTGAGAATTGGCTCCTTTGTGTTCGACAAGAGGGATACCAGGCTCAAATGGCAATTATTACTCAGAGGCAACAAGCGCTTGAAGCTGCAGAAGCCGACAGCAAGAACGAAACGAAAGAGGAAGACGAGATGCTCAACATTGTATATGAAGATAAACCTATCATTGCACGACCATGGGAGTCGTCCACATCTGAAGATACACATGAAACAGTACGAATGCTTACAATACACCAGTCCAGACCACTGATCACGATGACAGTGACACGACATGCTAAGGAGTTCAATGCAGACTACAAATTCAGTGACCGTGATGCAGATCAGTGCTTTGTCGAGTGCCGCCAACACAAGGATCCGAATTACGACCTCACACGGACGGAACAAGACGTGGGACTACAAGGAATTCCTGACTTGATTGACAATGCGACTCAAACGTCTTGGTTCCGAGCTGTAAACTCTGCACTTCAATATGAGCCGATTAAGTTTGCCAACGATCTACGAGAACGTGAGATGCAATCAACGCGCATGCAAAATTTTTTGGCTACTGTGCTGCCTCTTATGGAAGAAGCATTACAGCAAAACGAAACACTCGACATCTTCTTGGATCCTCTTGCTATTCTGGCTGAAGAAGAGATGGCTGCAGGTGGCCAGCACAAGAGTGAAAGCAACATTAAAGAACTCCGCACTTTCACCGACTTGATTTACTCGAAGAACAAAACTCTTCCATCCATCGACTGGCATCCCAAAAAAAGTGGCATCGTGGCTGTGGCAGCCGCAACTAATTCGTCATTCTCCAAGCGAGCTGATGCCACAGACAAGGTAGGTTGGAATTCGGACCTCTTAGCTAGCTGATTATCTAGGTTGACGGCTCTTACGTCCTAATGTGGAATTTTGCTGATTTGATACATCCACAATTGATGATGGAGGCTCCTCAAGATGTCATGGCTGTGCGTTTTAACCCAACTCAACCAGGGATCGTAGCCGCCGGCCTCTTCAATGGCCAAGTTTGTGTATGGGATATTTCCAAAGCGGAGGGTCAAGTGGCAAAGAAGAAAACAAAATCAAGCGGACATCGTCGCACTGCAGACTCATCCAAAGACGAGCCACAAAAAGCCATGCCTCCTGTGAAGCCAATTTACATATCATACATTGATCTTAGCCATCGTCGACCAGTCGCTGACTTGCAGTGGCTTCCACCTGGACTTGAAATCAACAACAGAGGCCACTTAACTCCATCACAAGACCAATTAACTCATCAATTCATCACAATTGCTGGTGATGGTCAAGTATGCTTTTGGGATTTGCGATTCAAAGACCCCAAATACCGAATGCTGAACCACGGCCGCATCAAGCAAGACAAGACACTGCAAAAGGCTACAAAAGGTACATCCACTCTATCGAATTGTGCGGCGGGCTGATCAAAAGTACATTGTCATAGATGGCAAGGAAATTCCACCAGAAGTGCTCTTCACCCCTTTATACTCCATTACGTTGACCAAAGTCGACGGCGCTGGTGAACTGGGATTGAAATGCATCACGATCGAGCGAACAAAAGATGATCAGCCTTCAAGTCGATTCTTTTGTGGGACTGAAGAGGGTGAGCTCATGTTGGCTGACTGGAGGCCTCGAGCTTCAAAGGATGATGATAACAGTTCCTCCAACAACAACGAAGACAGCGTCGAGTATGTCCAATGGGCATGTCATGACCATTTCCGCACGACGACCAGTTTGAGTCGATCCCCCTTCTTTCCGTACATAATGCTCACCGTGAGCGAGTCCAACTTCCACATTTGGAATGTCAATCATTCTGGCCCCCCATCGACGAACACCCCCATCTTCATCTCCCCGTTCTCGTTAGCACCACTAACATGCGGCTGCTTTTCTCCCACACGTCCTGGGGTAATCTATATTGGCAAAGCCGACGGTGTACTCGAAGTTTGGGATCTCCTTGATCAATCACACCGGCCATCCTTCTCATCCAGCATCGCAGCTTGCTCACTTACCACTCTTGAGTTTCGTCCAGCTGGCCCTGTCAACACAACTCAAGCTGCAACGTCATCAGCCACAACTTCGGCAGCAACGTCTGGGCCTGGTGTCAAACCTAACAACAACGCGGTGACGACAAACGTACCTTTACAACAAGCCCCCAAACAGCAACTCCTTGCTGTTGGTGATATCAACGGCAACTTACACATCCTTGAAGTTCCTCGAACACTCTCCAGAGGCTCCACCGGCGAACGAGGAGTGATTGAAAGCTATTTCAAGCGAGAGATCGTTCGAGTCAAAGCTGTGATCGAGTATGCAGACGCAGCTGCCCGAGCCATGAATATGGCTCTCAATGGACAAGCACCACCTCCGACGACGACAGCCGCCACATCAACCAAGCCTGCCAATAACAATGCAGAGGATGATCTCTTCCTCAAGTTGGAGAAAGAGTTCAAGGTCGAGCTGAGCATTGATGACCATTACATCGAACAGCTCCTCCACAAAGCTGCATAGACTGACCGGCCTTTGAATAAAGAGTGTCGCTGAGGAATTTCACACTGTTCACTTGTCTATGGTCTTGTCATCCGGATCCATTATCCGAAAACAACTTGGCTTTCCCGCGGTGGAGAGGAGTGAGATGACCATCGTGTACTCGCAGTACGAGTCGGAGAATGAGCTGGGCGATCTCATGGCTCTCTTTGAGAAGGACTTGTCAGAGCCATACTCCATGTACACATATCGGTATTTCTTGTACTCATGGCCAGAATTGTGCATCTTGGCGCGGAGTCAAGGAGTGGTCGTGGGTGCGATTGTGTGCCGCCTTGAGAAGAGTCCAGGCGTCCTGAAAGGTTACATTGCCATGTTGGCCGTCGAGAAGAAGTTCCGCAAGCATGGCATCGGATCTAGCCTTGTGAAGAAAGCGATTGATCAAATGATTCAACTCGAGTGCGACGAAGTGGTGCTGGAGACGGAAGTCACAAACATTGCCGCGATCCGGCTGTATGAAAACCTCGGCTTCGTCAAGGACGAACGATTGCTCAAGTACTACTTGAATGGCGTCGACGCATTTCGATTAAAACTATGGATGCACTAAGTCTACATAACAAAGTGCAGTGTCGTCTTGTTCTCGCTCCACTGCAGCACTTGGAGCTGCTCGTATTGCTCGATGCACTGCTTGAGCTGGACTTCCGTGTAGCCTTTTCGCAGCACGAGCGGTTCAATCTCACTGTACTTGACGCTGTTTTCATTGCGCTCGCGTGAATAGTCCAAAATGAGCCGATAGATTTTGGAACTTGGATCGGTTGATCCACCCTACAAACGGCAAGCATCACATGTCATGCTCGTCTACCGTACCTTGTAACGCGATGGTCCACTTGTTTCATCTGACTCGTGCAACGATGCCTTGGACACATACACCAGACGGATTGCCTCATCAACATCGGCGGTGCTGACCTAACCAAGCATTCCATGAGCTCCCCATCAAGAACGAACGAGTACTGTGTGGGAGAAACGTAGCCGAGCTAATGCTTGAGATAGTCGTAGAATACTCAACAATTGACGAGCTGTCATGGCAGTCTGAGCATCGTTGGAGGAATCCTGTTGCTGCCGCAACGTCACGTAGGCTTCGACGATATAACTGCACAAAGTCTCAGGGATAGCTGGAACATACTGCTTGGCAACTGCGACAAAGTACCGCAGGACGTCTGGTCGAACGGGCTCAAAGGCCATGTCAGGGTTTTTACTACAGGAATATTCACGGTCCTTGGCCATTTCGGCGATTATCAACTTACCAAAAGCGATGGACATAAGTCACATGGCGGGCCAATGCTTCATCTTTGTCATATTGTGCAGTGTCGAGGATCAAGAAGAGTAAATCAAAGCGAGAGAGCAATGCATTGGGCAAATTGATGTTTTGCGATGCTGTGAGCTTCTTGTTGTAGCGGCCGTAGATGGGATTTGCCGCCGCGAGGACAGACGATCGCGCATTAAGTGTCGTCGTGATACCAGCCTTGGCAATGCTGACAGTTTGTTGTTCCATGACCTATTCGGCAAAAGATCAGTCATATTCAATGAAGGCGTTGTACTTCGTGGATAGCAGTACGATCGCCTTCTTCCATTTTGTCGAATTCGTCAATGCAGCAAATACCCATGTCCGCCAAGACTAGCGCGCCGCCTTCGAGGGTCATTTCCTTCGTCATTTGATCCCGCACGACGGCGGCAGTGAGACCGACACCACTGCTACCTTTGCCAGTTGTGTAGATTCCACGAGGACTAATGGTTGCAATATGTTTGAGCAATTGGCTCTTGGCGACACCTGGATCGCCCATGAGCAGCACGTTGATATCGCCACGGATCTTCATGCCTTCATCCATTCGTTTAGTTACACCTCCAATCATGAGCAACAAGAGAGCTTTCTTGATGTCTTCGTGGCCGTAGATTTCCGGTGCAATCGACTGTGCGAGCATTGAGTACAGGTTCGGCGACTCTTGGAGCCGCAAGACTTCATTTTCCATTTCTTCTGACACATCCATGGCACTGTACCGCTTCTTGTGATTGACGACATGCGTAGCTTCCAAGTAAGTCTCGGTAATCAAACCGACTTGCATTTGACGTTGGGCGTTGTACGGCAGCGGCAAGAAGATACCGCAAATAGTAACGACTGCACCGGGTTCGCATGTCCGAGTCAGTTCTCCTCGAAGATACACCGTCAGCGTGCGAGGAATATGGCCCATGGGCACTTGGTCAGGCAGTTCCTACGTCGAAAAACTCTCAATCAAGTCAATTCTTCGGATGGAATACCTGGAACTTGACTTCTTGGAACTTTTGAAACTTGGACGCCTTGGTTTGCATGAGCAATCGTCCGTTCGTGCGATTTGTAGTGCATTTTTCACTTGGACACTGCATGAGCGGATTGAAGTTTCGTGACTTGACTTCCTGGTACACTTCGAACGAGCAGGTTTCGCATGTATATGTTGCAACGACAACAAGCGGCTTGACGTTGGAAACACGAGTGACCATGCCTTTAATACGCACAAGACTTCCAACTTTGGACGCTTTGACGTCGCGGATCGGTACGGGCTTCGTCTTGACGGTTGGAATCAACCTAAATAACGAGATAAGAGGCTTGATTCACAAGAAGACCGACTGAAGTTCAAATCGACGCATGAGCGCTGGTGGGAACACCGTACGAATGTCCACATGCTGGTCTGAATCAGTGGCTGCTTCTTGTACGCGATGCAGTCGAAGTACGTCCAATACGTCATGGGCTTCATTGATGTCACGAGACGGTGGAGGCAAGATCTCATCGACTGCATCGGAAAAAAGCGTCACGTAGCGTCTTGAATTCCGCATGATATTGCGCACAAATCCTTCGTCATTGTCAAACTACACACATGAAGCATTACATTGTGACTTGCTATGACAAATGTACCGCCAAGACATCATCAAGCGAGATAGAAATGGTGGTTCGCTGACGATCGGCAATTTCTTGCTATAATTGCATACATTACGTCTAGGTGGATCTAAACGCTCCACATACCAGCATGTCGACATATTTGCTCGTGTTTGACAGCGCGCAGACAAAGTTGCGCAAAAAGTTGAGGCACTTTTCTATTCCCAATGTAAACTTCGCATCTCTCTGCGCTCTCAAGCATACCTTTCTCTTCGTTGTAGTTAGGATATCCTGTAACAGATGGAGCAGCGGTCTGCGGCGTAGCGCTCGGCTGGGAGCTCGGCTGGCGGTTGAACGCCGACGTGTACTGTCCAGGATTCGTGTTCATGTTGCGGCGTTTTATTTCCCGCCAAGCAATCCGGATAATGAGCTAATTAACCGGTTTGCTCTAAATTTTGGTCGAAACTCATGTCACCTGCTAAAAATCCAATAAATAATCGAATATTTCAATTTATTCCCTGATTTTCTTAAATTGTTTACTTTTAATCAATGTTTTAATTTCAAAGTTCATTTAATGTGTGCATATATATTTGAAAATTGGTTCTTAGCTAATTATGACGTGGCGACCTGGGGAACCAGTCTTGGCTTGGTCTGATGATGCCAAGGAACGTGACATCCTTGTCGCCATGGCCGTTGGGATATGGCGTATGCAAGCTTGTGCCCATCACCTCGATTGCTGTAGCCGTGGTGTTTCATTCACTTTGAAATTTGACTCGTCTCCGATGACCATCTCTGGGTTTCCACCATCGTTCAGTCGACCACAGTGGACGCCAACACAAGAACAACACATGCATCAGCTCGCTGCGGAGTCGCTGAATCAGTTTATTGACGAGTGTAACCTCACAAGCGGAGCATGGGCGCTGCATGGCTTTAACTCTCAAGTGCCTATCCTCACACGAAACTACGCTCCCCGCGCGTTTGCGAGCTCGCTTCAAATTGCAGGCACGATCGACGAAGTGGCGCATATCTTCAAACGAATCCAGCCTTTTCAACCCTTCCTTGCGAAAGAGTCGACCTGCATTGGCTATTTGGATACCAAGTCCGGCAACCATCACGTGGCAATTCAATGGATGCTCCTCGACACGCCGCCTTTGATGAAATCCCGCGACGCTTGTATCTTGGATGTACGAACCGCCCCCATTTGATCTTCCTCATAATTTCTGCGTGGTGTAGACTCGCAACGTCTTTGTACGTGATGGAAAACGTGGTTATGCGTGCCTCTTCCAGTCGATCTCTATCCCCGAATGTCCAAAACTTGATGTGTCCCACAACTATGTGCGAGCGACGATCGAGCAGTCTGGCTATGTCTTCACGGAAATCTCGCCTGGCCTTATCAACGTCGTGCATTCGTTGTACATTGACTTCAAAGGGCAATACCCATCTTGCATGGCGCAGCATTACATGAAGAAACGAGTAGCGACGATCAAGTCGATGGAAGTGTACATCCGACAAGTGCGCATTCAGGACGCGGCATTGTTGTATCCAGTCCAGCCTCAAAAACAATGTCCAAGCTGCCGCAAGGTATTTGGACTCCTCGAACGCACCAAATTATGCTCCGCGTGCGATGAATACGTGTGTGGCGAATGTTGCACAAGTGGTCTTATTCAAGGCAAGAAAGTCGTCCCGCTCTGTATTCCATGCGTGTTGATCTCAACTTGCAAGCAATCATCCTCCTCGTTGGGCTTTCTTCGCGCTCAAATCCAGCGCAACATTTCAAATGTGGACTATCCTGACGACGACACCGACTGCAAGAGTATTGACCGAGGAGTACTCCAAACGCTCGCAGCGCAAATCATTCGTCGGTCCAACTTGAGCCTCCTGCGGTCGTTGGAGGAAACCCAAGCATTGCCAGATGACAATGAATTTGACAATCCCGCTTTCGAGCCACCGATTCGTGCGCGTCCGCGTGGTCGAACTGTAACCACAAGCGGCATTTGGGAAGACGCTATCTACAAGTTCCACAACAACTTGGAGCGCTTCAAGAACCAAAGGACTCTTCGAACCATCTGAAGACTGTTGACCCCTTTCGATGTATTGTATGCTTGGATGTGCGTGGTAGCTAGTGAATTGAAAAATGAATTGAAGGTGCCGTCGGAAGTGCCTTCTCGATAGGATAGAATAGATTTGAAGTCCGGTAATTATCCGGATTATTGCTTTTTGAAAATACATACTTAATTCAAGTCAAAAGTTCGCGCCTTTTTTGAGATCTTCCAGTTTTTCTTTTTCCAGCAAATCATCACATCGACCACACCAATGGAAGAGACACGCACGATGGACGAGAAAGTACAAGGTGATTCTGCATACGAAAGCGCAGTCGCTGGCACGACACGAAACAGCAGTGAGGATCAGACAGAAGTTGATGAATGTGATCAGCCAAAGACCAGTGCCTTAACAGGACATTTGAACGAATGGACCCCCGCAAAGACGGAGGAAAAGAC
This sequence comes from Aphanomyces cochlioides, assembly GCA_019828595.1. NCBI lineage: Eukaryota > Oomycota > Saprolegniomycetes > Saprolegniales > Verrucalvaceae > Aphanomyces > Aphanomyces cochlioides. Next base: position 807,300 of record JAHQRK010000004.1, read on the forward strand.
AGATCCATTGTGTGTCGAAAACGGGGCATCTGCTGAATGCGACGCATCGTCAGCCTCAAATAAGACATTGACAACACCTCAAGTAAGAACTTGAACGAGAAAAGATGTAATGTGCATTAGGTCAATGATCAAACTACGACAAAAGACGTCTACGACCGCAATCGAGAAAGTGCATCTTCGTGCCGTGGTGGAGAAACTCAAGAGAACACTATGCTACGCGAGAATGCTTTGAAAACACTTCATCGAAATGAGGAAGAGTCCTGTGAATCCACATGTCGTGGTCTGTTAGAAGCTTTGACCGAAAAGATTATTCGTAATGTGGAACACTCCAAAGAGTCTGAAGGAGTGTCCAACCTTGTCATCATGCAATCGCCTGGCCCAAGAATTAGTTCGCAACATTATGAAGTACAACAAAACCAACACCTTGATGGCACAATGAAAACGGCCTCATGTGCACCAAGACTGCACTGCATCACATTTAGCTCACCGGTAATACTTCCTGTTGCTTGATATCAGAATATCGTTTTGTTAGAACGTCATCAATACTAAAGATAACTCGAATAAATCTCCATATCAAGAAGCTTACGGCACACCTCGAGCCAAATGTATTATGCTCTCCAATAGGCGTCCTGCGACACCTGGACATTGTCTACGTCAATCACGAAATTCCTCAGCCTGTCAAACACCACAAAACGCGAGCGCCAATGTCGTCGCCTCGAGTGTCCATTCAAGCCACAAGATAAAAGCAGCGAACGCGACAAACTCAAGCTCATTCACCATATTTACTGAGAGCGGCGATGGCAAATTCTACACACCGAGTCCTCGGGGCAAATTTCCAAGAAAATCGCGCAACTCGACTGGAAAATCAAGGCAGAAGCGTATTTTTTCCGAAGCTGACAAGGAAAACATCAGCCCCAATTCCACGCCAAAATCCAAGAATCGTTGCAGCATCCACGAGGACAAGCGAGCGCGCATGATGATGTGACACTTGATCCGCATTGATCGCGTACTGTAATGGTACAAGTGATGATGGCTCATCCAACGCTTGCAAAATTGCAATTCTCGTCAATACATGTTGCTTGCTGTTTCTTGGTAGGCAATTCTCTCAACCATTCACGGCGTTTCTGCTTGGGGGATCTATCTTGCGCCAGGTCGACCATTGTGAGAAATGCAAAATATGCTGAATTCCCCGAGATGTTTCCATGTTGGGCGGACGTAAACATCCGGATACAGATCCGTCTCGTAAATGATTGGCCAATGAAACGCCAGAATATCCGGATACAGGGCAGTTGCAAGATTTGATGTGGGAAATAGTGTAATTCTTCCATCAGCCAAGGAGCACATGAACTTCCTCAAGAAGCCGGACAAGCTCATGCCGCTCGACAGTTGGCTCTTTGGAGACGACATTGACAACAAGAAGCAACCTCCAAACCAAGTTCGATCTGCGCCGACGTCTCGATCGATTTCTCCCTCGCAAAAGGTCAATGGCCAATCGGCAGTGTTGATGCTCAATCCGAAATTCGTCGCCGCGGCAAACAAGTTGCAAGATACATACAAGAAGATGAGTCACAAAGCACTCAATGCGCAATATCCCATGCCTATCAGCAAGCGCTTCCGTAAGCTTCTCAAGGCACGAGAACGCAAAGACAAAGCGACTGACCAATTCCTCCTCTCACCTCGATCATACACACGTTTGCGGTCGTACACCCCCGCTTCATTGCCAGAAATCGTCAAAGATCCCAAGAAACTTCCCTACTTGCTCTCCTTTCTCAGCGAGACTCAGACGCTCGAAGGCAAGACAAACTATCACCAAGTACTGCTATTTCTGATCGAATTGGAGCAACAACGAGATGTCGCGGCTCGCGATGTCCAGCGCGCTCAACTGCTCAAGCTCTTCAACAAATACTTCTCCAAGACGTCTGAATTCAACATCTCAAGTACGCTCGAACTGACAGACGAACTGGAGCAGCTTGTGCTCGCGAGCATTCAAAATGACGACGTTGGGTGGCTCGGCTTTCGACCCATACAGAAGCTTGCCTTCAAGCGGCTTGCGCGCGAAGAATTCCCACGTTTCCTCAAAAGCAACGAGTATTTGAAGATGATGATGGAAGTCGAACAGAACGCTGTGTTTGTCCCGATGGACCGCTTCCTCACGCATCCACGAGCAGCACATTACTTTCTCCTCTTCCTCATGCAACAACGACAACATTTCGAGCTCTACGTCTGGCTGCACGTTGAATACGTCATCAAACCTGCAGCCGAAGCTTCATCTGACGCGCTCTTTTGGTCACTCGTCACTGATCTCGCACAGAAAGCGTCTGTTGACTCAGCAGCAATTCAAGATTCCACCAAGGCCGCTCTCCAAGCTGCCATTACCGCTGCCGACATGAACGCTGCATTAGCCGCTCTCAAAACAGCCCAGCAAGAAATCGTGCTGCTCCTCTCTGCGTCATGGTACGAACGCTTTGTAAAGAGCCAGTTGTACATCCTGGCACTCAACGACCGCTCGTCGAAGAAGCTCCTTGACAGCGACAGCGACACAGACGACCAACCATCCTACTCAGAGTATGACACGGAAGCGTCGATTCCTCTCTCATCGCTGGTCCATCATGAAGAAGAAAGCGACGATTCAGACGACGACGATGACAATTATGCTTCGGATAGACTTGACTTGGAGAGCATCATTCGAAGCACGAACCTTCCCACTGGTCTTCAAGTGCACTATCGACCCAACTATGCCGTCACAGGCCACACTCTGTCGGATCTTGAAGCGACAAATGGCGTCGATGCGATTCTTCTCTTCAAGACGAGTCTCGAGCGCTCCAGCGGTCTGGAAGTCTCCTACGTCCGACGGACTAAAGATGCTCCGCCTGCTACTCCTGACGGCCAGCGCAAAATTCAGGAGCTCGCGAAACGTATTCAGCCCTTCTTGGTGCCCAACGGCAACACTACGACCGACACCCCGCGCCAGCCTGCAATCTTTCCATTCCTCGTTCTCCAAAATGGTCACGACGACAACTTGTACGGTGTGACTTACGTCATCTCATGCCCGATGGACTCTGGCTACGGTGTTCAAGGCATGTGCGTTCTGTCAACCTACCCACTCATCGACAGTTTGCGCCATCTTGTGAAGAGCCATCGTCTGCGCCACGGTCCTGAGAACTGCATGCTCCCTGACGCCGCACGCGAGCTATACGTCGCGGAGAAACCCCCTGTCGTCGGCATCGCTGAAGAATTTGTGCTTCCTCGGACCTTGCGCTTCTTGGATTTGCCAACGCCACCACTGCGGTTGGATTTTTCCCTGGATGAGTTCTTTGGACGTCTCAGTACCGCCGCGGCTCTTGAAGTCCTTGCAAATGCCCTCTTGGAACACAGCATCATCTTCGTGAGCTCCAGCTACACAGCCCTCACGACTTGCGCCGAAGCAGTTCGGGCACTCCTGAATCCGTTCTCGTGGTGTCATATCTACATCCCGCTCTTGCCGAAAGCATTGCTCTCCTACCTTCAATGTCCAACGCCAATTCTCGTCGGCGTCCATCAAGCTACAACAACTCGAGACGATCTTCCAATCCCGTCCGATGCAGCCGCAGCTGTGGTCGTTGATTTAGATCGCGGCACACTCGAGTACCTCGGCGCACGACGAGTTGTATGGGGCGACATGGGATTAAACGATCCATCCGACTTGCATATTCGTGTCGTGGACGCCTTTCATGACGCCAAAGCCAAACTCGATGCGATCAATCCATGGTCACTCAAGGCAAGCGACGGCGTAGAAGACATTGCAACGGGTGTTCCCTCCGCCAAAAGCCGTCGTGCGATCTGCCACGAGCTTGTCAGTTCGCTCTTGATCAACCACAACGCAGCAGCTCTCGTTGTTGGGGACGCGCACGAATCGGTCATCATGTTTGACGAGAAGAAATTCACATCCCTCCGACCGCCACATGAAACACCGTTCCTTGAGTGCTTAGTGCGGACGCAGAGTTTCTCGGAGATCATCAGCACGCACCGCGTGGACGTCCAATTTGCCGACGAAGCCATTTAGATCGTAGAGATACGCAAGGTGTGTGTCAATCTTGTCCATAAATTAATTTTATTGGCTAAAATGGAAAATTAGAAACCATTTGATTGGTCAATTGATGAACTTGAAGCAATTTGATTGGCTGAAAATCAGAAATAGAGGAATTTGATTGGCTGAAAGTATCAATACGACAAAGTTGAGTCTGTCATTGTGGAAATTGCGTCGACAAGAATGCACCGAGTGCTCTTGCGCGCAAAGTCCGTGCGCTTCCACAGCACCAAGGCGACAAGCGCTGAAGCAAAGAAGCCATCGAGGTCCTTGTGGCCAACAGCAATTGGATCTGCTGTTGCGGCTTACGTCGCCTTTGAGGCTTGGAAGCGATGGGATGACGATGAGAAGAACCCCGCCCGAGTGTTTCATCGCCTCCCAGGGGAAAAGACAGAAGAGGAGAAGAAGCTCGCGTCTGAGCCACAGGTATGCTTCATGCACGAACGATTGCTTTACGCATGGAATGATGCAGATGTTTTTGCTCCACTTGGTATCGTACCGCACAATTTCACGTCTATGGGGAGCTGTCAACGAAATTGAATTGTAAGTTTTGCCTTGAGTCCTTGGCTGATATCTTGCAACAGACCGACGTTTCTGCGTGAACCTATCTACAATGCATGGACCAAAGCATTCGACTGCAAACTTGACGAAATGAAGTACCCTCTCGAACACTACAAGAACTTGAGTGAGTTCTTCTCTCGTCCACTCAAGGTATCACAACAACTTGTTTTCTCATCGATCAATGTGCGTCTTAGGATGGTATTCGACCGATCAATTGGGATCCTCGTTGCATGAGCAGTCCTGTGGATGGCACGATGGCAACGTATGGTGTCGTAGACTTCACGGACGACATCCCGGTTTTGGAACAAATCAAGGTATGAGCATATTGCATGTCATGGTTCCTTCAACGTATGTTCTAGGGGGTTCGCTACCGCATGGACGAGTTTCTCGGTGCCGTCCCGGACTTTTTCCTAGCTCCTCCATCGCCAGGCAAAAAGTAAGCAATCGGCTCCGTCATGTGTCTCAAATGGCTTGACAGGCTCTTTCACTGTGTCATCTATTTGGCCCCGGGTGACTACCATCGGATACATTCGCCCATCGATTGGAGTATGGGCGAGCGTCGTCACTTTCCTGGTGATTTGTGGCCCGTGAACAAAATCGCTGTCACTTCTGTCCCAAGTTTGTTTACTTGGAATGAGCGTGTGGTATTATTCTGGAAATGAGTTGTCGGTCTAATCTTGTCGCCATAGGCTCTCTTGGGACGATGGAAGCATGGTTTCTTCTCGATGTCTCTCGTTGGTGCGACGAATGTGGGCTCGATGACTTTGGATGTTGAGCCGGTATGTCTTCCATCAAGATTCTCCTTGATAAGTTTGTCATGCTCTCAGGACTTCGCCACAAACAAGGCGCTTGATTTCTACTTGACCAAGGAATGGGGAAGTTGTGACACAAAGAAGTACGAGTCGCAGCAGCTCGTGACTCGTGGCGACCAAGTCGCGCAGTTCAAAGTACGTCCCTCCACGTCGCAACTCTAGATTGAATGCATTGGCGCAGCTTGGATCCACCGTTGTCCTCGTGTTTGAAGCACCTGAAGATTTCAAGTTCACCGCCGAACCCGGTGACAAGGTAAAACCTCGATGATTGCCAGCCAAGTATTGAGCAGTCTCTTCCTTGTAGGTTCGGTATGGCGCATCCATCGGCCACTTTGAGCGAGCTGCGGATGCCGATGGATCTTCGTCGACGTTTCCTAGCACCTCTGAAATGATTCGCCTTGCCAATCAAGGTAGCGACGAGAAGACGTCGTACTTGGGCGAAATCTCCCGCTCGATTAGCCAAGCTTTCTTTGGCCCTCGCAAAGCCTCCGCCGATCTCCAGGCTGAGAAGAGCGAGCCAATTGCGAAGGAAACCAAGTAACCTTCTCATTGCCTCGTGGCTGGCTCGATGAATATGGAGAAACTTCCTCTAATTTCTTATATTAAATATAAGAGACTTTTTCAAACCTCAGCAATTCTTCAGCCGACAACATGCGACGGCAGGTCCAACTCGTCGCGGTAGTCGCTGTTTGTGCGCTCTTCTCTGTCCATGGGGCCTTGCTAAAGGATGCCAAGACACGCCACTTAGATGCCATGTATGCAGACGGAAAAGCCGCCGACGGCTGCGTCTGGAAACGAGTATGGCGAGGAGACACTGCGGATTTGGCCGTGTCGGACGAGTTGCCATTTGTCAAACGCAACGTCAAGATGGAGAAAGGACCGACGTTTGGCATCCAAACTAGTTCAGGAGAGAACGGCACGATTGTATCTGGACGAGCGTCGTTTCCCCTCGATCTTGATTCCTTTCCTACGGCAGGGAAGCTCGTCATGAGTGCGACGTTGCCCAGAGTACATTCATGGATTGAACTGCAACGTGACGAATGTTTTAGGCGCAAGGACTTCGACCGCTGGTCAGGCTTGTCAAAACGAGATCCGACGGCCATCAGGACGAATTAATTGTCATCGAAGGAAGCAGCATGAGCCAGAGCGGACTGGCGTTGCGTTCGTCAGGATTCACCAAGGAATTGCCATGCATCAAAGTACGTCGACACATTCTTTGGCGGTATATCATGGCGTGAATGTCTTCCAGGGTTTATCTCAGGGTTTCCACGAGTACGTCGTCGCTTGGGATGCCTCCTGGGTCCGCTGGTATGTCGATGGCAGTGTGTACGTCGAAACACACGTATCGTCATTCTTCACATCTCCTGACGACGCGGTATCTCTATCCCTCGTGGCGGAAGTGCAAATCGACGCAACGTATTCGCGTCCAAGCGCTCAAATGGACGTCCACGAGCTCCTGCTGTACAAACAAACGTCCGACGCTTGCGTGCCGACGCTGTCCAACCCATCGCTGTGCAACCAGACGTCCAACGAACCCCTCATTCGTATGACAGCATGGCATGCTCATCTCACGTCGTTGTTTCTGTAGCTGCGTTGCGCTCTGGCTCGTTGCTTGGCTCGTTAACTTTGGATGAACTCCATGAATTCATCGACGACGAGCTACCAAAGCTCATGGCTCCTTTTCCCCACCTCTGGCGGAGGGAAATCATCGGGCAGACCATTGAAGACCGACCGATCGTCGCTCTCTGCTTTGGCGTTTGTCATCTCAGCGCTGACGAGACAGTGCCCCAAGCACTCTACACAGGACTGCATCATTCCCGCGAGGTGCGTCTTCATCTTCCTCGCCACGACGAGCTCATTGATATTTGTGTAGCCCATGTCGATGATGAACCTCGTCTTCTTCATCGACCATTTGATCCTCGGGTTGACTGCGCAAAACGCTGCCATCACGCAGCTTCTCCACGCCCGTCAGCTCTGGTTTGTCCTCGTCGTGAATCCCGACGGGTACGTCTACAATGAGCAGACGATCGCGAATTCCGGGACGCTCGCCGAGTCGTTCTCTGGCCAGCGCAAGAATCGCAATGGAGCCAAGTGTCGGTCGGATCCTCAACTCGGCGTCGACTTGAATCGCAATTACGACGTTTGTTTCGACCAAGACAGTGTCGGGAGCAGCAACAAAGGATGCGCCGAGGTACGTCGTCCTTCTCTCATATCAAGACTTGACCATTCTTGATAGGATTACCGCGGCTCGTCGGCATTTTCCGAGCCAGAGACGGTTGCAATCCGCCGCCTCGTGGAGAAAAACGCATTCAGGTATAGACATCTTTGTTTGGTTATCATGACGACGGCGTGCAACGTAGCGCGGCGCTCAACTACCACTCGTTTGGGCAATACTTTAACATTCCATTTGCATGTCAGCCGAAAGGAACGCCAGATACCTTTAGCTCGGACGTCTACACGATGCTCGCGACGGAAATGACATCGTTGAACCATTTCAAGTTTGGCCAGTCTTGGAAAGAAAGCAACTTGTATTCCGTCAACGGAGAAGCGAGGTAGAGCTCGTCTGTCGTGCACTCTGGCTCCATCTGGATGTAGTGACTGGATGTGGAATGCGCATGGAATCTACGCCATGTCCCCCGAGGTAGGCCAAGCCGCCATTGCGAGTCTTAGGAAGGTTTGCTGTCTAGGTCGGGCCAGAGTTTCATTTAAGCACCTTTCGTGGCTTTTGGCCGTCCGACAGCGACAAGATCCACACGATTTGCGAGGAATTACTCCACTCCAACTACGTCCTCGCGGCGTACTCTGGCCCGCTCTACCATGTCGAGATGGAGGTACGCTTGGAAATTGCGCTACAGTTGACGGAATGCCATGGCGATAGCGATGGGAATCAATGGACAAGAATCGAGTTCGCCTTCATCTGCTTGTACCTGCTCTTGTTTCTTGTGGTCTCATCTTGTCGTTTGCTGCGTAGGTGTCGAATCGCGGCCTTCGCCGACCGAAAGGCCTGGAAGCCGTCGCTTCCATCCACATGAATGGCACAGCGAGTGGTCCAGTCGAGACGGTCGATATCCTCAGCGCCTCCGATCCAAACAACGACGTGGTTTCTGTCGTTCTAGCTGTCCCAAATGCCGACACGTTGGCCTACGTTGTCCTCCGCGACGGCTTTTCATGCTACATGTACCGCGTCTGTAAGCTTTCCACGACGTCCGACTGATCTCTCATCGACTACGACTAGCGCTCGGCACGGACCCCAGTGTGTTTCAACTGTGGCAGCCTTTGCTGCAGCCGCAATGCGGTGCTTGCGCCACGTTTGGAGCGCCGTCATCGATCAATCCTGGACTGAATTGTTCGTTGATCGATGCCGTGACTGTTGAGGAGGACCACCCGGTGGAGAAGACATCCAAGACTATGGAATCGCATCAAGATAGCTTGAGAGCAAGCTCCAAGCACAAAGCCCCGATGGATGAAAACAAAGCTCTCCTCTTGATCTCGCTCGTCGTGCTGCTTGGGATGGTCGTCGCTCTCATCGGCATGCGTCATGCCAAGCAGTCCAATTCGTCGGCTGATGATTATGCCATGGTGGCCAAGACTGAGCGCGATGCAGTGGAGGAGGACAACATGCTGCCATTGGATTCGCCAATGGTATCACCAGGTCCCATTCAAGGAATCGACGACGAAGCGAGTCTGCTGCATGGCGATGGATCGGCGTCACAATTACGAGTACGGTCGCCACCGCCGCCCACGCAGTATCCAAGCTCCGAGGAAGTGTAACCTATATATTACGTCATTAATCGGTCTTCTTCACTTCTTTCCTCGCATCGCTCTTGCTGCTGCCTCCATCCAAGTTGAATTTTCCTTCAGCGTGGAGAGTCCGTGCTTCCATGATAAACCAGTTGATCGAGAGGGTCAAGCCCACCGCAAGGAAGAGGAAGACAAACATGTGGATCGAATCTTCGAGGCCAGACCAGATCGTCGCGCTGATCACGAGGATAAGCGTTCCCAAGACGCCATTCAACACAAGCACAAACTTGTCGCCAGTCCCAGGCTCGAGCGACGACTTGATCGCTTCCGCGAGAAGGCCCATGGTCACTTTTTCAACCAGAAACCCAATCATCCGGATAAAGCAAAATTAATAACCCCTGCACCCCTAAACCCTACACCCCTAGGAGATGAAACCCCCTAAACCCTACACCCCCAGAAGGATAAACCCTTGATTCTTGAAGTTGTTTGGCGCCGCTTCAGGATGCCGGTTGGCCTTGTCCTTGGCATGGATGGAGCGGGAAAGACTACGCTCCTCCGCCAGCTCAGCCACTTATACAGAGATGCAAAGCATTCCAAGCTCGTGAGTGTCTTGGATATGGTGCGATCTCGCCTCTTTGTGCCGACAGACGACAAGACGCCAAAGGTCCTCGACCACATTACAACAGTCCCAACGACAGGTTTGTGCCGTTCCCATCGACAATTTCAACGGTACGACACACTAGGCTTGGAGGAAGAATCGATACTTCACCGCGATATGCATTTGACATTGCGAGAAGTCGGAGCTCCGATGTTGTCCATGTGGTCTGCCTACTATGACGGCTGCGATTTCTACGTGGTGCGTTCTCCACGGTCCATTTGACAGCATGATGCATCTACCCGTAGTTTCTCGTGGATATGGCAAATATTCCACAACTAGGAGCTGCCGCGATCGAATTTTTCAACGTGGTCCAGGCCATGGAGACCAAAGCAGGCTTTCTCGTCTTCAATAAATGGTACGACGCTCACCAAGCTGTCGAGACCATCCCGTCCTTAGTGATGCGCCGTGTTCTGCGTCTGTCCAGTGGATCCGCTCTCTCTTTTGCCTCGACCAACTGAGCACGTCGTCAAACATGAACATCCTCCAAGTCAGCGCCGCGCGTGGTCTCCATCTCGATACACTCGTCGATGCCATCGTGAACAAACTTTCCCGTCCGAACAACCGACAGCTCGTCCAAACACGAATCCATCCCACCAACTAATATTACAACGACGGCATTCCTTTCTCCTGGAAGCGTCCGATCGCTTGGCCATAGCGAATCTAGCCAAGAAAGAGAGTCTATCGCAAGGAATGCGCCATGTTGTCTACCTTTTCGCCAGGGGCAACGCAAAACTCAAAGTCGGCTGGAGCTTCAAAGACCAAAACGACCGTCGAGCCCATCTACGTCCATGGCAGTCGGTAATGCTCGGCGGAAGAGCATGGATCTCCACCTTGAACTGACCAATTTCGCTCCCTCGATGGATTTCATGCGGCGGCGCGTACATCTTGGCATGACATGTGCCCCATTTCGGTCGGATTTTATGATGGTCCGTGAACTTGTTGGTCGACAGTTCCTACATGACAAGCGTGAAGGATTCCGTCGCGGAAGAGTGGACATACGGGATCTGCGTGAACGACGATGGAGCCGACATTTGTGGCGCCGACGGCAGTGAGGGAAAAGAAACCGTGTGCCCATGATCCAAGCAGTGCCTACAATCTCGCTTAGCGTGGCTGACGAGGTACGACTTGGCTTACCACGCGCTCGTTCCATGTGAACAAACTCGGCACGGAGCGCACGGCGAGACGGTTCACTGGAAACAGATCGCCTGGGAAGTGACGACGCTCTTCCATCGTCCACTCCACCGGCGAGTGGATCCGATGGTAGTCTCCAGGAGCAAGGTACATGACGCAATGGAAGAGTCTATCGCCGGAAACATGAGGTCAGGAGGAAGAGCGAATCGTCGACTTGGTGGAGCGGTTTGAACTGTTGAAGAACTCTGGGACGTCGCCGAGGAACTCATCGAGGCGGTAGCGCACTCCCTGACGTGATGAGATATCACACTGTCGTGGCATGACGTCACACCTTGATCTGCTCGAGGATTGGAATCGCTTCCGTGTATTCAACGGTTCCGATCGTTGACAGCCGTCCATCCACAGGGCTGCAAATGCAACGCATGTCCGTGTCAACTGGTCGAATTCCATCCTAGGAGTCGTGAGATGCGCAGATGATGGCGCGATTACTTTGAGCTCACGGGAGAAAAACTCGCTCAAGTTGCGGTATTCATGCAGAGGTTGGCGCATTTCGTCGAGCTTGCAGTCGAATGCATACGTCCACGTGCGGTAAACTGGTGTCCGCAGCGAGGGCGGCCTAGAACAACGCGTTAGCACTCTCTTCTAGGGCAATCAATTACAAGTCAATCTCATTGAGAGCTCCCCAGAGGCGAGACAGCATCCGATATGGCACGACATTGAATGGAATCATCTACGTACGTCGCGGTGAACGTGACAAAAGAGTGCGAGCTTTCGTACTGTGGTCTGAGAGTGCATGCGTGCCTCTGCATTAGAGATACGACCCGGCAGTCGGTTGAACACCTCGGCAGGATGTTTGCCGCAATCCTTGCGTAGATTCGCCTTGGTCTTCATTTCTGTCGAAACAGTTTCGTGGTCGTGTCGAGAACATAAATAGCAACTTCATCTTTCACTCTCGTCATGCGCTCAGATGTGAGCGACACCGACACTGGAGCCTCGAGCTGAGGCACTCTATGCAATCTTCATCCAAGCATGGAAGTGACTGCCACCGAGACATCGAGGTGTAGCAGCTTGCGGCTTATCGACGTGAAGGTCGCTATACAAGCTAAAAGGACAGATTCTTTGATGCAGAGAATCAGGAATGACCTCGCCATTCTCGGCAGAATCGATTGAACGCATCTGGATGACCAGATGACATCGAGTAGACGAGAAACGGGCTGCGGCTTCTTCCCCAGACATCTGAAACTTCCAAAATCTCCAGGCGACATGGAGAGGAAGCAAGCAAGAACGGCAAGAGCGGCATGCTCGGGTCCTAGTGAATATAGAGTTGTCGCGCAAGGCAATGTAGCTCTACGATCAAGCTCCTTGAGGGTCTCATGGTTCCGCTTTCATGCTCTTCGCGTCTTGAGGATCTCTCACGACGTTGAAGTGTCCATTGTGGACAACCTTTTTAATATTATATACTTAATATTTTAATATATTATTTTTAATAGGTTCATGTCAATTGGTTGCTAAGAACCTTTGAAATATAATATATGCATTTTCTCCTCTAATCAGCGTTTCTTATCCTCTGAGTTCCCAGAAAGGTTTCGGCAAGGTCGACACTATTTTTGCTGCGACTGGAACGACATCGTCCTTTCTCGCTGAGTGGATTGCTTATGCCGATGAACAATAAGATACGAATACTCTAGTTTGTTCTTATGCTCTTCCATGTGTCGTGGCAATTGCCTTGAAGGTGATGCACACCTTGATTCTTGTGGTCCGAAGGACCTTTGCACCAATCAGCATATCGGTGGTGGAGAAGTCGACCGCGTAATATTATTCCAATATTATGACATCAAATACAAATATGAAGATAAATTTAAAATATTTGAATTAAATTATACTGTTTCCGTTTCATTGCATGGTCATTTTCAAATTTGGATCGCGTGGAACATGACGACTCCCGTGACGAACCGGCCGCAAGTTGCCATCCTTGACTTTGGATCGCAGTACAGCCACTTGATTGCGCGTCGCGTTCGCGGTATGAATTGTGGATGTTCATCATGATGCTGACGGTCCGTTTGTGGTAGAATTGCACGTGTTTTGCGAACTCTACTCGTGCCTCGTAACTGTCGAAGAGTTGAGCAAGCATGAACTCACTGGTGTGATTCTCTCGGGTGGTCCCAACTCTGTCTATGAAGAAGGCGCGCCGCATGTCCGTCCTGAAGTGTGGAAGTTCATTGAAGACAAGAAATTGCCACTCCTTGGTATTTGCTACGGCATGCAAGAATTGGCCTACACTTTTGGCGGAACTGTTGCCAAGGGCCAACGCCGCGAATACGGCAAGGCCATGGTCTCGACGCACCCTGTAGACCGCTCGACCCATCTTGGCTTCTTGGATGGCCTCACCAACGGTGATTTCCAAGTGTGGATGAGCCACGGCGACAAGTTGACCAAGACCCCAACTGGCTTTGTTGATATTGCTTTCACGGCGAACTCTGAACATGCCGCTATTGCCAACGCTTCCAAGAAGTACTTTGGCATCCAATTTCACCCTGAAGTGACCCACACGCCTCTTGGCAAGATTCTCCTCAAGAACTTCGTTGTTGACATCTGTGGTTCTCCCACTGACTGGAACATGCGCAACATTGCCGATGCCTTCATCGAAGAAGTGCGCCAAACTGTAGGCCCTGAAGGCCATGTCATCGGTGCCGTGTCTGGTGGTGTCGACTCGTCTGTTGCTGCTGCTCTTCTTCACCGTGCGATTGGCAACCGTTTCCACGCTGTTCTTATTGACAACGGTCTCTTGCGCCAAGACGAGGCTGTCGAAGTCGTTGACCGTCTCCAAAAGCACTTGGGTATCAACTTGCATTGCATTGATGCCTCCGATCGCTTCCTTGCCATGCTCAGCGGTGTCACTGACCCTGAAACCAAGCGCAAGCGCATCGGCAACCTTTTCATCGACCTCTTCCAAGAAGAAGCTGCTCGCATTGACCACCCTGTCGACTTTTTGCTCCAAGGCACTCTCTACCCAGATGTGATTGAAAGCATTAGCTACAAGGGCCCTTCCGCCACGATCAAGACGCACCACAATGTCGGTGGTCTTCCAGACACAATGCACTTGAAGCTTATTGAACCCCTTCGTGAACTCTTCAAGGACGAAGTGCGTGAACTTGGTCTCGCCCTTGGCATTGACGAAATGAGCGTGTGGCGCCACCCATTCCCTGGTCCTGGTCTTGCTATCCGTGTTCTTGGTGAAGTAACCAAGGAGAGCTTGGACATTTTGCGCCAAGCTGATGCCATCTTCCTTGAAGAATTGCGCAAGCACGGCCACTACCGCACAACTGGTCAAGCTTTCTGTGTCTTGCTTCCTGTGAAGTCTGTTGGTGTCATGGGTGACGGTCGCACTTACGAAAAGGTAATTGCCATTCGTGCCGTAAGTACCTCGGACTTCATGACGGCCGACTGGTACCACATGCCCCACGACGTACTCGCAATTATGTCGAACCGTATCATCAACGAAGTCCGTGGCGTGAACCGAGTCGTGTACGACATTTCGTCCAAGCCCCCTGCAACTATCGAGTGGGAATAGAAAAATACCTTCATCATCGACCAATCTTAACAGTGTGTTGTTGTGTGTCGAGACCACCCACGCATCATGTTGCTGCACAATGATGTCCACGGTTCGATGCTCCCATGCAGTCGATTCAGCCCTAATCTATTAATATTCAATACCCTTCCTGTATTGCCCGAATGACTCTGTCGAAAGTTCTTGCACTTTTTCTTGAATAGCTCAATAACTGCTTGGCCAAGGGACGTTTCGTTCTTATTCACCTGACAAAACGAGTTTCTCCTTCTGACAAGTCTCCAAAGAGCAATAAATCCTCCCTACCTCGGAGATTATCAGCTTCTTCGCCAGTACGCGAGCCATCTCCATCGGGCCAAAGTCTGTCCTTTCTTCACGCCGGACGTCCTTTCGGGTTGGATGCAAGTTCAAAAGTGGCGCGCAGATGTTCTCGAAGATCATTATCCGGATTTCCGGATAATGTAGAAGGCAGGTCGGGTCCGTACATTCATTGTTGAAAATGGACTTGGCCGATGCGAATGCCGAGGACTACTTTGCGTCTCTCAATGCTGGGAGCGCCGCTTTCTTTACAAAACCACCCGAGCCTGTGATTCCTGAGCCACTAATCAAGAAGCCAAAGCTTCCCAAGTTTGATCAAACAGCCCAGCCCAAAGTTCGAGTCCCGGACGTGAAGGATGCGCCACAACTTCCTATGGAAGAGCGCATTGCAACCTTGCTTGTGCCCGACATGAAAGTGGGAGATGTGATTCAACTGATCAAAAAGATGAAGCAAGCTGGCAAGTCGGATGCAGATGAATTTTCGGAATTGGACGCCGAGATGAATTCAGCTCCACGCTTTGTCTGTGAGGTGTGTGGCAACACAGAACAGCACAACTATATTACAGACTACGCCCGTGGTGATACTGTATGCATGGGACCGGACGGAAAAGGATGCGGGAACGTTGTGCAGGATCACATCGTACATGAAGGCAGTGCTTACCGCAAGTTTGAAGGTGAAGAGGACAAATCCCACCACGGCCCAGCGCCAAACAAGCTTTTTTCGATGGGGCACAACCTCCGAACGATGATTTCACAGGTGCACATTACAGCGTCATCATCTTCCTCAACAATGTGCTCTCGAGCAGGATGGAGAACAGTCCGCCAATTTGCGCCGCGCATCGGAATTCGTCGAGATGAACTTGAGTCAGATGGGCAAAGATGAACGACGTACGCGTATCGGGTACAAAGACCAGGTTCTCGCCTCTCTTCTGATAGTTCCTCCTCTTGACGCTGGCATGAATAGATGAAGCAAAAAGCATGTCGATTGATCGACCACACTGGTGCCAACTTGGATCTCCATGAAATTGTTTGCAATCGTGCCAAGAAAATGTTTGCTGAATTCCGTGACTTGCGAGAGCACGTGCATCAATTTGAAGCTGTCGTCGCGGGATGCATCATTGATGCATATATGACGACAGGGAAAGAAATGTACCAAGCACAGACCGCCATCAAGATAGGCAAAGCCAAGCAGGCTGGCATAGCACAATTGGCGCTTGCTCCACACAAAGCTGTCGACGAGAAGAAGCTTCATCCTTTTCACTGCAAAGGCTGTGGTCTCACCTTCAATGCCAAGAGGGCTCTGCAGTTCCATACGTGTGAGGCCGAGGCAGCCGACTCCAAGGATTCCAAAGATTCGGCAAACCAAGGCACGGAGCTCAAGCCGCTCGAAGTTCCGGACCAAGTCACGCCGATTCGCCAAGTCGTTGACGGAAAAGAATGGTTCCAATGCCCCATTTGCCCTCGTAAGTATGAAAAAGCCGACACGGCTGCAGAACACATGCAACGACATAAGAAGCAAAGCGAGAAGCGCAAATTCCATATCGAAACCGAAGGCATGGATACGACGCGGTTCCAAAAGACCAACAAACTCGCAAGTGCCAATCCAAGTGTCCAAGTCAACACGCATGAACAAGTGCTTTTCCGAGGAAGCGGTCGCCGCGTGTGGCTCCAGAGTAAACTCGAAGAAGAGAAGCAGCGGCGCGAACAAGAGAGCAAGGAGTATTAAATTTATAAACGTGATGAACAGGTTCTAATTTTTTGCTGGCGTTGGTTCTGCTGCTTGGCCAAGAATGTCAGCTTCCGTCAGCTCGAGGATGTCGTCATGCGTGACGACACGGGCATTCTCGCCTTTCTCGGCAAGGATCTTTTGAATGTCGTATCCACCGTCTTCAAACCACCCGAGTCGATCTGCCACCAAGTGCAAATTTTGGCACGTTGGACACCGAATCAAGACGACACCGTTGAAGTAAGCATGCTTGCTAATCGTTTTGGCTGCACGAGTATCACACACTACGAGTCATCTGAGCAACTAGAGTAATCTTGCACGCTGTGTCACCTGTGCACGTGTACACCATGACAAACTTTTCACCTTTCGTCAGCGTCGCGCCTGGAACATCCGCTGGCAAGTCGGAAGGCGGCTTTTGGGTTGAAAAGCGCATTGCAGAACATCTCGCATGCATCCATGGACGCAAGATAGTCGTCGGTTTAGTCTGCAAGCCTTTAACGGCCACGCTTCGAGCGGCAAGACGCACAAGACCGCGGGTGAACATGATGGAAACTCAATGATTGGTCCATGCGGACATCCGGATAAAAACGTACCATCCGGATACCGGTCGTGGTTATCCGGATTCGGAACCTTCTCGTTTCCGGATACATTCTCAACTATCCGGATGTCGTAACTGCTTCAGTTCATGCGCCAAGAGGATGGAAGATCAAGGTCTGAGCCATGAAGAAGCAAGGGTAATCCTCAAGAGTTTGTCGCAATTGAGAGATCAAGGCGTCCCACGGGAGAAGATTGAAGTCGTCGTCGTGCCTGCTGGTCTTTGCTTATCGCTCTGAGTAGATGGTGAAAGACATGCTGATTCAACGCGATCCCAAGCTCGTCGAGTGGGTCCGGCAAGCAACCCGCCACAAGCGACGTATGGCTGAACGTACGGGAATATCAACTGCTTTGCCTTGTCACTGTGGCAAGATAGATTTACTGGAGCTTGTGACGCGCATGGGATCGCCATCGACGACTGGCGACCCAGTTGATCCATTTGATGTATCGATATTGCGAAAGCAGGTAAAAGCGCTCCACTGCACCGTCCTGTCATCCGAAGGTAGTTTGGTCTGGACGAGGACCAAGCCAAGCGTGCATTAGCCCACTGCGGCAATGATTTCGTCGCGGCTATTCTCTATCTAGACGCCAAAGAGTCGAGTCCATGACGACAACCATCAACTCTTGTATTTATAAATTACTTTTGTCTATTTTTCATCGTGCCAATGCGCCACGAGGTTGGCAAAGAGCCCCGCGTCGTTCTCTAGCAGGGCGGCGGGCGTATCAAACTCTGCGACTGTGCCTTGGTCCATGACAAGGATGCGTGTCGAGTCCATGATCGTATTGATACGATGGGCAATCGTCAAGCACGTGCACGCTGCGAATTCCGTCCGCATCGTGGCTTGAAGGGACGCATCGGTCGTCGCATCAATCGACGCCGTCGCTTCATCCATGACTAAGATATGCGTCTTCTTGAGCAGAGCACGAGCAATGCAGAGCAATTGTCGTTCGCCGACGCTGAAATTCCATCCACGTTCTTCCATGACATCGTCCAGACTCACCACCTACGACACGGACATGTCCATGAGCTCGTGGAAACACCGCAAAGACTACCTTGGCATCCAAGTGGGCTCGCTTCAACGACGCCCACAGCGCCGCGTCGTCGTACAAGTCGAACGGATCCAAGTTGGATCGAACCTACAACGCCGCCACTGTCAGCGTCTTTCCATGGGATGTTCATCGTACCGTGCCGGAGAAGAGGACGGGATCTTGCGGAATGATCGCCACGCGCTCTCTCAAGTCATGGAGACCAATCTTGGAGACATCCACGCCGTCAATGTAGACCGCGCCGCTGTGGACTTCGACAAGACGCAAGAGAGCCACGACCAAACTCGACTTGCCAGCGCCAGTGCGGCCGACGACGCCAATCTTTTCTTGCGGCGCGATGGAAAAAGACACGTCGCGCAGGACGGGGGCAAGTCCAGCGCGGTAGATGAGCGTCACTTGGTCAAAGACAATCTCGCCGTTTGGTGCGATTTCTTGCGTCAAGGCTGGAACGCGCAGAGGCGCTTCAGACTCAAGCTGGGTGTAGGCATGGATGCGCTCGATGGAGACCATTTCCGTCTCGAGTTCACTCATCGTCGTGACGCCAATGTTGAGATTGCGCGTGATTTGGAACGCGTACGAGAGCGAGACGCCCGCCAAGCCGGCAAACAATTCCGACTGCGATGGTTTCGTCATGACGGCAAACAAAGCGGCAAACGTGGCGACGACGGTGCCTGTAAACTCGAGTCGCAGGCCAAGCCAGCAGTTGACGGCAAAGTTGAGCACGTAGGCGCGTTGATTGGTGTCGAGGAGGCGGTCGAGGCGCTGGCGAAAGGTTTGTTCGACGCCATACGCTCGAATTGTGCTCATGCCGTCGAGTGTTTCCGTCAGTAAAGCGTACACGGGACTTCTCGAGATGGATTCCAGGCGCTGGAGCTCGCGCGATGTCGCGATGAAGAACTGCTGCGCGGACAAATACGACCATGTGATCGGGACAAGGACGAGCGCAAAGCCAGGCGTGACGTAGACAATCGTCCCGATCGTCGAGGCGACGGCAATCGACGTCGTGATGATCGAGCCAAAGGACGATGGAATGTCTTCGTCCGCTTCATACATGTCCTTGGACAAACGGTTGACAATGCGGCCGAGGGGCGTCGTGTCGAAGAATGTCATGGGGGAGCGGAGGATCTGCGTGATCAAGCGCTGGAAGAGCACTTTCGCGCCGCGGAGACCAAAGAGATAGATGCACACGGAGCGGAAGAAGAGACTTGCAACGTACGCGACGTTGAGCGCGACAAAGACGCTCAAGTAGAACGTCTGCTCGGATGGATCAGGATGCGTCGACCACTGCGAGAGCCATAAAGTCGCCGACAAAGTCATGGCTTGGGCGGCAAAGTAGACGACCAGGACTCCAGAGGCAACGATGAGACCGCCGCATGCTTGGATCCAGACGGAGTAGATTGGCCAGCCGACTTGACCCGTCGAGCGATCTTCCTTGGAGATCAATCCCGCGGATTTCAAGTTCTTGTCATCATTGGCTTGTGTGTTGTCGTTGTCGTCGTCGTCCGCGGCATCGCTGAGCGTTTTCAATCGATGGGCAACGATGGCGTCGACGACTTTGTTGTCCACGTCGTCGTTGTCTTGACCATTTGGAGCGACTACAATGTCGTCGTTGCTGTCGATTGCAGCATCAGTTGCGCCGTTGGAAGGAGAGGAAGAGGATCCGCTTTGAAATGTTGCGACCATTGCAGCCAGCGCTCCATCTTGGGCAGCGACAAGGTCAGCGTACGCTCCTTGCTCGACGACGCTGCCTTGCGCGACGACAAGAACATGGTCGCAGTGCGGCAAGACGGCCAAGTTGTTGGTCACCATGAGCACCAATTTATCTCGCAGGAGACCAAGCATGCATCGACGGAAGATATCGGCGCCGACATGGCTGTCAACCGCAGCAAGGACATCGTCGAGAATGTACACGTCAGTGTCTTGGTAAATTGCACGAGCCAACGCGACGCGGGTGCGCTGGCCGCCGCTCAAGTTGATTCCTTTCTCGCCAATTTCCGTCGCGTCGCCCGATGGAAGCATCTTGAGATCGTCAGCGAGGCAACTCACGGAGACGGCGCGGACATAGCGCGCATGGTCGAATGGAAGGCCAAATAAAATGTTGTCCCGGAGCGATGCGTTCTGAACAAAAGGTTGCTGGCCAACGTAGGCAACAGCCCCACGGCGGTAGACTTGTCCGCCTTGAACGCATCGTGCGTCGCCTAAAATACCACGAAGGAGTGTCGACTTGCCGCTGCCGACAGCGCCGACGACAGCGTAGAGATTGCCAGGTTGCATCGACAATGATACAGGACCGAGAGCAATCGTGGCGTCGACGTGTTCATTGTCGTCGTAGGAAAACGATGCTTGGTTGAGCAGAATGCCTGGCGATTCAAGTGGTCCGTGGCCCACTACGACGCGTTCTTCGTCGAGGAAAAAGTCACGGAGACGCTTGACGCTGACGGACGCTTCGACGATGGCGTTGACGACTTGGGGCAGTTTGAACAGCGGGAAGCGGAGGACATTGAACAGAGCGAGCGATGTCAACGCGGTACTCACGTCTAGAGCATTGCCAGCGGCAACGTACGCCACAAACGAAGCCATGGCGACGAGTGACGGCACGCCATTGTACACGGCGCTCGACAGCGCTTGGGTCACAATGTACGTGCGGAATTTGGCCAATTCGTCGGCACGGTAAGCCAAGACGCGGTTTGTAAAGCTGAGTTCCCACGCTTGTAGCTTGATGACTTTGATACCAGCGAGGACTTCGTAGCAAAGCTTGACTCGAGCGTCTTTGACTTCCATGAGAGCCTTCTGGAGGCGCTTCATCACACGAGACAGCGCAAGCGTGATCGGAATCACAAGCAAAATGACGGCAATACCAGCAATGAAGGAGATCCCAAGCTCGTCGTAGAGAAGGAAGCATGAAATGATAATCAAATATGGTACGACCCAAATCGTGTGGAGATCCAACGTGAGTTTCTGAAGCCGCGCGGCGTCAATCGACATGAGATTTGTGATTTCACCCGTGGATCGAGATTGTTGTGCGCGGGACGAGAGACGCAACGACTTGGCAAAGACATAATCGACTAGCGCACTTCGGAACCGTATACCTGTTTGTTTGACGTAGTACAAATATTGGCGAAAGCAAAACGACGACACGACGCCTGATACAAAGATGATCGCGACGAAGATGTACCCATCCGATGGCGGGGCGTTCGGATCTCGGAGGTATGCAATCGTGCGTTTGATCACAATTGGTGCTGTGAACTGTAAATTCGTTCGGACGAAGCGGAGCAAGCCAGCGAGGACAAACGGTCTTCCAAACGCACGTGCAAGTGCCCACGATAAACTCGGCGTCTTCTTGGCTAATTCCTGTGCCCAAACGCGATCAAACTGGGATGCAATGTTCGTCGCGCGGTTTTCTTGATCGAGTTGATACAAGTCTTCAAACTCGAGTGGTTTCTTGCTGCCAAGATCCATTAGCGGCGTCAACCATGTAAAAAATATCGTGGATCCACATCCGCGGTGCTCCTCTGGCGCAGTGTCAGCCAGAGACCGCGATAATGTCTTCGTCCGGAGCAAGGGTGTCTTCTCCATCCTTCCTTGAAAAGTGCAATCCAGTCGAACAATTGGATTCATGTGGCGACACACAGGGACCTCGGAATTACTAAAAATTCATGAAAAAATCGCAAAAAATAACAAAACTTGTCTAAATTCATGAATTTCAATATAAAATCTTGACCATATTTGAATATTTTCAGGAAAAGGCAAAAATTCACCGAAATATGTGAAATCAGATGAAGGTATCGACACCTGGTATGACACGCTGGTCCATGGGTGGCTGAGTCGTTTCCCCTGCTAGCATTTGCAATGGATTGGTATGGAGAGCGATCCCGTCAAGTTGATCGCTTGGGCTCTTTCTGGCTATATAAAGGCGGCGGTGTGGATTGACATAGTTGAACGCTTGTGGCTCTTCGCCTTGGAGGAGTTACAAGGTGTAACCGAACACCAAATATGGCATTCTCCAATGAAACCTCGGATTGTATGAATGTAACTGGTCATGGATCTGGGGTAGGGCAAGGAAAGGTCGCGAGAGAAGTGCATTGATGCGTTGCGTCATTTTTGAATTGACCACGACGACATGACGATGCAAGACGAGACTGGATCGATGCTCCTCGCATGCAGCAGCGGGTTCCAAGCGTTGGCACGGACGCCTGAAAAACCGGCCCGAGTCGAAGCACGCCAATTGAGCCCCAGCAAGGAACACAAAGCGGCCAAGCAATGGTATCGATGCAGTATTTGCACCAAGGCATACGAGCGAGAAGAAACTCTCACAGAGCACATGGGTCGACACAAAAATCAAATGAAGAAGCGCCAACAGCGCCTCCAAGAATCACAAGACATGGAGCATGCAATCAAAGCGCCTCGAACAGCAAGTGCTACAAGTGTGAAAGCAACAATGGCGCGATTGAAATTCTTGACATAGAATGCGTAGTTTTCGGTAGAGATTTTGTACATACACAAGCATGGATTATACATACCAAAAGAAGTGCCTAGTACTCGGAGACACCGCCTCGTTCAATTGAGATAGCTTCGAGCATGACCGAGAGGTTTTCAGTCTTCTTGATCTTTTCCATCAAAACCTTCCATTTGGGGTTGGAGTCGGCATCGCGAATGCTAGCTGTGGCATTCACGGCACGCAAAGCGCTTCGGATCACATCGTTGATACGATCCACTTCGCTGCCAACTTGTGTATCTTTGGGTCGACGGTTCAACGTCTTTTCCAAGACAGTGCAAAGAACATCCAAGTTGCTCAAAACACTGCCAGGAGCGACCACCGTGAGCTTAACCAAAATTTGGTGCGACAATGTTTGAACATCGTCGTGGTCTTCGAGGCCCTTGAGCAAATAAGGGGCGAACGCTGCGACGTCCACTTCACTTGGCAACGTGTCGAGCAATGTGTCAAAGCAGCTGTAAGCACCTTTACGAAGGACCAAACCGTCATCCACCTAAGCACGCGACTCAGACAACAGATTCACTTAAGTCTTCTACCTTGTGCTTGAAAGGACCCAAGTCGACAACTCGCTCCAATTTTATTTCCATCGTTTTCAACAAGAGAGGAATAATCGAGTCACGCACGTGAGGTTTCAAAAAGGCCGACTGGTGGTGAGCAGCAGAGTTGAGAGTCAACAAGGCAGCACGGTGGACTCCCAAGTCTTCATCCTGCATGGCATTCAAAATTGGTTGCACCTATTTTATTGTGTAATGACATGATTCAAAGAGATAGACGTACCGTCAAGTGGCGCATTGGCCCAGCGTCAGGTCCGCACGCCATGCAATACTTCAAACATGTAACAGCCGTCCAGCGGGTCTTGACAGGAGTGCTTGCTTCGCAGTACTTCGTGACACTTGGCAAAATCAACGCAGGGTTGATTAGAGCCAATTTGCCAAGGCACTCGGCCACCATGTTACGGACACCTTCTTCTTCGCTTTCGCAATGGGTGTTGAGAACAGGCAAAATTGCAGAAACATATTGACCCAAGAGAGTGTTCTTGCTCGACAAAACTTCCTTCAGAGCACTCAAAAGTAAATAAACATGGGCACCCTTGGTCAATTCTTCCAAAATTGTCGGCAAGTAGACATTCATGTTGCCAATACAGACGCTGCCGAGAGCAAATGCAGCAGCTTGCTTGACTTCTTCACTGACTCCACTTTGAAAGCAGCCAAGAATCAATGCACGGACGTCGCCCAGGCTTTCAATGTTTGTTTGGCGGCCGAATTCGCCCAAACAGAACAACGCAACGTGCTTCTTAGCCACGTCTCCACTGCTGATATCCTTGACAAACAAATCAAACGCCTTCTTCTGGGATGCAGCCGATGATTTGACACAAATGGCAGCAACACATCGAGCGACGTTATGCAAAGCATGCTTGGTCGCGTCAGGACGAGACGCATCGTACAGTTCGTGGAAAAGACTGTCAAAACCATGATGATCCATCGTCACGAGTTGGCCGAAAAATGAAAAGAGTGCTTCAAGAGCCTGGCCTTGCAACAGTGGACTGGCAGCCAAGATTAAGGCATTGGGAAGTGCTTTAGTCGTCAAGGCGGCATCTTGGCCTACTGCAGGTGATGCTTCAATAGTGTGGAGAACAAGATTGAGCGCAAGTTGACTCAATTGCAAATCACTGTCGGAGATCAAACCGGCCGCTTCACGCACAGTTTCGCACAAAATCGGCAAAGGAATGCTCGATCCTTTGCTCACAACAAGGGCGATCAATGTGTCGAGAGCGGTTTGCTTCAAAGTGCGTGACTGTTGACGCAGCAATTGAGCCAGGCAAGTTACAGCATCCGACAAAATGATAGACAAATCCAAGTTGAGCCTGGAGCGAGCAATCACTCCCAAAGACTTCATTGCGGCAATGCGCGTGATTTCATTCTGCATGCGTTCTTGAATCAAAGGCAAAACAATCGGAAGCGCTGTCGTCAGTTTGTCACCTAAAAACAGTCAGTTTTGCAAATCATACAACCCATACCTAAAGTTGCAATGATAAGACCCATACTGGCGATGGCATTATCCTTGATTTCTTGATCAATGTCATAAGCTTGGAGGCGAGGCAAGACGGCATCGTACAAAGGGGAAACATAAGTAGCCACATTGTCTGCCAAAGGGGCCGTGTCGGTGGGGCGAATGACATTTACGAGAGATCCAATCAATTGCAAAGCTTTGGCAACAATCTTGTACCAGTCTTCCTTGGCATTAGCAACGGCGAGTGGCACAATAGTTTTCAAGTGTTTTTGGAAAAGCTGAGGCTCATGGCTGGTAAGCAAGAGGCGCAAGAAGAGAATAGCATCCAACTTCAAGCTCGAGTTGCGATCTTCGAGTGCCTTGAGAACATTGGGCATTAGCAAATCCAAGTATGGACCGAGTTGTCCTTGCTCAACTTTAGCCAATTCACGGAGCATGCCGAAGACGGCGCAGCGAGTGGCCACAGATGTCTTGGGGCCTAATTGTTTGTTTGCAGCATTCATGATGGTACCAACGCGAGAATGCAGCTGATCAATACACGAGCGCTGGCGCATGAAAACAGGACGGGTAGCCTTTTCTGCTGGTTGCAAGACGACTGTGGCACGAAGCATGTCAGAAACAACACCAAAGACGTCAACGCGAACACTTTCTTCTCTTTCCTTGAATCGAAGGATGAGCGATTCGCTGTACTGATTGTAAATCATCTCAAGCAATTCATGTCGAGTGCCAATGATAGCAGATACAACTCGAAGAGCAGCGCGACGCACTTTCCAGCTGGCATCGTCGTCGTCACTGTAATCGTTATCGTCGGCGTCGCTGTATTGTTCCTCATCGTCTTCATGATCTTCCATGTCTTCGTCGCCGTACATGTAGTTAGGGTCATATCTAAGGGTTATGAACGTCAGGAAACGACATGTTAATCTGCCTACTTGGCAAAAGACATGGCAACTGCCAAAATGTCAGTCGTGTGGGGAGTGATTTCTGCATGGCAACGCAACACAAATGCTTCGAGTCCTTGGAAGCAATTTTCTCGGAGTTCATTTGACGCATCATTTTGCATGCTTTCGTCATCAGTCGATCCACAAAATTTCAAAAATAGAGGAACTATCGTAGGCAGGTGACGTCCCAAGCGGTGGCCCACAGCTCGACTGAGGGTACCAATTGTTTGGATCAACGTGCGCACCTCGTTCGAATCACCTTCTTGCTTGACGCTGCTGAGCAAATGTTCGACAAGTCGATGCAACAATGCGTCCGATGCAACAACGCCCAATGCACCAAGACAAGCAGTCACACGCTTACGGACGAACGCACG
Organism: Aphanomyces cochlioides; assembly: GCA_019828595.1. Lineage (NCBI taxonomy): Eukaryota > Oomycota > Saprolegniomycetes > Saprolegniales > Verrucalvaceae > Aphanomyces > Aphanomyces cochlioides. The sequence continues at coordinate 833,336 of JAHQRK010000004.1, forward strand.
CTCATCCTTGAGCTCTTTCAAGAGAAGATCCATGATCGCGACATGCTCGCCGGTGAAATCATGTCCGAAACGCTTGAGAAGCTCCGTCAAGATATCCAACGTATCAGACTTGACAGCTTGATCGGAATATTGAGCAATACCAACCAAAAGACGACCACAAAGCGCCGTGGAGACAGACGCACCAGTTTTTGTGCTGACATCAGTCAAAATTGTCTTGAGGCCGATTGAATAAATGTCACGAAGCTCAGGTTTGCCATTGAGGATGAGATCGCAAAGTTTTTCACAAATATCACCCACTTGCTTTTCTTGGACTTTCGTCACCAAGATGCCCAAGCTACCGACATACCATTATCATCCCTTTCAGTTGATCTTTGGTCGTACCATTTTACTGCGATAGATTGCACGTCGTTGGACTTGTCATCCAGTTGTTTCAGCACTGCCGCACAAATTCTAGTCAATACGCATCAGCTCATTAATTCGAAACCCTGTGGGATATGTACTTTCGCTCGAGATCGGGGCCAAGTTCGACGTCGTGTTGTAGCTCGTTACACAAGTCGGATGTCGCCATATACCGCTCATCTTTGTCGAAATCTGTCGTCTAGCCACACACAGGTTGAGAGGAACCGACGCTTGGACGTTCGCACCTTCTCGAGGAGAGCGACAAACGAGTTCGTGTTTCCTTGCATTGTCTAATTCTGAAATGAGCGATCGAAAAGCGGGGGGACAGAAAATGATGGTCTTTCCTAATTAGGATGTTTGGGGCTAACTTCATTTTTCAAAAAGCGCGCGAGAACACGAAAAGAAGAAAGTACAGTACCGGCGGGCGTCAAGGAGACGACAAGGAAACTAATGAAGAGGACAAAACAAGTTCTATGACTTGATATGGAAAGTTCAGATGGATAGATGAGATGAATCGGGGAGATGATGTATTATTTGGATTGATATTTCGAGGTAAATACTGGGGTTGATTTTCTCGATCTACTCTCAGCTTGGTGTAAGGAGCATTTCTTCGTTGTCTTCCACGGTATATATTTCATCACTGCCAGTGCTAAAGTGCTCTTCTTGATATTCATCAACAAACGCCTCCTATGAAATTCTGTGACACATACGTGTAATTGATAGACGTACAAGAATGGATGCGATAAAAAGATTCAAGAGTACCGTGACACTGACGACGTAGTAGACAATGAAGAACCAACGAGCCCACTTGGATGTGACGAGAACGTGCCCTTCGGCCAAGACGAACCAGTTGTTTACGATGATGAGCTCGAATAACGTTACCATGCCGCTCGCCATGTCGTTGAAATTGTTCGCCATGTAATCATTTTCAGTGTACCCACTCGAGTTGAATCGAGAATTCATGATTGCAGGGGAGATGAGCCCACCAAAGAGCTGGTTTCCCAGAAGCGCGAAGATGTACATGGCACAAAACATGATCACGATCAAATTCTTCCCAAAAGGCAAAAGTCTGAACCAAGTCATGCAGAAGACACGATACCTACACAACGAAATCACACAAATGAAGACAAGACGCACACCTTTCAATGTTGATGATGAGTCGAAAGAGTCGTAGACAACGAGCAACAAGCAAGATCTTGACCAAAACTATCTTTGATGCAGCATCCGCGTTGTCCACTTCAGGCAGGTAAGCGTAAATATCCACAGCGAGAATGCTGAGAGTGATGATGCAATCAAAGCGGTTTTTCATGGAGCGCCAATATTTCGCCGTACCGTGAATGACGACTTTCAAGAGAAGCTCAACCAAGTAGACGAGCGAAAACACAACTTCTATGCGCTCCCAGACGTTCCACTCAGCAGTGTATGAAATTTTTTGCCCATTGAGGACAGGGAACGATTCCACCACGATCAAGATCGTGTTTATCACGAGGACGTAGTCAATTGCAGTCTCGAATCGCTTGTCATTCACGAATGCACACAGCGCTTGGTACTTGGATGATTCATAGACTTGGGGAAACCAGCGCTCCATTTCAGATGCCTTGGGTCGCTTTTTGACCAGCGCTAGGTGCAATTTGTCGCAAATATGTTGAAACTCATGCCAGTGAAGAACTTGGTCATTGTCAATGTCCAAACTTTCAAAGAGAAGGCGCATCTTGCTGGGTTTGATGAAGCCAATGTTTTTGTAATGGTTCATTTGATGGAAGAGCCTCTCCATGACGTCCCAAGGCACACCTTCAGATCTGCTTGGCTCACCAAGATACCATTCCTCATGTCGGTGCTCCCACAATTCCTTCGACGAAAATGGCATTGGAACGGAGTTGCGCCGCGTGGAAACACCATCTATGATCTTCGAGTTTGACGAAACGTTGCAGAGAAGGTCGAATGCCAGCTGTAGCTTCGTGACACGAGTGTTTTGTCGCTTTGCTTCGGAAAGTTTTAAATTGCGGGAGTAATTGTTGAAAATGACGGCAAGTACTACATTGAGAAGAAAAAAGACGCCGAAGCAGAGAAAGAAGGCGAAGAAGAGGACTACGACACGGTGTTTGTCGTAAGCGGGCATCATCACGTCTGGAAAGTTGGCAGTCGTGAGTAAAATGAGCAATTCCCAACTGGACTCGTCTATATCAGGCAGGATTTCATCACCTACGAGAAAGCATGAAAGGAAGGCTGCAGAGATGACAAACCTTCTTGGGTATTTTGGAAGAGCATGGTTGCGACCCATGCAAAGAAGACCACGAAGACGACAACGAGGGATAGAATATTTTGCACTTCAGCAACGACAAGAAGAATTTTACGCGCTGTTCGTCGAACATTGCGATTCTTGACGGCAAAAATGAGCACGCGGAAGTAACCAGTGCAATAGGACGCGAACACTCCGAGCAAAGTTCCACCAAAGAGAACACGAACGATAAGGCAAACGAACGACGCAGCGATGAATACTGTTGCAGCCACACTACAGCACAACGAGATGAGGACCAATGTACAGACGTGGGAAGGTAAGCAAACCTATCTGTTCGACTTGCAAAGTTGTCCCGGAGGTAGAGATATCGCACGCACAAATTGACCATGAGGACTGTTAGACACGCAGCTTCAATACAAACGCTTTGGAAGTCATTGATGAATGCAATATTGAAAGTCATGGGAGTTGTTGGATCTGCTGGATCTCCGCACGGGTATTTGCTCTTGGAACCATCACACCACGAGGGGATCTCAAAAAACGTAAGAGCGATCATGACGGCCATGGCCAGGCCTCGAACGTAGTGCATGTCCGAGAAGAGTGTATACATTCGGCTGGCAAACGCAGTGCGCACAGGATGCGGTCTCGAGACACCGCTGAAGGCATCCTCGACAAACCAGCTAGCAGTGATCAAGAGATCATTGTCCACGTCAGAGAGGAGCGGAGACGCCTCGGCATTGATACTCATTTTCCCAAATTGCAAAATGGAGTGATAGGCGATCCGGGCCTCCATGCGTTGCAACTTGTCGTCTCGATACTAAAAGCCCTATCAATAGGACAGCGCCCTGCAGAGCCAATGTAGAAGCTACACAAACTCAGTGCTAAATTCACTATGGGCATACTCAAGCCAGGTGTAATAATGGTAAATCTGCACGACTTTCATGTCTCCTCAGGAAAGCCACCCATGAAAATCACTGAAGACACGAGATGTGGATACACCTGAACTACTTTATACCCGCTGGGGGGTTTCTTAGTGTGAGTAGGTTGGAAAATTCTCGTTACTTCGTTGCAGGGAGAAGATTTACGACAATGCTGTGTCAATGACTTCGCCAACGAAGTTTGTTGTCATTCGTGGAATGAACTGCAATCTGAGAGGTGAGAGAAACCCACCATCGTTCTGGATGCACTCCTTCGTCAAGGCTCGAGTCTAAAAAGCGAAGAAGGCTATCCAAAGGCTAAGTCTTGATGACAATGTGACATAGCAATGGATTTTCGCATCAGCAGCAGCACCGCAGAGTAAGTTGCTGATTAGTCGAACAATCAATTATTTATTGTTTGGGTCTTGAAATAAATTATTGTATTTTAATGCCCTGGTATCGTCAATTCGTGCGGATTTCGTCCACACCTCCAGACATCTTGTCAAAGGAACCGTAGTTTGCCAAAGGCTGAACGCGCTTTGCTGGCATCAATGTCTGTGTCGAGTGCTCTGTCGTTACTGTCTTTGCGTGCTCTTGCTTGTACTCGTCGATGAAGGCATCCTAATGCATTTGGTGTCAGGGTTGTGTTGCATATTGTCGTACCAAAATGGACGCAATGAGAAGATTCAGGAGAAAGGTGACGCCAAGAACATGGTAGGCAATGAAGAACCATCTCGCATACTTGGACGTGACAGCAGCGTGGCCATCCGCCAGGACAAACCAATTGTTGACGAGGATGAGTTCAAAAAGTGTGACCATGGCTCCTGGCATGTCATTGAAATTGTTGGCCATGTAGTCTGCTTGGGTGTACGGATCATTGGGGAATTGCGCGCGCATGATTGCGGGGGAAATACGCCCGCCAAACAATTGATTCCCCAAGAGGGCAAAGATATACATGTGGCAAAACAGAAGCGCGACGAGATGCAAGCCAAACTTGACGAGGCGGAACCACGTCGTGAAAATCACACGATACCTAGCGAAAAAGGTCAGACGAGTCCATGATCATGACGGTGTGGCTACCCTTTGATGTGGACAATGAGACGGAAGAGACGCAAGCATCGAGCGATCAAAAACACGCGGATGAGCTGAGGGGATGGATTCGCTTGGCTGCCTGCATGAGTGTACAAGTCGATGCCAACCACAGCGACGGTGATGATACAGTCAAAGCGATTCTTTCCAGACGCCAAGTATTTGCGCGAGCCATCAATAATGATTTTGACGACCATTTCCACAACATACAGCGTTGTGAATGCAATTTCCAAAGCATTCCAGCCATCCCATGGCGTCGACTCTTCCGTCAGAACGTCGCCATACATGACACTCGAGGATTCCACCAGGACGAGAATTGCGTTGACAACAAGGGCACCATCGATAAACCATTCAAACGCTTTGCTGTGCACCATCTCTCGAAATGACTGGAACGCTGTCGTCTGGACAAAGAGGGGGAAGCAAATCTCCATCTCGCTCCGAAAGACTTGGTTGTCGACAAACAAAAGGCGCTCGAGGACGTCACACGTAGCAAGGAATTCGATGAGCTCGATTTGGTTGTCGCCATTCGTGTCAAGCGATGCCAAGATGTCGTGCATTTTCGCTTTGTGCATGAATGAAATGTGGTGGCAGCGATCAAGCTCGACAAACATGCGCACGCAGACATCAAGCGGGATAACTTGTTCGCTCGAAGACTTGTCCATTTGCGTCAAGATATGGAAAGCTTGTGTAAGTTTGTCGGCCCGACGAGCTTGCCGACTCGCTGTCTCGACTTCAGAGTAGCGCGAAAAGTTGTTGAAAATGATTGCGAGCACGACGTTCATGAGGAAAAACAAACCAAAGCAGAGGAACATGATAAAGAAGAGGCACGCAGCTCGGTTCTCATTGTATGCTGGCATCATGACGTCGGGAAAGTTGGAAGTTGTGATCAAGATGAGGAAATGCCAACTCGCTTCGGTCATGTTGGGCATCTGGGCTTTTCCTAAGGGCGATTAAATGATTGTGGGAAGAGAGTAGACTACCTTCTGGAGTGCCTCCAAAGAGAATAATCGCCATCCAGGAATAAAACAAAATGAAGACAAGGACCAAGCTCAAGATGCTGTAGATTTCCGACAAGACGAGGAGGATTTTACGCAGCGAACGACGTAAAGCTGGATGTGTCGTCAGGACGAGACCAATTCGAATGTATTCATGCAAGTGCAGAGATGCAACGGGGTTATAAGCTGACCAAGTAGCAGCTAACATCAAATCGACCAGCGAAACACAGATCAACCCAAGTTGAATGCAACTAGAACCAAGTTGCTGGTTAGCACAAGAGCAGAGCATGGTAGTTTACCACTCTGGACGGGCTAAAAATCTATCGTGGAGATACAAATAAGGCACAAGCGCATGAATCAATAGGATCATGAGGCAGCCCACTTCCACCAACCGGCTCTGGGCATGAGTGAGATAATTCATGTGGAACGTCATTGGAGTCGATGGATCGGACGGATCACCGCAAGGAAATGCCTTGGATTCGTCGCACCAGTCTGGCGTTTGGATAAAAGTCATAAAGACCAAGAAGTACATGATGCATCGTTCCAGCAGCTCGAACTTCGAGTGTAAGACATAGATTTGATGCGCCGTCTCGGTTGACACTGGCATAGGACGCGATACGCCCAAGAAGGCATCTTCCACCAGCCACGTTGCGGAGAAAATCGCATCGTCCGTCGATTTACATAGTAGTGGCGCCGTGTCCACCATCTTGTCTCGTAGACTAACCATCGATTTGGAACACATTGGTTGTGACCGGTTACTCCAGTTACACCGTCGTCAGCAGTTTCAAGCTCGTCTTCCATTGCCGTACTTAATCGGATAAAGTACGATAAAGTACGTAAGAGCGCGTTCGGTGGCCACAAAATAATATGATATTTTTTAAAATATCATGAAAAAAATCGATATTATGATATTGGGTTTCGTATACAACGTTCGGTTGTCATCGTTATATCATGAACTTTCAGAAAAATATCATAATAATATCGTGAAAAAAATGCTTTGTGGTCGGGCCTGAATGGCACTCGAGTCTCAAGGAAGGGTGGATCTGCGTGAGAGGTCCACCGAGAAGCAAGAAGACAAGCACCGTCGTCGACGCTCGATCATACTATTGATTACCAGTTGGTATACAACGACGCACTTATGCTACGAAGCGTGTCGAACGTCGGCGTTGACTGGCGCAGCATACGTACATGAGATTCTAGAGCTCACAGCCAACCGAACACGGTCCAGGAGTCACTACGTATGGATCGCTTTGTATTTAACGCTTTGCTCGTGATGCTTGAGAATCGTGGCGGCTTGAAATCGACGCGTGGCGTTTGCAGCCGTGAAAAGAGGGTAGTATTTCTATATATCGTTGGGCAGGGGGCAAGCAATAGAAACGCTCAGGAGCGCTTTCAGCATTCAGGAGATACAATATCAAGGTATTCATGAATAGATATATAGTTGACACTTTAAGATGCTTGTTTATAGAGTATTCCATCAAGTTTTGAATGCAATTTTGATGTGCGCACCATTGATAATGAAGACCCCGTCATCTACGTCATGCCCCAAAGAAATCAAATCAAATCCCAAGTGGCACCCTTTCTTCAAAGACTGTATTGGAGCCTTAGACGGCATTCATATTCCAGCATACATCCCAATCAAAGACCAAAAGCCATATCGGAACAGAAAAGACTTTCTGAGCCAGAACGTTTTGGGTGTATGCTCATTCGATTTGCTATTCTACTACGTTCTTGCGGGATGGGTAGGCTCTGCGTCGGACGGTTCCGTATTGGAACATGCTCTACGCAACAGTCTAGAAATACCCGATGGTAAATATTTTCTTGGTGATGCTGGCTATGCCTTGACCCGCCAATGCATGACGCCATATCGAGGTGTCCGTTATCATCTACGAGAGTGGGCAAAGTGTAGCAACAGGTAAATTTACTCCTACAATTATACTTACACTAGACTAGACCACGCAATCCTCGAGAGCTGTACAATCTGCGTCACGCTCAACTACGTAATGCAATTGAACGTACTTTCGGCGTCCTGAAAAAGAGATTTCCCATTTTGAGGTACTCATATTCGATGTGAAGGCATGTGCAATACTGTAAATGCTCGATTGGCTCCTGAATATGCAATTGAGCAACAAGTACAACTTGTTCAGGCATTGGCATTGCTGCACAACTTCATACGTACAACGAGTGGCGATGACATGATTACACAACAATATGATGCCGATGTTGCTGCATGTCGACGGCCTCCTAGGCCATGCCGCAAGGCTACTGAAACCCATGGAGACGAATATACTTTGGCTCAACAGCAGCGCGATGACATTGCAAACGTACTTCTAAGTTGTCGCTTTAGCCAGGCATCACGAGAACCACCCTGTGGCAATAGAAGAAACAGTTCAGCCTTTGAAGCGTCCATCATAACGTCATACGCTGCTGCCATATCCTCATCGTTGATAAACAGCGAGTATTCAGTATTGAGCAACTCTATCGCTCTTGAAGACTCCACACTTAGAGCTGAGACTTTTGGGGCAGCTGACTCTCGCTCCAAACAGTCCAATTCTTCTATCGAGCGTGCTATTGCAAATCCGGGCGATCTACGTTCACGGAGAGGTGGAATGTCCACCGCCTTCCGTTTTTTGGCGTTTCGTCTGCACTTGATATATCATTGCCCATATCCATAGAGGAATTGTCATCACTAGCACTTTCAAGTGGCATTTGGTATGTTGAATGTTCTTGTTCATCGCCGACACAAGAACCACCGACGCCAGAGGCAAGTATACCTGTAGCCATGCTGCCTTCGAAGATATATGCCAATCCACTTTGATGTTCAAGCCCATTAAGTTGCATATTTTTGAGTTTTGCTTGAATTGGTTTTGGCTTCGCAGCGATTCGTTCAGCCCAAACAGACTCAGGAGCGGTGGGCTTCATTTCATCGGGATCCCAACCGAAAACACTATCATTCTTGAGCGATGTAAAGAGCTTCCAGTCAGATTTGAGCTTTGATAGGTTATTCAATTCATCAATAGTATGCTTACCTGATTGTATCGTGTCTTGAGCTTCTCTTTGTCCCAAGAGCAAGCGAAACGATTGTTGAATTTCGTGAGAATGGCCATCCAAGCCTCCTTTTTGAAGCCAGAATCGGATTGCTTTCCAGCGTCCTTTTGACGAATAAGAAGTTTGATGAGGTATGCGTCTTTCTCGGTGTCCCATTTTGCTCTACCACTACTAGTCTTTTGCATGATGTTCCAGTACTGAAGTGATGCTGTTGAAACCACACAATCGTAACCGGTTAGCGAGCGTATGAACCGGACACAGATAAAAACATGAAATTTGAATGCAAACCGAACGCGCTTGATATAAAACGATATCTGTGAAATAATGATATTTTGCTTGAATCAAATATAGCAATTTCATGATATGAAATATCACAATATTTCGTTGATCACCGAATGCGCTTAAGGTATTTCAAATACCTGAAAATTCAAACTCCCAATCGTAAAATTGACGCAATTCGTCGATTTCGACCAATCAGATGGCGAGAATCAAATTCATTGTATTTTTATACAAATCATTACAAATATCAAGTATAGGTCTCGAAATAATATTATGCCCATGAGATTTCCGATTTGGGATTTGGTCGAACTGGCCGGCAGAACCCAGATCTGCAAGCGCAAGTGATGACCGATGCTCCATCAGCTACAGTTCCAGCGACTTGCCTCATCTGTATGGATGAATTAGCACAGCCTATGAATGGAGTTCCAGGCAAACGAAGACAGAAAACAGAGTACAAGCCAGAAGATTGTTGGCGACTTCGATGTGGACATTTCTACTGCGTTGGTTGTCTCAACGGATGGGTCGAGAGTAAAGTGAACGAACGCAATGTGCCCATTATATGTGCATCTCTCGACTGCAAGCGAGAAGTGCGTCCTCCACACGTCGCTGCTGTCCTGGGCACCGCTTTGTTCGAGAAGTTTAGCGAACTCGTTGCTGTGAAAGCGTTTGAAGCCGAGAGTATGTATTGCCCCAACAAAGCGTGCTCCCATGTCTTTGTCAAGCCAAGCTTTCGAGTTGGAGAAGAAAAGACTGCTTGTCTCTTTTGCAAGACCAAAATATGTCTACGATGTCAAGTGCAGTGGCATGACGGCCTCGACTGCGACCAATACAAACGGATGATTGCCGCAGGTGGCGATTCCGACGAAGCGCAACTCCACAAACTGAAAGAACAACACAAATGGAAACAGTGCCCAAAGTGTAACATACTCGTTGAACGCTCCATCGGATGCAACTTTATGCGGTGCAAATGGTACGTACATTCTATGTCCAGCGTCATTTGACGAGATCCACAGCGGGGAACATTTCTGCTACGAGTGCGGCGTGCCGTATGCCGAGAAGATTCCATCAGCAGGACATCCTCATGGCAAGGTACGACCTCCTTTCATGTCCTTGGGATCCTTGTCCAGCCAGGATGCCAATGCGGATTGTTTCCACCGAACCCCCTCGGCGTTGGGCCTCACGTTGATGCGTTACGAGAGCGACTCAACCAACTGCGCGAGTTTCCCCATGGTTTCCATGATCTCTTCCAGCGCATGCGTGAAGATGGCAACCAGCGCATCGCAGCCATTGGCAACGACTTGGCCCATTTTCGCATTCAGATCGAAGGCGCCTTTCGGAATCGAATGCCCGTTGTCGTACCTGCACCGCTTCCTGCCATGAATGATATATTACACGCACCTCAAATGCCATGGGTCCCACCACCAGCGCCTCATCCATTTATGATGGCCCCTGTTGCGCCTCGAGTGCCAGTTCCAGTAGAGATTCCAGGGGGAAGACGAGCGCGAAAACGCAGAGCCGAGACTGTACAGCCAGTCGTCATCGCCGAGCCATCACGTCAACGCCCATCTCGAAAGCGCAAAGCGCAGTAAATACCATAATGTCCACATGTAAGTTATGAAAAGAGTGTGCTGTTTCTTTGTCAAGTCTTCATTCGTCAAGTCCCAATTGTCGCGGCGTTCGCTTTCGAGTCGAGCGGCGCAAGGGCTTCCCCTCTGGTTCCAGCTTGCGTCTCTTCAATGCTGGCAACGCAGGGTTGGTCTCCACAGTCGGCGCAGCTCGAACTCTCTTTCTTGACAAGGTTGATGTTGTGGTGGGTTTAACTCGGCCTGGAATTGGTGCAGTTGTAGCTGTCGGTACAGGCGGTTGTCGCGGACGGCGTCCTCTCACTTCCTTTTGTTGGATCACTGGGACTGGGCGCGGAACATTGACGTCTGGTGCCACCACAGCTTGGACTTGGGCGTACGCAGCCTTCATGCAGTTGCATCCTTCATTGCCAAAGGTCTCTCCACATATGTAGCAAAAACTTCGTCCGCTACCAACGAGTTTGAATGAGAAAAAGCTGTCTCGTCGTGCATCTTACCACAAGCAATAGATTGTATTGCATCCACTCTTGCGCTCGACAATAGCGTGGCAACTTGGGCATTGTTTCCACTTGCGCTTGTTCTTGAGGCGATGCAACTTGGCGTCGTTCGAGTCGGGATCGGCTGCGGCCATGCGTTTGTACTGGTTGCACGTGAGTCCTTCGTGCCACTCCACTTGGCATTTCACGCAAAACTTGGTCTTGCAAAAGAGGCACTCGTGTTTTTCCTTGCACCGCGATGGCTTCACAAAGACTTGCGAGCAAGTCTTGTTGGGACAATAGACGCTCTCGGCTTCAATAGCTTTCAACGTCACGAGCTCACTAAACTTTTCAAATGCAGCGGGGGGAAGCACAGAAGCTAGATGAGCTGGACGCACTTCTCGTTTGCAGTTGGGAGCGGCACAAAAGATTGGCACCTTGTGCTCCTGCAAGCGTGTTTCAATCCACTGAAGCAGGCAACCGACGCAATACGCATGACCGCACCTGAGTCGCCAGCAATCTTCGGGTTTGTACACCACATTCTGCCGGCGTTTTCCTGAGATTCCATTATTGGGCGGGCGAAGAGAGTCCATGCAGATGAGGCACGTGGGATGGGGCGACTCCATGGGAAATGAAAATGTCCAACTGAACGATCGCAACGAGGAACTTTTTATCCTCGAATGTCACATTTGTGCAATTCTTTTTCGTTTTCGATAAGCATTTGTTGCAAACGAGATCTTTTGTAGTGGAGCTGGGACTGTGTCATCAGCGGTATGCTGACGTAGTCCTAGATGAATACTCGTCTATACGAGGAATGCGGAGAGGGGTGGAGTGGTGGCGACATTCCGAAGTTTTCGAGGATGCCAACTCAAGCACGAACGAGCATTCAAATATCTATTTCAATTTCATCAAGATATCAATCAATACAAGCAACACGTTGATCAACTCGCCGTAGACACCCATCTTCGACGCCTGGGCCAGGTAGGCCCCAGTATTTACAAGTACTTTTTGGACACGTGGTTTCTTGGGAGAATTGGATTTTTTGGCATGGAGTGCCATGCATTTTTGATGCAATCTCTTGCGAATCCAATCTAAGAAATACAACTGAGATGACGAAATAAGTATGCTGACAACCTTGGACGCGTGAAACGCGATCAAACCATTCTTCAAATTCGAGCGATCGAATCGACTTCAAGACGAAAAATGACCGCCTCAAACTTTCTTCTTCCCGAGAGATCAATCCTGCGAGGATTAAGACGACTGTAATGTACGTTGCATATCGTAACCACATGTATGGCTCTCTAAGGGGATGCAAGAGCTATACACAATTTTACAACCAAGATTAATGTTCGGTCGTACCCCCAACGACGTCGCAACTGTAGCAATCCCGACGACAATCGTTGTCCCGATAGCATACTTGTGTCGTACTCGAAAACCCGATCGATTTGCAAACAAAATGGCGTTAAGAAAGCCCATAAAGTAAACATCCGAAGAAGTTTCGACCGAAGGGGACGTTGCGACCACAAACATCATGATAGCCATCGACGTCGTGTGCAAAGCAACAACAAAGATGGCATACAATTGAGCACTGTGCACGTCTTGAGTTTGAACCCGATTGTTCTGTTCTGTGGCGACTTTAGAGCCAAAAAGTTTCGACATGACTCTCCATTTTCTCGACGCTTCAGCCGCCACATGCTCGGATGTAGTTGTGTCTTTGTCATCTTGGCTCAGGATCTCGTATGGACGATTCCACCAGCTGCAGCAACTGCTGTGGCTCATGCTAGAACGAAAAGTATCGGTCATATCGTTGCGAGCAGCATTCGAAGCCAGCCAAAGCTTGTAATATCGTTGACCAGTAATGTACATGAAAATGGCCGCACTTGCATAGGCAACATCGACGACACCAAAACGAAGACTATAACCAATTTCGGCTAGGTGGGCATATTTGTGTAGAAGTCGATAGTCCTACTCGCCATAAATTATAAAGGACGAAGGGCTAGATAGAGTACCTGAATTGCCAAGAAGACTTGATTCACAAGCACAGTCATAACTGAAAATCGGATTACTCGAAATGCGCCTTGGTGCAGCACGGCTGCATTTGGGTTTTCGAATGGAAACGGATCGATCAAGTACCAATGGCGGATGAAGCATGCTTCGACTTCTCGATCGTAAAATTCCATTGACCAAGTCTCCATCAAGTTCCTCTTGGAAAATTTTTCTTTTTGCAAGGCTATAGAGCAATCTGTACTCGTCAAACCAGCAAATGGAAGCTTTAATGCGTAATTGCGTCGTCGGAGTAGTTCCTATGATGCGTATCAAGATTAAAGTCGAGTTCGTTTCAATTACCTGGCGATAATGCGAGACCATGCCCGAGACGAGGGCAATCACATAATTGACGCTATGGTAAAAGATATCGGATCTGGTATCCCATGTCGGCCCCAATGAATGAATGGACGATAGCTGAACCACAATGTAGCTGACAAAAATGGTCCAGCCTAATATCGTGCTGTAAAGAAATCTAAGAAATTTCCATCAAAGCAGATAAAGACTGCGAATTACCGCATGCGCGTCACACCAAAGATTGGAATGATGAGAACTAACAGCGGCAAGACAGGTCCACGCTGGACATTAAGGGGTTTGAGTGCTATAAGCACAGCCGCAACGCTCAAAAACACCTACATGTGTGAGCACAAATCTGTTAGCGAAAGTTACAGTAAATGAGAGAGCTTCAGTGTGCATTTCCAAACTTGGAACATAAGTAAGGAAGAATCCGAAGCCAAAGGACATGACACCAATGCCAAAAGCAAGAATGTACGTGAGAGAACTGTAGGATATCCGATGGCTATCCCAGAGAAAGTATACCAATGTGGCAAAGAAACCGAGGGCAAAGCAGACACGCGTGCGCTTCAGTGCTGCTTTTTGGATATAAAGCCTGAACCCATGCTCGTATTCTGGTGAAAAGCGGAGAGTGGTTGGATGCATGCCCGTTTGAGCTTGGATCGTGGCAAATTGATCATGGCAATATCGTGACGAGCGAACGTTATGGATCATTTCTACATGCACAAAGCCGTCAAATAATGACTTTTCATCATTCATATACCATGTAGGGTACCGTCGACAACTTTTGGTGGCGCATTTGCTTTGAGAATCAATTCCGCCGCTTCATTGACTTCAAAAAACGGCGTTTCGATCAATGACCTTCGACGCATGATTGGTGGGGGATTCTGACGGCGTCCAGAGCTTGATTGACGTCTTTCGTCAGCATTAGTGAAGGACACATACGGATGATCGTCCAGCGTCGATGGACTGCCATCAAGCTCCGTCATGACCTTCGCGCGCGATCTTTTGTCCCACCGGCTTGGGATTTTTCAAAGTCCGGATAATCTTATTCGAATAACAAAGGGGTGTAGTGTTTATTATCCGGATTTCTGACCAATTCAACTCCAATCGACAAAAAAGATGGGCGAGAAGTCATCGCACCGTCGATCCAAGTCGAGATCTCCAAGAGGGCATCGCAGCCGTCGACATGACAGAAGTAGTTCCCGAGATAGAAAACGCCGAGATGACCGGAGTCGGGACAGATCTCCCCGCCGTGACGAGAAGAGACGAAAGCATTCGAGTAGACACAGCCGATCCAGATCGAGGTCTCGATCGAGAAAACGATCGTCGAAATCCGATACCAAGCACACAAGTCTAGTGAAAACAGAGACAAAGAAGAAGACCGAAGCATTGGAAGATGCACCTTCTGTGACAAAAGAAAGATATGAGAAGAAACTGGAAATGCCTTCTGTGCCTGTTCAGCCAAAAGAAAGCGTGAAAGGATCGTTGGGGGACATTTTCAATCTGCCATCAGCGAGTAAGGAGAGTGTCAAAGGCAAGATCTCGGACATATTCCGGGTTGATGAATCCTCGTCAACTAATAAGTCTCTTAGCAAGTCGTCAATCTCGTTGCCCAGCGTGCTTGGAGGGCGACAGGCGCCCAGGGTGGTCGACATGGATGTCGATGCCTCGCCACCACCGACGACGTTCAAGAAACCTCCACCGCCTCCTCCACCTCAGCCACTAGCTACCCCTCATGAGGAACCAGTACAGTCAACATCCGTGAATGCACAACCAAATCCACTACCACATCCTGTCGTAGCCCGTCCTCCGCCGCCACCGCGTCCTGTTTCTCTACCAAAAAATTCTTCAGAACCAGTTGCTGCTCCTTCTGTGCCGGAAAAGATTACTGCGCCTGATAAATCCACAGTAAGTCGTCAAGAAGTACCACAGGCGCCCGTCGATTCCCCTGCTCAAGAGCTTCCATCAAAACCGCAGGCACCAGTGAACCCCCTTACTTCAATCCTCCCTCCAAAACCAACAGCTCCTGTCGCGGTGGACGTAGGATCGATCAAAATGGACATTCTCAAAGCCCTGGCTCAAGCTAAGTCGTCCTTGGCTTCAGGAGGAGCAAAGCCCATTCCTGTGGTGATGCAGAGTGTTCCAGTTAAAGAAGCGGCTGATCACCCAGAAAAGGAAGAAGAAGGTGAGGAAAGCGTTCTTGAGCTGCGAAAGTCGAAAGCCAAATCGAACGATGAGAACAAATCTTTCTCGGCTGTCCAAGAAGCTTCCAAGCCAATCTCAGTCGCGGCCAAGACAGCCGATGGAAAAGATTACGATATGTTTGCGCTGGATGATGATGACGACGATGATAATGGCGATAACATCGGCGCCACAGGCCAGCCGTCGTATCGACCCATCGTGCCACTGGATGGCCATGGCAACCAAGACGACAGTGAAGGCTACTACAAGGCGAGTATTGGGGAAGTTTTGAACGGCGAGTACCGCGTTGTCGGCACGGTAACTTGTTCCAATCGTGAATTTGTTTTAAAGTTGTGTGTCTAGATGGGCAAGGGCGTCTTTTCTACTGTGCTCATGTGCAAGACGACCATCGACGGTGAAGAGAAGACGGTCGCTGTCAAATTGATTCGAAACAACGACACGATGCGTGACGCTGCGCAGCTAGAAGTGCGTTTACTCCATGAACTCCAAGGCACGCGCAAGAGCAAATATGTTATTCGCCTTTTGCAGTCATTTGAATACCGCAACCACGCAGCGATGGTTTTTGAGCCCATGCAAATGAACGTCAGAGAAGCGATGAAGAAATTCGGTGGACGCGACGGCCTCGCGCTTCGGGGTGTCAAAGTGTTTGCTCGTCAATTACTCCTTGCGCTTGACCATTTGGAAAAATGCAACATTGTCCACGCTGGTACTTCAAGAATCAACGTAATTGTGTCATCTTATCGTTGTAGATATCAAGCCTGACAACATGCTCCTCGACGAGAAGCAATCGATGGTCAAATTGTGCGACTTTGGCTCGGCGTTCAAGATGGGCACAGGAGAAGTCCACGACCCTACGCCATATCTTGTGAGTCGGTACTACCGAGCGCCAGAAGTGATTTTGGGCTTGTCATACGATCAAGCTGTCGATATGTGGAGCTTGGGATGCTGCCTGTACGAAATGTTCACGGGCAAAGTCATGTTCCCTGGACAGACCAACAACGAAATGCTCAAGCTCATGATGGAACTCAAGGGTCGGTTTCCTCCAAAATTGGTCCGCCGACATCGCCAAGTCTACCTTGAAAAGTTTCTCATGGAACCGCATTTTGACGACGGCATTCGCTTCTGCAGCCGTGAAATCGACCGCGTGACTGGAACGCCCATCGTACGCACGCTCAATAACATCAATGCAACGCGTGATTTGACCGCGGCGTTGATGGCAGCCAAGTCACCATCGGACGACAAGAAAATGGTCCTCGACTTGAAAGATCTACTCGACAAGATCTTTCATATTGACCCTTCCAAGCGCATTTCTGTCACCGACGCGCTTAAGCACCCGTTTGCGCGCGTATAAATGAATAAATGCGTTCTATTTCAAGTAGCTGACGCAGAGATACATGAAGCCGAGGACGACGACGATGCCGCCGTAGACAATCCACTTGTCGGCTGTCTCCCGCCTCTCGATCACGCGCAGCAACGATCCAGACAAACCCAGTCGATTTGCAATGTCGAGCACTTGACGATGCACACCTTTTAGTCGCGTGCGTTGATCACCTACAAATGATTGAGCTTGTGCACGCAGCTCAACTGCCACGTACTCAAATTCGACAGGGTAGCAGCACCCAGCTCGTTCAGGTCGTTGACCATGCGAGATGAGCGATTGAGGGAATCTTGTTCTTGGGAAAGAAAATTGATATCATTGTGGTTGTTCTGGTGGCGCTGTCGGGCCATGAGCTTCTCTCGCTCTTGGGATTCGATTTGTGATCTGCTCAACTGAATACATCGCTGTTCAAGGCTCGTGTTCAGCAGCATATACTCTTCTCGAATCTGGTGTATCTTTTTGATCCAAATCTCTCGGCTCGCTGGGTTCTCGTTGTAAATGAGCGAATCCAACTGATCCACAAGCGACTTGAGTCCCGCGGCGTTTTCTCTAGCTTGGATTTCCGTGCTCGAGTTACTTCCATTGTTGGACGTATCGGATTCCAAGTAGTTTAGCTGCGTCTTGAGCTCAAACACGAGCTTTCTCGCTTGGGGATACAACGTAGAGCAAGACATGAGCGGAAGGTACAGCGCCGCCTTGGCGTTGATCTTGTTGAGGTGGATCTGCCAGATTGGTCAAAACTCGATTATCCGGTTGGGACATCTATTATCCGGATGTATATTCAACCTTGGGAACATGATGCCAAGATAGAGCGATCGTCGCAATCTCAATCCTTGGCAACAAAGGCAAACGTCGCGTTCTTGACGGCGCGGTACTGCTTGAGCTGTCGTTCACCCTTGCGTATCAAGTACTCGATCTTCTGAAAGTCCATGCGACCCACAGACGCGGCATCGGCTCGGAACTTTTCACGCACAAACGCAACACTGTTCGCAGCTCCCTGACGTTCCTTCTCGCGCGCCACTTGGATACACGACTTGTACAAGTTGAGGACTTGCATCTGTAGCCCAGAGTGGCTCTTCCTGGAGCTCACAACCACAACATTCAGCGGAGGTGTTGGCCCTATCTTCAATTCATTGTCGTCGGGGCTGTGATGGTGATCGTGGCTGTGGTCATGGCTGTGGTCATGGCTGTGATCGTGGTCGTGATCGTGGCTGTGGTCATGGCTGTGGTCGGGGGCTTGGCTGCTGGTATGATCATGATCATGGCCGTGGTCGTGGCCATGGCCGTGGTCATGGGAATCGGAATGGAGCACAGACTGGCTGTCTCTGCTGTGCATCCTCAGCGCTGGGATCGCTGGCCACTTGAGCTTGGCATTGCTCAGCGCGACTCGACGGACAACATTCAGCATGATGTTGGGGCAGATTTGAACTTCGTGTTTGTTCATAACCCCAAGATCTTATAACTCTATAAATTAATCCAAGATTGGTTTGAACCTGTCTATGTAGAGCCATGCTAACCTTTAAAAATCAATACCTTTGAAAAAAAATACAGTGCAATTTTTCCTGTGATTGGTGCATTGCACAGAAAGGTTTGCAGTGGCCATGACGGACATCACGTCTGAGCCATGCTTTCGGTCGGCGCTGCTCTGGGGTATCGCGACGGGCGGAGCGATTGGTCTCCATAGATTCCGCGTGTCGAAGCAAATCAAGACTGCATGTGACTATGCATTGTACTCGTTTGTCGGCGTGGCGGGCGTCTCCTGGTAGGATACTTTATCCATGCCTCCTGCCAACGTTGTGGATTGTAGGATCGTGTGCCGATCTGCACAGGCTGCGAAGCAACAACAGCAGCAGCAGATTCTTGCTGCTATGAATGTGGCTGAGGAGCAACGCCCATCTGCGCAGTACTTTCGATCAGAAGTTGTGCCACGTCCAGAGAATGACAAGTCACCTTGACACACACAACGCTTGCTTAAACCATAAGGAATTCCTCCACGTCATCGTCTTTGGTCTCTTGACGTTGCTTTTCTTTTAGCTTGTCCGTCACAAGTGCTACAATGTCTTGGTCTATTCGAAACACAGCATGAGACCATAAAAAGGGTTGAGGAGCTTACCCAAGGGTCGATTTGCTGCCATGAGCGCCATGTCAACCAAAGCGCGGTGCTTCTTCTCCTCGCTCTTGAATTTCAGCTTTAGTTCGCCCCGTGATCGGTTTGGAAACATTGCCTCCATTAGCGTGAAGTCTGTTCCCACTTGACTCAAGCCGTAGAAAAATTGTTTTGTCTCGAGATGACTCCATCGTTTGCTGGATCTTCGACCTGTGAGATATCCTGCACGAAACTCAGCAATTTCATCGTCCGTGACACCATGTACCTCCTCGTCCAAGGCGTTCATCCTCAGGCTCTGCATCTTCGTCCCCCATGAGTTCATCTTCATGGACAGTCAGACTATGTTCCGCCACGACAATTTGCCCATCGACGAATTCTACTTGGGGCATGCCACTACGTTTTCATGAGATGTTTCAACAAGTTCAACAGGGATACGCAGAGAGGTTGCGGGGTGGTACATTTTCTCGACGAGGGCGTTTACTTGGAGGTGGCTCTTGATTGTCTTGCCCGTCATGTTCACCAGCATCATCACCATCGTCCTCATCAATTCGACGACCTCTCGGAACCGTCAAAGCTAGCTGGCCCATGGTCATGCCAGCAATGTCAGCCTCGGTTTCATAAGGTATGTCTTCCTCTTCATCGTCTTTGGCTTTTCGCTTGCGTTTTGTCAACGGTGTTGTCTACTCAGGTTCAGTCTTCAGCTCAAGACGATACCAAGTGCGTACTGATGGTTGAGACTGAGCATATTCAATGAACTTGTCCTTGATGGGTTTCTAAAGCGACAGAGTGAGTCCATGGAAAGTCCCAAAGGATTTTGTACAAATTGCAAAGCAGTAGCAGCTGCCAACCTTGTCGATTTTTTCCTTGGTGGCATCGTTCTCTACAAGTCAAACGATGATACATACTCGATCAAGTCGACGACGCACCTTTGAAGCTCGCGGAGCTACTTTTGTCTTCGGCTTGGTTGTTTTCGTTTTGGTTGGTTTCGTGGGTTTGGTCGTCGGCTTCTCCTGTGTTGGCTGCAGTGGAGTGAGAGACGGCTTTACCTCATCGTCATACCATGTCAATCACTGGGACAGCGCGAGGACTTTGTGGTTCATTGTCCAGCAGCCCGGATTTCTGCAAAAATGTCAACATCAGCGCTCCATCAACAACTTACTTCGACAGAGCGTACAATATTTGTAGATTTCGTCGACTTTGCTGGTCCTGTAGAGCTTGTGTCTGGAATTCGAATGCCCTTTGGACAACTTAAGTCTGGATGTGATGGATGTACTCACTCGTGGAGATTGGCGTTGAAGTGTCTGTTGCCTTGGTGGTGTGATTCCAAATGTGGAACCAGGAGTCACAATGCCCCGAAGACGTGGTGTTTGAACTTGCGGCGCAACTTTCACGGGTGGAGCTTCTGGTTCCTGTGGATGCTCTGTTGATTCTCCTTTCTTCGTTTCAGGGCGACCTTTGGGGTCTTCGTCACGTTTTGACTCCACGCACGGAGGCTCACTTTCAACATGGGTTGCTTCCTTCGATTTCACATCGCTCGGTTCATCGTTCGACGTGCTTGAAGCCTTTGGCTGAGAAGCAGAGTTGCTGGGTTGGGAGCTGGGCTTTACTTTCGGCGCGATTCCTCTCATGGGTTTCCTCGCGAGGGTCGGCTTTAGAAGCGGCACGCGCTTGGACATCACGCCTCTTGTTTGATTGGTGGGTTTGCTACAGTAACTATAAATTCTTTTGATTGGATAAAAATAATCAAATTATAGAAATTGAATTATAATTTTTATTTTTGGCAAATATTTATAGAATTAATTTGATTGGTTGAAATTCAGCATAAAGTCCCCACCCCATTCTATTCATCCATTTTCGTCGAATCCTGCATCATGGCCGACAATGACCCCGTCGCTAAAGCGCGCGCGATTGCAGCTCGTCTAGCTGCTGTCGTTCCAGATATGAGCGTTTTGGGGAAGCGAAAAAGCCGATGGGAGGTACGACCCGAGATGGAAGCTGAATGTATTGAGTGTTGTGTGTTGTGTAGGAAGATCCATTGAGTATGATGGACGGCAAGAAGCGCAAGAAAGTGTACATTCCTGTGGAAAAATATCCTGACATCAACTTCTTGGGCTTGCTAATTGGACCTCGTGGATCAAACCAAAAGCGAATGGAAACGCTGTCCGGAGCGAGGATTCTTATCCGAGGCAAGGGAGCATCGAAGGTGCAACTGATGTCTTCAACCATGAGTCTTATCGTGTTTGAATAGGAATTGACTGGTGCTCCTGATGAAAACGAAGACTTGCATGTCCTTATTGCAGGTGACACGGACGAACAGATTGCCCGTGCGCAGCATGAAGTCGAGGATATATTGTTCAACCCTGAAAAGGCCATGAAACTCAAGCAAGAACAACTTCGCCAGTTGGATAGAATGTCAGTTCTTTGTTGTCTCACGTTGTCGGTAGAGTGGCTGAGAATAGCAATTCGTACGATGGTCATTATGGACCTGGTGGCGGTGATGATCACTCGACGCTGAACATTCCAGTTCCTCGCAACCTCGTTGGGTTGATTATCGGAAAAGGCGGCGAAACCATTCGAGAATTGCAAGGCAAGAGTGGGTGCCACATTCAAGTCGCACGAGAGACCGAAATGAACTCGGAAGCGACTGAACGTACCGTCATGTGCTCTGGCTCGCCTGCACAATTGGAAATGGCCAAACAACTTATCAACGACTTGCTCAGCGATCGCATGCATGGAGGGCAGTTTATCGGCTCGGGCGAAAGCATGAAGATGCCAGTGCCGAACGATAAAGTTGGTCTGATCATTGGTCGTCAAGGTGCTACTGTCAAAGGGGTGCAACAAAGAACTGGTGCCTCGATTGTCATCCCACCAGCTGCCGACTCGGACAATCCTGGTTTCCGCACGTTGATCGTATCGGGATCTCATGAAGCTCGCGAAAAGGCTCGTATTGAAATCAACATGCTCATCAACGATCAACACCAGCTTATCCCTACTGGTGCGCATACGATCTACATGCAGATTCCCAACGAACGAGTACGTCAAGCACTCTATTCTTGCTGCTGAAGGTAATTCCAACAGGTGGGCATTGTCATCGGCCGAGGCGGTGCAACAGTCAAGGCGATTCAAGATCGCACGAACGTCAAGATCCAAATTCCCAACTCGATTGATCCTGGTTCGATCCCCGAAGTGCGTACAATTTGCATCTCGGGACCTACCATGGAATCGATTGCCATGGCAAAGGCTGAAGTCGACGCAATCCTTCTGGTAATATTCGATTGCTTTGATCGTGCTGAACCGTGTCAACTAGGAGGACACTGGCGGACGCAATTCGCGCTACTCGTCCCAGTATGTATCCATCAAGTCAGCCTCACCTCATCATTATTGTAGTTATGGCGATTCCAGTCAATATGGCTACGACACCAGTGCATACGACCAGCAGGTACCACCTCTGACTTCCTTGGATGTCCCTGACGAAAATGGATTAGTATGCCCAGCAATACCAGTACACTTACGAGCAATACCAAGCGTACTACCAACAAGCTGGCTTGAACCCGGATGGCACACCTGCAACGGCAGCCGATGGAACGACAGCTGCTGCTACAACAGCGGAAGGAGATGGAACCGCTGCTACGGCCACGACTGCCGATCCAAATGACCCGAACTCGTACTGGAATGGCTATTACGAATATGCAGCCTATTACGGCGTGGATGCTGCCAATGCTGCATGGGGCGTGACGACTGCCGAAGGTGCTCCTGCTGCTGATGCAAACGCGGCGCCGGCTGAAGGCGAAGCTGACAAGACCAAGGAGAGCGAGAAAAAGGACGACAAGGTATAGTGCATCATTCATGGCAGTGCCAGTGTTGTATGTGGATTCGCATCCGCTTGTCAATGTTGTTGTCGCGCAGGTCGGACGCGTCGAGATTTTCTAAGAGACCGTCACTGCTCTTTGAAATTTTGTTGGGATGTTTAATCACATGACTTGTCCACGTAGGCCTCGTCTTAAATCCGCGCACGAGGTTGATCGTTGTTTTTGAGAGGAAGTGAGGTGCTTATCATAAGCTGCTTGGGCTCTTCATCTCGTGTCTCTCATGCAAATGATCTTTTCCTTGACATCACATCTCAGAAAAAGCTGCCACAATGATCGAGGATGTCTTGCGTCCACAAGAACTTGCACATCTTGATTTGGGCCAGAACCAGCGAGAAGAATGTTGAAGTGGATGTTCGTGGCACATGGGCACTCACACATTATTGGCCACGATATCCACCTCTTCGTTGACCTGTCTGACATGCTTGGGGAGCCAACACTATGCTGTCGTGAAAATTATTCGCCTCTTACAATTTCTCTCCCTCGTGGTATGCGCGCCCAGGTTTGGTGCAAGTGCGCATCTACGTCCGAGATTTTCTATGTCGCACTGTCTTTTGCGTCAACTCGCACGACGACATCGAGGGGGGGTTGGGTCCTTTGTTGCGCAAACATCGAAAAAGCCTCATCCCTGCCTTTCTATCTTCCTCCATCGCGATCGTTTGCGCATCGGGTCTCTTCGTCAACAATCAGTTTCATGAAGCTTGAACCATTGGGCACACATTCTCGCAGCCGATCTCGCGCTTGAACCGGCGCGACATCATGCCATCCATTCTGTCACCCGAGCTTGGAGCCACACAAATATTCTCGGTGATGGCCAAGCCAAGCGCTGTGATTGGCTAATATCCATTCAGACGACAAAGGAAAATCCATCGGAATTGGTGAATTTCGATTAAATAATATACAAATTCCAAGTCATTTCCCATTAAAACTTTCACAGAAAAAGAAATTCCAAGGATGTAACACAAAGATATCCGCCACATCATCCATTTTTGGATTTGCAGTCAAAGGGAAACATGAGCAAGTTGGATCGCGACGTTTACGACCGATACATGTCGTTGAGCACCGGCAACTTTATCCAAGCCGAATACATTTGGATTGGCGGCTCGGGCGAAGATCTCCGCTGCAAGACCCGCACGTTGGAAAAGGTTCCTTCGTCCCCTGAAGAATTGCCCATCTGGAACTTTGATGGCTCGTCCACGAACCAAGCCCCTGGCGAAGACTCGGAAGTGCTCTTGAAGCCTGCCGCTATTTTCAAGGACCCTTTCCGTGGTGGCAACCACATCTTGGTCTTGTGCGACTGCTACAAGCCTGACATGACCCCCATCCCTTCCAACACCCGCTTCGACGCTCTGCGTGTGATGAAGGCGGCTGCTTTCCATGAACCTTGGTTTGGCATTGAACAAGAGTACACCTTGTTCGAAGCTGACAAGGTCACCCCTTACGGCTGGCCCAAGGGTGGTTACCCTGGTCCTCAAGGCCCATACTACTGCGGTGCCGGTGCTCACTCTGCTTTTGGCCGTTTGATCGCCGATGCCCACTACCGTGCCTGCTTGTACGCCGGTGTGCGTGTGTCTGGTATTAACGCTGAAGTTATGCCTGGTCAATGGGAGTACCAAGTTGGCCCATGCACTGGTATTGACTCTGGTGACCAATTGTGGATTTCCCGTTACATCTTGCTCCGCGTCTGCGAAGATTTCGGTGTGATTGTGTCGTTTGACCCTAAGCCAATTCCTGGTGACTGGAACGGTGCTGGTTGCCACACCAACGTGAGCACCAAGTCCATGCGTGAAGAAGGTGGTATTGCTAAGATCATTGAAGCTTTGGAAAAGATGAAGCTCAAGCACAAGGAACACATTGCAGCCTACGGTACGGGCAACGAACGCCGCTTGACTGGTCGCCACGAAACTGCCAGCATCGATCAATTCTCGTACGGTGTTGCCAACCGTGGTGCTTCCATCCGTATTCCTCGCTCGACCGAAGCTGAAGGCAAGGGCTATTTTGAAGACCGCCGTCCTGCTTCCAACATGGATCCTTACACGGTCACAGGCCGCATCATTAAGACCATCGTCTTGGATGAAGCTTAAATCTGCTGCGTCAAAGAATTTGATGTACGACAACACAATGAAACACGTTTATATTTTGCATGTAATTTCTTTCTTGATCGTTCGACAGCGTCGACAATTCTCGCCGGAGACTTTGGGAAAGCTGGGAGATCACCTCCATGACGTGGCACGTTCCTGTGCAAGCTCGAGAGTCGATGTGACCTTTCGTTGTGATAGAACCCATCACAGTGCACTCACTGTACAGCCCACCGTCAATCACACGGGGATTTTGCGCAGCAGGATCTTTGTTCCTCGTCGTTCGTGGCGCGTGTGTCCACGCCAACAAGTCCAAGAGTATATCGATTTCGAGAGGGACGTGTGGGCGCAAGTGTATGTCGATCGCCGCGCGCCGCACACACGTCATTCCAGTCGTGTCCCTCTCGAAATCGACCTAATCTTGGACTTGTTCGCGCCACGAACGACGAGGAACAAAGATCGACTCATGGATTTCAAGCGCGTTTCGAACACTTGTCATAGATTCAGCCCATACAAAATTGCTGTTTCAGGTGTTCGAATCATCGAAACGGACGTTCTGAATTGAACATTTTGATTGGCCAGTTCTGAGTTTCATACTTGATTTTGATTGGCTGGATGAAATATCCTGACAACACAACTCATTGAGGTCCACGATGAACACCTCGGTCAGGTCGCAGGCACGGTCCAAGCTCAAGACGCAGCCGACGGCGTACGCACCGACGGTAGGATCAGCGCGGAAGAGCACACCTTACGAACGACCTACGCCACGAAACTCCTCGTCGGCAGTGGACCGCAGTCCCCCTCGTTTGACGTCAACAACACCGCGGAGAACATCTGTCACACGACTGCCGATCGATTTCCCTTCGCACGAAATTGAGCCTACTCCTGGTACATACATGCGACGCACGATGCTTCATCTGACTTAATGCATGAATAGTTCGGAAACGAGCACAGAGCGAATCAGTCTCAGAAGATCTTTTGCATCAAGTGACGCGAAGAAACACAGCGTCGTACGAACAGAAAATCGCAGCGCTCGAAGCTCGCGTAGCAAGCCTCGAGAATGAGCTCATCTCGGCCCAACTTGATATTGCAGCGCGAGATTTCGACATACATGGTCTCCAAGCTGAGAAAAGTGTTCTCGAGCACCACCATCGAGCGTCGCAGACCGTCATGGATCTGAAACAGGCATCTCTGCGAGAAAAATACGACGCAGCACTCAAACGGATTCACGAACAAGATGCGACGATTCGACAGCAAGCAAAGGACCTCGAAGACGCCAAAACATGGATCGTCACGCACTGCTTTGATTCCACACACTCACGACCTCCAAATCCCATCGGACACGAACTGGAAGCATTAGAGGACAAGGCGTATGTGTCGCAAAGTATTTGGTCGTCAAGATTCCAGCGTCACGGCACAACAAAGCAGCAAAAACAAATTGCAGTCCATGTCGACTCAATGCAACAGCATCTCGACACGTGCATCGAATTGCACAAAGCGCACATGATCCAAGCCGCCACGATGGAAGCATCGCTGGCCATCGACACAAATGAATTCCAGCGCCTCGTCGAAGAGACTTCGCGAGACGACAAGCGAAGCGCAGAAGACGATAAAGTAAAGAAAGTTGGCTTGGACCAACTCGTTGCAGATCTCGGTGCTCTCATCGATCGATTTGCACACGTACGCGCATCGTAAAAGAGTTTAATTATTAGTACATCAAGCATATTGATACGCTCGTGTGATGACTTGGATGTGATGCTCGCTTGTGACGACACTTGGCTGCGTCTATCATTGCTTGATGAGGGCCAATATGATTCGGAAACTTACGAGCTCAATATTCTTCTTGGATTGAATCGTTTTTGCTTTTTGCTGGGCGCACTGGACTGCAAACTCGAACGTGGTCATGCCTACAAGCCAAGTTGTCAACGGATTGCATGGGAGATAGCGGAAAAACCTTTTCTGTAAATGTAGAATTGAAATCCCGCCAAGACAAGCATGCCTAGAAGACCGAGTGCTGGAAGAGTCGAGATGCCGATGAGAAACTTGGCAAATCTACAACAAGAATTAATGAATTCCAATGGCACGAGTCGAACCGAGAGGGATAAGTGGCAGAAATAGCCATTGACGCAATAGTCGTTTGGCTTGCAAGGTAAAGAATGCTCCAGAAAACGAGCCACCGAAACTGCGTCACGTTCTTCTTTCCAATGCACGTATTAAGGTACATACAGTGGTGATCAAAACCGTCGACGCATTTGTTGCAGCACATACAATGTCTTGTTGTCTTTGTGACAGTGATGAGGCACATTCGACAACGGACGACTTTCTCGCCCTTGGGTACTTCGATGCAGTTCATGGCCGAAGTGTCAACCAGGGAGACGTAGAGAAAGTGGCCACAAAGTACGACGAAAAGTATGGCAATCGCACCACCTCCGACTAGCGTTGAAAACGTATCTTTATCGGCACGTGTGCCTTTTCCATCATCTTCGTGCGCCAAAGCCAGGAGAGATAGACACGCTGACACCACCGACATCGTATAAATGACGATGATACATATTTGCCGCAGATTCAAAGGCCATTCAAGGCCATGTTGCCGACGGAATCGTTGTTTGCTTGCTTCCATGTTGAAATCTCATGCAAGAAACTGCTCATGTCTTGTGGGAGGATACATATCAAGTTTCAAAGGTTTCCCAAGTTGAACTCACTCATACATCAGCGTCGTAGTGGCATCATTCGTACTGTAATGATTCATCCCGACTGGTCAACGTGGCGGTGTCGATTCTTGTGTCTGTAAACGGCAGACCTGCATGGAAATGGACATCTTCGCGCTATTCCTGACCATGAAACCGAAAACCTATCTTGGATTGATTTGCTTGAAGTTGACCTGTTAAAATTTATATTTCGAGTGATGACGACGACTTTCGCGCCATTTTCAAAAGATCCGTGGAGAAGACGAGCGCCTTTCCCAGCAACGGTGAAAGAATGCAGCTTTGCGCTCATATTGCGCTAAGCTTTTATAGTCCGAGTCGTCGATTGAAGTTGTCGAAGAATCCACTTGGACCACTCTGAGAAGTGAGTGACACGAACGAAAGGATTATGCACATCCTGGGACGAGTGTATCGAATTTCTTGCAAATGTACATGTCTGTCGAGATTGGGCACAGGACAAAGGACCAAGTCATCTTGAGTCGACCAGGTTCGATGCCATTTGTAAGTTTCATGAAGACATCTCTCGAGAAGTCCAAGTCGTCAGCGGCACATCCTGGACATTGATCGACAACATAAAGGATTTCGGAGGCTGTCGCGCCTTGACATTTGGGATCTGTGCATTGGACTTGGATGCATTTGCCACAGCCTTTTGTCTTGGCAAAGTGTTCCTACATAGCTTCACAAAGGATATGTTTGGAAGGCAGCACGAAGAATTTGCGTCACTCGTTGTTTATTGTAATGACGAGAGAGTTAGGTCACACAACTAATCATCGATACCAACTAGGAATGACATGTGCTTCATTGATGTTGCGCACGCGCTATCTCTTCACCCGCTTGATTGTACGATTCTTAACTTCTGAGCTACTGAAATTGGCGCTATTACATGAGAATCGACAACATGAAGCAACGAAGCATTAGAGAGTGCATGGTACGTAACACTAGTTGTCCTGTTGGGCATTTTAGTACTCCATGTTCTAGGCTTCCTTGTCACTGTCCATTTTGGTGCATGAGCTTCAATCTTGCGCACAATGAGAAAGATGTTGCTTGGACATGATCCTCATGTTGTATACTGGATACGGTCCATCCAGTACAGAGAATGTATATTGTACGTACTCGTTCAAACATTGCCTGGACTTTCTTTAGTCAATACTGCCCTAGAATGTACTGTGCTGTACAGTCGTCGTACCCTACGGACCAATCAAATGAAAGAACCTCTACCATGAGCTTGCTGCACGTTCGGATTTAGTGAGCCGCAATGGCGGACGTCCATCATCCCGGTGAATACTCGTGTATCGTGACCGATGCATATTCGTACAAATGCGTGCGGCTGGAGAAACCTCTCTTCTCCAAGGTGCATAGGGTTCAGTCTCTCGACAATGAGGTATTTTACCGCAATATCGCCTCGGCAGGAGAAGATGCAGGATGGTCCAACCTTCACGTTGGCCATGTCCTCGTTGCAGTCAGTGGGCAAAGCGTGAGCCATTTGTCATCATCAGAGTTGAATCTCCATCTTGCGCAGGTCAAACCACAGTTTTAATTTTGCACTGACACCATGCCACAGATGCCACGACCTTTCATACTTACTTTTTGCGATGAGCTTCATCATCAAATCGAGCTAAAGTTACAGAACTATCATGGACCTTCGCGCCGAAACTCACTCGTTACTTTGAGAGATATTGACAAGGATCTGGCCCTTGCCCGGGCTCACATACTCACGAACGAACTTGACAAAGCCTTCGGCATTGTCACTCGAATGTCACCAGGGTGCCATTACCATGTATCGCTCTTCAAGGCTGAAATACAATGCATCCGTGCATTGGTGTCTGGCGATCACTTGTCGGTAAAGGTATGTCTCTGTGATTAACTTGCATGAAAATCTCATTAGAAAGCTGTTGATGACAGCAAGGTTGCGGTGCAAGTTCTCAACATGTTTGGTGAACTCTCGCAACTTGCCCCAAAGAACAAACTGCTCGTGAATATCGCCCTGGCTGAGGCATGGGCATTTCTAGCCATGGCACACGTCATTGCAAAGCAAATGAATCCGGCCTTGGTCGCTCTCCACAAAAGCCATCAAATGTACTTGGCAGCAAACGAGGCCCTTGATAAGTCAACAATAGTCACTGCAGTACCTCCGTCGATCCTCAAGGACATTCATGGCCGAGTATTGTGTGGCCTTGGAGTATTTGCATTGCTGACTGGTGTCGCTCCTTCTGAGTGGCATTGGCTCCTTCGACTCTACAGCTCAGTTTCGTCGACGTCGTCGCTCAGGGATGGTATGACTCAACTCCACAAATGCTGGTCTCAGCACAACTTACGATCACCTTGGGCTGGTGTGGCTCTTATGAATGCAACTCCAATGCTTCTCCAGCACTGGGCAGGCAAGAAGCCATTTCCTTCACCCCATTCCGCCAGCTCTACTGACGACAGCGACGATGATGGCTCATTGCTTCGAGCTTCAGCACTCACGGCAATTTCCGCAGAATGCCTCGAGCGATATCCTGAATGGATTCTTGTTCGATGGAGCCACAGCGTACATCTACAGCACAATCACATCGACAAGGCTTTGGCGATGGTTGAGAACGTGTGGCCAGACAAAGAAGATGTTCAGTACGCCTTGAAATTGCACATTGGCCGACTGCACTTTAAACGCCACGACTTGGCTGCCGCAGCCGATACGTTTCAAGCCATCATGACGTCGCAAGTGAAGACTCATGCGATGGCAGCGAGCAGCGTTCAACAAGCAGCTTGCGTTCACCTCGCGGCTTGCGTATGTGCAGAGCCTGACCCCAACATGCGATTTGTGCGCACGCTGATAAACCAAGCATTGTAAGATAAAACTCCCTCGTACACTAAACACTTTTCGTAGGCGATTGGATGAAGGCGATGACAAAGTCGAAGCTGTACATGTTCATCGCGCGCGGTACTACCGCAATCTACCGGATTTTCACATGCGATTGTTACCATTTGATTTGCTTTATCTGTGCACCGCCAACTGCACTCGCTTGATTCGAGCTGAAGATGTTTCCGCAATTGTTCAATTGGATAAGCTGGTGGAAATTGCTCCAACTAGTTCGCGGCAATGGCTTATGGTTGCTCAAAGATATCATTCAGCATATATGACGTCGCCTTGCCAGCCACCGAAGTACGAAAGCTCTTCATTGAGTCTCGACGACGGCCACGAGGTTGCATTTTGCATCGATTGGCTAACCCTTCGTGGCATGATTCTCCTACACATTGACTTGGATGCTGCCAAACATTCCTTTAGGTTGGTCCTATCGCTTGCATCGACCTGTCCACACGCATCTTCAGCGTCATTTGGTTTTCCTATCAGTTGCTTTTTGCTTGCTCGAGAGCACGTACGAGATCACTCAAGTGAAGCAATGTCACTGTTGGATAATGCTTTGCAGTGGTATCAAGCGAATGCTTCTTGCGGTGCCAACGACGTCCTTGGCTTCCTCAATCGAACGAAAGTCCTGCGTGGCCTCTTGGCTTGACATGCAGTTGGCCATCTCGACTCTTTTTCGGTCGCTCTCCAAAATGGTATCCGGAAACTTGTGACACAATAAAATGAACTTGATTTTTGTATGTACAGGCAATAAAAAAGTCTACAAGTGGCAAGAGAAGCCCCACAGCACAAGCAGCAGCCATCCTAAGATGAGTGCGTTCGGTCGGTTCCTCAACACTGGCGCGTCGAACAATGATGTCAAGACGACAGCAAATACGGGTTTAAGCTTTACCTCTGCGACAGGTCCTCCATCGGGGTCGGGTGCAACGTCAGCAGTCTCACGACTTGGTCTCGGAAACATCTTTTCAGCAGCATCCAAGTTGAGCTCGACATTGGGCTCGAATTCAGCTCTGGCATCAAATGCACCAAACTCACACAAGCCCGAAAAGGTCAATCGAGATGGGCAGCACATGGAGGTTGTCTACGAGTACGACCGAGTGGATGGGACTGTGCTACGTCCAAGTGTTGATCCTAAACGATACGGCGACGAAAATGCCCGAGCTGGAGAAGGCGACGACACGTTTCCAAACATTACTTTGGATGAAGACTGTGAATGGACGAGTGCATGGGAAGTCGACATGTCGAACTGGGCAAGCGTGGATAAGGACGGATGGACTTATGGTGCTGATTGGGCCGATATCTTGAAATTGGCTCGGGATGAGCTCTCCCATGCTACCAAGCACCCAAACGATTCTGTACGCCGTCGCCGCCATGTCCGTTATTGGAAGAAGCAAGATGACAATTCTCACGAGGGAGAGAACGCTGCTGCCGACTCGTGGAGCGCAGACACAGAGAACGTGTAAGTGTAATGCTGATAGCATGTCTTATCCGCCGACTCTGTGAAGGCTGATCGACGAAGATAACGACGACGATCCATTTTCGCGCACGGCACAGAAAAAGCAGTCTGGTTTCCGTTTTGCCGCACGTGCTGGTAAAGATTTCACAAAAGACTACAACAACATTGGCGACTTGAACACGCTGACTTGGCTTGTCAATGCCAACGAGACGAGTGCGGCGCCAACAGACGAAGCTATTCGAGAAAAGACGGCGAACTTGGAAGTAAGTTCATTGCTGGGTAAACGTTGACGTCTGTTGAAAGGAACGAATCAAAGAAGCATCCGAGAAATCAGCGGCGCAAGAACAAGCATTGCGCATGAAGCATCAAAAGAAAGCCAAGGAAGTAGCGATGCAACAACGAAAACTTGCATTGTTGATTGAACAGTATCGAAAAGTAAAATCAGAGCACGATGCATTGCAAGGCAACGCCGCCGAATTGGCTCGTGTTGTTGAGCAATTGCGGAAGGAAGCGGTGAGTTGACTCAACGTATTACACATATTGATGCATTCAAGTAGACTGAAAAGGATATCTTAGCGGTACGAATCTCCATCAAGGTGGAAGATATAGTTGTTGTGGTTGAGTTTAGAATGAAGATCAACGTGCTATTAATGCTGAAATGCAAGCAGCCAACCAAGCGCTTGAAGAAAAGGCGAAAGCTCTTGCTACTGCCCGTATCCGTTACAAGCGCGACAACAAATCGCTCGCTGCGGCAATCCAAGCTGCTAAACAACGTCTTGAGCAGCAGGAACAAGCCAAGGCTGCAGGGTTGGCACAGGATCCTGTTGCGAAGGAACTAGAAGAAATGGTGGATAAATTGACCAAGTTGCATGCCAAAGTCGAAGCTGTTAAGCAGCATCGTCTTGCTATCGAAGAAGAACGAAAGGAAATGTTTAATCAAGTGGTGGAAAAAAAGTCAGACTTGCGCATGCAATCCAAGCTCAAGGTAGACAGACATGACGTTGCTTGTACATGATACTGATTGTGTATCCTTTAGGTTGAAACGTCACTAGCCGATGTTGACGCAAAGCTCGCACAGCTCAAGCAAGAACAAGAGAATGTAATCAAGAGTTATGCGACCAAACCTGTACGACATCTCTCTCACCTTGGCAAATATCTCATCTCTTTATGCAGGAGGGCCAAGTGTTGGAGCAGCTCAACAAACGACGCAATGAAATCCGCAATGAAATGTCGGCATTGAAGGAACGACGGATGGAACTTGCCGCGAAACAGCGTCATGTCGAACTATAAATGTTCAACAAGTAGCATGGGTTTTCTTGTCGTGTCTACCGTTTGTTTAGTCGAGTCGCCATGGTGGCTTGGAGATCTCGTAGGGCTTGTACGACGTGATTGTCGAGCTAGAGGTACTTTGAGCCACTTCACCTAATTCAGACTGGTACCTCTTTACGTTTATGCTTGAGTCTTCCTATTCTCTCAAGCACTGCGTCATTGGACTGCTGTTGACGGCGCATTTCCTTTTCTAGAAGCGCTGTATACGACTCGGTACTCCATTTCTTCGGCTTTTTGTATAGTCGATTAATTGTCGCTCGCTGAATCGCAGGATCGACGTTTTTGTCATTCGTTTGGCTCATCAAGAGTCGACAACGCCAAAGTCGTTTTCTCTTTTCGCGTTCAAGCATCTTTTCATTTGGGTGGTCACTTTCGTAGAGGTGATTGTGCAGAGAACCAGTCGAGTTTGAGGTGGCATCGAGCTTGCCAAGGATTTGTGCGAGAGATTCCGCATCGTCTTGCATAACTTGCACAGAGCTGTAGCTCTGACGAATGCGGGTTTGAACCTTTTCTCGAAACGTTTTCGTCACGGGTGTGCGTTTGACATTTTGAAAGAATGACAGGTTTGCAACATCATCCTCAATGTCGTTGCAACTGAAATCGTCATGCTGAGTTGATGACTCCTTGTCATTTCCTGTAATCTCAAATTGAGATTGAGCATCAGAGGCATGGCACGCAGGCATAAGACATGATTTATCGATATACTAGGAATCAAAGACCCATTAGAGAGACAAATGTGATTCCTACCTCGCTTTCACACATCACACAAACCCCATCATTTTTGTAAATATCAACCCCATTTCCATGGCGCAGACAGAGTCCCGGTACTGTATCACTTGGCATTGATTCCCAAGTCGATTCAGCAAGTTCCCAAAATTCTATCATTTCGTCATGAGTCGACGTTACGAATATGATGCAATACCTCGAAAGCCAATGTCAGCCGAGCCAAATTCATCAAACTCTTTGAAAGCGTCGTGAAATGCAGGATTTTTTGTAAAGGGGCGAGCTGTGTGGTCAACAGCGACGGTCCACTGATGTCTAAGCTTATCATTCCATGCACTGATGGCGTTGTCGTCGGTGAACACTATTGGCTCGCTTGAGGTCCTGGACAACTAGAATTGACACAATGACAATGACATAATGAGAGCCTTCCAAACCTTAGCTAAGCAACGAAATTCACCAATGTCCATGTAGCCCGAATCTCCAGCCTCAATGGCTTCGAAAAGGTGGGCATAAAGAAGAAGGCGCATTCGAGTACGGAGGTTCCGCTTGTGGGCAAGAATGTGAGAACTTGGCTTGCGCACATTTAGAGCCCATTCGTGAGTCGCAAGAAATGATGTCTCCGGTGAGTTTGTAAAACCTGCGAGCTGACACCTCCGCACAGCGCGATTCCACACGATACGATCCCCCTGAGCAGTATCAGGTTGCAATTTGTGGTACTCCTCCTCCGTCATGCTCACGGCGACCGATGACGGAGACTGTTGAAGCCAGTAGGGAGCCACAAGTAGGTCAAATGTGTCGTCAATAGGGACTTCAGATGGAATATTTCTTTGCTCGAGAAGCACGAATAATAGTTCACCAAGAAGAGCTATGGCTTCCAGCTTCACAGATTTATCTTTGACCCCAATGCTTTGGAACAGTGTGTCCAATGAGCATGTTGCCAAAGGAAATGATGACGGGACTCGCCATTGCGAATGGACAGGACTAAGCATGGAAAAACTTACACTGCGCAACAGAGTTGCGAGTAGAAAAGTGGGAAACACCGATACAGTGGCGCCAGCCACACGTCCAACCAAACGGCGCACCTGTGCAGAAGCGTCAGAGACAAATGTTGAAGTCACCTTACGATATTG
This sequence comes from Aphanomyces cochlioides, assembly GCA_019828595.1. Classification (NCBI taxonomy): domain Eukaryota; phylum Oomycota; class Saprolegniomycetes; order Saprolegniales; family Verrucalvaceae; genus Aphanomyces; species Aphanomyces cochlioides. The sequence goes on from JAHQRK010000004.1 coordinate 868,517, forward strand.
CACGGAGGTTGTATTTCATTGTGCCTTTGCTGCTGTTTGATGTTGTTCACTAGGGCGGTTTCGCTTGAGGCTCCCGATGTTGACCATGTTTTCGGATGGCATTTTCTTGAGCTCCTGATGAGATTGTCAGCTTTAGAATGTCTGAAGATTCCAACTCATTCAACATCATGGTATTGTGACTGCTCGAAAACTGGTCAAAGAGATTTGCATCAGCAAACAAAGTCATCCATTCGACTGGAAGTATCATTCCCGGTTGAAAATACGACAATGGTGGCCAGAATACATGGCTTTCCTGGACAAAATCAAGGGGGTCAACAGTTGATCGCAAACTCTCAAATGCATTGCTAGGAAATGCGCACAGTCCCAGAGTAGCTTTGAGTGTGAGGTGGCCAAGATTGCGTGTCTTGACTTTTACAAGAATGCCACAATGCCATGGTCCTCCAGCGAATAGATCACTGTCTTGGTTACTTGTGCTTCGCACTCTTGATTGAGCAACTGTCGTCAAGAGTGACTTTAGTGTTAAACTTGCGTGACCTTCCTGTGAGTTTCCATCCTTCAAATAGATATCAATTGTCTTGGAGGTGCAGTATTTCCGCAGTGACTCATCAGTAGCGAGGACGTAGTGCACTCGAGCCTAAGTTCTTATCAAGTAAGTATCATTTCCTTTTGTACCTCAGAGAGCTGCCATCGATGGGACGTATGAGTGTTGGGACCATCAAGCCACAGTCTGTAAGTTGCTTGACCAAGACAGTACTCGAGATGATACTTGGTCAGGTCTTCACTTGCAAGGATATCTTGTAGTTCGTGAAAGAGAAAAACAAAGCAGAATTGTTGACAATTTCGATCCACATCAATCCCATGAATCATGTGGCGATGGCGAACGATAACGTCCTCACGTTCACAGAATGCATCATTTCGACGTTTTATGGATTGACGTAGCTCAGGAGTAAAGAAATTGTGAATTGCACGTGCAGTCGACCAAAGACGTTGCTGGTGCTTGTAGATTTGATAGCAGACAAAGCAAACGCGGATTTCTTGCGATGACTTGGCATGGGGTGCAGAGATCACCTTTTGTACACTTCCCTCCCATGATGCCAAATGTACTCCTCGTCGGAGGAGGTTTGTAATTGTATCGGATGCCATCTTGAGAGTCATCACGTAACCACTTTCGCATGTGCAAATAAGTATTTGATTGTCGTTGGCATCAAGGACAAGGCCAAGAGCATCGATATCACTGGTTGAGATACTGAATGGGCCATGGCAAAGAAAGCACGAAGAGACAGTTGAAAACACTGGGACGGCTGCGGCCGCTTCGCTGTGGGGTAGCTTTTTTCGCAGGACACTTGGTATTCGAATCAGTGAATCCAGAAGGTCCCCTTCACGAACAAGCTCGAGGATGTCTGGGACATGGAAATGACCACGACAAGCCTTGACTTGAAGAAACCACCATTTGCCATTTTCATCCTTGACAAAGTCAACTTCCATTTCATCAAAGCGAATAGCAGGGGCGTGAGCCTGAGCATGCATAACAATACGTTCAATTGCTTCACAAACTGGAATTATTGGCTGGCCTACACAGTCATAGAGCTAAAAAGAAACATGGTTCAAATGTACCTCGCACCTTGGACACATGTAGATCGACCTGCTTGCTTGACATGCAGAAGTACGGCGTTATACGATTTGCTATGTTGACTGCTGCGTCGTATGGATCAGTCTCTAGGCTTTTATTTGTCGCTATGGACGTGTAATCGGACATTTTGAGACTACGCAGACGGTGTCAATGAGTATCTCGAAGGTTGCCAACTTGTTGACAATATTGAGGGCGAAGTTATGGGTATTTTGAGGAGTCCAGTGAACTCGATAGATGGCAGCATGGGCCCCTCGACATTGGATATACTTTTGTAGGCCATATGAAATCCATTTTGTGTTACCATTGAGAATGCGGTCGATATCCCGTTTCATGAGGGCACTCGTTTGATTTCGTACAGGCACATGAGGCTTGACATGGGGGATTTTTTGGACAGCAACGACTGCGCAATCTGTCGATACATCTGCGACAAATTTGCGCTTCCACGTCATGGGATGATTCACATGGACAACATATCCTGAGTCATCTGTAGCAAGCCAAAGAAGATTCTCCCGGCCTCCGTCCATCATTTCACAAATAACCGTGTCGGGTAAATTAAGCTCAAGCTTGCGATTGCCGATAGGTTGGAGGAATTTGTAGAAGAACAGACATGGCTGGGGTCATCAAAGTGAGAAATAGGCGCGAAACAGATGTACCTTGATGAGATTCACGAACGGATCTATCGATTGCTACGGACCGCTCATGGGGGAAGAATCAAAGGACAAGACTTACCGTCTCTATCATCGATAAGCTCAGCGTGGAACGCAGACGCCGCAATTTGTCCGTGGAATCGCGCATGGATCTACCATGTACTTTCTCGCAATGGCGCGACTTTTCAAAAATGAAAGGAACCTTTGAAAATACATATTTAAATAAAATTCTTGTGGTTGCAAAATAAAATACCTGTGAGAGATTATATAAATTCGTCATCGCATTCATTTGCCGTTTCGCCGCCGTTGCGCATTCTTCCGAATGGAGCTCGTCTCGACGTCCAATATCCATGCGACGCTTCTTCCAGGTACCTCTAAAGCTCGTATCTCGAGATTCCTTTATTTCTGGTGATAGGTCAGCTATCGGTGATCCAAATTCCGCCCGCGCACATTCGATCATGCACATGGCCATTGCTCAAGTACATTTAACTTGTCTTCTTGTTGACTGACATGCATTGCCTTGTAGTTTGCTGCTGTACGGAGAATGCGGCTTCAGGTGTCGAGAAGATGATGATTCGAATCCACCAGCTGAGCACATCTGCCGATTGCAGCAATCGGAGCTGTTTTCGATGGTTGTCGACAACGACGGCATTACGTTATTCCTGGATCCAAATGGCATTTCGATGTTTGAGGCAGCGGTAAGATTTCATATCTGTTGGGCTAGCTCCAACCATGGTGAGTAGAATATGCAAGACAAGATTGTGATCGCTCCTCAAAAATGGCGCGCAATTCAGGTTCGACAACAATATCCATGGTAGGGAGTAAGTAATGTGTGCATGGTGTAGATTCATTTGGGTCCCATGGTTGCAGAATTTCCAGGAGTAGTGCGTTTTCTCTCGAAACTCTTGGCAGAAGACAACATCAGTATTCTCAACATGAGTACTTACGACACTGATATCATATACGTCCAGGTATTGCGATCCCTCTGACTTTTCATCACGGGTTCAATGGATTAGGAATGCAACCTCGAATCTGCTGTCGACTGTCTCCAACGCAAACTCTCTCGTGGCGTCCACGGACTGAAAGAGGTTGTCCCGGCTTGATATGTTCCTTGCTGATGGAAGCATAGTACAAGGACCAAGAGCTCCAGTTGAGCAGCGAGCCAAATGATTTGAGTTGCATCGTTGGTTCAGGGCAGTACCTTGCAGGTGACTAGTGTTCGAACAGGGCGTCGGCTAACTTCGTTTAGTGTACTCTGCCTGTATGGTGCTAGTGCGACTGAAGAAAGAAGCGCTACGAGATTGTGCGTTCGGTCTCACTCAGTTGGTTCTGAAGTCACAGTCTGCAACAAAACTGACGGACTCGTTTTGGTGTTACTGCGAGACGGCTGAAGAAATTTCGTTGATCTTGGACGAGGTCTTTGAGAACATTAACATTGTCAAGCCTCTGACTGAAGTGCTCTAGGAATGCCTCACAGATTTTGCTGAAGATGCAGTCATTGTGTCTCCGGATCGATGGCGAGTTATCAAGTTGTGTGGGAAGACGTATGACTTTGACGAAACTGGTATCGTCGCTGCCATGTCGGGACTCAATTCAGCCAACACGCAAGTTCTAAACGTGAGTTCATTTGGCTCGAATGTGACGCTTGTGCTTGAAGATGTCCTGGAAGAATCAGTCGCTAGCCTCTGTAGCATCTTGAACGTTTCGCGGGTCGAAAGAATAGAGTGAGACTCGACGCTCAATATAGTTGATCGTTTTCATGCGTCGTAGCTTGTCATTTTTGTATCAGACAATGTCCAACAGAAGCTTTCGTAAATCAATCCCAGAGTGGATCTGCAGAATACCAAACCACTTGCAAACGAGTGAAACTTGGAGTTGTTCTCTTAACTGCATCTTGCTCCCCTAGCCTTGAATAGGTCAAGTTCGCGTCAGGACCAAGACCCAGGCAGGAGATCTTTTCAATACGGCACAACAGCGTCCACCCCTCAAATTCACATAGGCCGTGGAAATTATCGCGTCGTCCTGCACAAGCACTAGATAAAAGCAAGACGGCTCAATGTCATTCGACATCGAGCGTCCATGGACGCTGTGGAGTTCTAAAATAGCATGGAGGATTCCTCGTACATTTGGCCAATCAAATTATCCAATTGGATCAATTTTAGCCAATACAATCTTAATAAAGTCAAGGTATGACCACAGGTATCCTCATGCAAATCCATGACCACCTCGTAAGAGCTGCACGAACAACATGAGACAGACAGTTCGTGCAGTAGCAACCACATCGGACTGTGATTGCGCTTTGATGTCGAGTTTCATTCAGTCAAATATAAATTTTAGCGATTTTCTAATTAGATATAATTTATACAAGGTTTTTTTCAATTTGGATCAGAAAGGGCAGATTTGATTTTCCGTCGAAGGATGACATGCATCGAGACGGACGTGGCGGCGCTCCGCAAGACTTTCTAGAGCGAAAAGACTCGCCCGCTGGCAACGAGGAAAGGAATCATCAAGCAGTTACGTCACCTTATCGTCAAGAATTGTGCCAAGCGCTTCAACATGACCTCCACAAACACCCCGCTGAAACGTACGCTGTCCTGAACGAGATCCAAGAACATTTGGACTATTTGGACGACTGGGCTGCAACTCAGTCGGTTGCGACGAACATTATATGCCAACCGGGAGCCTCAAGCATCGTGCCTGAACCTCTTGGAGTTGTTCAAGTCTTCTCAACGTGGAACTACCCCATCTACTTGATTTTGCAACCACTCAGTGCGGGAAACTGTGCCCTCGTTCACTTTACTGCCGATGGAAGTGTCGATGCCACGAATGCGTTGCTTGCCTCTCTCTTTGACAACTATCTCGACAGAGGTATCGTGCGATATGCCATCGGAGGTCTCGACGTCTCGAAAGAAGCAGCACTGCTCAACGTTATGATCTTCTCTTTTGTACGGGAAGCGAACGCATTGGGAAAATTGTTGCGCGAGCGGCGGCCGAGAATTTGAATCCAATCGTACTGGAATTAGGTGGCAAATCGCCCACTATCATTGATGATACTGCTGATCGAACGGTAACATTTGAAGACCCGCCATTCAAAAAATGGCTTATCGACCATCGTGCAACGTCTGAGTCACATGTTGCATGTCAAACTAGACTCCTTTAGCTACGTTTTGACACCTCAAGCGCTCCTAGAAGTGCAGCGAGGCCAAAGTTATGGAGGTTGGGAGTGAGCGACTGACCTTTTTTCTCCAAAATCTCATTTTCAAGTCGCAATTTGCGACTCGAATACAGTGCTCCCCGCAATAGTGAAACTAGTAAAATTAATAAATCTTTAATATTTATAATTTAGGTAATTGGCATGAAAGTAAATTTATAGAGAATATCGACATCATTTTCAAATTTTGAATGACACGCACCATGGGACGTCAAACAATTCGACTCCGATTGACGTACGAACAGAAGAGAGCTATATGGAGGTACTATGAAGACAATCCTACTGCGAGCCTCCTTGTTTGAATTATAGTTCTCAATCTCCTTTATTAATCTATATTTCCTGTGGAAAATAATACCTCGGAAATTTATAAGAGTTGTACCATTTCACTATTGCGAGGGAGCACTGTATGAGATACTCTAAAAATGAATATTCTCTCCTTATTTTGAAATTCGATAACCTTACATAACTTATTAAATTTGTAAGTCGCAAATCTTGGGGCCGATTGGTCTGACCAATCGACTCAGTCGGTTGAGATATAAATTAATACAGGTGTATCTATTGATTATTAATTATGAGAGGCAACTTTGACTGAGAGGAGAAAAAAAGTTCGAAGTTTGCCCCGTCATGGCATCCTGCGTCGCATCGGACGTGGCGGCACTCCGCAAGACCTATAACAGCGAAAAGACACGTCCGCTGGCAGTACGGAAAGAAATTATCAAGCAACTGCGTCGTCTGATCGTGGAGAACGAACAAGAATTGTGCCAAGCGCTTCAACATGACCTGCACAAACACCCTGCTGAAACGTACGCTTTTGAGATGAGCACAGTCTTGAAGGAGATTCAAGAGCATTTGGACTACTTGGATGACTGGGCTGCGCCTCACTCTCTTGCGACGAGCATTGTATGCTTGCCGGGAATGTCGAGTATTGTGGCCGAACCTCTTGGAGTTGTGCTGCTCTTTGGAACGTGGAACTATCCCATCTACTTGAGCCTGCTTCCACTCGTCGGTGCACTCAGCGCTGGAAACTGCGCCTTGGTACGTTTTGCCGCGGATGGAAGTGTCGACGCCACGAATGCGTTACTTGCCTCTCTCTTTGACAAATATCTTGACAGAGATATCGTGCGATATGCCATCGGAGGTCTCGACGTTTCGAAAGCAGTACTTGCGCAACGTTACGATCTTATTTTTTGTACGGGAAGCGAACGCATCGGAAAGATTGTTGCGCGTGCAGCGGCCGAGAATTTGACTCCAGTCGTACTGGAATTGGGTGGCAAATCGCCCACTATCATTGACGATACTGCTGATCTAACGGTAACATTTGCGTGCTTTCAAGGTCTAATGCGTTGTTTGGAGTAGGTTACTGCACGACGTGTTGCATGGGGTGCATTTGCAAATGCTGGGCAAACTTGTGTCCGTCCCGATCATGTTTTCGTATCGGAAATGGTCTGTCAAACTTTGCTTGTGAGCCATTGCTAACCATGGATCTCCATGTAGGTTGGCGATGCGTTTATCCAGCAACTCAAGCACGAAACCGTGCGATTATTTAGTGCCAATCCCGTAGCGGTCGATCACTACGGACGCATTGCAAATGATGCGCATTTTGACAAACTACATTTGATTCTGAAGCAAGATGCCCAATATATTGTCCACGGCGGTGAAGTGGATCGCGCAACAAGATTTATTGCGCCAACGATCCTCAATTTCAAGTCGGATCGGGACGCGTTTGATCGCAGTGCAGGAATGGTGGATGAAATCTTTGGTCCAATTATTCCTGTGGTCTACTCTTCTGACTTGTCGTCTATCATTGCCGCCATTTTGAGCCGTCCAAAGCCTTTGGGTCTGTACGTGTTTTCAAGAAACCAGAAGACGGTCGACCGCATTCTCTCGCGCACGTCCTCCGGTGCTGCGTGTGTCAACGACACCATGATGCAAATGTCCAACCACAATCTTCCATTTGGCGGTGTCGGCTCATCGGGAATGGGTCGATATCACGGGAAGTTCTCATTTGACACGTTTTCCCACGCGAAGGCGATCCTGCGCAAGCCATTTTGGCTCGATTTGCCGCAGCGCTACATGCCGTACACGCCACAGAACGTCAAGATTGTGCGGTTGCTCCTCTCTCCCATTCCTCGTGCGGCCGTCCGTGGAGTGCTCGGTACGGTCATTCTCGTCGCCGTTGTATTACTGAGCGTCTACCTGTCCAAACCACGAGGCGTGAAGCATCACTAAGAGGTATATCTAGCGTAATTCACTCGAGAACATTTGCTCTAGGCCATGTTGTTTCCTCGCGTTCCTGGACAGCAGCGCGGACGGGCTGCGGGCTCATCCAGTGTTCAATCGATCATGATGAAAAGACGAAACGTCTACTTCGAACAACACTGTCGTTTCGTCTTGTCTTCATGGTCGATTCAACGCTCGATGAGCTCGCAGCACGTCCACGCTGCCGTCCAACGACGTTCAAGCAGAGCGCAGCAGCAAAAATAGCAAAGACGAGCGCCATGGACAATAACTTGCAAGTTATGGACGTGTCGGTGGAAACCATCGTCGCATTACAAGCCGATTTATCGGCCAAATCGAAGGAATTACTTTGGAAGACGGTCTTGCTGACTAAATTGGAGCTGACGCTGCAGCATGCCGATGCCCGCGCGGCAGAAAGCCAAGTGGAATTAGATCGAGCGTTCGTCGAGCATGCCAAGCAAACGCTTCTCGTCGAACAGCTCGATACGCAGTTGAAATCGATGACTGAGGCCAACCATGCCATGCAAAACGAGCTTGTTCAAGCCCAAACCGACCGCAAGACGCTGACAGAGCGATGCATGACGCTGACACGGCAAGTTGAAAAGGAGCAGTCGTTGCGTGAACAAAGCGACGCCGAGTGCATCGCATGGAGACAAAAATGCTCCGCCCTCGACTTGGAGCGAGCCAAACTCATTCACTCGCATCAACAAGAGATCATCGACTGCCGTCGTCAATTGGACAATGCTCAATTTGAGCTCCATCAACTTGCATGCCATGCAAAAACTCCACTAAGCGCAGCCGTCAAAGCTCCTACGTCTTCTTGCTCGACACAGACGACCTCCCATTGGGATGAGCTGGAGATGGAACGCATGATGCAAGCTCGACAGCAAGATTTGCTCACGATTGCAGCGTTGAACAAGTCATTGAGCATTCTCCAAGCTCAGACGACTGCGTTGGAAGAAACCAAAGCATCTCTCGAGAAGTCGTGGAATGAGGTACTGATGCTGTTCACCACGAAGAGTTGAATCTCCATGTAGCTGCGGGACAAAGCCAAGACGTGGAAAGGACTCGTTGCACTCGCTTTCAGACGCAATGAAGCCATGCGCAAGGAACATGCTCATGCCATCTTCGAGCGAGAACGTCTCGTGGAGTCCAAGCGCGTGTTTGCAAAGGAGTACCTCTACGTGACGACGCAACTCCAGACACTCCAAGAAACAGTCGAACATGCCAACCGTCAATTGGAACAAGACCAAGTCCTCCTCGCTGAGAGCAAAAAAAGGTGTTTCGTCCATCATCACGACGCTCCATGAACACTTTTCTAGGGAGAAATCTCTCGGACGAACGATTCGCACGCGAGAAGCTCGAGCTAGAGAGCTCCTGGTGACGTTGCAGTCGACCCAGTCCAAGGTATCACACCCTCCACGTCACGGCCAAGTAAGTCTGTGTAGCTCGACAAGATACAGCAAGTGCACGATAAGACGAAAGCGCATTCAAAGCAATTGGTATCCCAATCGAGTCATTACCACGCTGCGTTTCAAAAGGAGAAAGCTGAGCACGAACAGTACGTCCGAAGACGCAGTCTTGTGGTGTTCACATCAAGATTTCTAGGGCGTTGCAAGAGATTGAAGAGTTTCGCGCCGCGCTAATCGCATGCTGTCAATCTGTCGTGAGTCTAGAAACCATCCAGCCGTCGACAACATGGTCCTTGGAGCATTTACAAGCCGTGACGGGCATCACGGAGCCACTCGTCTTCGGCTGAGTTACATCTCGCATGCGACAGACATCCTGTCTAATAAAATACAAGAAATCAATTTTATCTTGCTATTTGTATTCAATAAAATAATTTTGTCCCTGCATGTTTCTTGACGCGGTCAAAACTACTCACCAACGATTTCATAATATCTCTTTTGTGGTTGATAGTTCCATGATTCTCTTGCTGTCTTTTAAGCTGAAAATTTCGTTCTTCTAGCTTGGTTTTGAGATCCATAGGGGGGAAATATTGTAGTACACAGTAAGCAAGCAATTATGCAAGAAGAGCGAGCTTGAAACGTCGTTCCTGGATTGACTTGGGCTTTTCCAATATACTTGCGAGCGATTGGTGAGAAGTTGATCAAATCGATGTTGTGGTGAAATATTTAATATGAAAGTTTATATGTGAATCGGTGAGAAATGTTGGTAGTTGTGCGACTTTGTCCATTTCAACATGAACATGTCGGCGAGCGACGCGTGCGGCCCTGCTGACGCCGAGCACTACAACATGGGGCTCCATATTGGCTCGATCTTTATCGTCTTTGGTGTTTCGTTGGTCGGCTGCATGTTTCCAGTCGTGAGTCCGTCTGTGCCGTTTCTCACCAGCTCTCGACGCGCGATCCAGCTCCTGCATGCGTTTGGCTTTGGCGCCATTCTCTCGACTGCTCTCGTTCATGTGATCTCCCCTGCGGTTACGAAGCTAGCGAATCCATGCTTGCACATAAGCTACGATTGCCTGGCGCTTCCGGTCGTGATTGCCACGATGATTGCGATGCAAGTCCTCGAGACGGAGTTGACCGTCGCAATGATCCCACTTGAATCGTCGACAACACCCCTTCCCGATCGAGATCGACCGCACGATGTGATGGAAGACAATTTCGTCGCGATGACGCCCCAGCCTTCGTTTGAAAAAGCCGAGAACGCGAAAGCATTTGGTGATACAGTGACCAGCGTCGGGATCGCAATCTACTCGATCGTTCTTGGCGTCAGCTTGGGCATCTCAACCGGCTCGACGTTCTCGACGCAGTTGACAGCGGTTTGCTTTTATCAACTCTACCAAGGCATGTCTGTAAGCTCATCTTCCGCGACGGCATTCACGTCGTTGAACGCATCAACGCTGTCGGCACTCCTGTTCTCCGTGACGGCGCCCATCGGGATTGTGATTGGGATCCTCGTCTCCAAGTCGTACACGTCTGGTTCAACAACAGCTTTTGCTGTCCAAGGCTCGTTGTATGCGATTGCCGGCGGCATCCTTCTCTACGGAAGCCTTGTCCAGTTGGTGACGTATCAACTGACGACAAATGCATCTTTCCACCGCATGGCGGAAGCCACGCGATGTTTCCACTATATTTGCGTCGCTCTCGGCGCGGCAGCCATGGCCTTAGTCGGCAAGTAGATTACGAGCTCAACATGTCTGCCATTTCTTTTGTTCAATCCACTATCCAACGTGGGCATTAGATAAGTCGCTTGAGGTCGGCCGTCTTGTCTGCCACGACGTTGGGCGACTCGAGCTTGACAGCATGATCATACAAGTCTGGCGACGCAATCACAACCATGGACTGCTTGAGCGCAGCAGCGACCGAGCCGACAACAAAGCCAGGCGTCAATTCCGTCGAAACGATCTTGTCATTCGACGTCAATTTGACACTACAACAGAAACATCAGTGAACCATCTCACGGGATTGCAGCCTACGAGTCGGCGATTTCCTTGGCCTTCTTCAAGACATCACCGTGCGTCAAGACAGTTCCGCGCGTGGGGTTGCCACCGTTCTTGCCTATGACACAAGTGTTGAAGTCCCATCAAGATCCCGAGCTTTCTTACGCAAGTAGGGGACAACCAACGGAGTCGATTCGTTGATCTCAGCCTTGCGTTGTCGGCTGTGATGAGGTTCCAACGCGTTCACGAGGATGTGTCGGAACTGCAAAAAGTCGTAGACTGGGTCGATTGCGGTCGTGATGACCGTGTGGAGCGAGCCATGGAAACCTTGTTGACCAAACACTTCGTTCGCGACCGACGTTGGGTCATTCGAGTTGTTCTTTGGGTCAAAGAGCAACGCAACAGCTTTGCTGTCCTTGATCACGAAAGCCAATTCGTCCACCGTGTCAATTGTTGGGTCAACAGCGGCAATTGTCAAACCCGCCTTGGCAGCGGCAAATTGCGCGACCAAGTTTTCCGCGTTGTTGGGCAACCACAAGGCCAAGGTATCGCCCTTGTTAAACTTCAATTCGAGGAAGCCGTTTGTCAATTCATCCACGTAGCGGTTGAATTCAGCATAACTCCACCGCAAGTCGTCATCACGGTCGACTTTGGCAAACGCACGGACAGCTTCACGATGAGGCAAAGCTTCAACGGCATTTTCCAACGCAGCGCCGACAGTCGAGAACTGCTTGGCGCGCAAGCCACTAGCGATCGAAGCACGAGCGCGAATACTACGGACAAAGAGCGAGTTCATCTCCTTGGCCCTTGGAATTCAAAGTCATTTAGCGGTGGCCAGAAAAACCCTGTGCAGATTGATATAAATTTTCACAGGTTTATTAGATTTTGTGGTGTTGAATCGAGTGCCGTATCCGGCATTTTTCAAAATTTAGCGGACAACGCAAGGATGATCCATGGAGCAGTCCGACGCGGCATCTTGGCGCCATTTCTGACGCGTGGAATCAAGAACAAGAAGGTTTTCTTGCCTCCGCTGCGTCAATTTAAGCAGGTGAACACGGATACGCTCTTGCCACCGTCGCTTTTCCAGCAGAAAGTTGTCCTGGTACGAAAACGACAGAAAGGCGCAGAACGATGAAGTGACTGCACTTTCTATCTGTAGGTCGTCAACACGGCGTCCAAGTGTGGATTCACGCCACAATTAAAATCGCTACAAGAATTGCATTCCAAATATGCGTCGAGAGGATTGACTGTGCTTGCTGTTCCCTCGAATGACTTTGGCAGCCAAGAGGTGCGGTGTTCTCGTCTGATATCACTATAGCTCATCATCGGGACAATAGCCCGACAACGAAGAGACCGTAGAAGCGTTCTACAAGAAAGAATACAACGTTGAGTTTCCCATCACCAAGAAATACCACGTGATCGGACCTGATGCGCATCCTTTCTTCAATGCGATTGTTGATCAATACACGGAAGACGTTGCCCCATCGTACGTTTCCTGGAATCATGGACATTCATCTTACTCATGTGTGAAGATGGAACTTTGAAAAGTTCTTTGTTGACAACACTGGCGATTTGCGAGCCGTGTTTCCTCGTGACGTTGACCCCCTTCAGCCTGAGGTTATTGAAACAATTGAGAACCTTCTCGAAGAACTGCCAAAGGAACAAAAACAATAATGTATGCATGCAAGCTACAATCGATCTATCTATCTTTGGCCAACGTATCATCATTAGACGCAGTTGGTTCGTCGTCATAGAGCTCTAGGTGAATGTCAGCTTGGACGACATATGAGAGTCGCTCAATTTCCCTATGTCAACCATATCATGCCGAATCCGACGGACACACTAATCGTACCGCCTCGCTCGCCTTGCAACTTCGTGGACGTCGCGAACTGCCATATCTGGAGAAACAGCAATCGTCACGTCGAGCTCAGTTCCATAGCCATGACCAAGCTCCACGTTTGCACCAGGTTGAACAACCCAGTGGACATTGACATGCGTCACGTCGACAATTTCTGGAATCGACTTGATAGCGTGGAGAACATCCTGCTTGATCTCTCTGTACGGGCGCATCTGCTCCGTCGCAGCACCTGTGGCACTAGCTGGGTCTACGAGATATCATCTTGCCTCTGTCCCCACAGTCGCGGCAGGTTACCTCTGGCAACGTCAATATGAACCAAGACTTCGGACACGTCTGGCACTTGACGGAGAACTTGTGCTTGGACCCGAGCTGCCACCTATGCGATGGATAATCCTCCGTCAAACGTTATTGAGCGGCAACAACCTGCTGGGCGGCCGACACACTGGTACGCCCATGGACATTGATACGAAGATCCACCAGAGTGTAAGGTCCCATGCGTCGAGCACGGACATTGCTCACGGACTGAACATCTTCCACGCTACTCGACTACCGCATCAAAGTCACAATGAGCTCTCGAGATCCTTGCGGTAAGTACGTACCGAATGACGGAGAAGTTCCAGGACTTCGTCTTCGACGCTCTTGTCCGTCAATTCCCTCACACTTTGACAAGAATGGAGTCCATCTTTGTGTGCATGAAGTCATACCTATCCATGCAAATGTCCACTCCAGTCTTGGCAATCATGAGCGAGACAACGCCACCAGCAACTACAGTGGATGATCAACCATTGCCCATGTTTCCCATGCTAGATGTACTTGGATCAAACCATGGAATGTTGGCCATGGCGCCGGCAATGCCGCCCAAAGCAACGAACGACGAAATCGCATCCGTCCGATGGTGCCACGCATTTGCAATCAAAACCTACAAGATCGAGAAAGAGTCGGCACTCTTGACGTGTGTACCTTGCTCTTGGCTTGCTTGCCAATGCGAACAGTCGCGTGATACAGCGCTTCCTTGGCAGCGATCGAGATCCCTGCCGCGCCAGCTGCAATGCCCCACTGCGTCGATCGATCCAAGTCTAGAGAATGCGACATAAATACGTCCAAACGACACACTCAACCTGTCACGAAAGAAAGATCCAAAGGCAAGGCTGCAGCATGCATGTCGACGCCGGTTTGGAGAATCTGAAACGCGTCGTATCCCATGCCAACCCCTGCAGCGGTGAGAATCGCTCCGACAGTCAGAGATCCGACCGCTTCAAACTTGCCATAGCCGTAAGGATGATCTTCATCCGGCGGAAGACGCGAGATGCGCACTGACCAGAGCGTAACCACATCGGAGAGAAGGTCCGACAGTGAGTGCGCTGCGTCGGCAATGAGAGCGGTCGAATTGACTGCACATCCGACAGTGCCTTTGCACGCGGCCAGCGCTACATTCACGTACATTCCAAGGCGAGTGATGCGCATGGCCTCGTCACATTGCACCTGATTGTCCTTGGCAGTACTGTGTTGTCGTCGACTGCTTGGAAGGTCCACAGCAGCAAAGTTCTTGATGGAACAGCCGGCATGGAAGCGTCGCGTCCACCGAAGCATCTCGATTCTGTTGCGTTGTTCCAATGGAAATGATAAATACATTTCATTGGCCGATTATTAGCCAATCCATTTTATTTATTCACTTTAAGATATTTTGATTGGCTAATTTATAACCCATAGAATGCCAATCATGTGCACCTGGTCGAATCGACCTCACATCGGACAAGCATGGGCCGCCGCCAATTCCAACGTTGCACGGTGCCTTCCTCTCCGTACCGACCGCACAATCATTAGCGAAGTTGACAAGGGAGCGGTGCGCAAAGCGGTAGCCTCAGTCGCGGTGCGTATGACCATTTCTGTCTCAGGTTTAAACTCGGATTTTGTATACTTTCGAGTGTTACGCAACCTTCCAAGCGCCCAACGGTTTTCGTTGTGTTGGATCATCCAGGAGCCGCCGTCGGACAAACCGTGCGGATGTCCATCCTGTGCGGCATTTTGCGATTTCTATCATGGACGAACTGTCCCAATTCAAGCTCGTCTCCACAGCTGCGATTTGGCTCTTGGCTGTCGTCGGCGGACTCCTCCCGCTGTATGTGGTTCGATTGAACCATCACGTGACAAGCTTGCTCAACATGGGGGCTGCTGGGATCTTTCTCTCGGCATCCTTGGTGCACATGCTCCCCGACGCAGCGACGAATGAATCCCTCATTGCGTTTGGATGCAGCACCGCCATGTGCTTTCCCTTTGCGTTTGTCTTCTTTGGAATTGGTTTCCTCGCCATTTTGATCATTGAGACGACAGCCCATGCTGTTCAGAAGCACCTTGCGACCGACGAGCTCCTCCCATTGATTGTCAACACAAGAGTCGATCCGACAGACCCATGCGTCGAGGTTGAAGTCACCCATGCACATGTCCATGGTCTTGTCGACAGTACGGCCAACCCTCTCGTTGCTTTCGTCGTCTTTGCAGCTCTTTCTGTCCATTCCATGATGGAAGGCATGGGCATTGGTGCTGCCTCCACCGAAGCATGGAATATCCTCTTGGCGATCCTAGCGCACAAGTCCTTGGCGGCCATGGCACTGGCGATGGAGCTTGCGAAGCACGAAGTCAGCCGCACGCGACTCCTGTGCAGCCTCCTTTTGTTTGCTGCCATGTCGCCAATTGGCGTTGCTGTCGGATGGTCCCTCGTCCAAGGAGGCGCCGAAGATAGCCTAGCTAGTGGAATTTGCACTGCATTGGCAGGCGGTACCTTCTTATATGTCGGGGCGATGGAAATCATTCCTCAAGAGCTTCATGACCGAACAAATCTCGTTGGCAAGTGCGCCGCAGTCATCTCGTCATTTGCCGCCTTTAGTATGCTGGCCCTCTGGGTCTAAATGTTAATGTTGTAATGAGCAATCTTCATCTTTAAATGACATCAGGACGCTGAGGGAGGCACATGTTGTAGAACCGCGACGTGGGGAATGCATTGGCATTGCGCCAGCTGCATGGAACCGCCTTGTAGCCTTCCAGTGCCACGGTCTACTCGCGCATGAAGCCATGAGTTCCAAGAACGTAGCGAGAAATAATTGTCGTCTTTACCTTGGTTTGTATCGCTGCCAAGTCGTCAGCACCAGCATAATGCGGATCCAGCACTAGGAACGCCGCGTCGCCGGTGGCCTCATTATAGTCGACGCCAAGAAGCGTAAATGCAAGCGATGCACCGCCTATCTCATTGATCAGGATAGATCATCTCTCGATGGAGAACGCACCGAGCATGACGGGAGTTCCATGGGTTTCAAAGTGAACAACGAGGTCGCGAGCGTAGTCGACCAACTTGGTGCCGCAATGAATCGTTCGGAAGGCAACCTACAACTCCCACTAAGCGATCGTCACATCATACAACAATCCACTTACGCCGTAGCGTTCGTCCAAGACGTAGCCGACTTCCATTGACCCGATCCATTCCGTCGAGCCGACGAAGGACGGCGATTTGTCGCCCATTCTGACGAGGGTTTCTTGGATTTCACGATGGGTTGGCACTCCAAGCTAGTCCAAGTTAAGAGCTCGACTGCGTTCTCCAAAGACTTACCGCAGTGTAATGGTTCAGGAGGAGCCACGACGCCAACGTCTGCAGGGAGCGGTACGCACAGCCCCATCCCTGACGAGGTAAGAGAATGCCATGGCGTTGGAAATACCTTGTCGTTGATATTTTGCTGCATGTAATGGAAATAACCATACGCGCCTTGGACTAGACTTTGCTTGCCATGAATGGAGGACCTTGGAATGCCACGATGCACATTCAAAAGCACGCCTTGGACATCGATAGATTGGTCAGGAAGCCATCGACAGAGAGGACGGAAGAGAGGTACTTGTGGCTGGACAAAGAGCTCGTGGAGAGAGGCACGAACTTCGCTATTGAGAGGTTCGTCGTTGATGGACCAGATTCCAAGTGGATGTTGCGCCCCGCCTTGGAGTGGATATTGATGGAGAGCTATCGTCGTCGCACGAGAGTCACGAATGCGTTCTAGCACGCCGTTGATCTAGACGAAAGAGATGGTGAATGCAACAAAGCAGCAGTGCCCTACTTGGTCGGATATGCGCTCTAGAAGGAGCGCGATCGAGTCGACGAGTGAGAAATCCACAGGTAAGCACAGGATCGAGTCGAAAGCCACGGTGAGATGCCCTGCAACGATCGTTGTCAACAAAGTCATGGAAAGAGAACAAGACCCTGAGCAACGTGCTTGGTGTGCAAATTCAAAGCTGGTGCCGCCTTGGATGTGTTATTCATGCCGCGCAAGTACCCGAGGCGATCCACGCGTCCATAAAGGACATCATCTTTGCCATCTTGTGCTGATCCAAAGAGCTCCCGAAGCGTCACAACACTGGCGTGTTTGCTAGAAGACGTGCCGACTAGACCGTTTTGATTGACAATGACTTGTTTCGGTAGCTCAAAGAAAGTGCGCGATGGATCTTCAAACGAGATCTGGACCTGCTCCAACTTGTCTTCCAGCACGTGCAGTGAATGGTTGTATTCCTTGGTCGAAAATGTCTACGTAGTCATGTAAGTCAACCGCAATTCAGCACGAAGTGTACCCAAGTGAGAGGTATCGTGAAGGCACACCGGACTAGAGAATAGTCGATGGCATCAAGGAAGAATTTGGCGCCATTTTCCAAGACTGTGACTGGAATTTGTTGCCCCTACATCGCATCATTGACATCAAGCCTTGCTATGAAGTCCACCTTTGGTTTGTCAAAGAAAAGACGAGCTTGATTCGTTCCTTGGTCGTACACCAATGCATACACGTCATCGTCTGTCGGGAGCGAGAGATCTTGCAGACTCTTTTGCACCTCGGTTTCTATGTCAATTTCCATCACGTTGCTTCACGACGAGCATAATCTTACTGAATGAGGCTTCAGATGCGCCTACTTCGAACACCAGGAGAGTCCCGAGAATTCGCAAACCTATGGGAAGCATGCAAAGCTCCAACTCTCTAAGTTCTGACATCAAATTCACAAGCGAGAGGACGGTTGAAAACGTACTTTTTGCAGCAAATGGACCATATCGCAATCTTCTTGACGTCGGTGCCAATAATGTATGCACGCTCGTTCTTCTTAGCGTCCAATCTCGCAATCGCCTCGAGCAGATCGTGCGCCACAACGACCTCCATCGTGGATTGATTTTTGTGCCGGAATGTCAATCAAACTTTCACACTATTTAAAAAATGTTAAAATAAAATATTCTAAACTACATGCCAATTTCTTAACGAATAGTTGTACTTCCTCTGTTCCTAATTACTTACCGCATTTCACTTCAGATCGACCCCACAAATTCATAACTTGTCGAAAATCGATGATCAATATCATATTAGAAAGAGCATAAAAAACTGAAGGAAATATTCATTGGTCACAAAGACCGCAAAGCAAGTTTTGGCGCGCAAAATCGGCTCTGTTCAAACCTGTCCAGTAAAAAATCACAAAATTTTGTTTTCAGTTTAAAAGTAAGGAGCTGACACCAACATGTCTTATCCCATTGATGCCGCCTTTTCGAGAGATACGCGCGAGCTGTCCGAGTCGAAGAAGTTGGAAGTAGTCAAAGTGCTACAGACCTTCATGAATAATGGCAATTTGTCCTTCGGGGCCATCAAAATCACTGCGGCACACTTCCACCTCGATCGATCTACAGTATCCCGCGTCTGGAAGTCGTTCAACAACAACGATCTCAAGAGCAAAAAACCCAGTCGCGTCGGCCGGAAACCAACCTATAGTGCGCATGAAATCGTTGAAATCATTCGAGACGTACCCCAAGCCCAACGAACAACTATGCGTGACATGTCCAAAGCAGCCGGAGTGCCCATGACTCAATTGCACCGCGCCTTTGAAGAGCAACACGATCGAAAGACACTCGTCACGATTGAAACCATTGCTAACGGAGACGAATCGACTGGAACGCTTGAAATCTTCGAATTTTCCGAAATGAGCGACGTCATCCACCTAGACGAGAAGTGGTTTAATGCTGACAAGGACAAACGGAAGGTGTACCTTGTGCCCGGGGAGAGCATCGAGCGACGCCAATGCAAAAGCAAGCGGTTCATACCCAAGGTCATGTTTCTTGCCGCTGTCGCAAGACCTCGATTTGATCATGACGGAGCTTGCCTTTTTGACGGCAAGATTGGCATGTGGCCACTTGTTGAGCATGCTCCCGCTTTGAGAAGCTCACGCAATCGCGCGGCTGGATCTATGGTGACTACGTTAGTCAATGTGACCGCCAACGTTTACCTCGACTTTGTTGCCAACAAAGTTATCCCCGCAATCAAGTCGAAGTTTCCGAGTGAGAGCAAGCGCGTGGTGCTCCAACACGACAACGCGACACCCCATGCGTCTGTGACTCAGACCGTTCTTGAAGCTTTGTCCACTGACGGCTGGACCTTTGTTCTACGGCGAAAACCTCCGAATAGCCCAGATTTGAATGTGCTTGACCTGGGCTTCTTCTCATCGATTCAATCCCTTCAATACAAGATGGTAAGTAGGACTGTAGATGATGTCATTCGTAGTACCTTGCTTGCCTTCGAGATTTTGAGTGAGGAGAAGCTGGACAATGTTTTCCTTACCCTACAAGCCGTAATGCGTCTTGTTCTTGGGCATCTTGGTGACAACCACTTTTCCTTGCCTCACCTGAGGAAGCAAGCGATGCGTCGCGCTGGAACACTCTTGGCTAATGTCATTTCCCTTCGACCCTTCTTCATCAAGCCGAGATGGAGCTCGAAAGCCATGGAATCATTCCATTCAAGTAGATTAGTCAGGATTTTTAGCCAATAAGAATCAATTTTTGTCTTCATTACCCAATCAAATTAAAATGGGGCCACTAATTCGGAAAAAACAGGTTTTTAGAATGCGGTAAGTAATTAGGAACAGAGGAAGTAATATAATGCGTTAATGGATGTTATTTAACATAATTTGCATATTAAATTTTGAACGTAATTAGTGTAATATGATAGAATTTAGTGTTTTTGTTAACATAATATACGCACACGACAAAAAACCGACAAATTTCAGACTTTTGATTGGACAACTGACACAAAATCGTTCTCTGATTGGTTGTAAACTCATTTGAATCAGGTGATTGGACGAGGAAGTTGTCACGGCCGACACATATGGTTAACATTTAACATGTACAGCGTTTGATTGGCTAAATTACCAAAACTCAATGTTTTGAATGAATTGGTCTGTTGTAAAAGGTGCAGATTGAGTATCATCGTTATAGAAACCTCAATGAATGAAATCAACGAGTTATCTTTTGCATTCTGCACTAGACTCTCCATAGCCATAAAGCGTTTGATAGTGGACTGTAAACTTTTTGATTTGTAGAATGCACATAAATAGCATTATTCCAAAATAAAGTTAATAACAAAATAATTAATTCATCTAATTTTATTTTAAATAGGGGTGATATAATTTCATTAAATAATTTTAAAATTTCTAACACTTAAAATCTGATTAAAATACAGTTTTTCCGAAGAAAAAATAAAGAATTCTTCAATATTTAAAAATTATAATATTTTGCGTTTCACAGCGGTCTATAAACTACATGACCACGTGTGATGAGTCTAAAAGATGCTTCCCGGTTTATCTAATGCATGATCAAAACCATGTGCCTTAAGCCGCTAAAACATGAGGCGACATTGGAATGAGACCTCTATTTTCGTGCGTGGTGCTCTCGATGATAGATTGAGAGCACTAAGCATGAATCCGAGTTTGGCTTCAAGTCGCCTGATTTTGCAGCGAGACGTTTATGCATGCTCCAAACATGTTGTAACTCTAAACTAGTGCCAGTATTACGTAGTTGTGTTTCAGCGCATGCTCAGTGCGTCGACTATTCAAGATGACGGCATTTGTTCCTGTTCAACACTTTCAAAGGCATCGTTCTTGGTAGTAAATGCAATCAACATGCCTTACATCAAAGCTATGGTAAGCTGGCACTAGATCAGAGTTGCGTCGTGTTCAGAGCATGCCTGCATTATAATCTCACATCAAAATCGGGGGATTTTGAAGCCAAACTTGGAATCAAGGTTGGTCTAGCTTCAACACCGCCTAATATTTAGACAGCTTTGAGTACACGCTCTCTATCATGCAGTTGATGACCTGAGAAGTATCTTACAGATCATGACCGTTGGACACATAGTTTATATGAGCACCATTAAACGCTGGATAAGAAGTGTCGCCTACAGTAATTTATCGGCCACTTGTATGTCAATAGAATCGACACTCTTTATACTCTGACTCTACATGCTTTGCGGCATGCTGCATGTTTTCAGAAGGCAATAACTTGCGTCGGCGTTATAGGTTTCAACTTAATTAGACTAATTCAATATGCATTTAATGAGGACTGGTTGTGACATTCACAAGAACCTAAATAATTGACGCATGATCTCATTCTAGGGAATATGCTCAATAACTGCATGTTGAATTAATCGAACTGGGTTAAACTATCACGCTGACACAAGCCGTTGTCTTCTACAATCGCGCAGCATAGCAAACACATGTAGTAGAGGTGGAGTATGAGGATGTCGATTCCATTGCCGACAAAGTCAATCGAAATACTATTCTTTTCGACCAATCATAAAATTGTCGGATAAAATTGTCGTGTTTCCGATTTACTCTATACATGTGGAAGAGGTGTAGTTTAACTTTGTTTTGTCGACAGCGTGTCAAACAGAAACCAACAGCAACGATGCGGCGGAAACCAGCGCGTGGTGATGTCGTGGACGGCACGTCATCACTGGCGCCGGCCAAGAAAACGTCGGCATGGGTCTATATCTACCCCATTCTTGTCCCTGTGGCTGGTTTGATCACCATGGCGAGCACGATCGGGTATAGCTGTACGCATCAATTTACATGCTCCGAAGTATATCCGACGCTCTCGACGGCGGCCAAGTACCATCCGCAATTCTACATCTTTGCAGTTGGCATGAACACGACATCGTACGCGATTTTTCTCGCCGTGTCGCTCTACTCGACATATTTGGCCCGGACCTTCACCAAGCCTTGGCAAAAGAAGTTGGTGACTGCCTACTACGTCTTTGGTCTGCTCACTTGCGCGGGCTTGAGTGCTCTTGCGACATTCGACTTGAGACGATGGCAGACGACGCATATCGTCTCGACGGTCTTCTTTTTCGTGAGCTCGTGGATTATGATGTTACTTGGACAAATCTCCCGATGGATCTTGCAGTACTCGCAACCAAACGACGTTGTTGCCCATCGGTAAGTTTCTCCATACTTGTCTGCATATTCACCGCTTCTTTCCGTAGAAATGCCGTGCGTTGGGGAACGTTTTGGCTCGGGTTTGGCATCTTCCTCACGCTTTGCTGTACGTCATTCGTCTCCATCCATCTCGTTCACTTTGATTTGCTTGTTAGTTGGCTTTTGCTACCTGTCAGTTCACGGGTACATTGAAAATGTCTTTGGTATTCCCTATTTGCTCGAAGCCATGTGCGAACTCTTCTCGATCGTGTGTCAACTCCTGTTCATGGGCACACTCTCGTCTGAAGTCGGCACGCTCAACGACAAGGTCAATTACTTTGGCGTTTTCGATGCCATTGTGCTTGGGTTTCTTGTCGCCTCCGGATTTGCAATCGAGTACATCTAATCGACACACAATCCAATGCTTCCATGAGCTTACGACGTCATGAACGTCGTCTTTTAGATTCTAGATGCAACCATAACTCCAAAGCATCTCCATTTTCACTCGACGTATCTTGACATATCGTCGGAGCACTCTGTTGGACTACGTGGCAATTCACTGGCCAATATGACATTTGAAATGAGTGAAATTTCTCGTCCATTGAAGCACATCTCCGTCACCAACCATTCCTCGATGGGATTACTTTCGAGGACGGACGAAAGTAGGAAGCTTCATGTGTGAGACGCTCCTTGATGACAAATACAACGCACTCCCTCCGCAGATATGCGTGGCTGATAGACATTTCAAACTTGTGAATTATTAAATTGGTTGTCATCTACATGATCGTGCACTCGCCTTCGTTTTCATCGCCTTCCTTCTTCTCCACCGTCTTTTGCTTTTCTTTGCATGGGCATGCAAAGCTCGACGACACACCTGCAAAGTAGCATCGATTGCAATCATCGCAGTGGACATCACGGTGATCACCACATCGTTTGCACTTGGAGCAATGGTTGCGGCGATGTTTTTCACGGTCGCAAAGCTTGTTGCTGCACCATGAAAAGTCGTACGCCTTACCACAATCACAAGTGTAGCCGTCGATGCATTGGAGGATCGAAATTTCCTTGTCGGGACAGCAAGGTGCAGCAATGCGTTCGTGCAGTTTTGCCATCATATCGCGGATCTTGGACAAGTTGTGCATGAAGCAGTCGTCCTTGATGAGTGAGGACACATCAATGCCAGCCATGGCAATCGACAAGAATGGGTTTTTGCATGAAGTGCATCGGCAAGTCACACCACACATACTGCCTTCCTTGACACATGCGCAGCGCCCATTGCGGCAGCCCCCAGCACATCGGCAAGAGTTCGTCTTGGTCGGCTGTGGAACCATTGACACCGACTTCATGTCGCCTGACAGTGAAGGCATCGGAGCAAGTGTTGGTGCCAATTGGGCCGAGGAGCCGGTCTTGGGCCGAGGTGCAATGTGGACCATGCGGGGAGCTGCGGGAGCAGGTGGCTGGGGCGGCCGCATGGCAGGGTTCAACGTCTGGCCATTGTTGAGGATCATCCAATAGTTGGGCATGGTCGTAGCAGGAGTGTACGCGACTTTGTGTTGCGGCAATGCCACCTTTTCTGGCGCTTCAAAAGTCATGTCTTCTAGAATCTCCATGTCTTCAATGGGAAGCAAGTCTGTGTCTGTCATAGAAGTCGAATCATCTGACAAGAAGTTCATGAGTTCGTGGTCTTCCATCAGCGAAGTTGAATCCATCATATCTTGTGGGGAAGAGACATCCATGTCATCATCATCGCTATCATCAGCCATGAGTGCATCCACTTCTTCAATCACATCGGTTGCGACTACGGTCGGCGCCAACTGAACAGCGCCGACAGATCCACGGCAGAGTGGGCACGATCGGTTGGTCCGGAACCATCGGAGAAAGCAGCGGCTGTGAAAGATGTGTCCACAAGGGACGATTTGTGTATGTGCGTTGGCTGTAAGGCAGACAGAGCATCCATGCATGGAGACGGGGAGTTGTGGCGCTTGTTTGGCAATCGCATTGCACGTCTTAGCAATCTCGGCTTGGAAGACATCGACTGTGGGTGGAGTTGGTACGCTCATCTGTCCAAATCCCATGGAGGGTGCCTTGTTGTGGGAATATGGCGCATACGTTGACGACGGTGGCTTGGACGGAAGTGTGGGTGTTGTGTTGAAATTGTACTGATACGTCGGGTTCGTTCGTTCCGAATCGACGCAGATGACTTTTCCTGCTGAATGGGATCCCCATCCATCAAGTTGTACGCGTTTGACTCCAGGCATGTTGCTCTATCGCGTGATTCTTGCGGAAAGTCCGAGCGCGTCCAAGTCGTCGCCGCCGTCGGGAAGACTTGAGAATGACAGTTCAAAAGAAAATTTGACCGTTTTGTCGCATGTTGACTCCCGAGAGAATAAATTTTGGGAATTGTTTCACATATTTTTCAAATTTTGTGGATAAAATGAGTAAAAAATGGTCGATGATTTCCATGTGGATTGTACCAGCTTTTCCGATTCACTTGATTAAAGTATACAAAGTGATTCGATATGGACTGGGCTGTGGTTTATTTTCGTCGATTTTGTACAAAACTATTTTGAAAAATAGCGAATTTTTCGTGGGCAAGACATTACACTTGAAAATTGTATGGTAGGCCAAACAGATGCAACAGTTCAGTAGTATACGCGTCGCATGCACTCGCCACTGCAAGTTGCATCTCTACATGATGTTACGCAAACCCAGGATGGAATTCACTCGATGGCAAGGCTCTCTGCGTGCTGTGAGCGCCTGCAGTTGAAGAGACGACGGGCGAGGCGATCTTCCAAGACGAGATTGCTCACGCTGTGAAATTCGCGACAGAAGGAGATTCAAAAATGTGAAGCGACACCATCGAACGGCGAATTTCACACGTCCTGGACGTGTTGGATGGAAGGCCTGTATTCGATCCAACGCTTCCTCGGCGTGTGAAATTCACCTTTCTGTGGTGCCACTCCAAAGCGAGGTTGAGAGATTTTCAACCGTGAAGTTGCGATTGTCTTTCGCACGACGTGAAGAACAAAGCGACAATTCTATACGTGCATGGTCTTTGCAGAGAGAAGTCGCGCCATGTCACTCTTTAGCACTCGTGCACGACGAGAGAAGAAGTGAAAAGTTCCCCATCATGCTCGCGCATTCGTTTCTTTGTGGCTCGATCTTGTCCTTGGAGTTCTGTCTGAGTTGTCAATTGTCGAATCAGTTGGGAAAGGACACCTGGTGGAGTTTCAGGGTGCGATGCTCCCATTCAGGTGCCGGGTGCATGAAGGAAAGGACGGACGATGGACGGCGCAGTGGCGCATTGGATAGCTTGCTAGCCAGCCAAGTTGGATGACTGAGTCTCAAGCGTGAAGTGGATGGAGTCTGGTGTGTGTATGGCGATCGCCTTTCGTCTTCTCTGAACGGTGGATGATACTGTATACCCTGGAGTACAAACTCGCCGAAGACGACGCCCCTTCCAAAGTGCACCCAGCAGCAAGAACGGCGGCCTAAACCAACTGGGAGGTGAATAAAGGTGTCTCTAGCCGTTTGCCCTTGTCACAGTAGCTTATATCCATCGCGGAATTTATTGCTAGCCACAGCTCATTCCTCAGACTTCATGCTCACTGGTAGGCTTCCACACTCGTAGCGCGAGCAGAGGGTACGATGGTAGTCATCTCTCAATTTTCACCGAGATTGGTCAATGTGCGAGTCAGGTAATCCCTTGACGTGTTGCTCCCACTCAGAACTGCGGCGGCTCCATGCATTTCACGCCAAGGACTCGTTTGAAAATATGATCACAGGACGATCGATCTCCTTGGCGCTCGTGTTTGGCTGCGGTCACGATCGGAGGACAACTGCTCGTCTTGGCACTCTTGACGACTTTGGGGATGTTTGGAGGAGGGCACTTGTTCTCCTTGGCGCTACAAATGACCTCCACCGACCATCCCCATAGTCATCAAGAACGGCAACGAGAACACTTGCCCTCTAATCATCACAACAGCCAACATGAGCGCCAAGGAGAACAATTGACCTCCGTGGCGCTCTTGATGACTACTGGGATGATCAGAGGACAATTGTCCTCCTTGGCGCTCATGTTGGCTGCTGTCACGATCGGAGGACGAGTGTTCGTTTGGTTGACGCTAACTGGTGGCGCACCATGCGGTTGTCCTTGGGAGGTCTTCCATTGCTGGAATCACAACAATTCACTGTAATGCTTGGCTTCGGCTAGCATCTCCATGAGAAATGTGCGCTTGTCGTGCTCGATCCATTGTAGGCTCTCCGCAGGATTCTACATTTGTGGCAGTTGTGCGGTCCTTGCGTTGCTTGACGCAGCTCACGTCGGCATCGTCATCCACCGCACGACCCGCCTTGGTTGGAAACGAGAACCGGACGCGTCGACCGATCCATCGTTTCTGGGATCACCATACTCGTGTCGAAGGCGCTTTGCGGTACGAGTGGTGAGACGACGCGTTGTTTCTTCGCCTCTTGGGGGTCGCCACTCTCGCCAAGAACAGACGCAACCACTACAAGACGTGGAGCCACCTCTGGACATCAGCAGTGCAAGAAGTCAAGGCCATTTTTCACCAACTCACAAAAGAGAAGGAAGTAAAGGACATCGGCTTCAGGATCTTCGAGGTCATCTACCGTCCAACATACTTCGTTGTGTCGTTTCATGTTGCTTCTTGGGCAACGTCGCTGACAGTTGGAGGATAAGTGCCGTGAGCACTGTTAGGCATGATCGTCTTGGTCATCGGGTTTCAATGTCAACGTGGGAAGCAAGACATGTTGAGACTTGTTTGAATTTGATTGCAAATGATATGCGTTCACTGAGAACTTGAAAGAAGTCGAGTGGACGTCTGAGGAGACGATATTTCTTGACAACGCGACTTGGTCTTGCTCGCATGATGCTGTACATCGCAGGCATCCCAGACACTCGCAATATGTCAGAAATGATAGTATATCCGGACTCTGTACGGATAGTGGAGATTCATTCTTATTTTATTACATGGTTTCGGCAACGAACATATAATGTATTCAAGTTATAATTTAAAGTGTATTTTATGAAGAGGAGTCCGACTCCTTCAAAGTAACAATAGGAACAAGGTCATCAACCAATCATATTTAATGTAACATTTGTTACATTATCATATGTTGATGGTTGGTTATGCTTCACGGCGTGCATCAGCTACGATGTGAAGAGGAATGCTCACTACTCAATTTGCTTCCTCGGAACTGAGCTCCTTCTAGCTCTACGTATTGTGTATACCCTTCTCTATTGCTTGCTTTCTGCGTGTGTGTGATTGTTATAGTTGATATTTCAAGTATGACTATTCCTGCTGCTTCTTCTGTGAAACAATCTCTTCCTGCGGACTTGGCTCTTCTGGCATTTGACGAAAAGAAGGCCTCGTTTCGTGTTTGGTCCCAATGTTTCATTAGTTATCTCGAGGGACTTACTCTAGAGATGACAGGAAACTATCTTAGGGAACCTAAAAAGTTACCAGAACCACGTATCAAATACGAGGACTGGTTGACATGTGTGCCTCCTGTAGAATCTACTGGTAATGAGGTTCATGATCAGTGGCATGCATACAATAGAAAGAGAACCGAGCAAAAGGTTCGATTTTATCTCTTAGCTCTTCTTCCTAAGTCTTTCGTTCAACAATTACGAAATACGATACGACTGACTCAAAGACTCCTGTGCATGAGGTTTGGGCTGAGGTGAATCGGCGATACGGGATTTCTAACGTATCTGCTGTTACTAATTACATGGGACAATTAGTCAAAATAGTTAAAAAACCATTTGACAATATTCAGTCGTGGTTTGGTGAGATGAAGTCCCTAAAGAATTTGATCAATGCACAGTCCCAACAGCACTTGGGACGAGATAGTGTAACTGATGATATGCTTATTTATTTGGCATTGAATGAATTACCTTCTCAATTTTATGGTGCACAGATTAAATATGACTCTTCCTTCACCTTATCTGATATTGAGACAAACTTGGTGGGTGTTTTCGGTCAAAAAAGAAAATCAGCTATTTTGACCATGGGAGATCAAAATTCCAAGCAGGAAGTGCCTGTAAACAACGTCGGAAAATTGTCCAATCAGGGGCCAGGAAAGCGAAAAAAATGTCAATATTTCGGCCAATCAAAACAAGCGACACGATGGCGGTCAAGGAAAAGCCAACGCGCGTCCGACGCCTCAAGGAATGAAATGCTTCTACTGTGAAGGGAAGTACAATGTTGCTGGCCAAGACCATCCCAAGTGGAAGTGCCCCAAGCGGCAAGAGGACTTCAGCCGGGGATGGGCTCGATCCAACATCTATGAGAAGCCAAGGAAGATACAAGATTCGACACCCCGAGGACGGGACGCGACTCGTGAAGAAGTGCCCTGTGGCGCCGTGACCACTCGAGAAGAGGTGCTGCTGCCACCTATGGGCGATACAAGAAGAGAAATCGAGCTACCCGATGATGACTCGAAAAGTCGATCGAAGAATTATTGTTCGACGACGACGACGAAATGGGTGACGATATGATGCAATACTCCCCGGCTCTGGTGGCTGACACTACTGCAACTCCTAGAATGGAGACAGTGGCAGCTTCCATGAAGTCTCTCTCAGTTGAGCTGGATCAGGTAATTGCATTTCAATTTCCGCATTTGCTAACACTACGTTCAATGACTAGAAGTGAATGGGCACTCGATGGCGGATGCGGGCATCACATGACAGGAGAGGTACAATATCTAGTTAAATCTAATGTACACTCTGGTTTTGTGTTCAAATTTGGTGATGGGAAAGGTCTTCAGTGCACACATCTAGGCGTAGCGAAGCTTTGGTTTGATTCTCCCGAAGGAGTTCGACCATTCACATTCAAAAATGTAGCCTATGTGCCAGGAGCCAAAGCTAATATACTAAGTGAAAATCAATTGAAACGATGCGGATATTACATAGCAGATAGCTCTTGTGGCATGTACAAGTACGTGTTTAAGGATAATGCACTACAGTTGATTGCTAGCTGTATTAATGGAGCTTATTACGTTAAGAGTCATTCTATCAATGAGCGTCAGATTATATGTCATGCAGTTAAACATGCGCCAGCTCGCCAGACTATAATAACGAACGTGAATCGAGCGCACGAGCTTTTTCGTGAGTGGCATGTGAGACTAGGCCACGTGAACAGAGAAACTCTAACTCGTATGTTGACGTCTGGAAAGATAAAAGGTCTACCTCATCTACATGTCGATAGTTTAAAAGATCTAAAGATGTTTTGTAAGACTTGAGTTATAGCTAAGCACAGACGCATGTCCTATAAACGACGTGTTGGAACTAGACATCCTGACCCATTGGGATCTCTACACATGGACACATGTGGGCCACTTAAACAAACAGGATTGTACGGCACAACTAGCGACATTCGCTACTACTGCTCCGTTGTAGACGATGCGTCGTCTTACCGATGGGCATCCTTGCACAAGACTAAGGACACAATTCCTAATACTATTAAAGACTTTGTGAATCTGGTTCAAAGACAAACAGACAAGGTCATTCGCCGAGTGCGAACAGATGGAGGCACTGAGTTCAACAACAGGTCGCTTCTTAAATTCTACAATGAACTGGGTATTAAATATGAAAAGTCTAATCGATATTCACCCGAGGAGAATGGGTCTGCTGAGAGAGACCACCAGTCAAAGTTTGCTAAAGTTAGATGCATGCTTTTAGATGCTAATATGAATGCAAAGTGGTGGCCCGAAGCATTGATGTATGCTACGTATATCCAAAATCTCACACCTTCCAAGCGTCTGAGCGACAAGACACCGTATGAATGTGTTCATGGTGTCCTTCCTGATTTAAGTCGCATTCATATGTGGGGATGTGTGTGTTACGCACACATACCGCAAGAGCTTCGATCAGACAAGAAGCTCTCATCTAGGTCTATGAAGTGTCGATTCCTAGGAATAGCAGAAGACTACAAAGGATATCATCTATTAGATATTCATAATAACAAGTTTCTAATTGCACGTGATGTTACTTTTGATGGCGGGTTCCTTGGAGATGCTGTAAGCAAAGTTTTCCACCACCAGGAGCCTCGCCTAACGCTCAGTGAAACCCAAGCAATTGACTTACTGCCCAGTGCAGGAGCCATGGGTTCGCATGCTGGTGATTGTGAGAGCAACGCTGCTCGTCGTGAGAGAAACGCTGCTCGTTGTGAGAGCACTCACGACAATGATAATGACATCTCACACACCTCAAAAAGTACTTCTGTAGACGTACAGGACGAGAATCATTCAGACGTGGATGATCCTACTTCACCTTCCAGATCTAATCGTAAAAGGACAAACAATGGTGACATTCATAACTTGCAGTTAAAGAAAACACGAGTTACTAGAGTTAGTGGGAGTACTTCAATGAGGGTGAGTCAAAATGACTCTCCAACCCCAACCCTTGACTCTCCACCCCAAACCCTTGATTCTCACACGAGATCGCTTCGACAAAATCGTCGTCTCCCTCGTCGTTTCGATGACTACGTCTGCAATAATGCGATCATTCGATCAGGTCATCCAAGAACTGAGTCTCTTGAATTGAATGTATTACTAAACTTATTGCATTCTGGACTTCGATCTATTGATCAACTGGCAGAGTATTCTGTAAATGTTGGTGATATGTCAACAACAACTCAGCCATATCCAAAAGTGGTTATACCTCGATCTCTAAAAGAGGCACTTACTGGTCCAAACAGTGCACAGTGGCGTCAAGCAATATCAGTCGTTAATCGATAATAAAACGTGGAAGTTGAGTGAGCTACCTCCTGGTAGACTAGCCATTCCGTGCCACTGGGTATTTACTGTAAAGTACCACTCTAATGGGTCCATCGAGCGCTTCAAGGCTCGTCTAGTAGCACAGGGATGCCATCAAGAGTATGGTGTAGACTGTGATGAAGTCTATGCACCTGTTGCTCGATTTGAATCACTTCGACTGGTTCTAGCACTAGGTGTTATTCATGATTGTATTATTAAGCAAATGGATGTGCACACAGCCTTTCTAAATGGGTCCATTCCGATTGGTACCAAACTGTACATGCGTCAGGCTCCAGGCTTTGTGCAGAGTCGTTCTAAACATCTAGTCTATGAGCTTGTTAAAAGCATGTATGGACTTAAGCAGGCTCCTAGAATTTGGTATCAACTCCTACATGAGTTTCTAACATCAGTTGGTTTTGAACGATGCAGCAAAGAATATTGCATCTATGTTCAAAAAGTGGGAGAACACAAAGACGAATGGATTGTTGTTGTGGTTTATGTTGACGATCTAACAATTATATCGAGGAACAATGAGTTGGTTGTCAATCTTCAGTCTCAATTGAGTAGTCGATTCAAAATGAAAGACCTTGGAGACTTGAATTACATACTTAAAATAAGAGTTGAGAGAAATAGATCGTTAAAAATCATGACACTATCCCAGGAGAAATACATCTTCGACTTGCTCGAGAAGTATAACATGGTTAACTGCAAACCAGCTCAAACACCACAGCTAGTGGGAGTAGAACTGTATCCTGAAACCTCTCTCTCTACGGCTGAGATCGCAAAACAACCATATGACTATAGAGGGTTAGTTGGTTCACTACAATATTTAGTTAGAGGCACACGGCCAGACATTGCAAACGCCGTGCGATCTCTTAGTAAGTTCTTATCATGTTATAATAAACTACATTGGGAAGCAGCCCTGAGAGTACTAAGATACTTGAAAGGGACGTCCACATATGGACTTCTTATAGATGGAAACCAAGCCGGAGTTTCGTTAGAAGTCTATACGGATGCGAGTTTCGCGACTCAACATAAAGAGCGTAAGTCAGTAACAGGTTATTTAATTATAATAGCCGGTGTCTGTATATCTTGGTGCAGCTCTAAGCAAGCAAGTGTGTCAGTCTCGACGACTGAGTCGGAATTGGTCGCTCTAAGCGAGGGCATTAAGGAAAGCGAATGGGTCTGTCACCTACTCAGTGAGATGGGATTCAAACCATTTGGACCAGTTGTTGTCTGGTGCGACAACACTGCAGCGATAGACATAGTCCACAATCCTGGAAATGACAAAGCCAGCAAACATATCGAAACTAGATATTTATTTGCAAGAGACTTAGTTGAAAAGGATAGAATCAAAGTAAAATACTGCAAGACAGAGGAAATGCTTGCAGATATCCTAACTAAGGCACTGCCGGTGAAACAATTCCAATTCCTGCGTCATGCGATGGGTTTGCGAGATCTGTCCCCTTCGCAACGATAAACAGCACAATTAACAGCAGAATTGTGGTTAGGTAATGGAGTCTCCTCACTCTTCAAGTGGGAGTGTCAGAAATGATAGTATATCCGGACTCTGTACGGATAGTGGAGATTCATTCTTATTTTATTACATGGTTTCGGCAACGAACATATAATGTATTCAAGTTATAATTTAAAGTGTATTTTATGAAGAGGAGTCCGACTCCTTCAAAGTAACAATAGGAACAAGGTCATCAACCAATCATATTTAATGTAACATTTGTTACATTATCATATGTTGATGGTTGGTTATGCTTCACGGCGTGCATCAGCTACGATGTGAAGAGGAATGCTCACTACTCAATTTGCTTCCTCGGAACTGAGCTCCTTCTAGCTCTACGTATTGTGTATACCCTTCTCTATTGCTTGCTTTCTGCGTGTGTGTGATTGTTATAGTTGATACAAGGCGATATCGAGGCTGTTTTCATCACAGTCTTTGATAGTGTCTTGCAGGTTCGCGGTAGTCGTGGCACCAAGCATCGCTGTCTTCAGGTAGCTATTCAGTTCCATACAACTGCCGTGGTCTTCATAGTGTAGAGCGGTAGCCAAGGTTTAACAGTCGTCGACACCATCCAGGACCCAACCTTTCATAATTTTATAACTAATTTAAAGAAAAGTATAAAATTATACAGGAAGAGAGAACAAATCATGACCGTTTCGACAAGATATCACACTGTGGATCACACCAGTTTCTACTGGTTAAAATTAAGAAAATTCCCAAAGTCTCGAGTCCCTCTTGAGATGGAAAGAAGTCATTTAAATATCGTTCTGTAGGATTTCTAATGAGCTGCATCACATAGAGAGTACATGATGCACACATGGGGATCGTTTTTGTCAAGATTTTGCGGCTATGAAGTCGTGTGGTCACTATTTTTTGGAGAATAGATGGAATTATCTTAGCCGATTTTCTGCTCCGACGTCCTTCACAAACATCAGTGCTGTGATTCATTACTAGGCCAGGATAAGAAAGGTTAGCACACAACAATTTCGTGCGCGTATGACGAGTATTTGCTTTATAACAAGCGCTAGCGAAGCTGACTACGAATCTTGCGCCTAATACAGCTCTCTCTAAACTAATGAACAACCCCGTATTTCAACACGGAAAGGAACATGCTGTCTGAACTAAATGATTAAAGCAATCGCAGTGTTAAAATATCAGGAACCCTATGGTTGAGACGCCCGCATTGCTGTGGTAGAAGCGGAAACGATAAAAAGCAGCGCCGCGCTTCGCGCGGCGCTCCTGAGCTGAGAAAACAAGGCATACATCATAGGCGCATTAGACTAATGCAATACCGTTGTTTAGGATCTCACTGGCGTGGCATGGACTTAGAACAGCCTTTTATGATATTTGTATGTGGTGTGACAAGTGTGATTTCCATACAAAATGACTCGCAGGAGAAATCGCACCGTGGATCACACTTGAGTGTGATAAATACCCCATCAAATACCTCAATGATGCAGACTTTTTAGCTAGTTTCGACCAATCAAATACAATTTTTCACAACTAATTTATGTTTGATTGGTCAGATTTAAAAAAATACAACCTTCGTGTGATTTTGTCGATAACATGGAGATTCTGAATATAGATCGAAGAAGCTGTAAAACGTAATGTATTTAGACTTACAATTCCCCAAATTTCAAAATGTTTGTAAAATCCCAGCAAAAATCTTCCATATTTCAATAACCTACATATATTAATATCCAAATACAAAGAATATTAATTATGAGAGAATTGCTTCCAAATAAGAAAGACCTCCATATTACAATAATTATTCGAAACTCATACATCTCATTCTTGAGTGCATAAACAAGGATGTGCTCACGAGACTTAAAACCGCGTTCCTGTCGTTGACATCGTCCTCGATATACGGCTGTATCCGCAAGGCCAACAATGAGCTTTTCAAGATGCATGAATACATCAGGTGTCAGGATGCCTTGGATGACAGTCTTAACGTTACCTTAGCCGATGAGGACGAGTCGGAAGTCTCTTTCAGCGGCAGTTCGGAGTGTGAACCTGAAAGATACGTATAACTTCATAATTCAATAAATTTGTTTATTAAATTGAACAGTATTGAGGATTGGACATGTCAAGCACCTGCTTCTCAAAATTGATGTCTAGAATGTCTCATTCAGCTTGGGTCCTGGATGGTGTCGACGACTGTAAGAGGCTGGTCGGGAATCGTCAATGTCGATGTCTGGGCATCGATGATATCCGGACGTCTTCGTGTTACTTTTTCAAATTTTTCTGTGATTAATTCTTCGTTTTTTCTGAAAAAGTGCCTGAGGCATTGCCAGGCGTTCACGGGCATTGATGCATCATCAATGCCTGGGAAACTGCATCGATGCTTGAGATAATCCGGAAACATCGACAGACCGCAAAGCTGTTAATTATCCGGAAATTCGACAAATTAGCCAATCAGAGGGCTGGATTTATCGTAAAACACTGACAGGCATCGACACCGACATTCCCCGACCAGCCTCTAAAGCGCTGCGATGCTGTCTCTGGCGCTCGTCTGCTGCCTGTGCGCACCTCAACGATAGCTCGATGGTCGTATTTGATTGGCTAATTCGTATCAATAATATCATTTGATTGGTCAATGATTTTATGATGAGTTTTGATTGGTTGACCTTGAGATCAATTAATTATCATTTTACAGAGGTATTCTTGAAGACAAGACCTGTATCATTTTATAATTGGATGGATGTCATTCCAATGGAAGTCGACCGACAATAAGAATTCAACTCCTGGTTGTCCTCTCGGAGCGACGAAGGCGGCGACGCCATTGCAATAGCTTGGTCGTGTTTGTCTTGTTGGATTGTGTGAACAAAATAGCGTTCTGGAATGCCAGCTGGATCCCAAGATAATCTGTCGCGGTCTCGTTATTGGTGGTGCAGGAATAGCAGGCGCGATGCTCGAAACCAGCCTTCGATCCACTCGTGCTCTTGGCCGCGTGACGGGTGCGGTATTCTGCCGGTACTGTGGCGTGAGGAAGCATGCTGACGCGTTGGCGGGGTCAATTCAAAGCCAGTCGTGGATCTACACTTGGTCTGCCCCCGAATCCAGGCTAAGGCAATCTCATCCCAGTGGAACGAGAGGCTGTGATCCTTCCGTGTCACATGCACAGTTGAGGCGAGGCACCATCATTTTCGGAATGCAATCGCTTTGCACAGTACAAATAGAGGAAGAAGCCAGCTCAGCGTCCTCCAGCACTCACACCGCGCTTTCGTCCGTCATATACCGGGATGTCCACTGTGTACGCCTAGCTATTCTCACTTTTAAGTACATGCGCACCATCGAAAACGAGTTTTTTTTAATGGAGAACATTTGAAATAAGGAAATACTACGGTAGGCAGAGTATTTTTAAAATCAATATTTTATTTTATGTTGATATTTGTATGTGTGGACACAAAAAAGTCCACGTATCTTTCATTGGAAATTTGTATGATGCATAGACTCGCATGATTCAATCAAACTTCCTCTCGACATCCGAGTGGAGTGGAAGACGACAGCAGAAAGAAGACGACAGGAGGAGAAGGAACAAGGAGACCGCTTGGAAGATCGATTCAGATTGTCTCGAGAGCTTTCGTACATTTACATTCATGTCTCTTCCTGCGCCACTCCTGCAGCGCCAAGATAGCGGCTATTTCCAACGCGAGAGCATCAACTATGTGACAACGCCACCGACGTCGCTCTTTGAAAAGCACTTGCAGGAAATCTACTCGGTATACACTTGTCACGACTGGATGTGAGGACTGAAATGCATGATTTTGTAGAGCACAACGCCCATCGATGGCCTCAAGTTTTTCGAGTCGGCTGGATATTATGACGATTCAGATGGAAACACGGTGCTTGTGTTTATGAAATATGCCGGCTTGGAGAGCTTCTGGGGCGAAGAAACCGATCCTACAAACGATGAATCGCCTGTCAAGAAGACAGATATTCAGCAGTATGAGGAAAATGAAGAAAACGCTGTCAAGGAAGAATTGTTTCATGACTACATGCAGAGCCGCGCGGCAGTCTCAAAGATCCATTACGAAACACTCAAGCTCCGATCCAACTTGGAGCAGTCAACGAACGCAGGGAACAACAAAGAAACGATTGCAGCAATCGATCGTCTGCGGCTCAAGCTCTTTTGCGACCAAGATCTGGAAGATGAAACCGACGACGAGGGCGAGAGCGAAGCAAGCTTTGCTGGCAATTACCTCGCAGGGATCAATCTAAACACACCGCCGTCCGCAATGCCACCGTTCTATGGCCACATGCGTGTGCTCAAGCCAGGCAGGATCCATTTCTTCGGAAGCTTCAACAAACGATGGTTCTTCCTCGATTTTGCCAAGGGCGAGCTTTCGTTCTTTCAGAGAAGCTACTGGAAGAGTCCAAAGGGAAAGATTGACATGAAGTCCGTCGCACGGATATCTCCCATCAACAAGACAGACTTCACCGTACGCCAAACATCATCTCCTATGACCTCATGCCGTCTTGTAGATTGAACTCATTGGGGAGAACAGCTTGTATGTCCGAGCAAGCACGGCGGAAAAAATGCAATCGTGGGTGACTCTTTTGCTCTATGCCCGTAAACAAGCACGACAACACAATGCAATGCAGACGCTTCGTCCGATAGCGACGAATGCTTTCAATTCCAAACCGCCAAGTTTTCTTCGAGCTCAGGAAGAACCACCGTCGTTTGCGTCGGAGCGTGGCAGTCGCATTGATTCAGCGACTGGATCACATCGAGTAAGAATGCGTGTCCACGTGGTCGAACTCACAATTTTGTAGCGAGCTGGATCGTGGGCTCCTGGAAAGCTCTACGACCGTCATAAGTTTGGAATGTCGTCGTCGTCAACCGCGGCATGAAGACCAGATCGCGTTATGTATATAAGAAAAAAAGCAAATGGCCACCAAGGACGCAATTGTGGCTATCTCCGTTATGAACAAACTTATTCCTCGATCACTTATGTAAAAAAGGCCCATCTCGTATTATGGCGGACGACGACGACGATTCTCTCTATAAAACCCCATCAACAAGCAATTCTTTCACGTCGTCAGTTATATATATCAAAGTCGCAACATGAAGTACATGTAGACGTCTACGTACGCGTCGCAGCTTTGTAGACTACACGATACCACCACACGAACAAAAACAGGTCTACGCGACGTGCTTTCCGATGAGATCATTACAAGATTTATCGTCGTGGTTGAACGTTGTGGACGTTAAACTCATACACTTCGCTAAAAGGTGTAGATGAAACCCCTGCACCCCTGCACCCCCAAGACAGGAAGTTGTGGAAAGCAAGATTTCCCCCACGACGAATCTAAACATTCAACCTTGCACTATCTTGATGCCTTTCACACTTCCTTTGCGCCTTAGCTGTAACCACGTCGTTGCTGGAGTCCCCAGTCCCAGTGCTACGCTGTTAGATGAAACGTCTGAACTGACGCCTCGGCTGTTTGCGCTCTCTAAGAGATCAGGCTATAAATACGTAGGCTGGTGTTGGAGCTATTTGAGCTCATGTAAGCACTTCTCCACAAGCATTGCTGGACTCCAATCGATGTGCGCCAGGCTGGTTGACGAATGGACGAGGATGGAGGGAAATCTTGAAGGCGGTTGAATTTGTTGAAGCTTTGTCTGATGTTCAAGTGGGATGTCAAAGTGAGATGGAATCACCAAGCACTCTTGGAGAGGTATAGCTGGCGGGAATCTCATCGAAAACATAGTAATTGCGAGCCGGAGAATGCGGAGCGAGCGGTGTTGCCCAAGCTGCCACAATGGATTTATTTTGGCGACATGTCGTCCACACGGTGCGTTAAAGTCCAAGCGGTGCGTTAAATTGTTTAACGTGTTTCGAATCCACGCAATCGTCGGATTTGTTCATCAAAGGCCAAAACAAGCTTGCATCCATTTTATAGCATCTTGGACGAGCGCATCCATGTCGTATCGGCCGACAAATTTGCGAGGAATGCCAAGACTTCATCGACTGAGGCTTGGACTTTGCTGCTTGACCTATGGGAATAAAAAAATAATTAAAAATGAATTTGTAGTAAAATGAAAAAGAATTAATTGCAGGAAATTTCATTTTATTTTTTGGAAAAAGTGAGATTTCCACGAATATCCCAGTTTGTGTTTGTAATTCTGGCCACTTCTCGAAACGCCGCGGGTGAAGCAGGACATCGGAAAGGACGGATGTTGCGACGCAAGAGCTATGAGAACCCGCTGCTTGGAAACGAGATGGGACCGACAGAATTGCATGCGTCGTCTATGAAGGATTTGCGCGTGACGTTTGAAGGAGGTCTAGCGACGCCAGAATCCGATGACATGACCCAACCAACTGCAGTGTATCGAAGCATGTTTGCCCAGCGATCGCAGTCGTTTGGAACGCCCCGGGGTAGTTTTGGAGGCACGTACTTGGAACAAGATACACTTGGCACACCGCAATCGACGCCTCGATCTGTCCGGGACTCGTCGCGTGTTTCAGTTCAAGATATCGCGAAAGATATGGTTGCGAACCGAAAGATGGTCGACGAAGGCGTCAATCTTGCACATCCTGAAGAAGTCCGCGATAGTATACGAATGATTCATGTACGATTTCTTTTTGAGATGATTTCCTGGAGGTGACCCACAGGCGTATTCGCGACGTGAATTACCCCTCGAATGCGATCTTCGGAGTGACGTGCGCATCAAGAACAAACCGTACACGCTGCACATGTCTCGCGATTCGTTTGCGTGGTTCAAAGAGTACGATCATAACTTGTGTCGCTCGCCTTTCTTACCTATCTGTCTAGCGCGCGACGCGTCGGATTTGTCGAAACAGATGATATTGTTGGTGCAGAAAGAATCGCTGGAAAGCGTGGATCTTTCCGCCTCCATTATTTTCGCAAAGGACGTGGCAAGGGACAAAAAGCGCTTCTGAGGAAGCACCAGACGCTTGATGTTGACATGACTGGCGACACCGTCGCGGCAAAGTGGATTCAAGCCATCCAGGAACTTGTTCGGTGGCAAGCTCGAGCTCCGCCGACATCTCAAAAACGGCGTATTCGTGTCGTCGTCAATCCTCACTCTGGCAAACGACGGGCACCGCTTATCTGGGAAAATGAAGTCAAACCTTTTTTCGACTTGGCTGGCTTTGATTACCACGTCGATCATACAACGTACGGTGGCCATGCAGTCGACATGGGTCGCGACTACTCGACGGAAGAAGGATATGAGGCACTTGTGTTTGTCAGCGGTGACGGCACGATCTGTGAATACATGAATGGTCTATTGACTCGGCCCGAGGAAGAATGGAAAGAAGTTGTCGCGACGACGCCCATCTCGCTCATATCTGCTGGTATTTCATGAGTTTTATTCTTTGGTAATCAATGTTGTAGGAACACAAAATGCCTTTGGCACTGGTGTTGGAATTCCAACAACTGCTGCGGCAGTCTACTGCATCATCAAAGTACGTCCTGTTCAACGCTCATGTGCCAAAATGTAATTTGTAGCGCAAGCTGCGTCCCTTGGACGTGTGCACTACAATTGCAGAGCAAGACCGTCAAACCGTGCACTACAGTTGTTGTGGTTTGGGCTGGGGTCTTCCGGGTGACATTGCCGAGGAATCGGAAAAGTATCGCTGGATGGGCACAAAGCGCTATGCATTTATGAAAGTCAAGCGCGCGCTCTTTCCTAAGAAACACTCGGGACGCATAAATTATGTGCCATTGAAGCCACAACCACCGTTGCGCCGCTACGATGAGATCAAAAACATTGGCGCTGACGATCAATACGAAGCGGTACGTCAACTCGCCATCGATAAGGACATGGAAACTCAAGCGAAATTTTCGTGACTGTAGGAGGAGGGTAATATTTATGATGGATTGCCTAGTGTGCGTAATGCTAAACTCCGCGCAGCGTCCAAACTAGCCGGCGCAGGTAATCTTCGTAGACTCGAAGTGGAAAATCTTATTGAACGACCACGTAGTACGAAGTCCCGCAAGTCCAAGCCGGTATCGTGAAGAATGGTGGACGTCCGAGACTGGACAATACGTCGGTGTTGGCGTGTTGAACTCCGCTCCTGATGGCGCGTACTGCCATCCTTCAGATGGTTGCCTCGACCTCATGGTCGCAAGGAAAGGCAACATCTTTCAAATGATTCACTTGGCAGTGTTGTATCTCTTGGGCAAGGAACTCGAGAGCAAGCTCATGTCGTATGTAAAAGTGAAGGCTGTCGTGATCGAGCAAGACCAGCCCGAGAATGTGATGAACATGGACGGCGAAGTACTCTCTGGACCTGGCCCATGGCGCATGGAAGTCGTCCCGAGTCTCTTTAAAGTCTTATCGGAGAAATAAATCATTTGCTTATCTCTATCTTGACGAGATATTGAGGTTTCCACAGCTTGATGAGGGAACAGGACGCAGACAGAAGACCAAAGACAGCATCTTGGAGCGGCGACGACGTCGGCCAGTCGAAGGCTTTCCTCGCTGAGTGGAAGAAATCCGCCGAGAGTTTGACCTGCGAGAGCAGCAAGCTCAAGTACTTCGCGCGGCGATTGTGGTATTCCACGGAGTCTGGCGCCGCTTTGCAAGCGAGGAATGCTTCCCGCGCCGCCACAAGTTCGCTAAAGTTGAGTGGCAGATCGCATACGACGGTGACGAACCACAGATGATCGATCCAGATCTCGTATGCGGTGACCTAGATGAGGATTCCAAGTGAGGATGCGAAGATTGAGGCAAGATGCGTACCCATTCGGGAAGAATCTTGACGTCGGACGCCCAGCAGACGTCGTCGCCCAAGTCGCCAGCGCATCCAAGCGTCGCACTGAGCAGCGCAGCGCTTCGCTTCCATCCCGCGGGTTCATTCCAAGCGTCGTTGGTGTTGTTCACGACCTTCAAAAACTTGCCCAAACACAAGACTCGACGCGCGCTGCTGAGTTGCTTGGCGAAGACGCCGACAACAGGTTTGTACTTGGCCTGGTTGAGTGCCATCGCGAGCTTGCACGTGTACTGGACAACCTTGCATGCCTTGTCTCGGCCTTCCGTCTTGGCCAAGAGCGTCAGAACTTGGTCCAGCAGCTTGGCATCCGTGTTGTGGACGAGGTAGAGCCATGGCAAGAACGCCGAAACGAACGGCACGACGGACGTTGTGTCTGGAGGCACGATTGGTGCAAGTTGATCCTCTGCCGCGTTCTGAACGAGTTTCATGGACGACAATTGTGAAGTGTGATGGGTTGCACCGACGTCGTCCACCACAAGGGACATCTACGAAATGCCAGTAGAGTATGCAACGCCATCGTAGTGTTACAACCCTCTTGTTTGTATCGGGTCGGGTCAGAGGCAGCCAACCCACCCATCTCGTTCACCATTTGGTGGAATAGAAATCGACACCATTCCAGTGGCTCGTACGATGGCAAGGCGCACGCCAGAGATAGTCAGACACGTCGTTTCCTCCTCAAAATTGCATCTCGATGCTCCGGAGACATCGGCAGCGATGTAGCGCGGCCCAGAGACATAGAGTCTTCCATCAACAAGAAAATCAAACTAAATAATTAGATAAAAATATTCAATTTCAACGAATTAAAATGAATTTCTTTGGAATGAATTAATATCATTCGATATTAATTTTGAGATATTGAATTTATAAGAATTTTTGAAGACTTCTTGATTGCTGAGAATTTTGGCAGGTTGACTGGAAAGACGACGACGATGTATCGTGATCGTGTCGATATCGTTGTTGACGTATCATTAGCTCTACTGTACGCGCAGCTCAAGAACGAGGATTGCAACGTGTGTCCTTCAATGTTGCAACATATTGCGAATTGAAATTCAGCATGAATCTAAAAAAATTGTAAAAAAACGCGAAATATTTGTTGAAATAGGAAAAAAATGAATTAATTTCGACCGGAGAAATCCCAACCAAGCTCGACTGTCAACGGAGAGGAGAGGATGCAACACCAAAGGCACGGCTGAGCTCACCAAGATGGAGAGAACAGGATAGCCTAGTGATCTATCGATACAGTTAACCTTGCTGGGTTAATTAGGTTGATTGATACACCGAAGCAGTAAATTAATTTCATATATTTATTCATACTGAGTTTTAATATGGTGTGTTCTACTCAAATTTTCCTCCGGCGATTGGTTGAATCAACCGCCGGCGAATCGCCAGACCTCTGAAATATAATAGAAATATCAATTTTAGAAGGTTATTTTTGATCCTTAGTGAAGTCGCGATCGGGACGGTACACGAAATCGATGAAGCATTGTCGCTGCGCTGGCGAGGCCAGTGACTTCTCCGCTCAACGTGAAGAGCGCTGAGTAATGTGGAATGCTCTACGAGATGAGGTCGCCCTGCGAAGTCATTCAGAGTCATAGAGATTAAGTGCCACCCCCAGCATTTTTTCACACAAACTTAGGTCAGTTTTCAGCCAATCAATTGAAAGTAAAATTATTTTTAGCCAATCATATCGTCTGGTCGATTTGCAGGCGATTGGAAATATCGCCTGAAATTGGCAAATTTGGACGGAAACCACAATAGGGGGTCCTATTGTCATTTTGAGCCAAATTTGG
This sequence comes from Aphanomyces cochlioides, assembly GCA_019828595.1. Lineage (NCBI taxonomy): Eukaryota > Oomycota > Saprolegniomycetes > Saprolegniales > Verrucalvaceae > Aphanomyces > Aphanomyces cochlioides. The sequence goes on from JAHQRK010000004.1 coordinate 911,584, forward strand.
AATTGCAAGTCGATTGGCCAAATCGACACAAAATGGATACAGGGGAAATTGTATCGAATAATGTATACTATACAAATTTTTAGTAAAACGGAGTTCTGTCGTATTCCTTTGAAATCAACAAGTGAAATCGATGGTTCCACTCGACTTCTTGGTAACAGAGCATGCTTCCCCAAGCACGATTGCCCACGCGCTCTACGCCTACTACTACATTGGCATGAAAAAGACTGATGTTGCTCATGTATTCCACAAGTCACCAACTACGGTTTCAAATGGATTGCACGATATGAATCACGAGGTCATCTCAGTCGTAAGGACACTCGAAGAGAATCCCTGTTTACACCAGAGCATCGCTCATGGATCATCAGTTTCTTTGAGCGCCGACCCATGTCTTTCCTCGACGAATGCAAACACGCTTTCGAGTCCAAGTTTAGACGAACGATCTCAACCTCAACCATTTGGAGCATCATTCACAAACACGGAATGACGTGGAAAGTATTGGAGCATCGGGCTATGCACATCAGAGAGAATGACGCCCATCGATTTTTCAATGAAATGAGCTCTCTTGGTTGGGCCTATGCGAACCTTCACTTTCTGGACGAAGTCAGTTTTGACTCAAAGGGAATGCTGCGGAAGAAAGGTGACGCAATGAAAGGTGAGAAACTCTGTTTTCGTGGCGAGTTTGTGCGGCGTCCTCGCGTATCTCTACTCTGCTTTATTAATGTCACTGGTGTTGTCAATGTGTTTGACACTGTTGGCACGTTTGACCGTGAAACGTTTGTCAATTGCTGCTGGACTCATGCCGTATCTGGAGATGTCTCTCCTTACCCCGGCCGTAGGTCGATTTGGATCTTGGATGGGGCCAGCATTCATTGTCATCCCGACATTCCGAATCTGTTGCGATCTGTGGGCATTGTTCCTATCTACTTGCCCGCTTATTGTGCTTTCTACAATCCTATTGAGTATCTGTTTGGTTACGTCAAGAAAGCATTTCGCCGCCATTACCGTGAAAACCAAACCACAGACTTGCTGCTGTTTGTTTTGGGGATCTTCCAGCAATTTAAGAAGTTCGACTTGGCTCATGTGTACCGTCATTGCGGCTATCGACTGCCTGGACATTTCGATCCGTCTTCACGTTTGTCGGAGATCGGCGCGGCTTCCATTCAGCGATCAACGAGCGAAATGAATGACTTGCTTGAATTCATGGAGTGTCGAGACGATAATGAAGAGTGAATTGCTTTTTTAAATTTTGTTTTAATATAATATTATCTCACATCATACATTTTTTCATATAAGCTTTATTAAATTAATATTATAATAATATTTTTTATAAAATTAATGAATTAAAATAAATTCAATTAATTTTGATCTCTTATTCGTCACTGTGATCGACATCGTCAGCATTGGGGATGGATCTAATCATATTCATGACTTCTGCGTGTTCATCTGCTTGTTGCATCTGTGCCATGAAACTCTTGATCATTCTGCATTTAATTTCCATGCTCTCAAGTGCTTTTTTGACGCGCATGCTTGCGTCTTCTGTGTATCGCAACACATTTTCCAACTCTTCTTTGCAGGAGTCGACAACATCGAGGGCCATTGTGAGGTTTTGCTCCAAGTTTGCAGTTCGTTGTTGAGGGCCATTCGGTACTGATTGAAACAAATGAAGCATATTCGACGGTGGCGGGAGTGCGATTAAGATTGCATGCTGGTGAAATGCTTTCTTGAGGATTGAAGCTGCCCACATGCGCCAAGTTGCATCTTAAGCTTGATAAGTTGTGTCCCATCTTTGCTTCAAAAGCGCAACAGTCTCTTGATGCAATGTTTCAGCGGCCGCTCCAGCGCGATCACGATTTGGTGGAAGAATGCACTGCTCGTTCAACTCTTGGAGGACAGTGGCGGTGTTTACGTGATTTCCCCACTTGAAAACGGGAATGGTGAACGTGGCGTTCAAATGGTGTTGACGACTAACAGTCGTCCCGAAGAGTCACATTGCAACCTTTGAATAATGATATGGATATGGATGAAATTGTATTGGAATAGACGTCGCTTTGCTAACTACATGATAATACACACTCTTTGTTTTTCCACAGCTTTGCTTGTTCTAGGTTCTCGTCTACGCTTCCAAAAGACTTTGTCTAGGTTACCACAGGTTGTCAATAGGTTACGAGCGGCAATTCAGACGACAAGTTTACCATCAAGCTACCAACCTTTACTGGTGTTGGGTTTCGTCCATGGCATTTGCAGGTCGCAGAGTATTTGACCATTTTGGATCTGTATGAAGATGCTCGAGTGGAGCCCCCTACAGGAGACGAGCTGGCGTCTCTGAAGGGCAAGAAAAAGAGTCGAAACCAGTTGAAAGCAGCATGTATTATTCGAAATGCTCTTGATGAAGAGCATCGAATGGAAACCTATCAGTTTCGTGACCCCTTGTCCATTATGACATATTTGGAAACAAAATATGCTCTGAACTGTGCTGCGAGCATTGGCCAATTGAAAAGACAGTACTATTGTCTACGTCTGTCGAAGGGCGGTGATATGGGAGATTACATTGTGAAGACGTTGAAATGTATTCAGGAACTAAGAGACTACAACGAACGCATACCAGACGACATGAAAAGAGCTAATTTTATCCAAAGCCTTAGCTCTGACTGGAATGGGTTCATTGGTGTTCTTCAGCAAAGCAAAACCTTTAACGAAATGACAACACTGGCTCGTGGTGAATACTTACGACGTAAAGAGCAAGATATTCACGAAAATCAGCAAAATACTGGAGCGTCTCTCAACACTGAAGTGAAGCAGAACTCGCATCTCAAGAAAGATTTTTCTAAAGTTAAATGCTTCAAGTGTCTGAAAATGGGGCACTATGCCAACAAATGTAAATCGAAGAAGAAGAATGATAGAAGTGGTATCACAAATAAGGCTGACCCAGCGACTGCTAACATGGGTGTCTCATTTTATGTTGAGCCTTTTGCTGCTTCAGCACTACATGTTCATGATACTGAGTGGTTTGTTGATTCTGGAGCGAGCCATCATATGACAAATGACACTCGGAACCTTGTTAATATTACATTCTTGGACGATCTCATCGCCATATCGACTGCTTCGGGCGAAACAATTTACGCAACACACGACGTGGTGATGCACCTTTATTTCTAAATGGTAAACAAGTCTGCCTTCTCAAAGACACCTTATACATTGCAAATTTGAAGAAGAACCTAGTGTCGATATCTAAAGCAGCAGCCAAAGGCCTTAAATGCAGCTTTCTTGGTGACAAATGCCAAATTGGTCAGGGCATTGACAAACTTATTGCATTGAAGACTAGCAACAATTTATTTTTGTTAGAAGCAAAATCACAGTCAACTATTGTAGGGGCATATTGGGATCGTAACAATGCGACAAAATAGACTTTTTCGGCTGATTTCTATCCGCTCAAAGAAAATTAAATTGTGCGAGAATGACTGGTTCAGAGCGCTTTCTGTCCTCTCTATAGAACGTTACGGCTCACACATTAAGCAATCCGAACGACGAAGCCATGGAAAAAAAACATGAGTTGACCCCCGCCGAAAAGCGTCTTATTGTCAAATGTCATCAATTCTTTAAAGAGACAAGGCACACGATTCAGCAAGGAAAGAGTCCAACTACGCGGCAAAGTGTAGCAAGGTGTCTCGTTTTTTCAGAGTCGACTGTTGCCAGAGTTCTTGCCGATTGGAATCTCAATCACGATCCAAACTTTGCACACAACAATAACCGAGAGCGTGGTCGCCGACAGCGCTCGCCCGCCGAGAATCTCTCAACAGAAATTCGGGATATGATAAAGAAAGCAAACAGTCAATGCCTACCGGTCACAGCAAAATCTCTCGTTGCTGACATAGAGGAGCAGCATGGACTTACGATACCCTTGCGGACAATGCGTTCGGTGCTTCGAAGACTTGGCTTCCTTTATCAAAAAGGGCGATCGAGATTCTACTTAGCTGAATCAAGTGTCAATGTTGCATTCCGAGCTGAATACTTACGAAAGAAGCTCTCCCATCGATCGGATTCTGGCATGCCCATACTCCCTGAAGTGTTTTTGGATGAATCCTATTGCAACTTAAATCACTCACCGGCCAAGACGTGGGTCGATGAAACAAGAGAGCGTATCACAAAGTCAGGAAAGGGCCCACGCATGTGTATTGTTGGCGCCGGCTTTGTCAAGACTAGTTGTCAAGGTGTCTTGCAAGCTGGTTGGGTTGAAGGTTCTCTTGTTATGTGGCCGTCAAAACGTTGTGGCAAACGGACAAGGCAAGGCGAAGACAATTTGATGGAGAACGACTATCATGGCAATTTTAACAGCGAACAATTTGAGCGCTGGTTTCAGTCCCTTTGCAGCAAGCTGTTTCGATCCCATGGTCCTTGCGTTATTCACATGGATGGCGCTAAATATCACAAGCGCGTATTGAATCAACATCCAAGCGGCAAGGATCGAAAGATAGAAATTTTTCAATGGTTGTCTGAGCGTGGAATTGCCGCCAATATGTCATTGACGAAGGCCGAGCTTTTGATACTTGTGAAGGATAATCGAGAAAAGCCCTCCTATGCAACCCAAGTGATTGCGACCGAGAACGGACATGTCTTACTCTTCACGCCCCCGTATCATCCTGAGCTGCAACCTATCGAATTGATTTGGGGCATAGTGAAGAACCGCATCGCTATGCACCCGTCAACCAGCATGGATCACCTTGAAAAGAGGTTGAGGAGGGAGTTTGCCACTGTACAGACCTCTGACTGGCTGGGAGCTTATCGTAAGGTGCAGTCCTTTGAAGACTCGTATTTTGCGGCGGCTGATGACACTCTCCTTGCCGATGCTGAGTGTGAAGGAGACGATGACGAAGTCCACGGCGACTTGCTTGATGTTCTCTCTGAAAATGAATAGAACGATTAAAAACCAGAATGTGTTTAACTGTATAAATTTATACTTGGCATTAGTTATTACCAATCAAATGAGCAAATAATTCACCTAACCCCTCTAGGACAGTTTACATGTCAAGTCATTTTTTTCCGCCTCATTATTCCTTTTGGGAACACCGATACAAATTCAACATCATAGAAATATTTTTGAAGAGAATCTCTATTATTTTATATTTTTTTGTTCTGTTGAAAAAGATTTATATTTGACTGAGATACAGTCAATCAAAGTGGTGTATCTTCCCATTCAGCCCCCACAATAGTGGAAGTGCATCATTCGCTTCCAAGAAAATCGACGATGATATAGAGACTTGGCATAAACGCCTGGGTCATCTGAATGCAAGAGACTGTGCCAAAATCGTCAAAGCTAGTCGGGGCATTATTCTGAAAGATTCTGAATTCGAGACATGCAAAACATGTGTCATGGGGAAGCTTGTTCGTAATTCATTTCCACCTGTGGATCGTCGAAAGTTTAGTAAGGACACATTGTGGATTGCAGTCGATTATTGTGGTCCTGTCAAACCCAGCTCTCGGGATGGTTTCAATGGTATAGTCAGCATGATTTGTGAGCCATTTCACATTGTCCATGCATTTGCTGTTAAGACAAAAGATTCCGAGGAGCAAACCAGATGCTTGAAGGCTTTCATAACAAAAATGGAGGCATACAGTGAAAGGAAAGTTCGCTTTGTGAAAACAGACAATTCAAAAGAGTACAGTGGTGGTGCCTTTGCTTCATTTTGCTTATCACGTGGGATTGTTCATTTATTTACAACACCTCATTCACCTCAGCAAAATGGAATTATCGAACGCAGCAACCGTACCCTCATAGAAATGACAAAGTCTCTACTTTTGGGATCAAATTTACCATCTAATTTTTGGTGTGAAGCTTTGGATTGTGCTGTATATTTGAGAAATAGATCCCCTTCACGGGCTTTGCACGGGAAATCACCATATGAAGCACTTATGGGCACACCTCCTCCTCTTGATCATTTACGTGTGTTTGGATGTAAAGTCATGGTTCATATTCCAAGCGTACATCGCTCCAAATTGGCCAGCAAGGCTCGTGCTGGTGTGTTTGTGGGGTACTCAAAGGACAGTTTGTCGTACCTTATCTATATCGCCGACCAGGGCAAAGGAGAAATCGTACATTCTCGAGATGTTGTGTTTTTCGAAAATGAATTTTGCGAACAGCACACTGGTGGTGCGATTGATATTCCAGAACCAGTGGAAGCTGCGACTTCAACGCCCTATACGCACCCAACAACACCAATCTCTGATGACCCATTTCCGAATTACATTTCATATCCAGGAATTTATGACCCCTCAAATTCAGGGGAAGGCTTACAATATGAATTTGATGGAAGCGCAAACGACAATAGTGGTCGAGATGGTTCAATTCAAACAGAAACACATACGCAAGCACATTTTGATGGCGATGACATTTTTGCCACTCCACCTGTTGCTCGACAATTGCGTTTTGACGTGGACGAAGACGAGTCCATGTCACCAGGGCAACCTATTGACACTGGTTCCAACAGTACGAGAGAGACTACAACCACTAGAGCTGGTAGAGTCGTGCGTCCTCCAAATCGATTAACGTCTGATGGACATTTTGGATTAATTGCAATGACTGAGATCCTCAAAGTAGAGATGAAGCTTTATCTCGACCTGATGCTACAGAATGGCAAAACGCTATGGATAGTGAAATTCAAAGCCTCATTGCGAATGGCACATTTGACTGCGTGCCTCTTCCAGCTGGGCGGAAAGCCATTAAAACTAAATGGGTGTTTAAAATCAAAATGCTACCAAGTGGTGAAATTGACAAATACAAAGCTCGTCTTGTAGCTGGTGGATACAGTCAAGTTCATGGCATTGATTACACTGAAACATTTAGTCCTGTCGTGAAATACAGCACTATACGACTTTTGTTAGCTTTGAGTGTGCAACACAAATGCAAATTGGACAAGCTGATGTAAAGACAGCATTTGTGAAAGCTGATTTAGATGAATTGATCTACGTGATGCCTGCGGAAGGATATTGCGAGCCAGATGGCAAAGTATGGCAATTGAAAAAGGCATTGTATGGATTAAAGCAGTCCAGTCGTGCATGGTGGACATCATTGACTACGTTCATGATTGAAATGGGATTTACACAGGCTAAATCAGACACTTGTATGTACTATGATGGGATGGGCGAGTCTGTTTTGATTGTGGTCGCGTATGTTGATGACATGTTAGTGATGCATCGTGATCGAGAACGCATTGACAGCTTCTTAAAGATTTTGTGTGAAAAATGGGATATCAACACATTTGACTCTGTGGACTATTTCCTTGGTATCGAGATACAGCAACTCGAGGATGGAATAAAACTTAGCCAAGCTACGTATGTGAAGTCTGTTCTACAACGTTTCCAAATGGATAATTCCAACCCAAAGACGACACCCATGGATGAAAATTTCTTACAAAATGGGACTGATGAGGAAACTTTAGATGCAAATGTCAGATCTGAGATTGGATCACTCCTTCATGCGAGCATTATCACCAGACCTGACATTTCAACTGCTGTAAGAGTTCTTGCACAACAAATGGACAAACCGACCAGTAGCACCATCTTTGGAATTAAAAGAGTTATGCGCTATCTTAAAGGCACTGTTGATGGATGTCTGGTGTACAAGAGATCAGATAGTGCGGATGACGGATTTGTTGTCTACGTTGACTCAGCATTCGCGAATGAATCAGACAGAAGATCGTCCACTGGCTTTGCCATTTTTTACCGTGGCTGCCTCGTGTCGTGGGGAACTAAACGCCAACCAATTGTGACACTTTCAACAACAGAAGCAGAGTATGTAGCTATGGTTTATGCAGCTCAGGAGTGCATTGGGCTCAAAAACATTATGTGTGAGCTGGGATTTGATGAGAAGATTATCCTATACGAAGACAACCGTGGTGCTATCTGCCTTGCAGAAAATGAGGGAATTACCCAACGCTCGAAACACATTGATTTGCGCTACCATTGGATTCGCGAACAGGTGAAAAGAAAGACTATCACCATTGCGCATGTGGCTACAAATGACATGATAGCAGACCATTTCACAAAGCCTCTTGGTCAAGTAAAATTTCAGAAATTCCGATCCAAATTGATGGATTTCTGAGTGGGAGTGTTGACGACTAACAGTCGTCCCGAAGAGTCACATTGCAACCTTTGAATAATGATATGGATATGGATGAAATTGTATTGGAATAGACGTCGCTTTGCTAACTACATGATAATACACACTCTTTGTTTTTCCACAGCTTTGCTTGTTCTAGGTTCTCGTCTACGCTTCCAAAAGACTTTGTCTAGGTTACCACAGGTTGTCAATAAATGGGAGACAAGGTAGGCTTGGGCTTGGTCGTCACTGGGTGGCTTGAAGTGGTATCGTGCCAACTTGATTGTTATATAGGCATCAAAGTCGAGCAATGTCGGCGGTGTCTCGTCGATTGACCATTGTCGGGGATCATTGACATACGAAGCTTTGTTGTTCATGTGGGGGGCGCAATGGTTGAATATCTGCTCGCGTATGGAGCTCCAAGTGTTCCCTTCAAACACATGCGGATGTAGTCGTTTGCCGCTGTGATCGCGTGCACAGACCGTTTCTTTCACGAAGATCTCTGCCCTCAGCTTGTACGTGTGATCAACTGCGGTCTGGGGAGAGTTGCGGGTGTTGTAGCGATGCGGTGGTGTGTCTGCGTTCTCCATCGCTGAGAAGAAATTGTCCAGGATAATCTCCCAAGCTTTACTAACATTTGATTGGATGAAATAATATAATTTTCTGTAATTTGATTGGTCAAACGATTGTCTGTCAATTTGCTTCTGCTCATTCGATTGAGCAGTCAACTCCAAATTCGAATCGATTCAACAATATAAGAAATGAAATGAGATCTTTCGAAAGGACACAGTCCATCCACAATACAATTTTCAAGTGAGATGATGATGGAGAATGGAGAGATCTTCGAGCAGAGACGCGGCAAGATGTGGAGAAGTTCAGATGGACACGAGACGACACCGTCAATGGCGCATGGCGAACAGACGGAGCTACCCGAGACAAGGCTGTGGAGCGCAGACGAGCACTTGCGGTTCTTGGATGGTCTTGAAATGTACGGACAACACAAGCTGCTTCACCCGCAAGATGAAACAAGATCGTGGGCCCTCATTGCATCCTACGTAAAAACACGAAGCGAAGTCGAGACCAAGGAGCATGGTGAACGATACCTCCATGCACTCTTAACACAATCGCTCGTCGTGTCCAAGCAGACAGGGTGCAAATGGACCCCTGAAGAAGACAAACAGTTTGAGAATGCTCTCGCTGAATGGATCCACACCCCACATGCATGGACCAAGATCGCAATGCAACTACCTGGCAAGACAGTATATGATGTCATGGATCGATACGACGCGCTCGTGCGGGACTTGACAGCGATTGAGAATGGCGAAGAGCCTGAATCCCTCACAGATGTCCACGAGACAAGTACAATCTTTGAACTTGAACCATTTTAACTCGACATTGTGTAGATATGGCGTTGATCGCGAGCATAGCCAAGGCAAATGACAATCATGTGCTTTATGATGTATTTAAAGAAGCATATGACAACCCTTGCTCGATGGAAATCGCTACGTACGTCGCTTCCGCCGTCGTTGGCATGGTCGCGTCAAATGGCCAGGCAGTCAAGCGGGCCAAAGCCCCGGGGAAAAAGCCCGTCAAAGTGAAGAAAAGTCCTAGGAAAAAGCTCAAAATGCCCAAGAAACTCACATCCAAGTCATCTCCTTGGGACGGTTCCCTCCTTCCAAACAAATGCAAAGCACGGCCGCAATTCAGTCTTCCGCCACTGGAAGGAAAAATCCCCCCTGGACTCATGCGCCATCCTAACAACTAAGAACAACCTCATGATGCCTCTTCCTACACCTCTATGGAGGAAAGAAGACGAGGAAACTAGCGCTTCTGCTAGACGGAGAGTGCGATGGAGGAATCGATGGCTCAAGTTGTTGGGAGTGTTAGTAGGTACTAGCTGGAATTGGGTACAAAATGGGTGGATTCTACTGTTATTACTAGCGCTACTACTACTACTACTACTAAAGCCTTCTACTACTACTGCTCACTACTCCTAAACGACCACACAACATGGCAGCATCACGACCGGTCAAATCTTGACACGCTCCACACTTAGACATGGTACCGCGACGAGATGATGTCTCGCAGAGGTTGGGGAAAGCTGTCGTAGTATGCGGCCCAGTTGTCGCCCAAGCTGTTCTTGAACCCTTGCACGATTTGTTGGAGCAGGCCATGGAGGCGCTCGCTGATTTGGTAGCCGTCTTTGCGATCTTCGAGCGATGCAAACGCGACGCACATCTGCATGAAGTCTTGCACGATGCCAGAGGGATTCAATTGGACGAGCTGGACGAGGCCCGTGAATGCTACTTCACGGTCTTCGCCATCTTGCAATGCACGCAACGCCTTGAACCATACCGATGCGAATTGCTACGACAGCTATCAACTCAATGCACAGAGGAAAATCTTACCGGAAGGAGTGGAGCCAAAGCTTGAGGGCACACATAAGCCAGACGACCGATCGTGATCGCGCAGTTTTCTTGCAAGCTGCGAGTAGGACGTGGGTCTTGGCAGCTCAGCACCGACACGAGTTTGTCCATAGCATCTGGAGCAAATCGAGCCATGTCGGCGCCAACCTTGACAGAGATTTCACCAAACGCCCAGCTTGCATTGTTGCACACAGATGGGTAGTCAGGTTCAATGTTGCGGAGGAGATGAGGCACAATGTCAGCGACGTGAGGAGCGACGAGGTCAAAACAATTCTTGGCGAATTCACCCATGACAGCCAACGCCGATTGACGGACGTTGGGTTTGGGGAATCGAATGCATTCCATGACCAAGTTGAGGATATTCGTGGGCGCAATCAAGCCTGCCATGCTTACGCCAAGGCCTTCCGCAATGCCAGAGACCAAATCGAGCGCGCAGACAATGAATTCCGGGTCAGTGGCTTCGATTTCATGCGGGTTTTGCGTCGCAAGAGCCGACGAGAGGAGGCCATTTTCAATCAATCGAATGCAGCGGTCAAGCACAGGACGAGCATACTCTTGGAAGCCAGCATGGAGAGCGGAGGCAATTGACGTCAAGCATTCCAAAAGAGGAAACAATTCCGGATTGTCGTCCGCGATGGCGTTCCATTTGGCGATAAGAGGCGGCATGAAGACGGCAATGAGCTCGGGATGGTTCAACGCATCGCCGACGGAATCAGCCAACGTTCCAATCGCGTCGTACAAGATCAAGAGGTTGCGCGCTTGGTAGCGACCAAAGGCAAACATGAGATTGTGCAAGATGGGCGCCAAGTATGGGATCAAATCCTCCGCCGCTTCTTCTTCGAGCGTACAGAACGCAGAGCATGCCGCGGTTTGAACCTTCTTGTTGGGATCTAAGACGCGTCGAAGCATGCCTTCCATCAGCGGCTTCAAGTACTAAAGAACCAAGCCGCATGAGATCATATCTACCTGTCAGTGGACTTACATGTTCATGGTCATTGAGCGAGACGACCCAGTTGGCGTAGCGGCCAAGCGTCCAGCACGTGATGCTGCGAATGTAAGGAGCTGGGTCTTCCATGAGGGTCAGCAAGTAAGGGAACAATTGCGGCAAATGTGGCACGACGCCGTCCATGCAGCCTTCGGCAATGGCACCGAGTGCGAGGATGCCGCTTTCACGAATGCACCAGTGACCCGTGTTGGACAAGCGTTCTTGCAACAATGGAAGCAAAATGGGGAGAATGTCCACGCCAAATGCATGCGAGAGAGTGTCAAGACCAGCCGCAGCGGATTTACGTAAACTCCATTGTTCAACGTCGTCATCGGCAGTGTAACCATCGTCGTCATCGTCATCGTCATCATCGTCATCGCCACCTTCGTGCGAATGCTTCGACTTGTGGAAGATGGGCTTGATGTCTTCAGGGCGATCGGGCACGCTTTCGTTCTGCTCTTCTTCTTCGAGCTCGAACTGCGCAATGGTTTCCTGCGAGTAGACCATGCGCGACAACAAGAGCGGGATCAAATGCGGCAACACTTGGCTCAACAATGGCTTGACGTCGTCGAACATTTCTGGCGGCAAGTCGCAGATCGCCGACCAGAATTCGCATGCTTCAACCGCAACCGTCTCGTCAGCGTCGTTTGTTGCATGGAGGATGAATTGCACGATCGGCGTGAAGTGCGGCATAAGAACTTGCAATCGCACTTCCAAGAGCACGACAATGCTCTGGCAAACGAGCTTTCGCACAGCACTCGAGTTGTCTTGCGTCAAGTGTGAGATACCCTACGAAGAAAGCATTGTGAGTCTCCAAAGGGCGAAAAAAGCGGCACGAACCTGCAAGAACGCGTCAATGTTGAGATCAAGCGCGGCTGGCATGATAAGGATCAATTGGTTGATGCAGTTCAAAGCATCACGACGGAATTCAGGACGTGGATGGTTGAAATACTGCAAGAAGATGGGAACGAGCGTATCGAGAGGTCGCGAGGCGAGGCGCTGGTCGTTCAATTTGTCAGCATGGTCTTCGCAGATCTTGGTGAGTGCGCCAAATGCACCTTCGACGCCGTTTTCGTTGGCCGAATCTTGAAGATATTGAACGAGGCCGGGCAGCATTTCGGGGCACTGGTCGAAAGTGACTAGGACATGGACGACGGTAGTGAGAAGCAATCCTGCCGTGCTTCGGATTTTGGGATGCGGGTCGGCCAAGAGCGACAAAATGCTGGTTCGCATGTGGGTTTGCATGTCCGCGCCAAGGTTGTGGTACATGTTCTTGATGCTCTTCTTGAGCAAAAGACCCGCCACTTGTCGGACACTAATGTCTGGATGGTGGGCAAACACGTGCAGCAAGTAGAGATGAAACTCTGGCTGGACACTGTACTGATTGAGGCGCTGGTAGAACTGTTGCTGCACTGCATTGTCTGGGACGCTGCTGGCCTGCAGAAGCGTCACCACTTCGTTGAGCGCATCGGGCGCCGGCTGCCAATTGCTCATGACTTTTTCACCACTCTCGTCGCAGCCAAATATATTCCCAGCCGCCGGCAGGAACATCCGGATACGATGCGGACCAATCCTTTGGCTCTCGTGGGGGATTCCGGATAACGAAACCTCCATTGATGATTGCTTCCATCATCTGCGCATTTCCGCGAGCTTTTTAGCGATGTTTTCGTTCTCGTCCTTTCTGAAAAGTCAGTCGAATTCATCAATTCATGGGATCGAACAGGTGAAACACGACCTGAAAATGCTTGAGCGACGGCATAAAACGCGGAGGATATCCCAAACAATATTCGATGTTGGATTGCGCCAGCGGAAGCGATGCATATTTAGTAGAGAAACGTGGGCGGAGCATAGAGCACGGCGTCGCGCTTCGATCAAAGTTGAAGCTGTTGCATGGCTACGAAGGTTGGATCGGGTTGAAGTACGGATACAGAGTTGGGAAAACACGCATGCCGGTGTACTTCCCAGTGGATTTTTGCGTTTTACACCAGTACTTGAAAGTTTGTCCATGTTGACAAAACCTGCATTTCCGGATAAATCCACATGGATGTATTTTTTGCTGAGACCGCCATTGCAGATTTTACCAGCTCTTGCGTTCAAGATGGACAGCGTGATGGAATATGGACGTGCGTTTGAACAGTTCGCGATGGAAGGCGAAGGAGAAAGCGTTCATATGATGCTCTTCAACTATGAAGCCGCCGAACGCCTGGATCTCTGCTCCGATTCGGAAGATTTTGTCTACGCCGCGACGTTGGCGTCCATGCAGGACAAGGAACAAATCAAGCACATGACGCACACCCTCATGTACAGCTCGTTGTAAAATATGCCTAACTTAGATATACATTCATGTGATGCTTTCCGTGCTTGACAATGAATGGGTTGTGTATGAGGAACTTGATTAGAGTTACATTTGGGTAGAGTATACGTGGAACCAGGTCGGTGTCATACTTGACAGAGTCGAAGGCTCTGACCTCCATAATAGCTCACAGGCCGAAATGAGGGAGAGACTTTTTTAGTTGAGTCCATATTTCGCCCGCAAGGCTTCCCGGCGCGATTGATTCTTCTCCAGTCGAGCTTGCTGCATTTGAATCTTTCGCGCTTCTATCGAGTCAAGACTGCAAACAGTTCCCATTGAGTGTCCTCGCATGGCATAAAACTACGTACCCTTCTATCACTCGGACCATTTCTGCGTGTTCTTGAGCCACTTTGGCAGCTTTGACATCGTCTTGAATCTTAGCCTGATACTACAGAGTATTGCATGGTCAACCTGATGACAAATCCTTGCCTCCTACCTGCCGAATGTCAATGGAGGCTTGTAATGCGTCGACCCATCGATTTCGCTCAAGAGCTGACATTGCGTCCAGGCGATGCTGCTGCGTTAGTGTTGTGATTTCCAAACCTTTTGCCCCCACAGCTTTGACGCTTGAAATAGTGTCCATTTGGATTGCCTTCACGTCGCCTAAATGGATTTCACGTGATTCGATTGCAACGACTTGCTCGGACCAGTAAGCTTGTCCCCCACAAGAGATTGATACTGCAGTACTTGGCCAACCAACTGCATCTTGACAGTGCGTTCTATCATAAGTCCTACGATCATGAGTTCTCGAGAGTTCAACTTGCCAGCTCAAAAGACCTTGCTTCACAAACGTGCCCCCTTCTTGCAGTAATGGAAAATGGATAGCGTAGAATGGATTTTCTCGTTGAGCTGTTGCCGCACAAGCTGCACACAGACGCACAGTTGTCATAAGACCGTACTTGACCACTTGGTCCGTATGATTGGTGCATGAGCTGCAGAAGACTAGAGTGGCAGCACAGTCACGTGGACAACTCCATCGAATAAAACCTTGACCACGTAATAGATCGCAACCTTTCAGAATCGATACTTGTAACTTCAATATCAGTTCTCAAAGTGCTCCGTCAGGTAAATAATATAGGCCCTGAATTCAAAAAATGGCTTATCGACCATCGTGCAACGTTTGAGTTAGATATTGCACGCTGAAATAGACTCCTTTTGGAACATTTTGACATCTCCAGCACTTGTAGAAGTGGCGCGAAGCAAAAGTTATGTGGGTTAGAAGTCGGCTGATGGGCCTGTCGGCCAAAAAATGCATTTTTAGATATCGGTATGTTCTAAAAGTACTTTTCACGCTGAATCGAATAGAACTGTTGGTTTCATTCAAAACTGCCTTTAACCAAGACAAAAGAAAAAAACAATTCCTTTGATGTTCTTAACAACATGAATAAAACACTTTGGTCAATACAGTAAGACCATTCAAGTGTGCAAATGAGAGATTGCTGTTTTTTACGCAAACTGTTTTTTTCGATTTTCTCCAAACAAGAATTTTGAACAATGGAAGCACACCTCATCTTTAAGGGCTGTTTCAAATGGTCGATAAGCCATTTTTTGAATGCCGGGCCTTCATATACAAGGGACGGTGTGACCAGCAATGCGCTGTCGTCTCCAAGGATGTGTCAAGCGATGTGCTGTATATGATATGAGCGTAGTATGGGGCTGTAAGCAGGCTGTCCCGATTTAGACAACTGCGGATGTAGCGCGGAGTAAATGCATCAAATTGCCTTTTGAGAAGATTGACATCGTGCCATTTCACAACAATAGTGTAATGAAAGCAAATTCAGTGTTCTGTTGGCCTTTGGCTCCTTGAGCCAATTACTTAGCACAAACACTCGAACAAACACTCGTTGAATGTTTTCAGGAGCATTCGCACACTGCGAAGGAAAGAAAGCTCCTGAGATGCCTGTTGGATGAAGATCCAAGGAGCTCAGGATGTCACTCTCCCATTAAGTTTACACCTTACCGTATAATATACGGTAAAGTGTACCGTTAAGTGTTGCTGGAAACGACACACACTGGATGTAACCAGCACAACAAAAAGAGACTTGTCATGGCAGTATCGACTGGCGTCGTGGTTGCCGTCGGCGTTGTGCTGGCGGTGCTTTGGATCATTGTCTTCTTTCTCTTTGCGACCAGCATTCGTATCGTGAACCATGCAGAGGTGATGATTCTAGAGCGTTGGGGCCGATACAAGAAGACGCTCCTCCCGGGCATTCATATTATCGTTCCAATTGTGGAGCAAGTCCGACCGATTGCGTGGCGCCACCGAAGCCGAACGATTCAAAATGGAGATGCTCCTGTCATCTCTGCAACGACTGAACGCGTCGACATGCGTGAACACGTGATTGAATTCTCTCGCCAACATGTCATTACAAAGGACACAGTCATGATTGACATTGACGCGTTGGTCTACTTCCGCATCGTTGACCCTCGTCTTGCCGTGTACAAAGCGCAAAATATCCCTGACTCGGTCGAACTCGTGACGCAAGCGACCCTGCGTAATATCATCGCGTCAATGACACTTGATGACACGTTTTCATCTCGTGATGAGATTAACTACGAGTTGCTGAGCAAGGTATGTCCAATCGCTCCTCTGCAGGTCCCTCATTTGAGTCCGACAGGTAAAACATGATGTCGAACGGTGGGGTGTGACGATCACTCGTGTGGAAATCTTTGACATTATTCCTCCAACTGATATTAAGTTGGCCATGGAACAACAGATCAAGGCTGAACGATGGCGTCGCTCTGAAGTCCTCGAGGTAAGCTGCATTCACGGTCTTTTTTTACGATTAACATTTATCTCAGGCGGATGGTCAACGTGAAAGTATGATTGTCAATTCCCGTGGTGATGCTGCGCGCATGGTATTGCGTGCTGAGGGTGATCGCGCCTCGACCCTTCTTAAGGCAGCTGGTGAAGCTGAAGCGAAGATGCTCTCGTCGAAGGCCGAAGCGCAATCTATGGAATCCATTCGTGCCGGTATGTCTTGTCAATGTTTGCACATGGAATGCTCATTCATCTTTGTAGCCATTACTGAACCTGGCGTACGTGCCGTCGATTACTTGACTGCTATCCAGTACTTGAATGTCATCCGCAACTTGAACAAGTCCACCAGCGACATGCGTCTCGTGCTTTTGCCGATGGACACGGTCAACGGAGTGAATGAGTTGGTCAAGTTGAACACAGCGCAAGCTTAATCTCGATGTGCACTTTATATAAGAAATAAAAGGATCTGTCTAAATTGATCTTTTCCATATATACAATACTACAAGTCCTCTGAAAATTAATATTTCGAACAAAAAGGCGCCAGATCACTTTGAAAGATCTTCCATCGGTGTCACTTGATGCGCTTGGCGTGGATGTCCTCGGTCGCTTCTGCGGCTTTTGCTGCTGAATTGGACACTTCAATTACTGGATGGACGTCAGAGGTACAAGTTGGTGACCTTTTGCCCGTGGAGATCAATGAAGACGTCCCAATTGAAGTTGGTCTCGAGCAATGCAGAGCACGTGGGTACACTCGTGGAAGAGCCTTTCTCGACTCATCATTGGACCCAGTGCTTGTGGAATATTGCAACAAGATTCACTATATGGAGATCCTTCAGTATGCCCAACATGATGTCGACTCGACTGATGTGAGTGCATCTACTCCAGTCCGCATTTGGCAGGAAGATTCAATCGAACAAAACTTTCAAGAATTCTTCATCAAGCACGTCCTTCAATCGCACTCGGCACTTACCTCCGACCGATTGGAGATTTCTCCACAATTAGTCGAGGCTTGCTTTGACGAAACCCAGTCCATATCCAGTATGAAAGTCACCTCTCCATCGTGCCTTGATTTGCTCGAGTCTTTCCACGTCCCCATGTGCGTCGCCAACGACTACCTGCAGCGTGTAAATGTGTCCAACGTCATTGCACTTCCGGCACTTTATCAGTCATCGTACCCTTCGGATGTTCATTGTCGGTTTGGCCTGCATATGGCCCTAGTTTCCCTCTCCAACTCACTTTCAATCTCAGTGTCAACTCGCAGTGTCTCGTCGGGGGAGTTCATGCTTCCCTTGCCTCCACTTGATCAAGAAAATGACCCGACTCTTACACAGACGTCAACACAGCTAGATCTGGGTCGAGTACTCTTCGTGCCGAATGGCTTCAGTGCTCGTTTCGACGGTGGTTCAGTCATACGTTTTTGCTTCGCTGATGCCTCCAATTTGAATCGTATGAAGCAACATTTGCGTGTGGAAGCACTTCTTGATTCTTCTATTCGTAACTGGCTTTCAGCGGTACAAGATGCTACTCTCGACACGACCATGACGAGACAAATCTCGCCTCAACAAACGATCTGGTCTGAATTTCGCACGTGGCCTAAGCCACAAAAGCTCACAAAAGAGAGCAATGCCGATGAAACACTCTCACGACGCGAGCGATACAAGATTTGGCAAGAAGATCGCAAATGGGATAGCCTTGTTCACGGTCTGACGTTGCCGGTGATGATTGAATATCGTCACTTGTAACCTCATATTTATAATAGGTTTCACGCCCACCGCTAGTCGTTGATCCCTTACTTGACGTTGGTCGAACAACGGTCGCCCTCACTTGGCAAGACATCTACCAACCTCGAAAGGGCGACATTACGTCGTTTGGCTATGAAGTTACGTGGAGTTCAGACGATGGATCAGAGCCTGTGAAACGTAACCTCTCGTCGACGATTCTACGACGCAGCGCACTACCCACAACTTCATTTGGAGATGACTTTGATGGCAAAGCAATCCAAGGGACAATCGATGGTCTCTCACCGAACATGTCGTATACATTTTCCATACGACTGTTTGTTGGAGACTCAATTGGACTTCACAGCGAGCGTTCGGCCCACATTTTAACCCGCCCATGTGCTCAACCTTCGATTGTTCGAGGTCAACCCGATGTCCACCTGCTTGACGACGATCCAAACTGCGTCAGCCTTGAATGGATTGCCCCCGAAGACGATGGTGGCCGTGCTGTGACTGGTTACATCGTGGGAGCACGGTATGCAACCGGGGCGTCTGCAATTCAGTGGCGTGCATTTGATGATCGTTTGCACTTTGATCCAGTCATTCTGACAGAGTCTGAGGGAGTTCAACGTGGCACTGCGTGTAATCTTCGACAAGGCATTGTGTATCAGTTTCAAGTCGCAGCGGTGAATGTGTTGGGTGTTGGGCCGTTCAGCATTTGGACCAACCCAGTTGAAATGCCAGTGAAGAAAGCACCAGGTTTGTGCTCTGTGGTGTGATGAAACATCACTGATAATGCTATCCATGGAGTAGACGTACTTCGAGGTGTCGGTGCGCCACGTTTTCACCGCAGATTTGATCCTCGTGAATTATCGAAGAATATTTCAACTGCGCCGAAAGGGCCAGTTATGCTTCTCTCTGACAAGCAGGGGCGTTTGGAACCCTTCCAGTTCATTTCCCTTGCTAGAAAGACGGCTGAGCTTCCAGTGGATCCAGATGGACGAGTCGCTGACTGGTCGGCGTGGTTTGCGAGTGTGTGGGCTGGCCATTTCAGCCCCTATAAATATAATGTTGTGGCAGGTAGACACCAACGACTTGAACTTCGAGCTTAATTTGAATGCATAGAAATGGTGCTCGCCGATCCGGTCTATGCCGATGGCCCGCTCAAGAATACAATAGACGTCCGTGATCGCATCGCCATGATCCTGCGTGGCAAACTGCCCATCTTCAACAAAGTCTTGCACGCTCAGACTGCTGGAGCGCTTGCAGTCGTGCTGATCGACGCTCTCAATCAATGTGAGGCATTCGACCACCACTGCATCCCTGGTAGCAATGCTGCATACGGCGAAGGATTTGGCGCGCTCGACAACGCGGTTGTGTGGGAGCAGATCAACATCCCACACGTTCTGGTGCGCTACAATGATGGCCTCGTCCTCCTTGACAAGTTACATGTGACGATTGATGATATAGTTTCGTAATGATTGAACAAAGACAGTTTCAAAGCGTTACCGAGAAACCGATCGTCGCCGCGACAAACGGATGAACTTGGACCTGCTATGGGAATACGAGAAGCGTCGCGTCGTGCATGGAGCAACGGCCAAGAAGCAGCACTCGATTCTCCTTGACGCCAAGTGCATCCCCGATGTCGCCTTGACGGATGACAAAATCTTTGAGAAGAGCGGCTTTGCTCTCGACTATGAAAGTCACATGTCCAAACGGCTCAGTCCCCCAACAGCGCCTCCTACTCCACCAACACACACAGCAACATTAAATCCGACGCCATCCGTTCAAACGATCGTTCTTCGCACTAGTGACACAATCATGAGCTCTCCCCAACGCGCTCTACACGACTTGACCACACCCAAGAAGAAACCACTCAAAGTCCACGATCGGCTCTCCCTCAACTCGCTTCTCAAGACGACCCATCATCATTCACATCGTCATGTAACCACTGATGCGTCTCCTAACCACGTGAATGCCCCAGAAGAGCGAGCTTTGAAAGAATATGTCGGCGATTTCTTCTCCACTCGAGGAGAATATGTCGATGGCATTTTGTACATGTCCCGCATGAAGAAGAGCGCATCGACGTCGTCTTTACCACCTACACAAGCCCTTGATGGCACGAAACTCAAAGAGACACTTGCAAGCGTCGATTCGGACGCGGATGCTGACCCAGCATCAACTCCAGCAGCGACAACTCAAGCCCAACGGTGTGCCGCAACACTTGCTAATTGGAGTGCGAATCCAGCAAATGCAAGACTCATGGTCAACGAAGGCGTCGTCCAAGCCGCCATTCTCCTCAGTCGAAGTGATGACTTGATGACGCGAGTCCACTGCGGCACTATCTTCATGAATCTCTCAGCGGTTGCTGATCTCCGCCATGGAATTATCCATCTTGGTGCCGTCAAGACCCTTGTGACACTCTTGAGCAGCGATGACAAGGCTCTCCAGGCAACTTGTGCCCTCGCACTGTGCAATCTCTGTTGTGTGTCCGGCGATGAAGCCACAGTTGTGGGCAACGGCGCTGTCAGTGCACTGGCAGCACTCATGTCCGACACGCCTGCTGTCGCCTCCATTTCAGAACGAGCACTCTTTAATCTGACGTGTGTGACTGAGCCATATGCTCAAATCGACGCCGTGGTCAAGACTTTCATCTCGATAGCATCGAGCGGTCAAGCCACGACGAGGGACCAGACGCTGCAGTTGTGTGCGACAGCATTTGCCAACCTGAGCAATCTCAAACGTCTTCGCTCGCGGCTCATGGAAGAAGGAATTGTGTCAGCACTTGCGGCACTCTTGCGTTCCCCATCGGCGCATGATCAAGTCAAGCATTTGACAGTCTACGTCCTGTGCAACCTAGCGTCGACACGATCCTGCCGCATCGAGCTCGTGACAAAAGGCACCGTCAACCTCCTTGTTGCACTGTCATCGTCGACGCAATCAGTGCAGACTCGAGCAATCATTGGAAACATTCTCTGCCATCTCAGCAAGGAAAGCTCGATCCGCGTCCGCCTCGTCGTTGAAGGACTTCTCTCCATCGTCACAGCAATCACAACCATCCATGGCATTGACGAAAACGACCAAACCAGCGACGAGCATATCTGCGTCGTCTGCGCCACTGCCATCCACCATTGCTCTTCTACTGATGAAGCGCAGCCTAAACTCGTCGAGCGTGACGCCATTGCAGTCCTCATGGCGCTTGGCGGCGCATCGCCTCACGTCCAGCGGATTTCGACGTTGGCGCTGTGTAATTTGCTCATGGTCAAACAAGCCGCTGTTGAAATCGTCGGCTGTGGCGCTGTGAAATCCCTCGTCACACTTGCAACGCAGACACAAGACGCCGCATCAAACAGCCAGCTTCTCTACGCAACGGCGTTGTACAATTTGTGCCAGAATGCAATTTCACGCGATGCGATCGGTGCGGGAGGAGGTGTCGCTGCTATATCGGCGCTATGCCTTGCGAATCTGAATGCCTCGGCGACTTCCATCTCGATCCTCACACTTGGAGCTGCGGCGCTATGCTACCTCGCTGCTGATGCAAACACTCGGCCGTACGTTGCCACTGCAACTGTCGTTGAGTGCGTCGCTGCGATTCTCCGAGCGACTGATGCCAGCGTCGCCATCTCCCATCCCATCCAACGCTTTAGTGTCGCCTGCTTGAGCATGCTGTCGCAAGACGAACCGTGTGCCGTGTTGGTTTTGACTCGTGGTGCGATCAATGCAGTCCTATCGACGTGCGCAACAAGTCGAGACATGGAGACGAAAGCTTGTTGCTGCGATCTTCTCGCATCACTATCGTTCCATGCGGCATGTCGGCGAGATCTCATCAGTATGCCTGGGTTTATGGCCTCCTTGACAAGTTTGGCTAAACTCCGCGACTCGAATATTCAACGGCGATGCGCCACGTCAATCGGAAACCTCTCAACAGAATGCAGTGTCCACGATGTGCTCGTAACAGCCAACATTGTCACTGTCCTGGCCGTCTTGAGCAATTCTTACAGCGAAGAAAGCCAAAGCGACTGCGCAAGAGCCCTTTGCAACCTCTCTTGCTCCATGGGCCACGAAGTTGAGCTGGTCAACCAAGGCGCAGTTGGCGTGCTCTTTATGATCTGTGCTGTTCGAGCTGGCAGTACCGTGACGAAGGACATGTGTGCTCGAGCGATTGGAAATCTTCTCACGCTTGCTACCATCGTACTTTGTCGTCTGTTTTGCCTTCATTGAGCTCTCCATCGTAGGAAAAAATGCTCGACGAAGGTCTGGTGAAGCTCTTGCCTGCAATCACAAAAGCCGACACAACGTCGCCAATACCAGCGACGATATTCGCTAAACTCCTGCGCCATGACTCGGCGCGTGCTGCGCTTTGTGCCGAACCCCCCGCACTCCGAACTCTCTTTCACTACATGCAGCATGCAGACTCAGCGTCATCAACCGATTCTCTCTTCAGCTCCATTGCGTACGATCTGGTTGTCCACGCCAACACGCGAACAAAAGCCGTTGCTGACGGACTTCTTGCCGCCTTGGCGGACTTGGCGACTCGCCAAAAGAACGACCGATTGGCAGCCGCGCTCCTACTCATTGCATCGGCAGATGACACTCGCTTGGCTTTGATTGCGAAAGGCGGCATTTCGGCAATCTTGGCAATTGCAACGACGGTGAATTCAGAGCCGCCACTTTGGATGGCAGTGGCGGCACTAGCCCACCTAAGTTGGCATGCTGATAGCCGCGCCAATTTAGACGACGTCAAGATTTCAGAAATGCTCGTCGCACTGCTCCATCGGCCATGCAAGTCGATGCGTTTGTTGGATGCGGCTCTCTTATCCCTTGCAAATCTATCCTTTCGCCCAGATCATGCCAACGCCATGGTCATTAGTGGAATTTGCGCCGAGCTCCTCGCTGTACAACAAGAAGCTCAAGGCAACCAGGCGCTGTTGATTGGAATCATCCTGCGTCAAATTAGCCACGTCAAAGCATTTGCAGCACAAGCTTTAAATCGAGACACGCGGCCATCGATCGTAGCACTCTTTTGTGGTCTCTGCGCTGCCGCGACGGACAACCCAGCCATGACGCTCGACGGCTCAGACGTGCTATGCCACTTGGCTTTCATGGAAGGTCTCGCACCAAAGCTTATCGATGAAGTACGATTCCCCCTGCTTCGTTTCATTGTTTTGATGATATCCCTAGTTTGTCGTCACGGCGATCCACACT
This sequence comes from Aphanomyces cochlioides, assembly GCA_019828595.1. NCBI lineage: Eukaryota > Oomycota > Saprolegniomycetes > Saprolegniales > Verrucalvaceae > Aphanomyces > Aphanomyces cochlioides. The sequence continues at coordinate 935,124 of JAHQRK010000004.1, forward strand.
CTCTTGCGCAGTTCGTCGAGTGAGACGCTGCGGCGTTGTGCAGCTGCGTACGTCTTTGCCCCTTGCTCGATTCACTTCATCTGGTGTAGTCTTTGCGCTCTGTCAGCAGCCGTGGATGTCCGCAAGGCGCTCGTTGATCTTGGTGGCACAGCGCTTCTTGTCCATCTTGCACATACTCGAGGAGATGTTGAGACGCTTCATTGCTGCTCAGTCGCGCTTTGCAATCTCTCAAGCGATCCACGCAATGCTCGTCGAATGGTTGCCGACAATGCCGTCTCTGCGCTTCTCCACCTTTCAACTGTTCAAGACAACGACCTCGTTCGTATTGAGGCATTGAGTTTGCTCATATTTGCTTCTTAGACTCGTGATGCATGCTCGTTAGCGTTGGCGAATCTTTCGCATGAAGCACCGACTGTAGCGTCGGGTTCGGTCGCTGCATTGATCCACATGAGCATGGAAGGCAAACCTCCGTCTTCGACAGTTCCCACACATCTTCCGCAACCTCCACCGATTACGACACAACATCATGAAGCTGTGGTATTTCCACCCGAGTTTTCATACCCCATGGAGGATTACACTGCCGTGTTTGCGAAAAAATACGACGCAGACATTGGCGATCGACAACCACCGGTGCCACATTTACCGTCAATTACAGTTGATCCTGACACGATCCACGCCTCCATGGATAATCCCAGCGGAGGCAGCACCGACACTGCTGAAGAATTGCCGCCTGGAGCGCGTGTCCAGTTCTCAAAGCTTGAACCCGGCGTGGATGCTATCATGTTGAATGACCATGCTAGGATGAGCTCATGTGTAAAATGACTAGGCTGACGCGCGTGCAATCGAGTAGTTCAATGGACGACATGGCAGATGACCACGATGGACCGTCGCTGGATGATCATTCGGAACTGCAGCCTCTCATGGAAGACGACGAGTCACATGAAAGACACGCGACAAAAGGTCTCGACCACAAGCGATCGGCCAAAGGATTTTTGAAAAAGCGCTCGAGTGCTGCGATCCAGATGCCAGCAGCAAGCTTTCGGATAAAGTCGAGCGATACCAAGACTTTGCACAAGGCACCGTCATTGCGAAAGCGGCCATCCAAAGCAATAGTTGATGCTCTTCCTCGACCAGCATCACCGACAACTCCCGTCGATCCACCGTCTCCACCGATGACCAAAGCTCGAATACCACACCACCAGGAGAGTGCACCCGCAGAAGATTTGAGACAGCAAGCCCGCAAGTTGGGTCTGTGGAATTAATGAATTAGACCGACCGCTGCATTTTGGCCAGAAGTGCGCCATGCACAGCATGCAACTTGCGTTCGAGGGCATCCAATGTCGCAGATGTATGAGCTTGAGGTACCGCAGCCATGAGGCGTGTCGAGCGAAAAGCAACGTCAGCGGTCTTGAGGTCCAAGACTGTTACTGTGGACCTAGAGAGGTGGGCCAAGTCGTAGCGGTTCTTCTTGAACTCAAGAGTGGCCCTACTCGCCAGATCAACAGAAGATGGAATGTAAATTTACCAAAACAAGCTCGTCTTGGCTTTACGCAGCGCTGAACGCGATGCCTTTTGCTTGTGGAGGAGGACGAAGTGGGCAAAATGCTAGAAGAGTCTTAGGAAAATGGCGACAGGGCATGATATACCTCCAATACATCAATAGCAGAGACTTGGTTTTTCATGTGGAGTGTGCGAGCATGGACAGTGTCGATGACGGCATTCTCGTCAAGAGTAACACGCAAGGATTCAATCAACACTGACGTGATGAGAGCGCCCATGACAGCACCTCCAATAATGCCTCCAGCAGCAATTGCAATTTGTCCTTGCAAGGATACGGGAGGCGAGCTTCCCAACCCAGCCGATGACTGTGGATGGCATTAGCGAGGAAGATGCATGGAGACAGCGTACCATGGTCAAAACAATGAGCCAGAGAGCTTCAAAGTTTGAATCAATGTTGAAATTGATCATATGCTCGAGAAATTCGACCACAACACTTGTCAAGAACCAAGTGGTCGCAAAGGCGAAGACAGCAAACTTGACAGGGTGCTCATGAAACATGTACTTGGCTGTAAACCCAAGCGATTGTGTTGGAACATGCCATTCGGTGCCTACACAGTGGAAATAAGAAGGCTCAGGATGATATACGCTCACCAAGCCATTCAATATCAACAGACTCAAAGCCCAAACGATGTCGGACCCAGCGGAATAGAATATAAACTCGCAAAAAGACAATCACATCTAGAGAATCCATGAGGCGAATTAGCATATGGAGTGCGACCTAGATGACTCGAATGCCATGGAAGATCAGTGAAGCAGAAATACCCATCCAGACGATCACCAGGCGTGGGGCAACTCCATGCGAGCGTTGTTTTATTCTATCGATACACATTACCAGCGATGAGGATAGAGTGCACGTACAAATAGAGAGCCCGACATGAAGCGACTTTCAATAAAGGTTTGACTCCACGACGGTGGCACGTGTAGTGAAATGATGACAATTTCCGCGATCACTTTCCTGTGAAGATCTTTAGCTATGTATGATAAGCCGGACCTACCAAAGAAGACCAGCCGAGGGATAATAAAACTTGACATGAGGAGGAAGCCGGAATGTCACGATACGAAGTTTGCACACGGTATCTGTAGCAATGGTGAAACTTGAGCACGGAAGGGCATGTTCAACCTGTTCGGTAGAGCACAAGCACCAGCAAGACAAGCGTACAGATTGAGATGATCGCGCGCAGGATATTCACGTATACTGTCGAATTTACTTCGAAATAGCTGGCGTAATGGGTCAAGTTGTTAATGCCGAACTAGAAAGTTATCAACAACAATGAGCAGCTTAAGCAAGAACGTACTTGCATTGTAAGCGCAGTAGCGACAATGCTTACTATAGCAAAGAAACTCATCCACTGCTCAATGCGGTATCGTCGGACGCGCAACTAAGAGAAGGTACATGCGACTGTTGGCATCAACCCAACGCACCTCACGCGCACATTTCATCTTTTCCATCTGCTTTGTCGCCGACATCCAAACTGGATCCATGGAGGAAGCTCGCGCAAGCATCTATTTCACCGTCTTGATCCCAAATCCATCGTTTCCTGAGCGTACCTGCATCTCATAGACTTCGCTCTTCTTCCTCGGACTTTCCATGTTGCACTCACGTCAAAAAGTCGAACTATCGTCAAAACCGGATGATAACCGGATAGCATGTTTATCCGGATAAAACAAAAATGCGCCAGAATTTGATTCGGTGGTACAAGAAAGGTCATGTTTGGTCGAAGCATTGCGCGCTCGTGGGCGTCGGCAATCCTTGGAAGAACGCGGAGCTACGCCAAGTTAGCAACCATGAAGCCTGTAAATATCAAGCTGGTCATGTCGACTCTTCTTCTGAGCGTACATCCAGATGTCATGCAAGTCGATAAAAGAACGGCGTGTGAAGTTCCACAAGAAATCAGAGACCAAAACGAAGAATCTTTGAAGACGTTAAATGCATTCTTGGACGTCGCCGCTGCCGGATGCAATGGAGATCTGACCCAGGATGACTTGTCGTCGCGAGAATTCCTTCTTGAGTTTGCCATTCCAACTCCACGAAAAATCCAACGCAAAATCAAGCCTTCCGACACGAAATACGTACGAGTCAACAATGAGTTCTTCACGCGAATCTCCCGCCGTGTCAACATATCAAACGAGTTGTTGGATGCGTCCCAGAAAGCGCTCTCCCAGGCTGGAGCGACCGATCTTGCGGCAGTGTACTGGCGTAAATTTACAAATTCTGTCTTGATTGATTTGTATCATCAAGCAGATATTCCTGTCGTGTCAACGCATCCCAACGGCGAACTTATTCCTTGGGTTGGAATGCATCTGAGCTGCATGTGCTCACTCAAGTCGTAGGACGAAGCAAGGATTCAGGAGGCCGAAGCCGAGAAAATTTTCAAGTAAGTGTTTTGCTAGTCGAATTTCTAACGCCTATGTAGCTCCAACGTTCAGTTCGAAAAGAAGTTCAAGTCCATGCTTACTCACGAGCGCAATATAGTGTTCAAGCTCACGACGGGCTTTGAAGATGATGGTGTGTGTCAATCTATACGATCAGTTCTCACCAAGACGTGACTAGTTAAAAAGCACAAAGTGTTGCTGGATCTACTTGGCCGTACTCATACAGATTCTCTGCCTACAGAGGACGTATGTACTCAATGGTGACTTTGCTTCACACTTGCCTAGCGCTCAAATGCATTCAATTGGATTGGAGAGCAACTCTTGCGGAATTTCATGGAATTACGGCTGGCCAACCCAATATGGAATCGCGTCGTGATCATTCTTACTGACGAAGAAGAGACTCTAGACGTTCTCGAAGACGTTCGAAGCATCGCTTTTGTAGTGGGTTTTACCCACGACTTTGATCGCATTGTAGACTTTATGCATGAACATGTGACCAAACTTGAAGCCGAGCTTGATGCAACTAGCGAAGATGCAGCCAAGGGTCGGCGTAGTAGAAAAGGCATTCGGCCGTCACCAAAGCGCTTGTACTAACAAACAGTTTATCCATTATTTACTCTCTGCAAGCAACGGGCTACGTGCATCTTCCCGTGAAGCAACCATCGGTGCGTCAACTTCATAGTTCATAAAGTGCTGATTGCTGCGGAATTCCAAGTACAGCGTGAAGAGGACATGAAGCGACTCATACACGTTCTTGTAGACAGGAATGTCAAGGATGGCGCAGATTATTCGCGTGTACTGCTCGACACTCACGTCCAAGTCTGCGTGTGGAAGTTGTGTCTTGGATAACAATTCTTCAAATTCATCTGGCCAAACCTACGCCATGCATCAAAATCATTGCACGGGACAAACAATGCAAACCAACCTGCATGAGGGTCTCAATGTCGGGCATTGTCTTTGTGTAGTGCACTTGGGGCGGTGGCTTTGTGCGGTGAAGATCTGCGATGCTTTTGATCCACCGATCGATCTCTTTTGGATTTTTCTCGGCATTCTCGATGGATCGTACGACAATGTCGCCATGTTTCTTCTTGGACGTCGCACGAAGCTGCAGATCAAGCACAGTTGCATCGCTCTGTGCAATATTTGGTTCGTCGAGCACCTTGAGCCCAAGATTGTCATGCTCATTGTCAGGTCGTGGAATCTTGAGGAAGGTGTCCATCTCCCCAATCGCTGGAATGTATTCAGGAATGAAGCATTTGAGTCGCGTCTCGAGCTCAATGTCTTGACTCTTGAAGCGGCCAATGTACTGGAAGAGCTCTCGAATGTCCTGCGTGACTTTAAGATGCGCAAAGTCACTCTCCTTGTAGGTGCCTTGGATCACCATTGATGAAGACGACGGTGCGTTGGCGCCAGCTGACGAAGAACCCTCTTGGGCTTCGTCTTCGTCCTCCTCCTCCTCCTCTTCATCCTCATCCTCTTCGGAATCGGATCCTTCCGACGAGCTCTCATCCTTTTTCTTCTTGGACGAAGAAGCGACCGCTTTAGCATCTCCTTTTTGCGATGAAGCAGCTGGTGTAGGCTTCGACTCCTTGGACGGAGCTTTCTCGTCGGATGCCGTCGCCCCGGCTGCTGCTGCTGCTTTATCTGTCGCTGCCTTTGGCATGGTCTGCAGCGTTTGATTCATGCTCATGCGCTTCTCTGGCTTGGGTTTTTCGGGCGACGGTGCACCGGTTGTATCCACACTAGCTTCTGAGTCGCTTAGATCGATTTCCTCATCGAACGGTTTGTTCTTGACCTCTCCCTTTTCTGACGCTGATTTCTTTGGTGCAGCTGCTGGAGCTTCCTTGTGCATCTTATCGATGGCTTTCTTTTCGTCGCCAGAAGTTGTCGTTACCTTCTTGGCATCTTTCTTGGGTTCTTCCTTGGGTATGTCCAATTCGTTGACACTGCTTGAGAGCTCAAGCGCTTCATCAAACGGTTGATTCTTGAGCGTCTTCCCACCAGTTCCGCTGTCTTTCTTGGGTGAATTGGCATCCGCAATGCTTTCGCTATCGCTCACATCGACGGCTGCATCAAACGGTTGATTTTGAAGCGCACGTTCTTTAATGTCGTCCTTCTTGTCATGGCGCTTCTTTCGCGCTTGCTCTTCCTCCTCCTCCTCCTCTTCTTCCTCTTCCTCCTCTTCGCCGCTTCCCGATTCACTGCCGGAGACCTCTTCGCTTCCTGACAACTCTTCGTCGTCCGACTTGCCAGCCATCGTCTTTCCAATTGAAAATGGGCGCCTCTTCGGCCAAGATCTCGAATAATAAAAGATAAAAAAGTAAAAATGAATTTGAGAAATATAAAAATACCATTATTTAATAAAATATATGACAAAAATGACACAAGTGAAACGTTGTAGTGGCGCGCCGACCTCGGTCGCGCCTCAGTTCATATCGGCGATGTTCTTGAGAAGCTTCAGCTCCTATGAATGTGCATGCTTAGCGCTAACCTTATAGATGAGAGTCTACCTGATCCCGGTTTTGCAAAATGGTCACCACGGAGGCTTTCATCGTGAGGTTTTCGCTCTGCAGCTTTTCAGCGCGCTGATGCGCCTTCTAGATATTCCAAAATGAGCATGACTGATCTAAGTTGGAGATCATGTACCTGCTGAGCTTTTTCGAGCATCGTCAAGAGAGCGCTCGTTCTCTAGGCGCGGGTTTCCACTGTTAACGCGGGCAAAAGTCACTGGTATACCTGATATTCTTGCTCGAGTGATGCCAAACCACGCATGAGTTCGTCTTCGGCTTCTTTGATCAAGTCCAAGCTAACAACACTGTACACAAGCAGAAGTCATGACAAGCAATGTAGACAGAGACGTACTGGCTGCGCAGAGATTGAATTGTCGACGTCCAAACCTACAAAAGCGCCTGTAAGCCAAGTGCGGTTCCATGACGCAACACTTGCAGTATCATCATGTCTGCTATAAAAGCTCAAATCGGCCTGGGGCTACGTCGTCACCAAAGTTAACACCCACATGGTCATCAAATGATCGACGTACATGAACGAGCTTTTGTTTCTTGGCCATTGCTTGGATGTGCTTTCGACTTGCTCGATGCTGCGCCATGTTGTCTTCGTTCTCTTTCTGTGATCGAAGCAATCGCTTTCCGCATTCACAGAGGAAAAACTCGGAGTCGCTGTTGGTCAATGCTTCCGCATGTCTTTTGCTGGATTTGTGCCGCGCAATGTTGTATTCGTTGGCGTTCGCGATGTGTTTGCCGCACTCACACACGTACAAGCTCTGCGTGGCAATCTTAAACTTGTCGTCTTTAGGTGCTTCATCTGCCAAGAGCTCGTACTCGCGCGCAAATCCAGCCGGGACAACTGCTCGTGGATCGGTTGTGTCCATCGTGATGGGGGGGGAAGCAAACGAAGTGTTGGGGGGCATAGCCAGCGCATGAACACCTCCATTAAGTCCGCATCTTGTCTATAGAACCGACTTGGACGCTCTCCATCAAGTCCGCCTATCTCCCCCACCACCACCCTGCCCATTCCCCTCGACTCGATTAATATCGAGATATTTCACTTGAATAAAATATACTTACCTTAAATTCGATTTTTAAAATATTTAAAATCGATATAAATAAAGATTGCTTTTAAGCAGATACTAGTAATTTCTACGTTTATATTGGATTTTGTATGCATCGAGAAAGTACAACATGGGGAGTATCGATCGGTAAACGTTTCCAGCTCTGTTTGTCAGTATGATTTCAACTTTACGATAAGTCTTTCGAAGTGAATCGATCGACGATTAATCCTCGATGCAATTGGGTCCTCCTCGGTGTATTTTATTCACCGAGCTTCCAAGAAACAACCCTGGTGAAATAAATATTTGTTAAAAATATCATTTTGTAAAATATTTCCATAATTATTTTCAGTCGGGTTTTTAAATCATGATGGCAACATAAGGGTGTATTGTACGTTTTTTACACATACATAAGGGCTAATCGAATAAGTCTATTGTTGTTTGACTTGTTTTCGTTTTTTACACATACATAAGGGCTAATCGAATAAGTCTATTGTTGTTTGACTTGTTTTCTATACTGGGAAATCAATTTGAGCGCCTTCTATGTGTCTGTCTGCCAAGAATGGAGTTTGCAATTACCTCAACAATTCACTGAATTTATTTTATTTTTGTTTTTTTCGGTGAATTAATGTGATTGGATCTTCTTTTTTCGAAGCGGACTTAATAAAAAGTGCCACGTGGGGCTGCGAGAACATCTTCAGTTGAGTTTTAGCATCATGGCGGTGAAAGGCTGGTTGATTGTGCTCCTGGCGACGATCGCCGCAGTTATGGCGGCGAAGGGACCCAAGATTACGCACCAAGTGTACTTTGATATCACGATTGGCGGCAAGGATGCTGGCCGGGTTGTCATGGGTTTGTACGGCAAGACTGTCCCAAAGACCGTCGAGAACTTCCGCGCATTGTGCACGGGTGAAAAGGGATTGGGCAAGTCTGGCAAGCCATTGTGGTACCAAGACAGCACGTTCCACCGCATCATTCCCGACTTTATGATTCAAGGCGGTGACTTCACCCACGGCACTGGCACTGGCGGCGAATCGATCTACGGCGAACGCTTTGAAGACGAAAACTTCAAGCTCAAGCACGAAGGCCCTGGCACGCTTTCGATGGCCAACGCTGGACCCAACACGAACGGCTCGCAATTCTTCATCTGCACGGTCAAGACCTCGTGGTTGGACGGCCGTCACGTTGTGTTTGGTCGCGTCGTGAGCGGCATGGACGTCGTCAAGGCTGTTGAAAAGGTCGGCTCGGGCGGCGGCACCCCATCGCAAAAGGTTGTTATTAAGGCCTCTGGTGAATTGCCCGAAGACGAATTTGTTGCTGTTGAGTAAGCAAAGAAAGTAAATCGCATTGACGTGTTAGTCACTTGTTGTCTTCGGCTTGGACTTAGCACCTGCATCACCATACACTTCGACTAACTTGCGGCGACGTTCTTCAGCTTCCCATGACATCCGAGCCGCTGTCGTCTCCTTGGGCTTCTCCAACTCGACAAACTCGACGTCACGCTTCACAGGACTGCGAGAGCGCTTGCGAGTTGTAAAGCGATCTTGTTTCAACGACATAGCTCCTTTGTAGCTTGCCGGTCGTGCAGCATAATCTTTGCCGACCGCTTCTGCCTTGCGACGTTCTTTTTCTCGGACTTGAGCCATCAAATCTTCGGCCAAACTTGATTCCCTAGACGAGGAAGCTTGTCAAACCAAGTGTTCTTCGAAGCACGACGTACTTCTTTCTATCGCGGGATCGCGATCGGCGGCGGCTTGATCGATCTGGTGACGGCGAACGACGATGCCGGCGGTGGTGGTTTCGATCCCTAGAGCGGTCCCTGGAACGGTCCCTTGAGCGATCTCTGGATCGGTCTCGTGATGAAGACCGATGACTGCTACGATGATGGCGGCTTCGAGGATGATCTCGAGATCGTGATCGATGGTGGGAGCGATCTCTGGAGCGAGAACGTGACGGGGATTTCTTTTTGGGTCGGTCGAACTCGATGTCGCCCAAGGAAATCTTCTCAGTGTTGCCATACTCTGGAAACGACACCTACGAGTTAAAGATGGATGTCATAAGAGATGCCCAAATGGAGCGAGGCATACCCAATAGGTCTGATCGGTAGGATCGACTTCGTCAATGACAGCATCGTACATCTGCACAAAGCCGTCAGGGAATAGAAGAACGATAAATATCGTACCGCTGGTGCATTCTCCTCATCAGCGTACAGTGCACGAACTTTGGTGCCTTTGACAAGCAGATCGACAATGTCTTGGTTCTCTTTCTCGCGTTTCTTGCGCTGTTCATGCAAGAGAAGCTACAGAGAACAAAGATCGTGACGATAAGATTAAGAAGAGAATACCTTGATCTTGATGCCATCTTGAATTTTCTTGGGAATGCGCGGAAGAATCGTGTTGAAGTAGTTGACATCTTCGAGAAGAGTTCGAACCCATGCACCCATCGTTCTACATGATTGCCGCTGTGTGAGATACACAGAGAAGGGAATAGACATACGTTAGGATTTTGTCGTTTGCAGATGCATTGAATTCTTCCTCGTCGTCAAGATATGGCGCGTACCATTCCCACAACTTTTCAGGATCGCAAGTGTATCGAAGGTACAGAAAGCCCACGCAGCGGATATATGGTGAGTCCTACATTTGTTTTGAGAATTCAATAGGAAGGAATGGCGCGGCATACCACGTGCTTGAGCAATCCTTGCATTTGCTTGACAGTCAAGCGCATCGTACAAAACTTCAAGAGCAAGCAAAAGCAAGTCGATGGAATCCTGGACGTTCCTGCTGCCCATGGCTCTATAGAGATAGCGGTCAATACTTTAGCCCATTAAACATGACGCTTGCTCTACCTGCATGGTCGACACGGTAGTAAATTTCGTCGACGACTTCATGATATGTCTTGAGTTCACTACAAAGAGATGAAACCACAGGATTCGGGGGCAAATGCGTACTAGAGCTTTCGAAAGTAGTCTGAATTCATAATGTTGTCGAAGAGGAGCTTGTTGATGTTGTATGTCGTTAGATTCCCATGCCTACAGCGTGAAACAAGTCAGATCAATCATGCGAGCGTTTGTTGTTCGTACAGCGGCAATTCGTTCTCTTTGATCTGTCGAGCCTCTTCCTCCGAGTACACGACTGCACTCGCAGTTGGAACGGAGACAGCTGCATAATACACAGGGGCATTCATGCGATTCGCCATCGCTTGCTGGAATTCATGGCGGGACAGTGCACTCCGAGACATCTTCCACGGCTTGCTTGGGGTTCCAAGCAATTCAAAATATGAAAAAAATAGTTCAAAAATAAATTCAAATAAAGTAAAGAATTCTATTTACTGTTAAATCAAGAAAAAACAATTTTCAGTCGATTTTTGTATAATATCGGCAGTATTATTTTCTCAGTTTCCTAAAATTATATCCGTCAGAAACAATGACTTTATTGCATCTCGCCATTGCGAGTTGATCCAATGAAGGGAAAACATCTAGGTGCGCCGATGAGTACGATCTCTTCCCAGGATCATTCCAACATGTAGCAGAAATCCCTGCATAAGAACAGAACGCATACATTTTTGGGTTTAACAGTAAACTCATATTTTTATTTTTGTCTATTTTGTTTTTGAATTATTATCCGGAAAGTCCATATTCCTCGACCATTGGCGGACATTTGGCAAGTTGATGTCGTGCGCCAAGCAAGTTGCCTCTGTCGCTCGTTCTCTAAGCACTATGACCGTCGACGCCGCTTCTACTTCATCTGTACGTGAACGTGCGATTGCTAGCGGCTGGAAGCTCTACAATGATTTGCATCAACCCAAGCGAATCGTCGCGCCGATGGTCGATCAATCGGAATTGGCCTTTCGCATGCTCGCGCGCAAATACGGCGCTGATCTTTGCTACACGCCCATGTTTCACGCAAAGATGTTCCAGGAAGATGCCACGTACCGTGCCACAGCTTGGCAAGTCGAACCGTCTGATCGACCGTTGTTTGTTCAATTTTGCGGCAACAATCCCGATATCGTGTTGAATGCCGCGCGTTATGTCGAGAACGATTGCGACGCCGTGGACTTGAACTTGGGATGTCCTCAAGGTATTGCAAAGAAAGGTCGATACGGTGCCTTCTTGATGCATGAGCCCGAGGTCGTTCGCACGATTGTCGAGAAATTGAGCGCCAATTTGTCCGTTCCAGTCTCGTGCAAGATCCGCTTGTTACCGAAGTACGAAGACACGCTTGCATTCTGCAACATGCTCATCGATGCAGGTTGCTGCTGGCTTGTCGTTCACGGCCGAACGAAAGAAATGAACAAACATGTAGTCTCTCCCACCCTGTGGCATTGATTCTGACTTCTTACCATGTAGTTGGTCCGTGAATGTGACTGGGCGACGATTGCGCGGCTCAAGAAGGAATTGCCGATTCCAGTGTTTGCAAACGGTGGCATCGAAACAGACGACGACGTTGTGCGTTGCATGGAGGAAACCAACGTAGAAGGCGTCATGTCGTCCGAAGCCATTCTGGAACGTCCTGCTTTGTTTGCTGGTGACAAGGACAAAGACGGTCAACGCATTCGCCAGGTACGACACGCTCTATCGTCATGTGTTCATGAGCTTCTTAGATTGATCTCGCCATGGAGTACTTGGAACTGGCCAAGCAATTCCCTCCGCCGGAAAAGTTTCTTCGCGCGCATCTCTTCAAGATCCTCTTCCAAGATCTCAAAGTCCACACAGACTTGCGTGAACAGACAGGCTTAGCTCAGACGCACGACGAACTTCTGGCCATTTGCGTCGAATTGAAATCGCGGCTGGAGGCGGCGCCAGTTCCATTTACAACAGAAGAGTCTTGGTACCGACGGCACCGCAAGCAACAAGAAGCCGCCGACAAGAAACCTAAGATGGAGAAATGTGAAGACTCTGGCTTTGCAGACTTTAGCCTCCTCTTTGGCTAAGAAATTGTCGTTCGATATCACACATTTGAAATGTCCATCGTAGAGTTGGAAGTATTCTCACAATTTTGAAATGTCCATCGCTGGCACATGGTCATTTGAGGTATTCGCGCAGGAACGGAAGTGCTTCTTCATCCCATGCTGCTTGGAACGCAGCCGCAACCGCCGGCTCGGTGAGTTCGCTGCGGTTCATCCATCCGTGTGCGACGTTTGGGAACTCGCGGAGTTTGGCAGGGATGCCGCGATCTTTGAGGATGCGCTCGACGTCGCCGCCCGGTTTGAGCCAGTCGCGATCGTTCCCAGCAGTCAAAATCAAATGTGGCACTGTAATGTCATGCGCAATCTTGATACCGCTGCGTTCTTCGCCATCGAGTAAGTCTTGAAGAAACCACGACGGATGGAATGAAATGGCTGCACTGAGATCGTTGGCTTGGACGCCGCTGTACCTTGCGGCAATCCAAGCTCCCCAGCAATAGCCCAACGCTGCAATCTTGTTGACACTGTGCACACTCTTGAAATGACGCACTACTTCATGAACTTTCGGCAAGAGGCTTTCAAATGGCCGCGCTTGGACCCACTCAGCGACTTTAGACAGGTCCGTCAAATACTCGGGCGTGATGTCCACTAGCGCCACTTTATAGTCTGCGCTGAGCTTGACGCAGTTCGCCTTGGTGCGGCCGCTGTCGGGACCCATCGCGTCTGGGAAGACCAAGACGAGATGCTCCGATGCCGCATTGTCGTAAAGAAGACGGGCGTCGAGCCAATCTTGATTGGCGTCTCGTCGCTCGTTGGATTCAATCTCGACGGTTCGGAATTGGGCGGACACCAGCTCATCTCCTCTTGCGCACTTCAATGCAAATTGGAAAATGAAAGAAATCGAGCGCCCGAGGAGAAGCTTGATACGATCGTCGCATCGTCGCCTGTTGAACCCAATCCAAGCCATGCTGCTGGGTGTTTACAGCCTTGTTGGAATCTCTTTCTAGTGGCTGAGCAGTGTTTAGTCTGCCATGTTGGGCCAGTAATCTAGTGCTCCTACTGTACAGTGTGCTATTGTCCGCGCTGTGAGCGTCATGCCACGTCATGGAACAAAGAATGGTTTTATTTCTTACTGATGCGGCGCTTCTTGGCAGGTCCGGAGCCGCCACCCTTGATGAGCTCGCCGCCTTTTCGTACTTGCTGGTTGAACGTCGCGTTCTGTTCTTCCATCCATGCGCGGATTTCTTTCTGCTTGGCGTCTTTTTCAGCACGCCATTTCTTCTGCTCTTCCGTGCGCTGTCGGCTGAGGAAGGCGGCATCGCGACGCAATTCGCGGCTTGCACCTTTGCGTTCACGCTTGACTTGTCGCTGCAACTGTTTGAGCTGTGCTTTGTCGCGGTCGAGTGTCTTGTCCTTGCGCATCGCGTAATTCTCGTCGAACTTCGGTACAAACGTCGGTAACACCGTTGGAGCATGTGCTTGAAGGCGAAGCGGTCGTCGCGAGTCGAGTGACGCCTTGCTCTTGGCTTCTAACAGCGTCAACGTCGACACACACGCGGTCTTGAGCACTTTGGCTTTAATTTGTGACAATAGCTTTTGCAACGGCGAAAACAATTCGTGGTACGCGGCGAGGCTAGCGTACTGCGTCACTGCCGTCTCAACCATGGTCAATCTAAAGTCACGAGAAGCATGAGTCGCAAGATCCCCAATCGAAGAAGCTTACGTGGCTTGGAAAACTGCAGCGGCCATTTCAGCGTCAGATAATGTCTCTGTCAATGGCAACTTCGGCAAAGACGTCGTCGAGGATGCCGAGTTGGCTTTGATAAATGCCTTGATGGCGTCGACAAACCATGCATTGGCGTTGTCTTCTTGGGCTTGAACCAACTGGACCAACTGCTTCAAGCAGTGGACGACTTCCGGCATGAATTTCGCCTTCTTCTCTGTGATATGGAGCGACAAGCCGCAGCAGAAGAGTGCTTTTCTCGCTTGATCAACGTTGCTCAGGCTTGCTTTAGCGAGACACTATCATCAACCACAGTGTTAAGTTCATCTCATGCGTTAGACAAACCTGGCCAAGGATCAATTCAATTGGAGTGACGACATTGTGTCGCAAATCTGTGACGGGGAAGACATTGCAAGCAACTCGAAGCAAGAGGAGCTCCCGCATGTCAGGGTATGTCGCATCCTTCTTGTCCATCTTCTTGGCGAGTGTTGCGATGAATTCACGAAAGACTGTACCGGCGACGTTGGGCATGTCCTGCGCCATACTGAAAATATGCGCCGCCAAGATGTCCGCCTAAACACGAAGTGAATGAAGAAGAGGAGATAAAGTTGTACGTCTTGATGGTTGTGTTTGAAATTGGAGGCCATCTTCAAGAAGTAGCGCACGAGCATGGCCAAAAACTTCTTCATCTTGTTTTGGTTCTCTGCGCTCACTTTCGGCGAGTAGTACTTGCGAATACGGTCGATAATTGTGTTGCGGTCTTGGGCTGTGTGGCCATATTGATTGAATAAATTCGTCAAGTCGGCGGGAACTTCGGGGCATGGAAGGACGTATGGCATCTCCTTGGCGGCTTCTTCTCGCCTCTTCAACGCAGCAGAACGCGCTTCTTCATCTTCTTCATCTTCGTCATCATCGTCTTCGTCTTTATCGTCTGCATTGTCACCGTCTTCTTGCTCTTCATCGTCTTCTTCCTCCTCCTCTTCGTCTTCCTCGTCTTCTTCATCGCCCTCTTCGTCGTCTTCATCACCAGCTTCCTCGTCATCGTCATCACCATCTTCGCTGCCAGCTTGGTTGAATTCTTGATTAATTTGATAGTCGTCGACGAGTGAATCATCCGTTGCGCGTTTTGGCGGCAGCATGACAAGTTCTGGCTGCTTCTTCTTTGCTTTCTTTTGCGGCGCTTCGCTTTCGTCTTCATCCTGGCCATTCATGCGCGCAACACGCTTGCGTTCAAGATCTGCAAGCTTTTCATACTCTCGTTTAGCAATTTCTTCCGGTGTGAGTTTGCGTTCCGTGGCTTTCGCCTTAGCTTCCAAGGCCAGTTCGCGGGCCATCTTGTCAAAATCGTCAGGTGCTTCTCGTGGTCGATCTTCTTTCTTTGGACGGAATTGCAGCAAGGACTGGAACTCAGCAAATCCGGCGTCCAATGCTTCTGTTGTTTCGTCCTGCGAAGCCTTATTCTTTTGCTTCTCGGCCTTGTACATCTTGGATTTCATCATGACTTCCTGCATGATTTCTTCATGAGTCTTCTTCTTTTCAGTGCCGTCTTTCGCGTCATTGCCTCCACCGCCAAAGTGGAGCTTATTCACAATATCGCGGCCCATCTTGTGGTCAAACGCATCATCAGGCTCATCATCGCTTCCTGCAATGTCAATGTTGTCAAAGTCATCGATTTTCGCGCCACGATGTGTCAATAGATCATCTTCAGATTGATCGTCATCATCGTCGTTGAGATTGAACTTTGCAGCATTGCGTTGTTGATACTGCCTTTTCCTTTCGGTTTGAAAACGTGCAATCATCTTGTCTTCGAGTGACATTTCTTCATTCTGTTCTCCGAGACGTCGATCTTTGAACTCGTTGTTCTTTTTCCGGCCTTGGAATTGCTTCAAGAGCGTCTTGCGGCGTCGTTCTTCCGCTTCCGCGCGAGCTTGGGCAACATTTCGACCCTGTCCTTTCGCGCGTTTGCCCAGCACTTCGTATTTGGATTTGGAATTCTTTTGCACATCGAACGCATTGCCTTTGCCTTTGCCAAAGGCAGCTTTAAGTCCCTTCGATTTGGTGCGACCCACCGCCAGTGCCCTTTCCTTTTTTCCCATCGCGGCAGCCAACTTCAAAATGCGATCAAGCGCCAACCAATGCGATTCTTCATTTTCATTGGATGAAAATAAAATCTTTTAATCCAATGAAATAAATCCGAATTACCAAAATAATTTTCGATTAGCCACATATTTTTAATTATACCCAATGATATGCATTATTACTCGGAAATACCAAAAAATGATTGGCTAATACAATATCTACATGTATCAGGATTTTTACGTTATCCTTTTAAACTCAATAAATCCATGGAAATCCGAATGAGTTTGTTGTGTTATGGATGAATAACATCAAAATTCCGACATGACTTAATCTTTGTATTTGGTATTTTATCCAATCCAATCACCCAATTGTCTTGTTAGCCAATCCACGACTACTGAAACAAAATGTGGTCCAATTGAAAGTCGTTTTGACACTGATGGCTTGAATCCGACTGATTCCGACATAATTTGTCGGAACAGGGAAGGAAATATATGTATCGACATTCAAATTCTAAATACAGCCATAAACATCTCCATATTCGCACAGGCTCTGACATCATGAGCCTTGAAGATCTGAAGAGAATCAACACGCAGAAGGCACGTGAAGGTGCCTTGAGTATCTTTAAGCGCTTCTTATGCGAAGAAAGCGTCAACATGCACACTGTAGACTTGTCCATCGGTGGGGACAAATCTGGCTCTGTACTCGTCGCTCTAATGGATCGCTTTGGTAAGAAGACCAAAAAGTTGCCAAGGTTCTTGCTGGCTACAATGCCGACGCGAAAGTTTCGCTCCTCAGTCTGACTGACTTCGACTGCTCGACGCTTGAAAAGATTCACGCAGTGAAGACACTCCTGTTCGAATGTTGCATTGGTCTTGCTGACACGCGGCTGAATGTTTCAGCCGTAGTGGTCGACACACTCTGCTCGTACTTCATCAAGTCGTTTTCTGAGATAAAGTCGATGAACCCACCATCGCCGTTGGTTGACCGTGTTGAAGAGGTACTTGCAGCATGGGTGTAGAGTACAGCGACTGGATCGCTTGGTCAAACCACTTGCAAACGTCCACTGAAAAGGAAGACACTCTTCTGCTTGAACCAAGTCCATTACAATTGCAAATGATGAAACAGCAAGCAGCAATGATCGAAGAGCTGATAAC
Organism: Aphanomyces cochlioides; assembly: GCA_019828595.1. Lineage (NCBI taxonomy): Eukaryota > Oomycota > Saprolegniomycetes > Saprolegniales > Verrucalvaceae > Aphanomyces > Aphanomyces cochlioides. Next base: position 952,480 of record JAHQRK010000004.1, read on the forward strand.
TGTCAACAAGAAGTTGGTTGACCGTGTCCGACATGTTGAAGCAAGACTCGAAGAGAAGACGGACAATGTAGCATGCGTGAACTCGGGAGACCAGGTAGAAGATCTCAACCCCATGACCGCGACCATCGAAAGCCCGAAGGCTACCAAGCGACGAAGGGGTGGCGCATCAAGCCTTCTTGACACGTGGTACGAGTGGTATGCTTGCAAGGCGAATGCATCGCAAACTATTGGGCGCCAGAAGAAGTCGGATATGAGACTGCTCATTTCTTTCATGCAATTATTCCTAGACAACTACGAGCTCGATGACAGCGCGACTAGATTTCGTGACGACGTTTTGACTGTCGGTTCGATTGCAAATGCTGCGGTCGAGGCATTTTTCATGGAGCATGGCATCACGGCGCGAGCGGCAGGCACTGCATTAAAAGCTTTCAGACAGCTCCACAAGTGTGTACTCGTATTGTGCATTTCAACTCGCGTTTGCAAGCCGAGATGATTCTTGACCCCATTGCAAAGGCCATACGCCCGGGACTACAGCCTGTACTTTTGTCAGATGAAACAGTAGAATAGAGGTTCACTAACTCTACAATACAGTTTTACATGCATACTCTTCATACTTCTGCAAAGGTGAGTTGGCATTTTCAGTTGTGATAAAAAAGGCGAGCTCACCTTTTTCATCGCGATTGAAAATGCCAACTCACCTTTCCTATCTCAAGTAACTATGCCAACTCAATTATCTTCGAAATACTGTAGGTCTTCTCACCTTTTTTATCGCGATTCAAAATGTCAACTCACCTTTCCTATCGCATATGAAATTGCCAACTCAACTGTCTTCACAAATACGATTAAAACAATGACACATACATTTTGTGTATTATCAAATGTTAAGACTTCTTTCCAATTCTATATCCATGGCCGCCTCGATGAGGCTTGCTTGCGCTAAAAAGCCCTCGCAGGGTGACGAACTAGTGCCAGCCGCCTTCTTCGCCATGACCACAAGATGAACGTCAATATTAAAATTGCAAAATGAAACTTGTTTGTTCTTTTCTATATGATGTTGAGTATTGGAACGAGAATATTAATAAAAATACGTTCATTAAATTATATGACATAAACACGGCAATGACGCGTCGATCTAACCGCTTCCTTTCTCCTGAAATGAGCGTCACCGACAAACGCAGCAAGACAAGGCGGCGGCGAGACAAGGAGGCGGTGATACTAAGCAGCAGCGAGACAAGGCGGCGGCGTGTTATGGGGGCGGCGAGACATTGTGGCGGTCAGACAAGGAGGCGACGAGATCAAGCAACGGACAAGCCGGTGGCATGACAAGGAGGCGGCACAACCAAGCGGCGGCTTGACATTGGCGCGGCTAAACAGAGCCGGCAAGACTAAGCGGCGGCAAGACAAGGCGGCGGCGCAACGAAGCGACGGCTTGACATTTGGGCGTCGAGACCTAGCGGCTGCAAAACAAAGAGCCAGCAAGACCAAGCGGCGGCGAGACCAAGCGGCGGCACGATAAGGAGGCGATAAGACTAAGCGGCGGCGAGACCAGGCGGTGACGAGACCAAGCGGCGGCACGACAAGGAGGCGGCGAGACCAAGCGGCGGTACGACAAGGAGGCGGCAAAACTTATTCTTGTCATGATGGTCCTATGAGTTTATGTGTATTAGTGGACGATAGAAATTTGACGGCTCGTACTTGTTACGTCAGCGTGTCCTTGATTGAGACATCTATAGAGCTAGTTGGCAAAGCGTGACGTCACAGTCCGGCGACACATCCAAACCCCAGGCGCTAAAGGTTCTCAGGGTACCCTTTGCTCGTCTGTTTTCGTGGCACACCAGGTACGCAGGTTCCCGGTGGCGCTACCAGCCAAGCTCCGGATGGCCCTCCCCTCGCCCAGTTTTCGTGCGCCGCCACGCACTGCTAACTCACCCCACGAGTGGTCTCGAGCAAATTGGGAAATGACACTTGTTTGAATCGTGATTGGCTAGTGTAATAAAATCAAATCATTCGATGTTGTTTACGACAAAACTGCAAAAACGTAAACATTCCGGTTATATTCCTTTTTTTGCGGATGTCGGAATTTTGTCGGAATCAATTGTGTGTCGGAATTTTTATGGTATGGACTTTCCTCCATCTCACAATGAATGCCGTCGACGAGACTCGATGACATGTATGTTTCCAAACTCAACGAGGTCACGTCCTTGCTGCGCGTCATGTACGTTATCTTTGGTTGAAGAAAACAAGCACTCAGCACAAGAACAAGGTCGTGAGTATCCATTGACTGGCACCATTTGAGACTGTTGAAGTCTCAACGCCATCCATCGTCATCTGCGAGATCATGCCCTTCCATGGCAAATTCAAGGAGGCTCAGGAGGTTGATAAGTCGCAGTCGGCTTGATTATCAAATACATGCATGTGGAAATAATTGTCCAAGAGTACCTTGGTAAACCCTTGCCACTTTGCTCCCGTTCGCATAGAGCCGTCAGTATTTGGTCTTTGGCGTGGAGAGCTCAGGACATAAGTTTGAAATCATGAAACATGCATTGACTACATTTAATATATCCTACAGCCTATACTATCATGTCGAACGCGCTCAGCATCGACGGCGCTTGGCGTCCGCGCTTGCTGCGGTGACAATAAAAATGGAGGGCAATTGTTCATTTGGTTGCCTCCTTGAGGAGCACCATGCCAACGTCCTTGGGGGTCATACTTTGAAGTCGATTGATCATTGGGTCTCTTCATACGATAGTGCACTTGTGGCAACTGGGTCTTGGTGGCACCGGCGTCGCTTGGTGCACTTCGTGTGCGCTCGTTCATCCGACACATGTCGCTTCTTGCTACCAACGATCGCGAGCCGGCACCCCCCCTTCAACCAGCCAAAAGTACATGCTTGGAGTTGAAAACTGGACGAGGCGTGAGCTCATCCGACGTCGTTTCGCCACTTGTGGCTCATCATCCCAGTCGTGAGCACGTTTTGCCGAGCCATTTGCCACGACGCGTCGTTTCTTTGGCACTTGTGGCCCACCAAGCTCGTCATGAGCGCGCTTCATGCCTTTGATATTTTTTTCTCTTGGATATCCTTGGCGTTTGTTGGACGACTGCCAACTTCCACAGGGGGCGACGGGCCTTCTTGTCCATACGACTCGTTTTGTACATCCGTGTCAAAGGGTTGGACAGGGGGGAGCTTGCTCACTCGAGCATACTTGCATGACATGTACTTGACCGTGACTGCACGAATATCCTCTCGGTCTGTCTGTGCAACTTGGTACTCGGCATGGTGAATCTTGTAGAGTTTTGCCACGCAGTCTCGAACTTGCTCAGCATTGTACGTTGTCAAATGATGTAATGTTGGCCTCTACGCGTGGAGAAAATAAGAGAGTCGACCAAATCTAGACATACCCAAGGTGATTTCTCCTTTGCCACTACTCGCGTCATGTAAACTATCGAGGCCGCCAAGACAGATGGGGGGTGCGCAATTGTGATGGGATAGTCCATCACGGCTAACTCGGCTAAATACTGAGTTCGATGTCAGTAAAAAAACAAGTGCAATGTCTTACATGAGCGAAATTTTGCTGTGTCTCGGTTGCACATCCAGCTTGGATAAATCTCTCGAGGAAATGGTAGGCATGGGTACCGGCCAACTTGTATTCGAGCGTTTCCAGGACAAGATTTTCCATGGCCAACATTTCGTCCTTTGTGTGATCACTGATGTTGACGAAATGTTCCACAAAGGAGTCAACCACTACTGCTTCAAGCTTGTAGGCGAGCATCATACACGCACATCCTAGTAGCTGAAGCTTTCCTGGGGCAATTTTCATCACGGACAAACAACGATCAACCAAGTGAAAAGCAAGGTGCAACGTGTGAGGCACCAAGTTGTCCATTTCTCCAATTTTGACAAGCCAATCCATCAAGATACCACGCATGCTGGGGTTAATATCACATTGGACTCAATCTTTTTCTTCCGCGAGGTAATCGTGTTTGACCCGGTATTTTTCTTCATGTTGTCGTCGAAATGAATCGACTTCACGGGCGAGACCATCTTCATGCTTGGAGTCAATCGGGCGAACTTGCTTGTCAAACATGTGCTGTCGTTGCTGCTGCTCGTGACTCAACGACGATCGTCTAGGTCCTGGAGACCTTCCAGGTTCCTTCTCTTGACAGTGGAGAGTCGAGGTACCAAAGGCCACAGGAGTCGGTAAATCTTCCTGTCGTTGACTCCATGTTGGTGGCGTCAAGATGTAGTGTCCAGAGTCTTCAGGAGTCGGTACATCTTCCTGTCGTTGACTCCATGTTGGTGGCGTCGAGAAGTAGTGTCCAGAATCTTCAGGAGTCGGTACATCTTCCTGTCGTTGACTCCATGTTGGTGGCGTCAAGATGTAGTGTCCAGAGTCTTCAGGAGTCGGTACATCTTCCTGTCGTTGACTCCATGTTGGTGGCGTCGAGAAGTAGTGTCCAGAATCTTCAGGAGTCGGTACATCTTCCTGTCGTTGACTCCATGTTGGTGGCGTCGACGGGCTACTTGGAGTGCGAACGGGAGACACCGGGGCGTCTTGTCGTTCTGTCCATACTGGCGTCGACACGCTAGTCGGAGTGCGAACGGGGGAGGCCGGGGCGTCTTGACGTTCTGTCCATACTGGCGTCGACACGCTAGTCGGAGTGCGAACGGGGGACACCAGGGCGTCTTGTCGTTCTGTGCGAGACTGCAAGCAGAAATGTGGCTCTTTGAGACTTAGGTCGTCTTCGGTTCTGTCGGCAAAATACTCATCACAAGCGCTGTTCTTGCTGGACGCTTCTTGGCTGGTTTGGCCGGTTGAGCTGCCAATGTCTACAGTGGTCGCTGGGATTTCTTGTGGATACGTTGGGTGTTGTAATCCAAGTCCATGATAGTCTGCGACACCAGCGCGGCAGTCGACGTCTTGTTGTTGCTGTTTGAGCTCGTCTAGCACTCTTGAAAAGAGTGTGCGAGGCTGCAAGCAGAAATGTGGCTCTTCCAGACTTAGGTCGTCTTCGGTTCCGTCGGCAAAATATCCTTCACAAGCGCTGTCGTCGACGCTCGTCTTGCTGGACGCCTCCTTCTTGGACTTGATTTTTCTTCTTTGGCAAGGAGGATTACAAGAATTATCGCCGTTGTAAAGTCGATGTTCGCCGCGACGAGTTTTTTTGCCGCTTCGATGCGGTCCAGATTCTGTTGAATATTGGTGTCTTCGCTCCTCGGTGTCGCCGCCAAGGCCTTGCATACTTCACCTTCAGATTTCTCCAAGGCAGTGTCATCCGCGTCGGGTTTGTCGTGCGAATTGATGGTGGACTCCGTCGACGTCATGTCTTGTGTGTTATCGTCCGTGGGAACGTCTGTTGAGTCTTCATCATGGATGATCGAGGCCATGAGAGTCGCGTCGTTGTCTTCAAGCGTCCATCTTGAATCGTTTGAAGTGGTTTCTTCAAAGTCGTCGCCGATTGTGGCGACGTCAGGCAAGACCGAGGAGTCATCTGCATCGTCGATGACATCCGTGTCGGCATCGGAGTCTTCATTGTCTTCACTTGATATGATTGACATCAAGTCATCCTCGAGGTCTTCGCCCATTGTCGCCACGTCCGAGAAGATTTCTTCATCCATCGTTGTGGCCGTTGTGGGATCGATGTCGTAGTCTTGAACGTCCTCTTTCGTCCAGCGAGGTTCGCTGTCCGTAAGGCTTTCTTCTTCTTGTTCTTGTTTGGGCATCATGGGCGCCATGTGGAGGGCGAGTGCCACATACATGAGCACCGCCAGGCAGCATCGGAGGATCGTGTTCATCATCGCGTTCTTCTTAGATTAGGATTTTTGAACGGCGGTTTCATTTTCGGCGTCGATAGCATCTGATTGGAGAAACTTGCACATTGATATGTGTGTGTCTTGAACGCAGACCCTGAGAACTCGGCACACGTCGAGTCGAGGGAGCTCCGACGAGACGATATTCTAGACACCACGGCTTGGGTTTTCTCGCCCTGGAATTGTCTTGGATGTATGTCGTCCATGCGACAACACGCCACGAGGTTCCAGAGCTTTGATAAGTTCTGTCAGTGACGACTTGTGCTCATATCTGCAGACCGTATAGAGCTTCAAGCCACGCATACGAGCATACTCTGACGCTCGACTGCTGCTGGTGGTAGATAGCCTTGCTGCCAAGGCGGGGATGTCTTTCAGGGAAGAAAGATTGACTGACAACCATGTGTATCCGGATGCCTGATAGGTATCCGGAATAGAGTCAGTCTCCTGAATAATCCACGCAAAATGGAATTTATATTTGGTTTTTGTATGTCGTTTATGAAAAAGAAAAGAAAAAAGAGCTTAAATTCCAAATTCAACAAAAAACTCGACATCTTTCTTGATTTCCTTAAAATGGAATTTATATTTGGATTTTGTATGTCGTTTATGAAAAAGAAAAGCGGGTCTAGATGCCACTAAAAATGGCATAAAAATACCAATAAATGCCATAATAATGCCATAATTCGAAATGTGACATAATTTTCAATTTTGACTATCTGGATGCCACCTTCGCAAAGAATTTTTTGTCACAATTTTCTGGAGTTTTGGACAAATTATGCCATAAAAAATGGACCAAATTGGTCTATTTTATTTATGACATATTTTCGTCATGAACGCACTGATCGAGTCAAGCTTGAGATTCTGCTTGTCATCTCTACAAAAATACACGCACACACTATATATTATCACTGTTGCATGGCCGCAATATTATGACGCCACCGAGATGGTGCCAACGAGAAGAAGATCAACCGACCCCGGAGGACATTGGCCGCAATATCTCGACCCCTCCAAGGTGGAATAAACGACAAAAAGTCCCGGAGCTCCGGGGTCGGTTGATCTTCTTCTCGTTGGCACCATCTCGGTGGCGTCAAGATATTGCGGCCAATGTCCTCCGGGGTCGGTTGATCTTCTTCTCGTTGGCACCATCTCGGTGACGTCAAGATATTGCGGCCAATGTCGTGCTGTCGTTGCTGCTGCTCGTGACTCAGCGACGATCGTCTAGATTCTGGAGACCTTCCCGGTTCCTTCTCTTGACTGTGGAGAGTCGTCGTACCAAAGTCATGTTTGACATATACACGAGTGCTTCGAGTACGCACGCTCTCGCCTGACAGAAAATTGACGACGAATGTTGTAGGCTCTGAATTTGACGTGGATGAAGCCAAGGATACCCAAAAGAAAACAAATGTCAAAGGCATGAAGCGCGATCATGACGAGCTTGGTGGGCCACAAGTGCCAAAGAAACGACGCGTCGTGGCAAATGGCTCGGCAAAACGTGCTCACGACTGGGATGATGAGCCACAAGTGGCGAAACGACGTCGGATGAGCTCACGCCTCGTCCAGTTTTCAACTCCAAGCATGTACTTTTGGCTGATTGAAGTGGGGTGCCGGCTCGCGATCGTTGGTACCAAGAAGCGACATGTGTCGGATGAACGAGCGCACACGAAGTGCACCAAGCGACGCCGGTGCCACCAAGAGCCAGTTGCCACAAGTGCACTATCGTATGAAGAGACCCAATGATCAATCGACTTCAAAGTATGACCCCCAAGGACGTTGGCATGGTGCTCCTCAAGGAGGCAACCAAATGAACAATTGCCCTCCATTTTTATTGTCACCGCAGCAAGCGCGGACGCCAAGCGCCGTCGATGCTGAGCGCGTTCGACATGATAGTATAGGCTGTAGGATATATTAAATGTAGTCAATGCATGTTTCATGATTTCAAACTTATGTCCTGAGCTCTCCACGCCAAAGACCAAATGCTGACGGCTCTATGCGAACGGGAGCAAAGTGGCAAGGGTTTACCAAGGTACTCTTGGACAATTATTTCCACATGCATGTATTTGATAATCAAGCCGACTGCGACTTATCAACCTCCTGAGCCTCCTTGAATTTGCCATGGAAGGGCATGATCTCGCAGATGACGATGGATGGCGTTGAGACTTCAACAGTCTCAAATGGTGCCAGTCAATGGATACTCACGACCTTGTTCTTGTGCTGAGTGCTTGTTTTCTTCAACCAAAGATAACGTACATGACGCGCAGCAAGGACGTGACCTCGTTGAGTTTGGAAACATACATGTCATCGAGTCTCGTCGACGGCATTCATTGTGAGATGGAGGAAAGTCCATAACACAACAAACTCATTCGGATTTCCATGGATTTATTGAGTTTAAAAGGATAACGTAAAAATCCTGATACATGTAGATATTGTATTAGCCAATCATTTTTTGGTATTTCCGAGTAATAATGCATATCATTGGGTATAATTAAAAATATGTGGCTAATCGAAAATTATTTTGGTAATTCGGATTTATTTCATTGGATTAAAAGATTTTATTTTCATTCAATGAAAATGAAGAATCGCATTGGTTGGCGCTTGATCGCATTTTGAAGTTGGCTGCCGCGATGGGAAAAAAGGAAAGGGCACTGGCGGTGGGTCGCACCAAATCGAAGGGACTTAAAGCTGCCTTTGGCAAAGGCAAAGGCAATGCGTTCGATGTGCAAAAGAATTCCAAATCCAAATACGAAGTGCTGGGCAAACGCGCGAAAGGACAGGGTCGAAATGTTGCCCAAGCTCGCGCGGAAGCGGAAGAACGACGCCGCAAGACGCTCTTGAAGCAATTCCAAGGCCGGAAAAAGAACAACGAGTTCAAAGATCGACGTCTCGGAGAACAGAATGAAGAAATGTCACTCGAAGACAAGATGATTGCACGTTTTCAAACCGAAAGGAAAAGGCAGTATCAACAACGCAATGCTGCAAAGTTCAATCTCAACGACGATGATGACGATCAATCTGAAGATGATCTATTGACACATCGTGGCGCGAAAATCGATGACTTTGACAACATTGACATTGCAGGAAGCGATGATGAGCCTGATGATGCGTTTGACCACAAGATGGGCCGCGATATTGTGAATAAGCTCCACTTTGGCGGTGGAGGCAATGACGCGAAAGACGGCACTGAAAAGAAGAAGACTCATGAAGAAATCATGCAGGAAGTCATGATGAAATCCAAGATGTACAAGGCCGAGAAGCAAAAGAATAAGGCTTCGCAGGACGAAACAACAGAAGCATTGGACGCCGGATTTGCTGAGTTCCAGTCCTTGCTGCAATTCCGTCCAAAGAAAGAAGATCGACCACGAGAAGCACCTGACGATTTTGACAAGATGGCCCGCGAACTGGCCTTGGAAGCTAAGGCGAAAGCCACGGAACGCAAACTCACACCGGAAGAAATTGCTAAACGAGAGTATGAAAAGCTTGCAGATCTTGAACGCAAGCGTGTTGCGCGCATGAATGGCCAGGATGAAGACGAAAGCGAAGCGCCGCAAAAGAAAGCAAAGAAGAAGCAGCCAGAACTTGTCATGCTGCCGCCAAAACGCGCAACGGATGATTCACTCGTCGACGACTATCAAATTAATCAAGAATTCAACCAAGCTGGCAGCGAAGATGGTGATGACGATGACGAGGAAGCTGGTGATGAAGACGACGAAGAGGGCGATGAAGAAGACGAGGAAGACGAAGAGGAGGAGGAAGAAGACGATGAAGAGCAAGAAGACGGTGACAATGCAGACGATAAAGACGAAGACGATGATGACGAAGATGAAGAAGATGAAGAAGCGCGTTCTGCTGCGTTGAAGAGGCGAGAAGAAGCCGCCAAGGAGATGCCATACGTCCTTCCATGCCCCGAAGTTCCCGCCGACTTGACGAATTTGATGGGCATCCAGACCAGCCCTAATTCGATGAAAGCTTACAATTTACAATTCAATGCCGTTGCTATCGAGCTCGATGCAAGCAGAATTTCAAAATATAATGCTATATATTTTGAAATTCTGCTAAATTGTAACATTCCATCCAATGAAACATTTTTCAATTTCAAAAATAATGTTTGATTGGCCAACAATATTAAACTATAAGCGAATACAATATCTCTGCGCGGATCTGTCAACCAGCTCGGTGGAGACGCAATCGCTTAATGAAAACCTACGCCAAGATACATTGCAAGACGTAGAAAAGTTGAGTCGCTACAAGATCTCTCCACTGCAGCAGTCTCATCGATTTTCATCATCGATATCATGCCCTTGCGAACTCCATGGCAAATTTGAGACGCTACCACTGCGCATTGATTTGAGTTGCTTCACTCTCCAGGACTTTGACCAACCGCGTTGTCTATCTCCTCACACCTCCTCTCGACTCGTTCCAAGTTCTCAGTATCTGCGTTCAAGACACACAAATATCATTTGCAATGAACTCCAATCAAGACTCGACATGGCTTACTTCCCCACAGAAGATGAAATCGTCAAAATTCCCATTCAAAATCCAGCGAAGAACACGATGATGAAGACAACAATACGATGCTGCTTGGCTGTGCTCACTTACGTGGCACTCGTCCTCGAAGTGGCGATTATGATACCCAAGATGCAAGAAGAAGAACAAAAGTACTACGATCTACGCTGGATGGAGGAAGACTTGGAGAAGAAAGACCGAGAAGACACTTCGACACACAACGAACTTAACTCCATCATCATATTCCAGCGTCAGCAGAACTGCCGAAGATATTAAAGAACCAACGAACTCGGCCTCGTCATGCGTCAGTGACGACTCTGAGCCTCGCATTGCAGCAACGAGCGACGAAGATTCGATTGTCATCGACAACTCCGACTCTGATGACGTGGCTTTTACAACGATTAATGAAGACACAATGGTGGACACCTAGAAGGCCGACAAATACAGAGTCGGAGTTGTTGATGAGAATTGAATCTTCATCGCTCGTTGCTGCAATGCGAGGCTCAGAGTCGTCACTGACGCATGACGAGGCCGAGTTCGTTGGTTCTTTAATATCTTCGGCAGTTCTGCTGACGCTGGAATATGATGATGGAGTTAAGTTCGTTGTGTGTCGAAGTGTCTTCTCGGTCTTCCTTCTCCAAGTCTTCCTCCATCCAGCGTAGATCGTAGTACGTTTGTTCTTCTTCAAGTAAACATGAAGCCTGTGGGCCTCGACAGTGCAAGTTGTCCCGACAACTGGTCGCCTGACAAGGACACGGAAAAGAAGACCACAGTCCAGACCACAAGAGAAACTGATGATATGACTGCCCCAAAGCGCATTCAAGGAGAAGGTGTTGATCCCTATGAGATCAAAAGACTTGGTCAAGAAGAAATGACTGAAGCGACCTCAAAAAGTGACGAACCGAAAACTCACGTGGCGTCATTGCGCGACGTCGACAATGCAAGCTGGCATGACGATTCGTCACCCGAATTTCACAACGACACGGAAGACAAGACCGCAGTCGAGACCACGAAAGAAAATGGAGACGTCACCGCGACAAATTGCGTTCAAGGCCAAGGTCGTGATCCTCATGAGATCAAAAGACAACCGATGTGTCGACCCTTTCCAAGTGAACTGGGAGAGTGCAGTCTCCCGAGCGTGCGTTGGGGGGTTTCCACTGGGGATGACGCAGCAGCACTCCGATGCAGCGACTTTCAACCTTGAAACATTTACCGACGATGCACGTCCCTGTGTGTCAAAGATCCCTCAAGAGAACGCAAGAGTCGCCTTGTGGCTGCTGGCGTGACCGAGAAGGACATCAAGGCGTACGACGCAGCTGTTGCCGTGATTCATGGATCGCGGTGGAGCGAAGTGAAGAGAGCCACGGAGCGAAACACGATGCTCCACGAAGCCAAGTGCTGGAACTCGATACTGCGCCAACGTCGACAAGACGCCTCGTGGAAGTTCAAACAAAGAGTCTGTTATCGAGACATGACCAAGAAGCGTCGTGCGATGGACGACGAAGCTGACGTGAGCTGTGCCAAGCGACGCAAGAACGACCACCACACAACTGCCACGAGTGCACAATCCTACGGAGAGACGGAGGTCCCTCAATGGATTGAGCACGAGAAGCGCAAGTTCGTCTGGAAATGCTAGCCCAAGCCAAGCAATACAACATCATGGTGCGTTTCCAGCGACAATCGTTGAAGACCTCCCAAGGACAACCATATGGTGCGCCACACGTTAGCGAAAACCACACGAACGCTTGTCCACTGATCATTGAGGTAGTCATCGCGAGTGCCAAGTCGAAGAATGGTCCTCCTCTTGTCACCTCAGCCAAAGCGAACAATGTTCCCCCAGACGTCACTGCAGCGAACGCGACCGCCAAGCGCCGCAGATGCTGATCGACATGTAAGTAAGCTGTAGGAAAATTAATTAATGCATAAATTCATGTTTTTCAGCTCATGCTGCGCACGCCGAGTACTTCACTCCAAACGTTCAATGCATGCAGCCTTTTTTGTTGCCAACGGTGATGAAGAATCAAACATGAAACTCTAGCGGTGTGTTCACCTGAGAGAAGAAATCATGACTTGCTTTTTCTTCCAAGATTTGATGTATCAACTGATGCGGCAAATCCCTGTCACGACATAAGCATGAGTCGTGGGACACCAAGCCAGCTCGTTCCGGATCCATATTTTCGTCGACCATATTTCAACATGACCCAGCAGGACGCAAGCATTTCTGTGGTTCACAAGTGGGAACTCAGAGGCGCTCTTATATTTGTATCTTCGTGTGCTTTGAAATGAATTGACGACGAATATCAATCGAGTATGGCTCTGTCGTGCGCAGTGGCTTGGCTATGACGAAGTCGTTCGAGTAAGGACTACGAGAAGGTACATCTTGAGACTTTGAGAGAGATAGACTGTCCACAGCCGCTGCCACGACCTGGAAGCATCCACGGACTGCCTTTCTCGAGATCCAAACTGAAAAGCGCGCCAAGTTTATCCGGAAAATCGGATGAACATCCCAAAATATAAATATTTTCTATTTTCCTATTAATTTCATCCATTTTACTGCATTTTATTGTCAAATACATGAGGGAGGTGTGAATCAAATCGATTAGCCAATCTCAGAGTCGAGTATTTACCTCATTCACGCAAAACACACCCAAACACACATGGAATTAATTTTGCAAATTTAATGCACTTTCCATATTACTTGACTTTAGTATGAACAAATCGATTTGAAAATGATTTCAATTTTTGGTCAAAAATACAAATTTGACTGAAAATTGACAAAACTTTGATTTTTATTTTATCCAATTAAATCCGAATATATCTCGGCAAAAGACGGAAAAATCTCGTTTGTGTCGTTCGATGGCGGCGGCCTCGTGGCGGATCGCGCGGACAAATGACTCCTCCGGTGTTGCGAGCGCGCTGCGTCCGAGTACTGGATACCGCGAAGACATGATTCGACGAGGAGTTGCTCCACGGGATTTTATTCGCGAGAACCGCAAGATGGTCAAGCAAAAACAACGCGAGATGCAACAACAAGCCGAGCAAGAGCAAGCCAAGATGCAAGCCAAACTCGAACGCGACAACTTTAAACTGAAGAAGTTTACACGCGTACAATCCCGAAGTGGATCCTCCTCAGCGTCATCTGCACGCGATGCCATCTCCGAGTCAAATAGCTCGTATGGGACACGATCTAGCGACAATTTAGGTACAAAAGCGCGCGTTCCGACCGTTGAGCAGCTTCGTCAACGCGAGATCGAGCTTAAAGCACTCGCTCAACGAAACAAGAACGTCGACTACATTAGCACAAACGCTTGGCATGTCATCCAGAAATCCCCCAAGCGCATAGAACCCTCGTTGGCCGAAGTTCGAGACGCAGAAGCAAGGCGGCATCGCAGCTTTGGCGAAGTTCCAGCGTATATCCAAGCACGCAAAGCAGCGGTACGATGACGGGTGTCCATGAGAGCAAGTCTAGAACATCTGTAGTGGGCGAAAGAAGAAGAGGAGCGGCGTGCCAAGATGCCCGACCCAGATTGTCCGCCTGGAATGGTTCTTCTGCCTGAGGAAGAGCGGCTGTCAACACTGGCGACACTCCATGAAAGCCTCGAGCAAGTGCGGCGACAGATGCTCGCGCTGCCGCTGCGCATTGAGACGCTGAGTCAGATCCGACGGAAGGAGGCGATCGAGGCCAAGATGCAGGAGATCGAAGACGCGATCAAGGTCTTTGACAAGCCCAAAGTGTTTATGATGCCAACGAGCAGCACGAGTGCATGAAACGTTCCATCTTCATTTACTCCTCCAAAGTCTCAAAGAATCGTGCGACGTCATGCGGATCCAACGCTTGGAACGTCGCTTCGTCGATCGCGAGGCGCCTCTTCGCCTTGAGCTTCAGGTTGTATCGATGCCACTCGGAGCGGAAGTGTTCTCGATACTGAGCCGTGTCGGCGAATGCGCCGCCGCATGTGCTGCAAGGCCGACCACCGGAAGTCGATCCTGACGGAGCAGGTGCCGCCACAGGCGCAGGGGCCGAAGAGAGCGACGGCGTCTGCGGTGGCTTCGCCAATGCATCGTCCGAGGATAAACCAAGGCGCTCGGTCTTCTTGAGAATCTCAGCGTCGATGGAATGCTCGCCTTCTTCATGGACACTCAGCTCAATCACTTCGAGGGATCGCGATGCATCTACACAGAATCGGTGAGCGGCATGGAAGGTGGAGCTCATGGTGGAAACCTTGAACTTGTGGGTCGTTGACAAAGGCGTCGAGCCCGCGATACGAGCCAGGATCGATGAGACAAATGAGCTTGACGACGTCGACGCCGCCCTTTTGCTCAAGGATCGCGGCGTTGTGCTGCTCGAGGTACGTCTTAATCGCCTTGGCGTCTCTGGCCGAGATGGACACTTGCACTTTCATCTTGGCGCGGGTGATCGGCATGTGATCTTGAAGTCTGTTGATCACTTCCAGCGCCTGCACAACTTCGTAAGGACGATGAAGCCTCGAGGAAGTTGCACCTGTTGCTTGGCACTGCGGTTGGGAATCAACGAGTAGTGGATTTCCTTCATGACGCGCTCAATCACAGTAAACTACATGGAGAAATGAGTCCATCGCAGGAAGAGCGGCGGCGTGCGTACTGGATACGGCCGATTTGATTCCGGATTGACGCATTTTTCGGCGACGATCGTGGCGATCTCCTGGTAGAGACTACACACAGACGGGGTGGTCAAGAGGAGTCACGACGAGAAGATGACGTACGATTGATTTGACGCGGCACGCTCGCCGTCCGAGACTTGGAGTTCACCGAGTTCGATGATGCGTTTCGCAACTTCATCGACATCGTCAGTGCCAAAGACACGGCGCATGTCTTCCACCGTCGCGCGTTTGCCCTACGGAAGAAAACATGAGGAAGTACGAGTCGGTGGAAGTACCTTGGAGACGTTCTCGAACACGCCGTCGGATTGCAGTACTTCGTCGAAGTTGGTTTCGACTTTGTTGCGCCAATTGACCACTTTGTTCTTATAGCACGCGACTTCGAAGCGACATCCGCCCTTCTTGAGCTTGACGATCGCGACGTTCGTGAGACGCTTTTGGCCCTTCGGTTGGAGCACTTGGCTTCGTTGGCGACCCGTCGATGAGTACGACATGATGCGGCAGCAGTGGAAATGGAGGAATGGTCTCAACGGATAGAAAACATCCATGCGACCATCACTCTATCATAGAATCCCATCGAACCAAAAGAAAGATGTTGGAGAAAGATGGGATTGCATTCACTCGAGGCTCTCAAAGACTCTCTGAATCGCTGCTGCATCCATGGCAAGGAACGATCTTTCGTCGGTGACAACCGATCCTTTAGCTTTCATTTTCAAGTTGTAGCGGTGCCATTCTGACCGGAAATGGTCACGGTACTGAGCAGTGTCGGCAAAATTGCCACCGCAAGTACTACAAGCTCGACCGCGAGGCTTTGGGGCAGCAACTGGAATCGCAGGAGGCTGAGCTGGTGTCTCGTTGGTTGCGGCCAGCGCTGGCTTTACGGCTTCGCTGTCCAAAATGAGTTCGATTCCTTCGTGAAAATATCGTTCGACCACGACAAACGATCGGCCTAGGAGATGCCTATCAGCGTATGATCTAGCAAGGCATCCACGTACTAGCTGCATTCTGAGCGACGAAGGTGTCAATATTTCGGTACACATCAGGCTCGATCAAACACACATAGCTCAGTCCAGCATCGCTCGACTGTTGTTCGACAATATTTGTTGTGATAGATGACAAAAAATCGTTCAAGAGAGACTCGTCTACCAGGCGGAAAGATCAAATGCTGATGAAATTGCACCAACCTTGCAAACCGACGGAAACTTGGACCTTCATTTTGGCGCGCGTAATGGGAATACGGGCTTTCAAGCTTTCGACTACATCTGAGGCCTACCCGTGTAATGAAAGATCAGAATGGATGTAATGTGCACCTGTTGCTTCACGCTTCGGTTGGGATTAAGAGCATATTGAGTGTCCTTCATCAACTTTTCAATGCTGGAAACCTATCGCAGACGTCAGATACTATGAATTTCATGACCCATACCGAGTATGGACGATTCGATTCGGGATGGACGCATCTCTCCGCAACGATGCCTGCAACTTCGCGAAAGACGCTAAGCATATTGTAGGTCGTAGTGGAGATCGATAGCCCACCTCTCGTTGTGCGTCGCTCGTTCTTCGTCCGTAACTTGTACCTCACCAGTTTCAATGATGATTTTTGCAACGTGCTCAATGTCAAGGGTTTTAAACACACGCTCAATATCTTCATCATGTGCGCGTTTGGCCTAGGCATGCATATCAGTCAGTCAAAAACGAAGTCTCCAGTGTGCGTGTTACTCGAGACACATTTTCAAAAATGGCGCGAGATTGCAACACCTGCTCCAAGTCAGTTTCGACACCAGAGCGCCAGTTCGCAACAGTATTCTTGATGCAGGCGACTTCGAATCGACATCCTCCTTTTCGTAGGCGCACCACGGTCGTATTTTCTAGACGTTGCTGCGATAGCGGCGTGAAAACGCGCTGGCTTTGGTGAAGGAAGCCCATCTTTGATCTCGCTGGCAAATATGAAAATGAAAAAAATAAAATGAAGATATTGAAATAATGTCAAATTAAATGATTTTTGGAATTACATATTTTAAGGGGTGTAGGGGTTATTTGTTGTTTGGTGGCCAAAAGCATGGCGGTACGTCGGAGGCATGGTGAAGTCCTTGAGAAATCTCGGTAGGATCAACCTAAGAAAGGCGTAGCGAACGTCACGCGCAAGACTTGGGACAAAGCGTTCTATGCTCAGCAGGCGGCGTTGCGCGCATCCGGACAGCTCGAGGAGCAACAGGAGAAGAAAACCAAGAAGATACACATTGAGCGCGAAGAATTCCAACCTGCGCCAGAAGGAGCCGCGGGTCCACCAGGTTCCGCGCGTGCATTTCTGAAGGTATGTGAATTGGCGAAGCCGTACTCAAACAAGTCTAATGCCATGTGTGGTTCAGGCACGAACGAAAAAGGTCGAGCTTGATGCTAAAGTCGGCCAAGTCGCGGTTATCAAGCCCGAGGATGCAATGACTGGTACGGGTTATTACTGCGAAGTGTGCGAAGTGACGCTGAAGGATTCCGTGTCGTACATTGACCACGTGAACGGCAAGAAGCGTATGTCGTGATGTCGTATTTGTGGGATCTTGATGTCTCTGCGATAGATTTACGGCGACTGGGTTTCAGTAATCGCGTTGAGAAAGCATCCGTCGAATCTGTGCGCGAGCGGTTGAATGCACACGTGAAGCGGAAATGGGATCCTGAAATCACCAAGAAGTTGGACGCTGTCGAAGCGTATGAGAAGAAACTCGCCGACATGGAGAGCGAGTCCCAAGCGAAGAAGCAAAAGAAGAAAGAGGCCAAAGCCGCTGCTGCCGCGCCGGTCAACATTTTCGCATCGGAAGAAGAGGAAGCGATGATGGCTGCGATGGGCTTTGGCGGGTTCCAATCCACCAAGAAGAAGTAAACGCATTCACGGGACAGGACCGTCGATCCGTCAACTGTCGGCAGTCTGGTGCGCATGCGTTCTTTCATAAAATATGCTGATGACGTGGCAGTGCTCTAGATCCATGGAGAAGTCATCTTAGTAACGTGCAAGATAATTATGGCCACGAGGCACCCGATCGTCCTGTGAAACGACAGTCCTTTGTCTTGTAACGCTATGCAGCCCCTCGGCGGAAAAGCGACGCGTCTGCCCTTCCTGAAAGCGCCCGCCGCCGCCGCCGCCGCCGCCGCCACGACGACTACCACATCCACCTTTGTCGAGCCTGCAATACCTGGACGCTCGGTCGATCTCAAACCGCGGCCGCCGCCTCCAAAAGACAAGGCGGAAACGTCGGCTACAAATTGTAGCCATGCCAAAGTTCATCTCACGCGACTCGCCCATCGGGTAACACCGCCATCTCCATGATATTTCCTTGACCATGGCGCCGTTGCCGTCTGTAGGTCGACGAACCGTTGCTCGCCGTCGACGCAACTCCATTAATCACGGACGAACTGCTCGAAATATCAAGTTCTGCGTCTTTGCCGCCGCTTGACACCATGTACATCGCGTTCTCCATCTCATTCTTGGCTCATCTTCCATGCCATAGCAACCAGAAAGCCTCCATGGGGCGTTTTGACCTAGAGCAGCGGCTCAAGCGCTTGGAGCTCGATGAGTTTGGGCCGTCGGATCGTACGAGCTTGCATCTTCTCGGCTGGATTGACGCCTTGTGTAGCGCAAGACGGCGCCGCGGACGACGATCGCTTTACCAGCATGCCTCTGGACGACTACATGGAGTTTGCCAATTCGCTCGAGCTGCCGCAACTTCGGAAGCATCACGCCAAGCTCTTCCAGCTCGTTGGGAAGTACCAAGGGCTCTTCTCCGTCGCCAGTTCCATCTCCGTCGAGATGAACTCGAACGGCGCGCTAGCTCGCATCGTCGAAGGCGTCCACAAAGTCATCGACGTCGAGCGCGTCGTTCTGCTCGTGCTCAACCGCAAGCGAAAGATGCTTTGCGGCATGATCAACTCGATCGACGTCGAGCTGCCCATGACTTGCGGTGCGTCCTCCAACTTTGCGGCGTCTCATCGAGAGCGCGCATAGGCATTGAAGGTCTCGTGTTTTCGAATGGGCGGACGATCGCCGTCGACGACGTGCGCGCTGATCCGCGCTTCGACGGGCGGTTGGATCACCTCACGGGCTTCACGACGAGGAATCTCATCTGTCTGTGCGTGACGGACCCGAAGAACCGCCCCGTGGCCATCCTCGAGTGCGCCAACAAGGCGACAGCGTTCACTTCGAGCGACTGCGTCAGTCTGGAACTCATTGCGCTCATCGCTGGCCACACATTGCACAAACTGGAACTCTTCGACAAGGCGCTCACGACCGGCAGGCGGACGTCCGCCATTCTCCAAGTCGTCAAAGCCGTCTCGGAAGACAGTAAGCGCGCGCCCTATCATGGCGTCGGGGGTGCTCACGGATGGCGCGGTAGGCACGGACACGTACACGATGATCCACAAAGTGATCCAAGTCGCCAAAGCGGCGCTCAACTGCGACCGACTCACGCTCTATCTGTGCGACAATGTCAAGCGGGAGCTCGTCTGCTGCGTCTGCAAGGACTCGAGCGTCGAGCGGTTCTCCATGCCGTACGACACTGGTCTCGCTGGCTACGTCGCGACGTCTGGGCAGCTCCTGCGTCTTGAGAACTGCTACGACGATCCGCGCTTCAACCGCGAGATTGACTCCAAGTCCGGCTACCAAACCGTCTCGATGCTCTGCGCGCCCGTCATCTCTGCCGATGGAGAGACCGTCGCGGTCGTCCAGGGACTCAACAAGTCGAGCTGGCCCATCCCGGACAACTACACGGGCTCCGTGCCGAAATCGTCCATCACGACGTTTGACGACAGCGACGTCGCGCTCTTGACGGCGTTCTGCGCAGGTACTCGGACGTCGCTAGGAGGAGGAGGAAGCTCATGGACAACAACTTTGTAGAGATTGCAACGTCGCTGCGGCGGTCGACGCTGGAAATGCTCTACCACAAGATGTACCAAGAGATGAATCGCACGACGAAACGCCGCGATTCCGTCGCGATCGTGGTCTCGTCGCTGCTCGGTGTCCACTCGAACGACAAGGAAGCCCGACATGGCGTCGGGACTAAAAGCTGGCGCATTTCCGGCCTCGTCGCGACCGCAGCGTCGAGACTCATGCAGTCGATTACAAGGCGACGGCATGAAGATGGCCATGTCAAACCGACGGCATCGACGCCATCCCTGCCGTTGGCGAATCAAGCTCCAAAGCCGAGCGCACCGCTGCAGCCGTCGCAGTCCGTGGACGACTTGCGGCCGTGGCAGGAGAAGCAAGCAGGCTTTGACGACTTTGTCTTTGACGTCTTTGTCTGCACACACAGCGACCTTGTCCATCTCGTCGTCCATGGCTTCAAGCATCTCGGGCTCCTTAGTTTGTTCTCCATCGCCGACGACGTCGTAGTCAAGTTTGTCGACACGGTGCGGCTCCACTACCGCGAAAACCCGTACCATTCGTGGTGGCATGGCGCGGATGTCTTCCAGCACGTCTTTGCACTCTTGAACCGAACGCACCTCCTCTCCATGCTCCAGGTATGTCGACCTTGAACGCGCTTCTAAGTGCGCTTTGCTTCGTAGCCCAACATGGTCCTCGCGATGCTTGTCGCGGCGGTGTGCCATGACATTGATCATCCTGGCACGGACAACGCATATGAAATCGCAACCACGTCGACGTTGGCGCTCAAGTACAATGACATTTCCGTGCTGGAGCAGCATCATGCGAGTGAAACCTTCCGCGTCTTGCTTCTTCCAGGCTGCAACATCCTCGCGGGCATGTCAAAACCGGCGTTCCAGACCGTGAGGAAGCTCATCATCGACGGCATTCTCCAGACAGACATGAAATGCCACTTTGATCTCGTCCATGACCTCGAGGACGCCGTACGTCGCTTCCATCGTCGCTACACTCATCCTCCTCTCCAGGTCCTTCGCAAGCAAAAAGACGGCGACGTCTTTGACGTGTCCAACGCCGCGCATGTCAAGTGGATGACCGGCACGATCCTCCATGCCTCGGACATTGGCGCACAGACATATCCCGTCGCCGTCGCGGGGCAATGGTACGTCGCTTCTCCATGACACACTGCAAGGATCATGGGCGAGTAGGTCGCAGCGTCTCATTGAGGAATTTCAACTCCTCGGGGAGAAAGAACGCATGCAAGGTCTTCCCGTCGCGCCGTTCCGCGACAAACTCGACTCGAGCAAAGCCGTCGGGCGGCTCCAGCTCAACTTCATCAACTACATCGTGTCGCCACTGTGGCATCTCCTCATGGAATTGCTTCCAGGCGCATCGGTGCTACGGCCAAACCTCGAAGCGAATCGAGCGCACTTCCAGCAAATGATCCTCGAGGCCGACCATCCTGAATTGACCATGTCGGCGTCGCGGCCACTGCTGTCGACGTCGCACTCGGCGTCGAATCTGTCTCTGCTTCCTCTCAAACGTCGACGGACCAAGAGCATCGTGGCATCGTCCGCCAAGGCTGACAAATTCCTCGCCCAGCAATTGACGCATCAGCTCTCGATGGCAATTCCTGCTGTTGACAAAGCCCCAGAGAGCTCCCCCGCGACGGAACAACCAAAGCAGCGCCAACTGCGGCCGTCACAGAGCTCCGGTTGTCTATCGCATGAGTCCAAGCCGTGTCTTCGCGATGCTGACTTCACAAACTTGGCGAGGATAAGCAGCGCGAGCTTGACGCCCATTTCCGCGTCCGAAGTCATGTCGGACCAAGCGCCGATGGCTCCGTTGATAGATTCTTGAACAAGACCGTCGTGTTATTCAGTTGCTGGTGTCGTCGTCCATGTCTTTTGCCCATGGATCGCGTCGAGAACGTCAGGTGTCAAGCTTTCGTGGGCGAAGGAAGGGCTCTGGGCAACGAGAACACAGTCGACGGGACAGCTCTGTGCAACTTGCAACGCGGCGCCTTCGATCGTCTCGGCATGGACGCCCAGAGAGCGTAGCTTGTTGAAAATCTCGTCATTTTCGTCGACGGCGATCATCTACAGCATCCAAAGTGAGAACAGAGGAGGAACAGCAAGCGACGGACATCAATGGAGGCGTCAAAGTGACGGAGGAGGTTGCGGATCGCCACCGAGTAGGCGAATGCAAACTCGCTCGTGTTCTCGTTCGCGTGGAGGCGCTTCAGGACGAGTTCCAACTGCGGCTGGATCTGCATTTCGCGGATAAATGTCCACTCGGCCAAGTTGTCAAAGCGAGCATGCTGGTGCGCCAAGATGTTGGCCCATGCGACTTCCTACACACGACAACGTGAGTCGATCCCATGGATGGAGCAAGCAAGACGTCAGGCGTCGGGATGTCGGCGGACTCGTGCGCTGGAAAGATCTCGTCCATGTATTTCTGCTCGACTTGCAAGGCAAAGCCAAAAGATTCCTTGAGTTTCGCGGCAATGTCCTCGCCGCGCAAGCGTTCCGTCGTCGTCTTGAGATGCAGCGGCTTGTGCTGGCCGTTCACCGACACATGAATGTCCAGCGGCGCTTCGCCGATCCACGTCACACTTGGAGAGGAAGTCGCGGAAGGAAGACGACCTTGTTGGATGTTCGTGTGCAGTTGGAGGGCAACACACCCTTTCGACAGCGCTGGGAAGAGTACATTCGATGCAAATGCATCGACTTGCGGCGGCGTCACTTCATGGACGGCGGAAGGGAACGCAAACCCGTAGCCTTGAATGAGATTGTCGGCGATGGATGCATCCAAGCCTGCGACGGCATCGCGGATCAAAGACGTAGCTGTGTCTTGCGGCATGGTGAAGATTGCAGCAGGAAGACGCACCATCAAGAGATCAAGCACTTGGACGTCAAGGAGCTGCACAATGTGCTTGACATGCGTCATGAGAATCTCGCTGGACAGTCGCTCCTTGGGCTCGCGAGATTGCTGGCCGTAAGGTTCGTCAAGTAACGCGCTGATGACGAGAGCTTCGCGCGGGATGTTGTCTTCCGTGAGGAGTTCATTGAGCGCGATGGACTCGCCGACGCGGCCAATCTTGTCCTGGTCATTCTGCGACGACGAGTAGATGAAATGCGTCTGGATCAAGTTGTTGCGGCGGGTCAAGACAGCGTCCTTCATCTCGTGGAGAACTTGTGTTTCCTTGGCAAACGGCTGTGGACTTCCGTAACCACGTCGTGCAATGCTCACGCTGGACGATGGAAACGCAATGCTCGCTGGTGCAGCTGTCGCCGACCTGTCCGACAGGAAACTCGACGTCCCTTCGTTCGTCGCACGGCCCAAATGGAGCCATGCTAGCTGGTTGAGCCGTGGGGCGGCACATCGACGCAACAAGACTTGCTTGGTCAATCCAAAGATCATCGCCATGAATGTCTGGATGGTCTCGCACCTTTGTCGTGATTGGTCGTGCTGGAATCCTAGCCCTGTCTGGCGAAACTGCCACATCAAAGATGGGTTCTTCGAAGTCCAAGCCAGGCATGCCGCCGTCGAGATGATGGAGTGCTGATGCGCTCTATAGGTTTCAGCAGCGCATGGCCAAGGAAGTCAGCGGTCGATGTCGAGCCGGTACTTCTTCGCAAGTACAAAGTTGTGCTGGTTGGTGGCGCTAGTGTTGGGAAGTCGAGCATCTTTCAAAGACTCATGCGGAATGAGTTCAACGAGTACGACGCACCCGGCGCCAATGCTGGAGGAGGTTCCTTCTTTCACGAGTCGCTTGATCGGTTGACATGCTAGCAGTGAACATTGGCGTCAAGTCTGTCGAGCTCGATGGATTACCGCGGATCGTTGTCGAGGTACGCCGTTGAACGTGGTCAACTCTGACCGCTCGTTCAGTTGTGGGATGTGCCATCGACGTCTACCAAAGATAAAACCAACCAGCAGATGTACTTGGAGCATGCCGACGGCATTGTCTTTGTGCTAAGCGCGACAGATCCCGCGAGTTTTGACCATTGCTGCGGGTATTACGAGGCATTCATGCAACTTGATGGATCCAGCGGACAACTGGCCGCGCCGTCGATCCTGCTGAGGAATAAAAGCGACAAGAGCAGCAAGCACAAGGCAAGCGACGTCGCGTGGCTTGACAGCAGCAACCAGTTCGACGTATCGGCAAAACTCAACGTTGGTCTCCTTCCAGCACTAAGATTCCTCGTGCAATCCATGACAAAGCCATGTTGACAAATCTTCCCGCCATTCTTTGGATCTATTAGGATGCATCTAGAGCTCCAGCGGAACGACCCTCAACCTCTCCCGCTAGAGCATTTCTTCGTCTAAGTCACTGTCATCTGCATTTGTTCCTATGCCGAAGAATAAGCTCCATCATGAATTTTGTCGTACCTCGCATGCTATGAAGCTGGACAGAGCTCCTACAAACAGCGATCGTAAGGTATTTCGAGTGTAATGCTTGACTCACCGTTCAGTCAAGTCGTCGTCGTCGCCGTATCGGTTGCGAGTGCGGGTGTGCATGGACGCTGAAAATGCAGACGAGAAAGTCGGCGAGAGAAACTTGGATTTGAAATTCTGTCGAGAGGTTGTGGATGACTGCTGAAACGATTCCTTCTCGGTCGATGGCGCATCGTCGTTGAAATTTGCTGGTTGGACTTCGTCTTCCGCGGCAGTGTCGACGCGATTTTCTAGCGATCGAGATTCGTCCTCCAGAGGTGCGATATCATCCTTTTCGTCGTCTGCTGGCTTTGGAGGGACGGAGGTGATGGAATCACTGACTGAAGCCAACTCAGCCGGTCCAGCGTCGACAACTTCCTCAGTTGGGTGATCATCTCGATCATTAGAGTCTTCCACGACTTGGTCATCTTTGTCGTCGATGTCACTACCGATAGAGTGCTTGAGAGTAGGCGATGTGGCATCATTCGAAGTGGACAGCTGAGCGACATCGTGCCGTTGCTCTTCATCGTTGTCGCCCATTTTCTCTTCTTCTCGCTGGGTAATATCGATGATCTCCACATCCATGTCTTCGGCCAACTCCGCACTCATAGCTTCTTTATCTTTGAGCAATGGCTCTGGATTTTCAAGTTGCTCAGCAGCATGTTCAGGAGATATTTCGGTGTCCAAACTCGTCTCATGGTTTACTTCTTCAGTCTCCGAGTCAACCACATCGATGGTGGATCTTAAAGTCGCTGTATCGGCTTGGATTGATGGATATGGTAAAGATGGCTGTGCTTGAGTGTTGCCAGACACTTTGGACTCGATCAGCACTGTTGTGCTATCCCGCGCCTGGCGTTTCTCAGTGGCATTACTGGTATCTCCAACTCGAGGGCTCTTGTCATGTCCCGCTTGAGCTATAACTGCAGACGAGGCAGGAAGATTGTCAAGCGAGGTGTCGTTGCCGGTTTCTACAAAGGCAGTGGGAGATTCTGGTGCTGGTAATTGCGTCTCTAGCACAGGAGTTCCCATCCCCGCTGAAGCCTTGGACTTGAGAATTTGAGTGATCCAAGCTTGCCGCTCGGTATCATGGCGATCCATCTTTGCTCTCAAGCTCTTGAGAATGTCTTCTCGGTGTTTTTCAGACGGAACCCACTTGGTCTCCAGTATATTTTGGACTTGCGCGTCCAATGCCACCATACGCTCTAATACAGCCTAGCAAGGCAGTGAGGCGACAATAAATCCGATCGACACAAACCACTGGCAGCATGTTTAAGTGCCCTTTGTAAGTTGACATGACCATATCATATTGATCTTGCGAAAGACTCGTCGTCTTACTGTTTACGCCGTAGCGTTCCATGTCTCCATCGAGATGATTTAGGTGCTGGACAATCGTATCGTTCACCTGATCGTCTCCATGAGCCCATGCGCTCGTGATATATGGACGCCTCTTTAGGGGGTACGACGGAAGTGAAGAGTCCTGGGTAGATGGTGTATTCCTAAAAAACCATTAGCCGCCGCCGGCAATCTCAAGGAAATTACCTGTCTGCTCGCCGTACTGCCAAATCAATTGCATCCTCAATTTGTGCCGCGATAATCTCGGGGGAAGGTGCGTCGGGCTTCTTCATGCTTTCTTGGGCATCTTCTAATTCTCCATTTTCTTCAGTGAATTTCGCAGCCCCAGCAGGGGGCATCTCTTTCACTGGCAGCTCAGACGCTTGGATTGCAACTGATATTCCTTCAGGTCGAAGTGAAACTGGGATCGAGTCCGTTTGTACGACGACGTCTGAATAGTCTCGGGATAGCAAAGGCTTGTACGCGGTGTCCATAGGTATTTCAAGAGCCAATTCCATTGTCATTGTTTGGACTTCTCTTGTTGCTGTTGATTCAGTTTGTGACGAGGCGTCCATGAGTTGGGGCTCTGGTGCTTTTGGTGCGACGACTTGGTCAACAGTCGGACTTGATTCAAAAGCTTGAATGATTTCAGCCTGGCAAGCCATATTATGAAATGGAACGGCGTCGGTTTGTGTTGAAACATTGCAACTTGTCGGTCGTGCTGGAACCATGCCATCTTGCTTCGATTTCTCGTGGATGAGCAATAATGCCGTGTACTTGTCGTGCTCCTCTTGCATTTCGTTCCTGGCCAGAGCGAGAGCTTCTTTAGCGTGTTCAAGGGCTCCTTCCAGTCGTTGAATTGTTTGCGTATTTTGTGGATCTGACGTAACTTTTGGTTGAACTTTGACTTCGGTTTGAAGTTTCTGCTCCAAGCTCTTCACAGTTTCTTGCAGCAACGCTACTTGCCTCTACTCTTGTTACTTGCGGGCTCGTTGATACAACGTACCAACGCATCGTCTTTTTCATATCGAGCTGTGGACAACTGACGTTGTGATTCTTCAAGTCTATGAATTTGTTCATCGAGTTTGCAGTGCACATGGACTACCTCCATTGAATTTCTGATCGAGAATGCTTCAGCTCGCTGGATAGGTTGCGCTCGATCGAGAGCTCGTTTTGAAGAGCTTTGATTTTCTCGGCTTCATCTGCAGCCGTCCTCTTTATTGCGACTTCGTGCTGGGCTAATAGGAGCTCAAGCCTAGTTAGAACTGCTCCTTGCGTGTCATCCTTCATTTCTGTTCGCGGAGTCTTTACAACTTCCTAAGAATGAATCAAGTACATTGTATCTCATCGCATATACATCAGTGGGCGTTGAAGCATGCCGACGTTCGATGTGTTTGACCAAGAAGTCTTGTGAGCTGAATGCTTTGCCGCAAAAGGCACAAATATGCGCAACTTTCACAGTTTCGGGCGTGACATGGGATTCTGATGTCGCAAGTATAGATTCAAGCGCTGCTATTGCATGAGGAGAAACTCCATGCGCATGGAGAACATGGCTACAACTTCGTAGCAGCGTGGTGCACCTCGACAGCTGAGACTTGAATGCTTTGATGTCAGTCTTGGCTTCCTTAAGTCGCATTCGAAAAGCGTCTCTTTCATTGGAGGTTGCAATCATGTCTTCTCTCAGTAAGTGCATCTCGTACGCATCACTCTTTCGGCATTCGATGAATGTTTCAACCACAAGTTGCAACATGCAAATGAGCTTACAGGTCAGTCGAGGCGACGTGCAGTTTGCTTCCGTCACGAGAGAAAACGCCAACGATGGAACCATTTCTTGTAACAGAGCTGTATCAACGTCGTTCAAGTCGAATGCTTCCACCAAGCGCCAGTCCATTTCGAGCATCCTCGGATCAAATTCAAATCCTGCGTGCATCTTGGAAGATACATGCCCTGACTTGCCAAACTCATACCCGGATATCTTGTGATGTTATCCGGATTATTCACATTTGCACCAGTTTTATCCGGATATTTCAACAGAAAGACAGTCCATGGACCAGGACAGCAAAATTCGTGAGGCTGGGTGTGCCTAGATGTATTACGTGCAGGATTTCAATATGTCGTGAGTGTATTTGTATGGCCAGTAAGTAGGTCAATATCGCACTTGCATCCATAATTATCCGGATAATAGCATCTATATCCGGATAACAGAGCGATTATCCGGTAGAATTCGGATTGAGAACGGTGTCCGGATAAAAGTCCGCAATTTCAATTTCAATTCCATGCCAAGATGGCAACCGTGGTGGTTGATGGACCCAATGTCGCGACGGTGTCTCCAGGAAACCTCCGCGTGGAAAGACTCGAGGCAGCAATAGACTACTTTGATCGATGCCAGGTTCGATGCATCGCGTTCGCGCCACGGTATTGGATCGATGGAAACCAACATTTTCAAGACGAGACAAGCAAAATGAAACTGCGTCGTCTCATCGACCAAGAGAAGCTCGTGCTCACACCGCCACAAGCGCACGATGACTTTTACGTGATTGACTATGCGACCAAGCACGATGGGTTCGTTGTCACGAATGACATGTTTCGGGACCACGTCATGCACCAAGTACGTCGATCCCATCAATTGCCCTTTCTCTCAATGCATGCACTTTCCAGCGACGATTCAATGGTCACACACTCACAGCAGCATGGGTAAAGTCAAGATGCATAGATTTTACGTTTGTCGGCGTGGAATTCCTCCCCAACTCTCAAATCATGGACAAAGTTATGCATTACGTCCCGCCGTCAGCGACATCTACACCATCTCCACATGTAGAAACAATGCCGACAACTTCTCCAGACATGTGCGTCGATCATTATTTCTTTTCTGATGATCAAGCGCAGGGAGGATATCTCCGATGTCGATATGGATCAAACGGAGGCATCTTCCAACACAAGGCGAGTCGTGGACATGTCGGAAGCTGTCTACATTGAGATTCCAATCGGCGCTGTCACGCTCTTGCACGACAACAACAGCGCAGGATTGCGGTATTTTGAGGTATGTAAAGAACTGTCCGGTGTAATGAAGACAATTTGCAGGAGATATCAGGAACATACATGCAGTTGCCAAAGACGGTGCCATTTGGCAAGCAAGTCGCTATGTTGAGCATCCACGGGTACGTACACAAAGCATCAATCTCTGTTGGGTAACGCTCATGAATGTTGTCCAATGTGTAGGAATCGCGAGTGCTGTGAACGAGCCATGCACGCCGTCCACGCATTTCTCCACGATTATGTTCAGAGAACGTCCATGTGGCCAGCAGCAATGTAATGTTACTTCCACGTCTTCTTGTACGTATCAGAATCGACGACACCAAACTTTATGCCGTCCTTCTTCTCTTCGCGCTTCCATCCACCGGCTTTTGGAATCGTCTTGACTTTTTTTGGATCGGATTGGAACCCAAGCCAATTGCCCATGCGCTTATCTCGTCGTTCAGGTTGAGACCATTCCTTGTCGTGATGGTACATGGCACGCTCCTGCTCTCAACATGTGAAGTTGTCGATTGATTGCTTTGTCTTGAAGTACCTTTTCCTTCTCTGCCTCTTCTTGCTCGGCTTCACGGCGGCGCTGTTTGGCTTCGCGCTGTTCCACATTGCGCCGTCGATGCTCGCTCTCAGCAAATACTTTCAAGACAGCCTTTTCCTTTAATTCTTCCAAGTCTGGTAGTTGGTCGGCACGGAATTTCTTGAGCTTTGCGCGGCGATCCTCTTCCACGTCTTTGATGGCGTTTTCAATCATGCGAATACAAATCTTCCGTCGGTCTTCGTTGACCATTTGGTCATGTGCTTTCTTGATTTCTATCTCATGGAAGTAGATTGAGATATATGCAAAGTAACGACGTTTCGCACCTTCGAATGCTTCGCGCGCACGAGGATTTGGATTTTTGTCTGGATGGACCATGGCAGACAGCTACAAGAGCAGGAAGAGATCGATTCTTAGCTATGACGGAGTGTACCTTGCGGTAATGCTGCTTGATTTCTTCATCTGTCGCATCCGTGTCAAGCATGAGCACTCGGAAAGGATTCAGGTTGACCCATTCGTAATGTGGTTGAAGCAACCGAATGATCTGTCCTTCAGGTGTGCCTGTGAAGGAATGAGTCCCTGCAACATGGACAGACCAAAAAATTACCAAAGTCGGCGGGAGGCTTTTCACGCTCTGGTGGCGGTGGCTTCTTTACTGTGTTGGCCATCTCCTCAATCTCTTCGACTTCGTTCATGAAGGACGCGAGGAGCGCTTCTTCGTCGGCTTTGGCTTTCGCTTCAGCCTCTTGTTTCTGTCTCAGTGTTTCCTTTTCTGCATTTTCCTTCTTGAGTTGATTCGAGTACTCTTCATGCGCAATGCGAACGTCTTCAATCGCCTGCTGGAGGGATTTGTTGCCTGGATCTTTCTCCAATCCGCGAAAGTAGGTTTGCTTTGCGAGGTCAAAGCGACCGAGTGCATGCTCGGCAGCGCCTTTGCGCATGTATCCTTTCCACCAATTGGGTTTGTGCTCGATACATGCTTCTGCGTCGCGCAATGCTTTTGTCTTGGAATCGTTGCTCAAATGTGCTGCACTTCGATTACTCAAGTAGATAGCATTGGTCGGATCTAGATCGAGCGCACATGTATACAGCCGAATCGCTTCGGCATAGTTCTTCTCCTTGAGAGCAGCATTCCCGTCATTCTTGAACTGCTCGGCTTGCGCCAAAGCGGCCTTCAGTGGGTTGTCTTCTTCCATCGTTCCTCGCGCGCGATCGAATTTTCTCGAGTGGAGGATATTCTTATTTTTCATTTTCCATTTTGACCAATCAACCCGCCAACCATGTCGGGTCCACCACCAGCAAAGGCACCGCTGCCGAATGCATCCCAAGCACCAGCTAATGTCGCGCGATTGACGTAAGACGAGAGCATTTCTTTGTCGCGTTCATGCGTGTCTGTCTTTTAGGTCTCTGCGCTCCACGGAAGCCGCGCCAAGGAAAGTCAAGGTAAACGCGCCAAACTCTTTGATCGAGAAAGCTTATTGTGATTGCGATAGTTCATGCCTCGTGCACCAAAACGAGCTGGAGAAGAGCCTAAAGCCAAGACAGAGACACCTAAACCAGCGTTTACACCACGTCCAGCTCGTAGTGGTGAAGGTCGAGAGAATCGCATGGATGGTGGACGGAGTAGTGGTGGACGCAGTAGTGGTGGACGTCAAGGCGGACGACTTGGAGGTCGTGGGCGATTCAATATGCCAGCGCCAAAGGTAGACTAATGTGCGGCATGTCGCTGAAAGTCGTGTTGACTAGGTCGTCTTTGGCGGAGGTGGAGCTCAAGGTGCATCTGTGAGTTCCATTGGTGGCGGTGGCGTTGTCACTGCAAAACCCAAGCAACCTTCCAATGCACCAGCAGTAGAAGTGGGTATCAGTGTACTGGAAGATGCATTAGAGTCTGGCGTGCGCATCCAAGAGGAAGAACCTATGCAGGCATGTCAGTTCGTGGACAACGTCCATTGACATATTTGATAGTGGCCACCTCCAATTCAATCGGCTATGCAACCGATGGAACTTCCGTTTGGACGTCCTCCTGCTTTCAACCATACAAATGACGACGCTGGTTCTCTCTTTTGCGACGAGGTACATCGAGCTTCACCTCCTTTGTTGACAGCTTCGTGGACTAGTCTGGCGAGTTCATCTTGCCCAACGACACGGTTTTGTTTGTTCAGTTGCCCACAACACTTCCATACACTAAGCCATCGAAGGACGCGAAAACTAATACGACGGACGAAGCGACTGCAACAGAAAGAAGGTTGGCTGCCATCCCAATTCATCGCTGACGAGAATTTCCGTGTAGTCAAGACGATCTCTTCGACAAGTCTCTCCATGCAATGCCAGGAGGTTTCATGGGCAAGGTACTCGCTTCTTCATCTCGTGTCTGTGATCTCGCTTGCATTAGATCAACATCCACAAGTCTGGCAAAGCTGTCTTGGTACTGGGCGACAAGACTTTCAACATAGCACCAGGCCATCCTCCGACATTCTATGAAGAAGCGGTCTCGATCGACACCAAGGAAGAACTGCTCTCCATGCTCGGTCCAGTCTCGCATCACCTCGTCGTCACACCAGACTTTGAAGCCTTATTGCGATAAACAAGACGTTTCTGTCACCGTTGTCTCTTTCTTGTAACTGCTTGCGCTTGGTCGACGTTTCACTAGCGATTACACCAAACAACAGAGATGGCAGCGCCACCGGGCAGTGGACCGCCGCCAGGTAGTGCATTCCTTGATGCATAAACGTACCCCAATCAACGTGGTAGGCCTTCCACCGGCCAGAGGACCGCCGCCAGGTACGACAAGTGGATATGACTCATGAAGTGACGCAATGGACATGACAGGAAGTGGATTCACAGGGTCACCGCCACCAGGTTGATTGCTTTATCTCTCTTGAATGAACAATCCATCGTCGACAGGACTTGGGGGTCCTCCAGTTGGCAGAGGGCCGCCTCCAGGACCACCAAGAGGAGGTCCACCAGTAGCACTACCAGGAAGAGGACCACCGCCAGGAGCTCCACCAGGAAGGGGACCGCCTCCAGGTCCACCAGGTAGAGGATCGCCACCCGGAGCCCCACCAGGAAGAGGTCCACCCCCTGGAGCTCCTCCAGGACGAGGACCACCACCAGGAGCGCCACCGGGGCGAGGGCCACCACCAGGAGCTCCGCCAGGAAGAGGACCACCGCCTGGAGCTCCACCAGGAAGAGGACCACCACCAGGAGCGCCGCCGGGAAGAGGACCGCCACCTGGTGGCCCGCCTGGAGGACCAACTAGAGGCCCACCGCCAGGTTTGTCGGTGCCAATGGTTCTTGGATTATGACGAGTTGCTAGGAGGACCTCCACCTGGTTTACCACCTGGAGGAGCACCAGGAGCACCACCAAGAGGACCTCCTCCTGGAATGCCGCCCGGAGCAGCACCAGGAGGACCTCCAAGAGGGCCACCGCCAGGTAAAGCTTGCGAGATTCCATAAAGCTAATGAGATGTCAGGCATGCCGCCAGGAGGGCCACCAGGAGGGCCGCCGAGAGGACCACCACCTGGTAAAACTTCACAAGAATGGCCAAGTCTAAGTCAATGGAAGGTATGCCATCAGGAGGACCACCGCGTGGCCCGCCACCAGGTACATTCTTGCTGGTTGCATCGCACTCATGCAAGTAGGAATGCCGCCAGGAGGACCACCAGGAGGACCGCCTCGAGGTACAAACAACAGGGAACAGGAACCTCAATGGAGCACAGGACCGCCAGGAGCACCACCAGGGATGCCAGGTACACTCGACGATGATTTATCCACTTACTGTGTCATTCTCTGTAGGAGCACCAGGTAACTCTCTCCACGAAGCAAGCAGAGTCGTGAACAAGCGTAGGTGGACCACCACGGGGTCCTCCTGGCATGCCACCAAGAGGTCCACCAGGTACGACTTGTCCTTCTTTGGCAATATAACGCACCGCTAGGAGCACCACCGCCAGGAATGCCACCGCGTGGACCACCAGGTATGCTCTCGTATGTCGCATTAGTCACTTCTTCTAGGCGCTCCGCCTGGCATGATGCCACGAGGTCCACCAGGTTGCAGCTTCCCTGATTATCGTGGCTGATACTGAACGTGTAGGGATGCCACCGGGAATGCCACGAGGAATGCCACCACGAGGATCGCCTGGCATGCCAGGAGGAGGTCCACCAGGCGCTCCACCTCCTGGCGCAGTGCCGCGCTTTGGAAAGCTCTCGGTCAAGCTACTGAAAGGCTTGGAGTTGAAGAGCCTCGGGACATTACAGACTGCAGACCCTTACTGTAAACTTACAGTTGGCACGCAGAGCTTCCAGACAAAAGTACGATGACGTCATGCGATGGCTCATTGTCGGCGGTAGGTTCACGAGAAGGGCGGGAAGAACCCGACGTGGAACGAGACGTTTGAGTTTAGTATCTCGACCGAGAAGGAGTTGATCCTCGAGATATTTGACAAGGAACAGAATGGCAACGACCGCTTCATGGGCCAGTCTAGAGTACACTCAACGCCAAGGATCATGGCCTTACGTTGTCTGTAGGTGGATTTAATTCCATGGATAGCCAAAGGCGGCTTTGAAGGAGACATTGACGTCAAGGACGAACAAGGCCAAGACGCTGGCAAGGTTTCTGCCGTCGCCAAGTTCACCAAGCCTGTTGTCGGCCCTGCTGGACCGATGAAAGCACCTCCTCAAATCATTCCTGGCTCTGTGGCTCCAGTCGTCGGCGCGCCGCCAGCAGCACCGGCAGAACCACCGCGAGATCCCAATGGTAAATTCAGCGACAGCGAAATTCTCGAAGTACGTCCATCGTCAGCGGAACGGAGTTTGATCGACGACTTGCGTAGGCGTTCAAAGCATTCGATCTGGATCACAACAACTACGTTGGTGCTGCTGAGATCCGACACGTCTTGATCAACATTGGTGAGTCGCCGACGGACGAAGAAGTGGACGAAATGATCCGCATGGTCGATCTCGATGGTGATGGTCAAGTCGCCTTTGATGAATTCTACAAGATGGTCACGGGTGGCAAGGAGCCGCCGGCTGGATTATATCGTCCCGTTTCAGACGATGCTGCAGCTGCAGCCGCGCCCACTACTGGCGCTGCATCGTCCATTCAGCTGCGGAATGAAAGGAAGAACGCACTGGAAGAGTTTGCGCAGGACAACAACATCAAGGCCGAGTCGGTCAAGAAAGCATTCAAGCGATTCCAAGCCACGGATAAGGACGGGTCTGGACAGATCGACTACACTGAGTTTTGTGAAATCATGCTCGTTGATCCGTCGCCGCAGTGCGAGAAGCTCTTTCAACTCTTTGACAATGACAAAGTGGGTCGCATTGATGTGCGCGAGGTACGCTATCGAGGTGATGTGCTCCGTCTTGAAATCTTTGCGACTTAGTTTTTGATTGCGCTGTCCAACTTCTGCGGCGCCGAGAAGGAAGAGAAGCTCAAGTTTGCCTTTATGGTCTTTGATGACGATGGCAATGGCGTGCTCTCCAAGATGGAGTTGATGAAGATCCTCAAGGCCAACCACATGGCGTCGAACGAGTCGGAAGTGGCGCGGAAGGCCGACACGATCATGTCCCAAGGCGATAAAGACGGCGACGGTGTCATCTCCTTCGATGAGTTCGCCATCGTGAGCAAGAAGTTCCCGAATATCCTCTTCCCGGCGTACACGCTCACGCAGCAGGCCGACAAGTAGATGATGGATGGCGGCGGCTTTTGAATGTCAATTCTCACGTATACGAAATTGCTCACCAGATATATCTATAGAATGTCAAACCAAAATCTGAATTTCCCACCAAAATATTGAATTTTCGTCAGTAATTCCAAATAATTGAATTATTTAGGGTGCGTCTGGCAAAAATTCAAAATCAATATGCCATTTTCAGCTAAATTGGGATCAACGATTTATGGCATATTCAAAATGGAGGTAAAACCTCTATTTCGTAAAATGGCATTTTGGGAGCCTCCAGTGAGTATATCCCAACCAAAAATATTGGATTTGGTGCAAAGCTCTTTGAGATAAACAAGTTCATATTTTGACCTAAATTATTGAATTTGACCTCAAAATGGCATTTTGGGCCAATTTATTGTAATATTTTCGGTTGCCAGACGGGCCCTTAATCATTTGAATTCATTTTTGTTTATTTTTTGTCATTTTGGAGTTTTTATTTTCGTTGGACTTGCATGTTGCTTCAAGGCAGCAAGAACCGATGGACGCATCTTGCGCGCGGCTTTCGGAGCTCGATTGCGGCAGATATCGACGCTTGCTGTACGACAAGGACGCTTATTCGGAGGTTTAGCCAAGCGCCGCAAGATGACGAGAGTAATCATATCCGATTGAGCAAATTGATGTCGATGAAAGGTAAGCATCCGTCCGTACTTTCCACCGATCTGATGTCTCGAAAGGAATTTGCTCGCGCCGTGAAGCTGACAATTACATTCAGAATGGCGGTGTTCGAGTCAATGGTCGACTAGTATGCATCAAGAAGATTGTTTTTTGTTAAAGGCTGGTGTAGGTGACAGAGTTGGGCACAAAGGTTGATCCGTCGGCACGCATTGAGCTGAGCCGAGATGCAAAGGAGCACTTGACTTCGAAGATCACAGTTTTGCTCAATAAACCACTCAACTGGGTGTCTTCGCAACCGGAGGATGGCCATGAACCAGCGATCAAACTGCTTGTGCCTGGCAACGCATGCAAAGAACTGAACGTGCATATTCCAAAAGGACTCGACCCCAAAGTTACTCGCTTCGGACCTCTAGTGCTACCCAAGATGGCAGTTTGCGGTCGTCTCGATGTTAATTCGACAGGACTGCTCATTTTCACACAGGATGGTACGCTAGCCAAGCACATTTTGGACCCAAATGGCAACATTGAGAAGGAATACTTGGTACGGGTCAACTTAGTACTGGATGAGTCGACTCGAGCGACGCAATCCATGATCCAACGACTTCGAGACGGCATTTATATCGACAAAGTGCTCTTCAGTGCCAAGAGCGTCGACGTGATCAACGAAAACCAAATGCGGATTGTCTTGACCGAAGGCAAACATCGCCAGATCCGTCGTATGTGCGAACAAGTTGGATTGAAAGTCGTGGCACTCAAACGCGTCCGAATTGGGAACATCAAGCTGCGGAATCTGCCCGTTGGTCAGTGGCGGTATCTCCAACCCTTTGACAAGTTGATGTGAGAAATACTATTCAGTGTCAAAGTATCGGTCTTCTGCGTCTTGTTGCTCCATCTTGGAGTTGTCCAGGAGTGTATTGCCATCTATGTCCGCGTAATCCACAAACTCAAAGTCCAGTCCTTGGAGGAATCGTTGGCTCATCACGTCAATCAAATGTGCGCGTCGTTCATCCAGTGTAAACTCTTCCGAGGACGAATCTGACATGGAATCATCTTCCTTCTCTTCTTCATCTTCATCCTCCTCGTCAATCTCTTCTTCAAACTCATCGTCGTACGCTTTTTCTACGGGTGGTGCTTTTCGCTTTGGTCTGAATGAACTATCCATGCGATCAATACAAGGTCATTCAGATGGAAGATACCTTCCCCATGAGCTTTCCTCTTGTGCTTTACGTTCTTCAGCGTCCTTCTTTTGAATGGATGCAATGAGGAACGAGGATAGTTTCTACAAATGTCATCGTTATTTCTAGACGCATCTCAATCCCAGATACCGATTGTTCAGCTGTAGGCCGCGTCACTGGCTTCTCAGGTAGGTAATTGCCCAAGTGCAAATGAAACAATCCAGGATTTCTTAGCTCCATGCTTTCGTCTGAAAAGTAGTTGGACGAGTAGAGTAGTTCTTGCAACTTTTGGTATCGTCGATTCTTGGTTCTACTGGATGGTGCATTTTGCATGCGCCACGCTCGCTGAAATGGCCGTTCATCGGAATTTCCCATCTCAGTATCATTACTAGCACCAAGACTTCTCATATAGGCGTCCAGGGGATCCTCTTCATCCTCATTCAAGCTCATTTGCCGCGTGACCTCTTCCACCTGCTCCATGCTTTTCAATTTGTTCTCATCGCTCTTTCTATTTTATCCGGGAATTCCGTATAACACAAATTCCGGATAAAATTTGTTGTATCCGGGTTATCGAAGTATAGAGCATCCGGATAATTTGAAATGCAATTTTGGTGGGAAACTTCAGAGCGCAAAAAGCATGTGCAGAAAGGACGAAGTCGCGGGAAGCGTCTTGAATGAAGATGTGAGGAAGGCATTGACGTCCTTCGCCATGCAATTGAGATGTCCCATTTGCCTTGAAGCCGTGACAGATCCATACTCGCTTCCTTGCAACCACTGCTTTTGTGAGCCTTGTATTCACACTGCGTTGGCGTACGCGCCAAAATGTCCTGTTTGCAAAGCGGCAGCCAAGAAGAGACATTTGCGACTTGATGAATCCGTCCAGCGTATCCAGAGTGCACTTCATGCTTTATTGGGTAGTCCCAAGGAAGAGAGTATTTTGAAAGCTGTCGCCACAAAGAGTCAGATCCCCGTGAAGGGCAAGCCACCTACTGGAAAGTCCAAGACACCACCAAGACATTCACAACAGACAACGACGCCACAACGAACTTCACAAACTCGCCCACGAGAAGTAGAAGAGCGACCAAACAGACGACCATCACAGAAAGAAAACGCAACGAGGGAATCTCCAGCCAAGAAGGTTTTGCAAGAAGTGGTTTGCTCATACTCGGAATCGATTGTACCTTGCACACAAGAGAGCAACTCGGTCGTAGATTTGACAAATTCACTTCCAGTCGTCGGTGTGCAAACCCCAGCACCTCCTGCTCTGCCGTCCTTCAAAATTGGAGACGTCGTACAAGTCATGGCAAGAACGTGGCCAGGAATTAACAAGTTGGGCGGGACAGCATGGATTACAGCGTGCAATGAAGGTACTTTTGGATGCTTGAAAACGCAATTTCCATGTTGTGAACGTAGATGGCACATTCAACGTCAAATATGTTTTGGGTGGGCGGGAAAACAATGTCCAAGGAACCTACATTTCCATTTTCACAGAACCTAACCAGGCGACACCAGTTCGAAGTGCATCTCGAAAGCGAAGTCTTTCGTCTCCATTTTCTCCTTCACCAGAGGAGGAAGAAGAATATCAATCGTCTCCTCCACGTCGTGTGTCCAAGAAACAAAAACCCAAGGAACCCATCGTCATTTTGTGCTCTGGACTCTCACATGAAGAAAAGAACGAAGTTGAGCGCTGTGCACTTGACGTTTTAGAAGCGACGATCGTGCAAGACTGGACGCCTGACGTGACGCACATTATAGTCCAGTGCCAGCATTTATCAGCATCCAAACTAAAACTACTCATGCCATCAAGCCCATCTGTCCAAACCAACAACAGTAAAATCAAGCGCTGGGTCAAAATTCGATCGCTCAAGTTTCTCAAAGCTCTCGTGAGCGGCCGATGGATCGTCAGTCCAGGATGGATCAAAGGTCATTCTCCACGTCGGCGATGTTTACTTAATCTCGCGGATAGATTGCTTACAGCTCTCGAAACACGTGAGCGAAGAATCATATGAAGTCCAAGGCCTGCTCAAAGCGCATCAAGTTGTCGATGTTGCAAAGAAAGCCCGATTACTTCGCGAAAACAACATCCTCATCAAGCAGGTACACGACTACTCAGTCCAGAAGAACGACTAATCGCAATGCAGCCATGTGAAGAGCTCAATTCCATCGGGACAGCACTCTTTGCCAATCACATTTGCTATGTGCATGGACGTTTTGCATCGCCATTGCCTCCCAAGCACGAAATCTGCACATTGATTCGGCTAGGCCAAGGAAACGTTTCCACGTCATGGGATGATATCCTCAGCATGACGCGAAGCTTATCGAAAGCGACTCTTCCGATCGTCATCGTGATGGAAAACGCAGCCGACATTGCCAACTTTGTCTTGCCAAATGTACCGAGTGGCTCGCGTCTCTTCTACGTCGGGTATGAATGGGTTCTCGACTGCATCAGCGAATGTACCATAAAGCCTCTGGAGCATTTTGTCAAGGCGTAGCCAAGTTCGACTTCGTAAGATATGCTCCATGTCAATCAAACGTCGTCATCATTGTCATGTTTCCATGCAAGTGCGACCTCGAACCTAATGGCAGCATTGTATTGGACAGTCCTTCCGACCCACGCAGAAGCGGAGGAATGGACACATGGGAAAGCGTCGCGCGCGCTTTACAGAGCCCCACGTCGGGATTGACAGAGGATAATCAAATGCGCATGGAAGCATATCTCAAGCTCAATGAGCTCGTGGAGGAGCCCGACACATCTGCTCGAGTCGACGCCATGACGCAAGTCTTACCACAACTCCTTCGCGCGTTTCTCGTCGACTTGAACGGCAATCCTGACGCGACGGCCATCCCGCTCTGTCTCCGCGCTCTGTCGTATTTCATGTACCACGAGTACATGGCTCGTATGTTTCCCGTCGAGATGGTGCAGCGCCTCATCGACAGCATGATCCACGTCATCCACAACACGACCGATCAGGTATGCTCTTCCTCGCGCTTCCTTGATGAGATTGTTTGACGATGCCATAGTAGACCATCTATCTCTTGTGTCTCTGGAGTCTCTCCAAGCAAAACTTTGACGAAGCGGCGAACCATCTCGTGCCGCGCGTCGTTGAAGTGTTTTGCCAAGCCTGTGTGAATGAATTCCAGTCTCGGAAGAGTACGTCCGCCGCACGCGAACCTCTCATGGGACTCATCTGGTCGATCTAGTTCAACTCCATGCGCTCTTTGGACTTCACATGACGCTCGTCAAACATCCCGACGCCATGCTCTCTCGTGAAATGCTCAAACGATGGTGCCACGTCGTCTCCAAGTGTCTAAGCAGCAGCGACAAGCAAACACGAGACGCTGCGCGCAAGATTTTCCAAGAGATGTGTCATTTCCCAGTGGGGGAGAACGATATCGTCGCCACTTGCGTCGAGATGGACGTCTTGCACGTCATGGAGCGCCATCTTCAATGCAACCGCCACGTTGAAGCGATTCATCTCTGGGGATTCGTCATCGTTCTCTTGCGGCAAAAGCTCCAAGCCAAGGACGATCTGCTCAACTTTGTTCTCCAAGTCCCCGAGGCCACGCTCTGCCATGCCGACAGCCGCGTCCGTCTGTTGAGTCTGCAGCACTGGCGCTCTGTCGTCGATATCTTTCGCATCCACCAGACGACGACCGCGGCATCAAACGACGCGTGGACCGACCCAACCAAGCTGTGGCTCTTCCGTAAACCCTTCCTGGACGTCGTGACGACGCCATTGTTGGTCTGCTTGGCCAGCGAGACGTTCGCCACGGTCCTGTCGACGGGCATTGAGACTTGGCACCATGTGATTGCCGTTGCCGTCTTGGATTTCAATCGTTTCTGTCGATCCAGTCCGCTCACGATGGACTTTTGCAAGGCGGTGATGCGGCAGTGGAAGAACTGGTGGGATGACATTGTGAGCCAGCTGGCGTTGACGCTTCTCCACAGAGACACGCAGGACGTCGCGGCGATCCATCCCACGCTCCTCGATCGAACGTTTCGTCTCCTCGGTCGAATCTGGAGCGTTGATGCCGACGAGACGGAAACGTGCGAGAGCAGCAGCTTCACCGTCGCTGCCTTGGCGTCTCGGTCGTCCGATACGTTGAGCATCTCCAACACACCACGAGCTCCCGCGATGTCGCGCACGGAAGTTGCCGAGTGCTTGGAAGTGAAAGCGTCTGTCGCTATGTTGGTTCTCTTCCAGAACGCGCTCCATTTTGTGTTTGCACTCCTCCACGACGACGCGATGCTTCCAGAGAGCGATGCCTTGGCAGGCACAGTATGGCATGGCCTGTGTTTCCGCATCCAAGTGGCACTCCAGACGATTCCGTCAGACCTTGTGGATGTCCGCAAAGCGCATCGTCGACTCATGACGAAATGTTTTGCCTTTGTCTTTGGCTGCCAGCAGTACCAAACCAAGACGGCATCCCTCAACCCAGACGCCTCCTTGACCGATTTGCCGCTTCCACGCCGCCTTGGCCTCATGGAACTCATGGCCGAGAAGCTCGACAAGACCATTCTCATGGAAGCCATGGAGCAGTCAACGTCTCAACTTCAGCCCGCTCTTATTCAAAAGGCCCAAGACCACGAGCGCGACGTTGCTCCTGACGAGCTGGAATGGCTTCAAGGCGTTGTCTTTACCTCGACGAGTCGTAGCTCCATGTTTGGTCTGGCCATCTATTGCGTCTTCCTCGAGTTTGCGATTGCATCCTCTGGCAGCGAGGACGTTTCCAAGCGCATGGCGTCCATCCAGCACGTGTTTCAATGCCTCTCTCAATTTGAATTGCCCGCGACGACCAAGCAAGACATGCTCCAAGTGTCGCTAACCTTTAAAGCCATGCAAGAGTCCTCGAAGCAATCGTCCTCGCCGCCGCCGCCGTCGGAATCCTTCTTGCGAGTATTTCGAGACGCATGGAATTCCCTGGCGGGGAAACAAGAACCAGCGGCAGACTCGTCGGATGGAAGTTTGGTCTCGCCATGCATGATGGACAAGCAGTCCCTGCGTCGCACATCGACAGAGAACACGGCGACAAATGCGATCCGACCAGAGTTGGTCGCCTGCAAGGAACCATTTTCGTTGATCCAGCACCATTTCCCCCAGTCGTTCCGTCGTCTCCTCGGCTTTTTCAACATTAAAACCATCGGCGATCTGTGTGCCAAGCACGTCGACGAGGTGTCCGCCATGCCACTCAACGATCCGATCAACACCGTGCACAAAGCGCTCGATGAATATGTCGGTCGGCGCAAACGACTCAACACAATCGCGAACAAGAGTCCCATGAAGAGAAAGCATCCTTTCTCCCCGCAGCGCCCGCATCCATCGCCGTTTTCATCGCCGATGCACACAACGACGCCAAGTCCAAATCCCCGCAAGATGAAAAGCGCCGTGAGGAATTTGTCCAAGGAGGTCTGGAACGAAGGCGAGAGTTCTCCGAGGGTGGCCGACACTGTCAAATTCAACCTGGAGAGGTCAGACGGCACAGTGCGCATCATTCGACCGGGAGAAGACTCGCAGTCCGTGGAAGACCCGCCGAGTAAACAAGAGGCAGACGATGGTGCCAAGATGATTGGCCTGGCTTCCAAGCTTGTGTCGCATCTGGAGCGCTGCGAGGTCTACGTCGACAGATTGAACAATGAAAAGTCGAGCAAACTCCCGACGGACTGCTGGAATATCGACCATCGGTCCAAAGTCGGCCAGGAATTGCTCAAGGCGAACGGCATCATGACGAAATTGGCCGCGAATATTGCCAAGTTCATGGAGCCGACGTCGTCGATAGAGACCAATTCGAGTAAATCGAGCTTTGCTAATAGCACCTTGTAACTTAATTCGATCACGAGTCACACTTGAGTCTTTATTGAAGCTTTTCCCACTCGTCGGCGCCGTACATGGCTCCAGCAGTCACACCTGCCGCTGCCACCGAGTTGAACAAAGCGCGGCCTTTGCCACCTAGCCAAACATATGAGTCACTGTGTTGAAAGAAACGTATCGTACTTCGCAAGAGCGTTGGGAGACCCACAATGAGAGCAGCACCACCGACAACGACAGCAGGGTACGCCTTGCGGAATGTGTTGAACTTGACAAGATCTACAGCCACATATTTTAAAATGGTGAACGTTTCTACCATGACGTACTTTCTTGTGCAACAGCAAAGGCATCCTTCACAGGTCCCAAGTTCTTCTCGATCGACGTTTCCGCTTCTTTGACAGAGCTCTAGAGAAAGGCGCGTCGTTCATTTCTCTCTTCCTTCAGAAAAAATACCTCGACAGAGACCAACGTGTCATTGACAGTCAATCGCACATCGGCGATCGATTTACGCAATGGCGTGCCAGTCTTGGAGTTGGCATCACGGATCACTTGAATTGCTTTCGTGACTGGCTTCTTCACGGTCGTCCAGATCATGCCAGCAGCTTTGGTAATGTTGTGTCGCGCTGCGGCGGTCACATTGTTCGCGTTCTCCACTTGATCACCGACGAGAGACGTAAGAGAGCTCAAAGGGTTCGAAGAGACGGCCTTTCCTTCCACGGGAGTCACGGCCTTTTCTTCCACGGGAGTCACGGCCGGCGTGCTTTCGTTGATATCGTTCACAGACATTGCGGGCTTAGGCCACCGAGGCTTCCAATTTCCAAGTCAACGTCAACTCAACATCTCCAGACACATATCCGGATAAACCTCCCATTATCCGAATGTTGAACGCTCAAGAAATTATCCGGATGATCCGGATGAATAGACAAAAGTCCATAGATGGAGGAAATGCCCCTTCCCAGTGTCGGCAGATCGTGAAATGGCGAGGCTATTCCCGTCAAGCGGTCGTAGATTATAGCTCGTCTCTGTGTTGATCGTGCGTGGAATTCATCGTCGTGAGTGTGGTGTTGAGAGAACATTCGATACCGTCGGAAGTTGAACGAACGCGACTGGTATGCAACCAGCAGGTATGCAAATGCTTGTCGGACGAGATTCACGATATCAATCGCAGACCTTATGGCTTTCCCAGCCCAGTAGACGATCGTGACGACGGAGAATGTTAATCGACTGAAGTTGGGCGACGACTCGACATCCAACTCGATTCATAGCGTGCAACGAATTGACATTCACAACATTTGCAACAGCCTTGACTGTATTCATCCTGCACAGCAACAATAACGACGTAGAAAATGTGTGCCTAATATTGCATACACTGTGCATCTTCGTTGATGCATGCACCACGAATGCATTCGCTCCATTTGAATTACGAATACTGTACATGCTAGAGCCTCACATCATC
Source organism: Aphanomyces cochlioides (assembly GCA_019828595.1). Classification (NCBI taxonomy): domain Eukaryota; phylum Oomycota; class Saprolegniomycetes; order Saprolegniales; family Verrucalvaceae; genus Aphanomyces; species Aphanomyces cochlioides. The sequence goes on from JAHQRK010000004.1 coordinate 996,395, forward strand.
TTTGACGCTCGCAGGATCCTTCTAATCGGACGAGTGAATTCAATACTCAGGCCAAGACATATACATTACATGTTGCTCGGCCACTGCTGCTTTGATCTTCGGTTACGCTCTACATCGTCACGCCAACCATGCAAGCATACTCTGGAGCTTTGGTCTCGATTTCCAACTTCACAGAACTGTCAAGAAATACGAAGTTGTCCGGATAAGTTTGGCGCGCTTTTCAGTTCGAAATTTGACAAGAAGAGGCGATGAAGAAAACAGTGATGCGATGCTGCCTGGCGGTGACCACGTGTGCGGTACTTGCCCTCGAACTAGCGATCATGTTGCCTACGAACCACGTTGTACGTGTGCTACGAACCGCGTTGGATGTATGCTGTGTTTCTCGCTTGATCTGCAACAATTCGAGGGCAAGTACCGCACACGTGGGCACAGTCAGGCAGCATCGGATCATTGTCTTCTTCATCGCTTCTTCTTCGCAAATTTCGAACTGAAAAGCACGCCAAACTTATCCAGTCAAATGCACATCCTGTCTTCTCTTGGCTGTCAAGTGAAGATGGATATCGACAGTGGCGAGACCAAAGCTCCAGAGTACTGTATGCTAGCATGGTTGGCGTGACGATCTAGAGCGTAACCAACGATCAAAGCAGCAGTGGTCGAGCAACATGTAATGTACCCTGGTATATGTCTTGGTCTGAGTATTGAATTTATTCGTTCGATTAGGAGAATCCTGTGTATGCAAGAGTCAAAGAGGATTCAAAGCTCTAGTTTGCATTCGTCATGCTAATCGATTCCGAAGAATGAGCTGCCTCGGAGCCTCAACTGGACGCTTCCAGTCGAATACGATGACTGACAGTATCAAACATTCTCCCACTCGATACTCTTGACGCCAACTTAGCTTCCATGCATGAGATTCTGGGTGGTCATGACGAAGTCCAACAAGAAAGTCCTCAAGGTGTCACAAGGTAACGAGCACAAGAGCAAGTGTCTTAAGGTCGCCATACAAGCCAAGGCGGGCTACAAGTGCCGGAGGTTACAGGACATGAATGCTTCCTCTTGCTGCTTTGTACTCACTTCGTTGACTGGAGTTGCTCATGAATGCTTGCCTTTCCCGATCGCAATGATGCCTCTTTATTCTAGCTCTAACAAATTGCGTTGGCTGGACCTTTTCAGTTCACCACCAGGATCCATGCCAAGTCAAATGCCCATACGATAGTACTCCCAAATCCAATCCTCATTGAGAACTGTGGATGCTGGAAAACCACTAAGTCAGCAAGGCTATTGCCAAATCACTTCCATGAGCAAAAGAGATCGCGGGTGTTTGGTCTTTGGTACCGACAAGTCCACTTGTGAAAATGAGATAAATGCATTGACTAGTGTGTTGATATATTTCACTTCGGCGAGTCTTTGTCCAAGACCTACGTGTATCATTTGCGATGGAATCAAGGCTCGACATGGCCTACTTCTGGCGCCGATATGAACTTGTTCAATCTTCCCACTTAAAATTTCAACGTTGCGAATCAAGAAATGCGATTCTCCTCCAACGTGACACCTGTCCTCCAAGATAGCCCTGGGCAAGCTGCAGCAAATACGATCAACTCGACACTTGCTTCTTACGAAATGCTGACCACACAGACTGATATGGCAGCTTCTAATCGACGCTTGGCGCATTCAATGCGACGCATCTTTCCGTGAAGATCTCCATCACTGTGATGGACGACATGGAGCAATCTTCAATCATACGGATATATCCGGATTGAATCCGGATAAACTTTTGTTATTCGGATAAGGCAGAGACCTTCGTCCGGTTGTTTTATCCGGATATTCATGATGCACTTGACAAGATCGGCATGGAGCCATCCCGAACGACGTACGGAACAACCGCGCAAGAAGATAATGAAGAAGAACGAGACGGAAGATATGTGCCATCTTCCATCTATGGTGGATACAACCCAAACTGGTACAATCATCGCTACGTGTTCTACCGACGACGGAGGAGAGAGCAATGTATGGACAGGCTCGTTGTGCAGGCGAATGCATTGACACTCAAGCAAATCGCATTCCACGTCGCGAACATTCTTTTTGCGCTTATTGCTTGCTGCATTATGTGGTCGACAGTTGCGGTATGCATTGTACTCAGTCCAGTATTGCTCTCCATGCAGAGTCTGACCCATTGGCTCTGTCAAATCATTCGACGTGTTGCTCAACTTGACATTCATCTGTACAATTCAATCACTCCGCAAGGCGAGCACATATTTGTCTCTCTCACAGACGCACATGAGTTGCTGGCGACAGTCTTGTACTTTGCCTGCATCAAGCCGCTGGTTGCCTTGGCCTCGAGTGTTGTCGCCGTCGCCCTGATCATTGTATCCTTTGGCTTGATGCTCCTATCGATCTTTCCACAAGCTTTGGTCGATCCTCACCACCGAACGGCGATGCCACCAGCGCCGACGCCGCTGAACTTCCTCCTGGGCTCGTTTTTCTTGTACGTCTCTGTCTTTATGATCCACTGGACAGCTCGGCGCGCCTCGTTTGCCACGAGATACTTGTGCTGCGACGGCTTGGAAATCTACCGATACGTGTATGGCATCCCGATCCCCATGTCGAATCAACTGTCGTCCCGCAGCATGGGCTTTGGCACTGGTGTGATCGTGTAGCGCGCATCCTCTTGTCCAGTGTCAATAAATCAAATCTTTATTACTGTCGAGACGTGCTCAAGCTAAAGTCACGCAAGAGCATGTTGTTGCTGGGACGTACAGCTTCGACGCGGTCAGTGTCATCGTCATCGTCAAAGTCACACATAGGAATCTCACTGTCGGCGCGGAGATCTCGCGTCTTGGTTGGATGTCTGATTGCATTGATGGCCGCTTTGAGATGTCGTAGCCAAGTGTTCATGTCATATTCAGTCGCAGCGGAGAGAATAATGCGGCGCTTGGGGGTCTGCAGAGCAAAGCGCCATATTGTCGCCTGTCTTCCATTCGGCACCGAGTCCTTTGGCATCACTTCAATGCATTTGTCCGTGCAGCCCGTGAGATCGATCTCGCCGAGTAATTTCTCGCCATTTTGACTGTAGTATTTGAGCGATTGCGCCGAGAGGACAAAGTGGCCGAGGGTCCATCGCTCGATCCATGCAATGTTGCCCCGTCTGCGGCGATAGAGTATTCCCGACGTCAACACGCCTCGTTCATGGCGATTTGTGTCGAACGAGAGCGTCGGTCGAGCGGACTCTTCCAGCATCGGTACTGAATTTGTCATCGTATACGAGCTCAATTCATACATGCTTCGTGTCGAATCGTCGATACTTCGGCCGCTCGTGACGCTCTTGGACTTGACCAACGGCGTTGTATAGCGCTCTTCATATCCATAGAATGAGGACGAACCGCTGCTCATAGATCGCATAAATACACTTGATTGTCGCTCGTACAGCCCCATGGCGGACTCTAGCTGCATGACTCGTGCGGACTGACGATCAGGCATCTCGTCATCGAGTGGAGAGGTTGTTACCATGAGAGAGGAATGCAACTCAAGTTACACACAGAAGGCGGAATATTTAAATCAAATATTAATATAATTAATTATTTTATTAGTTCTATTAATATTTAATATTTGTATTTTATTACGGTCTCGTCCAGATAAAACAGACCATTGGACCCCTCGAGGCAAAATCCCAATATTTCAATCTAATAGGCAAATATCCTAGTGGAATAGGATATCTTGGGATTTTGGGTTGGGTTGCAGTACTAAGGATTCCCAAATATCCCAAGCATCGAAAAGGACCATATTGGGAAGTGCGCGAAATCCCACATGTGTGTCATGACTTGCCGCTTTGACGAGGAACTGATGGAAGGATCGCTGAAAAGAGTGCAGATGCGCCGGCGACAATGGAAGGAGCTGAGATTGACGATACTTTTAGACGGACATGCGCCAGAAAGAATGAGATGCCTGTGGTGGCAGGAGAAGATCTGGCCTGAGATCGATGAGACGTAACGCCGGCTGCTGTGTGATGAGCTTACGAGCGATCCAACTGGAGGTGGGTAACTGAGTGTTGCAGACTGATTTGTCTCGCGATTATGCGTTTCCTTACAAGGATCGCGCCCTTAACCTCCCCTTCTGTGGCATTTCGCATGAGATCCGAACTCGTTTGTAGCGAGGAGTGCAGCCTTACTGCGTATGACAGTAAGGCTGCACTCCTCGCTACACTAAGCTTCCTATCGGGCTCTTCACCTCCTCAGGTGTCAAGATCCGTCGTCAGATGCACTGGCCGCATTGTTTCTTCCCCTCGGTTCGACCCCTCGTGGCTTTGTAGCTCAGCATCTCCAGTTCCGATCGCCGACACGTTGCTCACGCTATGAGATATCACACAGAACTGCACTTGACCTCCGCAACAGGAACGAACCATGCGACTTGGCGAAATGGTCTTGCACGTTGACACACCTTGTAATTGATATTCTACGCTTCTTCCTCTTCGTCTTCTTCTTTCTCTTGGGGCTTTTCAATTGCCACTTGGACGCGGTGCCATGCGTTGTTGAGCACGCCACGCATGTTCCAGATCGGCGCGATCGTGTCTGGCTGGACATTGTACGAAGAATCGATGGCCTTGCAGAGAATCGTCATCTCCTTCGTCGTGTCGTCAACGTCGACATCCAAAGTCCAAGGCGTCCACGCCCATGCTCGGTTGTACTTCTGTCGCGTACCCAATGGATCCAACGTCGCTTCCTTCCACGTCTTGCCGCCGTCAACAGATACATCGACGCGAATAATATTGCGTCCACCGCCGCTCCATGCATATCTACGACAAAAGCCACCATCAAAGTCGTTGAGGACGTGGGAACGCTACCCTTTGATCGTCATGACGTCGTGCTCGTCTGAGCCTTGTGGCGGCCATGTTTGTCCTGGCTTTGGCTCTGTGATGGCCGACTGGACGGGCAGCTCTTGGATGGACGGTCCTGCGAACTTGCCAAAGTCGGGCGTCGAGTAGTCGATCTCTGGGGAGAAGCCTCGGTAGTCCTTCTGCTGCCAGAAGCCTTGGTACTCTTCATTCGCGAGGATAATCCGGCCGAGAAACTTGACATTGCGCGCGCCGACAGTCCCTGGAACGATCGCACGCAGTGGAAAGCCATGATCTCGTGGAATCGGCTCCTAGACAGGCAGAAATTTGAGCAAACTTGCATTGGATGGAGGTGACGAACTCCATTCATGCTGTAGGCCAACAAGACGTCTTTGCGAGGATCCAGCGCCGTCGAAATCGGGATAGACGCGCCGTAGCATTGCCCTGTGGCGTCGCGATCTAATCCCTCGAGATGGCAGTGCTCAATCGTCGTCTCGCACGATGGACAGTCGCGATCCAGCGGCAAATTATCGCAAGTAGGACATGCTGTTGGGAATGGACGGCAGTGCTGCTCGTCCGACACGCCAATGTGTTTCAAGACATCCGAGAGCAGGACGCCCGTCCATGTCGCCGTCGATACGGCCGTCGTATCCCTAAAATTCGTTGAGGTTCACCACAGACTGCCGCTTGTACCAGCTTAGACCCTTAACTGGCTTGATGGCGGACATTTCGGCGCGGCGATTACCAGCGCATTGAATCGTCGTCACGACGGTATGCTCCTTGAATGTTTTTTTGAGCTCGTCCAGAGTAAATGTGACGACGTTGGGCTTCTCCGTGTCACCTTGACGTGCGTTAAGCATTCCTCCACGTGGAGAGGGCATAGACGTACCAGAACGGACGCCGAGGCCAGAGATCTCCAACTTGAATGTCGACGGATCAATATTCGGGACGGGTAGATGATTCCGTACGAAGAAGAGGTCGTTGGGTGTGATGAATGACTCGAGCAAGAGTTCCGATGGAGGCTCAGCGTTGAAAGGTTGGCTGGAATTGATCTTGAAGAGAGGATTTCGCTCAGGATCGTTCGCGTATGGCCCGTTGCCGTATCGCTTGATGCGCTCTTCTTCGAGAAACTTGACGTCCTTCGGGTCCAAGTTGCCAATGCGTAGTTCTTCGAGGATTTCGTGAACGTCGGTGTGATTGTGTGCGGCATAAATTTGCCAGAATGGCTCAATAGATTTCCCAGCTGCAAGCAGAAGTTTGGTTCCACCTGGATGCTTCGCGACAAACTTGGACACGTCGTACACGCCGTTCTTGTAGACGACCCAGATGCCTACTTTGGTATTCACGTGGTTTGCCACGTCTTCCAAAGTATAAGTCAGTAGATTGTCCTTCACTTCACCTGGTACAACCTTTGGCTTGGTAATTTCTTCCACAGGTGCTTCTTCCAAGCGTGTCGAGTCGGATTGATTCAGCGCCAAAGCAATCACGCCAAATCCAGCGAGTGCGGCTGCCTTTCCGAAATGGGATTCATGATGCTCCACCGCAGTCACGGCTGCTTTATGCGAATATAGCTGGCGAGATGCTAAAGAAAGCGAGCTACGTGTCTTCCATGGCGCGACGTGCGCCGTCGAGCGATGAGCGGCTTGAAGTACCGACTTGATGCGCCACATCATTGACGAAATGCAAAATGCGCAAAAATAGCACCACGAAATACCCAAAATATATCAATAATCAAATACAAATATAAATTAATTAAATATTCCATTTTATGTTTCCAGTGCTCCATACTAAAAATAAGTATATTTTTGGATTTTGAAAACATATTCTTAAACTCTCGAATATGTATAATTCATTCAATAAAAAATGATTTTTGAGGTATTTTTACTAACTCGGTTAGTAATCACAAGTTCATCAAGTCTGCCCGCTCAATCGCGGCACGGCCATCGCCATATCACTCGGGTAGTACATTCCTTCGTTGTGGAATTAATTGACCACAGTCTCGGGCCGACGCCATTCCTGCAAAACCAGCTTAAAGATTTAAAACACGGATATTTTTTAATATTCAAAAGAAATCAATTCAATTCGTGGCTGCGAGAAAGTTATCAATGCCCTCTTTACATGTGGCCTGTGCGTGGCAAAAATTGCGCAACCCCACGCCTGCGCCGTGCAATTCAAAGCGCAAGGACGTCTTCCTTGCCCCGACTATTCACTCCATGTGGAATCAGAGTATGCATCAATTGGAAAGGTCATCAAGAATTGAATCTCGTCGAGTCCCCAGCCTTTTTGCAAGGCAGGAATTTCCGGATAAATGAAGGTTTAACCGGAATTTGAAGCTGTGTCATCGTCATGACGACACTGCCAGCGGGATGGGTCCGGCAAGACGACGTTGCACAAGCTGCAGGAAATCCAAGTCATCGATCTGCGCTTCAACGACCTCACGACACTGCCTGCGTCGTTGAGCGAGCGTCCCAAGCTGACGACTTTGGCATGCGAAGGCAACAACGGCTTGGCTCGAATCCCAGAACCCCTCAGGGACAACTCCAGACTCGTCCTGTCGATCTTGCAGCGACGACGAGGTAATGAGGGATGGCCAATCCGACATGAATTCAGAAATGTGAATGTTGTATGCAATGAAAGCCCCCAGAGCGACTCAAGATGCTCCATGCATTTCGCATGCGTTTGAAAACATGAAATGATGCATTAGCTAGTTTAAATAGATGTTGATCCTACACTTACATGTTCAACACGTTTAGTGTCTGCGGCGCTTGGCGCTCGCGTCGACTACAGGAACGATTGGAGGACGAGAGTTCTCCGGCGCTCCTCATAGCTACGGGGATAATGGGAGGAGAGCAAGTGTTCTCCTTCGCGCTCTTGATGACAATGGGGATAATGGGAGGAGAGCAAGTGTTCTCCTTCGCGCTCTTGATGACGATGGGGATAATGGAAGGAGCGCAATCGTTCTCCATGGCGGTCGCGTCGGCCGAGGTCACAACTGGAGAGCATGTTGTAGTCGCTTGGCTCACGCTAGCTGGTGACGCACCACGCGGCTGTCCTTGGGAGGTCTTCCACAATTGTCGCTGGAGACGTACTATATAATTGTAATGCTTGGCTTCGGCTACCATCTCCTTGCGAAAAACGCGCTTCTCATGCTCGATCCATTGGAGGACCTCCATCTCACTGTAAGATCGAGCATTCACGTCAGTTGTGTTCTTGCGTCGTCGCTTGGCGCGGCTCACGTCGGCCTCGTCGTCCATCGCACGACGCTTCACGGTTGGAAACGAGAACCGGACGCGTCGACAGATCCGTCGTTTCTTGGTCGCGTGGGGATCACCAGCCTCGTGTTGAAGCCGCTTTGCGGCTCTCGCTACTGTCTTGTGGACGTGGGTCACAGGTGGCTGCACGTCTTGTTGCGATCGTGTCTGTTCTTGATGCAAGTGGTCGGCAACGCCAGCGCAGTAGCCGAAGTCGACATGGCTTTGCTTCAGCTGATCAAGCACTCTTGCAAAGTTGGTCCTCGCTTGGCAGCAAAAATGGGGATCGTCCAAACTGCAGTCCTCCTGGGTTGCAGGATTTTCTTGGCAATTCTTCGTCGCTTCCTCCTTTGCCTTGGTCGCTTCTTTCTTTGCCTTGAGGGCTTCTTCTTTTGCCTTGAGGGCTTCTTCCTTAGCCTTGACGGCTTCTTCCTTAGCCTTGACGGCTTCTTCCTTGGCTTGGAGTATCGCAAGAATTTGCTCGGTCAACGCGTAAATTGCGGCCTTGCTGTCGTCGACTTGAGTCTTCTTCATGTTGTTGGGATGGCCTATGCAGATGTCATCGGTGTTCTCTCGCAAGGATATTACCCATCGGGTCCACGCGCGTCGCATAGTGTCTTGTTGGTGTTTGGATGGGATTCTTCGTTTCCTCCGTGTTGGCATTGTCGCTGCATTCGATCTTTGCTTCGATCGACGCGGTGTCCTCTTCTTCCACGCTGATGTCGGTGGCTTCTTCGCTAAAATTTGTCTTCGTTGACGCCGTCTCGGCATCGGGGTCTTCTTCGACGTTGTCTTGCGTCCAGCGAGGTTCGAAGGACGTCTGTTGGGTTGATTCGTTTTGGATCTTGGGTGTCGTCATTTCGAGGACGAGTGCCACAAACGTGAGCACCGCCAAGCAGCATCGCATCACAGTCTTCTGCATCGTGTTCTTCTTCCCGCAAATTCGGATTTTGAAAGGGAATTTTGACAGTTTCGTGTGGAGCGTAGGAAGCAAGGCATGTCAAGACTCGACATGCTTCCTACAATGCAGAGCAGGAAACCGTCAAAATTCCCATTTCAGAATTCGAACTTGAGTTCATGGCAAATGATATGTGAATCTTGAACGCTGAGAACTTGGAACGAGTCTGGTGGAGGTCCGACGAGACGATACTCGAGACAACGCGGCTTGGGCTTGCTCCCGCCATAATCGAGTCACGCCACTCAAATCCAAAGTGTCTCTGCAAAATATATTCTCAAGAAATATATTTCAATCTTTTTGGAAAATATATTTATTGTTACATACACTCTAAATTGTGAACCACAAAAACACACACAAAACACACATTCAAAACACACATTCAAAACTTTACTTGAATGAATGTACTTCCACATTACACTTGAACTCACTATGCCTAAATAGTATTCGAGAATATTTCAATTTTTAGTCAAAAATACAAATTTCAGTGAAAAAGACAATATTTCCATGACACCTGAATAGATTTATTTCCATGACAACTGACAGTGATTTCTCAGTGCTAATGAAAGCGAGCTACGTGTCTTCCTTGGCGCGACGTGCGCCGTCGAGCGATGTGCGGCTTGAAGCACGGATTTCATGCGCCACATCAATGACGAAATGCGCAAAAATAGCACCACGAAATACCCAAAATATATCAATAATCAAATACAAATATAAATTAATTAAATATTCCATTTTATGTTTCCAGTGCTCCATACTAAAAATAAGTATATTTTTGGATTTTGAAAACATATTCTTAAACTCTCGAATATGTATAATTCATTCAATAAAAAATGATTTTTGAGGTATTTTTACTAACTCGGTTAGTAATCACAAGTTCATCAAGTCTGCCCGCTCAATCGCGGCACGGCCATCGCCATATCACTCGGGTAGTACATTCCTTCGTTGTGGAATTAATTGACCACAGTCTCGGGCCGACGCCATTCCTGCAAAACCAGCTTAAAGATTTAAAACACGGATATTTTTTAATATTCAAAAGAAATCAATTCAATTCGTGGCTGCGAGAAAGTTATCAATGCCCTCTTTACATGTGGCCTGTGCGTGGCAAAAATTGCGCAACCCCACGCCTGCGCCGTGCAATTCAAAGCGCAAGGACGTCTTCCTTGCCCCGACTATTCACTCCATGTGGAATCAGAGTATGCATCAATTGGAAAGGTCATCAAGAATTGAATCTCGTCGAGTCCCCAGCCTTTTTGCAAGGCAGGAATTTCCGGATAAATGAAGGTTTAACCGGAATTTGAAGCTGTGTCATCGTCATGACGACACTGCCAGCGGGATGGGTCCGGCAAGACGACGTTGCACAAGCTGCAGGAAATCCAAGTCATCGATCTGCGCTTCAACGACCTCACGACACTGCCTGCGTCGTTGAGCGAGCGTCCCAAGCTGACGACTTTGGCATGCGAAGGCAACAACGGCTTGGCTCGAATCCCAGAACCCCTCAGGGACAACTCCAGACTCGTCCTGTCGATCTTGCAGCGACGACGAGGTAATGAGGGATGGCCAATCCGACATGAATTCAGAAATGTGAATGTTGTATGCAATGAAAGCCCCCAGAGCGACTCAAGATGCTCCATGCATTTCGCATGCGTTTGAAAACATGAAATGATGCATTAGCTAGTTTAAATAGATGTTGATCCTACACTTACATGTTCAACACGTTTAGTGTCTGCGGCGCTTGGCGCTCGCGTCGACTACAGGAACGATTGGAGGACGAGAGTTCTCCTTGGCGCTCCTCATAGCTACGGGGATAATGGGAGGAGAGCAAGTGTTCTCCTTCGCGCTCTTGATGACAATGGGGATAATGGGAGGAGAGCAAGTGTTCTCCTTCGCGCTCTTGATGACGATGGGGATAATGGAAGGAGCGCAATCGTTCTCCATGGCGGTCGCGTCGGCCGAGGTCACAACTGGAGAGCATGTTGTAGTCGCTTGGCTCACGCTAGCTGGTGACGCACCACGCGGCTGTCCTTGGGAGGTCTTCCACAATTGTCGCTGGAGACGTACTATATAATTGTAATGCTTGGCTTCGGCTACCATCTCCTTGCGAAAAACGCGCTTCTCATGCTCGATCCATTGGAGGACCTCCATCTCACTGTAAGATCGAGCATTCACGTCAGTTGTGTTCTTGCGTCGTCGCTTGGCGCGGCTCACGTCGGCCTCGTCGTCCATCGCACGACGCTTCACGGTTGGAAACGAGAACCGGACGCGTCGACAGATCCGTCGTTTCTTGGTCGCGTGGGGATCACCAGCCTCGTGTTGAAGCCGCTTTGCGGCTCTCGCTACTGTCTTGTGGACGTGGGTCACAGGTGGCTGCACGTCTTGTTGCGATCGTGTCTGTTCTTGATGCAAGTGGTCGGCAACGCCAGCGCAGTAGCCGAAGTCGACATGGCTTTGCTTCAGCTGATCAAGCACTCTTGCAAAGTTGGTCCTCGCTTGGCAGCAAAAATGGGGATCGTCCAAACTGCAGTCCTCCTGGGTTGCAGGATTTTCTTGGCAATTCTTCGTCGCTTCCTCCTTTGCCTTGGTCGCTTCTTTCTTTGCCTTGAGGGCTTCTTCTTTTGCCTTGAGGGCTTCTTCCTTAGCCTTGACGGCTTCTTCCTTAGCCTTGACGGCTTCTTCCTTGGCTTGGAGTATCGCAAGAATTTGCTCGGTCAACGCGTAAATTGCGGCCTTGCTGTCGTCGACTTGAGTCTTCTTCATGTTGTTGGGATGGCCTATGCAGATGTCATCGGTGTTCTCTCGCAAGGATATTACCCATCGGGTCCACGCGCGTCGCATAGTGTCTTGTTGGTGTTTGGATGGGATTCTTCGTTTCCTCCGTGTTGGCATTGTCGCTGCATTCGATCTTTGCTTCGATCGACGCGGTGTCCTCTTCTTCCACGCTGATGTCGGTGGCTTCTTCGCTAAAATTTGTCTTCGTTGACGCCGTCTCGGCATCGGGGTCTTCTTCGACGTTGTCTTGCGTCCAGCGAGGTTCGAAGGACGTCTGTTGGGTTGATTCGTTTTGGATCTTGGGTGTCGTCATTTCGAGGACGAGTGCCACAAACGTGAGCACCGCCAAGCAGCATCGCATCACAGTCTTCTGCATCGTGTTCTTCTTCCCGCAAATTCGGATTTTGAAAGGGAATTTTGACAGTTTCGTGTGGAGCGTAGGAAGCAAGGCATGTCAAGACTCGACATGCTTCCTACAATGCAGAGCAGGAAACCGTCAAAATTCCCATTTCAGAATTCGAACTTGAGTTCATGGCAAATGATATGTGAATCTTGAACGCTGAGAACTTGGAACGAGTCTGGTGGAGGTCCGACGAGACGATACTCGAGACAACGCGGCTTGGGCTTGCTCCCGCCATAATCGAGTCACGCCACTCAAATCCAAAGTGTCTCTGCAAAATATATTCTCAAGAAATATATTTCAATCTTTTTGGAAAATATATTTATTGTTACATACACTCTAAATTGTGAACCACAAAAACACACACAAAACACACATTCAAAACACACATTCAAAACTTTACTTGAATGAATGTACTTCCACATTACACTTGAACTCACTATGCCTAAATAGTATTCGAGAATATTTCAATTTTTAGTCAAAAATACAAATTTCAGTGAAAAAGACAATATTTCCATGACACCTGAATAGATTTATTTCCATGACAACTGACAGTGATTTCTCAGTGCTAATGAAAGCGAGCTACGTGTCTTCCTTGGCGCGACGTGCGCCGTCGAGCGATGTGCGGCTTGAAGCACGGATTTCATGCGCCACATCAATGACGAAATGCGCAAAAATAGCACCACGAAATACCCAAAATATATCAATAATCAAATACAAATATAAATTAATTAAATATTCCATTTTATGTTTCCAGTGCTCCATACTAAAAATAAGTATATTTTTGGATTTTGAAAACATATTCTTAAACTCTCGAATATGTATAATTCATTCAATAAAAAATGATTTTTGAGGTATTTTTACTAACTCGGTTAGTAATCACAAGTTCATCAAGTCTGCCCGCTCAATCGCGGCACGGCCATCGCCATATCACTCGGGTAGTACATTCCTTCGTTGTGGAATTAATTGACCACAGTCTCGGGCCGACGCCATTCCTGCAAAACCAGCTTAAAGATTTAAAACACGGATATTTTTTAATATTCAAAAGAAATCAATTCAATTCGTGGCTGCGAGAAAGTTATCAATGCCCTCTTTACATGTGGCCTGTGCGTGGCAAAAATTGCGCAACCCCACGCCTGCGCCGTGCAATTCAAAGCGCAAGGACGTCTTCCTTGCCCCGACTATTCACTCCATGTGGAATCAGAGTATGCATCAATTGGAAAGGTCATCAAGAATTGAATCTCGTTGAGTCGCAACAAGACGTGCAGCCACCTGTGACCCACGTCCACAAGACAGTAGCGAGAGCCGCAAAGCGGCTTCAACACGAGGCTGGTGATCCCCACGCGACCAAGAAACGACGGATCTGTCGACGCGTCCGGTTCTCGTTTCCAACCGTGAAGCGTCGTGCGATGGACGACGAGGCCGACGTGAGCCGCGCCAAGCGACGACGCAAGAACACAACTGACGTGAATGCTCGATCTTACAGTGAGATGGAGGTCCTCCAATGGATCGAGCATGAGAAGCGCGTTTTTCGCAAGGAGATGGTAGCCGAAGCCAAGCATTACAATTATATAGTACGTCTCCAGCGACAATTGTGGAAGACCTCCCAAGGACAGCCGCGTGGTGCGTCACCAGCTAGCGTGAGCCAAGCGACTACAACATGCTCTCCAGTTGTGACCTCGGCCGACGCGACCGCCATGGAGAACGATTGCGCTCCTTCCATTATCCCCATCGTCATCAAGAGCGCGAAGGAGAACACTTGCTCTCCTCCCATTATCCCCATTGTCATCAAGAGCGCGAAGGAGAACACTTGCTCTCCTCCCATTATCCCCGTAGCTATGAGGAGCGCCAAGGAGAACTCTCGTCCTCCAATCGTTCCTGTAGTCGACGCGAGCGCCAAGCGCCGCAGACACTAAACGTGTTGAACATGTAAGTGTAGGATCAACATCTATTTAAACTAGCTAATGCATCATTTCATGTTTTCAAACGCATGCGAAATGCATGGAGCATCTTGAGTCGCTCTGGGGGCTTTCATTGCATACAACATTCACATTTCTGAATTCATGTCGGATTGGCCATCCCTCATTACCTCGTCGTCGCTGCAAGATCGACAGGACGAGTCTGGAGTTGTCCCTGAGGGGTTCTGGGATTCGAGCCAAGCCGTTGTTGCCTTCGCATGCCAAAGTCGTCAGCTTGGGACGCTCGCTCAACGACGCAGGCAGTGTCGTGAGGTCGTTGAAGCGCAGATCGATGACTTGGATTTCCTGCAGCTTGTGCAACGTCGTCTTGCCGGACCCATCCCGCTGGCAGTGTCGTCATGACGATGACACAGCTTCAAATTCCGGTTAAACCTTCATTTATCCGGAAATTCCTGCCTTGCAAAAAGGCTGGGGACTCGACGAGATTCAATTCTTGATGACCTTTCCAATTGATGCATACTCTGATTCCACATGGAGTGAATAGTCGGGGCAAGGAAGACGTCCTTGCGCTTTGAATTGCACGGCGCAGGCGTGGGGTTGCGCAATTTTTGCCACGCACAGGCCACATGTAAAGAGGGCATTGATAACTTTCTCGCAGCCACGAATTGAATTGATTTCTTTTGAATATTAAAAAATATCCGTGTTTTAAATCTTTAAGCTGGTTTTGCAGGAATGGCGTCGGCCCGAGACTGTGGTCAATTAATTCCACAACGAAGGAATGTACTACCCGAGTGATATGGCGATGGCCGTGCCGCGATTGAGCGGGCAGACTTGATGAACTTGTGATTACTAACCGAGTTAGTAAAAATACCTCAAAAATCATTTTTTATTGAATGAATTATACATATTCGAGAGTTTAAGAATATGTTTTCAAAATCCAAAAATATACTTATTTTTAGTATGGAGCACTGGAAACATAAAATGGAATATTTAATTAATTTATATTTGTATTTGATTATTGATATATTTTGGGTATTTCGTGGTGCTATTTTTGCGCATTTCGTCATTGATGTGGCGCATGAAATCCGTGCTTCAAGCCGCACATCGCTCGACGGCGCACGTCGCGCCAAGGAAGACACGTAGCTCGCTTTCATTAGCACTGAGAAATCACTGTCAGTTGTCATGGAAATAAATCTATTCAGGTGTCATGGAAATATTGTCTTTTTCACTGAAATTTGTATTTTTGACTAAAAATTGAAATATTCTCGAATACTATTTAGGCATAGTGAGTTCAAGTGTAATGTGAAAGTACATTCATTCAAGTAAAGTTTTGAATGTGTGTTTTGAATGTGTGTTTTGTGTGTGTTTTTGTGGTTCACAATTTAGAGTGTATGTAACAATAAATATATTTTCCAAAAAGATTGAAATATATTTCTTGAGAATATATTTTGCAGAGACACTTTGGATTTGAGTGGCGTGACTCGATTATGGCGGGAGCAAGTCCAAGCCGCGTTGTCTCGAGTATCGTCTCGTCGGACCTCCACCAGACTCGTTCCAAGTTCTCAGCGTTCAAGATTCACATATCATTTGCCATGAACTCAAGTTCGAATTCTGAAATGGGAATTTTGACGGTTTCCTGCTCTGCATTGTAGGAAGCATGTCGAGTCTTGACATGCCTTGCTTCCTACGCTCCACACGAAACTGTCAAAATTCCCTTTCAAAATCCGAATTTGCGGGAAGAAGAACACGATGCAGAAGACTGTGATGCGATGCTGCTTGGCGGTGCTCACGTTTGTGGCACTCGTCCTCGAAATGACGACACCCAAGATCCAAAACGAATCAACCCAACAGACGTCCTTCGAACCTCGCTGGACGCAAGACAACGTCGAAGAAGACCCCGATGCCGAGACGGCGTCAACGAAGACAAATTTTAGCGAAGAAGCCACCGACATCAGCGTGGAAGAAGAGGACACCGCGTCGATCGAAGCAAAGATCGAATGCAGCGACAATGCCAACACGGAGGAAACGAAGAATCCCATCCAAACACCAACAAGACACTATGCGACGCGCGTGGACCCGATGGGTAATATCCTTGCGAGAGAACACCGATGACATCTGCATAGGCCATCCCAACAACATGAAGAAGACTCAAGTCGACGACAGCAAGGCCGCAATTTACGCGTTGACCGAGCAAATTCTTGCGATACTCCAAGCCAAGGAAGAAGCCGTCAAGGCTAAGGAAGAAGCCGTCAAGGCTAAGGAAGAAGCCCTCAAGGCAAAAGAAGAAGCCCTCAAGGCAAAGAAAGAAGCGACCAAGGCAAAGGAGGAAGCGACGAAGAATTGCCAAGAAAATCCTGCAACCCAGGAGGACTGCAGTTTGGACGATCCCCATTTTTGCTGCCAAGCGAGGACCAACTTTGCAAGAGTGCTTGATCAGCTGAAGCAAAGCCATGTCGACTTCGGCTACTGCGCTGGCGTTGCCGACCACTTGCATCAAGAACAGACACGATCGCAACAAGACGTGCAGCCACCTGTGACCCACGTCCACAAGACAGTAGCGAGAGCCGCAAAGCGGCTTCAACACGAGGCTGGTGATCCCCACGCGACCAAGAAACGACGGATCTGTCGACGCATCCATAGATCCGTCGTTTCAGACAGTGGCTAGAGGGGATCACCATCCTCGCGTTGAAGGTGCTTTGCGGCTCTCGCTACTGTCTTTTGTTTCACCAGCCTTGACGTTATTCTTGTCTTTGGTTGCCTTGCCGTCTTCCTTCTCTGTTGTAGCCGTCTGGCGTATTGAAGACAAATTGTCTTGACTGCTGGTACTGTTGACCTCGGTCACAGGTGGCTCCACGTCTTGTTGTGGTGTCAGTTCTTGATTGAAGGTTTCAAAGTGACCAGCGCCAGCGCAGTCAAGATCTTCATAACGTTGCTTCAGCTGGTCGACCACTCGTGCAAAGTTGGTCCTCGCTTGGCAGCAAATATCGGCATCCTCAAAACTCCAGTCCTCCTGGGTTTGAGCGGCGGGATTTTCTTTGCAGTTCTTGGTCGCTTCCTCCTTTGAGGGCTCATAACCTCTCAGATTTTTTTTCTAGTGGTAATTTATTTCCATGACAACTGGATACTACGTAGTATATTCCAACTATTCAATTAATTCTATATAAAACTGATTTTTGAGGTAAATAATCACAAGTGCATTTTTTCTGCTAGCTTAATGGCGGCACGGCTGTCGTTGCATCGCTCTGGTACTGCATCCCTTCGTTGTGGAATTAATTAACCACAGTCTCTGGCCTCAAACGACGCCATCCTTGAGCTTAAAAATGCAAAAAACGGCTATTTTTCAATATTCAAAAGAATTGAATAAAATCAATTAAATTCGTCGCTACAAAAAACTGCCTGAGTGGCAAAAAAATTGTGCAGCCCCAAGCCTGCGTCGTGCAGTTGAAAGCGCAAGGGCGTCTTGTTTCGCTATGTATTCTCGGTGGAATTAAAGTGGGCATCGATTATGGAAGCCACCAAGAATTGAATCTCGTCGAGTCCCCAGCCTTTTTGCAAGGCTGACGATTCCGGATAAATACACATTTAACCGAAATTTGAAGCTGTGTCATCGATATGAAGACGCCGCCAGCGGTTTCGACCGGAACCAGCACTGAATGGAAGATCTGGAAGAAGAGCCATCGCTGCATGCCGACGACAACGGGGTCGTGAACTTGAGTCATGGGTCGTGGGTCCGGCTGGACGACGTGGTGTGGACGCAGGGAGACCGTTTGCTGGTTTTGAATCTTGAAGCCAATCAACTGGTCGAGCTGCCACCAGCGCTGGGTAACTTGATCCTCCTCAGAGTGCTCAATGTGGCGTCCAACAAGCTGACTATGATCCCCGATGAGATCGGTCAGTGCTGTCAGCTCATTGAGCTTCACGCTGAGCACAATTTTATCAAAGTTATCCCCAAAGGTAGGCTCTGTTGCTTTTGGTGACACTGACGGAGTTTCGAAGGCATACAAGGATGCGTTAGGATAGAAAAGATGCTGCTGAGCTACAACAACTTGAAGACCTTGCCGAATGAAATGCGCAAGCTGCAGGAAATCCAAGTCATCGATCTACGCTTCAACGACCTCACGACACTGCCTGCGTCGTTAAGCGAGTGTCCCAAGCTGACGACTTTGGCATGCGAAGGCAACAACGACTTGGTCCAAATCCCCGAATCCCTCAGGGACAACTCCAGACTTGTCCTGTGGATCTTGCAGCGACTACGAGGTCCATCTATTCTCATCTGTTGCCTCTTGAACTGATGGAGTTATGTTGTAGAGCATGCCGCGGAGATCAAGTACATCACAGATATCAACAACAATTTAGAAGAAGCTGCGCGACTTGCCGATGAAGAGAAGCTCAAGCTCAAGGAGGAGATCTTGAGGCTGGAGCGCGACAAACAACTGCTGTGGGATGAACGACCAGTGCATTATCTCAAATTGAAGAGCCATGTCAAGCACGCCGCGGCCAAGACAGCCAAAGCGACGAGTGAAATATGTCAACTTATGTAAAACACAAATTGCACAATAACCCCAACCTTGGGAGGTTCACCATCGCAGGCCCCGTGCTCCAACGCCGCCTCGGGTCTTTCGTTTGATCGAGCATTTGTCTTGTTCCTTAAGTTGTCATGGGCTGCTTATCGTCCACTGCCGCGGTAACTTCGTCCGCCGCTGTTGTTAGTGCCACCACGACCACCACGGTTGGCAACTTGAACTGGCGGACCCACACCGACAAGTGAAGTCTTCTTCGTTTCCAAGAAGGAATCCAACGTGCCCCACGTTGCGCCACGGCCAGTGGGATTGGCAACGATGTACGAGTTGGGATTGTTGTTTTGGCGTTGCGGTTTTTCGTAATTGCGTGACGTGTGATTGGATTGCAACGTCAGCGGAGACGGGCCATCATCTTCGTAGTTCATTTCATCGCGCTCGACATTGAGCAAGACCAAACGCTTGAGCTCAGATTGTTCCTTCTTTCCAGCATCCTCCTGGCGCTGGCTGTGTTGAGCCAATGACGTTTCTTGAGGAACCATGATTTCACGCGCTTCAAGTTTTCCCTTGTTGCCGCGCTTGAGCAAGCGGAAGACAACCGACGAGTCATTCACTTGGTCCAAGTGATGGGTCGTCTTGACCACAGTAGGAATCGCCATCTTGTCGACATTCACGCGAGGAATATGCTTGCGGGATTCCAAACTGCCTTGCATCATCGACTTGAACGCGCGATCGAATTCCTCGTCTTCCACTTGCTTGGGTTGATTCTTCACAATAATCTGCTCTTCCTCTTCATCCTCATCTTCTTCATCGTCTTCCTCTTCGCTAGACGTTGCAGCATCTTCATCCTCCTCCTCATCGTCGTCTTCGCCTGCAACAGCATCCTCAGCCTCATCTTCACTTGAGAAATTATCTTCTTCCTCTTCGGCGTCATCCTCATCGTATTCTTCTGGGATTTGGAGCGTGTTCGACACTTTCGTCTTGAGCAATCGTCGCTCCGCTTGTTGGAGTTCCACGCCCCAAATGCCTTGCGCAGCGGCCTCTGCTTGCTCCCACGTATCGAAGCGTACGATTTTGTCTACGAGCTTGCCATTATTTTGTGTATTCCAGTGCATTTTACCTTTGGCACCGAGTAATTCAAACAAATCCAAGACGACAAATTCAGTCTCCAGCGGGATTTCAGCTTTTGACAGCAAATATCGCTGGAAAAACACCAAGAAGCGCTCCAACTTTTTCTTGGTGATACCACGATCAAAGCTGGTGCCACAAGTTTCAAGCAACGCGCAAACCAAACGAATTCGAAAGACATTGCGATCATTGTCCACTTCGCTTGGGACTCGTGGATCAAACCTATTCCAACGTCACATGGAGAGGTTAAAGTCGCAGCTTACTTCATGTCTGGAACAAGCTCAAAGCGGCGTTGCATTTCATCCGTCAATGGTGTGTCCGTCTTCATTTTTGTCATGTCGTGCGAATGATGAATGATCCAGTAGAGAATGTCAAAGACGACGACCGAATTGACGAGCTGGTGGTTGTAAAATTCGCCGAGCAATTTGACCAAACCGAGGTTGCGCTGGTGGTACTTGTAATTGTTCATGTCGAGATGGTACAAAATCGACTCAATCACAGAGTCGACAACGAAAATGGCCAAATCTTCGTGGTATCTGCAATGAAAAATGATGTACACTCCAATCCAAGAACCGGCAGCCATACCTGGACAATCCAGTGATGACATCGCACACAAGCGACATCTGGAGCACTTGAGACATCGTGACTTTGAGCGCCGCTTTGATAAACCAATTCATCGTGCGGGGGTCGTCCCAGTCAAACTTGCGACAGATGCGGACGACTTTGCCAACATTTTCGTGGTTTAGATCCGTGTAGAGTAAATGCAGCATGAACAAATAGATTGGATCGTGCGGAGCTTTGACGCGAGCGACGCGTTCCGGCGGTTTACACATGTAATATGCATTTTGGACCAACGTATCCGATAGTGGGTCCAAGTGTTTCGCAGCTTTGAGACGCATCATGATTTCTAAACATTGCGCCGTGCGGACATGGGTGAATTTCGAGCAGTACAAGAAGCTACGTCATGTCTTCGTATGAGATCTAGACAGGAGAGACGTTACCGTCCACAGGTTTCCAAAAAGGTCGTGGCAATGACAACATTGTGCCCCTGGAAGTCAGCAAAACAACGGCGCAAGCAGCGAAAGCCGACAACCGGTGGCGCCAATTTAAACTTGGTCAATTCTCCCAAGAAGCGGATATTCTTCACCTTGGATTCCAAGCGGTATTGGTTCTTCTTCTTCTGGAAGTAATTGAACTCTTGGACCAGCAAATCGACCAACGCGCCGCCGACGTTATCCTTCAAGACGCTGTCCAGTGTTGCAATAAGGCGACTGTAATACGGCAAAAGCTCCAAATGCGTTCTTGGAACGCTGTACAGAGTGTTGACCAATCTAGACATGTAATGAGTGCAGCTAATCGTCATCATTTAACTACCGTGTGCGTGCTGCTTTTGTATTGCGGTAGCAAAAATCAACGGCAGCTTTATCACAACGATCGCGACTGATCATGTCCTCCAAGGACGCAAAAAATGCGTCGGTTTGATGATGGTACGACTGCGTGGGTTTGTCACCTACTTCCTCGGTGGTATCCACGTCTTTGGGACCTGGAGCCTCCGAGTCTGGATTTTTATCCTCACCCTCGTCAATTTCGTCAACAATGGGCTCATCGGGAATATCGTCTTGTGATTCCTTTTCTTCCTCAACGGCGAGTGCCGCCTTTTTCAACTTCAATTCAGCAACTTCAGCTTCTGTGAGACCTAACACAACAGCAGGGACCAATTCCAACAAGTCTGGCAAATCTTCATAGAATGATCGCGTATCTTCGTCATCAAATGGGCCGTCAGCATGGAGCTCTGCACGGCCTTCGCCTCCATCCCATAGCAATAGCTGGGCTAATCGAGCATCGTCAGAATTGTCCACCGGAAGAGGTGGAATCGGCTTTTGCAATGTTTCCGAGAGCGTCGTAATACTGGCCGTCAGCTTTTCACAAAGAGTCGTGGCAGCAGCCAAGTCAGCGACGTGTTCTTCACTTAATTCGCCACGGTTCACTTCCTCTTTCATGTTTCGCTTCTCCAATTTGCGCACCGTTTGATGCTGAGCAATATACAAAGTCGCAATCATGTCAAAAGCTTGCTCAAACAATGCTCGAAACTGCGCTTGCATGGCCGGAGGCACGGTAATGCTGCTAGCCGAAGCATCGCCGTTTTCTTTTCCACCCAAGAAATCGCTCCCGGCATATTTTGCAAAGCTCACAAGGAGTGGAACATCCAATGGCGGCTGCTTTGTATTTGCAGGGGTAGCAGTTTGTTGCTTCTTCGATGGTTTGGCGGTCAGGTCTTCTCGCGTCACGACACAGTGAAGAATGTTGTAGATCACTGACACATCCCGCAGTACGCCGACCATGTACAATTCGGTCAAGATACGCAAAGTGACCAATCGGCGCTTGATTTGACGCTGTTTCGTCGCTGCATCTACTGGAGGCGCTGGTGGCGTTGTGGTCGGTGGAGGCATGAACGCAGTTGTATATGCCTGAATCAGTGGTTCGGTGATTTCCGTGTAGCCGTATCGTTGATGGAGCACACTGATGACCTGGATATGCGACGACACTTCGCTCGGTTTGAGCGTTCCAGCAGCTTCAACGAGAGAAACGACGCATTCGCTCAAGTAGCGCGTCAAGTTGAGCTCTCCCACATCTTTTAAACAGGCGGCGAGATTCGCATCGCCCAATCCTTTGAGTTTCTTTACGAGCGTGCTCGACTTCTTGAGATCGCTCTTGAGTTTGAATTTACCGCTCGAAATGGCCTTTTGGACATCCGCGCAGGCTTCTGGACTGTTTTGCTGGCGCAACGCTTCCCGAAGCGATTCTTGCATGCTTGGTCTACCCCAATTCAGGTGGCTTGCGATAGCTCAAATCCAAAATCCTTTTTATTTAATAAAAGTATACAAATTTCAAGTGATATGAAAAAACATTGATCCATTTCTATTTTATTACGACAGAAGAGCCATCGCAACGACGTCGACTCGCGCGCGCACCGCCTTTCTGGCGCTCCTCTTGGCGTCCAACGCGAGTGACGACGCTCGTCAGCGTGTTCATTAGTCGACATTTGATCACATTCGAAGATGCTGGCGTTTTTTCTCGAAGTTTACGTCGACCCGCCTTTCTGTGAGCCCAGACTTGACATGGAAGCTCCCAGCCGAACGTTCGAGACGTTGCATGAGGCAAAAACGAGAAAAGCTGTCGTAGCGCTAGGTACAACATGCAGCATCAGTGCTCCACACCAAATTGGCGCGTCTGTCGGCTAATTTCGCTACAGAGGCGTGTTGGATCGCTCGGCAAATAGTGTCCTCTCGTTGATGGTATTCGCATGCAGCCATTTGACGTGGAAGTTGCAAAAAGCATCCCCCAGTACAGATTTTACGTCGTGAACAGCACGAGCGACAACTGTATCCGTCGGTCGTCGGCCCAGTTTCAAAGTCAAGACGACTCGGGCACCAGGATGGAGAAATGCCGCAGCCGATCGAATCAATGGTGCCATCAAGTGCGGACGGACGTTGATGTCACATACGCAAAGATGAAATTTATCCATCTTGGCCAAGAGCGGCTGCGCTTCTTCGAGCAAGAGCTTGAGATGTATGATGGCAACACCGTCAACTCGAATTGTAAGCTCGCCGGGATCGACAGACACAACAGTCGCGGCGCCATTCGTCGAGAGAAATTCGGTCCATCCTCCCTACGCAAAGTCAGACCAGCCTTGACACCGAACAACTCACTGGAGAAGCTCCAATGTCCAATGCTCGAGTATGCGGCGGCAATGGACATACATCGTTCAATGCTTCTTGAAGCTTGAAATATGCTCGACATGGCACATGTACATTCCTGGTTGTTTCCACTGCGAGCTTGCGTCGTGTTTCCACCACGCCAAAGAAAAACTGCGGCAATGAGCGCGTGGATACGACGTGCAACTCGTGTGAATACTCGGTCGGATGGACTTGCAGTCCACTGTCTCGAAACAAGTCGACAACTTGGCGTTGGAGATGGTTTGGGTACGCAACGACGCGGAAAACACCGTGGCGGGGCACAATTGCGCTTTGTGCAATCCATTCGGGATCATTGCACTGGCCGTGGACTTGGTACACTCGATGTGGAGCGATCCGATGTCCCAATGACTCCATCGTCAACGCGTCTCGTCTTTTGCATTCGACGAAAAGGAGCGGCGCGTCCACAAGCACGACGTCGACGCCTTCCATGCATGAGATTCGCTGGCGGAATCGCTCGACTTGCGTGTCTTCAACATGAAGGACCACAAGAGTTCTCTCCATGATTCACTGGTTGAAACGACACCAACGGCACAGGTTAAATAGGTTTATTTAGGTACATCCACGACGAAGAGCGACCGGCTGGAAGACATTTGACGTTGAGGATTCATGGGAAAGCAAGACCGAGAAGACACGCCGTTCTTTGAACGACGGGATGTGTTTGACTTGAAGCGCGAGATCCAAGAGCTCCTCTCGATGGCGTTCCAAGTGAGTTTGGCCAGTATGGTCCGCATGGGCTTGACAGCAATCGACAGCGCCTTCTTGGGTCATTTGGGTGTCCAAGCGCTGGCTGCTTCCTCGCTTGCGTCCGTCTGGATGGGCGTTCCGCTGTACGGCGTTTGGTCTGGTGCTGCTTGCATCGCTACGGTACAATCGACGAATGACAGAATGCAGGTTTAACGTCTCGTGCTGTTGTAGTTGTGCGGACAAGCCCTTGGTGCGCAGAACAATGCGCTTGCTGGTATTTGGCTCCAATTCGGCGTGATCGTGTGCTTCTTTTGCTCGATGCTGATTGCCGTCTACTACTGGAACATTGACGTTCTCCTGCGCATGTCGTCGTCGGACGAACAAGTGGTCGCGCTTGGCACGCGTTTTGCTCGCATCATGAGCTTGAGCATCTTTCCAAGTTTGACGTACATGTGTCTCCGCTTGTATTTCCAGTCGATGGGCATTGTCCTCCCCACGACTTTGGTCGGTCTCACCTCGGTGTTCGTGGCCGTCGGCGCGAATTACTTCCTTATTTATGGATATGGCTCGTGGCACGGCATGGGCTTTGATGGTTCCCCATGGGCGACTGTGATTGCCTGCTTCTTCCAGCCCATTGCGCTCTTCTTGTACACCATCGTGTGGAAAAAGTACCATGCGCATGCCTGGGATGGCTGGAAGATCAAAGAATTGACATGGTCGCGCTTGAACACATTCTTGTCGTTGGGTATCCCGATGGGCTTCAACTCCGTCATTACAAATCTAGCAAGTGCTGGCGTTGCCGTCATGGCGGCTCAGTTGGGTCCCGATGTCGTCGCAGCGAATGCCATTGTGACGCAGTTTTGGTCCATGTTGTACGCGTTGTTTTGGGGATTTGGCTGTGCGACGCAGACCAAAGTGGCCTTTTACCTCGGCGCCGGCAAACCCGACCATGCGAAAGGCGTCGTCAAGATTGGAGCGATTTGCACGGCGATCAATGCGGTCGTCCTTGCTGCGTTGACATTGACGCTCCGCCATCGTATTTTCATCGTCTACACGAACGACGAGTCGCTGCTGCAGCTCGCGGGCCTCGTCGTGCCCGTCTTTGTGTCGGCGTACATTTTGGAATCGATGGAAATGTTCATGTCGGCCGTCTTGACTGGTATGGGAGAAGTTCGTGTGATCTTTTGGGCCGCGCTGATCGCGACGTGGTGCGTGCAGCTCCCAGTGTGCTACGTGTGGGCTTTTGTGTTCAAAGCTGGCTTTCCCTCGCTCTGGAATGCCGTGTGCGCCATGGAAGCTGTCAAGACGATCGTGTTCCTCATCATTTTGTCCCGTATCGACTGGGACCAAGTGACAATGCGTGCTATGGCGGCTAGTGAAGCCAAGGGCGCTGTCGGCCAAGACGAACTGAGACACCAGAACGAAGAACTCGTTGAACTCTCAGAGATTTTGAATGCGCCGACGATGGCATTCACGCCAAGAACTCCTGTTGGAAGCGTCACGCCATCAGAAGCCGCCAAGCGAACGCACTCGTATAGCACACTTAACGAAGCGTAATTGATAAATGCATCAGAATGACATGGATATCCACACTCTAGTTTCAACTTAGACAAAAGGTTCCACCTGCTTCTATTCGTCCGTGACGCAGCCCAACGAAGCAGACGACACGTTTTGAATGTACTTGTACAAAGCACCACGAGTGGCCTTGAGAGGAGGAGCGCGCCACGCACGAGCACGCTCTTGCAGTTCCGCTTCCGTCAAGTCCACATCGACACGGTTGTTGACAGCGTCAATGGTAATGACATCACCAGACTCGATCAATGCAATAGGGCCACCAACTTGGGCCTCAGGAGTGATATGTCCAATGATGAAGCCTACAAATGTCACGCGTTCACCTCAAGGAAGTTTCAAGGAAGCATTTACCGTGAGAACCACCCGAGAAGCGACCATCCGTCAACATCGCCACGTCCTTAGCCAATCCAGCACCAAAGATAGCCGACGTGCACGTCACTACAAGCCGAAAACAGATAAATTTCTTCCCAGTTGATCATGGAGAGCGTACACATTTCAGGCATGCCAGGGCCACCCTTGGGTCCTTCGTATCGAATGACAATGACGCTGCCCTTTGTAATTTCGCCATCTTCCAACGCTTTCAACATGTCTTCTTCGCAGTTGTAGACCTGTTGGCGATGAGTACTCTTCGAAATTAATCGTGTGTTGACGTACGCGAGCAATGCCTTTAAAGTGCAAACCTTCAATGCCGGTGATTTTAGCGACGGCACCTTCGGGGGCGACATTTCCGCGGAGGACACGAATATGACCAGTTTCCTTAAGAGGCTTTTCCACGGGATGGATAATTCGGCCTGCATCGGTCAAGCTAGGCAAGTTCTCGACATTTTGCGCCAACGTCTTGCCGGTGACAGTCAAGCAGTCTCCGTTCAAAATGCCTTTTTCAATCAAGTATTTGATCACACCTGGCACGCCGCCGACGCTACAAGCATCGTGACAAAGGGCAGAGGATGGATATCGTACTTGTGCAAATCTTCCATGACGTATTTACCACTGGGCTTCAAGTCAGCAATGTACGGAGTCTTTTCAGCAATGACAGCAAAGTCGTCAAGCGTCAAAGGAACCCCAGCAGCACGAGCAATCGCGATGAAATGAAGCACCGCATTTGTCGAACCACCCAAAGCCATAGTCACAGCCTGTTGAAGACTAGTCAAATGATTCTATTCCACCACAACTTACGATCGCATTCTTGAAAGCGTCGCGAGTGAGGATATCCTTGGGCTTGATGTCTTTTTCCAACAAGTAACGGATAGCTTTGCCGGCATCATGGCACTCTTGCAACTTCTGCTTGGATTCTGCAGGAGAGCTCGACGAGTAGGGCAAACTGAGACCCAAAACTTCAATGGCAGTAGCCATTGTGTTGGCCGTGTACATGCCACCGCAAGCACCAGGACCAGGACACGCCTTTCGAATAATGTCTTTGCGATCGTCATCCGTGATACTGCATAACCAAATTAAGTCTCGACAAATCGGGTGAAGATGCTCCTACCGGTTCGCCAAGTATTCGCCATATCCTTCAAAAGCGGACAAAGCATCAATAGTTTGACCATTGCGGCAACCAGCGCGGATTGTACCGCCGTATACGATCAAAGAAGGACGATTGTGGCGGGCCATGGCAATCAGACATCCAGGCATGTTCTTGTCGCATCCGGGAATGAGGATATTGCCATCGTAGTACTGAGCTCCCATCACAGTTTCAATCGAGTCGGCAATCAAGTCACGCGATGGCAAACTGTACGACATGCCGGCGGTACCTCTATCAACCCATTCAGCTTCCAATTCAACATGATCACGTACTGGGCAATCACATCACTAACGCCGATCGTGTTGAATCGAAATCCAACCATGCCAGCGTTTTGCACGCCAGTCTTGATTTCCTTGGCGAGATCCAAAAGGTGCATGTTGCATGGATTGCCTTCCCACCACATGCTGGCAATACCAACTTGCGGTTTCGACATATCTTCGTCCGTGATACCCGTCGCGTACAACATGGCTTGCGCAGCGCCACGAGACTTGGGCTCAGTCAAGACGGAGCTGTACTTGTTCAATTTGACTTCGTCTTTGCCCGCTTTCGAGCTCATAGAGCGACAGAGTTTGCGCCACATTGTGCACTTTGGTTCTTGGTGGGAAAAGCCAAAATGACAGCCTTCCGGATAAATGAAAAGTCATCCGGATAACTTTCCAGATTTGATATCCGGAAAATACCGGATACGAGGATTTATTGGAATTCTCCATTTCGATATTTGCGATTTGTGTGGAGGGAGCCGAGCGTGACGCCTGAGGAACCGACGACGAGATTGAGGAGAGCCAAGACCAGAAGAAGATATGTCCGTGCACTTCAAGTTCAAGTCGGAAAAGGAGTTTGGGACCGTGACGTTTCCTGGCACTACAATTCGTGTGATCGATCTGAAGAAAGCGATCATTGAGCAAAAGAAGCTCAACAAGGGACAGGACATGGAACTGGTCATTACAGATTTTCAAAACAGCTCGACAGGTACATGATGTGCGTGGTGGTTCGATGTATTGAAGCATGGGTCGCAGTGTATGAAGACGACAACCAGCAGCTCCCGAAAAATACCAGCGTGATTGTGAAGCGCATGCCCGCGAAGAACAACATTGGAATCCTTGCCCGCATCAATGCGGAGCAAAAAGCCTTGTGCGTACTTCATGATGTGTATTATTGCATTGCTTTGAAGACGAGAATAATATGTTTTTCTTCGTTCAACTCCTTTGTCCTGAATGTTTTGTAACATGAAGTTGTGGCTACATAGAGCGCCTGTTCAGACCCTGCAACCAATTATTTCAGCACCTTTGGTAAGTTTTCCCCGACATGGTGGTATGAGTTGGTACTAATACATCGCTCAGCCAAGCACCGAGGCCCCGGTGGAAGCTCCGGTAAGCGGTGGCGCAGAGACTGTCGAAGACGAGCTGGAAGCCCTCAGTGCCATTCAACAAGAAGCCGAAGAAGCGAGAAACGTGCGAGCCGGGGGCAACAAGACATGGGTTGCTGGAAGTGGTAACAAAGGCCCTATGGTATACTCCGGAGCTGGGCGAGGGGTTGGCCGCGTTGACAACTTCGGTGGACGCGGCCTTCCACCACTGGGTCGAGGTGCAGCGCCACCTGGGCAAGGTGAGATCTCCCATGATACACCTCCACAGGGCTACGTGTGCTATCGATGCGGCGTTCCAGGACACTTTATTCAAAATTGTCCAACTAATGGCAATGCCAACCACGACAAGCACATGGTGAAACCCCGCACGGGTATTCCCACGAGTCTCATTAAACCCGTGGAGAGCCCGAATCAAGCTCCAGGCTTCACTGTAGTTAACACGGGTCCCAATGGTGGTCTTGCAATAGTCGTTCCGCAAGTTGACGCCTTCAAGAAGAAAATCAAATCTTCAGGAAGTGGTGCAGGTCTCGATCAGTACCGAATGAACCCACCACCCCATCTGGCTTGTCCAATTTGCAAACGTCTCATGCAAGATGCAGTGTTAATACCGTGTTGCCATGAGGTGTGTCCCTGAATTTTTATTCGAGTTTGCTCAAGTTGTCACTTTAGAGTGCTTGCGACGGCTGCATTCGTGAATCCTTGATTAGCCACAATCTAACGTGCCCACTCTGTCGGAAATCTATGTCCCCAGAAAATGTACTCGCTTTACACCTTTTGATTTCTCACAAAGTTTTAGCTCATTCCAAATAAAGTCACACGCTCATCCGTCGATGATTTCCTCAAGCGATCCCAAAGTGAAGCTCAAGAACGGGAGAAACTCGTAAAGGAAGCTGAAGCAAAAGCAATGCAGAAGCAGCAAGAAGAAGAAGCTCCTCGACGACCTGCTACGGATATTGCCGACGCGGTCTTGGACATTTCCAAAAAGTCGAAAGAAGAAGACGATGACGATCTCGGAGGGGATATTTTTGCTGACGAGCCTGAAAAACCAGAACCGGCAGCTTCTCCTGAAGCCTCTCCTGCCGATGCTACACCCGCTGCGGAGCAACCAGCGACAGAGGCTAAAACAGAGGAAGTTGCTAAACCTGATGAAGATAAACAGGCTGCTCCAAATCAAGCTGGTCCACCACCAGGATGGAGACCGCCTGGGCCACCTGGCTGGTATGATGGTCCTCCTCGACCCTGGTTTGATGGCCCTCCTCCGCCGTGGAATGCCGCTGGCCACTATCCACCTCCCCATATGTATTATGATCAATATTATGGTGCCCCACCTCCATGGATGATGCCTCCTCCTGGGTATGGAAGTCGATCGGCTGAGAAGGATGACAAGAAGACCGATGACGGAGGTGATAAATCTCCACGAAGCCGACGACGTAGCAAAGATCGCCGTCGAAGTCGAGATCGTGCAAGATATCGAAGCCGAAGTCGCAGTCGAAGCCGTAGCCGTCGTCGAGATCGTGATCGCTCTCGAGATCGCTCGCGAGAACGGGATAGAAAGTCTGGCAAAGATAAAAAGGACAGCGACAGCAAAAAGGATGACGACAAGGACAAGAAGGACGATAAAGCTAAGTCGAGCGACAAGCGCAAGGACGATGGCAAATCGAAAACTGACGACAAGGCCAAGTCGGACGAGAAGCGCAAAGACGATGGCAAATCATCCAAGTCAGACGACAAGCGAAAGGAGGATGGCAAGTCAACCAAGTCCGATGAAAAGCGAAAGGATGACGGAAAGTCAACGACGAAATCGGACGACAAGCGAAAGGACGACGGAAAATCTTCCAAGTCAGACGATAAGCGCAAAGACGATGCCAAGGCGAAGTCAGATGATAAGCGAAAGAACGACAGTAAATCGACGAAGTCTGACGACAGACGGAAGGACGACAACAAGTCCAAGCCGGATGAAAAACGAAAAGACGACACCAAGGCAAAAGCTGACGATAAACGCAAAGACGACGGCAAATCGACCAAGTCAGATGAGAAACGAAAAGACGATGGCAAAACCAAAACGGACGACAAGCGAAAGGACGATGCCAAGTCCAAATCGGACGACAAGCGAAAAGACGATCCGAAGTCCAAGTCTGATGACTTGAAGCGCAGAGACAGCAAGTCGGATGAATCGCGTCGCGATGACAAGCGCAAAGACGAGAAGCGAAAGGACGATGGTAAATCCACCAAGGCGGACGACAAACGAAAGGACGATAGCAAGGCTAAAGAGGAGGCGAAACCTAAAGAAGAATCAAAACCTGTGGAAGCTCCAGCAATTGATTTGGATTTCTTGGAAGACGATCCAACAACAGAAGAGAAACCAATCACGAAAGAGTCCAAGCCGTCGTCGCGTCCATCTGACAAGTCCAAAGCCGACAACCGAAAGAGCGACAAGCGAGATGATCGACGGGATGGCCGACGAGATGATCGTCGTGATGACAGACGTGGTGATCGTAAGGATGACCGCAAGGACGATCGAAAAGACGACAAACGACGAGACAACCGTCGTGATGACAAGAAAGACGACAAGGACAAGAAGAACGATCGCCGCAGCGACAAGAAAGAGGACGACAAACGGCGCGACGGGAAACGACGCCGCAGTCGGTCTCGTGGCCGTGACCGAAGCAACGAGCGAAAAGACAACAAGAAGCGGGACAATCGGCCCCAAGACAAGCAAGACAAGGAAGAACGCCCTGCGAAGAAGCGATCTGTCCTGGACCGCCTCGGTCCTGCTGTGTAGAAAAGTCGTGATCACTCTAAGGATTAAATAAACCACTGCGAGTTGTTGTGTTAATCGATTCTACGGCGAAACAATTTCAAAGTTTCCCCTCTCGTGGGTTCTCTCGATAGCGTCAGACCACGACTATCCCGAGAAGCATATCGCAACTTTTTTGAGATTTCGTCACCACCATGCTGACATAGAGGGCACCTTCTGGAACTCTCGTCGCGACATGCCACGAGAAAGTTGGAGCCAGGCGATGCACGGTCGAGTTTACGAACATTTGCAACTCGCTCATTGATGTGCAAGACCGAGAGTCTGCCATCATCGTGAGATTTCACGTCGTCTTCAAGCTCATGAACGGTCAAGGCGAGAGAATTACCAACATGTTGGACGCAATTCCATGTCTACGAGCCAAGGTGCTCGATGAGTCCAGCAGAGAAGGACGTACGAGGAGTACGTATCATCGTCAGATTGTCCACGAACAGACCCTTCTATCTCACCCGACCTGGAGATCCACGTAGAGGTACTCAATGGTCCTCTCCTTCTCTGACAAGGGATCTCGGGAGAGGCTCCTGTCGTTGCGAACCAAGCTGAGTACGTCATGTAGGATCCCATCAATTTCTTGGAGGTAGACTGAGCAGATTGCAATCTTCAAGGCGTTTTCGCCAACTCTTGTCGCTACGTGCGACCTTTGGGAACTTTCGAGGATCCTGTAGTCCGTTACTTGGAGGCATGGAGGGCTATCTCTTGAAGCAAGGTCATGTCGTCAAGTCATGGCAGAAGCGATTCTTTCGCTTGGACGCGGCCAATTGTGCCCTTGAGTACTTCATGGTGTGTCAATGCTCCTTGATTGCAAAGACACATTGGAACTGATCCTCGACTAGGATCATACGCTGTTGGAACGCAGAGGAAAGATTGTCCTGTCGGATGCCGATGTCAAAGTGGGCGATGAGATTGGCTTGATTGGCGAAGGCATCGCGTCGCCAGCAGATACGCGGCGGTTTGTCTTTCGAGTCGTGGATGGGCACACCAAGCGAGTAAGTCAAAGCCGACCCTGGTGGATGCCAAGAGTCAACTCTCTAGGCATATTACATGTGCGCTGAGGTTTCCGACAGTCGTGAAGGTGTCGTTCGAGAGATTGTTGGGAGATTGACTCGATTGCAGCCTGTCGACAGCTCTGTCATGCGTGGGTGGATGCTCTTCATGCTACCATCGCCAAAGCAAGACGGACCGCCGTTGAACCATCAAGCGACACGATTGCATTGAATGAGATGACATTCACTGCATGTGTTTCGAATGGACGTATGATTGCGAACGACGAGGTCTATCATCTTCACCGTGGACCCGTGAGCTTACTACCTTCACCAGGCGTTTGAGTTGACTTGTCGGGCTGCTGTCGCGCTTGCAAGCAGAAGTGGAGACGTCGAAGAATTCGCTTGCAATTGGACATTGTGGAAGCGACGAGCAGAATGGACAGCGCTCGATCAGTACAAAAGCCAACCAGTGTCTTGACTGCCTCTCTCATAGACAACTCCGTCGCATGTTTCCATCGGCGACGCAATCTCTCGTTCTTCCTTCTCTCCATGCTGCGAGTACTTGGACTTCTCTACTTCATGGAGCGTCAAAAGACCAAATGCACAAAACGGTCGAGGCCCTCGACGCATATCTTCAGCATGTACGTCTTGTCATCTACAAGGAGATGTCCATGATGACTAGCTCCTGGCATTGGATCTTGTCTCGCAGTTTGACAAGGAGGGGACGAATTTTGTCCTGGAGTTCCTCGAGTATTCTTCCCACGCGGCACAACTTCCAGATCCAAATGAATATGTCCAAGCCAAAGTAGCGCCACTGCCCGAACGACGACATCATCATCACAGTCACCATGAGAAGAAAGAAAGCCACCAAGACCACAACACGGCGCCAGTCGTCTCGCTGGAAAAGACGCAAGCAGAAGTGCACGACGACCAAGAGGATGTCAAAACTCGAATCGCTAAAATTGGCCGCAAAGTCATCGAAGACGGAGCACCATCTTCGTCGTTATCAACTTGATAAATCTATTTCACGCATCGTTCAAGCCAGCGAACATTTAATCTGTTTCAAAATCTTCACTTCCATACGACGGCGATCCCTCGGACCGCCGAGAGGATGGCTGCGACTTGTCTGGCGATTGCGCTTCAGGGACTTCTTCGGGAGTTGCTTGCAATGCACGATCTGCAGCCAGCAAGGCTGCTTCCACGAGAGATGTCTCGTTCTACATGCCAATATAGTCAGCAGGGCAAAGCATTTTGTGTTTCTACATTGCTTTGTCGTCCCTCGCGTATTGTTGATCGGAGCTTGGACCGGAAACGCGATTGCTGCTTGTCGTCCTCATCGGGGTACGCGCCTCCAAGCTCTTGAAGGAGTTCTAGAGCAGCTTTGTGCTCGTCACGTAAGTCAGCTAAAGAAGTGCCGTGCTTGCTTCGACTGCTTTCCTATTCATGACAACATGAATTGTCACGACAATGTCCAACACAGTGTACCTTTTTGGTCTTGGATTTCTTGGAAGATTCTGTTGCATCTTCTGCTGACGCTGCTTTTGCGCTTACTTTGGTTTCTTCGGCCACCACCTTCATGGTAGCTTTCTTGTCGCTTGACAACGAATTAAGATTGAGTTTAGGCACCACGCGACTTGTCCTGCTGTCATTCTTTTCCTCAGATGACCTAGTCGACGAATGACAATTCCGACGATTAAAGTATGGTCCTACAGATCGTGTTCCGATCTGGTAGAGGCAAGAACCGATGGTGCAGAGTCTGAGCGGCTTGGATTTAGTAAATCCAGGGCGTCGCAGTCACGTCGTCGTGGATCTCCATAGAGTGACAAATCTGGATCACTTCGAGTTGATGCCATGTGTACATCGCGTTTTGAGACTGTCGACTTCAACAAGGGCAGTTTATCTCTGGTGCGTCCCTTGGTACTGTTTCGACTTGGCGGAGGCTCGTGCATTTTTAGCTTTTCGCGTGATGCAGGTGGTGGTGTGTCCTTCTTGAGGCTTTTGAAGGCCTCTATTTCAGATTCTGGATGGAACAAACTATCTGTTGCAACGACGTTGTGCACCGAAAATGGGGCACTTGAAGGTGGTGATGGTGCCTCCTGATTGTTGTGAAACTTGACAAGTGAGTCGTAAAAGCTGTCTGAAATGCGCAGTGTGTCCAAGTAGGCATCCGTGGGCGATGGTAGCTTGTCGTGTTGTAACTTTTCTGTCGTCCCGTGAATACAATCGCGGTTTGAAGCAAGAAGAGCTTACTCGGTAGTTTTTTCTCGACAGCAGGATCGAGATGGGTCGACACGGCACTCTTGATCCTGTGCAGTCGCTGCTTCCTTGCTGCTTCTGCTTTTTCCCTACACAATCACGGTCGATCCGTCATGTCATTTGGTGTGCGGAAAGTACATCATCTTGACGGACACGGACGAGTTGCGCCGAGGGTCGGCCCAGTTGAACGACATGGCAACTATTTTTAGCCGTAACCGAGTTCATGACGTCGAGATTGCATTCCCAGGATCTGTCGTGGCTTCCCATGCATGACTGATCGTCGTTCAGCTGGCGGATTTCGTTGTGGTCAGAAGTGTCCCTTCTTGTTGGGTTGCTGCAAGAATTGGATTTGTTACCACAATCTGCTTCGATCATCCGGATAAGGAGGGCAAATATTCCGGATAACGCTCATTGTGCGTTCCATCGCCTGATAGAGCGCTTCTTGGGGCACCTCGTCAGTGTCTTCCATGCACATTCGTTGGAGATGAGGAACGTGTCGTCGGGTGCGGAAGGCATGTCGCTTCTAGGTGGAAGATCTCCACACTGCAGCCTGTTTACCAGATATCCGGATAATTACCCGGATATCCACGTGACATGTGCAAAAGCGCCTTTCAATCGCATCCAAGTCCATCTCTCAATTACATTCCAACCACACACGTTGGACATATGAAACATCACGACGATTTGGCGTGGGAAGATCTCCATAATGCTCCATTTTTAGTTTGATCCGGATCATTATCCGGACAAGTAAATATAACACAGTGCCCAACCATTGTCCGGATACAGCACGAAAGGACATCGTGGCAATCACCCAGAGATACCGTACATGATTTGCGTAGATATATCACACGTGTCCTGCCGAGAGATGGACAGGTATGTACATACATGTCAGGGCGGAAGAAGAAAGAGATTGGATCCTGAATGACTTTTGCTAATGGAGGCCATTTCAATCGTACGGATAAATATCCGGAAATTCATTGTCCGGAAAAACCTATTATAACAACGGATGCATGGCCTTTCTCTGCCATCTCGAAGGAAGCTCGGGAGGCCCAAGCAAACGTGGCGGCGAGAACACCCGCGAGATGATCGTTTGCGTTTCATTCTCACCAGAATCACCAAGAAGAGTCATATCTCTGCGCCTTGCACTGCAGTGAGCATTCGAAATTTCGATTGTGGAACCGTTGCTTTGCGTGGGGCGAGATCGAAAATCGCGTTCTCGCATCAGCACATCTTTCTCATGGGCAGATCTACTATACAAATGTTGAATGATGCGATCCGGCGTGCCACAGTCGCGGCAAGTTCTTGACGTGTGTGCATCGGCCGGAGAATCGTCGTGGGAGGCTGCGCGATGGCCAGGTCACACATAAATTTTACTCGTGCCTCCAAGAGGTGGACGTACAACCAAGAGATGGAGACGCAATTCCCGATCCGACCAACGCATTTCCGAGGCCCACCCCTCAGCGATGAAAACCAACGACAACACGTTTCCGTTGCTCGAGATGCCGCGCAATCGCTCTTGAATCTCGCGTACAATGACCAGTGGCGCTTTGTCCCACCCGAGAAAGATGGCGTGCAATACAGAAAAGACACATCCAACATGGAATGCTCGTACCGACTCATTCGAAGCTCGGTGATTCTCAAATGCACTCCAACTGAAATGTCGACAATGCTCCGACACTCGGCGACGGACAGTTTGCGGACATTCATGAGGAAATTCATGGCCAAAGCCTTTGTGGATGGCATGGTCCTTCATACAATTACTCCTCCTCTTCCAGGCTCCGCGAGCCCTCAAACCCCCAAGAACGGCGCAGAAGACACGCATGGGGTCATTACAGATGAATCTATCTCGATCAAGTGGGGTGTGCTCGACATTGGCTTGGCTGTTCGAAGAGATGTTTGCGTCGTTGACTTGGCAGGAGAGACCATCGTGCCGAACACGCCCGAGAAAGAACCGCTTCATCTATGGTGCATGACGTCGATCGATGGCCCCAACGTCGGCTGTCTCTCGCTCAAAGACTCACATGGAATCACGCGGATGGAAATCTCCAAGCTCGGTTTCTTCTGGCAGAAAATCTCGCGCGACGAACTCGAAGTCGTTGTCTGCGGCAGCTTCAAATCCAAGCACGTCAAGACCATTGCCGCAGCAATCGTTGCCAGTTTGCAACGACTGAGCGACATCTTGGAAGATTTGCGACTGAGCTACCAGCATTTCGCCCACCGATCGACGTGGGTGAAAGACTGCGATCGATCCGGGTGTATTCTTTGCATGCGCACTTTCCACACGCTGCGACGCAAGCACCACTGCCGCATGTGTGGCGACTTGACTTGCTCGGACTGCAGCATTGTCAAAGTGGTTGCGTTGCCCGTCATCGGGTCGTCCAAGCTTCGTCTGTGCAAAGTGTGCTGCATTCGAGCCAAGTCGACACCCGTGGTGCCAAACAAAGCCCCCGTCGTTCCTGTGGTCCCAGCGCCGGAGAAAGACGCCCTAGACTCTGCACGATCACGAGGCTTTACAAACCACACGTCATTCGACACGGGTTCGTCTCCGTCAAGCCCAAGCCAATTGTCAAGCTCCGAGTACGACGACGAGTACCTGGTCGATCAGTTTTCAACCAAGGGACTTTGTGGCGAAGTCATGCGAGTGTCCGTCTCGAGACTCAGCGCCGTGCAGCAAAACGAGGAGAAACGCGACTCTACGGGCTGGCAAACCAAAGTCGACGCATTCAAGCAACCAGCCAAGGAAAACACATTCTCGCTGCTCTGCGACTTGGCGTGCGAGACACTCAACTGCCCGATTGCCGTCGTGTGCCTCTTGGACGGTCCCAATGAAAAAGTTAAAGCGATGGTCGGGCTTGAGAACTGCGCACTGCAGAGCGAAGTCGCAACATTTGTCGACAAGATCATGGGTTTGTCTCCAATCGTGATCCTTGACGCCGGCGTGGACAAACTCACGATCGACATCTTCGACCGCATTCCGATTCTGCGCTTCTTCGCGGGCTGTCCCGTCTTTGGTCGCACCAACAAACACATTGGTTACATTTGCGTGGCGGACACCCGCAAGCGCACGTCCCTTGGCTCAAGTTGTGCATTTACGATGGAACGATTAGCCACACTCGCCGCGACGACGATGGAAGCGCATTGTACTCCTGAAATGAGCCCCGTGCAGCGTCCCATGGGCG
The DNA here is from genome assembly GCA_019828595.1 of Aphanomyces cochlioides. Classification (NCBI taxonomy): domain Eukaryota; phylum Oomycota; class Saprolegniomycetes; order Saprolegniales; family Verrucalvaceae; genus Aphanomyces; species Aphanomyces cochlioides. Next base: position 1,034,294 of record JAHQRK010000004.1, read on the forward strand.
GCGATTCGGCAGAAATCCGCATGCGCGATCTGCTCCTCAAGTCGTACATGACGCAGCAGCAGATTGCCACGCAGAGTTTTTTGCATTAAAGTTAGTTTATATATCTCGTCAATTGTTCGTGACGGCATGCATCCATCCTCATGGCGACGACGCGGCAGCGCGTTACTTGAACGGATTTGTCGCTTCGGCTTGGGAAATTTCGTCGGCTTTACTCGACATCTGCGATGGAAATGGCAAAATCAAGCGACGCATCTCTCGTGGCAACGTACCGCTTGGCGCGGCGGCCCCGTGAAAGCCGAGACGCAGAGCTGGAAGAACTGAGCTTGCATCTGACGAAAGTCGTCCACTTCACGCTGCAGCATGGTCCCCCGCGCGCCTTCGTATTCTTTCATCTTGGCGACCATGAGCGCTGTCGACTCGGCTAGCTTTGCTTGCGCTGCTTGGAGCTACTCAATCTTGTCCAGAAACGATCGATATCAATGCAAGGAAACCTTTTGATCTCGACGCAAGACATCGGTGGCTTCACGGTGTTCACGAGCATGGCGGAGCTATTTTCAAGTCAATGCGAGTCGCTTGCCACGACGACACCTTGCGAACTGCAGAGTCGTAGTCGAGCTTGAGCCGTTCGCGGTGCTCCAATTCTTTCTACAAGGATTAAGCGTGTGGTTTCCTTGGACGCGGTACTTTGAAGGCATGCAGCTCATCCAGCTTGGTTTGCATGTTGGCCACGACAGTAGTTGACAACATGGATGCCTACAAGGGTGACGGAATCACACGAGACGAGACAGCGACGGACGCACGGCTAGTTCTCGCGCCGCATTGTCAATTCTGTTCATCGACTGAGAGAATTCGTTGGACGCGCAGTCGTGGAGTGGCTTGACGCCGTACGAGGGACTCTTGACAGCGTTGTTGTCGCGGATGACGTTCATGTCTTCACCAAGCAATGTGCAGCCGTAGCCAAGAGCTACAAGAGTGCATTCAGACGATGCCGCTTGGCGCGACGACGTACAGACCAAGCTCGTGACGAAGCTCTTCATGTGCGTGAGCATGTGCTCGACAGTTTCAATCAGTTCGAGTTGACGGTCTCGCAATTGTTGGTATTCATGGTCGTCCGAGCCTTCGGCTTTGCCAATCTTCGTCAGGGCTTTCTGGATGAATCGTCGCTTGGCCGAGCGGATCTTGTCCATGAGTCCTTTACGCTCTTCTGTCGTCGGCGGCTGTGGAGACGCTTGGCTCATGCTTCGCACTCGTCGAAATTGCAATTGCGTCCGTCAAAGTAGTGTGTCTCCGAGAAGTCGGTTTCAAAGTTGACACGTGGAGAGAAACCGATGCATGATGCGAATCATCGTCCAAAGACCATGCAACCTATTGAAACCTCCTGCTTCATGGATATCCCAACGTCTTTCTGCATGGAATAGCATGTTAGTGCAGTCCTGGACAGAATGAAGTTGAGATATACTTTGGAGTGCACCATGAGGTGGACTTTGCGGCTGTACAGTCTTGTTAGCGAGGTGCTGTGTAGCCGAATGCGAGCGTTGGTTGTGATACAGCGATCGTTTTACTGAGAGGACTCTGAAATGGCCATGATGCGCGCATTGCATGGGTTAACATGGACTGCTGGGAAAATAGCAAAGTTTTTATATGGAATACTCGTTGGCATTCAAGCTGGGATTCAGGCTGAAGAGCTGCTTTCATCTACCATCGCAACGGAGCTCATGCCACCGTCGACTACAATTTTGACAATTCAAGCAAGGCGTGAGCGTGTAGACAGTACCGTAAATGGTTTGCCCTGTGATGCCGCTGGCTAAGTTGCTGCATAGGAAGGCTGTGGTATTTGCCACTTCTTCGGGGGTGATATTCCGTCGGAGTGGCGAATTGCGCGCAACGTGTTGCCTCATCTTGGAGATTCCTGGAATTCCTCGAGAGGACAGAGTATTGAGGGGGCCAGCGCTGACAGCATTGACTCGAATTTGGTCTTGGCCCAGTTCCAACGCTAATTGCCGGCATGTGGCTTCCAAGGCTGCTTTGGCTGGTCCCATGCAGTTGTAATTTGGTACTGCTTTGACAGCGCCAAGATATGAAAGGGCAACAACGCTTCCTCCTGGTTGTATCGGAACATGCTGAAGAAGCGACAACAACGACATAGAGCTCACGTGCATGGCTGTGAGATACGCCGACGTTGGTGTCTTTGAGAAAGGTTGAGTCAGGGCTTCCGATGGAGCAAACGCGACTGAATGCACCAGACAATCCACTTGAATATCGCTTGCAATCACGCCAAGCGCTTCGAGATCTTGCGGGCGCGTTACATCGCATTCCACGTGAAAAATTGGAGCTCGTGGCAACAAGGACAAGCTTGATTTTGCTCGTTCGAACGAGACTGGCGCCGAGACAAGGCCCACTTCACATCCGTGGTTCTGGAGCGCATTGGCAATGGCATATGCTAGCGAATGCTTGTTAGCCAAGCCGACGACCACCGCTTTCTTTCCCGCAAGTCCAAAGCCCGATGCCATCTTGGCTCCCTTGATCCCCCAGAAAGTACGAGAGTTTGGAAAATACAGCAAAAAAATAAAAAATAATAAAAATAGGAAAAAATTAATTAAATTGATTTTTTTGTGATTTAATTGTTCGGATCGATTACTTCTCAAGCAGTCCGCGTACGACAGACATGGCAGTAAGCGAAGCGACAGCGCTGATGCCCCAGCCTGGCTCTCAAGCGCATCAGAACATTCTGTACTTTGGAACACTGGAAAAGAGACGTAAGATGCGCAATTTCTGGGACCTTGAAGGCTTACGGAGATGATTGTAGGCGACGGAGCAGTTCGAGGTGGTTGGGTGCGTTGACACACGTTTGAGTAGGATTTGTAAGCTGTGCGTAGGCGACGAGGTTGTTCCTGTTGACGCCACAATGGCTTGTGTATTTTCGAGTGCCAACCAAGTTTGATTTGCTCGGAGAAGAAAGAGAACGTGTGGCATTGTCGTCGATAACCAAGGTGGAGATTTTGAATCTCTCGTTGTCATTGCACATATCCTGTAGGTTCGAGTTGCCCCTGAGGAAGAACTCTCATCGGGCGCTGTGGAAGTACCGCGGGAGTATTGCTACATTGAAATTGTGTTGGATACACCGGGTAAAACGTTGCTCATGCGAAATCCCATGAGGGAGAGTCATTCGAGTCGCATGTGGGTGTCGGTGATTGAAAACCAGCGACAACTATTGCTTAACCCCAACGCTAAAACGACAAAGCCGCCAGTGGCGAAGCTTCCTTCGCGGACTGTTACGTCTCCAAAACCCAAGACAGAAGCGGTCAATTGCTCTGTGGCCATGGTCGTTATGGTGGACGATTACACTGAGCGAGAAGAATTCGTCGTTGCAAAGAAGATTGCCTTCGGCGACCAGATCAACCTTGGTGTCGTACGGCAGGGCGGAGCTTGCCTTATAATGCTGGATGATGGCGGCATTGCGCGAATCGGAACGCAGGCCTTGATGGGCAGCTGGGACGCCAACGAAACCTGTTGGGTTGAATGCTTGGGTTCCACGTCCATGACGGAAGTCGAAGTCTCGGTGACTTGCCAAGTAGTGAAACAAAATCCACAGCCGCCCATGTCTCCCGTCGCTCGTGTCAGTCCAGACGTGAGCAATGGGAAAGAATGGATTCGAAAGGCTGAAGAAGGTTTGTTGCATGTTCCATCAGCCGATACTGACGCAAATGCGCTCTGTCTAGGAGCTAGCCTGGGATTTCTTCTGATGGCCATGCTAGTGCACTTCATGCTTGGCGTCCAAGGCTTCCACTGGACGCATAAAGCATGCTTGACCACTGGCGCAGCGCTCGCCATCTCAACTCTCGTCAACAGCTCGAGTTCCAAGTCGACTAGAAAGCCACTGCGACGCATGAACTCGTCGCTGATCCCCAAAGTCCAATTAACCATGACAATTCATCGTTGTCGCCGTCAAGTGAGCAAGAACAATGCATCAAATAACGCAGTCTGACTGTGCAGGTGATTCTAATAATGAAAAATTGTTGTATTGGACTACACGACGGTAGTTTTTATCTATTTGTTGGGTTGATTTCGATGTACTGGAGCATGATTTGCCTCGTCGTCTCTGACATTTTCATCGTCTCGAAGACTTCGCTGAAAACGTTTTGTCTGGCATTCGAGTCAACGTTTTTTGTGTAGTGGCCGACTCGAGAGCTCAAGTAGGAAATCGCCAGCATGAGCTCCATCATCGTCTCCTTGTCCAAACAGAGGAGTTGGTCTCGTGGAATCAACGAGCAATAAGGATACGCTGCTCCCCAAAGCTCAGCGAATCGAATATCGTCCATCATAGACGGCGACTGCATTCCACGCTGGCCTTCTATGCTGGAATTTTTACTGCGAGATCGTGATTCGTTTCGAGGTTGCCCATCACGCGTGCCCGGCAGCGAGTGATGATATACTTGATCACGCTTTTTCTGTCGTTCGCGCTCCCGCAGAGACTGCTGGAGGGCAAGCGCTCTTCCTTCAGAGAACGAACGTGAGCGGCGCGTCAAGTGTCTAGAATTAGATGGCAGTGAGCGGCTTGAAAACGATTGCTCTTGACGCATTATTCCGTTCCTATACGAGGAACCCGTTGTAGAGGTGAAAGCCCCGCGTAAGGACGCACCACGGGGCACAGGAATAGACCCAGACTCTCCAATTGAGGCGAACAAAACCGCTTGATCGGGGAGATCTAAATACCCTCCGGATTGCAGACTCCATGCGGAATCGAGTCCAACGCCATCGCCTGTCACATCTAGAAGTTCATAATCGCGTACTTGAAATCGTTTCCGCAGCAAGTTCATCAGGATGTGGGCTTCAGTACCAGGGATGTACGATACAGTTAAATATTGGTGCTGCAAGCTGGGGCTCTTCACGGCTAGGGATCTGCGTACTCGCATGCCATACTTGTCGGAGAAAATATTGAACGCCAAGCGGAACGGCAATGGTAAGTGCATCGCCCAGAGATGCGTCACACATGGATCACAAACACGGCCAACATCATTTTTGTCATAGCCGCTAGCTTGTTCCGTCAAAATCAAGCGGCTGCTTGAACACTTTCCACAGACAATCACTTTGCATATTCCACATCGATGCCGCCAGTCAAAGAACGAAAACAATCTGTTGCAGACATGGCAATTCTCAGGCTTCTGTAGGTACGGCTCCAATGGTGCTGGCTTGGGTACCGGTCGGTCTGATAGAGAGTTTCCAACGAGTAAATCCAGTTCATGAGTCGATAAACTATTGGCATGGTACAGTTTGCGCTCCTCCACCATGAGAGCTTGGAGAAAACCTTGGTTTGGGAAGCAGACTCCACGATTGGATATGCAATAATTCACGCTGGTGACCAAGGACCAACGCTGAGCTCTCATGACGTAGTATATGGCCAGAGTGCAAGATCGAGAAATGCCCTGAGTGCAATGGATCAGGACGCGGCTATGCTGAACCTAAAAGACACATTACAATTGTTTTCACCTCCATCATCATCGCACCTTCTTAGCATTTTCGATGAAGGAATATGTCGACTCGAAATGGGCCGCAATATCGGCATTCACATCATCTTTGATTTTGACTTCGTGGTAAATTACACCAGCTTCGTCAAAGACATTGTCTGTATCGAGACTCGCATTCACGATGTGCGTGATGCCCAAGTTGCGAATCACGCTGGGGGATTGTGCATGCCACATGTTGCCCAAGAACAGAAAGCCATCGAGTATTTCGTTTGGGTAGTTCACATTATGTGTTCCACTTTGCGTGCGCGCGAGGAAATTTCCATGGTCATCTTCATTGTTTTGGCAATCAAACAAGAAGAGCGTCGTATAGAACGGATACCGGAATTGAAATGTTGTGAAGCCATCTTCCAAGTAACGCACACTTGTCACCAAACCTTCTTCGACCAACAAGCCGCCTAGCACGTACATCCACGGTTTTCCCTTGGAGAAATTATCTTGCACAGCAACCGACTTCACAGCGTCACCATAAATTACAACCTAGTTCAAAATCAACGACCTGCTGTGAGGAAGGAATATTACCTCTCGTAGTTTCCTCTTCTTTATTGAAAATAGATGTGCTTGTTCGGGTAGAAGAGCATTTTCGACATCTGCCATGGTGCAAGCTTGTTTTAGTGAGGGGATAGATATCGCTGTTGGAATACAGTCGTCTTCAAAGTCGCATCGGCTCCGTGAATCAATCAATAACATCCCTGTGCCTGACTGCAATCTGTTAAATAGCCACCGACAAGTCACAATGGACTCGGGGACGCTTCTTCGCTTGGTGTTAGTCGACGTGAGCGCTTCGCTTCCTGTAGTTTTGGACGCCTTGTCGTTTGTGAAAGGAGATTCTCTCGAAGACTGCTGATATTTTGCAGCTAATTGCTTGACTTCTGAGCTGTTAATATTGGCCAAAGCCCAGTTGTGCTTTTCTTTATCGCCTTGGGAGAGTAAGTCCCCTCGGCACAATTGCTTTAACTTTTCTCGGAAGGCAGATTTATCAGCTTCATTGAACGAGCTTTTCCCATAGAGAGACTTCTCTTTCTGGACCAATAGGTCCAAGATTGCATCGCGGGGCATCATCTGTGGACGACATTTCAATACTCGATGGTATGCTTCGACAAGAGATACGTTTTCTATCTTCATGATAAAGTACACAACGAGCGTGCAGCATCGAGATCGGCCATACGTACTGTGAACCATAATTCGTCTGTACTGCTTGAACGCCTGAACCATAAAGTCAACCGCTTCGTCAAAGGCTATAGCAGCTCCAGCTTCGACGTTTTCTTTCGGAACTTTGAGGTCAAAGTACTCGACATCTTGGAGGAGTTTTTCCTGGGAGGAGCTCGCACAGTTGACAATGCATTCGACTTCTAAAGTTTGGACCACTTTGACATTCTTGGCATGTGAACTATTGCCCAGGAAGATCCACCCACGAGAGCTTTCGACTAAATTCACTTCGGGTGGTTCTTGTAGTGGAAACAACGAGATCAAGGCGACATCAACAAATTGAACATCCAAGGGCGATCCTTTTCCACGAACATCGCCAATCGTTCTCGCAACTTTTGCACGCCTGACCTTCGTATCTGGCATTTTTATATACTCTGTCAAGAAGACGTGGGTCAATGCTGAATTGGCGAGGCGCTTTGTCACGAGTTCTGGAAACTGACACACTCCATCTTTGGAAAACGTGACTGGGAGGACCATGGGGGGTAGATCCTCAAAGGACGATGAGATGTCCAATACAAGCGCGTTGGAGGCACTATGCTGCAGAAAATTAAATACGTCGGCAGGCGTTGCGACGAGTGCAGGTGCGTCAGGATTGAATGCCACTTGGGCAGATTGGTCGCCAAAGACGGTACCATTTGCATTTGGAATCGTTTTGAGTCCTGGAGAACTGCTGTTGGTAGCTGAAGTTTGAGCCATACCAGCAAGCAAGTAGGAACGCGGCCCTGCTGCGATTCACCGGCCCTTGCACGACAGACAACTTGTGGATGCCTTGTCGACTGCCCCCGCTCCCAGATGGAGTGCTTGGGCTATAATATAAATTATATATGGGAATTTGTATACTTCGTCCAAAATTTAATATGAAAATGAACTGTATCATTAACTGTATATTCCAAGCCGTGGATTGGCTGATCTGGTGAAGAGTCGCGTCATCTTGCAAGTTTGGCGCGCGGACACGGATTCAACGCGCAAGTGCACTAGGAACCATCACGAGGGGCTCTATGTATGCAGCTACGGAGACTTATACTGTCCAGCGTCATCCCCGCGCTCTGAAGTTTCTCTTGTATGTCTTATGATGTGAAACGGATGAGCCATTCTGGTGGAAAGGACAAATTGCAGCGGTGAAGCAGGATATTCATACTTACGCGAGTCTAAATATAGCGCCAATGATTGCATTGATGTTATCGATCACGTGGTCAATTGGTATTTGGATGCAGTCGGCCTTGCAAGGGCGACAAGTTGCCTTCAGCCACGGTGGAGGTTTGACCACGGGAAAGGTTTTGCACATTGATCCAGCAGCAGTAAATACATGTGTGGTTCAAGTTGACCATGACGTCATCGAAATCGATACAACGACGACGCCAATCAAGGTAATCACGTGATCCAAATCGATGGGAGTCATCTCTGTCTAGGTTGTCTTTCAAGCTGGGGCACTCGATGAAATGGCATTGGAATCCATGGTTGGAAAGCGGATTGAAATTGAATCCCCAAATTACGACAGCAGGGGAGTTCTGAAACAGCACAACCGAGACCTCAAGTGTTCACTAGTGCGATTTGATTCTGGTGCCAAAGAATGGCTGGACTTGACGCAGTTCAAAGTTCACATTGAGCTAGTCGGGCACGGCATGTCGGCAATAAAAGCTACAGAAGTCTCTTCAAATGAGCTTGCTGATGAAAACACCACTGACCTGAACAATCGACCCTCTCTGCAACTTCCAAAAGTATTCCACGAGACCACTTCGGCTCAAATTGACAAAAAGTCGTCGATGGATTTGTACACGTACCACGAAGGCACTTGTGTTGAATTGTACAGCGGAGCAGGAGAATTCCAAGAAGACGCTGTCGTGCGTGAATTTCGATCTCATTCAAACAAGTTGGTTTTGTTCAATGAAGCAAGGGGCGTGTTTGAGGTCGATATAGCCAAACAACTCCATAAAGTTGTCGTGCATGGATTTAGTACGCTCAAGGAAATAGCTGTGGATAATACTGTCGAAGTCTACAGCTCTAACAAAGGCATGCACCGAACAGGTAACTTTGCATAAAGTCAAATGAAGCTAAGATAGTTGCGACGTAGGTTCAATTGTGAGGAAAGCTGAAAATGGCAAATTGATTCCAATCCTCTTTGACGACACCAGCGCATTAGAGTGGGTCGATTTGACATCGCAGACATTCAAAATTGTATTTTTTCCGAGTCATCACAGACCATTATCTGCTCGAGAGAGAGAACGCCTGCTTAATTCGTCAGTGACTGCTTCTCGAGAACAAGACAGCTTGTCTTCTCCTATTTCGACCAAAGAAGTCGCACCACAGTTCCGTTTTCCTCTGCTGGAATTAGGTTCTCGTGTGGAAATCTACAACGCCTCCAGTGGACGCTACGACAAATACTCCCTGATTCAGCAAATCTCTGGACGCCAACATACTTATAAACTCAATTCTCCCTCCTCGAAGGCCCAAGTCGTGGTGTTCTTACCTGAAGTTCGCTGCAAAGTTGTCGTTTCGGACTTTGTCAGCTTGGATTTGGAACTTCTCATGGCGCATGTTGTCGAAGTCTACATCCGTGAAGAAAAGCGCGTGGAGGCGGGACGAATACGCGGATTCAATAACCAAAGCCGCATGTTGCAAGTTCGCTTTCAAGGGGGACGGAAAGAATGGCTCAATCTAATGACAACAAAAATGAAGATCCGACTTCACGAATATGCGTCGACAACAACGGCATCGAATCAAACTTGTGTCGAGATCGATAACCAACCACCTGTGGAAGACCTCAGAAAACATTTGCATCGAAGTCATAGCTACACTCGAAATCCTCCGTCGCCCCATCCGATCCGCCGATCCAAATCCTCTAATATGATGCTCCAACGAACTCCGCTCTCTCCACTTCATCAGGCGCAAAACAAGGCCCCCGCACCATTACCCGTTCAAAATGTCCCCCAGCTCTCACGAACAGATTCCAATTCCAGCTTGGAAAGCTATGCACTCGATTCAGCGAGAACAGTTAAAAACCTGAGTGAGATCGATACAGATCCAACGTCAGAGTGGAGTATGCAGATTGATCCAGCGTCCAAGCAGACATTTTATGTGCATCTCCCAAGCGGAAGAAGCCAGTGGCATCCTCCACCTCGTGTGGATATTTATGCTCTTCAGTGGATAGCGTCGGACGAGATGGAGACAAACGCTGCATTTCTCCCGTCAGATCGAAGCCAACTTCCAGTGGGTCCCATTGAAGCTGTTCGACGAATTAGATTAAATGGCTAAAGGATGCACTTCATGTCGCTGGAAGAACCCGAGCTGAAATATAGTCGCGGATCGATATCTCTGGTGCTGGAAAGGTTTTCACTTCAATCAAGGAAGCGCCTGTGTGCTCTCATGGGCACAATGCTCTGAGGCAATCATGCATATAGTAGTGGCCACGAAGATGGCTCAAACTCACTGCCGTTGTATCTATTAGCTGACATGGACAAGCACGACGGGCCTGCAAAGCTCACAATTCTGCGCAAAGCAGAGTTCATTCGTTCTATCATAGATGGCGCATTGTAGAACACCGTTAGGCTGTGATTCCATGGTCATCCTCCTAGTTACACGCGGCATTACTCGAACCAACATTGAGTAGCGCAATTTCAGTCGACGGCAACAACGACGGCCAATACCGGGAGAAGATATGAAACAACACCCTGAAGCCGTTTTCGCTCCCTTCAGAGTACACGTTGTTCCTCCCTTGGAATAGAGGGCTGCAACTCACACATCTAGAAAGGCGCCGGTGCCCTCGAGATCTAGAGGAAGCTTGGCAGCAAGCCCAACCCCAGTCGTCCGGTCGAACTGGACATGAGGAACGAGGGCAGACATGAAGCTGTATTGTAGACTGAGCAGACGCATGAAGTGGGCGCTTCAAGAAGTGCTGCCTCATTCGATGCAACCTTGTCATCCTCAGAGCGCATTTGGCCTTGTGTTCGTCCACCATCTTTGACCTTCATTCATCACCGCAGGTGCAAACATTCGACCGCCATGATTGATTTTGGAAGATGGGAGTCCATGGACTGTGGATGCTTCTCGCTGCAGGAGGACGACAAGTGTCCATGGAAAGCTTGAGCGGTCAGATATTAGCCGTGGATGCAAGTATTTGGTTGACACAATTCGTGAAAGCCATGCGAGACCCTGAGGACGGGAGCATGCTCCGTAATGCCCACTTGCTCGGGACATTTCATCGGGTATCGAAATTACTCTACTATGGAATTCGACCCGTGTTTGTGTTTGACGGCGACACTCCTGCAATCAAGCTGCGAACTCTTCAACAGCGTCGATCGAGGCGCGAGAAGAGTCAACTTTCATTGACGCAGACGGCACAACGACTGCTCCTCAAACAGCTCAAAGACAAAAGTGCAAAGGCAAAGAATGCAGAGCCACGAGCTCCAGCTGCACCTCCCGCTCCAGAAGCCGTTGAAATTGACGAATTCTCCGAAGAAGAAAAGGAAGAAGCTGAAGACAGTGACGAGGACAGGAATATGCGATTTGACATTGAACACTACGAGAACTTCCAGCGCGAGCAGCGACAGGAAGCCCGTGAAAAGTTTCTTGCTCTTGCTGGTAAACCGGAAGAGTACTCTCTTGTCCAAATACGCACATTTCTCAAGTCGAGTCAATTGAATCGGGAGATGAAAGCTCGAAATAGTGCGCAAGATGCACCTGAATCTGGCAGACGCATCGCTAGCGAGGAAGAGAAGCGGTATATTTACATTAAAGAGAGCGCTCCTACGTCGCGAGAATCGGCGCCAGCAAGAATGAGCAATCCAAACGATCGCGTGTTGGATGATTCCGAATCTTCGATCGGCCTCTTTTCAGCGTACGTTCAAGCGCAGGCTGAAAAGATGACGGAGGCACCCGCAAACCGACGTGCTTGGGTGCCGTTGACTGCTCCAAAGTCATTAGAAGAGTCTCCAAAGGTAGAAACGAAACCTGCCGGCAATTTCTTGAGCAAGAAGCCAAAGCCGGACGTTTCATGGACGCAAGAAAGCGACGGCAATTTCAGCATTACGTTTGACCCGTCCAAAGTCCAACTGACTGAACAGGAAATGGATATTCTGCCGCCAGCAGCGTTTATGATTACGCAAGAGCCACTGGATGATGTAAAATTGGAAGAGGAAACCAGCGAAAAGCACGAAGAGGCTCGCGACAATGCATCACAAGAGAATGACTCTGATATGGGTAAGCCACTCACTCGGGATCTATCCATATGAGCAGTGTTAGTGTGGGAAAACGTAGACCTAAATGAAAACAAACATCCATCACCAGCTGAAAACACGGAGGCGAAGCCAGAAGTTCCCTCAGCTCAAACTGAGGAAGAAAGTGAAATTCCCGACGCTGATTATTCCGAAAAGATCACGGAGGAAGGCTCAGTTCGTAAGAAACAGGAGTGGTTGTAGCGTCGTGCTCAATATTGCCGTAGACGAAGAGGACGAAGGCTTTGGAAAAGAATTTGACGATCAGGGCTCTGAATTTGGTAGCGTCCTTTCATCCTCGTGAACAAATCCCATGCAATCAAAGTAGAATGGGGAGATGAAGAAAAGGAAGAGGAAGCTCATCATGCTGAAGAAACCAAAGAAGATGAGGATGTTCCTTTGATTGAAGAGAAAAAGCAAGCCAATGAAGCTACCGTTGATCTAACCGAATCGCCTGAAGAGGTGCGCAAAACAGAGAACCTGGACTGCTGAAATTAATTCTATGTTAGGAAATATTTGTTGTCGATAACTTTGAAGATCAGGTTATCAAAGATATTCAAGACGAAGAAGAATTGGAAATCCTTGAAAACCTGACACTGGATGGCATGAATGCCGATGCGCTTCAATCTGTCATGACGACAGCGTCAAACCTCACGTAGAACATTTATTGTTTGATTTATCGACACACAAAATCTTAGGCAATGGGCGGCAGGAGCAGTGAAGAGAGCAATCTTGCACCACCAACAAAAACAAAATACAAGCTCGTCGATGAAAAATTCAGTGGCAAGTGCAAATGATGTGGTCATGAGTGAAGATTCCATGCCAAGATATTTGCCTCGGATTCAACCACCGAAAGAAACACCAGCGCCGCCGGAGCGAGCACAGAACGAAGACATTTCGCGTCAAGAATTCGATTTCCCTCTCGAGTCGGAAGACGAGCTCAAACGCTATCGCAACCAACAAATGCGTGATGTCGATGGCGTCACAGATGAAATGAAATCCCAAGTCATGGATCTACTGCGCTTGTTCGGAGTTCCGTTTCTTGTGTGTCCCATGGAAGCAGAAGCTCAATGCGCCACGTTGGAGCAACTCGGACTTGTTCAAGGCGTCATAACAGACGACAGGTAAGAGACAGCATTTTGTACGACGAAAAATTGACTGCATTTTAGTGATATTTTTGCATTCGGTGGACGCAAAGTGTACAAGAATATGTTTAAAGACTCCAAGTTCGTTGAAGCATTTTTTGCCGATGACATTGAGCGCGAATTGGGTTTGAATCAAGACAGCATGGTACCTCCATCGACATCTCTTGATTTTCTCTGATGGATTTAGATTGCTCTGGCCCTGTTGCTTGGAAGCGATTACACTGACGGAATCAATGGCATTGGTATTGTCAATGCCACTGAAATTGTGCATGCCTTTGATGGCTTGGAGGGTTTAGAACGGGTGAGAAGAATGCACATTGAAATACTTAGTGAAGGCACTTGTTAGTTTAAAGAATGGGTCAATGATTTCAACATACAAGAACAAATCAAGCCTCAAAAGAAGCTCTCCGAGGCTGAAATTTCAGAGTTAGAGCCCTTGGAACGTTTCAAGCACACCCATCACACGATACGACGTCACTGGACCATCAGCAACGTTTTTCCAAACCCGCATGTGATCAAAGCGTACAAAAACCCTGAAACGGATAGATCCACTGCTCGGTTTACATGGTCAGTTCCAGATTTGGCTAGTTTGCGCGTCTTCTGCGGGAATGCATTTGGATGGCCGATGGAAAAAATTAATACAACGCTCCTGCCTGTCGTCCAAGCCGCCTCAAGAGGATGTCAAACCCAAACTCGCATTGACAGCTATTTCACGTCGTATAATGACAACGTCAAATATGCCAAGGTAATTCACGTCGACAATGTCCACCTCATAAATGCCGTAGATCCAAAGTAAGCGTTTGAAAGCAGTCGTGAAAGAGATCCAAGGTTTGTTGAGTGCGCTACAATCAATTAAATACACTGATCTAGGCTCGAACAAAAAGAAACGAACGAAAGAATAAAAATATATTGTTGAGGCATTACGTTCCATCTTTGGTTGTTGCATAGTTTGTCGTTGCGTTCGTCGTTGCAGAGTTGTTGGCGCCTTCGGCAGCAGCAGCGGCTTTCTTTTGAGCTCTTTGCGATTCGATCCGAGCTTGGACAATCGATGTGAAATCCACCATGTACGATGCAATCACGTCCAAATCGGCCATGGCTTTCCGTCCATTTTGCAACAGCTCCATGTCTTCCGTCTTTTCATGGCCAGCCGCGTGTCCATGCTCTTCATTTGTCGCCATGACGTCCTTCACTTCAATGTGCTTTAGAATCGTTCCATGCATGCCACAAGTCGAACGCTGGAGTAAATTCCCCACAGCCATCAAGATTTGACTGACTTCGAGTGTTTTATCCGACGTATTTCGAATGGTCGTGTCGACCTAAACGAATTTTTTCAAATTTATGAAAATGCCATGGCCGCACCTCATGCTGGAGACGGATCGCATTCGATTCACGCGTCTCGAGTTGTTTCTGCAGCGATGCGATTTCATTGTTGAAATTCAAGATGTCGTTCGTTCTCTCCTTTGTAAACGTGGCAAACTTTTGCCGCTTGCGCTCGTTGTCCTTCTCGTGGACTTTTTGATTTTCCGATAAATCTCGGTTGGCGTCCTTGAGCGTGTTGTATCGATTGACGAGGTCTGTGATTTCCGGGTAGTCTTCTGGCACGGCCTCTTGGACAAGTTCCAAGTAGCGCGTGTACTTTAGATTCCTTTTCACCTAGCCACGTCGTCGCAGTCATGAAAAGACGAGCCCCGCGCGGTGTACCTCGTTGCTGAGCTTTTCATTTTCCTCATTGAAGCGCTCGAGGGACTCTTTGAGCCGCGCGACGTCTTGCTCCTTGGCCAAACGCTGTTTGATTTCGTCGGACGCTCGTTTGATCGCTCGATTGCGCTTGGATTCGTTCTCCTGGAGAAATTTGTTGAATTTAATGAGCGATTCTTGCAATTCCAAATCTTTCTTCCGGAGACCTTCTTCCCGCCGACGAAACGCATCCTATCGGATGAAGATTACGTGGTTAGGCATCAACAAGCTTACCTCTCGACGAGAAAACTCTTCCTTTTGGGCATCAAGCGCCTCTTGCACTTCAAACATTTGGCGCCGCTTTTCCAATAGCCTTGTGGCGGGGGAGACGTGATCCAACGTCAGTGTCTGCGGCATCATGAGTTTCCTATCCACGTTTGAAGCATGTGCAACCAATGCATCAGTCGATTCATGTACGCTTTCTCCGTGCTGAGGCTTTGCATGCTCGTCGACGGCAGCCCGAAGGAAATACCACCACTTGAATCACAATCTATATTTAGTCAATGTTACTATTGTTATCCCGTCAAAGCAAAGTCTCAGCTGGCTGAGCCCCGCGCTTGCCTCTTGCATGATACTGACTGTATTGGCTACAATGAGCACAACGGGGATTTGCCGAAAGAAAATTGCGCTGTTGAGCCTTCTCGAGCGCTCAAATTGGCCACATTTTGGCTCAAGATGCCAATGACGAACTTGCGGGTGAAGGGTGTCTTGAAATGTCGGCAGGCTTGGGGTAAATAGCCTCCTTGTCATACATAGCGCTGGTCGTCGACTTGAACATCAAGGAGCTTGCACTCGCGCCAATCTTGCGTGTTTATGTCAATCCTTTCAAACAGTACGACATGAAGTACAGGCGACGCTCGAGAGATGCTGCGAACGGATCGACATCACATCAGATCCTGTGGATACATGCTTGGTAGATGCAACAGTGGAATAAGGCGGCCTGACGAGATTTTCAACTGATCATATCTTTGTGCTGTTTCATTGATTGGGATCGCATTCTCGACGGCAGACGAACGGGTCACTAAGACGAACCATTCAGCGTTGACATTTAAATCCCTTAGCGTACTCTTAATCGTCCGGACTCGATGCCTTCCATGGGTTGAATCCTGCGCCGAGGATGTTGTCCATGACCCGATGTGCGGTTCTGGGACTGTGGTGGTAGTTATCCGGATGGCACTTTGCATCCTGTGGTTTGTGTATAACTGACCTTGCTCCTTTGCAGCGAGGCAGGAAGTGGAGAGTAAGGCGTCGATCGTAATGTCTGCGCCCCCGCACGACACCCAGCGGTTTCCAGGTAGTATTTCGTTGTCGCGGTGTAGTCTCATTGGATGTCAAGGACACGGAAGCCGAGATGGGAACGCCTTGAACACCAACCAAGTATACTTGATGCAACGGACTGTGTTGTTTACGAACGTATCCATGTGTAGATCCCTGTTCGAACTTCTTCAGCACCGCCAATTGATACCTCGTACAAAAGCGGTGGCCCTGCTGCATTTATTCCCGGTCAGCATCTCAACCCCCATGCGGCTCCGCGCCAATATACTCCCCAGGCGAACTACGCCCAGTCTGGTGGAGTTTATCAACCCGGTCAGCCTTTCTTTCCTAGAAATGCGCCACCACATCAGTACGCAGTTCCAGATGCCATGAATCACGGCGCGCACACTGGTCATCACATGAACGCCAATGCACCCCCTCACATTCCAGGTCAAGGACGAAATACTTTCAATCCTGCAGCAGGCGGCGTTCCACCCGCGCAAACGTCCCGACCTGGTGCATCTGTACCAATGCGCGGTCCGCCACGGATCAATCCAAACGTACAGCCATTTGTGCCACAATCTATGGCACACGCAGCTCACAACCAGCCTCCAGCTTACGTTCCTCGTAATGGACAGCAACCAGGGTACTACAACCAAATGCAAGGTGAGATTGCCCACGTTGCATTGAGATCTTACTGTCTTTTAGGAGCATACATGGGTGGCCATATGCACAATCAACCTCCACTGTACATGCCACCTCAGATGCAATATCCACCCATGCAGCACCCGATGGGCATGAATCCTAACGTTGGGATGGGCATTGCGTCGCATCCTGGACAGAGTCCAATGGCACCTGCTCCACGACCTGCTGCTCCACCTCAGCGGGAAAAGAAAGTGCTGCTTATCATCGACCCAAAGACAAAGAAACCAATCAATGAGTGCGTCTCGTTGACTTCCGACGCTTCTGAAAAATCCGACACATCTACTGCGCCATCAACTCCTGCGAAGAAGCCAATTGCATCTACGTTGCGAGCTACGTCTGCTGAGTTTGTTCTACCCTCTAGCTTAGCATCACCCGCTCCTCCCGCTGCTTCTCCAAAGCCTCCTGTCGCAGCAGATTCTCCAAAGCCTCCAACCGTGGTAACCCCTCCAGTTGCAGTTACGTCCCCAAAGCGTTCTGCTCCAGTAGCATCCCCAAAGCACTCTGCTCCAGCGGCATCCCCAAAGCGCTCTGATCCAGTGGCATCCCCAAAAGTTTCAGTTGCATCGCCAAAGGCTGCAGCTGCCTCAGTTCCATCGCCAAAGCCTGCTACTACAGAAAAATCTAGCGTCGCAAAATCTGTCGCATCGCCTAAAGCCCAAGCGGCTCCTGCATCGCCAAAATCAAAAGAACCTAGTCTTGTCTTTGGCACTTTTGATGTCAGCGCTGAAGAAACGCATGTCTCTCCTAAAAATGTATCTCTTCCACCTGGATTTCACGACGTACCAAAGGACGAGAAACCTGATGAAGAAGTCCAAGCTGATGAAGAAGACACTGAAAACGTCGAAGAGGACGAAGACAAAGACGAAGCTCCTCCTAAACGTACAGTGCCTCGACCTGTCAACCCACAACCAACGAAGAATGGAAAATTGTGCTATTCCTTTGAATTTCTCTTCAGGTAAAATCATGCTGCAAGTCTCGCCTTACCTCCTGTCTTTAGTTTCCGAGAAGAATATGTGGAACTTCCAGCCGCTACAGCGGAACCCAACTCAGGATGGCTGTCCATGGAAGTCATCAACGATGGTCCTAGCCGTTCTGGTAATCGCCGAATGGATCGCCAAGCGTCATTTGGTCCAGCTGGACCATTGCAGCGACAAAGCAGTCGTGGCAATAACGGTAATTTTCATTATAAGAGTGTGGTATCATCAAATCATGTAGATAAATCCAAACAGTGGCAACGAGATCAAGCTGTTCCTCGACGAGCTGGCGGTGGTCGTGGAGGATCTGGCGGTAAAATGCGCCAACAGGCTTCGCTGGATGATGTACCACTGAAACGACGTGAAGATCGTTGGGTGCCCCAGAAAGCCACGTCGAATTTAGAGAAAGTGATGAAGCAAGTTCAAAGTATTATGAACAAGATGACAAATCAAAAGTTCGACACTCTCTCAGCCCAATTGAGTGAAATTGATATGGAAAGCTTGGAAATGCTATCCTCTGTCATCACAATTATTTTCGACAAAGCATTGGGAGAACCTCATTTTTGCGAAATGTATGCTAATTTGTGCGTGCGACTCGAACAACATTGGAAAGTGTGGAGCTTTTTGAAGATTGTTAAGAACGACGACAACGAAAGCTGGTATTGGACCACGATGAGCGATACCGACGCTGAAGTTGTGGGTCCATTTGAGACAGAAGATGAGCTTCTCGAAAATGCTGAAGAGGACCCGTTGGAAGTTATCGCAGCTCCTGAGGGCCTTCAACTTAAGGAAGTTCGTGTTCGCAAGGAAAAGTTCATCAAAGTCTGGGAGTTGGATGGACAGCTTTATTGGTCTGGCCAAAGCTTGGAAGACTTGGGAGAACGTCAAGTGCTCAATGGTCCCTTTAAAACCCAAGACGATGCTAACTTGAACGCTATCAAGACGACATCGTTCAAACGTATCTTGCTGAATGCCTGCCAGGAGGAATTTGAAAAGGATAACATTTACGAAAAGCTGGACGAAGCATTGAACAAGGCCCGCGAAGAAGGCACTTTGACTGCGGAAGTTGAAGCGAACTTTGAAGAAAAGAAGATGTTGACCAAGCGTCGAATGCTTGGTAATATCCGCTTCATTGGTGAACTTTACCGAAAGGGAATGCTGCAAGAGCGTATTATGCACGAATGTGTCATGAAATTGATGGGAGTTACCCGAGCTCAAACTCAGAACGCCAAAATAATTAAACTTGTTCCACTACACCCTAGCGCTGCCCCCGACGAAGAAAATATTGAATCCTTGTCAAAATTGTTGACAACGATGGGCAAAGATTTGGAAGTCAAGGGCACGTTCCCAGGGGCAATGGCTGCTTACTTTGACTACCTGGCCTATTTGACAAAGGACAAACGATTGTCTTCCCGCATCAATTTCATGCTCCGTGATGTGATTGACCTCCGCAACAACCGATGGGAACCACGTCGTAAAGAATTGAAGCAAAAGACACTGGAGGAAATTCGAAAAGATGCAGAAAAGGAATTGGCAGCTAGCCAAAAGCGACCCAATAATCCACCTCCTCGAGGAGTTGCGTCGTCGTCGTCCTCACGAGAAATGGGACGAGGTGGCAATGGATTCCGAGGCAACAACCCACCGCCACCTCAAAGAAACAATTTTGCATTGGACCGATCTCGATCACAGCAAATTGAAAAGCCTGGATCGCAAGGACGCCCCACCTCCTTCAATTTCAAAGGACGTGGCGGTGCTTCTAACGCAAAAGCTGCTCCAACTCCTCAAAAACCAGTCCAAATTCGACCTCAAAAGGAAATTCAAGACCAATTGTCCCAAGTGTCTGAAGACGTCACGGCTACACTTGCCAAGAAGACGAAGTCAATCTTGGAAGAATTTGTTGGATTGAAGGATGTGAACGAAGCTGTGGCTTGTATTCAAGAGCTCAAGACCAACAACTCGTCATTGTCGTCACTTCTTGTTTCTAGCTGCTTTGCAAAAGAAACATTGAAACTGGCTGTTGAAGAAAAAGACGCTGTTCGCGAAGGTATGTTTGACGCATTGGTTGCCTTGCAAGAGCAAAAGGCGCTTGAAAACGATGCGATTTTGTATGGATTGGAAGCAGCCATTTTGAGTGCGCCCGACTTGAGTTGCGATGTCCCCAAGATTCACGATCACTTGGGCACGATCCTTGCTCGATTATTCACGCCTGTTGAATCCTTAACTCTGGAATGGCTGGTTAGTGGATTTGACTGCGAGAGCGATGACGAAGCCTATCAAGAACTTGTGGATAGCGGTGTATTGTCGGGTGTCGTCGGTGCATTTTTGTCCAAAATTCCTGCAAAGGTAGCTGCTTCTCAATCCAGCTCGACTTTCATCAACAAGAATTTGACGTCCATCCTGCCGTCGTATGGCCGAACTACTGGAGACGTCATGCAATGGTTGAACAAATTTGGTCTGAACAATACTTTGCCTGCCATTTATAAAGCCGGTGAAGTCGTCACAACTGTCAAGCAATCCAAGAAAGTAGACGATGTGATTGCTTGGATTGAAAGCAACGTATCGGGTGATATGCGCGCCGACAGCTTGTTCGCCAAACAGACGTGTCTTTTCTTGTTGAGTCTTTCCAACTGGGATATCCCTCCAGCTGATCATAGCAATTTGCTCATGGGTCTATGCGGTAATGTCGAAGGTCAAATGGCGTTTGTCGGTGGAATTATTCAAGAAGTTACCGATGGTAAGATGACATGCAAGCGGTTCAACTTTAAATTTCTGTGTTAGATAAATTGAAGCCGCTGTTGAACTATTTACTGCATGAGCACATTATCAGTGACAAGGCTTTCTTGAGCTGGAGAGACTCTTACCTCCGAAATCCCACCAAGGACAATGCGATTGAGCGCTTGGGCGATTTTTTTGACACATTGAGGAAATAGCTTTAGATTTCTTGATGTTCTTTTAACTCGAATATGACGCATGTAGTGTGTGCCTGCATGAGCGCTCGACTTCGATTTTACAACACAATTCTATCCGATGCAACTATATTTCACAAATTGTCTTCCACTGTCCTACTTCTTCCTCGTTGCTGGCTTCAACCTGGGATCCTTTGCCTTCCGGGCTTCGTTCTTTTCACGTTCATGGAGCTCCCGTGATCTCTGTCGTGTCTTGGCGGCAACGTTAGAAGGGTTTGTATCATTCGCCTGGAGCTCTTGCTTGAGTTCGTGGACTTTGCGCAGTAAACTTTGATTCAATTGCATTTCCAAACTTGTATGGTCAGCTTCCAGGGCTTGCTTCTCCTTGGCCTCCATTTGTTTGCGAAGCCAATTCTGTTGCATTTGATTTTTGCTGGCAAGTTGTTGCTGAAGGAGGCGTTCTTTTCGTTCCTCTGCTTCTCGTTCCTTTCGCCACATTTCAGCTTGTTTGTTGTACTCCCTAAACAAATTTGATTTCACCGAGAGGCATCAAGAAGGGGACGAACTCTTTTTCTTGGCGTTCCTTGTCCTTTTTCAATTTAATTTGTGCCTTGAGGTACTCTTGTTGTGCATGATTTCGCTCCATCGCGTCGCGCTTTTTCTTCTCGTCGAGTTCCATGCTCCTCTTGTCGTATTCCTATCGATTTCGATCAGACTTGCGCATCGTTTGGCCATCTCATACGGATTGGTATCGCAGGATGCGCAGTTCTTCCTCCTTGTTTTTCATTTCCATCTCAGCTTTCGATGTGTCGTCGAAATATTTCATCTTGGCTTGAATCTTCTTTGACATTTCTTCTAATCCTTTCAATCGCATAAAGTCTTTGTGCTCCTCCATCTTGATGTAGTCTTCGGCCAATTTCACTTCGAGTTCTCGGTCGGCCATCTTCATTTGTTTCTTGGCCATGAGCTGCTCAGCGTTTTCCTTCAAAACTTGCGCCATCTTGACTTTCTCTGCTTCTTTTCTTGCGATTTCTTTCGCCTCCTAATGCATCGTTGAAATGCCAATTTCAAAATGAAAATCCGCACATCTTCCGCCTTTCGTTGAGCAATTGTTTCGGCCAGTCGGTGGTCCGCTTGGCTAGCACCGGGTTGGAAATAAGACCACGGATTGATGTTTACCGCTGTGCTTCAGCCTCGGCTTCCTTCTTCTTTAGCTTTGCCTGTCGTTGCTGTTCTTGGATCTTATTCTGCTCTTTGACTCTTTCCATGCGAAATCTTTCCTTTTCAGCTTCCTGAATATCCATCTTCTCCATTTTCTTGAGGCTTTCTTCAAAATATTTCCCATCTTCCGCTGCGTTTTCAATGCGGCGGCGTTCTTTCTCAGCCACTTGCGCATCTAACTCGGATGACCACTCCATTCGACGCTTTGCTTTCATCGATAGCTACAGAATTAAGGAGCTGTCGCCGTAACGTCATGACGATGGAGCACCTTCGATTGAGCTTCTTGGACTTCAACGATACCTTGGTATTGCACAAGATCGTTCCAAATGTCGCCTTGTTTGTGTTTCTTCGGCGAGATCTTTGGTGGTAAAACAAATCCAACGCTCTTTTGTTGCGCCTGAGCTTCTGTTAAATACGCGCTCTCGTTGTCGCCTTGCGACGCCGGCTTTTTCCTGCTGTGCTCGACTCAAGATTAAAAATTGAATGCGCTTCAAGGTACCTGTCGCGAGAGTTTGGGGCTTTCCCCTTGGATCCACTCTTTGGTTTGCCTGACGCAACCTTGATTGCTGCACTTGGATCATTCGACTCTTCGTGGGGAACGTCTTTTGCAGAGTTTGACAAGCTTAAGGATTTAACAAGTGATATCAAGTCTGCATCCTGCCAAGAGTGAGATCACTGAAAAGCGAGAAGACACGTACTGAAAGGTTGGTCGTCATGCCGTTCTCACGAAAATGTTCCATCACTTTATGGGATAATTCTTGGGCCACTTGGGAATTCTTCTTGCAGACTTTCTGGATGCGGACGCACACTGACATTCTCAGCTTCTCTTTCATGTTCAAGTACAGAGCCTTTTGTCGGATGCGTTCCTTGTCCAAAGTTCGCAACGAGGCTCTAATTCTCGCATTATTCATCAAGAATACAAGGCATTATACCTTGTGACTTGCGAGTCAGCCATCGACCGAGTGCTGCTTCCTGTCATGCTTCAAGGGGTTGCTCCCTCAGCGTGAGGCCCTTCAATCGATTCCGATTCGTGCCCAAGATAGTTACAGCAGTTGAACTCAAAAACCACTCCTATATATAGATTGTCAGGAAATCCGTCTGAAGGGCGCGATAATGTCGACTTGATCTTGCTTCTTCTCTGCGCTAACATCGCGAGATGCGCACATGGACGCATATTTGGATTTGTGGTAGAAAGTTCGGTATGACATTTCAAAAGTGTGAAATTATTTTAATTCCGAATCGACATGAAAGATACATCGGACTTAAAGGACTCTGATGGATGATCTTGAGCTTCTTGGATACCATGGGAACGACCGAGCGAGCGTGCTTCCTACTGATGGCAATGGCGATGAAAACACGCCTCTGCTAGAGTTTTATAGAGCTCGTTGTGATGCATTTCAGCAAGAGAGGAAGGAAATGATGGATCGATTCAGCCAACTGGAGATATCACGTGAGACTTGGCATCAAACTGAGTGGCAAAACAGAATGTACGCGCAAGAAGTAAGCATCGTGCTTAGGATGATGTGCATAAATG
The DNA here is from genome assembly GCA_019828595.1 of Aphanomyces cochlioides. Taxonomy (NCBI): domain Eukaryota; phylum Oomycota; class Saprolegniomycetes; order Saprolegniales; family Verrucalvaceae; genus Aphanomyces; species Aphanomyces cochlioides. The sequence continues at coordinate 1,057,711 of JAHQRK010000004.1, forward strand.
TGCATTTCTAGATTGTTGAGCTGAAAGATGAAGCTGCCCGTCTTCGAGATGAGTTGGCCGATGCGAAAGAAACCATCGCAAGTCTCCGCAACCAAGTCGATCAAGCCAAAATTCAAGAAGCTGAAGATCGCAAGAGAATTCAGCATTTGCTCTATCTTACTCAGCCCAGTGCTGAAGAAGTCACATTCATAAAAGATTGTCGTCCTGGGCATGCCTCTCGCTTTGGTTTGCAAGAAACTCATCTTGAGCCTCACGAGCAAGCAAATATTCATGACCAGAACGCCCGCGAACGTTTCTTGCGCTCAAACGTGAGCTTGATTGAAGAGGCTAACGTCCCAGGTGCCGCCGCAGGATATGCTGCATTTACATCAAGAACTAAACGCCAGCAAGAGCAAAAATTGTCAAAGAACGGCACAAAAGCCAAGGTCAGGAATACAATTCTACTACATTCCATCTCATGCGTCGCTTAGTGCCGCATCATTCGCACAGTTTATTTACCCAGCGAGCAAGCAGATTCGCTTTTGCTTCGCGTCCAATTATTGACGAAGGAGCTTGATGAATATAAAAAGTTGTCCGAAGAGAGAATTCAAGTTTTGAGTTGTTGCCACTCCCCCTGTGACCATGCAATGAGTAGGACCTGTTGAACAATTTGAATTTAATGTCCGCCGAATCCAAGAAAATGCGCCAGCAACATGATGAGGAAATCAGTGCAAAGCAACAAGATGTGGAGCGAATGCATCGCTTATTGAAAACGTCAATGAAAGGTAGAACTTCCATTACTGTGAGCGATTGATTGTGTATTCGTAGAATACCTAGTTTTGCGTCACAAGTTTCAAGACTCGCAGCGTCAAGTACAGGAAGAAAATGCACGCCAACGAAGTCTGTACAAGCAGCTTGAAACAGAAAAGGAAGAAGCGATAACAAAGGCAAAAGCTGACACTCAAGTATTTACTCCCATCCACCCCCGTCGCTAATGACATCGTAGGCTGTTCGAGAGACGTTGAAAGAGGAAGGCAATGTGTACGCTGAGGAGTTTCGACAACAGGCAGTAGCTCGCGAGCGTGACATTCATATTCTCAAAGTACCGTCAAACCGTTGAATTCATCTGACTCGCCCTTAGGAGCAATATGTTGCGGTCCAAGAAAGCTACGGCGTTCGAATTGCAGATTTGCAATCCCGCTTGACGAAATTACGCCGGCGGTACAAGAACTTGGAAACGCGACGAAATTTGGAAATGGAGGGATTTGCTCGAGACATTACAACTCTGAAGCGGCATATTGTGAAATTGGAAAATCTTTGCCATGGCACAAAACTTACTCAGGACGAGCTACGTTCATTGCGGCTAGGTAAAAACACACTCTTCATTGCCACTTTGACTGTGCATAGAGGAAAGCAACAACTTGAATGCTCTTGGCCTTGATACTGAGATTGCTCAATTACAAGTATTGTCAATTCCATTGTCCATTGTCTTATATTTTTCTTTAGAATCGTTATGCCGACTTGGCGGCAGAAATATCTCTATATTACGCTGGGGCCCGTCGAGCGCATTAATTATGTCTTCGTCGTGTTCTTAGCTTGGATATAACGGGACATGTATTCTGTCGCTCGAAATTGATTTGACCATAATATACGCCCAATCCAATTTTCTTGAATTGGCTCAATCAACAGACTCAATAATGCTTTCTTCTGAGTATCTCTACAATACTTTGAATGGCAGAGTTGTGTTCCTGCATCATGCGCCTTGCTCCACTCCGTGGGGTCTAGATACAGAGTTGCCAGACTTTCTGCAAACTCCTCTGGAGTGTCTGCAACGATGCCACCCCAGTGATTAGTACCGTAGTGCATTCCTTCAGCACCAACTGATGTTGATACCACTGGTGTTCCCACCATCCAGCTGTCGATGATTTTTCCTTTGATACCGGCACCGAATCGCAATGGAGCGACACTCACTCGGTATTTTGATAGTGTTTGGTGAACATTTTCGCAAAATCCCATCATTCGAATATTGTCAGAATCAAGGCTCAGGGCTTGGAAGTCTTTCGCAGAAGCATACGATCCATAAATGTGCAACTCGACATCGCTCGCGATTTTGCTTCGAATTGCTGGCCACAACTTATCTTTCATCCAATGTAGACCATCAACGTTGGGAGAATGCTTGAAGCTTCCAACAAAAGCAACGTGCTTCCGCTCCATGAAATCCTACCGACAGTTTAGTTGTTGGCGAACGATTCCGTCTACTCGCACCAGTTGTGGCTCGTTTAGGATTGATGCATCGGCGACGTAATCCATCGCAACAAGAGATTTCGGCGAGACGCCGAAGCGATTTACAAGCATTTCCTTCTCGAATTCAGACACATAAATTGTAGAGTTGGATCTAAAAATGCACGCTAGCTCTCTCAATACAGTAGAAATGACGGGCTCGACATCAATAGTCGACTCCAGCGTAGTGCGGAAATCATTCTAAGGAATACAATGTTAGAGGAACTCATTTTCTATGCTCACCTTCTTTTTGCACACGGCATATTCTCTTGACTTACGTAAAAAATGAAGATCTTGCAAGTCGAGGATACGATGGGCGGTAGGTGCTAGTTTCGCTACTTGCCAGCCATACATTTCTTCAGCGATAAACCGATCAAAGAGAGCGGCCTTGATGTTTAGTTGGTTTGACTTAATTACGTTTTCTAAGGCGTCAGTGTTTGGATCCACTTGAACACATTCAACGCCTCTTTCAATCAGTCGATTTGTGTGATCATTCAAACGGCTCGGAGACACACAAATGACACGCCAGCCTTCTTCTTGTAGCATTTCGATGATGTCACACGTTCGCACTCCAGCAGCAGATGAAGTTCTTTCGGGCCAAACGCTTCCAGCAATCAAAATAACTTTGTCGCTGGTCGAATATCTCACTTGAGAAGTCTCCTCGGTAGCTTTATCGTTGATTTTGCGCTCGTGGCGCTTTTTCATCTCGAGCGGAATGTACCACGCCTCGTCCATCTCAGCCGCAAGTCTTGCTTCGAGATTGAAGGGTCCAGGTAATCCTTCTGGAAAGAATTTTCGCACAAGTTCATGGAAGTAGGGAATAGGTTGCTTTCCAATTTGGTCGCATAAATATTTAAACCACTTTATACCAGAAGAGACGTGCCCTCGTTCTTCAAACACAATCTGAGCTGCGCACGTAAATCACTCGTGACTGCAGAAAATCTTACCAACAACTTCGGCAGAGATATGATCTCCCATTGACTTCAATTTATGAACGAGTCGGGGGCCTGCGTCAAGTCCTCGAGCTTCTTGGACAAGTGGAACAACAGCCAAGCGTGCTGCCAGTGAATCTCTCGTGTTGTTCGCATGCTCGAGTAACGCACGATGGGCTGGAAGGGCTCCGTAACATGTATCAAGCTCTTTTAGTCGAGTGGACACCATATCGAAGTGGCGGCATTCGTCGCAGGCAACGTCGACAAATTCACTGTAAAAATCTGTTGGAAGAGTGTACGAGTCATTCATGGGCGATGGTTCAAATCGAACCACAGTGTCCCAGTAATTGTCTGTTTGGAGATATGTGAGTGAGCGACCTCAATGGAAAAACGAATTACCGATTGCACCAAGCTCGATATGTGCCAGAGCATGCAGAATTGCCACGGGTATGGGAAAATTCTTCTCACTCGGCATATCTTTAGGTTCGTAAAGTTTCGGCAGATCGGGTCGAGCTGGAAAGTCAGGAAGATTGCTGGGCCATGAGGATGCGTGCGCTCTACGCAAGTACAACTATGATGTTATATCATACAGAATTATCGTACAATGGTATGCGACTGTTTCTCCACAAGTGTTGAGCGTGCAATGAGATTGAAACTTTTTTACTGGGAGAGCTCTGGCGTTAAGAATGAGGATTGATGCACAATTAGATGTCCCACCTCTCGAAGAACACTTTCACCTGCTTCCAGAATAGATGCAGGGTTGCTAAGCAGACGCTTATGCACTCGATTAGCTCGGACAGCTTGCACAGCTGTCCGCTTCCTCAACGCCAGCATGCTTTGGACAAATGGTTGATAGGCCAAAGTGAGTACATACACTATTTCGAATCAAATTGAAATACTAACACTAATTTATTGTGAGATTAATTCTAAATAGTGAGATGGGCTGGAAATGTTTCGATTTTTTAAATCGATTTTCCAACCTCGCAGCCAATCAGAATCGAGTATTTAATTAATTCACACAAAACACACCCCAACGCACCCTAACACACATGCAATTCATTTGGCCAATATTCGGTTTAACTTGGCTTCAGTATGGTCAAATCGACTTGTAAATGCATTTCATTTTTGGTCAAAAATATAAATTTGATTGAAATTGACAATATAGTTTTGTGCATTTTATAATATAACATGCTTTAGTCTTAAATAGTGTAAGACATTATCCAAAACTCTCTTACACTATTTAAGAATAAAGTAAGATGCGTGTCCGCGTCGAGTTCGTGGAGGAGCTCGCGACAGAAATGGCAATAGAATGGGGATTTTCACGAGTGGTGATTCCCATAGAAGAATCAATGAAGATTGTGGGTGATTTACTGCACGGCATCATCCATCGGTTTAAACTCGGGACGTCCAACAGTGAATTTGACATCCTTCTGGGCGACTTTGCCTTGATGCCGAGCGAGAAAATCGATCTTGTGCTTGAAGTAAATGATATTTTGACAATCAAGCGAACACACAAGATGTCGGGTGAAAAAGTACGGAAGAAAGCTTGGATCGGCAACACAGTCTATGAGCTTGAAGCTCTTGAAATGAAACCTCGGTCAAAAAGGAAAAAGGAAAAGAAGCTTGTGACGCCATTAGAGCCAAAGGCAGTTGAAGGCAGTGCGTCAGTCCGTAAAAATAGAAAACAGGCTAAACGATCGAAGAATTCAAAGAAGAAAGAAGAAATCCAAACAAAAGAGGAGCCGAAGAAGGAGAGCAGGTCTGTGAAGAAGAGAAAAAGAGCGGATGACTCCAGTGAGAGTAAAAAAAAGCAGCTGATCAAGCCAAAGAGAGATGCAACCGAGTCATCGGGATCTAAATCCAATGGCTTACACCAAAATGCGGTGACGAAACCACAATCAATCAGTGAGGCAGGGTCCAAGTCAAATCGAAGCACCGAAATCCCCAAGTCTATCTTGTCTCGACCAGATTATACATTGCAAAACTCGGCTCTAGTTTCAAAACCTCACAACCACTCGTCACGCAATCATCTGCGCTTCGATACCGCCGACGACACCGGTGCTAAAGATTCCCGAAGCATGGACAAGCCAGGGCAGAATGCAGCTACCGACAAAAATCACACAATACAGGAGAATGGATCGCTTGACAGTCGTAGATCAAACACTCCGTTGAAAACTCAGCATCCCAAATCCAACAACGGACATAAGCGCTTTGTTCCAGATGACTTGAAGAAATATGGTCCACAAGAACCTCAACAGAGTGTACCAAGTGCATCCGATTCAAGAAAGGAATCGCAAAATCGAGGACAACGAAATGCAAACGCGGCATACCAAAACACCCAGACAAAGCAAGCTGCTGTCGTCACTAATGTTCAAGACAATCAAGAACATGCAAACAAGTCGGCCAAGGAGGTGTGGAAGCGACCTTATGAAGTTATTGCGTCGATACATTCAAAAGACAGTACGGGCGATGAAAATGAAGAGGTACATGGTGATCCTTCCAATGTCCTCACAATCTTTGCACATAGAATTCCAGCTTCACTCAATATACTTCTAGTGCCGTCTCCAACGTTCTTCCGAATGATATCATCGGCTTTAAAGTTATGCAGCTGTGTGAAATCCGATTTCAGCCTGTCGTGAGCAATTGGATGGTGGGAAAAGTGGTTTCTGCTTCCGATGAAGTGCTCAAATTTCAATCATGCAGTTACTTGGACAATCGAAGCAAGTACGTCCTGTTTGTGAACGCTTTATCTCATACACCACCATCGTAGGATTGACTGGACCATACTCGACGACATCACTGAAGTGACCTTTGCCGACATTGTGGAGCTTCGCCTCCTCGACGGTCCCTCGCACACGAGTACAAACGAAGAGACGACAACCAAAAGTACATCAGAAAGTGTCCTCGGAATCAACTCTACTCCAGAGTTATCTCTTGAAGAGCAAGAAGCACAAAACTTGCTGGAAACACTGCGACTGAAGAAAGAAGAATTACTGTCCAAGACAATCGCGATGCTGTGATGAAGTAGGCTTATCCTCCATGATGCAATGGTCATTTCCATTGGCACGGCTCGTAGCATCTGAGTTATCTTCACAAAGCAAAGATGAAATCCGTCCATCGGATTCAAAGTCAACCTCTGAAAAACCGTCTTTGTCGATCGTTGTCGAGGAATTTTAACATAGAAATGCACATGATAAAATCTCATCCCCTTCATTCGCCTTCTGAGCAAAAAGGCCGCCGTATTCGTTCATGGACTCTGTCGGTTGTCATGAGATCCTGGCACGTGCATGAATTGAAGAAATTCTATCGTGTCGCTTCGTGGCGACGCTCCAAAGTTGATGGAATAACTGTCTTGTCAATTGAATGGGAGCAGGAAAATGTATATATTTGTCGTGGAATGTGATTGGTAGAGTGGAGTACCTTTTTATCCACATTAAGATTCTCTCCAACATGCACAAGTCCATGTCGTCGCCGACGTTGGCGGCTATGAAGAGCCAAGCTCCGTCACACGAACGGAAGAAATCGAATCGATTCATTGTCATTGATGCTCCAGATGATCCTGAATTGTTGTCGAGCCCGAGTAATGCGACAGACGACGTGCTGAATGGTGTTTCTGGAAGCGCGTCGACAACCCTAGATGAATCACAACGCAAGCGGATACGCCAAGGAAAGACAGAGCAAAAGGGACGCTTCACAATCATTGACTTGGTTCCAACATCTCCAGTGTCGGAAGAAGTAGACTCAGAGTCTCCCTTACGAAGTGATGACGTACCAAAAGCGTCATCCTTTGTCGCGTCTAGTACACATGAAGGATCCAAAGCATCTTTGAAGAGTCCTTGTGATCGAAATGGCGGTGGCACGGTAGAGGCTACCAAGCCGCCTCTGCTTCCAGACTCAACCCGATTCCAGAACTTTATCAAAAACCAAGAACTCATGAAGAGTGAGTTTGACGCGTCACATGGCCAAGGTAACTCGCATCCAAAGAGTACCGCAACAGGGGCTTATACCAACCCTGTGTTGGCTGTAGGAGTAAAAGCTCCAAATGACGCAAGTAATCAACACGAGCGAAACTCAATGATGCCGACGATTGATCCAAGATTGACTGGAAATTATATTCAAGAATTAACTCAAGAAATGGGTACCAACATGCGCATTTTGGAAAAGCTGAATGTGAGGAATTCAGCACTTGTCAGCGAGTTTGATTCCCTTGCCAAAAGACTCCGAGCGCATATTAGCCAACGAGATATCAAAGTAGATGGCCTCGGGCATCGTATAACATGATCTCGTGGGTCTGGTTTTCGTCAGACGCAGTGCCAACAAGATAGAGTTGTTGCACTGCCTTTGAAATTTTGGATCATGTTCACATTGTTTATTCAGTTTGGCAACGAAGTAAGCAAAATGATCAAAATACGTGCGATCCTTTCGTCCAAGTCTTGATTGTGCTTGATTCACTTCCCAAGTCATACGTGATTAGGGGCATTTCTGTTTTCGCCAAGAGCGATCGCATATCCTAAAGATATTCTCTTAGCGTGATACAGTCGAGATGCAATTGAGATCAATGGTGGTCAGTTACTTGTCGTGTTTTTCAATTTCAACTCTTGTGCTCATGACAGTTACCACAGCGCTATATTCTTGGAAAGTCTGCAATTTGTCATGGATGGAACTCACGATGATCGGAGAGGGCAGAACCACGTCGTGTGCCAACTGCACCCAAATGATATCTTGAATATGGCAGCGTATTATCACGTCGACTTGGCGAAAACGCCGTTTTTGTTGCCGATCGTGACTCAGGCAGTACAAACTCCGCTGCCTCCGAACTGGGTCGAAGGCAAAGATGATGTTTCGAATGGCGCAATATATGTCAACGAAATCACGCAAGAAACGCAAAAGGAGCATCCTGCCGATTCCTACTTTCTTTCATTGATTCAAGCCACTCGGGACAAGCACTCCACTGACAGCTCCCCAAGTAGCGACAACGCGTGGATGGAATTCTACGAAGATGACCTTCCTTATTACTACAATTTTATCACGAATAAGCGTCAAGACACCATCCCGTCCTGTGGATTTATATTCACACCTGGAGAGCATGACACGATGCTGAAGGATGTTTTCTCCAAAGCCGCCGAGCTGCATCGCCTGCCGAAAATTAACTCGTTCGAGACTTGAGATCGCCATTGATTAAAACCGCCCTAGGTTGGAAAAGCTTGATATCTTGTGCTTTCACTCGTCGTGGAACGAGACACGCTTGAATGTGCTCGAGAAGCGGCATGCGGATATTTACTTTTCGATTCGAGCCAAACATTTTCAGGTTCTTCGCCGCGTCTTCTCTTCTGATTGTGTTTTAGTTTGTCTTGGGCAATTGTGATAACGTATACACCATTTCTCACATCAACGGCCGCGATGAAAAGCCACTGGAAGCATGGGATTTGTACGTTGGAGCCAAAATCACAATTCTCGGTCGCTCGACATCTCTAATGAAGGTTGTTGCATGAGAATTATTACAATGCTGATTCGTTTCAAAGGCTAGCATGCTTACCCTGCAGTGGCTCGACTTTCAGACGAAGAAGCTGATAGCCATTAAGGTTGGTTGCAAAAGTCTGGTCGCAGGAATGACCATCTTCCAGGAGAAATTGCACAACGAGCTGAAAAAGTATGATCTTCATCACGTTCAGGCGAAATACAAGGGAAAGATTGAAAGTCCAGAAATAAGACAAAGTCAGGTAGACATTTGCGTCGGAGTGTCCCTTGATATCCATTGTAGAATGGAGTATCGTTGCGGCAGCTCAAGAATGAGATTGAGCATCTTCGTGAGCGACTTTCGAAGTATCGACCCGACTTAGCGCGCAAGATTGTGTATTCCCTATTTGAGTAACCATAATCAAGACGGCAATCTTCTACTGAGTGTGGTAACAGCGTTCAACAGGCCTGGCATGAATATAAATGCATTATCCATGATTAACATTGCCAGACGTCATCACACTCTAGTCGATCTTAAGCACTTCAATTTCAAAGATAAGAACAGAGTCGGGTTGGATACCCCACGTAGGAAATCCTCGAGCGCCGTACGCATAGTCAGGAGAGCACGTGAGTTTCGCGACTTCGCCCAACGACATGGACAAAACACCTTCGTCCCATCCTCGAATCACTTGACCCAATCCCACTTGAAACGCAAACGGTTGCTGCCCTGGGTCTTTTGTACTCCAAAACTTCTTGCTCAAATCGCGGTCTTTGCCGTATCCAGTGCAATGCACGGTCACTTGGGAACCTTTGCTTGGGGTGACACCGTTGCCTTCCTTCAGAATTTCCTTCGTAACGCCCATTGAGATCAAAATCAAAACTATCCAATCCGCCTTGAATCATATCCGGATATTATTGCGTTTATCCGGATGATATGAGGAAGACGAATCACATGCCGTGACGTTGTCCCGAAACTAGATTCTGGGCTAAACTCGATCGTTATCTACGAAGAATGGGTCGCATGAGACTAAGCTTATGCTTTTCTATTCATTGAGCTTGCATTCATAAGAGTAAGTTCATTTCCATTTTGTTGAGAACACTGGATTCAAAGTTTACCAGTCATGACAAAACGAACAGAGCTCGCCTCAAAGCAGTTAAAATACGATTGTCACTTTGTGACTTTGTGCGCTCGCCCATGTTTTGACGACGATATTACCGCTGATATTTTAATAACGTTGCCATTATCAAAAGACTGTTGCCGCAACCAAAATTGCTTGAAGCAATTGAGACGCAATTTCTTGGATCAAAATTTGATTGTTCTCTTGAGCCAAAGCATGGATCGTTGGGTATAAATTGTATTCGATCAAAAACTGGACTGGTGACGTGTGGGATTCGAAAATGCATTTCAGCATTTTCAACAGATTCTTTCGAACAAACGGTTTGGGATAACTCAAACGATAGATAATTTCCATGATGAACAAACCTGATCGACCAAGTACCTACAGTCAATCATGAAATATGCCAGCAGACGACAGGCCATACTTGATTCATACGAACTGAACGAGACAAGATTTCCAAGAGGGACTCGAGCAGATTTTCAAATTGATGCTCGGCACTCCGAAAGCACGTAATTATTTGTTGTATATGTTGTGGGGCCAACAGTACGTTCTCAATTTTGACCTGGCAAACAAATCAGTTTTCTTTTCGCACTCGCAAGATAGCATACTGTATCGTGAACAAGCCAGGCGGCCAATGCCTTCATCGCATCAATTTGCCAGAATTTATCGGTTAACAATGTCAAGAAAAATGTTACTCCATCACATGCCCTATTTTAATATGATATCTCGCAATTTTATCCTCGATTACCATAAGTGTTCGCGAGCAATAGCTGAAGCGGACGCCAAATCGCACATTATGGGTAGTACAAATTGTTTCAGTGGACTTCTCGTAAGTGTGACCGTTTGCAGAAATGGAATAAGACCGGCTTGAGCCGCCTAAAGGTGAAGACAAAGTCACTTCCACGGTTGGTGTAGTTGATTGAGTTACGTGAGTTTGACGGTTCCGATTGATACGACACAAATAAAACATTGCGTGGAGGACAACATTTTGAATTTCCTAAGAAGTGTTACAACGCAGGAAGTTGCAACAGGTACCTTTATTTGAGGTGAAGTATCATCATGGAGTACTTGCACTAAAGTTGGAATAGTGCCAGCACGATCCAAACTTTCAAGAGTATTGGGTTCCATGCTTAAATTTCTTATACACTTCAAAACCTTGACCATTGCAGTAGAGTACATTTCGTGTCGTGCAACTTGATTTCCCGGGTTCAAAGAATACAACAGCCCTAATTGGGTTGTAAGATACCGTTAAGAGCATTTGTAGCACCTTCTAAAACAGACAATTCACACATATGTTCCTTCACAATGACGTCTCCTTGCGAGAATAGCATAAATAAGTCACAAACTTTGTGTAATTCCTCCCAAGAGAATATTGGGTCCGATCCCATGTTGAGTTGTTGGACCACAGATAGCACCATCTTGTTGAAAACAACAATCAATTTTCTCAATAAGCCGATTTTCACGAAGAGTCGGCATGTGTCGTTTTTGGGAATGGTCTGTATACATTCAAAAGATGAAATAATAACAATGGAGCTTACCTGTAATGAGGAAATGCTACAAACACCTCTCAACGCGACCCTCTGCAATTGTAGATCTTGCTCACTCAGAAAGTCAACTAGAACTGGTAGTCCACCACAAGCAATGAACATTTGAAGTGTCCATGAGCTCGTCGTGCAAGCTTGCTCCACAAACTTTGAAGCCTCAAGGCGAACTTTGAAAGACCATTCATCATCGTACGACTGCTTTTTGGCATGGTCATGATGGTCAGTCAAACAGCATTATACCTTTTCCATGTCCGATTGTGGAGCAACTAAGTCGACAATTATTGGAATTAATCCCACCAAAGCAAGGTTTTCAAGGAATTTCTTGTTGTTCATGATCAACTAGACAATCGTTAACAAATGCAACGTCTGGCAACGTCAGTCAAGTACCATATTCACCACTTTCAATATAGCGTACAACATGTGATAGTTCTTGACTTCTAGTGCCTCCATGATATTAGGTATCACCCCCGGTTGGGAAACCAATTCTTGCCGAAGGATTGGATTTGATTCACACAGGTCATGCTACATATTTCTCTAGGCATGACCAACAACTGATATATACCATACCAGCTGTTCACAGGCATCTAATATCACGCGATCTTCCATTCCAGGGTCCAATAAAGACAGCAGTTCCACAACTCGCGCTGTAGCTTTGTAAGTCTTGTCTCGAAGTGAAGTGTCAAAAACTACAATCAATGTTAATGCTAGGGGAGTTGATGAAAAAGTCTTACAAGGATCGTCAAACAATGAATCAGCCATGACATCCATAGGTTCCTATGGGATAATTAGTATTGAAACTACACGTCGTGTTTACTTCGTTCAGCGATGAGGAAATTCTTAAGCGTAATATACGGTCATCTCTTGGTAAATTTGACTCGAGGTCATCAAAAGATTCGTCGCAGTCTTCTTCACTGAATTGTTTTAATGTACTCACTTGATCGTCACGATGGTTTATTGAAACAAGTGGATTTTTCGTATCATTCGATTTGTGTTTTGTTTTCATGACATCCGAATTTGGAGTAGGTTCACTTGCCTCATCCTCATTCCAGAAGGGATCACTCTCGTCATCATGACTCAGCTGGAACGCAGAGTGCACCTTGTTAGGAGGGTTCTGTGTCATTCTAGCACCTCCATTTAGCGTGATGAATTGATTACTTGTTGAAGGTGCTGTTGGGGCCAATTGCAACTTCGCCGTCATTATCTGTAGTGGTTTATTTGGCTCTAAATCGTTGTCCCAATTTTCATCATCATCGTCTTCTTTCATCGCTTCCAAGGTTGATACTGGCGAGTCTCTCGTGTATGTATCGTACATTCGAATCGTATTCAAGACGGCGGCTCGATCATCAGTAGATGTTACGTTTTCTTGGACTTCTTGGGTACTCTGGAGCACGTTAGAAATCTTCCAGACAAACTTACTTGCTCGACTTTGTTTCGAGGTATATGACAAATCCAAGGATGCTGCAATAATTCTTCAGCAGATAGCCGAAGTCTTGGCTCTTTCATGAAGCATTTCATGATGAAGTCATGAAGCGCCTGTTCGCTCAGATAATTTGATTTTTACAAAAAAGCAATGTACTGGTGAAATTGTCTCGGGCAAAGGTGGATGATCGTCTTGGACAATTCGAAACAAAGCTGCCATTGGGGCAAGATCGAAGTATGGTGGTTTTTGTGTTAGCAGCTCAATAATTGTGCATCCGACGCTCCTTGTTCATGTTACTCGACGTCAATGCGTTGGCATTACTTACCATATATCTGATGCAGATGACCAGCCGGCCATTTCAATAACTTCTGGTGCCACTACGAGACGACACGTAACACCGAATGAGCAAATCAACGAATTACTCCAATAAGGTGAGCCAACTACTGAATTGGACTTTTGAGCTTCGTTTAACTTTATAGCAACACCGAAGTCGGCAATTTTGACAAGGCCATCCTTCGTTGTCAAAATGTTCGCACCCTTAACGTCGCGATGGAGCACTCCCTACACAAACTACTTGAAACTTGTCCATGTGATAGGTTATCAACCTGTGCGTGCAGATAGGCAAGGCCACGGAGCACTTGAGTAATGTACATTGCAACCAATGTTTCTGACAGAGTGCCAAACTTCTTCATAAATTGAGCCAACGAGCCATTTTCCATGTATTCAAGAACAATATACAAGAAGTCGTCTTCTTTGATGGTATTGTAGTACTTCACGATGTTTTCATGATGCAATTTCTTCAAGAGGTTGATTTCACTTTCGATGGCAGCAAGCTCTTCCTTTGCCATGTCAATCAGAGACACCTGTTTGATGGCAACAGACTTTCCATTTCGCAAGTCTAGAGCACTAAAGACGGTCCCAAAGCCCCCTTTACCAATCTCTAATCCTAGTTGATAGTGGCTTCCAACAATCCTCTCCTTCCGAGACATCTCGCCAGGCGAAAAGTTGGTGAAATCCTTGTCAGAGCAATTTTTGACAGATCTCTGATACATATTATTGTCAATTTCACTCTAATTTGTATTTTTGACCAAAAATCAAATGCATTTCCAAATCGATTTGACCATACTGAAGCCAAGTTCAACCGAATATTGGCCAAATTAATTGCATGTGAGTTAGGGTGTATTTTGGTGTGTTTTGCGTGAATTAGTTAAATACTCGATTCTGATTGGCTGCGAGATTCGGAAATCGATTAAAAAAATCGATACATTTCCAGCCCATCTCACTATTTAGAATGAATCTCACAATAATACCCTCAAAATATAATATTCATGGACAATAAAATTTGATCAGGGATTCGCGAGTTTTTGGGAGAGATTCCTTCATAACAAGAGATAACAAGATAAATGTACAGCCACAATACCTGACTTCGTTCAGATTTCAAGTACATTTTGGGCCATGGAATAGATACGATCTGTATAAGTATGACGTCCACAGTTTGTCAATAGAAACGTTTAAAATCCAACTAAATCTTATATTTTTTGTTACGTGTCATTTTGTTTTACAGAAATGTCCTGAGCTCGGGTCTGGTATATATAACCACGATGATTCGCTAATAAAACACTTAAAACACTCGTTTTATTGGTTGTGTGAAAGATTTCAAAGTGAAGGGTATCAACGTGAAAGGTTGCCGAGGACGATGGACTCAGATGGCTCAACAACTCCTTCAAGAACAAAGCGTGCGAAGAAGACTTCCAGACCAAAGCCCCCAGGACAGACGAAGCTGACGCTGCATGTTTGTTCTCTGACATGTCAGAGAACAAACATGCAGAAGGTCGACATCAATCATGACCCAAATGTTGTATCCAGTAAGGCACAGGACAAGTCAGCTAGTGAGAAGTTCCTTCAATTCTACCGTTCATTCATTGGCATGGTCGTCGCTATGCACGATCCTGTCCTTCAAAACATCACACGTGAGATTTTTGGTAAGTTCTGCGACTACATCTTGAAGCATGGGGAGATTGGGTGGCAGTCTGCTATGAACTATGTAAGCTCCATTCGTCGACAGCTTGAAACTTACCATGATGTACAAAATTTTGCAAACGATACAGGAATGCACGCAAAAACTTGACTGGACGCTTTGTTCTTGACTGCATTGAAGGTTTTTCATACTACAGTGATGTCGATCTTAAATCATAGTTGATGGGACAAAATTAAAAGACCACACCCCACCAATGTCACAAATTGATCTACAGAACATTGGATATGCTTTGTGTCTTCAAAACACAGTCAAAGCTACAAAGAATAGGACTCTTTTCAACGCAGAATGGGTCTCCATCGATCGTGGCTCTGATATAGATGCCCTTACATTTGACGACATACGGTGGGTGGACAGTTTTATTTGGGTGACCTAATGTTCTGGATTTGCGAGCTAAAACCCGCAATTCATACGGTCTCAGAAGATGGAGTTGCTGTATCTTGCACTGGCCTCTGTATGTTCTGCATTGTTGCATGTTTCTCACATACATCTGTTTTCACTGACATGCCGGACCTGATCTGTCCCCTGGCTCAAACTGGTCTATGGAACCTGTGCCTTTGTCAACCTGATCTATCGAAGCCTCAACCCGGCACATCAATCCATTTAGTCCCACTTCTCTAGCTCCAACTTCAACGATTAATCCAGGTTTCCATTTCCACTCGTGTGCACAAGTCCCTCCAAGCGGGGCTCAGATCAAAACTATTTTTTTCTGTTGTGGAAGAAATCTCACACTCGAACTCACGAAGGCCATAACGAGTTCCATATTTTTTCGCGTGATACAAACGATTGATGCAACTGAAGCCGCACCCAGATTGGTCCCCGAGGCCACTGAAGAAGCATCCACCGACGACGCGAATGATCGGCCTGCAGCGAGCTCAGACGGCGCCTCTGACCATGTCGCCAATGAGAACCGCGAGTCCGATGGGTCATTGATACATGCCTTTAGGCGCATGACGCTGCACGCACCACAACCTGCTGCTGTTACAATACCATTGATCCCCGAAATATTAATTCAAGGGCCGTTTGCTGATCCAAAAAGACAAGCCACGTACAGGGCAAATGAAAGTCAAAACCAACCCCGCGTGTTGATTTCGGACCAAGTTGGTGCTTGGTCGTCCACCACACGAGCATGACACCTTTCAAACATGCCAGACGTGACGAGTGGGTATCTCGATGGGGTCGAGATGTGCATGTGGCACGTGGGTACCAAACGTGGAGAAAAAGTAGAGAAAAAGTGGCATCGAGATGCAGTTTGAGGGGTTTAAATGAGTTGTATTAACCTTATTTTTGAGCAAAGGCCCTAATGACTTACTAATTTGCCTCGTACTGTATAAATAGAACTTGGAAAACAGAATATGGCAAAGTGGTCATTGAACAGGAGATGAAGTGAGTGAGCCGTCAGCTCACTCATGAAACGACGCTGTTAGGAATGATGTGTTGACGTAACCAGGGGTCCGAAGATAGATGCTTGAGCACATTGAATACCTTGGTGTATCCCTTCTTGAGAGGGAGATCAACCAGGAGCTGTTGTAGATGTAGCTTGATCAAAGAGGTAGCATGAATGGCAACTTCCGTCGGACTCTTCGCTGTGAGGTCGGGTCGAAAGGTGCGATCGGCACGTTGGAGCCATATTTGATAATACACGCAGGCTCGGACAATCGGCCAGATCTTCAGATAGCCACGGATGTAGTATCCATCGGACGGCTTGGGCGTCTCGTAGAACATTTCCAGACACGTTGACGGAAAGGAACACTCGAGCAGTCGCTGGATTGCCTTGAAGAAATACCAAACAGATTGGTCATATCCACAAGAGAACAGGAAATGCTCGTACGTCTCATTGACACGACAGAAGACACACGTCGGCTTGGGGTCTTGGTACTGAAACAGATCTTGCATGGCGTTGGCGCGGAGAAGGGTCTTGAAAATGAACTCTCCATATCGAGGGAGAATGTGGTCGGGTTGGAGGAAGGCGGCAAGTTGGGTAAGGCGCTTGGGGTCTTCGTAAAAGTTGGATGGCAGGTTGAGATGCTTGGTAGGAAGAATGGACGAGCTGACAGCTGGAGGAGCTCTGATCTTAGCCGATTTCGAAGTCGCAAACGCCAACAAGATCGGACTCGAGTCAGGGTGTATCATCCAGTGCCATTCCATCCATTCAGAGCTTGGCGTCGGCAAGTGAAACACGGGAGCATCCTCTTCAGAAACAATCTCAAACAATCGTGATAACTTGGTCACCAAGATTGAGATCCATTGTTTCGTTGGAGGGACAAAATTGGCTTGGCGGCAGGCACGGTTGATTTTGTCGAACAAGATCGAAGCTGGCCAAACTCGCTGACACGGAGTCAACAAATGTGACAACTTCGTGATGTGAAGCGAAGCCAATACATTGGTTTGGTCTTGCGTCAATGTAGAGCACTGATCGTATAGGTCTTCAAGTCTAGGCAGATACGAGTTGTGCCAAAGTGCAGTTTGTGGGGTATGCTTGGGACTATCGCGTGTTGATTTCGGACCAATAGGTGCTTGGTCGTCCACCACACGAGCATGACACCTTTCAAACATGCCAGATCGGACCAAGTAGGTGCTTGGTCGTCCACCACACGAGCATGACACCTTTCAAACATGCCAGACGTGACGAGTGGGTATCTCGATGGGGTCGAGATGTGCATGTGGCACGTGGGTACCAAACGTGGAGAAAAAGTAGAGAAAAAGTGGCATCGAGATGCAGTTTGTGGGGTATGCTTGGGACTATCGCGTGTTGATTTCGGACCAAGTAGGTGCTTGGTCGTCCACCACACGAGCATGACACCTTTCAAACATGCCAGACGTGACGAGTGGGTATCTCGATGGGGTCGAGATGTGCATGTGGCACGTGGGTACCAAACGTGGAGAAAAAGTAGAGAAAAAGTGGCATCGAGATGCAGTTTGTGGGGTATGCTTGGGACTATCGCGTGTTGATTTCGGACCAAGTAGGTGCTTGGTCGTCCACCACACGAGCATGACACCTTTCAAACATGCCAGACGTGACGAGTGGGTATCTCGATGGGGTCGAGATGTGCATGTGGCACGTGGGTACCAAACGTGGAGAAAAAGTAGAGAAAAAGTGGCATCGAGATGCAGTTTGTGGGGTATGCTTGGGACTATGGCGTGTTGATTTCGGACCAAGTAGGTGCTTGGTCGTCCACCACACGAGCATGACACCTTTCAAACATGCCAGACGTGACGAGTGGGTATCTCGATGGGGTCGAGATGTGCATGTGGCACGTGGGTACCAAACGTGGAGAAAAAGTAGAGAAAAAGTGGCATCGAGATGCAGTTTGTGGGGTATGCTTGGGACTATCGCGTGTTGATTTCGGACCAAGTAGGTGCTTGGTCGTCCACCACACGAGCATGACACCTTTCAAACATGCCAGACGTGACGAGTGGGTATCTCGATGGGGTCGAGATGTGCATGTGGCACGTGGGTACCAAACGTGGAGAAAAAGTAGAGAAAAAGTGGCATCGAGATGCAGTTTGTGGGGTATGCTTGGGACTATCGCGTGTTGATTTCGGACCAAGTAGGTGCTTGGTCGTCCACCACACGAGCATGACACCTTTCAAACATGCCAGACGTGACGAGTGGGTATCTCGATGGGGTCGAGATGTGCATGTGGCACGTGGGTACCAAACGTGGAGAAAAAGTAGAGAAAAAGTGGCATCGAGATGCAGTTTGTGGGGTATGCTTGGGACTATCGCGTGTTGATTTCGGACCAAGTAGGTGCTTGGTCGTCCACCACACGAGCATGACACCTTTCAAACATGCCAGACGTGACGAGTGGGTATCTCGATGGGGTCGAGATGTGCATGTGGCACGTGGGTACCAAACGTGGAGAAAAAGTAGAGAAAAAGTGGCATCGAGATGCAGTTTGTGGGGTATGCTTGGGACTATCGCGTGTTGATTTCGGACCAAGTAGGTGCTTGGTCGTCCACCACACGAGCATGACACCTTTCAAACATGCCAGACGTGACGAGTGGGTATCTCGATGGGGTCGAGATGTGCATGTGGCACGTGGGTACCAAACGTGGAGAAAAAGTAGAGAAAAAGTGGCATCGAGATGCAGTTTGTGGGGTATGCTTGGGACTATCGCGTGTTGATTTCGGACCAAGTAGGTGCTTGGTCGTCCACCACACGAGCATGACACCTTTCAAACATGCCAGACGTGACGAGTGGGTATCTCGATGGGGTCGAGATGTGCATGTGGCACGTGGGTACCAAACGTGGAGAAAAAGTAGAGAAAAAGTGGCATCGAGATGCAGTTTGTGGGGTATGCTTGGGACTATCGCGTGTTGATTTCGGACCAAGTAGGTGCTTGGTCGTCCACCACACGAGCATGACACCTTTCAAACATGCCAGACGTGACGAGTGGGTATCTCGATGGGGTCGAGATGTGCATGTGGCACGTGGGTACCAAACGTGGAGAAAAAGTAGAGAAAAAGTGGCATCGAGATGCAGTTTGTGGGGTATGCTTGGGACTATCGCGTGTTGATTTCGGACCAAGTAGGTGCTTGGTCGTCCACCACACGAGCATGACACCTTTCAAACATGCCAGACGTGACGAGTGGGTATCTCGATGGGGTCGAGATGTGCATGTGGCACGTGGGTACCAAACGTGGAGAAAAAGTAGAGAAAAAGTGGCATCGAGATGCAGTTTGTGGGGTATGCTTGGGACTATCGCGTGTTGATTTCGGACCAAGTAGGTGCTTGGTCGTCCACCACACGAGCATGACACCTTTCAAACATGCCAGACGTGACGAGTGGGTATCTCGATGGGGTCGAGATGTGCATGTGGCACGTGGGTACCAAACGTGGAGAAAAAGTAGAGAAAAAGTGGCATCGAGATGCAGTTTGTGGGGTATGCTTGGGACTATGGCGTGTTGATTTCGGACCAAGTAGGTGCTTGGTCGTCCACCACACGAGCATGACACCTTTCAAACATGCCAGACGTGACGAGTGGGTATCTCGATGGGGTCGAGATGTGCATGTGGCACGTGGGTACCAAACGTGGAGAAAAAGTAGAGAAAAAGTGGCATCGAGATGCAGTTTGTGGGGTATGCTTGGGACTATCGCGTGTTGATTTCGGACCAAGTAGGTGCTTGGTCGTCCACCACACGAGCATGACACCTTTCAAACATGCCAGACGTGACGAGTGGGTATCTCGATGGGGTCGAGATGTGCATGTGGCACGTGGGTACCAAACGTGGAGAAAAAGTAGAGAAAAAGTGGCATCGAGATGCAGTTTGTGGGGTATGCTTGGGACTATCGCGTGTTGATTTCGGACCAAGTAGGTGCTTGGTCGTCCACCACACGAGCATGACACCTTTCAAACATGCCAGACGTGACGAGTGGGTATCTCGATGGGGTCGAGATGTGCATGTGGCACGTGGGTACCAAACGTGGAGAAAAAGTAGAGAAAAAGTGGCATCGAGATGCAGTTTGTGGGGTATGCTTGGGACTATCGCGTGTTGATTTCGGACCAAGTAGGTGCTTGGTCGTCCACCACACGAGCATGACACCTTTCAAACATGCCAGACGTGACGAGTGGGTATCTCGATGGGGTCGAGATGTGCATGTGGCACGTGGGTACCAAACGTGGAGAAAAAGTAGAGAAAAAGTGGCATCGAGATGCAGTTTGTGGGGTATGCTTGGGACTATCGCGTGTTGATTTCGGACCAAGTAGGTGCTTGGTCGTCCACCACACGAGCATGACACCTTTCAAACATGCCAGACGTGACGAGTGGGTATCTCGATGGGGTCGAGATGTGCATGTGGCACGTGGGTACCAAACGTGGAGAAAAAGTAGAGAAAAAGTGGCATCGAGATGCAGTTTGTGGGGTATGCTTGGGACTATCGCGTGTTGATTTCGGACCAAGTAGGTGCTTGGTCGTCCACCACACGAGCATGACACCTTTCAAACATGCCAGACGTGACGAGTGGGTATCTCGATGGGGTCGAGATGTGCATGTGGCACGTGGGTACCAAACGTGGAGAAAAAGTAGAGAAAAAGTGGCATCGAGATGCAGTTTGTGGGGTATGCTTGGGACTATCGCGTGTTGATTTCGGACCAAGTAGGTGCTTGGTCGTCCACCACACGAGCATGACACCTTTCAAACATGCCAGACGTGACGAGTGGGTATCTCGATGGGGTCGAGATGTGCATGTGGCACGTGGGTACCAAACGTGGAGAAAAAGTAGAGAAAAAGTGGCATCGAGATGCAGTTTGTGGGGTATGCTTGGGACTATCGCGTGTTGATTTCGGACCAAGTAGGTGCTTGGTCGTCCACCACACGAGCATGACACCTTTCAAACATGCCAGACGTGACGAGTGGGTATCTCGATGGGGTCGAGATGTGCATGTGGCACGTGGGTACCAAACGTGGAGAAAAAGTAGAGAAAAAGTGGCATCGAGATGCAGTTTGTGGGGTATGCTTGGGACTATCGCGTGTTGATTTCGGACCAAGTAGGTGCTTGGTCGTCCACCACACGAGCATGACACCTTTCAAACATGCCAGACGTGACGAGTGGGTATCTCGATGGGGTCGAGATGTGCATGTGGCACGTGGGTACCAAACGTGGAGAAAAAGTAGAGAAAAAGTGGCATCGAGATGCAGTTTGTGGGGTATGCTTGGGACTATCGCGTGTTGATTTCGGACCAAGTAGGTGCTTGGTCGTCCACCACACGAGCATGACACCTTTCAAACATGCCAGACGTGACGAGTGGGTATCTCGATGGGGTCGAGATGTGCATGTGGCACGTGGGTACCAAACGTGGAGAAAAAGTAGAGAAAAAGTGGCATCGAGATGCAGTTTGTGGGGTATGCTTGGGACTATCGCGTGTTGATTTCGGACCAAGTAGGTGCTTGGTCGTCCACCACACGAGCATGACACCTTTCAAACATGCCAGACGTGACGAGTGGGTATCTCGATGGGGTCGAGATGTGCATGTGGCACGTGGGTACCAAACGTGGAGAAAAAGTAGAGAAAAAGTGGCATCGAGATGCAGTTTGTGGGGTATGCTTGGGACTATCGCGTGTTGATTTCGGACCAAGTAGGTGCTTGGTCGTCCACCACACGAGCATGACACCTTTCAAACATGCCAGACGTGACGAGTGGGTATCTCGATGGGGTCGAGATGTGCATGTGGCACGTGGGTACCAAACGTGGAGAAAAAGTAGAGAAAAAGTGGCATCGAGATGCAGTTTGTGGGGTATGCTTGGGACTATCGCGTGTTGATTTCGGACCAAGTAGGTGCTTGGTCGTCCACCACACGAGCATGACACCTTTCAAACATGCCAGACGTGACGAGTGGGTATCTCGATGGGGTCGAGATGTGCATGTGGCACGTGGGTACCAAACGTGGAGAAAAAGTAGAGAAAAAGTGGCATCGAGATGCAGTTTGTGGGGTATGCTTGGGACTATGGCGTGTTGATTTCGGACCAAGTAGGTGCTTGGTCGTCCACCACACGAGCATGACACCTTTCAAACATGCCAGACGTGACGAGTGGGTATCTCGATGGGGTCGAGATGTGCATGTGGCACGTGGGTACCAAACGTGGAGAAAAAGTAGAGAAAAAGTGGCATCGAGATGCAGTTTGTGGGGTATGCTTGGGACTATCGCGTGTTGATTTCGGACCAAGTAGGTGCTTGGTCGTCCACCACACGAGCATGACACCTTTCAAACATGCCAGACGTGACGAGTGGGTATCTCGATGGGGTCGAGATGTGCATGTGGCACGTGGGTACCAAACGTGGAGAAAAAGTAGAGAAAAAGTGGCATCGAGATGCAGTTTGTGGGGTATGCTTGGGACTATCGCGTGTTGATTTCGGACCAAGTAGGTGCTTGGTCGTCCACCACACGAGCATGACACCTTTCAAACATGCCAGACGTGACGAGTGGGTATCTCGATGGGGTCGAGATGTGCATGTGGCACGTGGGTACCAAACGTGGAGAAAAAGTAGAGAAAAAGTGGCATCGAGATGCAGTTTGTGGGGTATGCTTGGGACTATCGCGTGTTGATTTCGGACCAAGTAGGTGCTTGGTCGTCCACCACACGAGCATGACACCTTTCAAACATGCCAGACGTGACGAGTGGGTATCTCGATGGGGTCGAGATGTGCATGTGGCACGTGGGTACCAAACGTGGAGAAAAAGTAGAGAAAAAGTGGCATCGAGATGCAGTTTGTGGGGTATGCTTGGGACTATCGCGTGTTGATTTCGGACCAAGTAGGTGCTTGGTCGTCCACCACACGAGCATGACACCTTTCAAACATGCCAGACGTGACGAGTGGGTATCTCGATGGGGTCGAGATGTGCATGTGGCACGTGGGTACCAAACGTGGAGAAAAAGTAGAGAAAAAGTGGCATCGAGATGCAGTTTGTGGGGTATGCTTGGACTATCGCGTGTTGATTTCGGACCAAGTAGGTGCTTGGTCGTCCACCACACGAGCATGACACCTTTCAAACATGCCAGACGTGACGAGTGGGTATCTCGATGGGGTCGAGATGTGCATGTGGCACGTGGGTACCAAACGTGGAGAAAAAGTAGAGAAAAAGTGGCATCGAGATGCAGTTTGTGGGGTATGCTTGGGACTATGGCGTGTTGATTTCGGACCAAGTAGGTGCTTGGTCGTCCACCACACGAGCATGACACCTTTCAAACATGCCAGACGTGACGAGTGGGTATCTCGATGGGGTCGAGATGTGCATGTGGCACGTGGGTACCAAACGTGGAGAAAAAGTAGAGAAAAAGTGGCATCGAGATGCAGTTTGTGGGGTATGCTTGGGACTATGGCGTGTTGATTTCGGACCAAGTAGGTGCTTGGTCGTCCACCACACGAGCATGACACCTTTCAAACATGCCAGACGTGACGAGTGGGTATCTCGATGGGGTCGAGATGTGCATGTGGCACGTGGGTACCAAACGTGGAGAAAAAGTAGAGAAAAAGTGGCATCGAGATGCAGTTTGTGGGGTATGCTTGGGACTATCGCGTGTTGATTTCGGACCAAGTAGGTGCTTGGTCGTCCACCACACGAGCATGACACCTTTCAAACATGCCAGACGTGACGAGTGGGTATCTCGATGGGGTCGAGATGTGCATGTGGCACGTGGGTACCAAACGTGGAGAAAAAGTAGAGAAAAAGTGGCATCGAGATGCAGTTTGTGGGGTATGCTTGGGACTATCGCGTGTTGATTTCGGACCAAGTAGGTGCTTGGTCGTCCACCACACGAGCATGACACCTTTCAAACATGCCAGACGTGACGAGTGGGTATCTCGATGGGGTCGAGATGTGCATGTGGCACGTGGGTACCAAACGTGGAGAAAAAGTAGAGAAAAAGTGGCATCGAGATGCAGTTTGTGGGGTATGCTTGGGACTATCGCGTGTTGATTTCGGACCAAGTAGGTGCTTGGTCGTCCACCACACGAGCATGACACCTTTCAAACATGCCAGACGTGACGAGTGGGTATCTCGATGGGGTCGAGATGTGCATGTGGCACGTGGGTACCAAACGTGGAGAAAAAGTAGAGAAAAAGTGGCATCGAGATGCAGTTTGTGGGGTATGCTTGGGACTATCGCGTGTTGATTTCGGACCAAGTAGGTGCTTGGTCGTCCACCACACGAGCATGACACCTTTCAAACATGCCAGACGTGACGAGTGGGTATCTCGATGGGGTCGAGATGTGCATGTGGCACGTGGGTACCAAACGTGGAGAAAAAGTAGAGAAAAAGTGGCATCGAGATGCAGTTTGTGGGGTATGCTTGGGACTATCGCGTGTTGATTTCGGACCAAGTAGGTGCTTGGTCGTCCACCACACGAGCATGACACCTTTCAAACATGCCAGACGTGACGAGTGGGTATCTCGATGGGGTCGAGATGTGCATGTGGCACGTGGGTACCAAACGTGGAGAAAAAGTAGAGAAAAAGTGGCATCGAGATGCAGTTTGTGGGGTATGCTTGGGACTATCGCGTGTTGATTTCGGACCAAGTAGGTGCTTGGTCGTCCACCACACGAGCATGACACCTTTCAAACATGCCAGACGTGACGAGTGGGTATCTCGATGGGGTCGAGATGTGCATGTGGCACGTGGGTACCAAACGTGGAGAAAAAGTAGAGAAAAAGTGGCATCGAGATGCAGTTTGTGGGGTATGCTTGGGACTATCGCGTGTTGATTTCGGACCAAGTAGGTGCTTGGTCGTCCACCACACGAGCATGACACCTTTCAAACATGCCAGACGTGACGAGTGGGTATCTCGATGGGGTCGAGATGTGCATGTGGCACGTGGGTACCAAACGTGGAGAAAAAGTAGAGAAAAAGTGGCATCGAGATGCAGTTTGTGGGGTATGCTTGGGACTATCGCGTGTTGATTTCGGACCAAGTAGGTGCTTGGTCGTCCACCACACGAGCATGACACCTTTCAAACATGCCAGACGTGACGAGTGGGTATCTCGATGGGGTCGAGATGTGCATGTGGCACGTGGGTACCAAACGTGGAGAAAAAGTAGAGAAAAAGTGGCATCGAGATGCAGTTTGTGGGGTATGCTTGGGACTATCGCGTGTTGATTTCGGACCAAGTAGGTGCTTGGTCGTCCACCACACGAGCATGACACCTTTCAAACATGCCAGACGTGACGAGTGGGTATCTCGATGGGGTCGAGATGTGCATGTGGCACGTGGGTACCAAACGTGGAGAAAAAGTAGAGAAAAAGTGGCATCGAGATGCAGTTTGTGGGGTATGCTTGGGACTATCGCGTGTTGATTTCGGACCAAGTAGGTGCTTGGTCGTCCACCACACGAGCATGACACCTTTCAAACATGCCAGACGTGACGAGTGGGTATCTCGATGGGGTCGAGATGTGCATGTGGCACGTGGGTACCAAACGTGGAGAAAAAGTAGAGAAAAAGTGGCATCGAGATGCAGTTTGTGGGGTATGCTTGGGACTATCGCGTGTTGATTTCGGACCAAGTAGGTGCTTGGTCGTCCACCACACGAGCATGACACCTTTCAAACATGCCAGACGTGACGAGTGGGTATCTCGATGGGGTCGAGATGTGCATGTGGCACGTGGGTACCAAACGTGGAGAAAAAGTAGAGAAAAAGTGGCATCGAGATGCAGTTTGTGGGGTATGCTTGGGACTATCGCGTGTTGATTTCGGACCAAGTAGGTGCTTGGTCGTCCACCACACGAGCATGACACCTTTCAAACATGCCAGACGTGACGAGTGGGTATCTCGATGGGGTCGAGATGTGCATGTGGCACGTGGGTACCAAACGTGGAGAAAAAGTAGAGAAAAAGTGGCATCGAGATGCAGTTTGTGGGGTATGCTTGGGACTATCGCGTGTTGATTTCGGACCAAGTAGGTGCTTGGTCGTCCACCACACGAGCATGACACCTTTCAAACATGCCAGACGTGACGAGTGGGTATCTCGATGGGGTCGAGATGTGCATGTGGCACGTGGGTACCAAACGTGGAGAAAAAGTAGAGAAAAAGTGGCATCGAGATGCAGTTTGTGGGGTATGCTTGGGACTATCGCGTGTTGATTTCGGACCAAGTAGGTGCTTGGTCGTCCACCACACGAGCATGACACCTTTCAAACATGCCAGACGTGACGAGTGGGTATCTCGATGGGGTCGAGATGTGCATGTGGCACGTGGGTACCAAACGTGGAGAAAAAGTAGAGAAAAAGTGGCATCGAGATGCAGTTTGTGGGGTATGCTTGGGACTATCGCGTGTTGATTTCGGACCAAGTAGGTGCTTGGTCGTCCACCACACGAGCATGACACCTTTCAAACATGCCAGACGTGACGAGTGGGTATCTCGATGGGGTCGAGATGTGCATGTGGCACGTGGGTACCAAACGTGGAGAAAAAGTAGAGAAAAAGTGGCATCGAGATGCAGTTTGTGGGGTATGCTTGGGACTATCGCGTGTTGATTTCGGACCAAGTAGGTGCTTGGTCGTCCACCACACGAGCATGACACCTTTCAAACATGCCAGACGTGACGAGTGGGTATCTCGATGGGGTCGAGATGTGCATGTGGCACGTGGGTACCAAACGTGGAGAAAAAGTAGAGAAAAAGTGGCATCGAGATGCAGTTTGTGGGGTATGCTTGGGACTATCGCGTGTTGATTTCGGACCAAGTAGGTGCTTGGTCGTCCACCACACGAGCATGACACCTTTCAAACATGCCAGACGTGACGAGTGGGTATCTCGATGGGGTCGAGATGTGCATGTGGCACGTGGGTACCAAACGTGGAGAAAAAGTAGAGAAAAAGTGGCATCGAGATGCAGTTTGTGGGGTATGCTTGGGACTATCGCGTGTTGATTTCGGACCAAGTAGGTGCTTGGTCGTCCACCACACGAGCATGACACCTTTCAAACATGCCAGACGTGACGAGTGGGTATCTCGATGGGGTCGAGATGTGCATGTGGCACGTGGGTACCAAACGTGGAGAAAAAGTAGAGAAAAAGTGGCATCGAGATGCAGTTTGTGGGGTATGCTTGGGACTATCGCGTGTTGATTTCGGACCAAGTAGGTGCTTGGTCGTCCACCACACGAGCATGACACCTTTCAAACATGCCAGACGTGACGAGTGGGTATCTCGATGGGGTCGAGATGTGCATGTGGCACGTGGGTACCAAACGTGGAGAAAAAGTAGAGAAAAAGTGGCATCGAGATGCAGTTTGTGGGGTATGCTTGGGACTATCGCGTGTTGATTTCGGACCAAGTAGGTGCTTGGTCGTCCACCACACGAGCATGACACCTTTCAAACATGCCAGACGTGACGAGTGGGTATCTCGATGGGGTCGAGATGTGCATGTGGCACGTGGGTACCAAACGTGGAGAAAAAGTAGAGAAAAAGTGGCATCGAGATGCAGTTTGTGGGGTATGCTTGGGACTATCGCGTGTTGATTTCGGACCAAGTAGGTGCTTGGTCGTCCACCACACGAGCATGACACCTTTCAAACATGCCAGACGTGACGAGTGGGTATCTCGATGGGGTCGAGATGTGCATGTGGCACGTGGGTACCAAACGTGGAGAAAAAGTAGAGAAAAAGTGGCATCGAGATGCAGTTTGTGGGGTATGCTTGGGACTATCGCGTGTTGATTTCGGACCAAGTAGGTGCTTGGTCGTCCACCACACGAGCATGACACCTTTCAAACATGCCAGACGTGACGAGTGGGTATCTCGATGGGGTCGAGATGTGCATGTGGCACGTGGGTACCAAACGTGGAGAAAAAGTAGAGAAAAAGTGGCATCGAGATGCAGTTTGTGGGGTATGCTTGGGACTATCGCGTGTTGATTTCGGACCAAGTAGGTGCTTGGTCGTCCACCACACGAGCATGACACCTTTCAAACATGCCAGACGTGACGAGTGGGTATCTCGATGGGGTCGAGATGTGCATGTGGCACGTGGGTACCAAACGTGGAGAAAAAGTAGAGAAAAAGTGGCATCGAGATGCAGTTTGTGGGGTATGCTTGGGACTATCGCGTGTTGATTTCGGACCAAGTAGGTGCTTGGTCGTCCACCACACGAGCATGACACCTTTCAAACATGCCAGACGTGACGAGTGGGTATCTCGATGGGGTCGAGATGTGCATGTGGCACGTGGGTACCAAACGTGGAGAAAAAGTAGAGAAAAAGTGGCATCGAGATGCAGTTTGTGGGGTATGCTTGGGACTATGGCGTGTTGATTTCGGACCAAGTAGGTGCTTGGTCGTCCACCACACGAGCATGACACCTTTCAAACATGCCAGACGTGACGAGTGGGTATCTCGATGGGGTCGAGATGTGCATGTGGCACGTGGGTACCAAACGTGGAGAAAAAGTAGAGAAAAAGTGGCATCGAGATGCAGTTTGTGGGGTATGCTTGGGACTATCGCGTGTTGATTTCGGACCAAGTAGGTGCTTGGTCGTCCACCACACGAGCATGACACCTTTCAAACATGCCAGACGTGACGAGTGGGTATCTCGATGGGGTCGAGATGTGCATGTGGCACGTGGGTACCAAACGTGGAGAAAAAGTAGAGAAAAAGTGGCATCGAGATGCAGTTTGTGGGGTATGCTTGGGACTATCGCGTGTTGATTTCGGACCAAGTAGGTGCTTGGTCGTCCACCACACGAGCATGACACCTTTCAAACATGCCAGACGTGACGAGTGGGTATCTCGATGGGGTCGAGATGTGCATGTGGCACGTGGGTACCAAACGTGGAGAAAAAGTAGAGAAAAAGTGGCATCGAGATGCAGTTTGTGGGGTATGCTTGGGACTATCGCGTGTTGATTTCGGACCAAGTAGGTGCTTGGTCGTCCACCACACGAGCATGACACCTTTCAAACATGCCAGACGTGACGAGTGGGTATCTCGATGGGGTCGAGATGTGCATGTGGCACGTGGGTACCAAACGTGGAGAAAAAGTAGAGAAAAAGTGGCATCGAGATGCAGTTTGTGGGGTATGCTTGGGACTATCGCGTGTTGATTTCGGACCAAGTAGGTGCTTGGTCGTCCACCACACGAGCATGACACCTTTCAAACATGCCAGACGTGACGAGTGGGTATCTCGATGGGGTCGAGATGTGCATGTGGCACGTGGGTACCAAACGTGGAGAAAAAGTAGAGAAAAAGTGGCATCGAGATGCAGTTTGTGGGGTATGCTTGGGACTATCGCGTGTTGATTTCGGACCAAGTAGGTGCTTGGTCGTCCACCACACGAGCATGACACCTTTCAAACATGCCAGACGTGACGAGTGGGTATCTCGATGGGGTCGAGATGTGCATGTGGCACGTGGGTACCAAACGTGGAGAAAAAGTAGAGAAAAAGTGGCATCGAGATGCAGTTTGTGGGGTATGCTTGGGACTATCGCGTGTTGATTTCGGACCAAGTAGGTGCTTGGTCGTCCACCACACGAGCATGACACCTTTCAAACATGCCAGACGTGACGAGTGGGTATCTCGATGGGGTCGAGATGTGCATGTGGCACGTGGGTACCAAACGTGGAGAAAAAGTAGAGAAAAAGTGGCATCGAGATGCAGTTTGTGGGGTATGCTTGGGACTATCGCGTGTTGATTTCGGACCAAGTAGGTGCTTGGTCGTCCACCACACGAGCATGACACCTTTCAAACATGCCAGACGTGACGAGTGGGTATCTCGATGGGGTCGAGATGTGCATGTGGCACGTGGGTACCAAACGTGGAGAAAAAGTAGAGAAAAAGTGGCATCGAGATGCAGTTTGTGGGGTATGCTTGGGACTATCGCGTGTTGATTTCGGACCAAGTAGGTGCTTGGTCGTCCACCACACGAGCATGACACCTTTCAAACATGCCAGACGTGACGAGTGGGTATCTCGATGGGGTCGAGATGTGCATGTGGCACGTGGGTACCAAACGTGGAGAAAAAGTAGAGAAAAAGTGGCATCGAGATGCAGTTTGTGGGGTATGCTTGGGACTATCGCGTGTTGATTTCGGACCAAGTAGGTGCTTGGTCGTCCACCACACGAGCATGACACCTTTCAAACATGCCAGACGTGACGAGTGGGTATCTCGATGGGGTCGAGATGTGCATGTGGCACGTGGGTACCAAACGTGGAGAAAAAGTAGAGAAAAAGTGGCATCGAGATGCAGTTTGTGGGGTATGCTTGGGACTATCGCGTGTTGATTTCGGACCAAGTAGGTGCTTGGTCGTCCACCACACGAGCATGACACCTTTCAAACATGCCAGACGTGACGAGTGGGTATCTCGATGGGGTCGAGATGTGCATGTGGCACGTGGGTACCAAACGTGGAGAAAAAGTAGAGAAAAAGTGGCATCGAGATGCAGTTTGTGGGGTATGCTTGGGACTATCGCGTGTTGATTTCGGACCAAGTAGGTGCTTGGTCGTCCACCACACGAGCATGACACCTTTCAAACATGCCAGACGTGACGAGTGGGTATCTCGATGGGGTCGAGATGTGCATGTGGCACGTGGGTACCAAACGTGGAGAAAAAGTAGAGAAAAAGTGGCATCGAGATGCAGTTTGTGGGGTATGCTTGGGACTATCGCGTGTTGATTTCGGACCAAGTAGGTGCTTGGTCGTCCACCACACGAGCATGACACCTTTCAAACATGCCAGACGTGACGAGTGGGTATCTCGATGGGGTCGAGATGTGCATGTGGCACGTGGGTACCAAACGTGGAGAAAAAGTAGAGAAAAAGTGGCATCGAGATGCAGTTTGTGGGGTATGCTTGGGACTATCGCGTGTTGATTTCGGACCAAGTAGGTGCTTGGTCGTCCACCACACGAGCATGACACCTTTCAAACATGCCAGACGTGACGAGTGGGTATCTCGATGGGGTCGAGATGTGCATGTGGCACGTGGGTACCAAACGTGGAGAAAAAGTAGAGAAAAAAGTGGCATCGAGATGCAGTTTGTGGGGTATGCTTGGGACTATCGCGTGTTGATTTCGGACCAAGTAGGTGCTTGGTCGTCCACCACACGAGCATGACACCTTTCAAACATGCCAGACGTGACGAGTGGGTATCTCGATGGGGTCGAGATGTGCATGTGGCACGTGGGTACCAAACGTGGAGAAAAAGTAGAGAAAAAGTGGCATCGAGATGCAGTTTGTGGGGTATGCTTGGGACTATCGCGTGTTGATTTCGGACCAAGTAGGTGCTTGGTCGTCCACCACACGAGCATGACACCTTTCAAACATGCCAGACGTGACGAGTGGGTATCTCGATGGGGTCGAGATGTGCATGTGGCACGTGGGTACCAAACGTGGAGAAAAAGTAGAGAAAAAGTGGCATCGAGATGCAGTTTGTGGGGTATGCTTGGGACTATCGCGTGTTGATTTCGGACCAAGTAGGTGCTTGGTCGTCCACCACACGAGCATGACACCTTTCAAACATGCCAGACGTGACGAGTGGGTATCTCGATGGGGTCGAGATGTGCATGTGGCACGTGGGTACCAAACGTGGAGAAAAAGTAGAGAAAAAGTGGCATCGAGATGCAGTTTGTGGGGTATGCTTGGGACTATCGCGTGTTGATTTCGGACCAAGTAGGTGCTTGGTCGTCCACCACACGAGCATGACACCTTTCAAACATGCCAGACGTGACGAGTGGGTATCTCGATGGGGTCGAGATGTGCATGTGGCACGTGGGTACCAAACGTGGAGAAAAAGTAGAGAAAAAGTGGCATCGAGATGCAGTTTGTGGGGTATGCTTGGGACTATCGCGTGTTGATTTCGGACCAAGTAGGTGCTTGGTCGTCCACCACACGAGCATGACACCTTTCAAACATGCCAGACGTGACGAGTGGGTATCTCGATGGGGTCGAGATGTGCATGTGGCACGTGGGTACCAAACGTGGAGAAAAAGTAGAGAAAAAGTGGCATCGAGATGCAGTTTGTGGGGTATGCTTGGGACTATCGCGTGTTGATTTCGGACCAAGTAGGTGCTTGGTCGTCCACCACACGAGCATGACACCTTTCAAACATGCCAGACGTGACGAGTGGGTATCTCGATGGGGTCGAGATGTGCATGTGGCACGTGGGTACCAAACGTGGAGAAAAAGTAGAGAAAAAGTGGCATCGAGATGCAGTTTGTGGGGTATGCTTGGGACTATCGCGTGTTGATTTCGGACCAAGTAGGTGCTTGGTCGTCCACCACACGAGCATGACACCTTTCAAACATGCCAGACGTGACGAGTGGGTATCTCGATGGGGTCGAGATGTGCATGTGGCACGTGGGTACCAAACGTGGAGAAAAAGTAGAGAAAAAGTGGCATCGAGATGCAGTTTGTGGGGTATGCTTGGGACTATCGCGTGTTGATTTCGGACCAAGTAGGTGCTTGGTCGTCCACCACACGAGCATGACACCTTTCAAACATGCCAGACGTGACGAGTGGGTATCTCGATGGGGTCGAGATGTGCATGTGGCACGTGGGTACCAAACGTGGAGAAAAAGTAGAGAAAAAGTGGCATCGAGATGCAGTTTGTGGGGTATGCTTGGGACTATCGCGTGTTGATTTCGGACCAAGTAGGTGCTTGGTCGTCCACCACACGAGCATGACACCTTTCAAACATGCCAGACGTGACGAGTGGGTATCTCGATGGGGTCGAGATGTGCATGTGGCACGTGGGTACCAAACGTGGAGAAAAAGTAGAGAAAAAGTGGCATCGAGATGCAGTTTGTGGGGTATGCTTGGGACTATCGCGTGTTGATTTCGGACCAAGTAGGTGCTTGGTCGTCCACCACACGAGCATGACACCTTTCAAACATGCCAGACGTGACGAGTGGGTATCTCGATGGGGTCGAGATGTGCATGTGGCACGTGGGTACCAAACGTGGAGAAAAAGTAGAGAAAAAGTGGCATCGAGATGCAGTTTGTGGGGTATGCTTGGGACTATCGCGTGTTGATTTCGGACCAAGTAGGTGCTTGGTCGTCCACCACACGAGCATGACACCTTTCAAACATGCCAGACGTGACGAGTGGGTATCTCGATGGGGTCGAGATGTGCATGTGGCACGTGGGTACCAAACGTGGAGAAAAAGTAGAGAAAAAGTGGCATCGAGATGCAGTTTGTGGGGTATGCTTGGGACTATCGCGTGTTGATTTCGGACCAAGTAGGTGCTTGGTCGTCCACCACACGAGCATGACACCTTTCAAACATGCCAGACGTGACGAGTGGGTATCTCGATGGGGTCGAGATGTGCATGTGGCACGTGGGTACCAAACGTGGAGAAAAAGTAGAGAAAAAGTGGCATCGAGATGCAGTTTGTGGGGTATGCTTGGGACTATCGCGTGTTGATTTCGGACCAAGTAGGTGCTTGGTCGTCCACCACACGAGCATGACACCTTTCAAACATGCCAGACGTGACGAGTGGGTATCTCGATGGGGTCGAGATGTGCATGTGGCACGTGGGTACCAAACGTGGAGAAAAAGTAGAGAAAAAGTGGCATCGAGATGCAGTTTGTGGGGTATGCTTGGGACTATCGCGTGTTGATTTCGGACCAAGTAGGTGCTTGGTCGTCCACCACACGAGCATGACACCTTTCAAACATGCCAGACGTGACGAGTGGGTATCTCGATGGGGTCGAGATGTGCATGTGGCACGTGGGTACCAAACGTGGAGAAAAAGTAGAGAAAAAGTGGCATCGAGATGCAGTTTGTGGGGTATGCTTGGGACTATCGCGTGTTGATTTCGGACCAAGTAGGTGCTTGGTCGTCCACCACACGAGCATGACACCTTTCAAACATGCCAGACGTGACGAGTGGGTATCTCGATGGGGTCGAGATGTGCATGTGGCACGTGGGTACCAAACGTGGAGAAAAAGTAGAGAAAAAGTGGCATCGAGATGCAGTTTGTGGGGTATGCTTGGGACTATCGCGTGTTGATTTCGGACCCAGTAGGTGCTTGGTCGTCCACCACACGAGCATGACACCTTTCAAACATGCCAGACGTGACGAGTGGGTATCTCGATGGGGTCGAGATGTGCATGTGGCACGTGGGTACCAAACGTGGAGAAAAAGTAGAGAAAAAGTGGCATCGAGATGCAGTTTGTGGGGTATGCTTGGGACTATCGCGTGTTGATTTCGGACCAAGTAGGTGCTTGGTCGTCCACCACACGAGCATGACACCTTTCAAACATGCCAGACGTGACGAGTGGGTATCTCGATGGGGTCGAGATGTGCATGTGGCACGTGGGTACCAAACGTGGAGAAAAAGTAGAGAAAAAGTGGCATCGAGATGCAGTTTGTGGGGTATGCTTGGGACTATCGCGTGTTGATTTCGGACCAAGTAGGTGCTTGGTCGTCCACCACACGAGCATGACACCTTTCAAACATGCCAGACGTGACGAGTGGGTATCTCGATGGGGTCGAGATGTGCATGTGGCACGTGGGTACCAAACGTGGAGAAAAAGTAGAGAAAAAGTGGCATCGAGATGCAGTTTGTGGGGTATGCTTGGGACTATCGCGTGTTGATTTCGGACCAAGTAGGTGCTTGGTCGTCCACCACACGAGCATGACACCTTTCAAACATGCCAGACGTGACGAGTGGGTATCTCGATGGGGTCGAGATGTGCATGTGGCACGTGGGTACCAAACGTGGAGAAAAAGTAGAGAAAAAGTGGCATCGAGATGCAGTTTGTGGGGTATGCTTGGGACTATCGCGTGTTGATTTCGGACCAAGTAGGTGCTTGGTCGTCCACCACACGAGCATGACACCTTTCAAACATGCCAGACGTGACGAGTGGGTATCTCGATGGGGTCGAGATGTGCATGTGGCACGTGGGTACCAAACGTGGAGAAAAAGTAGAGAAAAAGTGGCATCGAGATGCAGTTTGTGGGGTATGCTTGGGACTATCGCGTGTTGATTTCGGACCAAGTAGGTGCTTGGTCGTCCACCACACGAGCATGACACCTTTCAAACATGCCAGACGTGACGAGTGGGTATCTCGATGGGGTCGAGATGTGCATGTGGCACGTGGGTACCAAACGTGGAGAAAAAGTAGAGAAAAAGTGGCATCGAGATGCAGTTTGTGGGGTATGCTTGGGACTATCGCGTGTTGATTTCGGACCAAGTAGGTGCTTGGTCGTCCACCACACGAGCATGACACCTTTCAAACATGCCAGACGTGACGAGTGGGTATCTCGATGGGGTCGAGATGTGCATGTGGCACGTGGGTACCAAACGTGGAGAAAAAGTAGAGAAAAAGTGGCATCGAGATGCAGTTTGTGGGGTATGCTTGGGACTATCGCGTGTTGATTTCGGACCAAGTAGGTGCTTGGTCGTCCACCACACGAGCATGACACCTTTCAAACATGCCAGACGTGACGAGTGGGTATCTCGATGGGGTCGAGATGTGCATGTGGCACGTGGGTACCAAACGTGGAGAAAAAGTAGAGAAAAAGTGGCATCGAGATGCAGTTTGTGGGGTATGCTTGGGACTATCGCGTGTTGATTTCGGACCAAGTAGGTGCTTGGTCGTCCACCACACGAGCATGACACCTTTCAAACATGCCAGACGTGACGAGTGGGTATCTCGATGGGGTCGAGATGTGCATGTGGCACGTGGGTACCAAACGTGGAGAAAAAGTAGAGAAAAAGTGGCATCGAGATGCAGTTTGTGGGGTATGCTTGGGACTATCGCGTGTTGATTTCGGACCAAGTAGGTGCTTGGTCGTCCACCACACGAGCATGACACCTTTCAAACATGCCAGACGTGACGAGTGGGTATCTCGATGGGGTCGAGATGTGCATGTGGCACGTGGGTACCAAACGTGGAGAAAAAGTAGAGAAAAAGTGGCATCGAGATGCAGTTTGTGGGGTATGCTTGGGACTATCGCGTGTTGATTTCGGACCAAGTAGGTGCTTGGTCGTCCACCACACGAGCATGACACCTTTCAAACATGCCAGACGTGACGAGTGGGTATCTCGATGGGGTCGAGATGTGCATGTGGCACGTGGGTACCAAACGTGGAGAAAAAGTAGAGAAAAAGTGGCATCGAGATGCAGTTTGTGGGGTATGCTTGGGACTATCGCGTGTTGATTTCGGACCAAGTAGGTGCTTGGTCGTCCACCACACGAGCATGACACCTTTCAAACATGCCAGACGTGACGAGTGGGTATCTCGATGGGGTCGAGATGTGCATGTGGCACGTGGGTACCAAACGTGGAGAAAAAGTAGAGAAAAAGTGGCATCGAGATGCAGTTTGTGGGGTATGCTTGGGACTATCGCGTGTTGATTTCGGACCAAGTAGGTGCTTGGTCGTCCACCACACGAGCATGACACCTTTCAAACATGCCAGACGTGACGAGTGGGTATCTCGATGGGGTCGAGATGTGCATGTGGCACGTGGGTACCAAACGTGGAGAAAAAGTAGAGAAAAAGTGGCATCGAGATGCAGTTTGTGGGGTATGCTTGGGACTATCGCGTGTTGATTTCGGACCAAGTAGGTGCTTGGTCGTCCACCACACGAGCATGACACCTTTCAAACATGCCAGACGTGACGAGTGGGTATCTCGATGGGGTCGAGATGTGCATGTGGCACGTGGGTACCAAACGTGGAGAAAAAGTAGAGAAAAAGTGGCATCGAGATGCAGTTTGTGGGGTATGCTTGGGACTATCGCGTGTTGATTTCGGACCAAGTAGGTGCTTGGTCGTCCACCACACGAGCATGACACCTTTCAAACATGCCAGACGTGACGAGTGGGTATCTCGATGGGGTCGAGATGTGCATGTGGCACGTGGGTACCAAACGTGGAGAAAAAGTAGAGAAAAAGTGGCATCGAGATGCAGTTTGTGGGGTATGCTTGGGACTATCGCGTGTTGATTTCGGACCAAGTAGGTGCTTGGTCGTCCACCAC
This sequence comes from Aphanomyces cochlioides, assembly GCA_019828595.1. Lineage (NCBI taxonomy): Eukaryota > Oomycota > Saprolegniomycetes > Saprolegniales > Verrucalvaceae > Aphanomyces > Aphanomyces cochlioides. Next base: position 1,094,866 of record JAHQRK010000004.1, read on the forward strand.
ACGAGCATGACACCTTTCAAACATGCCAGACGTGACGAGTGGGTATCTCGATGGGGTCGAGATGTGCATGTGGCACGTGGGTACCAAACGTGGAGAAAAAGTAGAGAAAAAGTGGCATCGAGATGCAGTTTGTGGGGTATGCTTGGGACTATCGCGTGTTGATTTCGGACCAAGTAGGTGCTTGGTCGTCCACCACACGAGCATGACACCTTTCAAACATGCCAGACGTGACGAGTGGGTATCTCGATGGGGTCGAGATGTGCATGTGGCACGTGGGTACCAAACGTGGAGAAAAAGTAGAGAAAAAGTGGCATCGAGATGCAGTTTGTGGGGTATGCTTGGGACTATCGCGTGTTGATTTCGGACCAAGTAGGTGCTTGGTCGTCCACCACACGAGCATGACACCTTTCAAACATGCCAGACGTGACGAGTGGGTATCTCGATGGGGTCGAGATGTGCATGTGGCACGTGGGTACCAAACGTGGAGAAAAAGTAGAGAAAAAGTGGCATCGAGATGCAGTTTGTGGGGTATGCTTGGGACTATCGCGTGTTGATTTCGGACCAAGTAGGTGCTTGGTCGTCCACCACACGAGCATGACACCTTTCAAACATGCCAGACGTGACGAGTGGGTATCTCGATGGGGTCGAGATGTGCATGTGGCACGTGGGTACCAAACGTGGAGAAAAAGTAGAGAAAAAGTGGCATCGAGATGCAGTTTGTGGGGTATGCTTGGGACTATCGCGTGTTGATTTCGGACCAAGTAGGTGCTTGGTCGTCCACCACACGAGCATGACACCTTTCAAACATGCCAGACGTGACGAGTGGGTATCTCGATGGGGTCGAGATGTGCATGTGGCACGTGGGTACCAAACGTGGAGAAAAAGTAGAGAAAAAGTGGCATCGAGATGCAGTTTGTGGGGTATGCTTGGGACTATCGCGTGTTGATTTCGGACCAAGTAGGTGCTTGGTCGTCCACCACACGAGCATGACACCTTTCAAACATGCCAGACGTGACGAGTGGGTATCTCGATGGGGTCGAGATGTGCATGTGGCACGTGGGTACCAAACGTGGAGAAAAAGTAGAGAAAAAGTGGCATCGAGATGCAGTTTGTGGGGTATGCTTGGGACTATCGCGTGTTGATTTCGGACCAAGTAGGTGCTTGGTCGTCCACCACACGAGCATGACACCTTTCAAACATGCCAGACGTGACGAGTGGGTATCTCGATGGGGTCGAGATGTGCATGTGGCACGTGGGTACCAAACGTGGAGAAAAAGTAGAGAAAAAGTGGCATCGAGATGCAGTTTGTGGGGTATGCTTGGGACTATCGCGTGTTGATTTCGGACCAAGTAGGTGCTTGGTCGTCCACCACACGAGCATGACACCTTTCAAACATGCCAGACGTGACGAGTGGGTATCTCGATGGGGTCGAGATGTGCATGTGGCACGTGGGTACCAAACGTGGAGAAAAAGTAGAGAAAAAGTGGCATCGAGATGCAGTTTGTGGGGTATGCTTGGGACTATCGCGTGTTGATTTCGGACCAAGTAGGTGCTTGGTCGTCCACCACACGAGCATGACACCTTTCAAACATGCCAGACGTGACGAGTGGGTATCTCGATGGGGTCGAGATGTGCATGTGGCACGTGGGTACCAAACGTGGAGAAAAAGTAGAGAAAAAGTGGCATCGAGATGCAGTTTGTGGGGTATGCTTGGGACTATCGCGTGTTGATTTCGGACCAAGTAGGTGCTTGGTCGTCCACCACACGAGCATGACACCTTTCAAACATGCCAGACGTGACGAGTGGGTATCTCGATGGGGTCGAGATGTGCATGTGGCACGTGGGTACCAAACGTGGAGAAAAAGTAGAGAAAAAGTGGCATCGAGATGCAGTTTGTGGGGTATGCTTGGGACTATCGCGTGTTGATTTCGGACCAAGTAGGTGCTTGGTCGTCCACCACACGAGCATGACACCTTTCAAACATGCCAGACGTGACGAGTGGGTATCTCGATGGGGTCGAGATGTGCATGTGGCACGTGGGTACCAAACGTGGAGAAAAAGTAGAGAAAAAGTGGCATCGAGATGCAGTTTGTGGGGTATGCTTGGGACTATCGCGTGTTGATTTCGGACCAAGTAGGTGCTTGGTCGTCCACCACACGAGCATGACACCTTTCAAACATGCCAGACGTGACGAGTGGGTATCTCGATGGGGTCGAGATGTGCATGTGGCACGTGGGTACCAAACGTGGAGAAAAAGTAGAGAAAAAGTGGCATCGAGATGCAGTTTGTGGGGTATGCTTGGGACTATCGCGTGTTGATTTCGGACCAAGTAGGTGCTTGGTCGTCCACCACACGAGCATGACACCTTTCAAACATGCCAGACGTGACGAGTGGGTATCTCGATGGGGTCGAGATGTGCATGTGGCACGTGGGTACCAAACGTGGAGAAAAAGTAGAGAAAAAGTGGCATCGAGATGCAGTTTGTGGGGTATGCTTGGGACTATCGCGTGTTGATTTCGGACCAAGTAGGTGCTTGGTCGTCCACCACACGAGCATGACACCTTTCAAACATGCCAGACGTGACGAGTGGGTATCTCGATGGGGTCGAGATGTGCATGTGGCACGTGGGTACCAAACGTGGAGAAAAAGTAGAGAAAAAGTGGCATCGAGATGCAGTTTGTGGGGTATGCTTGGGACTATCGCGTGTTGATTTCGGACCAAGTAGGTGCTTGGTCGTCCACCACACGAGCATGACACCTTTCAAACATGCCAGACGTGACGAGTGGGTATCTCGATGGGGTCGAGATGTGCATGTGGCACGTGGGTACCAAACGTGGAGAAAAAGTAGAGAAAAAGTGGCATCGAGATGCAGTTTGTGGGGTATGCTTGGGACTATCGCGTGTTGATTTCGGACCAAGTAGGTGCTTGGTCGTCCACCACACGAGCATGACACCTTTCAAACATGCCAGACGTGACGAGTGGGTATCTCGATGGGGTCGAGATGTGCATGTGGCACGTGGGTACCAAACGTGGAGAAAAAGTAGAGAAAAAGTGGCATCGAGATGCAGTTTGTGGGGTATGCTTGGGACTATCGCGTGTTGATTTCGGACCAAGTAGGTGCTTGGTCGTCCACCACACGAGCATGACACCTTTCAAACATGCCAGACGTGACGAGTGGGTATCTCGATGGGGTCGAGATGTGCATGTGGCACGTGGGTACCAAACGTGGAGAAAAAGTAGAGAAAAAGTGGCATCGAGATGCAGTTTGTGGGGTATGCTTGGGACTATCGCGTGTTGATTTCGGACCAAGTAGGTGCTTGGTCGTCCACCACACGAGCATGACACCTTTCAAACATGCCAGACGTGACGAGTGGGTATCTCGATGGGGTCGAGATGTGCATGTGGCACGTGGGTACCAAACGTGGAGAAAAAGTAGAGAAAAAGTGGCATCGAGATGCAGTTTGTGGGGTATGCTTGGGACTATCGCGTGTTGATTTCGGACCAAGTAGGTGCTTGGTCGTCCACCACACGAGCATGACACCTTTCAAACATGCCAGACGTGACGAGTGGGTATCTCGATGGGGTCGAGATGTGCATGTGGCACGTGGGTACCAAACGTGGAGAAAAAGTAGAGAAAAAGTGGCATCGAGATGCAGTTTGTGGGGTATGCTTGGGACTATCGCGTGTTGATTTCGGACCAAGTAGGTGCTTGGTCGTCCACCACACGAGCATGACACCTTTCAAACATGCCAGACGTGACGAGTGGGTATCTCGATGGGGTCGAGATGTGCATGTGGCACGTGGGTACCAAACGTGGAGAAAAAGTAGAGAAAAAGTGGCATCGAGATGCAGTTTGTGGGGTATGCTTGGGACTATCGCGTGTTGATTTCGGACCAAGTAGGTGCTTGGTCGTCCACCACACGAGCATGACACCTTTCAAACATGCCAGACGTGACGAGTGGGTATCTCGATGGGGTCGAGATGTGCATGTGGCACGTGGGTACCAAACGTGGAGAAAAAGTAGAGAAAAAGTGGCATCGAGATGCAGTTTGTGGGGTATGCTTGGGACTATCGCGTGTTGATTTCGGACCAAGTAGGTGCTTGGTCGTCCACCACACGAGCATGACACCTTTCAAACATGCCAGACGTGACGAGTGGGTATCTCGATGGGGTCGAGATGTGCATGTGGCACGTGGGTACCAAACGTGGAGAAAAAGTAGAGAAAAAGTGGCATCGAGATGCAGTTTGTGGGGTATGCTTGGGACTATCGCGTGTTGATTTCGGACCAAGTAGGTGCTTGGTCGTCCACCACACGAGCATGACACCTTTCAAACATGCCAGACGTGACGAGTGGGTATCTCGATGGGGTCGAGATGTGCATGTGGCACGTGGGTACCAAACGTGGAGAAAAAGTAGAGAAAAAGTGGCATCGAGATGCAGTTTGTGGGGTATGCTTGGGACTATCGCGTGTTGATTTCGGACCAAGTAGGTGCTTGGTCGTCCACCACACGAGCATGACACCTTTCAAACATGCCAGACGTGACGAGTGGGTATCTCGATGGGGTCGAGATGTGCATGTGGCACGTGGGTACCAAACGTGGAGAAAAAGTAGAGAAAAAGTGGCATCGAGATGCAGTTTGTGGGGTATGCTTGGGACTATCGCGTGTTGATTTCGGACCAAGTAGGTGCTTGGTCGTCCACCACACGAGCATGACACCTTTCAAACATGCCAGACGTGACGAGTGGGTATCTCGATGGGGTCGAGATGTGCATGTGGCACGTGGGTACCAAACGTGGAGAAAAAGTAGAGAAAAAGTGGCATCGAGATGCAGTTTGTGGGGTATGCTTGGGACTATCGCGTGTTGATTTCGGACCAAGTAGGTGCTTGGTCGTCCACCACACGAGCATGACACCTTTCAAACATGCCAGACGTGACGAGTGGGTATCTCGATGGGGTCGAGATGTGCATGTGGCACGTGGGTACCAAACGTGGAGAAAAAGTAGAGAAAAAGTGGCATCGAGATGCAGTTTGTGGGGTATGCTTGGGACTATCGCGTGTTGATTTCGGACCAAGTAGGTGCTTGGTCGTCCACCACACGAGCATGACACCTTTCAAACATGCCAGACGTGACGAGTGGGTATCTCGATGGGGTCGAGATGTGCATGTGGCACGTGGGTACCAAACGTGGAGAAAAAGTAGAGAAAAAGTGGCATCGAGATGCAGTTTGTGGGGTATGCTTGGGACTATCGCGTGTTGATTTCGGACCAAGTAGGTGCTTGGTCGTCCACCACACGAGCATGACACCTTTCAAACATGCCAGACGTGACGAGTGGGTATCTCGATGGGGTCGAGATGTGCATGTGGCACGTGGGTACCAAACGTGGAGAAAAAGTAGAGAAAAAGTGGCATCGAGATGCAGTTTGTGGGGTATGCTTGGGACTATCGCGTGTTGATTTCGGACCAAGTAGGTGCTTGGTCGTCCACCACACGAGCATGACACCTTTCAAACATGCCAGACGTGACGAGTGGGTATCTCGATGGGGTCGAGATGTGCATGTGGCACGTGGGTACCAAACGTGGAGAAAAAGTAGAGAAAAAGTGGCATCGAGATGCAGTTTGTGGGGTATGCTTGGGACTATCGCGTGTTGATTTCGGACCAAGTAGGTGCTTGGTCGTCCACCACACGAGCATGACACCTTTCAAACATGCCAGACGTGACGAGTGGGTATCTCGATGGGGTCGAGATGTGCATGTGGCACGTGGGTACCAAACGTGGAGAAAAAGTAGAGAAAAAGTGGCATCGAGATGCAGTTTGTGGGGTATGCTTGGGACTATCGCGTGTTGATTTCGGACCAAGTAGGTGCTTGGTCGTCCACCACACGAGCATGACACCTTTCAAACATGCCAGACGTGACGAGTGGGTATCTCGATGGGGTCGAGATGTGCATGTGGCACGTGGGTACCAAACGTGGAGAAAAAGTAGAGAAAAAGTGGCATCGAGATGCAGTTTGTGGGGTATGCTTGGGACTATCGCGTGTTGATTTCGGACCAAGTAGGTGCTTGGTCGTCCACCACACGAGCATGACACCTTTCAAACATGCCAGACGTGACGAGTGGGTATCTCGATGGGGTCGAGATGTGCATGTGGCACGTGGGTACCAAACGTGGAGAAAAAGTAGAGAAAAAGTGGCATCGAGATGCAGTTTGTGGGGTATGCTTGGGACTATCGCGTGTTGATTTCGGACCAAGTAGGTGCTTGGTCGTCCACCACACGAGCATGACACCTTTCAAACATGCCAGACGTGACGAGTGGGTATCTCGATGGGGTCGAGATGTGCATGTGGCACGTGGGTACCAAACGTGGAGAAAAAGTAGAGAAAAAGTGGCATCGAGATGCAGTTTGTGGGGTATGCTTGGGACTATCGCGTGTTGATTTCGGACCAAGTAGGTGCTTGGTCGTCCACCACACGAGCATGACACCTTTCAAACATGCCAGACGTGACGAGTGGGTATCTCGATGGGGTCGAGATGTGCATGTGGCACGTGGGTACCAAACGTGGAGAAAAAGTAGAGAAAAAGTGGCATCGAGATGCAGTTTGTGGGGTATGCTTGGGACTATCGCGTGTTGATTTCGGACCAAGTAGGTGCTTGGTCGTCCACCACACGAGCATGACACCTTTCAAACATGCCAGACGTGACGAGTGGGTATCTCGATGGGGTCGAGATGTGCATGTGGCACGTGGGTACCAAACGTGGAGAAAAAGTAGAGAAAAAGTGGCATCGAGATGCAGTTTGTGGGGTATGCTTGGGACTATCGCGTGTTGATTTCGGACCAAGTAGGTGCTTGGTCGTCCACCACACGAGCATGACACCTTTCAAACATGCCAGACGTGACGAGTGGGTATCTCGATGGGGTCGAGATGTGCATGTGGCACGTGGGTACCAAACGTGGAGAAAAAGTAGAGAAAAAGTGGCATCGAGATGCAGTTTGTGGGGTATGCTTGGGACTATCGCGTGTTGATTTCGGACCAAGTAGGTGCTTGGTCGTCCACCACACGAGCATGACACCTTTCAAACATGCCAGACGTGACGAGTGGGTATCTCGATGGGGTCGAGATGTGCATGTGGCACGTGGGTACCAAACGTGGAGAAAAAGTAGAGAAAAAGTGGCATCGAGATGCAGTTTGTGGGGTATGCTTGGGACTATCGCGTGTTGATTTCGGACCAAGTAGGTGCTTGGTCGTCCACCACACGAGCATGACACCTTTCAAACATGCCAGACGTGACGAGTGGGTATCTCGATGGGGTCGAGATGTGCATGTGGCACGTGGGTACCAAACGTGGAGAAAAAGTAGAGAAAAAGTGGCATCGAGATGCAGTTTGTGGGGTATGCTTGGGACTATCGCGTGTTGATTTCGGACCAAGTAGGTGCTTGGTCGTCCACCACACGAGCATGACACCTTTCAAACATGCCAGACGTGACGAGTGGGTATCTCGATGGGGTCGAGATGTGCATGTGGCACGTGGGTACCAAACGTGGAGAAAAAGTAGAGAAAAAGTGGCATCGAGATGCAGTTTGTGGGGTATGCTTGGGACTATCGCGTGTTGATTTCGGACCAAGTAGGTGCTTGGTCGTCCACCACACGAGCATGACACCTTTCAAACATGCCAGACGTGACGAGTGGGTATCTCGATGGGGTCGAGATGTGCATGTGGCACGTGGGTACCAAACGTGGAGAAAAAGTAGAGAAAAAGTGGCATCGAGATGCAGTTTGTGGGGTATGCTTGGGACTATCGCGTGTTGATTTCGGACCAAGTAGGTGCTTGGTCGTCCACCACACGAGCATGACACCTTTCAAACATGCCAGACGTGACGAGTGGGTATCTCGATGGGGTCGAGATGTGCATGTGGCACGTGGGTACCAAACGTGGAGAAAAAGTAGAGAAAAAGTGGCATCGAGATGCAGTTTGTGGGGTATGCTTGGGACTATCGCGTGTTGATTTCGGACCAAGTAGGTGCTTGGTCGTCCACCACACGAGCATGACACCTTTCAAACATGCCAGACGTGACGAGTGGGTATCTCGATGGGGTCGAGATGTGCATGTGGCACGTGGGTACCAAACGTGGAGAAAAAGTAGAGAAAAAGTGGCATCGAGATGCAGTTTGTGGGGTATGCTTGGGACTATCGCGTGTTGATTTCGGACCAAGTAGGTGCTTGGTCGTCCACCACACGAGCATGACACCTTTCAAACATGCCAGACGTGACGAGTGGGTATCTCGATGGGGTCGAGATGTGCATGTGGCACGTGGGTACCAAACGTGGAGAAAAAGTAGAGAAAAAGTGGCATCGAGATGCAGTTTGTGGGGTATGCTTGGGACTATCGCGTGTTGATTTCGGACCAAGTAGGTGCTTGGTCGTCCACCACACGAGCATGACACCTTTCAAACATGCCAGACGTGACGAGTGGGTATCTCGATGGGGTCGAGATGTGCATGTGGCACGTGGGTACCAAACGTGGAGAAAAAGTAGAGAAAAAGTGGCATCGAGATGCAGTTTGTGGGGTATGCTTGGGACTATCGCGTGTTGATTTCGGACCAAGTAGGTGCTTGGTCGTCCACCACACGAGCATGACACCTTTCAAACATGCCAGACGTGACGAGTGGGTATCTCGATGGGGTCGAGATGTGCATGTGGCACGTGGGTACCAAACGTGGAGAAAAAGTAGAGAAAAAGTGGCATCGAGATGCAGTTTGTGGGGTATGCTTGGGACTATCGCGTGTTGATTTCGGACCAAGTAGGTGCTTGGTCGTCCACCACACGAGCATGACACCTTTCAAACATGCCAGACGTGACGAGTGGGTATCTCGATGGGGTCGAGATGTGCATGTGGCACGTGGGTACCAAACGTGGAGAAAAAGTAGAGAAAAAGTGGCATCGAGATGCAGTTTGTGGGGTATGCTTGGGACTATCGCGTGTTGATTTCGGACCAAGTAGGTGCTTGGTCGTCCACCACACGAGCATGACACCTTTCAAACATGCCAGACGTGACGAGTGGGTATCTCGATGGGGTCGAGATGTGCATGTGGCACGTGGGTACCAAACGTGGAGAAAAAGTAGAGAAAAAGTGGCATCGAGATGCAGTTTGTGGGGTATGCTTGGGACTATCGCGTGTTGATTTCGGACCAAGTAGGTGCTTGGTCGTCCACCACACGAGCATGACACCTTTCAAACATGCCAGACGTGACGAGTGGGTATCTCGATGGGGTCGAGATGTGCATGTGGCACGTGGGTACCAAACGTGGAGAAAAAGTAGAGAAAAAGTGGCATCGAGATGCAGTTTGTGGGGTATGCTTGGGACTATGGCGTGTTGATTTCGGACCAAGTAGGTGCTTGGTCGTCCACCACACGAGCATGACACCTTTCAAACATGCCAGACGTGACGAGTGGGTATCTCGATGGGGTCGAGATGTGCATGTGGCACGTGGGTACCAAACGTGGAGAAAAAGTAGAGAAAAAGTGGCATCGAGATGCAGTTTGTGGGGTATGCTTGGGACTATCGCGTGTTGATTTCGGACCAAGTAGGTGCTTGGTCGTCCACCACACGAGCATGACACCTTTCAAACATGCCAGACGTGACGAGTGGGTATCTCGATGGGGTCGAGATGTGCATGTGGCACGTGGGTACCAAACGTGGAGAAAAAGTAGAGAAAAAGTGGCATCGAGATGCAGTTTGTGGGGTATGCTTGGGACTATCGCGTGTTGATTTCGGACCAAGTAGGTGCTTGGTCGTCCACCACACGAGCATGACACCTTTCAAACATGCCAGACGTGACGAGTGGGTATCTCGATGGGGTCGAGATGTGCATGTGGCACGTGGGTACCAAACGTGGAGAAAAAGTAGAGAAAAAGTGGCATCGAGATGCAGTTTGTGGGGTATGCTTGGGACTATCGCGTGTTGATTTCGGACCAAGTAGGTGCTTGGTCGTCCACCACACGAGCATGACACCTTTCAAACATGCCAGACGTGACGAGTGGGTATCTCGATGGGGTCGAGATGTGCATGTGGCACGTGGGTACCAAACGTGGAGAAAAAGTAGAGAAAAAGTGGCATCGAGATGCAGTTTGTGGGGTATGCTTGGGACTATCGCGTGTTGATTTCGGACCAAGTAGGTGCTTGGTCGTCCACCACACGAGCATGACACCTTTCAAACATGCCAGACGTGACGAGTGGGTATCTCGATGGGGTCGAGATGTGCATGTGGCACGTGGGTACCAAACGTGGAGAAAAAGTAGAGAAAAAGTGGCATCGAGATGCAGTTTGTGGGGTATGCTTGGGACTATCGCGTGTTGATTTCGGACCAAGTAGGTGCTTGGTCGTCCACCACACGAGCATGACACCTTTCAAACATGCCAGACGTGACGAGTGGGTATCTCGATGGGGTCGAGATGTGCATGTGGCACGTGGGTACCAAACGTGGAGAAAAAGTAGAGAAAAAGTGGCATCGAGATGCAGTTTGTGGGGTATGCTTGGGACTATCGCGTGTTGATTTCGGACCAAGTAGGTGCTTGGTCGTCCACCACACGAGCATGACACCTTTCAAACATGCCAGACGTGACGAGTGGGTATCTCGATGGGGTCGAGATGTGCATGTGGCACGTGGGTACCAAACGTGGAGAAAAAGTAGAGAAAAAGTGGCATCGAGATGCAGTTTGTGGGGTATGCTTGGGACTATCGCGTGTTGATTTCGGACCAAGTAGGTGCTTGGTCGTCCACCACACGAGCATGACACCTTTCAAACATGCCAGACGTGACGAGTGGGTATCTCGATGGGGTCGAGATGTGCATGTGGCACGTGGGTACCAAACGTGGAGAAAAAGTAGAGAAAAAGTGGCATCGAGATGCAGTTTGTGGGGTATGCTTGGGACTATCGCGTGTTGATTTCGGACCAAGTAGGTGCTTGGTCGTCCACCACACGAGCATGACACCTTTCAAACATGCCAGACGTGACGAGTGGGTATCTCGATGGGGTCGAGATGTGCATGTGGCACGTGGGTACCAAACGTGGAGAAAAAGTAGAGAAAAAGTGGCATCGAGATGCAGTTTGTGGGGTATGCTTGGGACTATCGCGTGTTGATTTCGGACCAAGTAGGTGCTTGGTCGTCCACCACACGAGCATGACACCTTTCAAACATGCCAGACGTGACGAGTGGGTATCTCGATGGGGTCGAGATGTGCATGTGGCACGTGGGTACCAAACGTGGAGAAAAAGTAGAGAAAAAGTGGCATCGAGATGCAGTTTGTGGGGTATGCTTGGGACTATCGCGTGTTGATTTCGGACCAAGTAGGTGCTTGGTCGTCCACCACACGAGCATGACACCTTTCAAACATGCCAGACGTGACGAGTGGGTATCTCGATGGGGTCGAGATGTGCATGTGGCACGTGGGTACCAAACGTGGAGAAAAAGTAGAGAAAAAGTGGCATCGAGATGCAGTTTGTGGGGTATGCTTGGGACTATCGCGTGTTGATTTCGGACCAAGTAGGTGCTTGGTCGTCCACCACACGAGCATGACACCTTTCAAACATGCCAGACGTGACGAGTGGGTATCTCGATGGGGTCGAGATGTGCATGTGGCACGTGGGTACCAAACGTGGAGAAAAAGTAGAGAAAAAGTGGCATCGAGATGCAGTTTGTGGGGTATGCTTGGGACTATCGCGTGTTGATTTCGGACCAAGTAGGTGCTTGGTCGTCCACCACACGAGCATGACACCTTTCAAACATGCCAGACGTGACGAGTGGGTATCTCGATGGGGTCGAGATGTGCATGTGGCACGTGGGTACCAAACGTGGAGAAAAAGTAGAGAAAAAGTGGCATCGAGATGCAGTTTGTGGGGTATGCTTGGGACTATCGCGTGTTGATTTCGGACCAAGTAGGTGCTTGGTCGTCCACCACACGAGCATGACACCTTTCAAACATGCCAGACGTGACGAGTGGGTATCTCGATGGGGTCGAGATGTGCATGTGGCACGTGGGTACCAAACGTGGAGAAAAAGTAGAGAAAAAGTGGCATCGAGATGCAGTTTGTGGGGTATGCTTGGGACTATCGCGTGTTGATTTCGGACCAAGTAGGTGCTTGGTCGTCCACCACACGAGCATGACACCTTTCAAACATGCCAGACGTGACGAGTGGGTATCTCGATGGGGTCGAGATGTGCATGTGGCACGTGGGTACCAAACGTGGAGAAAAAGTAGAGAAAAAGTGGCATCGAGATGCAGTTTGTGGGGTATGCTTGGGACTATCGCGTGTTGATTTCGGACCAAGTAGGTGCTTGGTCGTCCACCACACGAGCATGACACCTTTCAAACATGCCAGACGTGACGAGTGGGTATCTCGATGGGGTCGAGATGTGCATGTGGCACGTGGGTACCAAACGTGGAGAAAAAGTAGAGAAAAAGTGGCATCGAGATGCAGTTTGTGGGGTATGCTTGGGACTATGGCGTGTTGATTTCGGACCAAGTAGGTGCTTGGTCGTCCACCACACGAGCATGACACCTTTCAAACATGCCAGACGTGACGAGTGGGTATCTCGATGGGGTCGAGATGTGCATGTGGCACGTGGGTACCAAACGTGGAGAAAAAGTAGAGAAAAAGTGGCATCGAGATGCAGTTTGTGGGGTATGCTTGGGACTATCGCGTGTTGATTTCGGACCAAGTAGGTGCTTGGTCGTCCACCACACGAGCATGACACCTTTCAAACATGCCAGACGTGACGAGTGGGTATCTCGATGGGGTCGAGATGTGCATGTGGCACGTGGGTACCAAACGTGGAGAAAAAGTAGAGAAAAAGTGGCATCGAGATGCAGTTTGTGGGGTATGCTTGGGACTATCGCGTGTTGATTTCGGACCAAGTAGGTGCTTGGTCGTCCACCACACGAGCATGACACCTTTCAAACATGCCAGACGTGACGAGTGGGTATCTCGATGGGGTCGAGATGTGCATGTGGCACGTGGGTACCAAACGTGGAGAAAAAGTAGAGAAAAAGTGGCATCGAGATGCAGTTTGTGGGGTATGCTTGGGACTATCGCGTGTTGATTTCGGACCAAGTAGGTGCTTGGTCGTCCACCACACGAGCATGACACCTTTCAAACATGCCAGACGTGACGAGTGGGTATCTCGATGGGGTCGAGATGTGCATGTGGCACGTGGGTACCAAACGTGGAGAAAAAGTAGAGAAAAAGTGGCATCGAGATGCAGTTTGTGGGGTATGCTTGGGACTATCGCGTGTTGATTTCGGACCAAGTAGGTGCTTGGTCGTCCACCACACGAGCATGACACCTTTCAAACATGCCAGACGTGACGAGTGGGTATCTCGATGGGGTCGAGATGTGCATGTGGCACGTGGGTACCAAACGTGGAGAAAAAGTAGAGAAAAAGTGGCATCGAGATGCAGTTTGTGGGGTATGCTTGGGACTATGGCGTGTTGATTTCGGACCAAGTAGGTGCTTGGTCGTCCACCACACGAGCATGACACCTTTCAAACATGCCAGACGTGACGAGTGGGTATCTCGATGGGGTCGAGATGTGCATGTGGCACGTGGGTACCAAACGTGGAGAAAAAGTAGAGAAAAAGTGGCATCGAGATGCAGTTTGTGGGGTATGCTTGGGACTATCGCGTGTTGATTTCGGACCAAGTAGGTGCTTGGTCGTCCACCACACGAGCATGACACCTTTCAAACATGCCAGACGTGACGAGTGGGTATCTCGATGGGGTCGAGATGTGCATGTGGCACGTGGGTACCAAACGTGGAGAAAAAGTAGAGAAAAAGTGGCATCTCATACATTGCGCACTTCCAGCATAATGCATGGTGCACTTCCAGCACCAGCGTAGTGCACTTCTAGCGCAACACTATTTATATGTTGAACCTTCAACACTATGTTTATGCATCAAGATCTATATTTATGCTAGCAGTCATGAAACTGCAGCGACTCTTCGGATGTAGATAAGAATAGTTCAGCCAATCCCAAGAACCATAGATATTCTTAGAACGAAGTCTAGCAGACTAAAGCTCACAATTGAATTTACCTTCAACTACTCAAGTGCAAGCCCTCATCAATCCTACAAGGTTATGAGCCCAACGATCAAGACCGACGATTCCAAGCAAGAAGCCATTGTCTTCCGCGGCAAGAATTTCAACATCTTTAAACTGCGAATTCAAGCCAAGCTGCGTAGCAAGGGTTATGGACGATTGTCAGCGGCGATACTACGGCATCGGATGCAGCAAGCACCAGCGATTTCGACGCCAAGGAAGCCAAGGCATTCGCGATACTCGTCAACGCATTGGACGATGACAATCTCGCCGACGTGGCACATGTGACGACGTCTGCTGCCGTGTGGAAGTTGCTCATTGAACGCTTCGAAGCGCGAACCTATTCTGACGTCTCTAACGTCATCCACGAGCTACACACGAAGACGTATGAAGTTGGAAAGTCGATGCAGTCTCACATCACCGACATGCGCGTCCTCCAACAGAAGCTCATGTACATGGGAACACGCGTGGACGACGACATGCTCGGAAGAATCCTCCTCACCAGTGTCAAGGAAGTCTTCCCGACGACTGTCGAAATCCTCCGCAACCGTGAGCCTGCCCCAACTCTCCAACAAGTCATTGATCGCCTCCTATCCAAGGAGAGCGAAGAAGAGCGCAGTACAACCAAGCGCAAGGCTCCGTCCGACGATCAAGTCCTGTACGCTACCAAGGATAGCAAACGCAAACCATGGAAGCTGCGCGTCAAGGACAAATGCTTGTACTGCCACAAACCTGGCCATCTTGTCGCTGAGTGCCGCTACAAGAAACGAGATGTGACCAAGGGTATTCAGCGCAAATGTCTCCCAAATGAGGATGAAGAAATCAACGTCCTCGAGCAAGATGAAGAAGGATTCATCCTGGTTACCATTGACCAAGACCGACTTGACATCGGGAACAAATGGATCCTCGACAGCGGTTGTACGACTGACGTCACCGGTGACAAGACTCTGTTTTCCAAGTTGGCAAGAAGTGGTCAAGTCTCTCTCTCCGCGTGGCTAATGACACTCCAGTCAAGTCGACTCAGTCTGGATCGGTCAAGATCCGCGTTGACAACGATCAAATCCTCGACCGACCTTGGGTCATGTATGTTCCAGGACTGACGAAGAACCTTCTCTCGTTGCGTCGCCTACTCCAAGATGGATTTGCAATTGCCAAGTGGACAGCGGACTCTGCCATTCTTATCAAGAACACACTCGCACTCAGGTTTCATGTGCATCAAGGCTTGTACGTTCTTACCGCAAGTCAAGACGAGCAAGTCAATGCTTTTACTATTCGCAAGTCTAAACTAGTGCAATGGCACCTTCGACTGGCCCATCTCAACTTTGGAGCCATCAAGCAAGCTGCAAAAGACGGCGTCGTTGATGGCCTTTCTCTGTCCAAGAGCGACCTTGTTGGGTCGTACAGCTGCGACGCATGCGAAATTGCCAAGGCGAGGCGGATGAGCTACAAGAACACCCACCCGTACCGCGCTCAAGTTCCATTGGAGCGAGTTCACATCGACAAGGGTGGTCCTATCACTCCACCAACCTTCGGTGGGATGGTCTATTATGAGCTCTATGTCGACGAAGCCTCCAGATTCAAGTGGCTCTTTCTCTTGAAGGCCAAATCAGAGACTTTGGACAACTTCGAGAAGTTCCACGTATACGCTGAGCGCCAATTTGGTCGGAAAATCAAGACTGTCATGACTGACAACGCCCAAGAAAGCGTTGGCATCGAGCAACTATACACCAACGTGTACTCTCCTGAAGAGAACTGCATTGCCGAGCAGCCCAACAACGTCCTCATGAACAAGGTTCGGTGCCTCCTCCAAGACACAGGCCTCGATTATCAATATTGGGGAGAAGCGCTCAACTACGTCGTGTACACCGAAAATCGAAGTCCCACCAAAGCGCTCGGAGGTAGGACACCATTCCAAGCCATTTATGGTCGGCGGCCCAACATCGAACACTTGAGGTCATTTGGCTGCGTGGCATATGCATTCATCGACAAATCGAAGCGATCCAAGTTGGAACCTCGAGCGACCAAGTGTATCTTTCTCGGCTACGCAAGTCAGCGCAAGAGTTATCGACTTCAAGATTGTGAGTCTGGACGGACTTTTGAGTGTCGATCAGTCAAATTCGTCGAAGATGGCACTGCCGACGACAACCCCAACAAGTCTGTTCAAGTTGACCATTCTTACTCCCAACCACCAGGACCTCAAGTAGTTGACGATCGCGAAGACGACATCGATGACCAACCTGAGCAGCCGCCTCCAAGGCGTCAAGTCACGTTTACTGACAACGTCATTATACGAAATTCTCCTTCAGCAAGTCCAGCCCAGGTCGAGCCACCACATCCGGAAGATCCAACTTCGGCTGATGACGAAGAAGGAAGCATGAGCGACTCGGATGTCCAAGTTCCTCAGCCAGGCAGCCTTGAAGCCATCTCCGGTGGATTCCACCAGAGCTACAGCGTTCAAGTTGTCAACGAGACGCCAGTGTCCTTTGCGGATATCGAGAAGAGCCCCAATCGATTGAAGTGGCTCGAAGCAACTCAGGTCGAATACGACTCACTGATTGAAAATGGCACTTGGACTCTGACGGACCTCCCCCCCGGCCGTGAAGCCCTCAAGTGCAAGTGGCTCTGGCGGATGAAGTTCGATGCCGATGGCAAGTTGACCAAGTACAAGGCACGTCTTGTCCTCAAGGGCTACATGCAACAGTATGGGATCGACTATCTCGAGCGAGATTTTTGCTCCGGTACTTCGGATGAACGCTTTACGTCTACTACTCTGCTTGGTGGCACACCACGCATGGAAGATCCGACAAATGGATGTCAAGACAGCTTTTCTGAACGGTACCTTGGACACCGACACAGTCATTTTTATGGAGCAGCCCCCTGGATTTGCTGTTCAAGGTGAAGAATCCAAGGTTTGCCGCCTGATTAAATCAATCTACGGTCTCAAGCAAGCGCCAAGATGTTGGTATCTGACGTTGCACTCTTTTCTCGTCCGAATTGGCTTCGAGCGTTGTGTCCAAGAAGTCTGCCTTTACACCAAAAGAGTGGGAGACTCTGTGGTACTTTTGAGTGTATACGTCGACGACATTACAATCACGGGCAACAACGACCAAGACATCGAGAAGGCCTGCAACGCACTCAAGGACGAGTTTAAAATGACCGACCTCGGTGAGCTCAAGTCAATCCTCGGAATCAAGGTCGAAACTTATGGGCATGTTGTCACGATGTCCCAACAAGGCTATGTTGAAGTCCTACTCGACAAGTTCAACATGGCTGACTGCAAACCTGTGTCGACACCTGAAGTCGTTGGTCATGCACTCGTGCCGACATCTAAAAGTCAAGATGAAGTCAAGGCACTCAACTTGCCATACCGCGAACTTGTCGGTAGTCTTCAGTACCACGTGACAGCCACAAGACCAGACATCGCCAACGCAGTACGAAACCTCAGCAAACACTTGTCGAAGTACGACGATACCCACTGGAAGCAAGCACAGCGAGTGCTCAAGTACCTCAAGGGATCCAAATCAGCAAGTCTCAAGATCGACGGTCGAGGTCAAGTGGGAGACTTGCAGCTCACTGCGTACTGCGATGCCGACTTCGCAAACGGAGAAGACCGCAAGTCGATCAGTGGCTACGTCGTTATGTATGGCTCGTGCGTACTCTCCTATCGCTCGAGGAAGCAAATCATCGTGGCACTGTCCACAGCAGAAGCCGAGTACATTGCCTTGGCAGACTGTGTCAAAGAGCTCCTCTGGTTCTCAGAACTATTGGAAGAACTTGGGTTTCCCCAAAAGACCATCCTGGTGCATTGCGACAACCAGAGTGCAATTGCCATCGCGAAGAACCCTGGCCAACATGAGAGGACCAAACACATCAGCACCAAGTACCATTTTGTACGGGACAATGTCGAGAAGGAAGTCATAAAGCTTCAGTACTGTCCAAGCAAGATGATGATCGCTGACATCCTCACCAAGGCCATTCCGCGTGAGCAATTCGAAATCCTGCGTTCCAAGTTGGGACTCACAGAAGACTCGAATTGAGTGGGAGTGTTAGAGATGGCAAAGTCAAGCCTTATTGGATTGCATAAATACAATGTTGATTTGTCAAGGACTCATTAGGTTCTATACCTACTTATCCTGTGACAAAAGTGTTTGTGTATGGCACTCATACATTGCGCACTTCCAGCATAATGCATGGTGCACTTCCGGGAGAATGTGGTCGGGTTGGAGGAAGGCGGCAAGTTGGGTAAGGCGCTTGGGGTCTTCGTAAAAGTTGGATGGCAGGTTGAGATGCTTGGTAGGAAGAATGGACGAGCTGACAGCTGGAGAAGCTCTGATCTTAGCCGATTTCGAAGTCGCAAACGCCAACAAGATCGGACTCGAGTCAGGGTGAATCATCCAGTGCCATTCCATCCATTCAGAGCTTGGCGTCGGCAAATGGAACACGGGAGCATCCTCTTCAGAAACAATCTCAAACAATCGTGATAACTTGGTCACCAAGATTGAGATCCATTGTTTCGTTGGAGGGACAAAATTGGCTTGGCGGCAGGCACGGTTGATTTTGTCGAACAAGATCGAAGCTGGCCAAACTCGCTGACACGGAGTCAACAAATGCGACAACTTCGTGATGTGAAGCGAAGCCAATACATTGGCTTGGTCTTGCGTCGATGTAGAGCACTGATCGTATAGGTCTTCGAGTCCAGGCAAATACGAGTTGTGCCAAAGGGGAATATCCAAAGATGAGATGTGATTTGGACAGCCGTACGGAGTCCAGCGGGATTCAAACCAGCTACTCAATAAGGCTTTCCACATTGGAGTGATATTGGGATTCTTGTACAGTTGTCTGATGAATGCAGAAGAGCCATTTGCCAAGAGGAGATCTGGGGGGAACCCCATGGATGAAAAGCCTTTTCGAGGAGAGTATAGCCCGGCGTAATCCAGGCGGACATGGCAGACTTGCGGGGTGGGGTGGTGATGGCTTGAATGCATCTGATCATGACAGAGCGGTTGTGTTGTTGCCATAAAGCAAGTGCATGGTGCAGGCCTAAGCCACCGGACTTCTTCGGCATGAATAGGATCTCCTTTTTGATCAAACGGAGGCCATGGACAGAGGAGGATGGGTTGATTTCTTCACCATGCATAAATTGAAGCATGGCCTTGTCGATCTTTTTGGCCAGGTCTTTGTCGGCAGGGACAAAAGCCAGTTGGTACCATAACACAGGCAGACATATGCTGTGCAGGATAGTGACTTTTCCGGCCATGGTTCGAGCCTTGTAGAGCCACAAAGACAAGCGAGCCACAAACTTCTCAAACACGTAATTGAAACGTGCCAATGGAGAAAGATTGGGCGCAACCAAGATACCAAGAGCCTTCACGGGACTGTCGGAAGTAACTTGTAGTGAGGCAAGGTTCCCATTCAACTGGCTATAGGTCAGAATCTGTGTCTTGTCGACGTTGAGTCGGAAACCAGACTTGTCGCAAAAGGTTTGAACCAATGCAAGCTGCCGGTGGAGGCACGTCTCATTTGCAGCATAGAGTTGCGAGTCGTCGGCAAAGTAACTCCCAGTGTGGTAGCGATCCCCACACTTGATGCCATAGTTGGAGTGTTGCCGTAGGAGTTGGCACATCGGTTCCAAAGCGATCACAAACAGAAGTGGCGACAGTGGATCACCTTGCAACACACCGCGTGAGATGTGAACTGGCTTGGACAAGAAGCCGTTCACCAAGATGCGAGACTTGCGGCCCGAGTACAGTACGCGAACCATGTCAACAAAGGTTTCGGGAAAGCCATAGTGACGGAGGACGCGGAGCAAGTACGCGTGGTCCACGCGATCAAAAGCTTTCTCAAAGTCAAGCAGTGCCACCATCGAGGACGGACTGTGTAGTTTGATGTGGTGCAGCATGTCATCCAGTCGTGCAATATTGGTTTGGATATTGCTTCGACGGATAAAGCCTTGCTGGTCCGGGTGGATGATGTGTCGAATGTGGCGCTGGAGTCGATAAGCCAGAATACTCGTCAGGATTTTCACATCCGTGTTGAGTAGGCTAATGGGCCGATAGTTCTTGGCTTGTGACTTGGGGCCTTTCTTGTGCAGCAACACCAGCGTACTGACAAGTTGCATGGGAGTCAAGCGAGGGTGAGAATGGAGCTGGTGTGTGAATAGCAGCTCCAATCCCAACGACCACTTGTGAGGTGCAAGTGTGAGGACTTCGAATGGCAGAGCATTGGGACCTGGCGCTGAGTTCGAACAGCTGTGTCGAATAGCATGATAGAACTCGTTGGCGCGCGAGGGAGCCGACAGCTCTTTCTGGGCTTGCTCTGGCAGTTGCTTGTGTCGAGTCAATGGGGTCAGAAATGACGACACTTCGTCTCCAGATCGCTGCACCTCGGGAGCTGCAAACAAGTCCTTGTAGTTGTCGACCAGGATGTCAGACATGCCTTGTTGATTGGAGACAACATTTCCATTGACATCCACCAACTCTTTGAAGACTGTCTTCTTCAAGGGGGTAGGGACAGGGGACATGAAGTGGAACTTGGACGAGCGCTCTGCTTTGTACAAGTGAAGTTGGAACGCCTGGTCTTGACGAAACTGCTTGTCTCGATCTTGCAGCTCGTGAATTTGCTTTTGAAGGTCTCGCACTCGATCCACCAGCACTGAATCTTGACGCATGTTGGGGACTTGCAAAAGCGAAGCGATCTCGACAGCTAACTTCTTCAACGGCAGATGTTGTTTCTCCAATCGTTGAGAATGGAATTCTTTGAGTTGGGAGCGGATATCATTGACCAGCATGTCGTAGGCCTTGGAGATATTGTGGAATGTTGGAGACTTGTCCAAAAATCGATCCAGACATCCATGAACAATCTCGGCCGCTCGTGGTAGACGAAGTAGCCAAGTTGGGGCTTTCCATGATCCAGAGCCATGGCGCAATGTGTGACGCTTTGTGATGATACGACAAGCCACGTGGTCAGCCTGTGGAACGTGTGGCATGTGCGTCGCCTTCCAATGACGAAGACCCGCCAAGGTGGACGAACAAAAGATGTAGTCAAGTCGGTTGGTGAGTGTGGGACTTGTGAAGGTTCTTGCCACGGGGTTTTGACGGCGAAACAGATCCACCAGAGACAAACTGTGCATCCATTGTTCCAGTTGAAGGGTGCCGGCCATGGTGGAGGTACTGGGTCTCAACGAATCCAAATCTTTGTTGAGAGTGCAGTTGAAATCTCCTCCAACAATGTGGAGCGCATGTGGAGGAAAGTCGCGTGGCAATTCTTCGAAGTAACTTGCTCGTTCTTGGAAGGCTGCCGGCGCATAGATATTGTGGAGAACGACTGTCAGTGGACCCAGAGTACATCGCACTTGTAGATAACGACCACGAAGCACTGAGTTGTCATGAGGGACTTGAGTGGCGTTCTTCAAAGGAGAGTGAGGATGTATCAACGTAGCCAGACCTCCAGTGGCTGGCGACGTGGATACTTCAGGGTAAATAGGCTCTTCAAAGAACAAAGAGCCTTCGTGGTTTGTGATGCGTTGCCAATGGAACGCAACACGGTCGTGGAGACTTGGCGTGCGGAAACGGGTTTCTTGGATAAAGGAAACGTCGTGAACACTTGATAGTTTGTCGAGGATGTACCGATGACTGTTGGAGAAGCCATTGGTGTTGAGGGAGATGATTTGTGGGTCCCAGTCCACGAGTTCAGTTGGGACATCGGAGAAGTTGTTGTCAATCATCACGAGTACAGATGAAAATGAGTAGAATGGAGGGGTCAGAGGGGAGGTTGAAATGGATTGAAGCACGAGATAGAAGCCTTAGAGTTGATCGTCCTCCAAATCGAGGGGATCAATTTCGTCGGCGTTCATGGAGTGGTGAGCTTTGCTGCAGAGCTCGTCGATGTGGTAATTGTTGGTGATGCTTTTGAGCATCGAGATGGCCGACAAGACGGGAGCCGGCAAAGTGAACTTCTCGAGATTGTCGCTGAAGTTTTCGATCAAAGCAAACAGCGACCAGTCCGTCAAGCAGTTGGTGTCAGGCAATCTTGTTGCTTCTTGGTTCAATAGAACAGTCAGTGCCTCCGAGTTTGTGTAGAGGTCTGGGGCCCGATTTGAGAGGAATAAGTCAATCGTAGCAAGTGCAAAGAGGATGCGCTTGATCTCTGGTATGTCCGTGGTCAATTCTTCCAAGATTTCTGACGGGTGAATCTTGTATTGAGCCATGAAGTTGACGTGATGTTTGTAGTTGTGAGGCTTGCCTTGAGCTTTTAACAAAGCCATCTTGCGCTCAATAGTCTTGGTTGCAACAAGTGACTGAAACAAACTGAGGTCTTCATCTTGTGCGTACATAGCATGTGCAACGAGCTGAGGGTCATCTCGCAAAATGCGTTGACATTCGGTGATACTGCCTTCGACTTTCTTATCTCGAATGATCTTCTTCGCCAATTCGAGGTGGGCTGCAGCAGACTTGTTAAGTCGTTGTTTCTTCGCTTTGCCTTTGGTCTTTTTCGGGCGTGGCGCACTTGAATCTTCCAATACAATTCGAGGCACTGCAAAGTCTTCAAACGAGAGTTCCACGTCGTCTTCTTCGAGGATATGAAAACGGTTGGATGTCGGCAGGGGATCCAAACGTGGGGACGAAGGCTAAGTACGTTTTGGAGCTGGTCCAGACCGGTAGCCCGTTACCAATTGAAGGTCCAGCGAGTTCTTGGGCTGCTCACTTGGTGGAGCAAGAGCGGGCGATTCGTTGGTAGACATTTCCACATCTTCTTGTTGTTTGTCTTGTCCATTGTTGTTAGGGGGATCGCTGTCACCAGACATATCGACATCAGAGCCATGAGAAGGAGCTGTTGGCTGTGGTTGTTCATCTTGACCATCTCCAGAGGCCTCAGTTGAGACGGCCTTGCCTTCCGCATTTGTTCCAGGGTCTTGATCATGATCGTCTCCATCATGTTCAGGATCTTTTTCTCCTGACGGAGGAGATTTTGCCGCTGCCTTGGCCGCTTTTGCCTTCGCTTTTTCAGCCTTGGCCTCTGCACGTCGTGAAACAATCGACGGAGGCAATGTCTTGTTCAGAGCAGCGATCTTGTGCTGAAACACGACGACAAAAGGCTGACCCGACGGATCCGTAATGGTGATTTCGCGTAGTGCGTCGCCGGATTTTGGCACCAGCAATGCAGGAGGCGCAGACGACTTGAAAATGACTCTCAAATGCGGCGACTTGATGTTCTGACCAGCAGTAGGGTTGACTTCCGAATTTGCCTCGTACCCCTCAAGTCAAGAAGTTATCAAGTGCTGCCGCGCTCAAAATGTCCAACGCCAACAGCTGTTCCGAGCTCCGTGAGACCAACACTCACGGAGTCACCATCATTCCAGGTATTGTATCACCTCACCCACTTTCGTCGTCCAATCAGGATGGCGGAAGTGGTGTGAGTAATGTCGCTACACCTAACCCTAGGGCCGAAGTGGAGGTCGAGTTCGACCCCAACAGCGTCTCTGGAGACCAATCTGCGTCTCGCTCCCCCAGCGCTTCACCTGGTGCTCCACTCGCCGGAGTTCCAGGGGGGGTCAACCTCAGTGGGTCAGTGGTTGACCCCCAGACCACTGTCGTTAACTTGTCTAGCGAAGCCCTCACTCAGGAGGGCGAACCACTGGGGCCTTGTGCCTGTGGTGGTTAAATGAGTTGTATTAACCTTATTTTTGAGCAAAGGCCCTAATGACTTACTAATTTGCCTCGTACTGTATAAATAGAACTTGGAAAACAGAATATGGCAAAGTGGTCATTGAACAGGAGATGAAGTGGTGAGCCGTCAGCTCACTCATGAAACGACGCTGTCAGGAATGATGTGTTGACGTAACCAGGGGTCCGAAGATAGATGCTTGAGCACATTGAATACCTTGGTGTATCCCTTCTTGAGAGGGAGATCAACCAGGAGCTGTTGTAGATGTAGCTTGATCAAAGAGGCAGCATGAATGGCAACTTCCATCGGACTCTTCGCTGTGAGGTCGGGTCGAAAGGTGCGATCGGCACGTTGGAGCCATATTTGATAATACACGCAGGCTCGGACAATCGGCCAGATCTTCAGATAGCCACGGATGTAGTATCCATCGGACGGCTTGGGCGTCTCGTAGAACATTTCCAGACACGTGGACGGAAAGGAACACTCGAGCAGTCGCTGGATCGCCTTGAAGGAATACCAAACAGATTGACCATATCCACAAGAGAACAGGAAATGCTCGTACGTCTCATTGACACGACAGAAGACACACGTCGGCTTGGGGTCTTGGTACTGAAACAGATATTGCATGGCGTTGGCGCGGAGAAGGGTCTTGAAAATGAACTCTCCATATCGAGGGAGAATGTGGTCGGGTTGGAGGAAGGCGGCAAGTTGGGTAAGGCGCTTGGGGTCTTCGTAAAAGTTGGATGGCAGGTTGAGATGCTTGGTAGGAAGAATGGACGAGCTGACAGCTGGAGAAGCTCTGATCTTAGCCGATTTCGAAGTCGCAAACGCCAACAAGATCGGACTCGAGTCAGGGTGAATCATCCAGTGCCATTCCATCCATTCAGAGCTTGGCGTCGGCAAATGGAACACGGGAGCATCCTCTTCAGAAACAATCTCAAACAATCGTGATAACTTGGTCACCAAGATTGAGATCCATTGTTTCGTTGGAGGGACAAAATTGGCTTGGCGGCAGGCACGGTTGATTTTGTCGAACAAGATCGAAGCTGGCCAAACTCGCTGACACGGAGTCAACAAATGCGACAACTTCGTGATGTGAAGCGAAGCCAATACATTGGCTTGGTCTTGCGTCGATGTAGAGCACTGATCGTATAGGTCTTCGAGTCCAGGCAAATACGAGTTGTGCCAAAGGGGAATATCCAAAGATGAGATGTGATTTGGACAGCCGTACGGAGTCCAGCGGGATTCAAACCAGCTACTCAATAAGGCTTTCCACATTGGAGTGATATTGGGATTCTTGTACAGTTGTCTGATGAATGCAGAAGAGCCATTTGCCAAGAGGAGATCTCGGGGGGAACCCCATGGATGAAAAGCCTTTTCGAGGAGAGTATAGCCCGGCGTAATCCAGGCGGACATGGCAGACTTGCGGGGTGGGGTGGTGATGGCTTGAATGCATCTGATCATGACAGAGCGGTTGTGTTGTTGCCATAAAGCAAGTGCATGGTGCAGGCCTAAGCCACCGGACTTCTTCGGCATGAATAGGATCTCCTTTTTGATCAAACGGAGGCCATGGACAGAGGAGGATGGGTTGATTTCTTCACCATGCATAAATTGAAGCATGGCCTTGTCGATCTTTTTGGCCAGGTCTTTGTCGGCAGGGACAAAAGCCAGTTGGTACCATAACACAGGCAGACATATGCTGTGCAGGATAGTGACTTTTCCGGCCATGGTTCGAGCCTTGTAGAGCCACAAAGACAAGCGAGCCACAAACTTCTCAAACACGTAATTGAAACGTGCCAATGGAGAAAGATTGGGCGCAACCAAGATACCAAGAGCCTTCACGGGACTGTCGGAAGTAACTTGTAGTGAGGCAAGGTTCCCATTCAACTGGCTGTAGGTCAGAATTTGGGTCTTGTCTACGTTGAGTCGGAAACCAGACTTGTCGCAAAAGGTTTGAACCAATGCAAGCTGCCGGTGGAGGCACGTCTCATTTGCAGCATAGAGTTGCGAGTCGTCGGCAAAGTAACTCCCAGTGTGGTAGCGATCCCCACACTTGATGCCATAGTTGGAGTGTTGCCGTAGGAGTTGGCACATCGGTTCCAAAGCGATCACAAACAGAAGTGGCGACAGTGGATCACCTTGCAACACACCGCGTGAGATGTGAACTGGCTTGGACAAGAAGCCGTTCACCAAGATGCGAGACTTGCGGCCCGAGTACAGTACGCGAACCATGTCAACAAAGGTTTCGGGAAAGCCACAGTGACGGAGGACGCGGAGCAAGTACGCGTGGTCCACGCGATCAAAAGCTTTCTCAAAGTCAAGCAGTGCCACCATCGAGGACGGACTGTGTAGTTTGATGTGGTGCAGCATGTCATCCAGTCGTGCAATATTGGTTTGGATATTGCTTCGACGGATAAAGCCTTGCTGGTCCGGGTGGATGATGTGTCGAATGTGGCGGTCGATAAGCCAGAATACTCGTCAGGATTTTCACATCCGTGTTGAGTAGGCTAATGGGCCGATAGTTCTTGGCTTGTGACTTGGGGCCTTTCTTGTGCAGCAACACCAGCGTACTGACAAGTTGCATGGGAGTCAAGCGAGGGTGAGAATGGAGCTGGTGTGTGAATAGCAGCTCCAATACCAACGACCACTTGTGAGGTGCAAGTTTGAGGACTTCGAGTGGCAGAGCGTTGGGACCTGGCGCTGAGTTCGAACTGCTGTGTCGAATAGCATGATAGAACTCGTTGGCGCGCAAGGGAGCCGACAGCTCTTTCTGGGCTTGCTCTGGCAGTTGCTTGTGTCGAGTCAATGGGGTCAGAAATGACGACACTTCGTCTCCAGATCGCTGCACCTCGGGAGCTGCAAACAAGTCCTTGTAGTAGTCGACCAGGACGTCAGACATGCCTTGTTGATTGGAGACAACATTTCCATTGACATCCACCAACTCTTTGAAGACTGTCTTCTTCAAGGGGGTAGGGACAGGGGACATGAAGTGGAACTTGGACGAGCGCTCTGCTTTGTACAAGTGAAGTTGGAACGCCTGGTCTTGACGAAACTGCTTGTCTCGATCTTGCAGCTCGTGAATTTGCTTTTGAAGGTCTCGCACTCGAACCACCAGCACTGAATCTTGACGCATGTTGGGGACTTGCAAAAGCGAAGCGATCTCGACAGCTAACTTCTTCAACGGCAGACGTTGTTTCTCCAATCGTTGAGAATGGAATTCTTTGAGTTGGGAGCGGATATCATTGACCAGCATGTCGTAGGCCTTGGAGATATTGTGGAATGTTGGAGACTTGTCCAAAAATCGATCCAGACATCCATGAACAATCTCGGCCGCTCGTGGTAGACGAAGTAGCCAAGTTGGAGCTTTCCATGATCCAGAGCCATGGCGCAATGTTTGACGCTTTGTGATGATACGACAAGCCACGTGGTCAGCCTGTGGAACGTGTGGCATGTGCGTCGCCTTCCAATGACGAAGACCCGCCAAGGTGGACGAACAAAAGATGTAGTCAAGTCGGTTGGTGAGTGTGGGACTTGTGAAGGTTCTTGCCACGGGGTTTTGACGGCGAAACAGATACACCAGGGGGGGCCCTCGTAGCCTCTAGGGCTGGCATGGACCCCGTTTTCTCGCCGCCTTCACTGGGGATCGACTCCAATTGGAGTCCAGGGAAGCAGCCACCACAGGCACAAGTTGCAACCAAGACTATTGAGCGCAAGATGGCTTTGTTAAAAGCTCAAGGCAAGCCTCACAACTACAAACATCACGTCAACTTCATGGCTCAATACAAGATTCACCCGTCAGAAATCTTGGAAGGATTGACCACGGACATACCAGAGATCAAGCGCATCCTCTTTGCACTTGCTACGATTGACTTATTCCTCTCAAATCGGGCCCCAGACCTCTACACAAACTCGGAGGCACTGACTGTTCTATTGAACCAAGAAGCAACAAGATTGCCTGACACCAACTGCTTGACGGACTGGTCGCTGTTTGCTTTGATCGAAAACTTCAGCGACAATCTCGAGAAGTTCACTTTGCCGGCTCCCGTCTTGTCGGCCATCTCGATGCTCAAAAGCATCACCAACAATTACCACATCGACGAGCTCTGCAGCAAAGCTCACCACTCCATGAACGCCGACGAAATTGATCCCCTCGATTTGGAGGACGATCAACTCTAAGGCTTCTATCTCGTGCTTCAATCCATTTCAACCTCCCCTCTGACCCCTCCATTCTACTCATTTTCATCTGTACTCGTGATGATTGACAACAACTTCTCCGATGTCCCAACTGAACTCGTGGACTGGGACCCACAAATCATCTCCCTCAACACCAATGGCTTCTCCAACAGTCATCGGTACATCCTCGACAAACTATCAAGTGTTCACGACGTTTCCTTTATCCAAGAAACCCGTTTCCGCACGCCAAGTCTCCACGACCGTGTGCCGTCCGATGGATACTACATCCCTGGTTAAATGAGTTGTATTAACCTTATTTTTGAGCAAAGGCCCTAATGACTTACTAATTTGCCTCGTACTGTATAAATAGAACTTGGAAAACAGAATATGGCAAAGTGGTCATTGAACAGGAGATGAAGTGAGTGAGCCGTCAGCTCACTCATGAAACGACGCTGTCAGGAATGATGTGTTGACGTAACCAGGGGTCCGAAGATAGATGCTTGAGCACATTGAATACCTTGGTGTATCCCTTCTTGAGAGGGAGATCAACCAGGAGCTGTTGTAGATGTAGCTTGATCAAAGAGGCAGCATGAATGGCAACTTCCATCGGACTCTTCGCTGTGAGGTCGGGTCGAAAGGTGCGATCGGCACGTTGGAGCCATATTTGATAATACACGCAGGCTCGGACAATCGGCCAGATCTTCAGATAGCCACGGATGTAGTATCCATCGGACGGCTTGGGCGTCTCGTAGAACATTTCCAGACACGTGGACGGAAAGGAACACTCGAGCAGTCGCTGGATCGCCTTGAAGGAATACCAAACAGATTGACCATATCCACAAGAGAACAGGAAATGCTCGTACGTCTCATTGACACGACAGAAGACACACGTCGGCTTGGGGTCTTGGTACTGAAACAGATATTGCATGGCGTTGGCGCGGAGAAGGGTCTTGAAAATGAACTCTCCATATCGAGGGAGAATGTGGTCGGGTTGGAGGAAGGCGGCAAGTTGGGTAAGGCGCTTGGGGTCTTCGTAAAAGTTGGATGGCAGGTTGAGATGCTTGGTAGGAAGAATGGACGAGCTGACAGCTGGAGAAGCTCTGATCTTAGCCGATTTCGAAGTCGCAAGCGCCAACAAGATCGGACTCGAGTCAGGGTGTATCATCCAGTGCCATTCCATCCATTCAGAGCTTGGCGTCGGCAAGTGGAACACGGGAGCATCCTCTTCAGAAACAATCTCAAACAATCGTGATAACTTGGTCACCAAGATTGAGATCCATTGTTTCGTTGGAGGGACAAAATTGGCTTGGCGGCAGGCACGGTTGATTTTGTCGAACAAGATCGAAGCTGGCCAAACTCGCTGACACGGAGTCAACAAATGCGACAACTTCGTGATGTGAAGCGAAGCCAATACATTGGCTTGGTCTTGCGTCGATGTAGAGCACTGATCGTATAGGTCTTCGAGCCCAGGCAGATAAGAGTTGTGCCAAAGGGGAACATCCAAAGATGAGATGTGATTTGGACAGCCGTACGGAGTCCAGCGGGATTCAAACCAGCTACTCAATAAGGCTTTCCACATTGGAGTGATATTGGGATTCTTGTACAGTTGTCTGATGAATGCAGAAGAGCCATTTGCCAAGAGGAGATCTCGGGGGGAACCCCATGGATGAAAAGCCTTCTCGAGGAGAGTATAGCCCGGCGTAATCCAGGCGGACATGGCAGACTTGCGGGGTGGGGTGGTGATGGCTTGAATGCATCTGATCATGACAGAGCGGTTGTGTTGTTGCCATAAAGCAAGTGCATGGTGCAGGCCTAAGCCACCGGACTTCTTCGGCATGAATAGGATCTCCTTTTTGATCAAACGGAGGCCATGGACAGAGGAGGATGGGTTGATTTCTTCACCATGCATAAATTGAAGCATGGCCTTGTCGATCCTTTTGGCCAGGTCTTTGTCGGCAGGGACAAAAGCCAGTTG
Source organism: Aphanomyces cochlioides (assembly GCA_019828595.1). NCBI lineage: Eukaryota > Oomycota > Saprolegniomycetes > Saprolegniales > Verrucalvaceae > Aphanomyces > Aphanomyces cochlioides. The sequence continues at coordinate 1,124,770 of JAHQRK010000004.1, forward strand.
GTACCATAACACAGGCAGACATATGCTGTGCAGGATAGTGACTTTTCCGGCCATGGTTCGAGCCTTGTAGAGCCACAAAGACAAGCGAGCCACAAACTTCTCAAACACGTAATTGAAACGTGCCAATGGAGAAAGATTGGGCGCAACCAAGATACCAAGAGCCTTCACGGGACTGTCGGAAGTAACTTGTAGTGAGGCAAGGTTCCCATTCAACTGGCTGTAGGTCAGAATTTGGGTCTTGTCTACGTTGAGTCGGAAACCAGACTTGTCGCAAAAGGTTTGAACCAATGCAAGCTGCCGGTGGAGGCACGTCTCATTTGCAGCATAGAGTTGCGAGTCGTCGGCAAAGTAACTCCCAGTGTGGTAGCGATCCCCACACTTGATGCCATAGTTGGAGTGTTGCCGTAGGAGTTGGCACATCGGTTCCAAAGCGATCACAAACAGAAGTGGCGACAGTGGATCACCTTGCAACACACCGCGTGAGATGTGAACTGGCTTGGACAAGAAGCCGTTCACCAAGATGCGAGACTTGCGGCCCGAGTACAGTACGCGAACCATGTCAACAAAGGTTTCGGGAAAGCCACAGTGACGGAGGACGCGGAGCAAGTACGCGTGGTCCACGCGATCAAAAGCTTTCTCAAAGTCAAGCAGTGCCACCATCGAGGACGGACTGTGTAGTTTGATGTGGTGCAGCATGTCATCCAGTCGTGCAATATTGGTTTGGATATTGCTTCGACGGATAAAGCCTTGCTGGTCCGGGTGGATGATGTGTCGAATGTGGCGGTCGATAAGCCAGAATACTCGTCAGGATTTTCACATCCGTGTTGAGTAGGCTAATGGGCCGATAGTTCTTGGCTTGTGACTTGGGGCCTTTCTTGTGCAGCAACACCAGCGTACTGACAAGTTGCATGGGAGTCAAGCGAGGGTGAGAATGGAGCTGGTGTGTGAATAGCAGCTCCAATACCAACGACCACTTGTGAGGTGCAAGTTTGAGGACTTCGAGTGGCAGAGCGTTGGGACCTGGCGCTGAGTTCGAACTGCTGTGTCGAATAGCATGATAGAACTCGTTGGCGCGCAAGGGAGCCGACAGCTCTTTCTGGGCTTGCTCTGGCAGTTGCTTGTGTCGAGTCAATGGGGTCAGAAATGACGACACTTCGTCTCCAGATCGCTGCACCTCGGGAGCTGCAAACAAGTCCTTGTAGTAGTCGACCAGGACGTCAGACATGCCTTGTTGATTGGAGACAACATTTCCATTGACATCCACCAACTCTTTGAAGACTGTCTTCTTCAAGGGGGTAGGGACAGGGGACATGAAGTGGAACTTGGACGAGCGCTCTGCTTTGTACAAGTGAAGTTGGAACGCCTGGTCTTGACGAAACTGCTTGTCTCGATCTTGCAGCTCGTGAATTTGCTTTTGAAGGTCTCGCACTCGAACCACCAGCACTGAATCTTGACGCATGTTGGGGACTTGCAAAAGCGAAGCGATCTCGACAGCTAACTTCTTCAACGGCAGACGTTGTTTCTCCAATCGTTGAGAATGGAATTCTTTGAGTTGGGAGCGGATATCATTGACCAGCATGTCGTAGGCCTTGGAGATATTGTGGAATGTTGGAGACTTGTCCAAAAATCGATCCAGACATCCATGAACAATCTCGGCCGCTCGTGGTAGACGAAGTAGCCAAGTTGGGGCTTTCCATGATCCAGAGCCATGGCGCAATGTTTGACGCTTTGTGATGATACGACAAGCCACGTGGTCAGCCTGTGGAACGTGTGGCATGTGCGTCGCCTTCCAATGACGAAGACCCGCCAAGGTGGACGAACAAAAGATGTAGTCGAGTCGGTTGGTGAGTGTGGGACTTGTGAAGGCTCGTGCCACGGGGTTTTGACGGCGAAACAGATCCACCAGAGACAAACTGTGCATCCATTGTTCCAGTTGAAGGGTGCCGGCCATGGTGGAGGTACTGGGTCTCAACGAATCCAAATCTTTGTTGAGAGTGCAGTTGAAATCTCCTCCAACAATGTGGAGCGCATGTGGAGGAAAGTCGCGTGGCAATTCTTCGAAGTAACTTGCTCGTTGTTGGAAGGCTGCCGGCGCATAGATATTGTGGAGAACGACTGTCAGTGGACCCAGAGTACATCGCACTTGTAGATAACGACCACGAAGCACTGAGTTGTCATGAGGGACTTGAGTGGCGTTCTTCAAAGGAGAGTGAGGATGTATCAACGTAGCCAGACCTCCAGTGGCTGGCGACGTGGATACTTCAGGGTAAATAGGCTCTTCAAAGAACAAAGAGCCTTCGTGGTTTGTGATGCGTTGCCAATGGAACGCAACACGGTCGTGGAGACTTGGCGTGCGGAAACGGGTTTCTTGGATAAAGGAAACGTCGTGAACACTTGATAGTTTGTCGAGGATGTACCGATGACTGTTGGAGAAGCCATTGGTGTTGAGGGAGATGATTTGTGGGTCCCAGTCCACGAGTTCAGTTGGGACATCGGAGAAGTTGTTGTCAATCATCACGAGTACAGATGAAAATGAGTAGAATGGAGGGGTCAGAGGGGAGGTTGAAATGGATTGAAGCAGGGGATAGAAGCCTTAGAGTTGATCGTCCTCCAAATCGAGGGGATCAATTTCGTCGGCGTTCATGGAGTGGTGAGCTTTGCTGCAGAGCTCGTCGATGTGGTAATTGTTGGTGATGCTTTTGAGCATCGAGATGGCCGACAAGACGGGAGCCGGCAAAGTGAACTTCTCGAGATTGTCGCTGAAGTTTTCGATCAAAGCAAACAGCGACCAGTCCGTCAAGCAGTTGGTGTCAGGCAATCTTGTTGCTTCTTGGTTCAATAGAACAGTCAGTGCCTCCGAGTTTGTGTAGAGGTCTGGGGCCCGATTTGAGAGGAATAAGTCAATCGTAGCAAGTGCAAAGAGGATGCGCTTGATCTCTGGTATGTCCGTGGTCAATTCTTCCAAGATTTCTGACGGGTGAATCTTGTATTGAGCCATGAAGTTGACGTGATGTTTGTAGTTGTGAGGCTTGCCTTGAGCTTTTAACAAAGCCATCTTGCGCTCAATAGTCTTGGTTGCAACAAGTGACTGAAACAAACTGAGGTCTTCATCTTGTGCGTACATAGCATGTGCAACGAGCTGAGGATCATCTCGCAAAATGCGTTGACATTCGGTGATACTGCCTTCGACTTTCTTGTCTCGAATGATCTTCTTCGCCAATTCGAGGTGGGCTGCAGCAGACTTGTTAAGTCGTTGTTTCTTCGCTTTGCCTTTGGTCTTTTTCGGGCGTGGCGCACTTGAATCTTCCAATACAATTCGAGGCACTGCAAAGTCTTCAAACGAGAGTTCCACGTCGTCTTCTTCGAGGATATGGAAACGGTTGGATGTCGGCAGGGGATCCAAACGTGGGGACGAAGGCAAAGTACGTTTTGGAGCTGGTCCAGAACGGTAGCTCGTTACCAATTGAAGGTCCAGCGAGTTCTTGGGCTGTTCACTTGGTGGAGCAAGAGCGGGCGATTCGTTGGTAGACATTTCCACATCTTCTTGTTGTTTGTCTTGTCCATTGTTGTTAGGGGGATCGCTGTCACCAGACATATCGACATCAGAGCCATGTTTCTCCTGACGGAGGAGATTTTGCCGCTGCCTTGGCCGCTTTTGCCTTCGCTTTTTCAGCCTTGGCCTCTGCACGTCGTGAAACAATCGACGGAGGCAATGTCTTGTTCAGAGCAGCGATCTTGTGCTGAAACACGACGACAAAAGGCTGACCCGACGGATCCGTAATGGTGATTTCGCGTAGTGCGTCGCCGGATTTTGGCACCAACACTGCAGGAGGCGCAGGCGACTTGAAAATGACTCTCAAATGCGGCGACTTGATGTTCTGACCAGCAGTAGGGTTGAATGCTGCTATCACTGACTTGGTCAATGCAGCCATTTTCTTGACAATTGCCTTGGCCATCGAAGGGTGACTGACCTTGTTGAACGTAACGTAGTAGTTGTTGCCATAACGCGAGTACTTGGGAACCAGGAAGTCTTTGCCACCAAGTCGAAACGTTGTGCCTCCCATTTCCACGCACGTAGACAAGTTGTAACTTGAGATCACAATGGTCTGTGGGTTCTTCTTGTGGATCAAAATGTTCGGAAATTTGGAGCCCCATAACGAACCAGGATTTTCCTTGACAAATTGATCGCAGATGACTTTTTCGGACCAGTCCTTGTAGCCTTCGCCCAACTTGACTGTGAGCTCGTACACTTGGGACTGGGGAGTGAGCAAAATGTTTTCAATGAAGGCGTCCATGTCACCAGAGTCTTTGTAGAATGCGTCCGCCATGGCTTCGCATCGCGCAATGTCGTCATCGGCAACAGCATGAGCACCAGTGTTGCGGTGTTTCGCGCCTTTGGGAGCATTGCCTTGCTTGGCATCTTTCTTGGACGAAGCTGAATCCTTGCCGGGAGTCTTTTGCGTCCATGGATTGGCCTTTTCAGCGTTTTGTTGCTCTTGATCGCCTTGTATTTTGTCTGCCGCGGTAGGAGGATCAACAGCGCCATTTCCTTGAGCAACGGATTTGTCGACAATGTCTTGATTTGACTGTTCATTGTCATTGTTTGTCGATTGTTCCTCTTGAATAACTTCTCCAGGAGTATCACACGGCTTCGCTTGGCCGTTAATGTCGCCTGACCCATCAACCTCAGAGTGAATTTGAGTATTTCCCTCGTCGGTTAAGGCCTCGGTTTCAGTAGAATCCTTCCCCTCGGCGTCTCCAGAGACCATATCCACGTCCTCTTGAGATTTTTCTTCTTCCTCTCCCGTTCTAGGAGGCTCAGCACAGGGGGCGACGCGGTTGGTGGCTGCTGGCTCAGTCCCATTGGTCACGAGAAAGGCCGGGGCCAGACCCCCAGTGACAGGGGTAGAAGGGGAATCCATGCCATCCCCGCAGCACGGTGACTGGGGTACACCATTGCTCCGGCGAGAACCCAAATCGGGATACCGCCCCCGCCCCTCCGAAGAGGCCCCTGGGGGGAAGTAGACAGAACCGCAGGGTGTGCCCATAGGGGGGGCCCTCGTAGCCTCTAGGGCTGGCATGGACCCCGTTTTCTCGCCGCCTTCACTGGGGATCGACTCCAATTGGAGTCCAGGGAAGCAGCCACCACAGGCACAAGGCCCCAGTGGTTCGCCCTCCTGAGTGAGGGCTTCGCTAGACAAGTTAACGACAGTGGTCTGGGGGTCAACCACTGACCCACTGAGGTTGACCCCCCCTGGAACTCCGGCGAGTGGAGCACCAGGTGAAGCGCTGGGGGAGCGAGACGCAGATTGGTCTCCAGAGACGCTGTTGGGGTCGAACTCGACCTCCACTTCGGCCCTAGGGTTAGGTGTAGCGACATTACTCACACCACTTCCGCCATCCTGATTGGACGACGAAAGTGGGTGAGGTGATACAATACCTGGAATGATGGTGACTCCGTGAGTGTTGGTCTCACGGAGCTCGGAACAGCTGTTGGCGTTGGACATTTTGAGCGCGGCGGCACTTGATAACTTCTTGACTTGAGGGGTACGAGGCAAATTCGGAAGTGGGACTTGTGAAGGTTCTTGCCACGGGGTTTTGACGGCGAAACAGATCCACCAGAGACAAACTGTGCATCCATTGTTCCAGTTGAAGGGTGCCGGCCATGGTGGAGGTACTGGGTCTCAACGAATCCAAATCTTTGTTGAGAGTGCAGTTGAAATCTCCTCCAACAATGTGGAGCGCATGTGGAGGAAAGTCGCGTGGCAATTCTTCGAAGTAACTTGCTCGTTGTTGGAAGGCTGCCGGCGCATAGATATTGTGGAGAACGACTGTCAGTGGACCCAGAGTACATCGCACTTGTAGATAACGACCACGAAGCACTGAGTTGTCATGAGGGACTTGAGTGGCGTTCTTCAAAGGAGAGTGAGGATGTATCAACGTAGCCAGACCTCCAGTGGCTGGCGACGTGGATACTTCAGGGTAAATAGGCTCTTCAAAGAACAAAGAGCCTTCGTGGTTTGTGATGCGTTGCCAATGGAACGCAACACGGTCGTGGTTAAATGAGTTGTATTAACCTTATTTTTGAGCAAAGGCCCTAATGACTTACTAATTTGCCTCGTACTGTATAAATAGAACTTGGAAAACAGAATATGGCAAAGTGGTCATTGAACAGGAGATGAAGTGAGTGAGCCGTTAGCTCACTCATGAAACGACGCTGTTAGGAATGATGTGTTGACATAACCAGGGGTCCGAAGATAGATGCTTGAGCACATTGAATACCTTGGTGTATCCCTTCTTGAGAGGGAGATCAACCAGGAGCTGTTGTAGATGTAGCTTGATCAAAGAGGCAGCATGAATGGCAACTTCCATCGGACTCTTCGCTGTGAGGTCGGGTCGAAAGGTGCGATCGGCACGTTGGAGCCATATTTGATAATACACGCAGGCTCGGACAATCGGCCAGATCTTCAGATAGCCACGGATGTAGTATCCATCGGACGGCTTGGGCGTCTCGTAGAACATTTCCAGACACGTGGACGGAAAGGAACACTCGAGCAGTCGCTGGATCGCCTTGAAGGAATACCAAACAGATTGACCATATCCACAAGAGAACAGGAAATGCTCGTACGTCTCATTGACACGACAGAAGACACACGTCGGCTTGGGGTCTTGGTACTGAAACAGATATTGCATGGCGTTGGCGCGGAGAAGGGTCTTGAAAATGAACTCTCCATATCGAGGGAGAATGTGGTCGGGTTGGAGGAAGGCGGCAAGTTGGGTAAGGCGCTTGGGGTCTTCGTAAAAGTTGGATGGCAGGTTGAGATGCTTGGTAGGAAGAATGGACGAGCTGACAGCTGGAGAAGCTCTGATCTTAGCCGATTTCGAAGTCGCAAGCGCCAACAAGATCGGACTCGAGTCAGGGTGTATCATCCAGTGCCATTCCATCCATTCAGAGCTTGGCGTCGGCAAGTGGAACACGGGAGCATCCTCTTCAGAAACAATCTCAAACAATCGTGATAACTTGGTCACCAAGATTGAGATCCATTGTTTCGTTGGAGGGACAAAATTGGCTTGGCGGCAGGCACGGTTGATTTTGTCGAACAAGATCGAAGCTGGCCAAACTCGCTGACACGGAGTCAACAAATGCGACAACTTCGTGATGTGAAGCGAAGCCAATACATTGGCTTGGTCTTGCGTCGATGTAGAGCACTGATCGTATAGGTCTTCGAGTCCAGGCAGATACGAGTTGTGCCAAAGGGGAACATCCAAAGATGAGATGTGATTTGGACAGCCGTACGGAGGTCAGCGAGATTCAAACCAGCTACTCAATAAGGCTTTCCACATTGGAGTGATATTGGGATTCTTGTACAGTTGTCTGATGAATGCAGAAGTACCATTTGCCAAGAGGAGATCTCGGGGGGAACCCCATGGATGAAAAGCCTTCTCGAGGAGAGTATAGCCCGGCGTAATCCAGGCGGACATGGCAGACTTGCGGGGTGGGGTGGTGATGGCTTGAATGCATCTGATCATGACAGAGCGGTTGTGTTGTTGCCATAAAGCAAGTGCATGGTGCAGGCCTAAGCCACCGGACTTCTTCGGCATGAATAGGATCTCCTTTTTGATCAAACGGAGGCCATGGACAGAGGAGGATGGGTTGATTTCTTCACCATGCATAAATTGAAGCATGGCCTTGTCGATCTTTTTGGCCAGGTCTTTGTCGGCAGGGACAAAAGCCAGTTGGTACCATAACACAGGCAGACATATGCTGTGCAGGATAGTGACTTTTCCGGCCATGGTTCGAGCCTTGTAGAGCCACAAAGACAAGCGAGCCACAAACTTCTCAAACACGTAATTGAAACGTGCCAATGGAGAAAGATTGGGCGCAACCAAGATACCAAGAGCCTTCACGGGACTGTCGGAAGTAACTTGTAGTGAGGCAAGGTTCCCATTCAACTGGCTATAGGTCAGAATCTGTGTCTTGTCGACGTTGAGTCGGAAACCAGACTTGTCGCAAAAGGTTTGAACCAATGCAAGCTGCCGGTGGAGGCACGTCTCATTTGCAGCATAGAGTTGCGAGTCGTCGGCAAAGTAACTCCCAGTGTGGTAGCGATCCCCACACTTGATGCCATAGTTGGAGTGTTGCCGTAGGAGTTGGCACATCGGTTCCAAAGCGATCACAAACAGAAGTGGCGACAGTGGATCACCTTGCAACACACCGCGTGAGATGTGAACTGGCTTGGACAAGAAGCCGTTCACCAAGATGCGAGACTTGCGGCCCGAGTACAGTACGCGAACCATGTCAACAAAGGTTTCGGGAAAGCCATAGTGACGGAGGACGCGGAGCAAGTACGCGTGGTCCACGCGATCAAAAGCTTTCTCAAAGTCAAGCAGTGCCACCATCGAGGACGGACTGTGTAGTTTGATGTGGTGCAGCATGTCATCCAGTCGTGCAATATTGGTTTGGATATTGCTTCGACGGATACAGCCTTGCTGGTCCGGGTGGATGATGTGTCGAATGTGGCGCTGGAGTCGATAAGCCAGAATACTCGTCAGGATTTTCACATCCGTGTTGAGTAGGCTAATGGGCCGATAGTTCTTGGCCTGTGACTTGGGGCCTTTCTTGTGCAGCAACACCAGCGTACTGACAAGTTGCATGGGAGTCAAGCGAGGGTGAGAATGGAGCTGGTGTGTGAATAGCAGCTCCAATACCAACGACCACTTGTGAGGTGCAAGTTTGAGGACTTCGAATGGCAGAGCGTTGGGACCTGGCGCTGAGTTCGAACTGCTGTGTCGAATAGCATGATAGAACTCGTTGGCGCGCAAGGGAGCCGACAGCTCTTTCTGGGCTTGCTCTGGCAGTTGCTTGTGTCGAGTCAATGGGGTCAGAAATGACGACACTTCGTCTCCAGATCGCTGCACCTCGGGAGCTGCAAACAAGTCCTTGTAGTAGTCGACCAGGACGTCAGACATGCCTTGTTGATTGGAGACAACATTTCCATTGACATCCACCAACTCTTTGAAGACTGTCTTCTTCAAGGGGGTAGGGACAGGGGACATGAAGTGGAACTTGGACGAGCGCTCTGCTTTGTACAAGTGATGTTGGAACGCCTGGTCTTGACGAAACTGCTTGTCTCGATCTTGCAGCTCGTGAATTTGCTTTTGAAGGTCTCGCACTCGATCCACCAGCACTGAATCTTGACGCATGTTGGGGACTTGCAAAAGCGAAGCGATCTCGACAGCTAACTTCTTCAACGGCAGACGTTGTTTCTCCAATCGTTGAGAATGGAATTCTTTGAGTTGGGAGCGGATATCATTGACCAGCATGTCGTAGGCCTTGGAGATATTGTGGAATGTTGGAGACTTGTCCAAAAATCGATCCAGACATCCATGAACAATCTCGGCCGCTCGTGGTAGACGAAGTAGCCAAGTTGGAGCTTTCCATGATCCAGAGCCATGGCGCAATGTTTGACGCTTTGTGATGATACGACAAGCCACGTGGTCAGCCTGTGGAACGTGTGGCATGTGCGTCGCCTTCCAATGACGAAGACCCGCCAAGGTGGACGAACAAAAGATGTAGTCGAGTCGGTTGGTGAGTGTGGGACTTGTGAAGGCTCGTGCCACGGGGTTTTGACGGCGAAACAGATCCACCAGAGACAAACTGTGCATCCATTGTTCCAGTTGAAGGGTGCCGGCCATGGTGGAGGTACTGGGTCTCAACGAATCCAAATCTTTGTTGAGAGTGCAGTTGAAATCTCCTCCAACAATGTGGAGCGCATGTGGAGGAAAGTCGCGTGGCAATTCTTCGAAGTAACTTGCTCGTTCTTGGAAGGCTGCCGGCGCATAGATATTGTGGAGAACGACTGTCAGTGGACCCAGAGTACATCGCACTTGTAGATAACGACCACGAAGCACTGGGTTGTCATGAGGGACTTGAGTGGCGTTCTTCAAAGGAGAGTGAGGATGTATCAACGTAGCCAGACCTCCAGTGGCTGGCGACGTGGATACTTCAGGGTAAATAGGCTCTTCAAAGAACAAAGAGCCTTCGTGGTTTGTGATGCGTTGCCAATGGAACGCAACACGGTCGTGGAGACTTGGCGTGCGGAAACGGGTTTCTTGGATAAAGGAAACGTCGTGAACACTTGATAGTTTGTCGAGGATGTACCGATGACTGTTGGAGAAGCCATTGGTGTTGAGGGAGATGATTTGTGGGTCCCAGTCCACGAGTTCAGTTGGGACATCGGAGAAGTTGTTGTCAATCATCACGAGTACAGATGAAAATGAGTAGAATGGAGGGGTCAGAGGGGAGGTTGAAATGGATTGAAGCAGGGGATAGAAGCCTTAGAGTTGATCGTCCTCCAAATCGAGGGGATCAATTTCGTCGGCGTTCATGGAGTGGTGAGCTTTGCTGCAGAGCTCGTCGATGTGGTAATTGTTGGTGATGCTTTTGAGCATCGAGATGGCCGACAAGACGGGAGCCGGCAAAGTGAACTTCTCGAGATTGTCGCTGAAGTTTTCGATCAAAGCAAACAGCGACCAGTCCGTCAAGCAGTTGGTGTCAGGCAATCTTGTTGCTTCTTGGTTCAATAGAACAGTCAGTGCCTCCGAGTTTGTGTAGAGGTCTGGGGCCCGATTTGAGAGGAATAAGTCAATCGTAGCAAGTGCAAAGAGGATGCGCTTGATCTCTGGTATGTCCGTGGTCAATTCTTCCAAGATTTCTGACGGGTGAATCTTGTATTGAGCCATGAAGTTGACGTGATGTTTGTAGTTGTGAGGCTTGCCTTGAGCTTTTAACAAAGCCATCTTGCGCTCAATAGTCTTGGTTGCAACAAGTGACTGAAACAAACTGAGGTCTTCATCTTGTGCGTACATAGCATGTGCAACGAGCTGAGGATCATCTCGCAAAATGCGTTGACATTCGGTGATACTGCCTTCGACTTTCTTGTCTCGAATGATCTTCTTCGCCAATTCGAGGTGGGCTGCAGCAGACTTGTTAAGTCGTTGTTTCTTCGCTTTGCCTTTGGTCTTTTTCGGGCGTGGCGCACTTGAATCTTCCAATACAATTCGAGGCACTGCAAAGTCTTCAAACGAGAGTTCCACGTCGTCTTCTTCGAGGATATGAAAACGGTTGGATGTCGGCAGGGGATCCAAACGTGGGGACGAAGGCAAAGTACGTTTTGGAGCTGGTCCAGACCGGTAGCCCGTTACCAATTGAAGGTCCAGCGAGTTCTTGGGCTGCTCACTTGGTGGAGCAAGAGCGGGCGATTCGTTGGTAGACATTTCCACATCTTCTTGTTGTTTGTCTTGTCCATTGTTGTTAGGGGGATCGCTGTCACCAGACATATCGACATCAGAGCCATGAGAAGGAGCTGTTGGCTGTGGTTGTTCATCTTGACGATCTCCAGATGCCTCAGTTGAGTCGGCCTCGCCTTCCGCATTTGTTCCAGGGTCTTGATCATGATCGTCTCCATCATGTTCAGGTTCTTTTTCTCCTGACGGAGGAGATTTTGCCGCTGCCTTGGCCGCTTTTGCCTTCGCTTTTTCAGCCTTGGCCTCTGCACGTCGTGAAACAATCGACGGAGGCAATGTCTTGTTCAGAGCAGCGATCTTGTGCTGAAACACGACGACAAAAGGCTGACCCGACGGATCCGTAATGGTGATTTCGCGTAGTGCGTCGCCGGATTTTGGCACCAACACTGCAGGAGGCGCAGGCGACTTGAAAATGACTCTCAAATGCGGCGACTTGATGTTCTGACCAGCAGTAGGGTTGAATGCTGCTATCACTGACTTGGTCAATGCAGCCATTTTTTTGACAATTGCCTTGGCCATCGAAGGGTGACTGACCTTGTTGAACGTAACGTAGTAGTTGTTGCCATAACGCGAGTATTTGGGAACCAGGAAGTCTTTGCCACCAAGTCGAAACGTTGTGCCTCCCATTTCCACGCACGTAGACAAGTTGTAACTTGAGATCACAATGGTCTGTGGGTTCTTCTTGTGGATCAAAATGTTCGGAAATTTGGAGCCCCATAACGAACCAGGATTTTCCTTGACAAATTGATCGCAGATGACTTTTTCGGACCAGTCCTTGTAGCCTTCGCCCAACTTGACTGTGAGCTCGTACACTTGGGACTGGGGGGTGAGCAAAATGTTTTCAATGAAGGCGTCCATGTCACCAGAGTCTTTGTAGAATGCGTTCGCCATGGCCTCGCATCGCGCAATATCGTCATCGGCAACAGCATGAGCACCAGTGTTGCGATGTTTCGCGCCTTTGGGGGCATTGCCTTGCTTGGCATCTTTCTTGGACGAAGCTGAATCCTTGCCGGGAGTCTTTTGCGTCCATGGATTGGCCTTTTCAGCGTTTTGTTGCTCTTGATCGCCTTGTATTTTGTCTGCCGCGGTAGGAGGATCAACAGCGCCATTTCCTTGAGCAACGGATTTGTCGACAATGTCTTGATTTGACTGGTCATTGTCATTGTTTGTCGATTGTTCCTCTTGAATAACTTCTCCAGGAGTATCACACGGCTTCGCTTGGCCGTTAATGTCGCCTGACCCATCAACCTCAGAGTGAATTTGAGTATTTCCCTCGTCGGTTAAGGCCTCGGTTTCAGTAGAATCCTTCCCCTCGGCGTCTCCAGAGACCATATCCACGTCCTCTTGAGATTTTTCTTCTTCCTCTCCCGTTCTAGGAGGCTCAGCACAGGGGGCGACGCGGTTGGTGGCTGCTGGCTCAGTCCCATTGGTCACGAGAAAGGCCGGGGCCAGACCCCCAGTGACAGGGGTAGAAGGGGAATCCATGCCATCCCCGCAGCACGGTGACTGGGTTAAATGAGTTGTATTAACCTTATTTTTGAGCAAAGGCCCTAATGACTTACTAATTTGCCTCGTACTGTATAAATAGAACTTGGAAAACAGAATATGGCAAAGTGGTCATTGAACAGGAGATGAAGTGAGTGAGCCGTTAGCTCACTCATGAAACGACGCTGTTAGGAATGATGTGTTGACATAACCAGGGGTCCGAAGATAGATGCTTGAGCACATTGAATACCTTGGTGTATCCCTTCTTGAGAGGGAGATCAACCAGGAGCTGTTGTAGATGTAGCTTGATCAAAGAGGCAGCATGAATGGCAACTTCCATCGGACTCTTCGCTGTGAGGTCGGGTCGAAAGGTGCGATCGGCACGTTGGAGCCATATTTGATAATACACGCAGGCTCGGACAATCGGCCAGATCTTCAGATAGCCACGGATGTAGTATCCATCGGACGGCTTGGGCGTCTCGTAGAACATTTCCAGACACGTTGACGGAAAGGAACACTCGAGCAGTCGCTGGATTGTCTTGAAGGAATACCAAACAGATTGACCATATCCACAAGAGAACAGGAAATGCTCGTACGTCTCATTGACACGACAGAAGACACACGTCGGCTTGGGGTCTTGGTACTGAAACAGATATTGCATGGCGTTGGCGCGGAGAAGGGTCTTGAAAATGAACTCTCCATATCGAGGGAGAATGTGGTCGGGTTGGAGGAAGGCGGCAAGTTGGGTAAGGCGCTTGGGGTCTTCGTAAAAGTTGGATGGCAGGTTGAGATGCTTGGTAGGAAGAATGGACGAGCTGACAGCTGGAGAAGCTCTGATCTTAGCCGATTTCGAAGTCGCAAGCGCCAACAAGATCGGACTCGAGTCAGGGTGTATCATCCAGTGCCATTCCATCCATTCAGAGCTTGGCGTCGGCAAGTGGAACACGGGAGCATCCTCTTCAGAAACAATCTCAAACAATCGTGATAACTTGGTCACCAAGATTGAGATCCATTGTTTCGTTGGAGGGACAAAATTGGCTTGGCGGCAGGCACGGTTGATTTTGTCGAACAAGATCGAAGCTGGCCAAACTCGCTGACACGGAGTCAACAATGCGACAACTTCGTGATGTGAAGCGAAGCCAATACATTGGCTTGGTCTTGCGTCGATGTAGAGCACTGATCGTATAGGTCTTCGAGTCCAGGCAGATACGAGTTGTGCCAAAGGGGAACATCCAAAGATGAGATGTGATTTGGACAGCCGTACGGAGTCCAGCGGGATTCAAACCAGCTACTCAATAAGGCTTTCCACATTGGAGTGATATTGGGATTCTTGTACAGTTGTCTGATGAATGCAGAAGAGCCATTCGCCAAGAGGAGATCTCGGGGGGAACCCCATGGATGAAAAGCCTTCTCGAGGAGAGTATAGCCCGGCGTAATCCAGGCGGACATGGTAGACTTGCGGGGTGGGGTGGTGATGGCTTGAATGCATCTGATCATGACAGAGCGGTTGTGTTGTTGCCATAAAGCAAGTGCATGGTGCAGGCCTAAGCCACCGGACTTCTTCGGCATGAATATGATCTCCTTTTTGATCAAACGGAGGCCATGGACAGAGGAGGATGGGTTGATTTCTTCACCATGCATAAATTGAAGCATGGCCTTGTCGATCTTTTTGGCCAGGTCTTTGTCGGCAGGGACAATAGCCAGTTGGTACCATAACACAGGCAGACATATGCTGTGCAGGATAGTGACTTTTCCGGCCATGGTTCGAGCCTTGTAGAGCCACAAAGACAAGCGAGCCACAAACTTCTCAAACACGTAATTGAAACGTGCCAATGGAGAAAGATTGGGCGCAACCAAGATACCAAGAGCCTTCACGGGACTGTCGGAAGTAACTTGTAGTGAGGCAAGGTTCCCATTCAACTGGCTATAGGTCAGAATCTGTGTCTTGTCGACGTTGAGTCGGAAACCAGACTTGTCGCAAAAGGTTTGAACCAATGCAAGCTGCCGGTGGAGGCACGTCTCATTTGCAGCATAGAGTTGCGAGTCGTCGGCAAAGTAACTCCCAGTGTGGTAGCGATCCCCACACTTGATGCCATAGTTGGAGTGTTGCCGTAGGAGTTGGCACATCGGTTCCAAAGCGATCACAAACAGAAGTGGCGACAGTGGATCACCTTGCAACACACCGCGTGAGATGTGAACTGGCTTGGACAAGAAGCCGTTCACCAAGATGCGAGACTTGCGGCCCGAGTACAGTACGCGAACCATGTCAACAAAGGTTTCGGGAAAGCCATAGTGACGGAGGACGCGGAGCAAGTACGCGTGGTCCACGCGATCAAAAGCTTTCTCAAAGTCAAGCAGTGCCACCATCGAGGACGGACTGTGTAGTTTGATGTGGTGCAGCATGTCATCCAGTCGTGCAATATTGGTTTGGATATTGCTTCGGCGGATAAAGCCTTGCTGGTCCGGGTGGATGATGTGTCGAATGTGGCGCTGGAGTCGATAAGCCAGAATACTCGTCAGGATTTTCACATCCGTGTTGAGTAGGCTAATGGGCCGATAGTTCTTGGCCTGTGACTTGGGGCCTTTCTTGTGCAGCAACACCAGCGTACTGACAAGTTGCATGGGAGTCAAGCGAGGGTGAGAATGGAGCTGGTGTGTGAATAGCAGCTCCAATACCAACGACCACTTGTGAGGTGCAAGTTTGAGGACTTCGAATGGCAGAGCGTTGGGACCTGGCGCTGAGTTCGAACTGCTGTGTCGAATAGCATGATAGAACTCGTTGGCGCGCAAGGGAGCCGACAGCTCTTTCTGGGCTTGCTCTGGCAGTTGCTTGTGTCGAGTCAATGGGGTCAGAAATGACGACACTTCGTCTCCAGATCGCTGCACCTCGGGAGCTGCAAACAAGTCCTTGTAGTAGTCGACCAGGACGTCAGACATGCCTTGTTGATTGGAGACAACATTTCCATTGACATCCACCAACTCTTTGAAGACTGTCTTCTTCAAGGGGGTAGGGACAGGGGACATGAAGTGGAACTTGGACGAGCGCTCTGCTTTGTACAAGTGAAGTTGGAACGCCTGGTCTTGACGAAACTGCTTGTCTCGATCTTGCAGCTCGTGAATTTGCTTTTGAAGGTCTCGCACTCGATCCACCAGCACTGAATCTTGACGCATGTTGGGGACTTGCAAAAGCGAAGCGATCTCGACAGCTAACTTCTTCAACGGCAGACGTTGTTTCTCCAATCGTTGAGAATGGAATTCTTTGAGTTGGGAGCGGATATCATTGACCAGCATGTCGTAGGCCTTGGAGATATTGTGGAATGTTGGAGACTTGTCCAAAAATCGATCCAGACATCCATGAACAATCTCGGCCGCTCGTGGTAGACGAAGTAGCCAAGTTGGAGCTTTCCATGATCCAGAGCCATGGCGCAATGTTTGACGCTTTGTGATGATACGACAAGCCACGTGGTCAGCCTGTGGAACGTGTGGCATGTGCGTCGCCTTCCAATGACGAAGACCCGCCAAGGTGGACGAACAAAAGATGTAGTCGAGTCGGTTGGTGAGTGTGGGACTTGTGAAGGCTCGTGCCACGGGGTTTTGACGGCGAAACAGATCCACCAGAGACAAACTGTGCATCCATTGTTCCAGTTGAAGGGTGCCGGCCATGGTGGAGGTACTGGGTCTCAACGAATCCAAATCTTTGTTGAGAGTGCAGTTGAAATCTCCTCCAACAATGTGGAGCGCATGTGGAGGAAAGTCGCGTGGCAATTCTTCGAAGTAACTTGCTCGTTCTTGGAAGGCTGCCGGCGCATAGATATTGTGGAGAACGACTGTCAGTGGACCCAGAGTACATCGCACTTGTAGATAACGACCACGAAGCACTGGGTTGTCATGAGGGACTTGAGTGGCGTTCTTCAAAGGAGAGTGAGGATGTATCAACGTAGCCAGACCTCCAGTGGCTGGCGACGTGGATACTTCAGGGTAAATAGGCTCTTCAAAGAACAAAGAGCCTTCGTGGTTTGTGATGCGTTGCCAATGGAACGCAACACGGTCGTGGAGACTTGGCGTGCGGAAACGGGTTTCTTGGATAAAGGAAACGTCGTGAACACTTGATAGTTTGTCGAGGATGTACCGATGACTGTTGGAGAAGCCATTGGTGTTGAGGGAGATGATTTGTGGGTCCCAGTCCACGAGTTCAGTTGGGACATCGGAGAAGTTGTTGTCAATCATCACGAGTACAGATGAAAATGAGTAGAATGGAGGGGTCAGAGGGGAGGTTGAAATGGATTGAAGCAGGGGATAGAAGCCTTAGAGTTGATCGTCCTCCAAATCGAGGGGATCAATTTCGTCGGCGTTCATGGAGTGGTGAGCTTTGCTGCAGAGCTCGTCGATGTGGTAATTGTTGGTGATGCTTTTGAGCATCGAGATGGCCGACAAGACGGGAGCCGGCAAAGTGAACTTCTCGAGATTGTCGCTGAAGTTTTCGATCAAAGCAAACAGCGACCAGTCCGTCAAGCAGTTGGTGTCAGGCAATCTTGTTGCTTCTTGGTTCAATAGAACAGTCAGTGCCTCCGAGTTTGTGTAGAGGTCTGGGGCCCGATTTGAGAGGAATAAGTCAATCGTAGCAAGTGCAAAGAGGATGCGCTTGATCTCTGGTATGTCCGTGGTCAATTCTTCCAAGATTTCTGACGGGTGAATCTTGTATTGAGCCATGAAGTTGACGTGATGTTTGTAGTTGTGAGGCTTGCCTTGAGCTTTTAACAAAGCCATCTTGCGCTCAATAGTCTTGGTTGCAACAAGTGACTGAAACAAACTGAGGTCTTCATCTTGTGCGTACATAGCATGTGCAACGAGCTGAGGATCATCTCGCAAAATGCGTTGACATTCGGTGATACTGCCTTCGACTTTCTTGTCTCGAATGATCTTCTTCGCCAATTCGAGGTGGGCTGCAGCAGACTTGTTAAGTCGTTGTTTCTTCGCTTTGCCTTTGGTCTTTTTCGGGCGTGGCGCACTTGAATCTTCCAATACAATTCGAGGCACTGCAAAGTCTTCAAACGAGAGTTCCACGTCGTCTTCTTCGAGGATATGAAAACGGTTGGATGTCGGCAGGGGATCCAAACGTGGGGACGAAGGCAAAGTACGTTTTGGAGCTGGTCCAGACCGGTAGCCCGTTACCAATTGAAGGTCCAGCGAGTTCTTGGGCTGCTCACTTGGTGGAGCAAGAGCGGGCGATTCGTTGGTAGACATTTCCACATCTTCTTGTTGTTTGTCTTGTCCATTGTTGTTAGGGGGATCGCTGTCACCAGACATATCGACATCAGAGCCATGAGAAGGAGCTGTTGGCTGTGGTTGTTCATCTTGACGATCTCCAGATGCCTCAGTTGAGTCGGCCTCGCCTTCCGCATTTGTTCCAGGGTCTTGATCATGATCGTCTCCATCATGTTCAGGTTCTTTTTCTCCTGACGGAGGAGATTTTGCCGCTGCCTTGGCCGCTTTTGCCTTCGCTTTTTCAGCCTTGGCCTCTGCACGTCGTGAAACAATCGACGGAGGCAATGTCTTGTTCAGAGCAGCGATCTTGTGCTGAAACACGACGACAAAAGGCTGACCCGACGGATCCGTAATGGTGATTTCGCGTAGTGCGTCGCCGGATTTTGGCACCAACACTGCAGGAGGCGCAGGCGACTTGAAAATGACTCTCAAATGCGGCGACTTGATGTTCTGACCAGCAGTAGGGTTGAATGCTGCTATCACTGACTTGGTCAATGCAGCCATTTTTTTGACAATTGCCTTGGCCATCGAAGGGTGACTGACCTTGTTGAACGTAACGTAGTAGTTGTTGCCATAACGCGAGTATTTGGGAACCAGGAAGTCTTTGCCACCAAGTCGAAACGTTGTGCCTCCCATTTCCACGCACGTAGACAAGTTGTAACTTGAGATCACAATGGTCTGTGGGTTCTTCTTGTGGATCAAAATGTTCGGAAATTTGGAGCCCCATAACGAACCAGGATTTTCCTTGACAAATTGATCGCAGATGACTTTTTCGGACCAGTCCTTGTAGCCTTCGCCCAACTTGACCGTGAGCTCGTACACTTGGGACTGGGGGGTGAGCAAAATGTTTTCAATGAAGGCGTCCATGTCACCAGAGTCTTTGTAGAATGCGTCCGCCATGGCCTTGCATCGCGCAATATCGTCATCGGCAATAGCATGAGCACCAGTGTTGCGATGTTTCGCGCCTTTGGGGGCATTGCCTTGCTTGGAATCTTTCTTGGACGAAGCTGAATCCTTGCCGGGAGTCTTGTCTCTGGTGGATCTGTTTCGCCGTCAAAACCCCGTGGCAAGAACCTTCACAAGTCCCACACTCACCAACCGACTCGACTACATCTTTTGTTCGTCCACCTTGGCGGGTCTTCGTCATTGGAAGGCGACGCACATGCCACACGTTCCACAGGCTGACCACGTGGCTTGTCGTATCATCACAAAGCGTCAAACATTGCGCCATGGCTCTGGATCATGGAAAGCTCCAACTTGGCTACTTCGTCTACCACGAGCGGCCGAGATTGTTCATGGATGTCTGGATCGATTTTTGGACAAGTCTCCAACATTCCACAATATCTCCAAGGCCTACGACATGCTGGTCAATGATATCCGCTCCCAACTCAAAGAATTCCATTCTCAACGATTGGAGAAACAACGTCTGCCGTTGAAGAAGTTAGCTGTCGAGATCGCTTCGCTTTTGCAAGTCCCCAACATGCGTCAAGATTCAGTGCTGGTGGATCGAGTGCGAGACCTTCAAAAGCAAATTCACGAGCTGCAAGATCGAGACAAGCAGTTTCGTCAAGACCAGGCGTTCCAACTTCACTTGTACAAAGCAGAGCGCTCGTCCAAGTTCCACTTCATGTCCCCTGTCCCTACCCCCTTGAAGAAGACAGTCTTCAAAGAGTTGGTGGATGTCAATGGAAATGTTGTCTCCAATCAACAAGGCATGTCTGACGTCCTGGTCGACTACTACAAGGACTTGTTTGCAGCTCCCGAGGTGCAGCGATCTGGAGACGAAGTGTCGTCATTTCTGACCCCATTGACTCGACACAAGCAACTGCCAGAGCAAGCCCAGAAAAAGCTGTCGGCTCCCTTGCGCGCCAACGAGTTCTATCATGCTATTCGACACAGCAGTTCGAACTCAGCGCCAGGTCCCAACGCTCTGCCATTCGAAGTCCTCAAACTTGCACCTCACAAGTGGTCGTTGGTATTGGAGCTGCTATTCACACACCAGCTCCATTCTCACCCTCGCTTGACTCCCATGCAACTTGTCAGTACGCTGGTGTTGCTGCACAAGAAAGGCCCCAAGTCACAGGCCAAGAACTATCGGCCCATTAGCCTACTCAACACGGATGTGAAAATCCTGACGAGTATTCTGGCTTATCGACTCCAGCGCCACATTCGACACATCATCCACCCGGACCAGCAAGGCTTTATCCGTCGAAGCAATATCCAAACCAATATTGCACGACTGGATGACATGCTGCACCACATCAAACTACACAGTCCGTCCTTGATGGTGGCACTGCTTGACTTTGAGAAAGCTTTTGATCGCGTGGACCACGCGTACTTGCTCCGCGTCCTCCGTCACTATGGCTTTCCCGAAACCTTTGTTGACATGGTTCGCGTACTGTACTCGGGCCGCAAGTCTCGCATCTTGGTGAACGGCTTCTTGTCCAAGCCAGTTCACATCTCACGCGGTGTGTTGCAAGGTGATCCACTGTCGCCACTTCTGTTTGTGATCGCTTTGGAACCGATGTGCCAACTCCTACGGCAACACTCCAACTATGGCATCAAGTGTGGGGATCGCTACCACACTGGGAGTTACTTTGCCGACGACTCGCAACTCTATGCGGCAAATGAGACGTGCCTCCACCGGCAGCTTGCATTGGTTCAAACCTTTTGCGACATGTCTGGTTTCCGACTCAACGTAGACAAGACCCAAATTCTGACCTACAGCCAGTTGAATGGGAACCTTGCCTCACTACAAGTTACTTCCGACAGTCCCGTGAAGGCTCTTGGTATCTTGGTTGCGCCCAATCTTTCTCCATTGGCACGTTTCAATTACGTGTTTGAGAAGTTTGTGGCTCGCTTGTCTTTGTGGCTCTACAAGGCTCGAACCATGGCCGGAAAAGTCACTATCCTGCACAGCATATGTCTGCCTGTGTTATGGTTAAATGAGTTGTATTAACCTTATTTTTGAGCAAAGGCCCTAATGACTTACTAATTTGCCTCGTACTGTATAAATAGAACTTGGAAAACAGAATATGGCAAAGTGGTCATTGAACAGGAGATGAAGTGGTGAGCCGTCAGCTCACTCATGAAACGACGCTGTCAGGAATGATGTGTTGACGTAACCAGGGGTCCGAAGATAGATGCTTGAGCACATTGAATACCTTGGTGTATCCCTTCTTGAGAGGGAGATCAACCAGGAGCTGTTGTAGATGTAGCTTGATCAAAGAGGCAGCATGAATGGCAACTTCCATCGGACTCTTCGCTGTGAGGTCGGGTCGAAAGGTGCGATCGGCACGTTGGAGCCATATTTGATAATACACGCAGGCTCGGACAATCGGCCAGATCTTCAGATAGCCACGGATGTAGTATCCATCGGACGGCTTGGGCGTCTCGTAGAACATTTCCAGACACGTTGACGGAAAGGAACACTCGAGCAGTCGCTGGATTGTCTTGAAGGAATACCAAACAGATTGACCATATCCACAAGAGAACAGGAAATGCTCGTACGTCTCATTGACACGACAGAAGACACACGTCGGCTTGGGGTCTTGGTACTGAAACAGATATTGCATGGCGTTGGCGCGGAGAAGGGTCTTGAAAATGAACTCTCCATATCGAGGGAGAATGTGGTCGGGTTGGAGGAAGGCGGCAAGTTGGGTAAGGCGCTTGGGGTCTTCGTAAAAGTTGGATGGCAGGTTGAGATGCTTGGTAGGAAGAATGGACGAGCTGACAGCTGGAGAAGCTCTGATCTTAGCCGATTTCGAAGTCGCAAGCGCCAACAAGATCGGACTCGAGTCAGGGTGAATTATCCAGTGCCATTCCATCCATTCAGAGCTTGGCGTCGGCAAGTGGAACACGGGAGCATCCTCTTCAGAAACAATCTCAAACAATCGTGATAACTTGGTCACCAAGATTGAGATCCATTGTTTCGTTGGAGGGACAAAATTGGCTTGGCGGCAGGCACGGTTGATTTTGTCGAACAAGATCGAAGCTGGCCAAACTCGCTGACACGGAGTCAACAAATGCGACAACTTCGTGATGTGAAGCGAAGCCAATACATTGGCTTGGTCTTGCGTCGATGTAGAGCACTGATCGTATAGGTCTTCGAGTCCAGGCAGATACGAGTTGTGCCAAAGGGGAACATCCAAAGATGAGATGTGATTTGGACAGCCGTACGGAGTCCAGCGGGATTCAAACCAGCTACTCAATAAGGCTTTCCACATTGGAGTGATATTGGGATTCTTGTACAGTTGTCTGATGAATGCAGAAGAGCCATTTGCCAAGAGGAGATCTCGGGGGGAACCCCATGGATGAAAAGCCTTCTCGAGGAGAGTATAGCCCGGCGTAATCCAGGCGGACATGGTAGACTTGCGGGGTGGGGTGGTGATGGCTTGAATGCATCTGATCATGACAGAGCGGTTGTGTTGTTGCCATAAAGCAAGTGCATGGTGCAGGCCTTAGCCACCGGACTTCTTCGGCATGAATATGATCTCCTTTTTGATCAAACGGAGGCCATGGACAGAGGAGGATGGGTTGATTTCTTCACCATGCATAAATTGAAGCATGGCCTTGTCGATCTTTTTGGCCAGGTCTTTGTCGGCAGGGACAAAAGCCAGTTGGTACCATAACACAGGCAGACATATGCTGTGCAGGATAGTGACTTTTCCGGCCATGGTTCGAGCCTTGTAGAGCCACAAAGACAAGCGAGCCACAAACTTCTCAAACACGTAATTGAAACGTGCCAATGGAGAAAGATTGGGCGCAACCAAGATACCAAGAGCCTTCACGGGACTGTCGGAAGTAACTTGTAGTGAGGCAAGGTTCCCATTCAACTGGCTGTAGGTCAGAATTTGGGTCTTGTCTACGTTGAGTCGGAAACCAGACTTGTCGCAAAAGGTTTGAACCAATGCAAGCTGCCGGTGGAGGCACGTCTCATTTGCCGCATAGAGTTGCGAGTCGTCGGCAAAGTAACTCCCAGTGTGGTAGCGATCCCCACACTTGATGCCATAGTTGGAGTGTTGCCGTAGGAGTTGGCACATCGGTTCCAAAGCGATCACAAACAGAAGTGGCGACAGTGGATCACCTTGCAACACACCGCGTGAGATGTGAACTGGCTTGGACAAGAAGCCGTTCACCAAGATGCGAGACTTGCGGCCCGAGTACAGTACGCGAACCATGTCAACAAAGGTTTCGGGAAAGCCATAGTGACGGAGGACGCGGAGCAAGTACGCGTGGTCCACGCGATCAAAAGCTTTCTCAAAGTCAAGCAGTGCCACCATCGAGGACGGACTGTGTAGTTTGATGTGGTGCAGCATGTCATCCAGTCGTGCAATATTGGTTTGGATATTGCTTCGACGGATAAAGCCTTGCTGGTCCGGGTGGATGATGTGTCGAATGTGGCGCTGGAGTCGATAAGCCAGAATACTCGTCAGGATTTTCACATCCGTGTTGAGTAGGCTAATGGGCCGATAGTTCTTGGCCTGTGACTTGGGGCCTTTCTTGTGCAGCAACACCAGCGTAGTGACAAGTTGCATGGGAGTCAAGCGAGGGTGAGAATGGAGCTGGTGTGTGAATAGCAGCTCCAATACCAACGACCACTTGTGAGGTGCAAGTTTGAGGACTTCGAGTGGCAGAGCGTTGGGACCTGGCGCTGAGTTCGAACTGCTGTGTCGAATAGCATGATAGAACTCGTTGGCGCGCAAGGGAGCCGACAGCTCTTTCTGGGCTTGCTCTGGCAGTTGCTTGTGTCGAGTCAATGGGGTCAGAAATGACGACACTTCGTCTCCAGATCGCTGCACCTCGGGAGCTGCAAACAAGTCCTTGTAGTAGTCGACCAGGACGTCAGACATGCCTTGTTGATTGGAGACAACATTTCCATTGACATCCACCAACTCTTTGAAGATTGTCTTCTTCAAGGGGGTAGGGACAGGGGACATGAAGTGGAACTTGGACGAGCGCTCTGCTTTGTACAAGTGAAGTTGGAACGCCTGGTCTTGACGAAACTGCTTGTCTCGATCTTGCAGCTCGTGAATTTGCTTTTGAAGGTCTCGCACTCGATCCACCAGCACTGAATCTTGACGCATGTTGGGGACTTGCAAAAGCGAAGCGATCTCGACAGCTAACTTCTTCAACGGCAGACGTTGTTTCTCCAATCGTTGAGAATGGAATTCTTTGAGTTGGGAGCGGATATCATTGACCAGCATGTCGTAGGCCTTGGAGATATTGTGGAATGTTGGAGACTTGTCCAAAAATCGATCCAGACATCCATGAACAATCTCGGCCGCTCGTGGTAGACGAAGTAGCCAAGTTGGAGCTTTCCATGATCCAGAGCCATGGCGCAATGTTTGACGCTTTGTGATGATACGACAAGCCACGTGGTCAGCCTGTGGAACGTGTGGCATGTGCGTCGCCTTCCAATGACGAAGACCCGCCAAGGTGGACGAACAAAAGATGTAGTCGAGTCGGTTGGTGAGTGTGGGACTTGTGAAGGTTCTTGCCACGGGGTTTTGACGGCGAAACAGATCCACCAGAGACAAACTGTGCATCCATTGTTCCAGTTGAAGGGTGCCGGCCATGGTGGAGGTACTGGGTCTCAACGAATCCAAATCTTTGTTGAGAGTGCAGTTGAAATCTCCTCCAACAATGTGGAGCGCATGTGGAGGAAAGTCGCGTGGCAATTCTTCGAAGTAACTTGCTCGTTCTTGGAAGGCTGCCGGCGCATAGATATTGTGGAGAACGACTGTCAGTGGACCCAGAGTACATCGCACTTGTAGATAACGACCACGAAGCACTGGGTTGTCACGAGGGACTTGAGTGGCGTTCTTCAAAGGAGAGTGAGGATGTATCAACGTAGCCAGACCTCCAGTGGCTGGCGACGTGGATACTTCAGGGTAAATAGGCTCTTCAAAGAACAAAGAGCCTTCGTGGTTTGTGATGCGTTGCCAATGGAACGCAACACGGTCGTGGAGACTTGGCGTGCGGAAACGGGTTTCTTGGATAAAGGAAACGTCGTGAACACTTGATAGTTTGTCGAGGATGTACCGATGACTGTTGGAGAAGCCATTGGTGTTGAGGGAGATGATTTGTGGGTCCCAGTCCACGAGTTCAGTTGGGACATCGGAGAAGTTGTTGTCAATCATCACGAGTACAGATGAAAATGAGTAGAATGGAGGGGTCAGAGGGGAGGTTGAAATGGATTGAAGCAGGGGATAGAAGCCTTAGAGTTGATCGTCCTCCAAATCGAGGGGATCAATTTCGTCGGCGTTCATGGAGTGGTGAGCTTTGCTGCAGAGCTCGTCGATGTGGTAATTGTTGGTGATGCTTTTGAGCATCGAGATGGCCGACAAGACGGGAGCCGGCAAAGTGAACTTCTCGAGATTGTCGCTGAAGTTTTCGATCAAAGCAAACAGCGACCAGTCCGTCAAGCAGTTGGTGTCAGGCAATCTTGTTGCTTCTTGGTTCAATAGAACAGTCAGTGCCTCCGAGTTTGTGTAGAGGTCTGGGGCCCGATTTGAGAGGAATAAGTCAATCGTAGCAAGTGCAAAGAGGATGCGCTTGATCTCTGGTATGTCCGTGGTCAATTCTTCCAAGATTTCTGACGGGTGAATCTTGTATTGAGCCATGAAGTTGACGTGATGTTTGTAGTTGTGAGGCTTGCCTTGAGCTTTTAACAAAGCCATCTTGCGCTCAATAGTCTTGGTTGCAACAAGTGACTGAAACAAACTGAGGTCTTCATCTTGTGCGTACATAGCATGTGCAACGAGCTGAGGATCATCTCGCAAAATGCGTTGACATTCGGTGATACTGCCTTCGACTTTCTTGTCTCGAATGATCTTCTTCGCCAATTCGAGGTGGGCTGCAGCAGACTTGTTAAGTCGTTGTTTCTTCGCTTTGCCTTTGGTCTTTTTCGGGCGTGGCGCACTTGAATCTTCCAATACAATTCGAGGCACTGCAAAGTCTTCAAACGAGAGTTCCACGTCGTCTTCTTCGAGGATATGAAAACGGTTGGATGTCGGCAGGGGATCCAAACGTGGGGACGAAGGCAAAGTACGTTTTGGAGCTGGTCCAGACCGGTAGCCCGTTACCAATTGAAGGTCCAGCGAGTTCTTGGGCTGCTCACTTGGTGGAGCAAGAGCGGGCGATTCGTTGGTAGACATTTCCACATCTTCTTGTTGTTTGTCTTGTCCATTGTTGTTAGGGGGATCGCTGTCACCAGACATATCGACATCAGAGCCATGAGAAGGAGCTGTTGGCTGTGGTTGTTCATCTTGACCATCTTCAGATGCCTCAGTTGAGTCGGCCTTGCCTTCCGCATTTGTTCCAGGGTCTTGATCATGATCGTCTCCATCATGTTCAGGTTCTTTTTCTCCTGACGGAGGAGATTTTGCCGCTGCCTTGGCCGCTTTTGCCTTCGCTTTTTCAGCCTTGGCCTCTGCACGTCGTGAAACAATCGACGGAGGCAATGTCTTGTTCAGAGCAGCGATCTTGTGCTGAAACACGACGACAAAAGGCTGACCCGACGGATCCGTAATGGTGATTTCGCGTAGTGCGTCGCCGGATTTTGGCACCAGCACTGCAGGAGGCGCAGACGACTTGAAAATGACTCTCAAATGCGGCGACTTGATGTTCTGACCAGCAGTAGGGTTGAATGCTGCTATCACTGACTTGGTCAATGCAGCCATTTTCTTGACAATTGCCTTGGCCATCGAAGGGTGACTGACCTTGTTGAACGTAACGTAGTAGTTGTTGCCATAACGCGAGTATTTGGGAACCAGGAAGTCTTTGCCACCAAGTCGAAACGTTGTGCCTCCCATTTCCACGCACGTAGACAAGTTGTAACTTGAGATCACAATGGTCTGTGGGTTCTTCTTGTGGATCAAAATGTTCGGAAATTTGGAGCCCCATAACGAACCAGGATTTTCCTTGACAAATTGATCGCAGATGACTTTTTCGGACCAGTCCTTGTAGCCTTCGCCCAACTTGACTGTGAGCTCGTACACTTGGGACTGGGGGGTGAGCAAAATGTTTTCAATGAAGGCGTCCATGTCACCAGAGTCTTTGTAGAATGCGTCCGCCATGGCCTCGCATCGCGCAATATCGTCATCGGCAATAGCATGAGCACCAGTGTTGCGATGTTTCGCGCCTTTGGGAGCATTGCCTTGCTTGGAATCTTTCTTGGACGAAGCTGAATCCTTGCCGGGAGTCTTTTGCGTCCATGGATTGGCCTTGTCGTCGTGTTTCAGCACAAGATCGCTGCTCTGAACAAGACATTGCCTCCGTCGATTGTTTCACGACGTGCAGAGGCCAAGGCTGAAAAAGCGAAGACAAAAGCGGCCAAGGCAGCGGCAAAATCTCCTCCGTCAGGAGAAAAAGAACCTGAACATGATGGAGACGATCATGATCAAGACCCTGGAACAAATGCGGAAGGCGAGGCCGACTCAACTGAGGCATCTGGAGATCGTCAAGATGAACAACCACAGCCAACAGCTCCTTCTCATGGCTCTGATGTCGATATGTCTGGTGACAGCGATCCCCCTAACAACAATGGACAAGACAAACAACAAGAAGATGTGGAAATGTCTACCAACGAATCGCCCGCTCTTGCTCCACCAAGTGAGCAGCCCAAGAACTCGCTGGACCTTCAATTGGTAACGGGCTACCGGTCTGGACCAGCTCCAAAACGTACTTTGCCTTCGTCCCCACGTTTGGATCCCCTGCCGACATCCAACCGTTTTCATATCCTCGAAGAAGACGACGTGGAACTCTCGTTTGAAGACTTTGCAGTGCCTCGAGTTGTATTGGAAGATTCAAGTGCGCCACGCCCGAAAAAGACCAAAGGCAAAGCGAAGAAACAACGACTTAACAAGTCTGCTGCAGCCCACCTCGAATTGGCGAAGAAGATCATTCGAGATAAGAAAGTCGAAGGCAGTATCACCGAATGTCAACGCATTTTGCGAGATGATCCTCAGCTCGTTGCACATGCTATGTACGCACAAGATGAAGACCTCAGTTTGTTTCAGTCACTTGTTGCAACCAAGACTATTGAGCGCAAGATGGCTTTGTTAAAAGCTCAAGGCAAGCCTCACAACTACAAACATCACGTCAACTTCATGGCTCAATACAAGATTCACCCGTCAGAAATCTTGGAAGAATTGACCACGGACATACCAGAGATCAAGCGCATCCTCTTTGCACTTGCTACGATTGACTTATTCCTCTCAAATCGGGCCCCAGACCTCTACACAAACTCGGAGGCACTGACTGTTCTATTGAACCAAGAAGCAACAAGATTGCCTGACACCAACTGCTTGACGGACTGGTCGCTGTTTGCTTTGATCGAAAACTTCAGCGACAATCTCGAGAAGTTCACTTTGCCGGCTCCCGTCTTGTCGGCCATCTCGATGCTCAAAAGCATCACCAACAATTACCACATCGACGAGCTCTGCAGCAAAGCTCACCACTCCATGAACGCCGACGAAATTGATCCCCTCGATTTGGAGGACGATCAACTCTAAGGCTTCTATCCCCTGCTTCAATCCATTTCAACCTCCCCTCTGACCCCTCCATTCTACTCATTTTCATCTGTACTCGTGATGATTGACAACAACTTCTCCGATGTCCCAACTGAACTCGTGGACTGGGACCCACAAATCATCTCCCTCAACACCAATGGCTTCTCCAACAGTCATCGGTACATCCTCGACAAACTATCAAGTGTTCACGACGTTTCCTTTATCCAAGAAACCCGTTTCCGCACGCCAAGTCTCCACGACCGTGTTGCGTTCCATTGGCAACGCATCACAAACCACGAAGGCTCTTTGTTCTTTGAAGAGCCTATTTACCCTGAAGTATCCACGTCGCCAGCCACTGGAGGTCTGGCTACGTTGATACATCCTCACTCTCCTTTGAAGAACGCCACTCAAGTCCCTCATGACAACCCAGTGCTTCGTGGTCGTTATCTACAAGTGCGATGTACTCTGGGTCCACTGACAGTCGTTCTCCACAATATCTATGCGCCGGCAGCCTTCCAACAACGAGCAAGTTACTTCGAAGAATTGCCACGCGACTTTCCTCCACATGCGCTCCACATTGTTGGAGGAGATTTCAACTGCACTCTCAACAAAGATTTGGATTCGTTGAGACCCAGTACCTCCACCATGGCCGGCACCCTTCAACTGGAACAATGGATGCACAGTTTGTCTCTGGTGGATCTGTTTCGCCGTCAAAACCCCGTGGCAAGAACCTTCACAAGTCCCACACTCACCAACCGACTCGACTACATCTTTTGTTCGTCCACCTTGGCGGGTCTTCGTCATTGGAAGGCGACGCACATGCCACACGTTCCACAGGCTGACCACGTGGCTTGTCGTATCATCACAAAGCGTCAAACATTGCGCCATGGCTCTGGATCATGGAAAGCTCCAACTTGGCTACTTCGTCTACCACGAGCGGCCGAGATTGTTCATGGATGTCTGGATCGATTTTTGGACAAGTCTCCAACATTCCACAATATCTCCAAGGCCTACGACATGCTGGTCAATGATATCCGCTCCCAACTCAAAGAATTCCATTCTCAACGATTGGAGAAACAACGTCTGCCGTTGAAGAAGTTAGCTGTCGAGATCGCTTCGCTTTTGCAAGTCCCCAACATGCGTCAAGATTCAGTGCTGGTGGATCGAGTGCGAGACCTTCAAAAGCAAATTCACGAGCTGCAAGATCGAGACAAGCAGTTTCGTCAAGACCAGGCGTTCCAACTTCACTTGTACAAAGCAGAGCGCTCGTCCAAGTTCCACTTCATGTCCCCTGTCCCTACCCCCTTGAAGAAGACAATCTTCAAAGAGTTGGTGGATGTCAATGGAAATGTTGTCTCCAATCAACAAGGCATGTCTGACGTCCTGGTCGACTACTACAAGGACTTGTTTGCAGCTCCCGAGGTGCAGCGATCTGGAGACGAAGTGTCGTCATTTCTGACCCCATTGACTCGACACAAGCAACTGCCAGAGCAAGCCCAGAAAGAGCTGTCGGCTCCCTTGCGCGCCAACGAGTTCTATCACGCTATTCGACACAGCAGTTCGAACTCAGCGCCAGGTCCCAACGCTCTGCCATTCGAAGTCCTCAAACTTGCACCTCACAAGTGGTCGTTGGTATTGGAGCTGCTATTCACACACCAGCTCCATTCTCACCCTCTCTTGACTCCCATGCAACTTGTCAGTACGCTGGTGTTGCTGCACAAGAAAGGCCCCAAGTCACAGGCCAAGAACTATCGGCCCATTAGCCTACTCAACACGGATGTGAAAATCCTGACGAGTATTCTGGCTTATCGACTCCAGCGCCACATTCGACACATCATCCACCCGGACCAGCAAGGCTTTATCCGCCGAAGCAATATCCAAACCAATATTGCACGACTGGATGACATGCTGCACCACATCAAACTACACAGTCCGTCCTTGATGGTGGCACTGCTTGACTTTGAGAAAGCTTTTGATCGCGTGGACCACGCGTACTTGCTCCGCGTCCTCCGTCACTATGGCTTTCCCGAAACCTTTGTTGACATGGTTCGCGTACTGTACTCGGGCCGCAAGTCTCGCATCTTGGTGAACGGCTTCTTGTCCAAGCCAGTTCACATCTCACGCGGTGTGTTGCAAGGTGATCCACTGTCGCCACTTCTGTTTGTGATCGCTTTGGAACCGATGTGCCAACTCCTACGGCAACACTCCAACTATGGCATCAAGTGTGGGGATCGCTACCACACTGGGAGTTACTTTGCCGACGACTCGCAACTCTATGCGGCAAATGAGACGTGCCTCCACCGGCAGCTTGCATTGGTTCAAACCTTTTGCGACAAGTCTGGTTTCCGACTCAACGTAGACAAGACCCAAATTCTGACTTACAGCCAGTTGAATGGGAACCTTGCCTCACTACAAGTTACTTCCGACAGTCCCGTGAAGGCTCTTGGTATCTTGGTTGCGCCCAATCTTTCTCCATTGGCACGTTTCAATTACGTGTTTGAGAAGTTTGTGGCTCGCTTGTCTTTGTGGCTCTACAAGGCTCGAACCATGGCCGGAAAAGTCACTATCCTGCACAGCATATGTCTGCCTGTGTTATGGTTAAATGAGTTGTATTAACCTTATTTTTGAGCAAAGGCCCTAATGACTTACTAATTTGCCTCGTACTGTATAAATAGAACTTGGAAAACAGAATATGGCAAAGTGGTCATTGAACAGGAGATGAAGTGGTGAGCCGTCAGCTCACTCATGAAACGACGCTGTCAGGAATGATGTGTTGACGTAACCAGGGGTCCGAAGATAGATGCTTGAGCACATTGAATACCTTGGTGTATCCCTTCTTTTGAGAGGGAGATCAACCAGGAGCTGTTGTAGATGTAGCTTGATCAAAGAGGCAGCATGAATGGCAACTTCCATCGGACTCTTCGCTGTGAGGTCGGGTCGAAAGGTGCGATCGGCACGTTGGAGCCATATTTGATAATACACGCAGGCTCGGACAATCGGCCAGATCTTCAGATAGCCACGGATGTAGTATCCATCGGACGGCTTGGGCGTCTCGTAGAACATTTCCAGACACGTGGACGGAAAGGAACACTCGAGCAGTCGCTGGATCGCCTTGAAGAAATACCAAACAGATTGACCATATCCACAAGAGAACAGGAAATGCTCGTACGTCTCATTGACACGACAGAAGACACACGTCGGCTTGGGGTCTTGGTACTGAAACAGATATTGCATGGCGTTGGCGCGGAGAAGGGTCTTGAAAATGAACTCTCCATATCGAGGGAGAATGTGGTCGGGTTGGAGGAAGGCGGCAAGTTGGGTAAGGCGCTTGGGGTCTTCGTAAAAGTTGGATGGCAGGTTGAGATGCTTGGTAGGAAGAATGGACGAGCTGACAGCTGGAGAAGCTCTGATCTTAGCCGATTTCGAAGTCGCAAGCGCCAACAAGATCGGACTCGAGTCAGGGTGAATTATCCAGTGCCATTCCATCCATTCAGAGCTTGGCGTCGGCAAGTGGAACACGGGAGCATCCTCTTCAGAAACAATCTCAAACAATCGTGATAACTTGGTCACCAAGATTGAGATCCATTGTTTCGTTGGAGGGACAAAATTGGCTTGGCGGCAGGCACGGTTGATTTTGTCGAACAAGATCGAAGCTGGCCAAACTCGCTGACACGGAGTCAACAAATGCGACAACTTCGTGATGTGAAGCGAAGCCAATACATTGGCTTGGTCTTGCGTCGATGTAGAGCACTGATCGTATAGGTCTTCGAGTCCAGGCAGATACGAGTTGTGCCAAAGGGGAACATCCAAAGATGAGATGTGATTTGGACAGCCGTACGGAGTCCAGCGGGATTCAAACCAGCTACTCAATAAGGCTTTCCACATTGGAGTGATATTGGGATTCTTGTACAGTTGACTGATGAATGCAGAAGAGCCATTTGCCAAGAGGAGATCTCGGGGGGAACCCCATGGATGAAAAAAGACTTCCGAATTTGCCTCGTACCCCTCAAGTCAAGAAGTTATCAAGTGCCGCCGCGCTCAAAATGTCCAACGCCAACAGCTGTTCCGAGCTTCGTGAGACCAACACTCACGGAGTCACCATCATTCCAGGTATTGTATCACCTCACCCACTTTCGTCGTCCAATCAGGATGGCGGAAGTGGTGTGAGTAATGTCTCTACACCTAACCCTAGGGCCGAAGTGGAGGTCGAGTTCGACCCCAATGGCGTCTCTGGAGACCAATCTGCGTCTCGCTCCCCCAGCGCTTCACCTGGTGCTCCACTCGCCGGAGTTCCAGGGGGGGTCAACCTCAGTGGGTCAGTGGTTGACCCCCAGACCACTGTCGTTAACTTGTCTAGCGAAGCCCTCACTCAGGAGGGCGAACCACTGGGGCCTTGTGCCTGTGGTGGCTGCTTCCCTGGACTCCAATTGGAGTCGATCCCCAGTGAAGGCGGCGAGAAAACGGGGTCCATGCCAGCCCTAGAGGCTACGAGGGCCCCCCCTATGGGCACACCCTGCGGTTCTGTCTACTTCCCCCCAGGGGCCTCTTCGGAGGGGCGGGGGCGGTATCCCGATTTGGGTTCTCGCCGGAGCAATGGTGTACCCCAGTCACCGTGCTGCGGGGATGGCATGGATTCCCCTTCTACCCCTGTCACTGGGGGTCTGGCCCCGGCCTTTCTCGTGACCAATGGGACTGAGCCAGCAGCCACCAACCGCGTCGCCCCCTGTGCTGAGCCTCCTAGAACGGGAGAGGAAGAAGAAAAATCTCAAGAGGACGTGGATATGGTCTCTGGAGACGCCGAGGGGAAGGATTCTACTGAAACCGAGGCCTTAACCGACGAGGGAAATACTCAAATTCACTCTGAGGTTGATGGGTCAGGCGACATTAACGGCCAAGCGAAGCCGTGTGGCTTTTGTCCCTGCCGACAAAGACCTGGCCAAAAAGATCGACAAGGCCATGCTTCAATTTATGCATGGTGAAGAAATCAACCCATCCTCCTCTGTCCGTGGCCTCCGTTTGATCAAAAAGGAGATCCTATTCATGCCGAAGAAGTCCGGTGGTTAAATGAGTTGTATTAACCTTATTTTTGAGCAAAGGCCCTAATGACTTACTAATTTGCCTCGTACTGTATAAATAGAACTTGGAAAACAGAATATGGCAAAGTGGTCATTGAACAGGAGATGAAGTGAGTGAGCCGTCATGCTCACTCATGAAACGACGCTGTCAGGAATGATGTGTTGACGTAACCAGGGGTCCGAAGATAGATGCTTGAGCACATTGAATACCTTGGTGTATCCCTTCTTGAGAGGGAGATCAACCAGGAGCTGTTGTAGATGTAGCTTGATCAAAGAGGCAGCATGAATGGCAACTTCCATCGGACTCTTCGCTGTGAGGTCGGGTCGAAAGGTGCGATCGGCACGTTGGAGCCATATTTGATAATACACGCAGGCTCGGACAATCGGCCAGATCTTCAGATAGCCACGGATGTAGTATCCATCGGACGGCTTGGGCGTCTCGTAGAACATTTCCAGACACGTGGACGGAAAGGAACACTCGAGCAGTCGCTGGATTGTCTTGAAGGAATACCAAACAGATTGACCATATCCACAAGAGAACAAGAAATGCTCGTACGTCTCATTGACACGACAGAAGACACACGTCGGCTTGGGGTCTTGGTACTGAAACAGATATTGCATGGCGTTGGCGCGGAGAAGGGTCTTGAAAATGAACTCTCCATATCGAGGGAGAATGTGGTCGGGTTGGAGGAAGGCGGCAAGTTGGGTAAGGCGCTTGGGGTCTTCGTAAAAGTTGGATGGCAGGTTGAGATGCTTGGTAGGAAGAATGGACGAGCTGACAGCTGGAGAAGCTCTGATCTTAGCCGATTTCGAAGTCGCAAGCGCCAACAAGATCGGACTCGAGTCAGGGTGAATTATCCAGTGCCATTCCATCCATTCAGAGCTTGGCGTCGGCAAGTGGAACACGGGAGCATCCTCTTCAGAAACAATCTCAAACAATCGTGATAACTTGGTCACCAAGATTGAGATCCATTGTTTCGTTGGAGGGACAAAATTGGCTTGGCGGCAGGCACGGTTGATTTTGTCGAACAAGATCGAAGCTGGCCAAACTCGCTGACACGGAGTCAACAAATGCGACAACTTCGTGATGTGAAGCGAAGCCAATACATTGGCTTGGTCTTGCGTCGATGTAGAGCACTGATCGTATAGGTCTTCGAGTCCAGGCAGATACGAGTTGTGCCAAAGGGGAACATCCAAAGATGAGATGTGATTTGGACAGCCGTACGGAGTCCAGCGGGATTCAAACCAGCTACTCAATAAGGCTTTCCACATTGGAGTGATATTGGGATTCTTGTACAGTTGTCTGATGAATGCAGAAGAGCCATTCGCCAAGAGGAGATCTCGGGGGGAACCCCATGGATGAAAAGCCTTCTCGAGGAGAGTATAGCCCGGCGTAATCCAGGCGGACATGGCAGACTTGCGGGGTGGGGTGGTGATGGCTTGAATGCATCTGATCATGACAGAGCGGTTGTGTTGTTGCCATAAAGCAAGTGCATGGTGCAGGCCTAAGCCACCGGACTTCTTCGGCATGAATATGATCTCCTTTTTGATCAAACGGAGGCCATGGACAGAGGAGGATGGGTTGATTTCTTCACCATGCATAAATTGAAGCATGGCCTTGTCGATCTTTTTGGCCAGGTCTTTGTCGGCAGGGACAAAAGCCAGTTGGTACCATACCACAGGCAGACATATGCTGTGCAGGATAGTGACTTTTCCGGCCATGGTTCGAGCCTTGTAGAGCCACAAAGACAAGCGAGCCACAAACTTCTCAAACACGTAATTGAAACGTGCCAATGGAGAAAGATTGGGCGCAACCAAGATACCAAGAGCCTTCACGGGACTGTCGGAAGTAACTTGTAGTGAGGCAAGGTTCCCATTCAACTGGCTGTAGGTCAGAATTTGGGTCTTGTCTACGTTGAGTCGGAAACCAGACTTGTCGCAAAAGGTTTGAACCAATGCAAGCTGCCGGTGGAGGCACGTCTCATTTGCCGCATAGAGTTGCGAGTCGTCGGCAAAGTAACTCCCAGTGTGGTTCTTGGCTTGTGACTTGGGGCCTTTCTTGTGCAGCAACACCAGCGTACTGACAAGTTGCATGGGAGTCAAGCGAGGGTGAGAATGGAGCTGGTGTGTGAATAGCAGCTCCAATACCAACGACCACTTGTGAGGTGCAAGTTTGAGGACTTCGAATGGCAGAGCGTTGGGACCTGGCGCTGAGTTCGAACTGCTGTGTCGAATAGCGTGATAGAACTCGTTGGCGCGCAAGGGAGCCGACAGCTCTTTCTGGGCTTGCTCTGGCAGTTGCTTGTGTCGAGTCAATGGGGTCAGAAATGACGACACTTCGTCTCCAGATCGCTGCACCTCGGGAGCTGCAAACAAGTCCTTGTAGTAGTCGACCAGGACGTCAGACATGCCTTGTTGATTGGAGACAACATTTCCATTGACATCCACCAACTCTTTGAAGACTGTCTTCTTCAAGGGGGTAGGGACAGGGGACATGAAGTGGAACTTGGACGAGCGCTCTGCTTTGTACAAGTGAAGTTGGAACGCCTGGTCTTGACGAAACTGCTTGTCTCGATCTTGCAGCTCGTGAATTTGCTTTTGAAGGTCTCGCACTCGATCCACCAGCACTGAATCTTGACGCATGTTGGGGACTTGCAAAAGCGAAGCGATCTCGACAGCTAACTTCTTCAACGGCAGACGTTGTTTCTCCAATCGTTGAGAATGGAATTCTTTGAGTTGGGAGCGGATATCATTGACCAGTATGTCTAGGCCTTGGAGATATTGTGGAATGTTGGAGACTTGTCCAAAAATCGATCCAGACATCCATGAACAATCTCGGCCGCTCGTGGTAGACGAAGTAGCCAAGTTGGAGCTTTCCATGATCCAGAGCCATGGCGCAATGTTTGACGCTTTGTGATGATACGACAAGCCACGTGGTCAGCCTGTGGAACGTGTGGCATGTGCGTCGCCTTCCAATGACGAAGACCCGCCAAGGTGGACGAACAAAAGATGTAGTCAAGTCGGTTGGTGAGTGTGGGACTTGTGAAGGCTCGTGCCACGGGGTTTTGACGGCGAAACAGATCCACCAGAGACAAACTGTGCATCCATTGTTCCAGTTGAAGGGTGCCGGCCATGGTGGAGGTACTGGGTCTCAACGAATCCAAATCTTTGTTGAGAGTGCAGTTGAAATCTCCTCCAACAATGTGGAGCGCATGTGGAGGAAAGTCGCGTGGCAATTCTTCGAAGTAACTTGCTCGTTGTTGGAAGGCTGCCGGCGCATAGATATTGTGGAGAACGACTGTCAGTGGACCCAGAGTACATCGCACTTGTAGATAACGACCACGAAGCACTGGGTTGTCATGAGGGACTTGAGTGGCGTTCTTCAAAGGAGAGTGAGGATGTATCAACGTAGCCAGACCTCCAGTGGCTGGCGACGTGGATACTTCAGGGTAAATAGGCTCTTCAAAGAACAAAGAGCCTTCGTGGTTTGTGATGCGTTGCCAATGGAACGCAACACGGTCGTGGAGACTTGGCGTGCGGAAACGGGTTTCTTGGATAAAGGAAACGTCGTGAACACTTGATAGTTTGTCGAGGATGTACCGATGACTGTTGGAGAAGCCATTGGTGTTGAGGGAGATGATTTGTGGGTCCCAGTCCACGAGTTCAGTTGGGACATCGGAGAAGTTGTTGTCAATCATCACGAGTACAGATGAAAATGAGTAGAATGGAGGGGTGAGAGGGGAGGTTGAAATGGATTGAAGCAGGGGATAGAAGCCTTAGAGTTGATCGTCCTCCAAATCGAGGGGATCAATTTCGTCGGCGTTCATGGAGTGGTGAGCTTTGCTGCAGAGCTCGTCGATGTGGTAATTGTTGGTGATGCTTTTGAGCATCGAGATGGCCGACAAGACGGGAGCCGGCAAAGTGAACTTCTCGAGATTGTCGCTGAAGTTTTCGATCAAAGCAAACAGCGACCAGTCCGTCAAGCAGTTGGTGTCAGGCAATCTTGTTGCTTCTTGGTTCAATAGAACAGTCAGTGCCTCCGAGTTTGTGTAGAGGTCTGGGGCCCGATTTGAGAGGAATAAGTCAATCGTAGCAAGTGCAAAGAGGATGCGCTTGATCTCTGGTATGTCCGTGGTCAATTCTTCCAAGATTTCTGACGGGTGAATCTTGTATTGAGCCATGAAGTTGACGTGATGTTTGTAGTTGTGAGGCTTGCCTTGAGCTTTTAACAAAGCCATCTTGCGCTCAATAGTCTTGGTTGCAACAAGTGACTGAAACAAACTGAGGTCTTCATCTTGTGCGTACATAGCATGTGCAACGAGCTGAGGATCATCTCGCAAAATGCGTTGACATTCGGTGATACTGCCTTCGACTTTCTTGTCTCGAATGATCTTCTTCGCCAATTCGAGGTGGGCTGCAGCAGACTTGTTAAGTCGTTGTTTCTTCGCTTTGCCTTTGGTCTTTTTCGGGCGTGGCGCACTTGAATCTTCCAATACAATTCGAGGCACTGCAAAGTCTTCAAACGAGAGTTCCACGTCGTCTTCTTCGAGGATATGAAAACGGTTGGATGTCGGCAGGGGATCCAAACGTGGGGACGAAGGCAAAGTACGTTTTGGAGCTGGTCCAGACCGGTAGCCCGTTACCAATTGAAGGTCCAGCGAGTTCTTGGGCTGCTCACTTGGTGGAGCAAGAGCGGGCGATTCGTTGGTAGACATTTCCACATCTTCTTGTTGTTTGTCTTGTCCATTGTTGTTAGGGGGATCGCTGTCACCAGACATATCGACATCAGAGCCATGAGAAGGAGCTGTTGGCTGTGGTTGTTCATCTTGACCATCTTCAGATGCCTCAGTTGAGTCGGCCTTGCCTTCCGCATTTGTTCCAGGGTCTTGATCATGATCGTCTCCATCATGTTCAGGTTCTTTTTCTCCTGACGGAGGAGATTTTGCCGCTGCCTTGGCCGCTTTTGCCTTCGCTTTTTCAGCCTTGGCCTCTGCACGTCGTGAAACAATCGACGGAGGCAATGTCTTGTTCAGAGCAGCGATCTTGTGCTGAAACACGACGACAAAAGGCTGACCCGACGGATCCGTAATGGTGATTTCGCGTAGTGCGTCGCCGGATTTTGGCACCAGCACTGCAGGAGGCGCAGACGACTTGAAAATGACTCTCAAATGCGGCGACTTGATGTTCTGACCAGCAGTAGGGTTGAATGCTGCTATCACTGACTTGGTCAATGCAGCCATTTTCTTGACAATTGCCTTGGCCATCGAAGGGTGACTGACCTTGTTGAACGTAACGTAGTAGTTGTTGCCATAACGCGAGTATTTGGGAACCAGGAAGTCTTTGCCACCAAGTCGAAACGTTGTGCCTCCCATTTCCACGCACGTAGACAAGTTGTAACTTGAGATCACAATGGTCTGTGGGTTCTTCTTGTGGATCAAAATGTTCGGAAATTTGGAGCCCCATAACGAACCAGGATTTTCCTTGACAAATTGATCGCAGATGACTTTTTCGGACCAGTCCTTGTAGCCTTCGCCCAACTTGACTGTGAGCTCGTACACTTGGGACTGGGGGGTGAGCAAAATGTTTTCAATGAAGGCGTCCATGTCACCAGAGTCTTTGTAGAATGCGTCCGCCATGGCCTCGCATCGCGCAATATCGTCATCGGCAATAGCATGAGCACCAGTGTTGCGATGTTTCGCGCCTTTGGGAGCATTGCCTTGCTTGGAATCTTTCTTGGACGAAGCTGAATCCTTGCCGGGAGTCTTTTGCGTCCATGGATTGGCCTTTTCAGCGTTTTG
Source organism: Aphanomyces cochlioides (assembly GCA_019828595.1). Classification (NCBI taxonomy): domain Eukaryota; phylum Oomycota; class Saprolegniomycetes; order Saprolegniales; family Verrucalvaceae; genus Aphanomyces; species Aphanomyces cochlioides. The sequence continues at coordinate 1,164,214 of JAHQRK010000004.1, forward strand.
TTGCTCTTGATCGCCTTGTATTTTGTCTGCCGCGGTAGGAGGATCAACAGCGCCATTTCCTTGAGCAACGGATTTGTCGACAATGTCTTGATTTGACTGGTCATTGTCATTGTTTGTCGATTGTTCCTCTTGAATAACTTCTCCAGGAGTATCACACGGCTTCGCTTGGCCGTTAATGTCGCCTGACCCATCAACCTCAGAGTGAATTTGAGTATTTCCCTCGTCGGTTAAGGCCTCGGTTTCAGTAGAATCCTTCCCCTCGGCGTCTCCAGAGACCATATCCACGTCCTCTTGAGATTTTTCTTCTTCCTCTCCCGTTCTAGGAGGCTCAGCACAGGGGGCGACGCGGTTGGTGGCTGCTGGCTCAGTCCCATTGGTCACGAGAAAGGCCGGGGCCAGACCCCCAGTGACAGGGGTAGAAGGGGAATCCATGCCATCCCCGCAGCACGGTGACTGGGGTACACCATTGCTCCGGCGAGAACCCAAATCGGGATACCGCCCCCGCCCCTCCGAAGAGGCCCCTGGGGGGAAGTAGACAGAACCGCAGGGTGTGCCCATAGGGGGGGCCCTCGTAGCCTCTAGGGCTGGCATGGACCCCGTTTTCTCGCCGCCTTCACTGGGGATCGACTCCAATTGGAGTCCAGGGAAGCAGCCACCACAGGCACAAGGCCCCAGTGGTTCGCCCTCCTGAGTGAGGGCTTCGCTAGACAAGTTAACGACAGTGGTCTGGGGGTCAACCACTGACCCACTGAGGTTGACCCCCCCTGGAACTCCGGCGAGTGGAGCACCAGGTGAAGCGCTGGGGGAGCGAGACGCAGATTGGTCTCCAGAGACGCTGTTGGGGTCGAACTCGACCTCCACTTCGGCCCTAGGGTTAGGTGTAGCGACATTACTCACACCACTTCCGCCATCCTGATTGGACGACGAAAGTGGGTGAGGTGATACAATACCTGGAATGATGGTGACTCCGTGAGTGTTGGTCTCACGGAGCTCGGAACAGCTGTTGGCGTTGGACATTTTGAGCGCGGCGGCACTTGATAACTTCTTGACTTGAGGGGTACGAGGCAAATTCGGAAGTGAAGAAGTCCGGTGGCTTAGGCCTGCACCATGCACTTGCTTTATGGCAACAACACAACCGCTCTGTCATGATCAGATGCATTCAAGCCATCACCACCCCACCCCGCAAGTCTGCCATGTCCGCCTGGATTACGCCGGGCTATACTCTCCTCGAGAAGGCTTTTCATCCATGGGGTTCCCCCCGAGATCTCCTCTTGGCGAATGGCTCTTCTGCATTCATCAGACAACTGTACAAGAATCCCAATATCACTCCAATGTGGAAAGCCTTATTGAGTAGCTGGTTTGAATCCCGCTGGACTCCGTACGGCTGTCCAAATCACATCTCATCTTTGGATGTTCCCCTTTGGCACAACTCGTATCTGCCTGGACTCGAAGACCTATACGATCAGTGCTCTACATCGACGCAAGACCAAGCCAATGTATTGGCTTCGCTTCACATCACGAAGTTGTCGCATTTGTTGACTCCGTGTCAGCGAGTTTGGCCAGCTTCGATCTTGTTCGACAAAATCAACCGTGCCTGCCGCCAAGCCAATTTTGTCCCTCCAACGAAACAATGGATCTCAATCTTGGTGACCAAGTTATCACGATTGTTTGAGATTGTTTCTGAAGAGGATGCTCCCGTGTTCCACTTGCCGACGCCTAGCTCTGAATGGATGGAATGGCACTGGATGATACACCCTGACTCGAGTCCGATCTTGTTGGCGCTTGCGACTTCGAAATCGGCTAAGATCAGAGCTTCTCCAGCTGTCAGCTCGTCCATTCTTCCTACCAAGCATCTCAACCTGCCATCCAACTTTTACGAAGACCCCAAGCGCCTTACCCAACTTGCCGCCTTCCTCCAACCCGACCACATTCTCCCTCGATATGGAGAGTTCATTTTCAAGACCCTTCTCCGCGCCAACGCCATGCAATATCTGTTTCAGTACCAAGACCCCAAGCCGACGTGTGTCTTCTGTCGTGTCAATGAGACGTACGAGCATTTCCTGTTCTCTTGTGGATATGGTCAATCTGTTTGGTATTCCTTCAAGACAATCCAGCGACTGCTCGAGTGTTCCTTTCCGTCCACGTGTCTGGAAATGTTCTACGAGACGCCCAAGCCGTCCGATGGATACTACATCCGTGGCTATCTGAAGATCTGGCCGATTGTCCGAGCCTGCGTGTATTATCAAATATGGCTCCAACGTGCCGATCGCACCTTTCGACCCGACCTCACAGCGAAGAGTCCGATGGAAGTTGCCATTCATGCTGCCTCTTTGATCAAGCTACATCTACAACAGCTCCTGGTTGATCTCCCTCTCAAGAAGGGATACACCAAGGTATTCAATGTGCTCAAGCATCTATCTTCGGACCCCTGGTTAGTCAACACGCCATTCCTGACAGTGTCGTTTCATGAGTGAGCTGACGGCTCACCACTTCATCTCCTGTTCAATGACCACTTTGCCATATTCTGTTTTCCAAGTTCTATTTATACAGTACGAGGCAAATTAGTAAGTCATTAGGGCCTTTGCTCAAAAATAAGGTTAATACAACTCATTTAACCACCGGACTTCTTCGGCATGAATAGGATCTCCTTTTTGATCAAACGGAGGCCATGGACAGAGGAGGATGGGTTGATTTCTTCACCATGCATAAATTGAAGCATGGCCTTGTCGATCTTTTTGGCCAGGTCTTTGTCGGCAGGGACAAAAGCCAGTTGGTACCATAACACAGGCAGACATATGCTGTGCAGGATAGTGACTTTTCCGGCCATGGTTCGAGCCTTGTAGAGCCACAAAGACAAGCGAGCCACAAACTTCTCAAACACGTAATTGAAACGTGCCAATGGAGAAAGATTGGGCGCAACCAAGATACCAAGAGCCTTCACGGGACTGTCGGAAGTAACTTGTAGTGAGGCAAGGTTCCCATTCAACTGGCTGTAGGTCAGAATTTGGGTCTTGTCTACGTTGAGTCGGAAACCAGACTTGTCGCAAAAGGTTTGAACCAATGCAAGCTGCCGGTGGAGGCACGTCTCATTTGCCGCATAGAGTTGCGAGTCGTCGGCAAAGTAACTCCCAGTGTGGTAGCGATCCCCACACTTGATGCCATAGTTGGAGTGTTGCCGTAGGAGTTGGCACATCGGTTCCAAAGCGATCACAAACAGAAGTGGCGACAGTGGATCACCTTGCAACACACCGCGTGAGATGTGAACTGGCTTGGACAAGAAGCCGTTCACCAAGATGCGAGACTTGCGGCCCGAGTACAGTACGCGAACCATGTCAACAAAGGTTTCGGGAAAGCCATAGTGACGGAGGACGCGGAGCAAGTACGCGTGGTCCACGCGATCAAAAGCTTTCTCAAAGTCAAGCAGTGCCACCATCGAGGACGGACTGTGTAGTTTGATGTGGTGCAGCATGTCATCAGTCGTGCAATATTGGTTTGGATATTGCTTCGACGGATAAAGCCTTGCTGGTCCGGGTGGATGATGTGTCGAATGTGGCGCTGGAGTCGATAAGCCAGAATACTCGTCAGGATTTTCACATCCGTGTTGAGTAGGCTAATGGGCCGATAGTTCTTGGCTTGTGACTTGGGGCCTTTCTTGTGCAGCAACACCAGCGTACTGACAAGTTGCATGGGAGTCAAGCGAGGGTGAGAATGGAGCTGGTGTGTGAATAGCAGCTCCAATACCAACGACCACTTGTGAGGTGCAAGTTTGAGGACTTCGAATGGCAGAGCGTTGGGACCTGGCGCTGAGTTCGAACTGCTGTGTCGAATAGCATGATAGAACTCGTTGGCGCGCAAGGGAGCCGACAGCTCTTTCTGGGCTTGCTCTGGCAGTTGCTTGTGTCGAGTCAATGGGGTCAGAAATGACGACACTTCGTCTCCAGATCGCTGCACCTCGGGAGCTGCAAACAAGTCCTTGTAGTAGTCGACCAGGACGTCAGACATGCCTTGTTGATTGGAGACAACATTTCCATTGACATCCACCAACTCTTTGAAGACTGTCTTCTTCAAGGGCGTAGGGACAGGGGACATGAAGTGGAACTGGGCGAGCGCTCTGCTTTGTACAAGTGAAGTTGGAACGCCTGGTCTTGACGAAACTGCTTGTCTCGATCTTGCAGCTCGTGAATTTGCTTTTGAAGGTCTCGCACTCGATCCACCAGCACTGCATCTTGACGCATGTTGGGGACTTGCAAAAGCGAAGCGATCTCGACAGCTAACTTCTTCAACGGCAGACGTTGTTTCTCCAATCGTTGAGAATGGAATTCTTTGAGTTGGGAGCGGATATCATTGACCAGTATGTCGTAGGCCTTGGAGATATTGTGGAATGTTGGAGACTTGTCCAAAAATCGATCCAGACATCCATGAACAATCTCGGCCGCTCGTGGTAGACGAAGTAGCCAAGTTGGAGCTTTCCATGATCCAGAGCCATGGCGCAATGTTTGACGCTTTGTGATGATACGACAAGCCACGTGGTCAGCCTGTGGAACGTGTGGCATGTGCGTCGCCTTCCAATGACGAAGACCCGCCAAGGTGGACGAACAAAAGATGTAGTCAAGTCGGTTGGTGAGTGTGGGACTTGTGAAGGTTCTTGCCACGGGGTTTTGACGGCGAAACAGATCCACCAGAGACAAACTGTGCATCCATTGTTCCAGTTGAAGGGTGCCGGCCATGGTGGAGGTACTGGGTCTCAACGAATCCAAATCTTTGTTGAGAGTGCAGTTGAAATCTCCTCCAACAATGTGGAGCGCATGTGGAGGAAAGTCGCGTGGCAATTCTTCGAAGTAACTTGCTCGTTGTTGGAAGGCTGCCGGCGCATAGATATTGTGGAGAACGACTGTCAGTGGACCCAGAGTACATCGCACTTGTAGATAACGACCACGAAGCACTGGGTTGTCATGAGGGACTTGAGTGGCGTTCTTCAAAGGAGAGTGAGGATGTATCAACGTAGCCAGACCTCCAGTGGCTGGCGACGTGGATACTTCAGGGTAAATAGGCTCTTCAAAGAACAAAGAGCCTTCGTGGTTTGTGATGCGTTGCCAATGGAACGCAACACGGTCGTGGAGACTTGGCGTGCGGAAACGGGTTTCTTGGATAAAGGAAACGTCGTGAACACTTGATAGTTTGTCGAGGATGTACCGATGACTGTTGGAGAAGCCATTGGTGTTGAGGGAGATGATTTGTGGGTCCCAGTCCACGAGTTCAGTTGGGACATCGGAGAAGTTGTTGTCAATCATCACGAGTACAGATGAAAATGAGTAGAATGGAGGGGTGAGAGGGGAGGTTGAAATGGATTGAAGCAGGGGATAGAAGCCTTAGAGTTGATCGTCCTCCAAATCGAGGGGATCAATTTCGTCGGCGTTCATGGAGTGGTGAGCTTTGCTGCAGAGCTCGTTGATGTGGTAATTGTTGGTGATGCTTTTGAGCATCGAGATGGCCGACAAGACGGGAGCCGGCAAAGTGAACTTCTCGAGATTGTCGCTGAAGTTTTCGATCAAAGCAAACAGCGACCAGTCCGTCAAGCAGTTGGTGTCAGGCAATCTTGTTGCTTCTTGGTTCAATAGAACAGTCAGTGCCTCCGAGTTTGTGTAGAGGTCTGGGGCCCGATTTGAGAGGAATAAGTCAATCGTAGCAAGTGCAAAGAGGATGCGCTTGATCTCTGGTATGTCCGTGGTCAATTCTTCCAAGATTTCTGACGGGTGAATCTTGTATTGAGCCATGAAGTTGACGTGATGTTTGTAGTTGTGAGGCTTGCCTTGAGCTTTTAACAAAGCCATCTTGCGCTCAATAGTCTTGGTTGCAACAAGTGACTGAAACAAACTGAGGTCTTCATCTTGTGCGTACATAGCATGTGCAACGAGCTGAGGATCATCTCGCAAAATGCGTTGACATTCGGTGATACTGCCTTCGACTTTCTTATCTCGAATGATCTTCTTCGCCAATTCGAGGTGGGCTGCAGCAGACTTGTTAAGTCGTTGTTTCTTCGCTATGCCTTTGGTCTTTTTCGGGCGTGGCGCACTTGAATCTTCCAATACAATTCGAGGCACTGCAAAGTCTTCAAACGAGAGTTCCACGTCGTCTTCTTTGAGGATATGAAAACGGTTGGATGTCGGCAGGGGATCCAAACGTGGGGACGAAGGCAAAGTACGTTTTGGAGCTGGTCCAGACCGGTAGCCCGTTACCAATTGAAGGTCCAGCGAGTTCTTGGGCTGCTCACTTGGTGGAGCAAGAGCGGGCGATTCGTTGGTAGACATTTCCACATCTTCTTGTTGTTTGTCTTGTCCATTGTTGTTAGGGGGATCGCTGTCACCAGACATATCGACATCAGAGCCATGAGAAGGAGCTGTTGGTTGTGGTTGTTCATCTTGACCATCTCCAGATGCCTCAGTTGAGTCGGCCTCGCCTTCCGCATTTGTTCCAGGGTCTTGATCATGATCGTCTCCATCATGTTCAGGTTCTTTTTCTCCTGACGGAGGAGATTTTGCCGCTGCCTTGGCCGCTTTTGCCTTCGCTTTTTCAGCCTTGGCCTCTGCACGTCGTGAAACAATCGACGGAGGCAATGTCTTGTTCAGAGCAGCGATCTTGTGCTGAAACACGACGACAAAAGGCTGACCCGACGGATCCGTAATGGTGATTTCGCGTAGTGCGTCGCCGGATTTTGGCACCAGCACTGCAGGAGGCGCAGACGACTTGAAAATGACTCTCAAATGCGGCGACTTGATGTTCTGACCAGCAGTAGGGTTGAATGCTGCTATCACTGACTTGGTCAATGCAGCCATTTTCTTGATTAAATGAGTTGTATTAACCTTATTTTTGAGCAAAGGCCCTAATGACTTACTATTTTGCCTCGTACTGTATAAATAGAATTTGGAAAACAGAATATGGCAAAGTGGTCATTGAACAGGAGATGAAGTGGTGAGCCGTCATGCTCACTCATGAAACGACGCTGTCAGGAATGATGTGTTGACGTAACCAGGGGTCCGAAGATAGATGCTTGAGCACATTGAATACCTTGGTGTATCCCTTCTTGAGAGGGAGATCAACCAGGAGCTGTTGTAGATGTAGCTTGATCAAAGAGGCAGCATGAATGGCAACTTCCATCGGACTCTTCGCTGTGAGGTCGGGTCGAAAGGTGCGATCGGCACGTTGGAGCCATATTTGATAATACACGCAGGCTCGGACAATCGGCCAGATCTTCAGATAGCCACGGATGTAGTATCCATCGGACGGCTTGGGCGTCTCGTAGAACATTTCCAGACAAGTCGACGGAAAGGAACACTCGAGCAGTCGCTGGATCGCCTTGAAGAAATACCAAACAGATTGACCATATCCACAAGAGAACAGGAAATGCTCGTACGTCTCATTGACACGACAGAAGACACACGTCGGCTTGGGGTCTTGGTACTGAAACAGATATTGCATGGCGTTGGCGCGGAGAAGGGTCTTGAAAATGAACTCTCCATATCGAGGGAGAATGTGGTCGGGTTGGAGGAAGGCGGCAAGTTGGGTAAGGCGCTTGGGGTCTTCGTAAAAGTTGGATGGCAGGTTGAGATGCTTGGTAGGAAGAATGGACGAGCTGACAGCTGGAGAAGCTCTGATCTTAGCCGATTTCGAAGTCGCAAGCGCCAACAAGATCGGACTCGAGTCAGGGTGTATCATCCAGTGCCATTCCATCCATTCAGAGCTAGGCGTCGGCAAGTGGAACACGGGAGCATCCTCTTCAGAAACAATCTCAAACAATCGTGATAACTTGGTCACCAAGATTGAGATCCATTGTTTCGTTGGAGGGACAAAATTGGCTTGGCGGCAGGCACGGTTGATTTTGTCGAACAAGATCGAAGCTGGCCAAACTCGCTGACACGGAGTCAACAAATGCGACAACTTCGTGATGTGAAGCGAAGCCAATACATTGGCTTGGTCTTGCGTCGATGTAGAGCACTGATCGTATAGGTCTTCGAGTCCAGGCAGATACGAGTTGTGCCAAAGGGGAACATCCAAAGATGAGATGTGATTTGGACAGCCGTACGGAGTCCAGCGGGATTCAAACCAGCTACTCAATAAGGCTTTCCACATTGGAGTGATATTGGGATTCTTGTACAGTTGTCTGATGAATGCAGAAGAGCCATTCGCCAAGAGGAGATCTCGGGGGGAACCCCATGGATGAAAAGCCTTCTCGAGGAGAGTATAGCCCGGCGTAATCCAGGCGGACATGGCAGACTTGCGGGGTGGGGTGGTGATGGCTTGAATGCATCTGATCATGACAGAGCGGTTGTGTTGTTGCCATAAAGCAAGTGCATGGTGCAGGCCTAAGCCACCGGACTTCTTCGGCATGAATAGGATCTCCTTTTTGATCAAACGGAGGCCATGGACAGAGGAGGATGGGTTGATTTCTTCACCATGCATAAATTGAAGCATGGCCTTGTCGATCTTTTTGGCCAGGTCTTTGTCGGCAGGGACAAAAGCCAGTTGGTACCATAACACAGGCAGACTTATGCTGTGCAGGATAGTGACTTTTCCGGCCATGGTTCGAGCCTTGTAGAGCCACAAAGACAAGCGAGCCACAAACTTCTCAAACACGTAATTGAAACGTGCCAATGGAGAAAGATTGGGCGCAACCAAGATACCAAGAGCCTTCACGGGACTGTCGGAAGTAACTTGTAGTGAGGCAAGGTTCCCATTCAACTGGCTGTAGGTCAGAATTTGGGTCTTGTCTACGTTGAGTCGGAAACCAGACTTGTCGCAAAAGGTTTGAACCAATGCAAGCTGCCGGTGGAGGCACGTCTCATTTGCAGCATAGAGTTGCGAGTCGTCGGCAAAGTAACTCCCAGTGTGGTAGCGATCCCCACACTTGATGCCATAGTTGGAGTGTTGCCGTAGGAGTTGGCACATCGGTTCCAAAGCGATCACAAACAGAAGTGGCGACAGTGGATCACCTTGCAACACACCGCGTGAGATGTGAACTGGCTTGGACAAGAAGCCGTTCACCAAGATGCGAGACTTGCGGCCCGAGTACAGTACGCGAACCATGTCAACAAAGGTTTCGGGAAAGCCATAGTGACGGAGGACGCGGAGCAAGTACGCGTGGTCCACGCGATCAAAAGCTTTCTCAAAGTCAAGCAGTGCCACCATCGAGGACGGACTGTGTAGTTTGATGTGGTGCAGCATGTCATCCAGTCGTGCAATATTGGTTTGGATATTGCTTCGACGGATAAAGCCTTGCTGGTCCGGGTGGATGATGTGTCGAATGTGGCGCTGGAGTCGATAAGCCAGAATACTCGTCAGGATTTTCACATCCGTGTTGAGTAGGCTAATGGGCCGATAGTTCTTGGCTTGTGACTTGGGGCCTTTCTTGTGCAGCAACACCAGCGTACTGACAAGTTGCATGGGAGTCAAGCGAGGGTGAGAATGGAGCTGGTGTGTGAATAGCAGCTCCAATACCAACGACCACTTGTGAGGTGCAAGTTTGAGGACTTCGAATGGCAGAGCGTTGGGACCTGGCGCTGAGTTCGAACTGCTGTGTCGAATAGCATGATAGAACTCGTTGGCGCGCAAGGGAGCCGACAGCTCTTTCTGGGCTTGCTCTGGCAGTTGCTTGTGTCGAGTCAATGGGGTCAGAAATGACGACACTTCGTCTCCAGATCGCTGCACCTCGGGAGCTGCAAACAAGTCCTTGTAGTAGTCGACCAGGACGTCAGACATGCCTTGTTGATTGGAGACAACATTTCCATTGACATCCACCAACTCTTTGAAGACTGTCTTCTTCAAGGGCGTAGGGACAGGGGACATGAAGTGGAACTTGGGCGAGCGCTCTGCTTTGTACAAGTGAAGTTGGAACGCCTGGTCTTGACGAAACTGCTTGTCTCGATCTTGCAGCTCGTGAATTTGCTTTTGAAGGTCTCGCACTCGATCCACCAGCACTGCATCTTGACGCATGTTGGGGACTTGCAAAAGCGAAGCGATCTCGACAGCTAACTTCTTCAACGGCAGACGTTGTTTCTCCAATCGTTGAGAATGGAATTCTTTGAGTTGGGAGCGGATATCATTGACCAGCATGTCGTAGGCCTTGGAGATATTGTGGAATGTTGGAGACTTGTCCAAAAATCGATCCAGACATCCATGAACAATCTCGGCCGCTCGTGGTAGACGAAGTAGCCAAGTTGGAGCTTTCCATGATCCAGAGCCATGGCGCAATGTTTGACGCTTTGTGATGATACGACAAGCCACGTGGTCAGCCTGTGGAACGTGTGGCATGTGCGTCGCCTTCCAATGACGAAGACCCGCCAAGGTGGACGAACAAAAGATGTAGTCGAGTCGGTTGGTGAGTGTGGGACTTGTGAAGGCTCGTGCCACGGGGTTTTGACGACGAAACAGATCCACCAGAGACAAACTGTGCATCCATTGTTCCAGTTGAAGGGTGCCGGCCATGGTGGAGGTACTGGGTCTCAACGAATCCAAATCTTTGTTGAGAGTGCAGTTGAAATCTCCTCCAACAATGTGGAGCGCATGTGGAGGAAAGTCGCGTGGCAATTCTTCGAAGTAACTTGCTCGTTGTTGGAAGGCTGCCGGCGCATAGATATTGTGGAGAACGACTGTCAGTGGACCCAGAGTACATCGCACTTGTAGATAACGACCACGAAGCACTGGGTTGTCATGAGGGACTTGAGTGGCGTTCTTCAAAGGAGAGTGAGGATGTATCAACGTAGCCAGACCTCCAGTGGCTGGCGACGTGGATACTTCAGGGTAAATAGGCTCTTCAAAGAACAAAGAGCCTTCGTGGTTTGTGATGCGTTGCCAATGGAACGCAACACGGTCGTGGAGACATGGCGTGCGGAAACGGGTTTCTTGGATAAAGGAAACGTCGTGAACACTTGATAGTTTGTCGAGGATGTACCGATGACTGTTGGAGAAGCCATTGGTGTTGAGGGAGATGATTTGTGGGTCCCAGTCCACGAGTTCAGTTGGGACATCGGAGAAGTTGTTGTCAATCATCACGAGTACAGATGAAAATGAGTAGAATGGAGGGGTCAGAGGGGAGGTTGAAATGGATTGAAGCAGGGGATAGAAGCCTTAGAGTTGATCGTCCTCCAAATCGAGGGGATCAATTTCGTCGGCGTTCATGGAGTGGTGAGCTTTGCTGCAGAGCTCGTCGATGTGGTAATTGTTGGTGATGCTTTTGAGCATCGAGATGGCCGACAAGACGGGAGCCGGCAAAGTGAACTTCTCGAGATTGTCGCTGAAGTTTTCGATCAAAGCAAACAGCGACCAGTCCGTCAAGCAGTTGGTGTCAGGCAATCTTGTTGCTTCTTGGTTCAATAGAACAGTCAGTGCCTCCGAGTTTGTGTAGAGGTCTGGGGCCCGATTTGAGAGGAATAAGTCAATCGTAGCAAGTGCAAAGAGGATGCGCTTGATCTCTGGTATGTCCGTGGTCAATTCTTCCAAGATTTCTGACGGGTGAATCTTGTATTGAGCCATGAAGTTGACGTGATGTTTGTAGTTGTGAGGCTTGCCTTGAGCTTTTAACAAAGCCATCTTGCGCTCAATAGTCTTGGTTGCAACAAGTGACTGAAACAAACTGAGGTCTTCATCTTGTGCGTACATAGCATGTGCAACGAGCTGAGGATCATCTCGCAAAATGCGTTGACATTCGGTGATACTGCCTTCGACTTTCTTGTCTCGAATGATCTTCTTCGCCAATTCGAGGTGGGCTGCAGCAGACTTGTTAAGTCGTTGTTTCTTCGCTTTGCCTTTGGTCTTTTTCGGGCGTGGCGCACTTGAATCTTCCAATACAATTCGAGGCACTGCAAAGTCTTCAAACGAGAGTTCCACGTCGTCTTCTTCGAGGATATGAAAACGGTTGGATGTCGGCAGGGGATCCAAACGTGGGGACGAAGGCAAAGTACGTTTTGGAGCTGGTCCAGACCGGTAGCCCGTTACCAATTGAAGGTCCAGCGAGTTCTTGGGCTGCTCACTTGGTGGAGCAAGAGCGGGCGATTCGTTGGTAGACATTTCCACATCTTCTTGTTGTTTGTCTTGTCCATTGTTGTTAGGGGGATCGCTGTCACCAGACATATCGACATCAGAGCCATGAGAAGGAGCTGTTGGCTGTGGTTGTTCATCTTGACCATCTTCAGATGCCTCAGTTGAGTCGGCCTTGCCTTCCGCATTTGTTCCAGGGTCTTGATCATGATCGTCTCCATCATGTTCAGGTTCTTTTTCTCCTGACGGAGGAGATTTTGCCGCTGCCTTGGCCGCTTTTGCCTTCGCTTTTTCAGCCTTGGCCTCTGCACGTCGTGAAACAATCGACGGAGGCAATGTCTTGTTCAGAGCAGCGATCTTGTGCTGAAACACGACGACAAAAGGCTGACCCGACGGATCCGTAATGGTGATTTCGCGTAGTGCGTCGCCGGATTTTGGCACCAGCTGCAGGAGGCGCAGACGACTTGAAAATGACTCTCAAATGCGGCGACTTGATGTTCTGACCAGCAGTAGGGTTGAATGCTGCTATCACTGACTTGGTCAATGCAGCCATTTTCTTGATTAAATGAGTTGTATTAACCTTATTTTTGAGCAAAGGCCCTAATGACTTACTATTTTGCCTCGTACTGTATAAATAGAATTTGGAAAACAGAATATGGCAAAGTGGTCATTGAACAGGAGATGAAGTGGTGAGCCGTCATGCTCACTCATGAAACGACGCTGTCAGGAATGATGTGTTGACGTAACCAGGGGTCCGAAGATAGATGCTTGAGCACATTGAATACCTTGGTGTATCCCTTCTTGAGAGGGAGATCAACCAGGAGCTGTTGTAGATGTAGCTTGATCAAAGAGGCAGCATGAATGGCAACTTCCATCGGACTCTTCGCTGTGAGGTCGGGTCGAAAGGTGCGATCGGCACGTTGGAGCCATATTTGATAATACACGCAGGCTCGGACAATCGGCCAGATCTTCAGATAGCCACGGATGTAGTATCCATCGGACGGCTTGGGCGTCTCGTAGAACATTTCCAGACAAGTCGACGGAAAGGAACACTCGAGCAGTCGCTGGATCGCCTTGAAGAAATACCAAACAGATTGACCATATCCACAAGAGAACAGGAAATGCTCGTACGTCTCATTGACACGACAGAAGACACACGTCGGCTTGGGGTCTTGGTACTGAAACAGATATTGCATGGCGTTGGCGCGGAGAAGGGTCTTGAAAATGAACTCTCCATATCGAGGGAGAATGTGGTCGGGTTGGAGGAAGGCGGCAAGTTGGGTAAGGCGCTTGGGGTCTTCGTAAAAGTTGGATGGCAGGTTGAGATGCTTGGTAGGAAGAATGGACGAGCTGACAGCTGGAGAAGCTCTGATCTTAGCCGATTTCGAAGTCGCAAGCGCCAACAAGATCGGACTCGAGTCAGGGTGTATCATCCAGTGCCATTCCATCCATTCAGAGCTAGGCGTCGGCAAGTGGAACACGGGAGCATCCTCTTCAGAAACAATCTCAAACAATCGTGATAACTTGGTCACCAAGATTGAGATCCATTGTTTCGTTGGAGGGACAAAATTGGCTTGGCGGCAGGCACGGTTGATTTTGTCGAACAAGATCGAAGCTGGCCAAACTCGCTGACACGGAGTCAACAAATGCGACAACTTCGTGATGTGAAGCGAAGCCAATACATTGGCTTGGTCTTGCGTCGATGTAGAGCACTGATCGTATAGGTCTTCGAGTCCAGGCAGATACGAGTTGTGCCAAAGGGGAACATCCAAAGATGAGATGTGATTTGGACAGCCGTACGGAGTCCAGCGGGATTCAAACCAGCTACTCAATAAGGCTTTCCACATTGGAGTGATATTGGGATTCTTGTACAGTTGTCTGATGAATGCAGAAGAGCCATTCGCCAAGAGGAGATCTCGGGGGGAACCCCATGGATGAAAAGCCTTCTCGAGGAGAGTATAGCCCGGCGTAATCCAGGCGGACATGGCAGACTTGCGGGGTGGGGTGGTGATGGCTTGAATGCATCTGATCATGACAGAGCGGTTGTGTTGTTGCCATAAAGCAAGTGCATGGTGCAGGCCTAAGCCACCGGACTTCTTCGGCATGAATAGGATCTCCTTTTTGATCAAACGGAGGCCATGGACAGAGGAGGATGGGTTGATTTCTTCACCATGCATAAATTGAAGCATGGCCTTGTCGATCTTTTTGGCCAGGTCTTTGTCGGCAGGGACAAAAGCCAGTTGGTACCATAACACAGGCAGACTTATGCTGTGCAGGATAGTGACTTTTCCGGCCATGGTTCGAGCCTTGTAGAGCCACAAAGACAAGCGAGCCACAAACTTCTCAAACACGTAATTGAAACGTGCCAATGGAGAAAGATTGGGCGCAACCAAGATACCAAGAGCCTTCACGGGACTGTCGGAAGTAACTTGTAGTGAGGCAAGGTTCCCATTCAACTGGCTGTAGGTCAGAATTTGGGTCTTGTCTACGTTGAGTCGGAAACCAGACTTGTCGCAAAAGGTTTGAACCAATGCAAGCTGCCGGTGGAGGCACGTCTCATTTGCAGCATAGAGTTGCGAGTCGTCGGCAAAGTAACTCCCAGTGTGGTAGCGATCCCCACACTTGATGCCATAGTTGGAGTGTTGCCGTAGGAGTTGGCACATCGGTTCCAAAGCGATCACAAACAGAAGTGGCGACAGTGGATCACCTTGCAACACACCGCGTGAGATGTGAACTGGCTTGGACAAGAAGCCGTTCACCAAGATGCGAGACTTGCGGCCCGAGTACAGTACGCGAACCATGTCAACAAAGGTTTCGGGAAAGCCATAGTGACGGAGGACGCGGAGCAAGTACGCGTGGTCCACGCGATCAAAAGCTTTCTCAAAGTCAAGCAGTGCCACCATCGAGGACGGACTGTGTAGTTTGATGTGGTGCAGCATGTCATCCAGTCGTGCAATATTGGTTTGGATATTGCTTCGACGGATAAAGCCTTGCTGGTCCGGGTGGATGATGTGTCGAATGTGGCGCTGGAGTCGATAAGCCAGAATACTCGTCAGGATTTTCACATCCGTGTTGAGTAGGCTAATGGGCCGATAGTTCTTGGCCTGTGACTTGGGGCCTTTCTTGTGCAGCAACACCAGCGTACTGACAAGTTGCATGGGAGTCAAGCGAGGGTGAGAATGGAGCTGGTGTGTGAATAGCAGCTCCAATACCAACGACCACTTGTGAGGTGCAAGTTTGAGGACTTCGAATGGCAGAGCGTTGGGACCTGGCGCTGAGTTCGAACTGCTGTGTCGAATAGCATGATAGAACTCGTTGGCGCGCAAGGGAGCCGACAGCTCTTTCTGGGCTTGCTCTGGCAGTTGCTTGTGTCGAGTCAATGGGGTCAGAAATGACGACACTTCGTCTCCAGATCGCTGCACCTCGGGAGCTGCAAACAAGTCCTTGTAGTAGTCGACCAGGACGTCAGACATGCCTTGTTGATTGGAGACAACATTTCCATTGACATCCACCAACTCTTTGAAGACTGTCTTCTTCAAGGGCGTAGGGACAGGGGACATGAAGTGGAACTTGGACGAGCGCTCTGCTTTGTACAAGTGAAGTTGGAACGCCTGGTCTTGACGAAACTGCTTGTCTCGATCTTGCAGCTCGTGAATTTGCTTTTGAAGGTCTCGCACTCGATCCACCAGCACTGCATCTTGACGCATGTTGGGGACTTGCAAAAGCGAAGCGATCTCGACAGCTAACTTCTTCAACGGCAGACGTTGTTTCTCCAATCGTTGAGAATGGAATTCTTTGAGTTGGGAGCGGATATCATTGACCAGCATGTCGTAGGCCTTGGAGATATTGTGGAATGTTGGAGACTTGTCCAAAAATCGATCCAGACATCCATGAACAATCTCGGCCGCTCGTGGTAGACGAAGTAGCCAAGTTGGAGCTTTCCATGATCCAGAGCCATGGCGCAATGTTTGACGCTTTGTGATGTTACGACAAGCCACGTGGTCAGCCTGTGGAACGTGTGGCATGTGCGTCGCCTTCCAATGACGAAGACCCGCCAAGGTGGACGAACAAAAGATGTAGTCGAGTCGGTTGGTGAGTGTGGGACTTGTGAAGGCTCGTGCCACGGGGTTTTGACGACGAAACAGATCCACCAGAGACAAACTGTGCATCCATTGTTCCAGTTGAAGGGTGCCGGCCATGGTGGAGGTACTGGGTCTCAACGAATCCAAATCTTTGTTGAGAGTGCAGTTGAAATCTCCTCCAACAATGTGGAGCGCATGTGGAGGAAAGTCGCGTGGCAATTCTTCGAAGTAACTTGCTCGTTGTTGGAAGGCTGCCGGCGCATAGATATTGTGGAGAACGACTGTCAGTGGACCCAGAGTACATCGCACTTGTAGATAACGACCACGAAGCACTGGGTTGTCATGAGGGACTTGAGTGGCGTTCTTCAAAGGAGAGTGAGGATGTATCAACGTAGCCAGACCTCCAGTGGCTGGCGACGTGGATACTTCAGGGTAAATAGGCTCTTCAAAGAACAAAGAGCCTTCGTGGTTTGTGATGCGTTGCCAATGGAACGCAACACGGTCGTGGAGACTTGGCGTGCGGAAACGGGTTTCTTGGATAAAGGAAACGTCGTGAACACTTGATAGTTTGTCGAGGATGTACCGATGACTGTTGGAGAAGCCATTGGTGTTGAGGGAGATGATTTGTGGGTCCCAGTCCACGAGTTCAGTTGGGACATCGGAGAAGTTGTTGTCAATCATCACGAGTACAGATGAAAATGAGTAGAATGGAGGGGTGAGAGGGGAGGTTGAAATGGATTGAAGCAGGGGATAGAAGCCTTAGAGTTGATCGTCCTCCAAATCGAGGGGATCAATTTCGTCGGCGTTCATGGAGTGGTGAGCTTTGCTGCAGAGCTCGTCGATGTGGTAATTGTTGGTGATGCTTTTGAGCATCGAGATGGCCGACAAGACGGGAGCCGGCAAAGTGAACTTCTCGAGATTGTCGCTGAAGTTTTCGATCAAAGCAAACAGCGACCAGTCCGTCAAGCAGTTGGTGTCAGGCAATCTTGTTGCTACTTGGTTCAATAGAACAGTCAGTGCCTCCGAGTTTGTGTAGAGGTCTGGGGCCCGATTTGAGAGGAATAAGTCAATCGTAGCAAGTGCAAAGAGGATGCGCTTGATCTCTGGTATGTCCGTGGTCAATTCTTCCAAGATTTCTGACGGGTGAATCTTGTATTGAGCCATGAAGTTGACGTGATGTTTGTAGTTGTGAGGCTTGCCTTGAGCTTTTAACAAAGCCATCTTGCGCTCAATAGTCTTGGTTGCAACAAGTGACTGAAACAAACTGAGGTCTTCATCTTGTGCGTACATAGCATGTGCAACGAGCTGAGGATCATCTCGCAAAATGCGTTGACATTCGGTGATACTGCCTTCGACTTTCTTGTCTCGAATGATCTTCTTCGCCAATTCGAGGTGGGCTGCAGCAGACTTGTTAAGTCGTTGTTTCTTCGCTTTGCCTTTGGTCTTTTTCGGGCGTGGCGCACTTGAATCTTCCAATACAATTCGAGGCACTGCAAAGTCTTCAAACGAGAGTTCCACGTCGTCTTCTTCGAGGATATGAAAACGGTTGGATGTCGGCAGGGGATCCAAACGTGGGGACGAAGGCAAAGTACGTTTTGGAGCTGGTCCAGACCGGTAGCCCGTTACCAATTGAAGGTCCAGCGAGTTCTTGGGCTGCTCACTTGGTGGAGCAAGAGCGGGCGATTCGTTGGTAGACATTTCCACATCTTCTTGTTGTTTGTCTTGTCCATTGTTGTTAGGGGGATCGCTGTCACCAGACATATCGACATCAGAGCCATGAGAAGGAGCTGTTGGCTGTGGTTGTTCATCTTGACCATCTTCAGATGCCTCAGTTGAGTCGGCCTGGCCTTCCGCATTTGTTCCAGGGTCTTGATCATGATCGTCTCCATCATGTTCAGGTTCTTTTTCTCCTGACGGAGGAGATTTTGCCGCTGCCTTGGCCGCTTTTGCCTTCGCTTTTTCAGCCTTGGCCTCTGCACGTCGTGAAACAATCGACGGAGGCAATGTCTTGTTCAGAGCAGCGATCTTGTGCTGAAACACGACGACAAAAGGCTGACCCGACGGATCCGTAATGGTGATTTCGCGTAGTGCGTCGCCGGATTTTGGCACCAGCACTGCAGGAGGCGCAGACGACTTGAAAATGACTCTCAAATGCGGCGACTTGATGTTCTGACCAGCAGTAGGGTTGAATGCTGCTATCACTGACTTGGTCAATGCAGCCATTTTCTTGACAATTGCCTTGGCCATCGAAGGGTGACTGACCTTGTTGAACGTAACGTAGTAGTTGTTGCCATAACGCGAGTACTTGGGAACCAGGAAGTCTTTGCCACCAAGTCGAAACGTTGTGCCTCCCATTTCCACGCACGTAGACAAGTTGTAACTTGAGATCACAATGGTCTGTGGGTTCTTCTTGTGGATCAAAATGTTCGGAAATTTGGAGCCCCATAACGAACCAGGATTTTCCTTGACAAATTGATCGCAGATGACTTTTTCGGACCAGTCCTTGTAGCCTTCGCCCAACTTGACTGTGAGCTCGTACACTTGGGACTGGGGGGTGAGCAAAATGTTTTCAATGAAGGCGTCCATGTCACCAGAGTCTTTGTAGAATGCGTCCGCCATGGCCTCGCATCGCGCAATATCGTCATCGGCAATAGCATGAGCACCAGTGTTGCGATGTTTCGCGCCTTTGGGAGCATTGCCTTGCTTGGAATCTTTCTTGGACGAAGCTGAATCCTTGCCGGGAGTCTTTTGCGTCCATGGATTGGCCTTTTCAGCGTTTTGTTGCTCTTGATCGCCTTGTATTTTGTCTGCCGCGGTAGGAGGATCAACAGCGCCATTTCCTTGAGCAACGGATTTGTCGACAATGTCTTGATTTGACTGGTCATTGTCATTGTTTGTCGATTGTTCCTCTTGAATAACTTCTCCAGGATTAAATGAGTTGTATTAACCTTATTTTTGAGCAAAGGCCCTAATGACTTACTAATTTGCCTCGTACTGTATAAATAGAACTTGGAAAACAGAATATGGCAAAGTGGTCATTGAACAGGAGATGAAGTGGTGAGCCGTCATGCTCACTCATGAAACGACGCTGTCAGGAATGATGTGTTGACGTAACCAGGGGTCCGAAGATAGATGCTTGAGCACATTGAATACCTTGGTGTATCCCTTCTTGAGAGGGAGATCAACCAGGAGCTGTTGTAGATGTAGCTTGATCAAAGAGGCAGCATGAATGGCAACTTCCATCGGACTCTTCGCTGTGAGGTCGGGTCGAAAGGTGCGATCGGCACGTTGGAGCCATATTTGATAATACACGCAGGCTCGGACAATCGGCCAGATCTTCAGATAGCCACGGATGTAGTATCCATCGGACGGCTTGGGCGTCTCGTAGAACATTTCCAGACACGTGGACGGAAAGGAACACTCGAGCAGTCGCTGGATCGCCTTGAAGAAATACCAAACAGATTGACCATATCCACAAGAGAACAGGAAATGCTCGTACGTCTCATTGACACGACAGAAGACACACGTCGGCTTGGGGTCTTGGTACTGAAACAGATATTGCATGGCGTTGGCGCGGAGAAGGGTCTTGAAAATGAACTCTCCATATCGAGGGAGAATGTGGTCGGGTTGGAGGAAGGCGGCAAGTTGGGTAAGGCGCTTGGGGTCTTCGTAAAAGTTGGATGGCAGGTTGAGATGCTTGGTAGGAAGAATGGACGAGCTGACATCTGGAGAAGCTCTGATCTTAGCCGATTTCGAAGTCGCAAGCGCCAACAAGATCGGACTCGAGTCAGGGTGAATCATCCAGTGCCATTCCATCCATTCAGAGCTTGGCGTCGGCAAGTGGAACACGGGAGCATCCTCTTCAGAAACAATCTCAAACAATCGTGATAACTTGGTCACCAAGATTGAGATCCATTGTTTCGTTGGAGGGACAAAATTGGCTTGGCGGCAGGCACGGTTGATTTTGTCGAACAAGATCGAAGCTGGCCAAACTCGCTGACACGGAGTCAACAAATGCGACAACTTCGTGATGTGAAGCGAAGCCAATACATTGGCTTGGTCTTGCGTCGATGTAGAGCACTGATCGTATAGGTCTTCGAGTCCAGGCAGATACGAGTTGTGCCAAAGGGGAACATCCAAAGTTGAGATGTGATTTGGACAGCCGTACGGAGTCCAGCGGGATTCAAACCAGCTACTCAATAAGGCTTTCCACATTGGAGTGATATTGGGATTCTTGTACAGTTGTCTGATGAATGCAGAAGAGCCATTTGCCAAGAGGAGATCTCGGGGGGAACCCCATGGATGAAAAGCCTTCTCGAGGAGAGTATAGCCCGGCGTAATCCAGGCGGACATGGCAGACTTGCGGGGTGGGGTGGTGATGGCTTGAATGCATCTGATCATGACAGAGCGGTTGTGTTGTTGCCATAAAGCAAGTCCATGGTGCAGGCCTAAGCCACCGGACTTCTTCGGTTAAATGAGTTGTATTAACCTTATTTTTGAGCAAAGGCCCTAATGACTTACTAATTTGCCTCGTACTGTATAAATAGAACTTGGAAAACAGAATATGGCAAAGTGGTCATTGAACAGGAGATGAAGTGAGTGAGCCGTCAGCTCACTCATGAAACGACACTGTCAGGAATGGCGTGTTGACGTAACCAGGGGTCCGAAGATAGATGCTTGAGCACATTGAATACCTTGGTGTATCCCTTCTTGAGAGGGAGATCAACCAGGAGCTGTTGTAGATGTAGCTTGATCAAAGAGGCAGCATGAATGGCAACTTCCATCGGACTCTTCGCTGTGAGGTCGGGTCGAAAGGTGCGATCGGCACGTTGGAGCCATATTTGATAATACACGCAGGCTCGGACAATCGGCCAGATCTTCAGATAGCCACGGATGTAGTATCCATCGGACGGCTTGGGCGTCTCGTAGAACATTTCCAGACACGTGGACGGAAAGGAACACTCGAGCAGTCGCTGGATTGTCTTGAAGGAATACCAAACAGATTGACCATATCCACAAGAGAACAAGAAATGCTCGTACGTCTCATTGACACGACAGAAGACACACGTCGGCTTGGGGTCTTGGTACTGAAACAGATATTGCATGGCGTTGGCGCGGAGAAGGGTCTTGAAAATGAACTCTCCATATCGAGGGAGAATGTGGTCGGGTTGGAGGAAGGCGGCAAGTTGGGTAAGGCGCTTGGGGTCTTCGTAAAAGTTGGATGGCAGGTTGAGATGCTTGGTAGGAAGAATGGACGAGCTGACAGCTGGAGAAGCTCTGATCTTAGACGATTTCGAAGTCGCAAGCGCCAACAAGATCGGACTCGAGTCAGGGTGAATTATCCAGTGCCATTCCATCCATTCAGAGCTTGGCGTCGGCAAGTGGAACACGGGAGCATCCTCTTCAGAAACAATCTCAAACAATCGTGATAACTTGGTCACCAAGATTGAGATCCATTGTTTCGTTGGAGGGACAAAATTGGCTTGGCGGCAAGCACGGTTGATTTTGTCGAACAAGATCGAAGCTGGCCAAACTCGCTGACACGGAGTCAACAAATGCGACAACTTCGTGATGTGAAGCGAAGCCAATACATTGGCTTGGTCTTGCGTCGATGTAGAGCACTGATCGTATAGGTCTTCGAGTCCAGGCAGATACGAGTTGTGCCAAAGGGGAACATCCAAAGATGAGATGTGATTTGGACAGCCGTACGGAGTCCAGCGGGATTCAAACCAGCTACTCAATAAGGCTTTCCACATTGGAGTGATATTGGGATTCTTGTACAGTTGTCTGATGAATGCAGAAGAGCCATTCGCCAAGAGGAGATCTCGGGGGGAACCCCATGGATGAAAAGCCTTCTCGAGGAGAGTATAGCCCGGCGTAATCCAGGCGGACATGGCAGACTTGCGGGGTGGGGTGGTGATGGCTTGAATGCATCTGATCATGACAGAGCGGTTGTGTTGTTGCCATAAAGCAAGTGCATGGTGCAGGCCTAAGCCACCGGACTTCTTCGGCATGAATAGGATCTCCTTTTTGATCAAACGGAGGCCATGGACAGAGGAGGATGGGTTGATTTCTTCACCATGCATAAATTGAAGCATGGCCTTGTCGATCTTTTTGGCCAGGTCTTTGTCGGCAGGGACAAAAGCCAGTTGGTACCATAACACAGGCAGACTTATGCTGTGCAGGATAGTGACTTTTCCGGCCATGGTTCGAGCCTTGTAGAGCCACAAAGACAAGCGAGCCACAAACTTCTCAAACACGTAATTGAAACGTGCCAATGGAGAAAGATTGGGCGCAACCAAGATACCAAGAGCCTTCACGGGACTGTCGGAAGTAACTTGTAGTGAGGCAAGGTTCCCATTCAACTGGCTGTAGGTCAGAATTTGGGTCTTGTCTACGTTGAGTCGGAAACCAGACTTGTCGCAAAAGGTTTGAACCAATGCAAGCTGCCGGTGGAGGCACGTCTCATTTGCAGCATAGAGTTGCGAGTCGTCGGCAAAGTAACTCCCAGTGTGGTAGCGATCCCCACACTTGATGCCATAGTTGGAGTGTTGCCGTAGGAGTTGGCACATCGGTTCCAAAGCGATCACAAACAGAAGTGGCGACAGTGGATCACCTTGCAACACACCGCGTGAGATGTGAACTGGCTTGGACAAGAAGCCGTTCACCAAGATGCGAGACTTGCGGCCCGAGTACAGTACGCGAACCATGTCAACAAAGGTTTCGGGAAAGCCATAGTGACGGAGGACGCGGAACAAGTACGCGTGGTCCACGCGATCAAAAGCTTTCTCAAAGTCAAGCAGTGCCACCATCGAGGACGGACTGTGTAGTTTGATGTGGTGCAGCATGTCATCCAGTCGTGCAATATTGGTTTGGATATTGCTTCGACGGATAAAGCCTTGCTGGTCCGGGTGGATGATGTGTCGAATGTGGCGCTGGAGTCGATAAGCCAGAATACTCGTCAGGATTTTCACATCCGTGTTGAGTAGGCTAATGGGCCGATAGTTCTTGGCCTGTGACTTGGGGCCTTTCTTGTGCAGCAACACCAGCGTACTGACAAGTTGCATGGGAGTCAAGCGAGGGTGAGAATGGAGCTGGTGTGTGAATAGCAGCTCCAATACCAACGACCACTTGTGAGGTGCAAGTTTGAGGACTTCGAATGGCAGAGCGTTGGGACCTGGCGCTGAGTTCGAACTGCTGTGTCGAATAGCATGATAGAACTCGTTGGCGCGCAAGGGAGCCGACAGCTCTTTCTGGGCTTGCTCTGGCAGTTGCTTGTGTCGAGTCAATGGGGTCAGAAATGACGACACTTCGTCTCCAGATCGCTGCACCTCGGGAGCTGCAAACAAGTCCTTGTAGTAGTCGACCAGGACGTCAGACATGCCTTGTTGATTGGAGACAACATTTCCATTGACATCCACCAACTCTTTGAAGACTGTCTTCTTCAAGGGGGTAGGGACAGGGGACATGAAGTGGAACTTGGACGAGCGCTCTGCTTTGTACAAGTGAAGTTGGAACGCCTGGTCTTGACGAAACTGCTTGTCTCGATCTTGCAGCTCGTGAATTTGCTTTTGAAGGTCTCGCACTCGATCCACCAGCACTGCATCTTGACGCATGTTGGGGACTTGCAAAAGCGAAGCGATCTCGACAGCTAACTTCTTCAACGGCAGACGTTGTTTCTCCAATCGTTGAGAATGGAATTCTTTGAGTTGGGAGCGGATATCATTGACCAGCATGTCGTAGGCCTTGGAGATATTGTGGAATGATGGAGACTTGTCCAAAAATCGATCCAGACATCCATGAACAATCTCGGCCGCTCGTGGTAGACGAAGTAGCCAAGTTGGAGCTTTCCATGATCCAGAGCCATGGCGCAATGTTTGACGCTTTGAGATGATACGACAAGCCACGTGGTCAGCCTGTGGAACGTGTGGCATGTGCGTCGCCTTCCAATGACGAAGACCCGCCAAGGTGGACGAACAAAAGATGTAGTCGAGTCGGTTGGTGAGTGTGGGACTTGTGAAGGCTCGTGCCACGGGGTTTTGACGGCGAAACAGATCCACCAGAGACAAACTGTGCATCCATTGTTCCAGTTGAAGGGTGCCGGCCATGGTGGAGGTACTGGGTCTCAACGAATCCAAATCTTTGTTGAGAGTGCAGTTGAAATCTCCTCCAACAATGTGGAGCGCATGTGGAGGAAAGTCGCGTGGCAATTCTTCGAAGTAACTTGCTCGTTGTTGGAAGGCTGCCGGCGCATAGATATTGTGGAGAACGACTGTCAGTGGACCCAGAGTACATCGCACTTGTAGATAACGACCACGAAGCACTGGGTTGTCATGAGGGACTTGAGTGGCGTTCTTCAAAGGAGAGTGAGGATGTATCAACGTAGCCAGACCTCCAGTGGCTGGCGACGTGGATACTTCAGGGTAAATAGGCTCTTCAAAGAACAAAGAGCCTTCGTGGTTTGTGATGCGTTGCCAATGGAACGCAACACGGTCGTGGAGACTTGGCGTGCGGAAACGGGTTTCTTGGATAAAGGAAACGTCGTGAACACTTGATAGTTTGTCGAGGATGTACCGATGGCTGTTGGAGAAGCCATTGGTGTTGAGGGAGATGATTTGTGGGTCCCAGTCCACGAGTTCAGTTGGGACATCGGAGAAGTTGTTGTCAATCATCACGAGTACAGATGAAAATGAGTAGAATGGAGGGGTCAGAGGGGAGGTTGAAATGGATTGAAGCAGGGGATAGAAGCCTTAGAGTTGATCGTCCTCCAAATCGAGGGGATCAATTTCGTCGGTTAAATGAGTTGTATTAACCTTATTTTTGAGCAAAGGCCCTAATGACTTACTAATTTGCCTCGTACTGTATAAATAGAACTTGGAAAACAGAATATGGCAAAGTGGTCATTGAACAGGAGATGAAGTGAGTGAGCCGTTAGCTCACTCATGAAACGACGCTGTCAGGAATGATGTGTTGACGTAACCAGTGGTCCGAAGATAGATGCTTGAGCACATTGAATACCTTGGTGTATCCCTTCTTGAGAGGGAGATCAACCAGGAGCTGTTGTAGATGTAGCTTGATCAAAGAGGCAGCATGAATGGCAACTTCCATCGGACTCTTCGCTGTGAGGTCGGGTCGAAAGGTGCGATCGGCACGTTGGAGCCATATTTGATAATACACGCAGGCTCGGACAATCGGCCAGATCTTCAGATAGCCACGGATGTAGTATCCATCGGACGGCTTGGGCGTCTCGTAGAACATTTCCAGACAAGTCGACGGAAAGGAACACTCGAGTAGTCGCTGGATCGCCTTGAAGAAATACCAAACAGATTGACCATATCCACAAGAGAACAGGAAATGCTCGTACGTCTCATTGACACGACAGAAGACACACGTCGGCTTGGGGTCTTGGTACTGAAACAGATATTGCATGGCGTTGGCGCGGAGAAGGGTCTTGAAAATGAACTCTCCATATCGAGGGAGAATGTGGTCGGGTTGGAGGAAGGCGGCAAGTTGGGTAAGGCGCTTGGGGTCTTCATAAAAGTTGGATGGCAGGTTGAGATGCTTGGTAGGAAGGATGGACGAGCTGACAGCTGGAGAAGCTCTGATCTTAGCCGATTTCGAAGTCGCAAGCGCCAACAAGATCGGACTCGAGTCAGGGTGTATCACCCAGTGCCATTCCATCCATTCAGAGCTTGGCGTCGGCAAGTGGAACACGGGAGCATCCTCTTCAGAAACAATCTCAAACAATCGTGATAACTTGGTCACCAAGATTGAGATCCATTGTTTCGTTGGAGGGACAAAATTGGCTTGGCGGCAGGCACGGTTGATTTTGTCGAACAAGATCGAAGCTGGCCAAACTCGCTGACACGGAGTCAACAAATGCGACAACTTCGTGATGTGAAGCGACGCCAATACATTGGCTTGGTCTTGCGTCGATGTAGAGCACTGATCGTATAGGTCTTCGAGTCCAGGCAGATACGAGTTGTGCCAAAGGGGAATATCCAAAGATGAGATGTGATTTGGACAGCCGTACGGAGTCCAGCGAGATTCAAACCAGCTACTCAATAAGGCTTTCCACATTGGAGTGATATTGGGATTCTTGTACAGTTGTCTGATGAATGCAGAAGAGCCATTTGCCAAGAGGAGATCTCGGGGGGAACCCCATGGATGAAAAGCCTTCTCGAGGAGAGTATAGCCCGGCGTAATCCAGGCGGACATGGCAGACTTGCGGGGTGGGGTGGTGATGGCTTGAATGCATCTGATCATGACAGAGCGGTTGTGTTGTTGCCATAAAGCAAGTGCATGGTGCAGGCCTAAGCCACCGGACTTCTTCGGCATGAATAGGATCTCCTTTTTGATCAAACGGAGGCCATGGACAGAGGAGGATGGGTTGATTTCTTCACCATGCATAAATTGAAGCATGGCCTTGTCGATCTTTTTGGCCAGGTCTTTGTCGGCAGGGACAAAAGCCAGTTGGTACCATAACACAGGCAGACATATGCTGTGCAGGATAGTGACTTTTCCGGCCATGGTTCGAGCCTTGTAGAGCCACAAAGACAAGCGAGCCACAAACTTCTCAAACACGTAATTGAAACGTGCCAATGGAGAAAGATTGGGCGCAACCAAGATACCAAGAGCCTTCACGGGACTGTCGGAAGTAACTTGTAGTGAGGCAAGGTTCCCATTCAACTGGCTGTAGGTCAGAATTTGGGTCTTGTCTACGTTGAGTCGGAAACCAGACTTGTCGCAAAAGGTTTGAACCAATGCAAGCTGCCGGTGGAGGCACGTCTCATTTGCCGCATAGAGTTGCGAGTCGTCGGCAAAGTAACTCCCAGTGTGGTAGCGATCCCCACACTTGATGCCATAGTTGGAGTGTTGCCGTAGGAGTTGGCACATCGGTTCTAAAGCGATCACAAACAGAAGTGGCGACAGTGGATCACCTTGCAACACACCGCGTGAGATGTGAACTGGCTTGGACAAGAAGCCGTTCACCAAGATGCGAGACTTGCGGCCCGAGTACAGTACGCGAACCATGTCAACAAAGGTTTCGGGAAAGCCATAGTGACGGAGGACGCGGAGCAAGTACGCGTGGTCCACGCGATCAAAAGCTTTCTCAAAGTCAAGCAGTGCCACCATCGAGGACGGACTGTGTAGTTTGATGTGGTGCAGCATGTCATCCAGTCGTGCAATATTGGTTTGGATATTGCTTCGACGGATAAAGCCTTGCTGGTCCGGGTGGATGATGTGTCGAATGTGGCGCTGAAGTCGATAAGCCAGAATACTCGTCAGGATTTTCACATCCGTGTTGAGTAGGCTAATGGGCCGATAGTTCTTGGCTTGTGACTTGGGGCCTTTCTTGTGCAGCAACACCAGCGTACTGACAAGTTGCATGGGAGTCAAGCGAGGGTGAGAATGGAGCTGGTGTGTGAATAGCAGCTCCAATACCAACGACCACTTGTGAGGTGCAAGTTTGAGGACTTCGAATGGCAGAGCGTTGGGACCTGGCGCTGAGTTCGAACTGCTGTGTCGAATAGCATGATAGAACTCGTTGGCGCGCAAGGGAGCCGACAGCTCTTTCTGGGCTTGCTCTGGCAGTTGCTTGTGTCGAGTCAATGGGGTCAGAAATGACGACACTTCGTCTCCAGATCGCTGCACGTCGGGAGCTGCAAACAAGTCCTTGTAGTAGTCGACCAGGACGTCAGACATGCCTTGTTGATTGGAGACAACATTTCCATTGACATCCACCAACTCTTTGAAGACTGTCTTCTTCAAGGGGGTAGGGACAGGAGACATGAAGTGGAACTTGGACGAGCGCTCTGCTTTGTACAAGTGAAGTTGGAACGCCTGGTCTTGACGAAACTGCTTGTCTCGATCTTGCAGCTCGTGAATTTGCTTTTGAAGGTCTCGCACTCGATCCACCAGCACTGCATCTTGACGCATGTTGGGGACTTGCAAAAGCGAAGCGATCTCGACAGCTAACTTCTTCAACGGCAGACGTTGTTTCTCCAATCGTTGAGAATGGAATTCTTTGAGTTGGGAGCGGATATCATTGACCAGCATGTCGTAGGCCTTGGAGATATTGAGGAATGTTGGAGACTTGTCCAAAAATCGATCCAGACATCCATGAACAATCTCGGCCGCTCGTGGTAGACGAAGTAGCCAAGTTGGAGCTTTCCATGATCCAGAGCCATGGCGCAATGTTTGACGCTTTGTGATGATACGACAAGCCACGTGGTCAGCCTGTGGAACGTGTGGCATGTGCGTCGCCTTCCAATGACAAAGTCCCGCCAAGGTGGACGAACAAAAGATGTAGTCAAGTCGGTTGGTGAGTGTGGGACTTGTGAAGGCTCGTGCCACGGGGTTTTGACGGCGAAACAGATCCACCAGAGACAAACTGTGCATCCATTGTTCCAGTTGAAGGGTGCCGGCCATGGTGGAGGTACTGGGTCTCAACGAATCCAAATCTTTGTTGAGAGTGCAGTTGAAATCTCCTCCAACAATGTGGAGCGCATGTGGAGGAAAGTCGCGTGGCAATTCTTCGAAGTAACTTGCTCGTTCTTGGAAGGCTGCCGGCGCATAGATATTGTGGAGAACGACTGTCAGTGGACCCAGAGTACATCGCACTTGTAGATAACGACCACGAAGCACTGGGTTGTCATGAGGGACTTGAGTGGCGTTCTTCAAAGGAGAGTGAGGATGTATCAACGTAGCCAGACCTCCAGTGGCTGGCGACGTGGATACTTCAGGGTAAATAGGCTCTTCAAAGAACAAAGAGCCTTCGTGGTTTGTGATGCGTTGCCAATGGAACGCAACACGGTCGTGGAGACTTGGCGTGCGGAAACGGGTTTCTTGGATAAAGGAAACGTCGTGAACACTTGATAGTTTGTCGAGGATGTACCGATGACTGTTGGAGAAGCCATTGGTGTTGAGGGAGATGATTTGTGGGTCCCAGTCCACGAGTTCAGTTGGGACATCGGAGAAGTTGTTGTCAATCATCACGAGTACAGATGAAAATGAGTAGAATGGAGGGGTCAGAGGGGAGGTTGAAATGGATTGAAGCAGGGGATAGAAGCCTTAGAGTTGATCGTCCTCCAAATCGAGGGGATCAATTTCGTCGGCGTTCATGGAGTGGTGAGCTTTGCTGCAGAGCTCGTCGATGTGGTAATTGTTGGTGATGCTTTTGAGCATCGAGATGGCCGACAAGACGGGAGCCGGCAAAGTGAACTTCTCGAGATTGTCGCTGAAGTTTTCGATCAAAGCAAACAGCGACCAGTCCGTCAAGCAGTTGGTGTCAGGCAATCTTGTTGCTTCTTGGTTCAATAGAACAGTCAGTGCCTCCGAGTTTGTGTAGAGGTCTGGGGCCCGATTTGAGAGGAATAAGTCAATCGTAGCAAGTGCAAAGAGGATGCGCTTGATCTCTGGTATGTCCGTGGTCAATTCTTCCAAGATTTCTGACGGGTGAATCTTGTATTGAGCCATGAAGTTGACGTGATGTTTGTAGTTGTGAGGCTTGCCTTGAGCTTTTAACAAAGCCATCTTGCGCTCAATAGTCTTGGTTGCAACAAGTGACTGAAACAAACTGAGGTCTTCATCTTGTGCGTACATAGCATGTGCAACGAGCTGAGGATCATCTCGCAAGATGCGTTGACATTCGGTGATACTGCCTTCGACTTTCTTGTCTCGAATGATCTTCTTCGCCAATTCGAGGTGGGCTGCAGCAGACTTGTTAAGTCGTTGTTTCTTCGCTTTGCCTTTGGTCTTTTTCGGGCGTGGCGCACTTGAATCTTCCAATACAATTCGAGGCACTGCAAAGTCTTCAAACGAGAGTTCCACGTCGTCTTCTTCGAGGATATGAAAACGGTTGGATGTCGGCAGGGGATCCAAACGTGGGGACGAAGGCAAAGTACGTTTTGGAGCTGGTCCAGACCGGTAGCCCGTTACCAAT
This sequence comes from Aphanomyces cochlioides, assembly GCA_019828595.1. Lineage (NCBI taxonomy): Eukaryota > Oomycota > Saprolegniomycetes > Saprolegniales > Verrucalvaceae > Aphanomyces > Aphanomyces cochlioides. Next base: position 1,194,271 of record JAHQRK010000004.1, read on the forward strand.
TGAAGGTCCAGCGAGTTCTTGGGCTGCTCACTTGGTGGAGCAAGAGCGGGCGATTCGTTGGTAGACATTTCCACATCTTCTTGTTGTTTGTCTTGTCCATTGTTGTTAGGGGGATCGCTGTCACCAGACATATCGACATCAGAGCCATGAGAAGGAGCTGTTGGCTGTGGTTGTTCATCTTGACCATCTTCAGATGCCTCAGTTGAGTCGGCCTCGCCTTCCGCATTTGTTCCAGGGTCTTGATCATGATCGTCTCCATCATGTTCAGGTTCTTTTTCTCCTGACGGAGGAGATTTTGCCGCTGCCTTGGCCGCTTTTGCCTTCGCTTTTTCAGCCTTGGCCTCTGCACGTCGTGAAACAATCGATGGAGGCAATGTCTTGTTCAGAGCAGCGATCTTGTGCTGAAACACGACGACAAAAGGCTGACCCGACGGATCCGTAATGGTGATTTCGCGTAGTGCGTCGCCGGATTTTGGCACCAACACTGCTGGAGGCGCAGGCGACTTGAAAATGACTCTCAAATGCGGCGACTTGATGTTCTGACCAGCAGTAGGGTTGAATGCTGCTATCACTGACTTGGTCAATGCAGCCATTTTCTTGACAATTGCCTTGGCCATCGAAGGGTGACTGACCTTGTTGAACGTAACGTAGTAGTTGTTGCCATAACGCGAGTATTTGGGAACCAGGAAGTCTTTGCCACCAAGTCGAAACGTTGTGCCTCCCATTTCCACGCACGTAGACAAGTTGTAACTTGAGATCACAATGGTCTGTGGGTTCTTCTTGTGGATCAAAATGTTCGGAAATTTGGAGCCCCATAACGAACCAGGATTTTCCTTGACAAATTGATCGCAGATGACTTTTTCGGACCAGTCCTTGTAGGCTTCGCCCAACTTGACTGTGAGCTCGTACACTTGGGACTGGGGGTGAGCAAAATGTTTTCAATGAAGGCGTCCATGTCACCAGAGTCTTTGTAGAATGCGTCCGCCATGGCCTCGCATCGCGCAATATCGTCATCGGCAATAGCATGAGCACCAGTGTTGCGATGTTTCGCGCCTTTGGGAGCATTGCCTTGCTTGGAATCTTTCTTGGACGAAGCTGAATCCTTGCCGGGAGTCTTTTGCGTCCATGGATTGGCCTTTTCAGCGTTTTGTTGCTCTTGATCGCCTTGTATTTTGTCTGCCGCGGTAGGAGGATCAACAGCGCCATTTCCTTGAGCAACGGATTTGTCGACAATGTCTTGATTTGACTGGTCATTGTCATTGTTTGTCGATTGTTCCTCTTGAATAACTTCTCCAGGAGTATCACACGGCTTCGCTTGGCCGTTAATGTCGCCTGACCCATCAACCTCAGAGTGAATTTGAGTATTTCCCTCGTCGGTTAAGGCCTCGGTTTCAGTAGAATCCTTCCCCTCGGCGTCTCCAGAGACCATATCCACGTCCTCTTGAGATTTTTCTTCTTCCTCTCCCGTTCTAGGAGGCTCAGCACAGGGGGCGACGCGGTTGGTGGCTGCTGGCTCAGTCCCATTGGTCACGAGAAAGGCCGGGGCCAGACCCCCAGTGACAGGGGTAGAAGGGGAATCCATGCCATCCCCGCAGCACGGTGACTGGGGTACACCATTGCTCCGGCGAGAACCCAAATCGGGATACCGCCCCCGCCCCTCCGAAGAGGCCCCTGGGGGGAAGTAGACAGAACCGCAGGGTGTGCCCATAGGGGGGGCCCTCGTAGCCTCTAGGGCTGGCATGGACCCCGTTTTCTCGCCGCCTTCACTGGGGATCGACTCCAATTGGAGTCCAGGGAAGCAGCCACCACAGGCACAAGGCCCCAGTGGTTCGCCCTCCTGAGTGAGGGCTTCGCTAGACAAGTTAACGACAGTGGTCTGGGGGTCAACCACTGACCCACTGAGGTTGACCCCCCCTGGAACTCCGGCGAGTGGAGCACCAGGTGAAGCGCTGGGGGAGCGAGACGCAGATTGGTCTCCAGAGACGCTGTTGGGGTCGAACTCGACCTCCACTTCGGCCCTAGGGTTAGGTGTAGAGACATTACTCACACCACTTCCGCCATCCTGATTGGACGACGAAAGTGGGTGAGGTGATACAATACCTGGAATGATGGTGACTCCGTGAGTGTTGGTCTCACTGAGCTCGGAACAGCTGTTGGCGTTGGACATTTTGAGCGCGGCGGCACTTGATAACTTCTTGACTTGAGGGGTACGAGGCAAATTCGGAAGTCCGGATCAATTTCGTCGGCGTTCATGGAGTGGTGAGCTTTGCTGCAGAGCTCGTCGATGTGGTAATTGTTGGTGATGCTTTTGAGCATCGAGATGGCCGACAAGACGGGAGCCGGCGAAGTGAACTTCTCGAGATTGTCGCTGAAGTTTTCGATCAAAGCAAACAGCGACCAGTCCGTCAAGCAGTTGGTGTCAGGCAATCTTGTTGCTTCTTGGTTCAATAGAACAGTCAGTGCCTCCGAGTTTGTGTAGAGGTCTGGGGCCCGATTTGAGAGGAATAAGTCAATCGTAGCAAGTGCAAAGAGGATGCGCTTGATCTCTGGTATGTCCGTGGTCAATTCTTCCAAGATTTCTGACGGGTGAATCTTGTATTGAGCCATGAAGTTGACGTGATGTTTGTAGTTGTGAGGCTTGCCTTGAGCTTTTAACAAAGCCATCTTGCGCTCAATAGTCTTGGTTGCAACAAGTGACTGAAACAAACTGAGGTCTTCATCTTGTGCGTACATAGCATGTGCAACGAGCTGAGGATCATCTCGCAAAATGCGTTGACATTCGGTGATACTGCCTTCGACTTTCTTGTCTCGAATGATCTTCTTCGCCAATTCGAGGTGGGCTGCAGCAGACTTGTTAAGTCGTTGTTTCTTCGCTTTGCCTTTGGTCTTTTTCGGGCGTGGCGCACTTGAATCTTCCAATACAATTCGAGGCACTGCAAAGTCTTCAAACGAGAGTTCCACGTCGTCTTCTTCGAGGATATGAAAACGGTTGGATGTCGGCAGGGGATCCAAACGTGGGGACGAAGGCAAAGTACGTTTTGGAGCTGGTCCAGACCGGTAGCCCGTTACCAATTGAAGGTCCAGCGAGTTCTTGGGCTGCTCACTTGGTGGAGCAAGAGCGGGCGATTCGTTGGTAGACATTTCCACATCTTCTTGTTGTTTGTCTTGTCCATTGTTGTTAGGGGGATCGCTGTCACCAGACATATCGACATCAGAGCCATGAGAAGGAGCTGTTGGCTGTGGTTGTTCATCTTGACGATCTCCAGATGCCTCAGTTGAGTCGGCCTCGCCTTCCGCATTTGTTCCAGGGTCTTGATCATGATCGTCTCCATCATGTTCAGGTTCTTTTTCTCCTGACGGAGGAGATTTTGCCGCTGCCTTGGCCGCTTTTGCCTTCGCTTTTTCAGCCTTGGCCTCTGCACGTCGTGAAACAATCGATGGAGGCAATGTCTTGTTCAGAGCAGCGATCTTGTGCTGAAACACGACGACAAAAGGCTGACCCGACGGATCCGTAATGGTGATTTCGCGTAGTGCGTCGCCGGATTTTGGCACCAACACTGCAGGAGGCGCAGACGACTTGAAAATGACTCTCAAATGCGGCGACTTGATGTTCTGACCAGCAGTAGGGTTGAATGCTGCAATCACTGACTTGGTCAATGCAGCCATTTTCTTGACAATCGCCTTGGCCATCGAAGGGTGACTGACCTTGTTGAACGTAACGTAGTAGTTGTTGCCATAACGCGAGTACTTGGGAACCAGGAAGTCTTTGCCACCAAGTCGAAACGTTGTGCCTCCCATTTCCACGCACGTAGACAAGTTGTAACTTGAGATCACAATGGTCTGTGGGTTCTTCTTGTGGATCAAAATGTTCGGAAATTTGGAGCCCCATAACGAACCAGGATTTTCCTTGACAAATTGATCGCAGATGACTTTTTCGGACCAGTCCTTGTAGCCTTCGCCCAACTTGACTGTGAGCTCGTACACTTGGGACTGGGGGGTGAGCAAAATGTTTTCAATGAAGGCGTCCATGTCACCAGAGTCTTTGTAGAATGCGTCCGCCATGGCCTCGCATCGCGCAATATCGTCATCGGCAATAGCATGAGCACCAGTGTTGCGATGTTTCGCGCCTTTGGGGGCATTGCCTTGCTTGGAATCTTTCTTGGACGAAGCTGAATCCTTGCCGGGAGTCTTTTGCGTCCATGGATTGGCCTTTTCAGCGTTTTGTTGCTCTTGATCGCCTTGTATTTTGTCTGCCGCGGTAGGAGGATCAACAGCGCCATTTCCTTGAGCAACGGATTTGTCGACAATGTCTTGATTTGACTGGTCATTGTCATTGTTTGTCGATTGTTCCTCTTGAATAACTTCTCCAGGAGTATCACACGGCTTCGCTTGGCCGTTAATGTCGCCTGACCCATCAACCTCAGAGTGAATTTGAGTATTTCCCTCGTCGGTTAAGGCCTCGGTTTCAGTAGAATCCTTCCCCTCGGCGTCTCCAGAGACCATATCCACGTCCTCTTGAGATTTTTCTTCTTCCTCTCCCGTTCTAGGAGGCTCAGCACAGGGGGCGACGCGGTTGGTGGCTGCTGGCTCAGTCCCATTGGTCACGAGAAAGGCCGGGGCCAGACCCCCAGTGACAGGGGTAGAAGGGGAATCCATGCCATCCCCGCAGCACGGTGACTGGGGTACACCATTGCTCCGGCGAGAACCCAAATCGGGATACCGCCCCCGCCCCTCCGAAGAGGCCCCTGGGGGGAAGTAGACAGAACCGCAGGGTGTGCCCATAGGGGGGGCCCTCGTAGCCTCTAGGGCTGGCATGGACCCCGTTTTCTCGCCGCCTTCACTGGGGATCGACTCCAATTGGAGTCCAGGGAAGCAGCCACCACAGGCACAAGGCCCCAGTGGTTCGCCCTCCTGAGTGAGGGCTTCGCTAGACAAGTTAACGACAGTGGTCTGGGGGTCAACCACTGACCCACTGAGGTTGACCCCCCCTGGAACTCCGGCGAGTGGAGCACCAGGTGAAGCGCTGGGGGAGCGAGACGCAGATTGGTCTCCAGAGACGCTGTTGGGGTCGAACTCGACCTCCACTTCGGCCCTAGGGTTAGGTGTAGAGACATTACTCACACCACTTCCGCCATCCTGATTGGACGACGAAAGTGGGTGAGGTGATACAATACCTGGAATGATGGTGACTCCGTGAGTGTTGGTCTCACGAAGCTCGGAACAGCTGTTGGCGTTGGACATTTTGAGCGCGGCGGCACTTGATAACTTCTTGACTTGAGGGGTACGAGGCAAATTCGGAAGTTAATGGAATTCTTTGAGTTGGGAGCGGATATCATTGACCAGCATGTCGTAGGCCTTGGAGATATTGTGGAATGTTGGAGACTTGTCCAAAAATCGATCCAGACATCCATGAACAATCTCGGCCGCTCGTGGCAGACGAAGTAGCCAAGTTGGAGCTTTCCATGATCCAGAGCCGAACTTCCGAATTTGCCTCGTACCCCTCAAGTCAAGAAGTTATCAAGTGCCGCCGCGCTCAAAATGTCCAACGCCAACAGCTGTTCCGAGCTCCGTGAGACCAACACTCACGGAGTCACCATCATTCCAGGTATTGTATCACCTCACCCACTTTCGTCGTCCAATCAGGATGGCGGAAGTGGTGTGAGTAATGTCTCTACACCTAACCCTAGGGCCAAAGTGGAGGTCGAGTTCGACCCCAACAGCGTCTCTGGAGACCAATCTGCGTCTCGCTCCCCCAGCGCTTCACCTGGTGCTCCACTCGCCGGAGTTCCAGGGGGGGTCAACCTCAGTGGGTCAGTGGTTGACCCCCAGACCACTGTCGTTAACTTGTCTAGCGAAGCCCTCACTCAGGAGGGCGAACCACTGGGGCCTTGTGCCTGTGGTGGCTGCTTCCCTGGACTCCAATTGGAGTCGATCCCCAGTGAAGGCGGCGAGAAAACGGGGTCCATGCCAGCCCTAGAGGCTACGAGGGCCCCCCCTATGGGCACACCCTGCGGTTCTGTCTACTTCCCCCCAGGGGCCTCTTCGGAGGGGCGGGGGCGGTATCCCGATTTGGGTTCTCGCCGGAGCAATGGTGTACCCCAGTCACCGTGCTGCGGGGATGGCATGGATTCCCCTTCTACCCCTGTCACTGGGGGTCTGGCCCCGGCCTTTCTCGTGACCAATGGGACTGAGCCAGCAGCCACCAACCGCGTCGCCCCCTGTGCTGAGCCTCCTAGAACGGGAGAGGAAGAAGAAAAATCTCAAGAGGACGTGGATATGGTCTCTGGAGACGCCGAGGGGAAGGATTCTACTGAAACCGAGGCCTTAACCGACGAGGGAAATACTCAAATTCACTCTGAGGTTGATGGGTCAGGCGACATTAACGGCCAAGCGAAGCCGTGTGATACTCCTGGAGAAGTTATTCAAGAGGAACAATCGACAAACAATGACAATGACCAGTCAAATCAAGACATTGTCGACAAATCCGTTGCTCAAGGAAATGGCGCTGTTGATCCTCCTACCGCGGCAGACAAAATACAAGGCGATCAAGAGCAACAAAACGCTGAAAAGGCCAATCCATGGACGCAAAAGACTCCCGGCAAGGATTCAGCTTCGTCCAAGAAAGATTCCAAGCAAGGCAATGCCCCCAAAGGCGCGAAACATCGCAACACTGGTGCTCATGCTATTGCCGATGACGATATTGCGCGATGCGAGGCCATGGCGGACGCATTCTACAAAGACTCTGGTGACATGGACGCCTTCATTGAAAACATTTTGCTCACCCCCCAGTCCCAAGTGTACGAGCTCACAGTCAAGTTGGGCGAAGGCTACAAGGACTGGTCCGAAAAAGTCATCTGCGATCAATTTGTCAAGGAAAATCCTGGTTCGTTATGGGGCTCCAAATTTCCGAACATTTTGATCCACAAGAAGAACCCACAGACCATTGTGATCTCAAGTTACAACTTGTCTACGTGCGTGGAAATGGGAGGCACAACGTTTCGACTTGGTGGCAAAGACTTCCTGGTTCCCAAATACTCGCGTTATGGCAACAACTACTACGTTACGTTCAACAAGGTCAGTCACCCTTCGATGGCCAAGGCAATTGTCAAGAAAATGGCTGCATTGACCAAGTCAGTGATAGCAGCATTCAACCCTACTGCTGGTCAGAACATCAAGTCGCCGCATTTGAGAGTCATTTTCAAGTCGTCTGCGCCTCCTGCAGTGCTGGTGCCAAAATCCGGCGACGCACTACGCGAAATCACCATTACGGATCCGTCGGGTCAGCCTTTTGTCGTCGTGTTTCAGCACAAGATCGCTGCTCTGAACAAGACATTGCCTCCGTCGATTGTTTCACGACGTGCAGAGGCCAAGGCTGAAAAAGCGAAGGCAAAAGCGGCCAAGGCAGCGGTTAAATGAGTTGTATTAACCTTATTTTTGAGCAAAGGCCCTAATGACTTACTAATTTGCCTCGTACTGTATAAATAGAACTTGGAAAACAGAATATGGCAAAGTGGTCATTGAACAGGAGATGAAGTGGTGAGCCGTCAGCTCACTCATGAAACGACACTGTCAGGAATGATGTGTTGACGTAACCAGGGGTCCGAAGATAGATGCTTGAGCACATTGAATACCTTGGTGTATCCCTTCTTGAGAGGGAGATCAACCAGGAGCTGTTGTAGATGTAGCTTGATCAAAGAGGCAGCATGAATGGCAACTTCCATCGGACTCTTCGCTGTGAGGTCGGGTCGAAAGGTGCGATCGGCACGTTGGAGCCATATTTGATAATACACGCAGGCTCGGACAATCGGCCAGATCTTCAGATAGCCACGGATGTAGTATCCATCGGACGGCTTGGGCGTCTCGTAGAACATTTCCAGACACGTGGACGGAAAGGAACACTCGAGCAGTCGCTGGATTGTCTTGAAGGAATACCAAACAGATTGACCATATCCACAAGAGAACAAGAAATGCTCGTACGTCTCATTGACACGACAGAAGACACACGTCGGCTTGGGGTCTTGGTACTGAAACAGATATTGCATGGCGTTGGCGCGGAGAAGGGTCTTGAAAATGAACTCTCCATATCGAGGGAGAATGTGGTCGGGTTGGAGGAAGGCGGCAAGTTGGGTAAGGCGCTTGGGGTCTTCGTAAAAGTTGGATGGCAGGTTGAGATGCTTGGTAGGAAGAATGGACGAGCTGACAGCTGGAGAAGCTCTGATCTTAGCCGATTTCGAAGTCGCAAGCGCCAACAAGATCGGACTCGAGTCAGGGTGAATTATCCAGTGCCATTCCATCCATTCAGAGCTAGGCGTCGGCAAGTGGAACACGGGAGCATCCTCTTCAGAAACAATCTCAAACAATCGTGATAACTTGGTCACCAAGATTGAGATCCATTGTTTCGTTGGAGGGACAAAATTGGCTTGGCGGCAGGCACGGTTGATTTTGTCGAACAAGATCGAAGCTGGCCAAACTCGCTGACACGGAGTCAACAAATGCGACAACTTCGTGATGTGAAGCGACGCCAATACATTGGCTTGGTCTTGCGTCGATGTAGAGCACTGATCGTATAGGTCTTCGAGTCCAGGCAGATACGAGTTGTGCCAAAGGGGAACATCCAAAGATGAGATGTGATTTGGACAGCCGTACGGAGTCCAGCGGGATTCAAACCAGCTACTCAATAAGGCTTTCCACATTGGAGTGATATTGGGATTCTTGTACAGTTGTCTGATGAATGCAGAAGAGCCATTTGCCAAGAGGAGATCTCGGGGGGAACCCCATGGATGAAAAGCCTTCTCGAGGAGAGTATAGCCCGGCGTAATCCAGGCAGACATGGCAGACTTGCGGGGTGGGGTGGTGATGGCTTGAATGCATCTGATCATGACAGAGCGGTTGTGTTGTTGCCATAAAGCAAGTGCATGGTGCAGGCCTAAGCCACCGGACTTCTTCGGCATGAATAGGATCTCCTTTTTGATCAAACGGAGGCCATGGACAGAGGAGGATGGGTTGATTTCTTCACCATGCATAAATTGAAGCATGGCCTTGTCGATCTTTTTGGCCAGGTCTTTGTCGGCAGGGACAAAAGCCAGTTGGTACCATAACACAGGCAGACATATGCTGTGCAGGATAGTGACTTTTCCGGCCATGGTTCGAGCCTTGTAGAGCCACAAAGACAAGCGAGCCACAAACTTCTCAAACACGTAATTGAAACGTGCCAATGGAGAAAGATTGGGCGCAACCAAGATACCAAGAGCCTTCACGGGACTGTCGGAAGTAACTTGTAGTGAGGCAAGGTTCCCATTCAACTGGCTGTAGGTCAGAATTTGGGTCTTGTCTACGTTGAGTCGGAAACCAGACTTGTCGCAAAAGGTTTGAACCAATGCAAGCTGCCGGTGGAGGCACGTCTCATTTGCCGCATAGAGTTGCGAGTCGTCGGCAAAGTAACTCCCAGTGTGGTAGCGATCCCCACACTTGATGCCATAGTTGGAGTGTTGCCGTAGGAGTTGGCACATCGGTTCCAAAGCGATCACAAACAGAAGTGGCGACAGTGGATCACCTTGCAACACACCGCGTGAGATGTGAACTGGCTTGGACAAGAAGCCGTTCACCAAGATGCGAGACTTGCGGCCCGAGTACAGTACGCGAACCATGTCAACAAAGGTTTCGGGAAAGCCATAGTGACGGAGGACGCGGAGCAAGTACGCGTGGTCCACGCGATCAAAAGCTTTCTCAAAGTCAAGCAGTGCCACCATCGAGGACGGACTGTGTAGTTTGATGTGGTGCAGCATGTCATCCAGTCGTGCAATATTGGTTTGGATATTGCTTCGACGGATAAAGCCTTGCTGGTCCGGGTGGATGATGTGTCGAATGTGGCGCTGGAGTCGATAAGCCAGAATACTCGTCAGGATTTTCACATCCGTGTTGAGTAGGCTAATGGGCCGATAGTTCTTGGCCTGTGACTTGGGGCCTTTCTTGTGCAGCAACACCAGCGTACTGACAAGTTGCATGGGAGTCAAGCGAGGGTGAGAATGGAGCTGGTGTGTGAATAGCAGCTCCAATACCAACGACCACTTGTGAGGTGCAAGTTTGAGGACTTCGAATGGCAGAGCGTTGGGACCTGGCGCTGAGTTCGAACTGCTGTGTCGAATAGCATGATAGAACTCGTTGGCGCGCAAGGGAGCCGACAGCTCTTTCTGGGCTTGCTCTGGCAGTTGCTTGTGTCGAGTCAATGGGGTCAGAAATGACGACACTTCGTCTCCAGATCGCTGCACCTCGGGAGCTGCAAACAAGTCCTTGTAGTAGTCGACCAGGACGTCAGACATGCCTTGTTGATTGGAGACAACATTTCCATTGACATCCACCAACTCTTTGAAGACTGTCTTCTTCAAGGGGGTAGGGACAGGGGACATGAAGTGGAACTTGGACGAGCGCTCTGCTTTGTACAAGTGAAGTTGGAACGCCTGGTCTTGACGAAACTGCTTGTCTCGATCTTGCAGCTCGTGAATTTGCTTTTGAAGGTCTCGCACTCGATCCACCAGCACTGCATCTTGACGCATGTTGGGGACTTGCAAAAGCGAAGCGATCTCGACAGCTAACTTCTTCAACGGCAGACGTTGTTTCTCCAATCGTTGAGAATGGAATTCTTTGAGTTGGGAGCGGATATCATTGACCAGCATGTCGTAGGCCTTGGAGATATTGTGGAATGATGGAGACTTGTCCAAAAATCGATCCAGACATCCATGAACAATCTCGGCCGCTCGTGGTAGACGAAGTAGCCAAGTTGGAGCTGTCCATGATCCAGAGCCATGGCGCAATGTTTGACGCTTTGCGATGATACGACAAGCCACGTGGTCAGCCTGTGGAACGTGTGGCATGTGCGTCGCCTTCCAATGACGAAGACCCGCCAAGGTGGACGAACAAAAGATGTAGTCGAGTCGGTTGGTGAGTGTGGGACTTGTGAAGGTTCTTGCCACGGGGTTTTGACGGCGAAACAGATCCACCAGAGACAAACTGTGCATCCATTGTTCCAGTTGAAGGGTGCCGGCCATGGTGGAGGTACTGGGTCTCAACGAATCCAAATCTTTGTTGAGAGTGCAGTTGAAATCTCCTCCAACAATGTGGAGCGCATGTGGAGGAAAGTCGCGTGGCAATTCTTCGAAGTAACTTGCTCGTTGTTGGAAGGCTGCCGGCGCATAGATATTGTGGAGAACGACTGTCAGTGGACCCAGAGTACATCGCACTTGTAGATAACGACCACGAAGCACTGGGTTGTCATGAGGGACTTGAGTGGCGTTCTTCAAAGGAGAGTGAGGATGTATCAACGTAGCCAGACCTCCAGTGGCTGGCGACGTGGATACTTCAGGGTAAATAGGCTCTTCAAAGAACAAAGAGCCTTCGTGGTTTGTGATGCGTTGCCAATGGAACGCAACACGGTCGTGGAGACTTGGCGTGCGGAAACGGGTTTCTTGGATAAAGGAAACGTCGTGAACACTTGATAGTTTGTTGAGGATGTACCGATGACTGTTGGAGAAGCCATTGGTGTTGAGGGAGATGATTTGTGGGTCCCAGTCCACGAGTTCAGTTGGGACATCGGAGAAGTTGTTGTCAATCATCACGAGTACAGATGAAAATGAGTAGAATGGAGGGGTCAGAGGGGAGGTTGAAATGGATTGAAGCAGGGGATAGAAGCCTTAGAGTTGATCGTCCTCCAAATCGAGGGGATCAATTTCGTCGGCGTTCATGGAGTGGTGAGCTTTGCTGCAGAGCTCGTCGATGTGGTAATTGTTGGTGATGCTTTTGAGCATCGAGATGGCCGACAAGACGGGAGCCGGCAAAGTGAACTTCTCGAGATTGTCGCTGAAGTTTTCGATCAAAGCAAACAGCGACCAGTCCGTCAAGCAGTTGGTGTCAGGCAATCTTGTTGCTTCTTGGTTCAATAGAACAGTCAGTGCCTCCGAGTTTGTGTAGAGGTCTGGGGCCCGATTTGAGAGGAATAAGTCAATCGTAGCAAGTGCAAAGAGGATGCGCTTGATCTCTGGTATGTCCGTGGTCAATTCTTCCAAGATTTCTGACGGGTGAATCTTGTATTGAGCCATGAAGTTGACGTGATGTTTGTAGTTGTGAGGCTTGCCTTGAGCTTTTAACAAAGCCATCTTGCGCTCAATAGTCTTGGTTGCAACAAGTGACTGAAACAAACTGAGGTCTTCATCTTGTGCGTACATAGCATGTGCAACGAGCTGAGGATCATCTCGCAAAATGCGTTGACATTCGGTGATACTGCCTTCGACTTTCTTGTCTCGAATGATCTTCTTCGCCAATTCGAGGTGGGCTGCAGCAGACTTGTTAAGTCGTTGTTTCTTCGCTTTGCCTTTGGTCTTTTTCGGGCGTGGCGCACTTGAATCTTCCAATACAATTCGAGGCACTGCAAAGTCTTCAAACGAGAGTTCCACGTCGTCTTCTTCGAGGATATGAAAACGGTTGGATGTCGGCAGGGGATCCAAACGTGGGGACGAAGGCAAAGTACGTTTTGGAGCTGGTCCAGACCGGTAGCCCGTTACCAATTGAAGGTCCAGCGAGTTCTTGGGCTGCTCACTTGGTGGAGCAAGAGCGGGCGATTCGTTGGTAGACATTTCCACATCTTCTTGTTGTTTGTCTTGTCCATTGTTGTTAGGGGGATCGCTGTCACCAGACATATCGACATCAGAGCCATGAGAAGGAGCTGTTGGCTGTGGTTGTTCATCTTGACCATCTTCAGATGCCTCAGTTGAGTCGGCCTTGCCTTCCGCATTTGTTCCAGGGTCTTGATCATGATCGTCTCCATCATGTTCAGGTTCTTTTTCTCCTGACGGAGGAGATTTTGCCGCTGCCTTGGCCGCTTTTGCCTTCGCTTTTTCAGCCTTGGCCTCTGCACGTCGTGAAACAATCGACGGAGGCAATGTCTTGTTCAGAGCAGCGATCTTGTGCTGAAACACGACGACAAAAGGCTGACCCGACGGTTAAATGAGTTGTATTAACCTTATTTTTGAGCAAAGGCCCTAATGACTTACTAATTTGCCTCGTACTGTATAAATAGAACTTGGAAAACAGAATATGGCAAAGTGGTCATTGAACAGGAGATGAAGTGGTGAGCCGTCATGCTCACTCATGAAACGACGCTGTCAGGAATGATGTGTTGACGTAACCAGGGGTCCGAAGATAGATGCTTGAGCACATTGAATACCTTGGTGTATCCCTTCTTGAGAGGGAGATCAACCAGGAGCTGTTGTAGATGTAGCTTGATCAAAGAGGCAGCATGAATGGCAACTTCCATCGGACTCTTCGCTGTGAGGTCGGGTCGAAAGGTGCGATCGGCACGTTGGAGCCATATTTGATAATACACGCAGGCTCGGACAATCGGCCAGATCTTCAGATAGCCACGGATGTAGTATCCATCGGACGGCTTGGGCGTCTCGTAGAACATTTCCAGACACGTGGACGGAAAGGAACACTCGAGCAGTCGCTGGATCGCCTTGAAGAAATACCAAACAGATTGACCATATCCACAAGAGAACAGGAAATGCTCGTACGTCTCATTGACACGACAGAAGACACACGTCGGCTTGGGGTCTTGGTACTGAAACAGATATTGCATGGCGTTGGCGCGGAGAAGGGTCTTGAAAATGAACTCTCCATATCGAGGGAGAATGTGGTCGGGTTGGAGGAAGGCGGCAAGTTGGGTAAGGCGCTTGGGGTCTTCGTAAAAGTTGGATGGCAGGTTGAGATGCTTGGTAGGAAGAATGGACGAGCTGACAGCTGGAGAAGCTCTGATCTTAGCCGATTTCGAAGTCGCAAGCGCCAACAAGATCGGACTCGAGTCAGGGTGAATTATCCAGTGCCATTCCATCCATTCAGAGCTTGGCGTCGGCAAGTGGAACACGGGAGCATCCTCTTCAGAAACAATCTCAAACAATCGTGATAACTTGGTCACCAAGATTGAGATCCATTGTTTCGTTGGAGGGACAAAATTGGCTTGGCGGCAGGCACGGTTGATTTTGTCGAACAAGATCGAAGCTGGCCAAACTCGCTGACACGGAGTCAACAAATGCGACAACTTCGTGATGTGAAGCGAAGCCAATACATTGGCTTGGTCTTGCGTCGATGTAGAGCACTGATCGTATAGGTCTTCGAGTCCAGGCAGATACGAGTTGTGCCAAAGGGGAACATCCAAAGATGAGATGTGATTTGGACAGCCGTACGGAGTCCAGCGGGATTCAAACCAGCTACTCAATAAGGCTTTCCACATTGGAGTGATATTGGGATTCTTGTACAGTTGTCTGATGAATGCAGAAGAGCCATTCGCCAAGAGGAGATCTCGGGGGGGAACCCCATGGATGAAAAGCCTTCTCGAGGAGAGTATAGCCCGGCGTAATCCAGGCGGCCATGGCAGACTTGCGGGGTGGGGTGGTGATGGCTTGAATGCATCTGATCATGACAGAGCGGTTGTGTTGTTGCCATAAAGCAAGTGCATGGTGCAGGCCTAAGCCACCGGACTTCTTCGGCATGAATAGGATCTCCTTTTTGATCAAACGGAGGCCATGGACAGAGGAGGATGGGTTGATTTCTTCACCATGCATAAATTGAAGCATGGCCTTGTCGATCTTTTTGGCCAGGTCTTTGTCGGCAGGGACAAAAGCCAGTTGGTACCATAACACAGGCAGACATATGCTGTGCAGGATAGTGACTTTTCCGGCCATGGTTCGAGCCTTGTAGAGCCACAAAGACAAGCGAGCCACAAACTTCTCAAACACGTAATTGAAACGTGCCAATGGAGAAAGATTGGGCGCAACCAAGATACCAAGAGCCTTCACGGGACTGTCGGAAGTAACTTGTAGTGAGGCAAGGTTCCCATTCAACTGGCTGTAGGTCAGAATTTGGGTCTTGTCTACGTTGAGTCGGAAACCAGACTTGTCGCAAAAGGTTTGAACCAATGCAAGCTGCCGGTGGAGGCACGTCTCATTTGCCGCATAGAGTTGCGAGTCGTCGGCAAAGTAACTCCCAGTGTGGTAGCGATCCCCACACTTGATGCCATAGTTGGAGTGTTGCCGTAGGAGTTGGCACATCGGTTCCAAAGCGATCACAAACAGAAGTGGCGACAGTGGATCACCTTGCAACACACCGCGTGAGATGTGAACTGGCTTGGACAAGAAGCCGTTCACCAAGATGCGAGACTTGCGGCCCGAGTACAGTACGCGAACCATGTCAACAAAGGTTTCGGGAAAGCCATAGTGACGGAGGACGCGGAGCAAGTACGCGTGGTCCACGCGATCAAAAGCTTTCTCAAAGTCAAGCAGTGCCACCATCGAGGACGGACTGTGTAGTTTGATGTGGTGCAGCATGTCATCCAGTCGTGCAATATTGGTTTGGATATTGCTTCGACGGATAAAGCCTTGCTGGTCCGGGTGGATGATGTGTCGAATGTGGCGCTGGAGTCGATAAGCCAGAATACTCGTCAGGATTTTCACATCCGTGTTGAGTAGGCTAATGGGCCGATAGTTCTTGGCCTGTGACTTGGGGCCTTTCTTGTGCAGCAACACCAGCGTACTGACAAGTTGCATGGGAGTCAAGCGAGGGTGAGAATGGAGCTGGTGTGTGAATAGCAGCTCCAATACCAACGACCACTTGTGAGGTGCAAGTTTGAGGACTTCGAATGGCAGAGCGTTGGGACCTGGCGCTGAGTTCGAACTGCTGTGTCGAATAGCATGATAGAACTCGTTGGCGCGCAAGGGAGCCGACAGCTCTTTCTGGGCTTGCTCTGGCAGTTGCTTGTGTCGAGTCAATGGGGTCAGAAATGACGATACTTCGTCTCCAGATCGCTGCACCTCGGGAGCTGCAAACAAGTCCTTGTAGTAGTCGACCAGGACGTCAGACATGCCTTGTTGATTGGAGACAACATTTCCATTGACATCCACCAACTCTTTGACGGCAACACTCCAACTATGGCATCAAGTGTGGGGATCGCTACCACACTGGGAGTTACTTTGCCGACGACTCGCAACTCTATGCGGCAAATGAGACGTGCCTCCATCGGCAGCTTGCATTGGTTCAAACCTTTTGCGACAAGTCTGGTTTCCGACTCAACGTAGACAAGACCCAAATTCTGACCTACAGCCAGTTGAATGGGAACCTTGCCTCACTACAAGTTACTTCCGACAGTCCCGTGAAGGCTCTTGGTATCTTGGTTGCGCCCAATCTTTCTCCATTGGCACGTTTCAATTACGTGTTTGAGAAGTTTGTGGCTCGCTTGTCTTTGTGGCTCTACAAGGCTCGAACCATGGCCGGAAAAGTCACTATCCTGCACAGCATATGTCTGCCTGTGTTATGGTACCAACTGGCTTTTGTCCCTGCCGACAAAGACCTGGCCAAAAAGATCGACAAGGCC
Source organism: Aphanomyces cochlioides (assembly GCA_019828595.1). Taxonomy (NCBI): domain Eukaryota; phylum Oomycota; class Saprolegniomycetes; order Saprolegniales; family Verrucalvaceae; genus Aphanomyces; species Aphanomyces cochlioides. Next base: position 1,210,685 of record JAHQRK010000004.1, read on the forward strand.
ATGCTTCAATTTATGCATGGTGAAGAAATCAACCCATCCTCCTCTGTCCATGGCCTCCGTTTGATCAAAAAGGAGATCCTATTCATGCCGAAGAAGTCCGGTGGCTTAGGCCTGCACCATGCACTTGCTTTATGGCAACAACACAACCGCTCTGTCATGATCAGATGCATTCAAGCCATCACCACCCCACCCCGCAAGTCTGCCATGTCCGCCTGGATTACGCCGGGCTATACTCTCCTCGAGAAGGCTTTTCATCCATGGGGTTCCCCCCGAGATCTCCTCTTGGCAAATGGCTCTTCTGCATTCATCAGACAACTGTACAAGAATCCCAATATCACTCCAATGTGGAAAGCCTTATTGAGTAGCTGGTTTGAATCCCGCTGGACTCCGTACGGCTGTCCAAATCACATCTCATCTTTGGATGTTCCCCTTTGGCACAACTCGTATCTGCCTGGACTCGAAGACCTATACGATCAGTGCTCTACATCGACGCAAGACCAAGCCAATGTATTGGCTTCGCTTCACATCACGAAGTTGTCGCATTTGTTGACTCCGTGTCAGCGAGTTTGGCCAGCTTCGATCTTGTTCGACAAAATCAACCGTGCCTGCCGCCAAGCCAATTTTGTCCCTCCAACGAAACAATGGATCTCAATCTTGGTGACCAAGTTATCACGATTGTTTGAGATTGTTTCTGAAGAGGATGCTCCCGTGTTCCACTTGCCGACGCCAAGCTCTGAATGGATGGAATGGCACTGGATGATACACCCTGACTCGAGTCCGATCTTGTTGGCGCTTGCGACTTCGAAATCGGCTAAGATCAGAGCTTCTCCAGCTGTCAGCTCGTCCATTCTTCCTACCAAGCATCTCAACCTGCCATCCAACTTTTACGAAGACCCCAAGCGCCTTACCCAACTTGCCGCCTTCCTCCAACCCGACCACATTCTCCCTCGATATGGAGAGTTCATTTTCAAGACCCTTCTCCGCGCCAACGCCATGCAATATCTGTTTCAGTACCAAGACCCCAAGCCGACGTGTGTCTTCTGTCGTGTCAATGAGACGTACGAGCATTTCCTGTTCTCTTGTGGATATGGTCAATCTGTTTGGTATTCCTTCAAGGCGATCCAGCGACTGCTCGAGTGTTCCTTTCCGTCCACGTGTCTGGAAATGTTCTACGAGACGCCCAAGCCGTCCGATGGATACTACATCCGTGGCTATCTGAAGATATGGCCGATTGTCCGAGCCTGCGTGTATTATCAAATATGGCTCCAACGTGCCGATCGCACCTTTCGACCCGACCTCACAGCGAAGAGTCCGATGGAAGTTGCCATTCATGCTGCCTCTTTGATCAAGCTACATCTACAACAGCTCCTGGTTGATCTCCCTCTCAAGAAGGGATACACCAAGGTATTCAATGTGCTCAAGCATCTATCTTCGGACCCCTGGTTACATCAACACGCCATTCCTGACAGCGTCGTTTCATGAGTGAGCTAACGGCTCACTCACTTCATCTCCTGTTCAATGACCACTTTGCCATATTCTGTTTTCCAAGTTCTATTTATACAGTACGAGGCAAATTAGTAAGTCATTAGGGCCTTTGCTCAAAAATAAGGTTAATACAACTCATTTAACCACCAACTCTTTGAAGACTGTCTTCTTCAAGGGGGTAGGGACAGGGGACATGAAGTGGAACTTGGACGAGCGCTCTGCTTTGTACAAGTGAAGTTGGAACGCCTGGTCTTGACGAAACTGCTTGTCTCGATCTTGCAGCTCGTGAATTTGCTTTTGAAGGTCTCGCACTCGATCCACCAGCACTGAATCTTGACGCATGTTGGGGACTTGCAAAAGCGAAGCGATCTCGACAGCTAACTTCTTCAACGGCAGACGTTGTTTCTCCAATCGTTGAGAATGGAATTCTTTGAGTTGGGAGCGGATATCATTGACCAGTATGTCGTAGGCCTTGGAGATATTGTGGAATGTTGGAGACTTGTCCAAAAATCGATCCAGACATCCATGAACAATCTCGGCCGCTCGTGGTAGACGAAGTAGCCAAGTTGGAGCTTTCCATGATCCAGAGCCATGGCGCAATGTTTGACGCTTTGTGATGATACGACAAGCCACGTGGTCAGCCTGTGGAACGTGTGGCATGTGCGTCGCCTTCCAATGACGAAGACCCGCCAAGGTGGACGAACAAAAGATGTAGTCAAGTCGGTTGGTGAGTGTGGGACTTGTGAAGGTTCTTGCCACGGGGTTTTGACGGCGAAACAGATCCACCAGAGACAAACTGTGCATCCATTGTTCCAGTTGAAGGGTGCCGGCCATGGTGGAGGTACTGGGTCTCAACGAATCCAAATCTTTGTTGAGAGTGCAGTTGAAATCTCCTCCAACAATGTGGAGCGCATGTGGAGGAAATTCGCGTGGCAATTCTTCGAAGTAACTTGCTCGTTGTTGGAAGGCTGCCGGCGCATAGATATTGTGGAGAACGACTGTCAGTGGACCCAGAGTACATCGCACTTGTAGATAACGACCACGAAGCACTGGGTTGTCATGAGGGACTTGAGTGGCGTTCTTCAAAGGAGAGTGAGGATGTATCAACGTAGCCAGACCTCCAGTGGCTGGCGACGTGGATACTTCAGGGTAAATAGGCTCTTCAAAGAACAAAGAGCCTTCGTGGTTTGTGATGCGTTGCCAATGGAACGCAACACGGTCGTGGAGACTTGGCGTGCGGAAACGGGTTTCTTGGATAAAGGAAACGTCGTGAACACTTGATAGTTTGTCGAGGATGTACCGATGACTGTTGGAGAAGCCATTGGTGTTGAGGGAGATGATTTGTGGGTCCCAGTCCACGAGTTCAGTTGGGACATCGGAGAAGTTGTTGTCAATCATCACGAGTACAGATGAAAATGAGTAGAATGGAGGGGTGAGAGGGGAGGTTGAAATGGTTAAATGAGTTGTATTAACCTTATTTTTGAGCAAAGGCCCTAATGACTTACTAATTTGCCTCGTACTGTATAAATAGAACTTGGAAAACAGAATATGGCAAAGTGGTCATTGAACAGGAGATGAAGTGAGTGAGCCGTTAGCTCACTCATGAAACGACGCTGTTAGGAATGATGTGTTGACATAACCAGGGGTCCGAAGATAGATGCTTGAGCACATTGAATACCTTGGTGTATCCCTTCTTGAGAGGGAGATCAACCAGGAGCTGTTGTAGATGTAGCTTGATCAAAGAGGCAGCATGAATGGCAACTTCCATCGGACTCTTCGCTGTGAGGTCGGGTCGAAAGGTGCGATCGGCACGTTGGAGCCATATTTGATAATACACGCAGGCTCGGACAATCGGCCAGATCTTCAGATAGCCACGGATGTAGTATCCATCGGACGGCTTGGGCGTCTCGTAGAACATTTCCAGACACGTGGACGGAAAGGAACACTCGAGCAGTCGCTGGATTGTCTTGAAGGAATACCAAACAGATTGACCATATCCACAAGAGAACAGGAAATGCTCGTACGTCTCATTGACACGACAGAAGACACACGTCGGCTTGGGGTCTTGGTACTGAAACAGATATTGCATGGCGTTGGCGCGGAGAAGGGTCTTGAAAATGAACTCTCCATATCGAGGGAGAATGTGGTCGGGTTGGAGGAAGGCGGCAAGTTGGGTAAGGCGCTTGGGGTCTTCGTAAAAGTTGGATGGCAGGTTGAGATGCTTGGTAGGAAGAATGGACGAGCTGGCAGCTGGAGAAGCTCTGATCTTAGCCGATTTCGAAGTCGCAAGCGCCAACAAGATCGGACTCGAGTCAGGGTGAATCATCCAGTGCCATTTCATCCATTCAGAGCTTGGCGTCGGCAAGTGGAACACGGGAGCATCCTCTTCAGAAACAATCTCAAACAATCGTGATAACTTGGTCACCAAGATTGAGATCCATTGTTTCGTTGGAGGGACAAAATTGGCTTGGCGGCAGGCACGGTTGATTTTGTCGAACAAGATCGAAGCTGGCCAAACTCGCTGACACGGAGTCAACAAATGCGACAACTTCGTGATGTGAAGCGAAGCCAATACATTGGCTTGGTCTTGCGTCGATGTAGAGCACTGATCGTATAGGTCTTCGAGTCCAGGCAGATACGAGTTGTGCCAAAGGGGAACATCCAAAGATGAGATGTGATTTGGACAGCCGTACGGAGTCCAGCGGGATTCAAACCAGCTACTCAATAAGGCTTTCCACATTGGAGTGATATTGGGATTCTTGTACAGTTGTCTGATGAATGCAGAAGAGCCATTTGCCAAGAGGAGATCTCGGGGGGAACCCCATGGATGAAAAGCCTTCTCGAGGAGAGTATAGCCCGGCGTAATCCAGGCGGACATGGCAGACTTGCGGGGTGGGGTGGTGATGGCTTGAATGCATCTGATCATGACAGAGCGGTTGTGTTGTTGCCATAAAGCAAGTGCATGGTGCAGGCCTAAGCCACCGGACTTCTTCGGCATGAATATGATCTCCTTTTTGATCAAACGGAGGCCATGGACAGAGGAGGATGGGTTGATTTCTTCACCATGCATAAATTGAAGCATGGCCTTGTCGATCTTTTTGGCCAGGTCTTTGTCGGCAGGGACAAAAGCCAGTTGGTACCATAACACAGGCAGACATATGCTGTGCAGGATAGTGACTTTTCCGGCCATGGTTCGAGCCTTGTAGAGCCACAAAGACAAGCGAGCCACAAACTTCTCAAACACGTAATTGAAACGTGCCAATGGAGAAAGATTGGGCGCAACCAAGATACCAAGAGCCTTCACGGGACTGTCGGAAGTAACTTGTAGTGAGGCAAGGTTCCCATTCAACTGGCTGTAGGTCAGAATTTGGGTCTTGTCTACGTTGAGTCGGAAACCAGACTTGTCGCAAAAGGTTTGAACCAATGCAAGCTGCCGGTGGAGGCACGTCTCATTTGCCGCATAGAGTTGCGAGTCGTCGGCAAAGTAACTCCCAGTGTGGTAGCGATCCCCACACTTGATGCCATAGTTGGAGTGTTGCCGTAGGAGTTGGCACATCGGTTCCAAAGCGATCACAAACAGAAGTGGCGACAGTGGATCACCTTGCAACACACCGCGTGAGATGTGAACTGGCTTGGACAAGAAGCCGTTCACCAAGATTCGAGACTTGCGGCCCGAGTACAGTACGCGAACCATGTCAACAAAGGTTTCGGGAAAGCCATAGTGACGGAGGACGCGGAGCAAGTACGCGTGGTCCACGCGATCAAAAGCTTTCTCAAAGTCAAGCAGTGCCACCATCGAGGACGGACTGTGTAGTTTGATGTGGTGCAGCATGTCATCCAGTCGTGCAATATTGGTTTGGATATTGCTTCGACGGATAAAGCCTTGCTGGTCCGGGTGGATGATGTGTCGAATGTGGCGCTGGAGTCGATAAGCCAGAATACTCGTCAGGATTTTCACACCCGTGTTGAGTAGGCTAATGGGCCGATAGTTCTTGGCTTGTGACTTGGGGCCTTTCTTGTGCAGCAACACCAGCGTACTGACAAGTTGCATGGGAGTCAAGCGAGGGTGAGAATGGAGCTGGTGTGTGAATAGCAGCTCCAATACCAACGACCACTTGTGAGGTGCAAGTTTGAGGACTTCGAATGGCAGAGCGTTGGGACCTGGCGCTGAGTTCGAACTGCTGTGTCGAATAGCATGATAGAACTCGTTGGCGCGCAAGGGAGCCGACAGCTCTTTCTGGGCTTGCTCTGGCAGTTGCTTGTGTCGAGTCAATGGGGTCAGAAATGACGACACTTCGTCTCCAGATCGCTGCACCTCGGGAGCTGCAAACAAGTCCTTGTAGTAGTCGACCAGGACGTCAGACATGCCTTGTTGATTGGAGACAACATTTCCATTGACATCCACCAACTCTTTGAAGACTGTCTTCTTCAAGGGGGTAGGGACAGGGGACATGAAGTGGAACTTGGACGAGCGCTCTGCTTTGTACAAGTGAAGTTGGAACGCCTGGTCTTGACGAAACTGCTTGTCTCGATCTTGCAGCTCGTGAATTTGCTTTTGAAGGTCTCGCACTCGATCCACCAGCACTGAATCTTGACGCATGTTGGGGACTTGCAAAAGCGAAGCGATCTCGACAGCTAACTTCTTCAACGGCAGACGTTGTTTCTCCAATCGTTGAGAATGGAATTCTTTGAGTTGGGAGCGGATATCATTGACCAGCATGTCGTAGGCCTTGGAGATATTGTGGAATGTTGGAGACTTGTCCAAAAATCGATCCAGACATCCATGAACAATCTCGGCCGCTCGTGGTAGACGAAGTAGCCAAGTTGGAGCTTTCCATGATCCAGAGCCATGGCGCAATGTTTGACGCTTTGTGATGATACGACATGCCACGTGGTCAGCCTGTGGAACGTGTGGCATGTGCGTCGCCTTCCAATGACGAAGACCCGCCAAGGTGGACGAACAAAAGATGTAGTCGAGTCGGTTGGTGAGTGTGGGACTTGTGAAGGCTCGTGCCACGGGGTTTTGACGACGAAACAGATCCACCAGAGACAAACTGCGCATCCATTGTTCCAGTTGAAGGGTGCCGGCCATGGTGGAGGTACTGGGTCTCAACGAATCCAAATCTTTGTTGAGAGTGCAGTTGAAATCTCCTCCAACAATGTGGAGCGCATGTGGAGGAAAGTCGCGTGGTAATTCTTCGAAGTAACTTGCTCGTTCTTGGAAGGCTGCCGGCGCATAGATATTGTGGAGAACGACTGTCAGTGGGCCCAGAGTACATCGCACTTGTAGATAACGACCACGAAGCACTGGTTTGTCATGAGGGACTTGAGTGGCGTTCTTCAAAGGAGAGTGAGGATGTATCAACGTAGCCAGACCTCCAGTGGCTGGCGACGTGGATACTTCAGGGTAAATAGGCTCTTCAAAGAACAAAGAGCCTTCGTGGTTTGTGATGCGTTGCCAATGGAACGCAACACGGTCGTGGAGACTTGGCGTGCGGAAACGGGTTTCTTGGATAAAGGAAACGTCGTGAACACTTGATAGTTTGTCGAGGATGTACCGATGACTGTTGGAGAAGCCATTGGTGTTGAGGGAGATGATTTGTGGGTCCCAGTCCACGAGTTCAGTTGGGACATCGGAGAAGTTGTTGTCAATCATCACGAGTACAGATGAAAATGAGTAGAATGGAGGGGTGAGAGGGGAGGTTGAAATGGATTGAAGCAGGTTAAATGAGTTGTATTAACCTTATTTTTGAGCAAAGGCCCTAATGACTTACTAATTTGCCTCGTACTGTATAAATAGAATTTGGAAAACAGAATATGGCAAAGTGGTCATTGAACAGGAGATGAAGTGAGTGAGCCGTCAGCTCACTCATGAAACGACGCTGTCAGGAATGGCGTGTTGACGTAACCAGGGGTCCGAAGATAGATGCTTGAGCACATTGAATACCTTGGTGTATCCCTTCTTGAGAGGGAGATCAACCAGGAGCTGTTGTAGATGTAGCTTGATCAAAGAGGCAGCATGAATGGCAACTTCCATCGGACTCTTCGCTGTGAGGTCGGGTCGAAAGGTGCGATCGGCACGTTGGAGCCATATTTGATAATACACGCAGGCTCGGACAATCGGCCAGATCTTCAGATAGCCACGGATGTAGTATCCATCGGACGGCTTGGGCGTCTCGTAGAACATTTCCAGACACGTGGACGGAAAGGAACACTCGAGCAGTCGCTGGATCGCCTTGAAGAAATACCAAACAGATTGACCATATCCACAAGAGAACAGGAAATGCTCGTACGTCTCATTGACACGACAGAAGACACACGTCGGCTTGGGGTCTTGGTACTGAAACAGATATTGCATGGCGTTGGCGCGGAGAAGGGTCTTGAAAATGAACTCTCCATATCGAGGGAGAATGTGGTCGGGTTGGAGGAAGGCGGCAAGTTGGGTAAGGCGCTTGGGGTCTTCATAAAAGTTGGATGGCAGGTTGAGATGCTTGGTAGGAAGAATGGACGAGCTGACAGCTGGAGAAGCTCTGATCTTAGCCGATTTCGAAGTCGCAAACGCCAACAAGATCGGACTCGAGTCAGGGTGAATCATCCAGTGCCATTCCATCCATTCAGAGCTTGGCGTCGGCAAGTGGAACACGGGAGCATCCTCTTCAGAAACAATCTCAAACAATCGTGATAACTTGGTCACCAAGATTGAGATCCATTGTTTCGTTGGAGGGACAAAATTGGCTTGGCGGCAGGCACGGTTGATTTTGTCGAACAAGATCGAAGCTGGCCAAACTCGCTGACACGGAGTCAACAAATGCGACAACTTCGTGATGTGAAGCGAAGCCAATACATTGGCTTGGTCTTGCGTCGATGTAGAGCACTGATCGTATAGGTCTTCGAGTCCAGGCAGATACGAGTTGTGCCAAAGGGGAACATCCAAAGATGAGATGTGATTTGGACAGCCGTACGGAGTCCAGCGGGATTCAAACCAGCTACTCAATAAGGCTTTCCACATTGGAGTGATATTGGGATTCTTGTACAGTTGTCTGATGAATGCAGAAGAGCCATTTGCCAAGAGGAGATCTCGGGGGGAACCCCATGGATGAAAAGCCTTCTCGAGGAGAGTATAGCCCGGCGTAATCCAGGCGGACATGGCAGACTTGCGGGGTGGGGTGGTGATGGCTTGAATGCATCTGATCATGACAGAGCGGTTGTGTTGTTGCCATAAAGCAAGTGCATGGTGCAGGCCTAAGCCACCGGACTTCTTCGGCATGAATAGGATCTCCTTTTTGATCAAACGGAGGCCATGGACAGAGGAGGATGGGTTGATTTCTTCACCATGCATAAATTGAAGCATGGCCTTGTCGATCTTTTTGGCCAGGTCTTTGTCGGCAGGGACAAAAGCCAGTTGGTACCATAACACAGGCAGACATATGCTGTGCAGGATAGTGACTTTTCCGGCCATGGTTCGAGCCTTGTAGAGCCACAAAGACAAGCGAGCCACAAACTTCTCAAACACGTAATTGAAACGTGCCAATGGAGAAAGATTGGGCGCAACCAAGATACCAAGAGCCTTCACAGGACTGTCGGAAGTAACTTGTAGTGAGGCAAGGTTCCCATTCAACTGGCTGTAGGTCAGAATTTGGGTCTTGTCTACGTTGAGTCGGAAACCAGACTTGTCGCAAAAGGTTTGAACCAATGCAAGCTGCCGGTGGAGGCACGTCTCATTTGCCGCATAGAGTTGCGAGTCGTCGGCAAAGTAACTCCCAGTGTGGTAGCGATCCCCACACTTGATGCCATAGTTGGAGTGTTGCCGTAGGAGTTGGCACATCGGTTCCAAAGCGATCACAAACAGAAGTGGCGACAGTGGATCACCTTGCAACACACCGCGTGAGATGTGAACTGGCTTGGACAAGAAGCCGTTCACCAAGATGCGAGACTTGCGGCCCGAGTACAGTACGCGAACCATGTCAACAAAGGTTTCGGGAAAGCCATAGTGACGGAGGACGCGGAGCAAGTACGCGTGGTCCACGCGATCAAAAGCTTTCTCAAAGTCAAGCAGTGCCACCATCGAGGACGGACTGTGTAGTTTGATGTGGTGCAGCATGTCATCCAGTCGTGCAATATTGGTTTGGATATTGCTTCGACGGATAAAGCCTTGCTGGTCCGGGTGGATGATGTGTCGAATGTGGCGCTGGAGTCGATAAGCCAGAATACTCGTCAGGATTTTCACATCCGTGTTGAGTAGGCTAATGGGCCGATAGTTCTTGGCTTGTGACTTGGGGCCTTTCTTGTGCAGCAACACCAGCGTACTGACAAGTTGCATGGGAGTCAAGCGAGGGTGAGAATGGAGCTGGTGTGTGAATAGCAGCTCCAATACCAACGACCACTTGTGAGGTGCAAGTTTGAGGACTTCGAATGGCAGAGCGTTGGGACCTGGCGCTGAGTTCGAACTGCTGTGTCGAATAGCATGATAGAACTCGTTGGCGCGCAAGGGAGCCGACAGCTCTTTCTGGGCTTGCTCTGGCAGTTGCTTGTGTCGAGTCAATGGGGTCAGAAATGACGACACTTCGTCTCCAGATCGCTGCACCTCGGGAGCTGCAAACAAGTCCTTGTAGTAGTCGACCAGGACGTCAGACATGCCTTGTTGATTGGAGACAACATTTCCATTGACATCCACCAACTCTTTGAAGACTGTCTTCTTCAAGGGGGTAGGGACAGGGGACATGAAGTGGAACTTGGACGAGCGCTCTGCTTTGTACAAGTGAAGTTGGAACGCCTGGTCTTGACGAAACTGCTTGTCTCGATCTTGCAGCTCGTGAATTTGCTTTTGAAGGTCTCGCACTCGATCCACCAGCACTGAATCTTGACGCATGTTGGGGACTTGCAAAAGCGAAGCGATCTCGACAGCTAACTTCTTCAACGGCAGACGTTGTTTCTCCAATCGTTGAGAATGGAATTCTTTGAGTTGGGAGCGGATATCATTGACCAGCATGTCGTAGGCCTTGGAGATATTGTGGAATGTTGGAGACTTGTCCAAAAATCGATCCAGACATCCATGAACAATCTCGGCCGCTCGTGGCAGACGAAGTAGCCAAGTTGGAGCTTTCCATGATCCAGAGCCATGGCGCAATGTTTGACGCTTTGTGATGATACGACAAGCCACGTGGTCAGCCTGTGGAACGTGTGGCATGTGCGTCGCCTTCCAATGACGAAGACCCGCCAAGGTGGACGAACAAAAGATGTAGTCGAGTCGGTTGGTGAGTGTGGGACTTGTGAAGGTTCTTGCCACGGGGTTTTGACGGCGAAACAGATCCACCAGAGACAAACTGTGCATCCATTGTTCCAGTTGAAGGGTGCCGGCCATGGTGGAGGTACTGGGTCTCAACGAATCCAAATCTTTGTTGAGAGTGCAGTTGAAATCTCCTCCAACAATGTGGAGCGCATGTGGAGGAAAGTCGCGTGGCAATTCTTCGAAGTAACTTGCTCGTTGTTGGAAGGCTGCCGGCGCATAGATATTGTGGAGAACGACTGTCAGTGGACCCAGAGTACATCGCACTTGTAGATAACGACCACGAAGCACTGGGTTGTCATGAGGGACTTGAGTGGCGTTCTTCAAAGGAGAGTGAGGATGTATCAACGTAGCCAGACCTCCAGTGGCTGGCGACGTGGATACTTCAGGGTAAATAGGCTCTTCAAAGAACAAAGAGCCTTCGTGGTTTGTGATGCGTTGCCAATGGAACGCAACACGGTCGTGGAGACTTGGCGTGCGGAAACGGGTTTCTTGGATAAAGGAAACGTCGTGAACACTTGATAGTTTGTCGAGGATGTACCGATGACTGTTGGAGAAGCCATTGGTGTTGAGGGAGATGATTTGTGGGTCCCAGTCCACGAGTTCAGTTGGGACATCGGAGAAGTTGTTGTCACTCATCACGAGTACAGATGAAAATGAGTAGAATGGAGGGGTCAGAGGGGAGGTTGAAATGGATTGAAGCAGGGGATAGAAGCCTTAGAGTTGATCGTCCTCCAAATCGAGGGGATCAATTTCGTCGGCGTTCATGGAGTGGTGAGCTTTGCTGCAGAGCTCGTCGATGTGGTAATTGTTGGTGATGCTTTTGAGCATCGAGATGGCCGACAAGACGGGAGCCGGCAAAGTGAACTTCTCGAGATTGTCGCTGAAGTTTTCGATCAAAGCAAACAGCGACCAGTCCGTCAAGCAGTTGGTGTCAGGCAATCTTGTTGCTTCTTGGTTCAATAGAACAGTCAGTGCCTCCGAGTTTGTGTAGAGGTCTGGGGCCCGATTTGAGAGGAATAAGTCAATCGTAGCAAGTGCAAAGAGGATGCGCTTGATCTCTGGTATGTCCGTGGTCAATTCTTCCAAGATTTCTGACGGGTGAATCTTGTATTGAGCCATGAAGTTGACGTGATGTTTGTAGTTGTGAGGCTTGCCTTGAGCTTTTAACAAAGCCATCTTGCGCTCAATAGTCTTGGTTGCAACAAGTGACTGAAACAAACTGAGGTCTTCATCTTGTGCGTACATAGCATGTGCAACGAGCTGAGGATCATCTCGCAAAATGCGTTGACATTCGGTGATACTGCCTTCGACTTTCTTGTCTCGAATGATCTTCTTCGCCAATTCGAGGTGGGCTGCAGCAGACTTGTTAAGTCGTTGTTTCTTCGCTTTGCCTTTGGTCTTTTTCGGGCGTGGCGCACTTGAATCTTCCAATACAATTCGAGGCACTGTAAAGTCTTCAAACGAGAGTTCCACGTCGTCTTCTTCGAGGATATGAAAACGGTTGGATGTCGGCAGGGGATCCAAACGTGGGGACGAAGGCAAAGTACGTTTTGGAGCTGGTCCAGACCGGTAGCCCGTTACCAATTGAAGGTCCAGCGAGTTCTTGGGCTGCTCACTTGGTGGAGCAAGAGCGGGCGATTCGTTGGTAGACATTTCCACATCTTCTTGTTGTTTGTCTTGTCCATTGTTGTTAGGGGGATCGCTGTCACCAGACATATCGACATCAGAGCCATGAGAAGGAGCTGTAGGCTGTGGTTGTTCATCTTGACGATCTCCAGATGCCTCAGTTGAGTCGGCCTTGCCTTCCGCATTTGTTCCAGGGTCTTGATCATGATCGTCTCCATCATGTTCAGGTTCTTTTTCTCCTGACGGAGGAGATTTTGCCGCTGCCTTGGCCGCTTTTGCCTTCGCTTTTTCAGCCTTGGCCTCTGCACGTCGTGAAACAATCGACGGAGGCAATGTCTTGTTCAGAGCAGCGATCTTGTGCTGAAACACGACGACAAAAGGCTGACCCGACGGATCCGTAATGGTGATTTCGCGTAGTGCGTCGCCGGATTTTGGCACCAGCACTGCAGGAGGCGCAGACGACTTGAAAATGACTCTCAAATGCGGCGACTTGATGTTCTGACCAGCAGTAGGGTTGAATGCTGCTATCACTGACTTGGTCAATGCAGCCATTTTCTTGACAATCGCCTTGGCCATCGAAGGGTGACTGACCTTGTTGAACGTAACGTAGTAGTTGTTGCCATAACGCGAGTACTTGGGAACCAGGAAATCTTTGCCACCAAGTCGAAACGTTGTGCCTCCCATTTCCACGCACGTAGACAAGTTGTAACTTGAGATCACAATGGTCTGTGGGTTCTTCTTGTGGATCAAAATGTTCGGAAATTTGGAGCCCCATAACGAACCAGGATTTTCCTTGACAAATTGATCGCAGATGACTTTTTCGGACCAGTCCTTGTAGGCTTCGCCCAACTTGACTGTGAGCTCGTACACTTGGGACTGGGGGGTGAGCAAAATGTTTTCAATGAAGGCGTCCATGTCACCAGAGTCTTTGTAGAATGCGTCCGCCATGGCCTCGCATCGCGCAATATCGTCATCGGCAACAGCATGAGCACCAGTGTTGCGATGTTTTGCGCCTTTGGGAGCATTGCCTTGCTTGGAATCTTTCTTGGACGAAGCTGAATCCTTGCCGGGAGTCTTTTGCGTCCATGGATTGGCCTTTTCAGCGTTTTGTTGCTCTTGATCGCCTTGTATTTTGTCTGCCGCGGAAGGAGGGTCAACAGCGCCATTTCCGTGAGCAACGGATTTGTCGACAATGTCTTGATTTGACTGGTCATTGTCTTTGTTTGTCGATTGTTCCTCTTGAATAACTTCTCCAGAAGTATCACACGGCTTCGCTTGGCCGTTAATGTCGCCTGACCCATCAACCTCCGAGTGAATTTGAGTATTTCCCTCGTCGGTTAAGGCTTCGGTTTCAGTAGAATCCTTCCCCTCGGCGTCTCCAGAGACCATATCCACGTCCTCTTGAGATTTTTCTTCTTCCTCTCCCGTTCTAGGAGGCTCAGCACAGGGGGCGACGCGGTTGGTGGCTGCTGGCTCAGTCCCATTGGTCACGAGAAAGGCCGGGGCCAGACCCCCAGTGACAGGGGTAGAAGGGGAATCCATGCCATCCCCGCAGCACGGTGACTGGGGTACACCATTGCTCCGGCGAGAACCCAAATCGGGATACCGCCCCCGCCCCTCCGAAGAGGCCCCTGGGGGGAAGTAGACAGAACCGCAGGGTGTGCCCATAGGGGGGGCCCTCGTAGCCTCTAGGGCTGGCATGGACCCCGTTTTCTCGCCGCCTTCACTGGGGATCGACTCCAATTGGAGTCCAGGGAAGCAGCCACCACAGGCACAAGGCCCCAGTGGTTCGCCCTCCTGAGTGAGGGCTTCGCTAGACAAGTTAACGACAGTGGTCTGGGGGTCAACCACTGAATGGATTGAAGCAGGGGATAGAAGCCTTAGAGTTGATCGTCCTCCAAATCGAGGGGATCAATTTCGTCGGCGTTCATGGAGTGGTGAGCTTTGCTGCAGAGCTCGTCGATGTGGTAATTGTTGGTGATGCTTTTGAGCATCGAGATGGCCGACAAGACGGGAGCCGGCAAAGTGAACTTCTCGAGATTGTCGCTGAAGTTTTCGATCAAAGCAAACAGCGACCAGTCCGTCAAGCAGTTGGTGTCAGGCAATCTTGTTGCTTCTTGGTTCAATAGAACAGTCAGTGCCTCCGAGTTTGTGTAGAGGTCTGGGGCCCGATTTGAGAGGAATAAGTCAATCGTAGCAAGTGCAAAGAGGATGCGCTTGATCTCTGGTATGTCCGTGGTCAATTCTTCCAAGATTTCTGACGGGTGAATCTTGTATTGAGCCATGAAGTTGACGTGATGTTTGTAGTTGTGAGGTTTGCCTTGAGCTTTTAACAAAGCCATCTTGCGCTCAATAGTCTTGGTTGCAACAAGTGACTGAAACAAACTGAGGTCTTCATCTTGTGCGTACATAGCATGTGCAACGAGCTGAGGATCATCTCGCAAAATGCGTTGACATTCGGTGATACTGCCTTCGACTTTCTTATCTCGAATGATCTTCTTCGCCAATTCGAGGTGGGCTGCAGCAGACTTGTTAAGTCGTTGTTTCTTCGCTTTGCCTTTGGTCTTTTTCGGGCGTGGCGCACTTGAATCTTCCAATACAATTCGAGGCACTGCAAAGTCTTCAAACGAGAGTTCCACGTCGTCTTCTTCGAGGATATGAAAACGGTTGGATGTCGGCAGGGGATCCAAACGTGGGGACGAAGGCAAAGTACGTTTTGGAGCTGGTCCAGACCGGTAGCCCGTTACCAATTGAAGGTCCAGCGAGTTCTTGGGCTGCTCACTTGGTGGAGCAAGAGCGGGCGATTCGTTGGTAGACATTTCCACATCTTCTTGTTGTTTGTCTTGTCCATTGTTGTTAGGGGGATCGCTGTCACCAGACATATCGACATCAGAGCCATGAGAAGGAGCTGTTGGCTGTGGTTGTTCATCTTGACGATCTCCAGATGCCTCAGTTGAGTCGGCCTCGCCTTCCGCATTTGTTCCAGGGTCTTGATCATGATCGTCTCCATCAGGTTCAGGTTCTTTTTCTCCTGACGGAGGAGATTTTGCCGCTGCCTTGGCCGCTTTTGCCTTCGCTTTTTCAGCCTTGGCCTCTGCACGTCGTGAAACAATCGACGGAGGCAATGTCTTGTTCAGAGCAGCGATCTTGTGCTGAAACACGACGACAAAAGGCTGACCCGACGGATCCGTAATGGTGATTTCGCGTAGTGCGTCGCCGGATTTTGGCACCAACACTGCAGGAGGCGCAGACGACTTGAAAATGACTCTCAAATGCGGCGACTTGATGTTCTGACCAGCAGTAGGGTTGAATGCTGCTATCACTGACTTGGTCAATGCAGCCATTTTCTTGACAATCGCCTTGGCCATCGAAGGGTGACTGACCTTGTTGAACGTAACGTAGTAGTTGTTGCCATAACGCGAGTACTTGGGAACCAGGAAGTCTTTGCCACCAAGTCGAAACGTTGTGCCTCCCATTTCCACGCACGTAGACAAGTTGTAACTTGAGATCACAATGGTCTGTGGGTTCTTCTTGTGGATCAAAATGTTCGGAAATTTGGAGCCCCATAACGAACCAGGATTTTCCTTGACAAATTGATCGCAGATGACTTTTCGGACCAGTCCTTGTAGGCTTCGCCCAACTTGACTGTGAGCTCGTACACTTGGGACTGGGGAGTGAGCAAAATGTTTTCAATGAAGGCGTCCATGTCACCAGAGTCTTTGTAGAATGCGTCCGCCATGGCCTCGCATCGCGCAATATCGTCATCGGCAACAGCATGAGCACCAGTGTTGCGGTGTTTCGCGCCTTTGGGGGCATTGCCTTGCTTGGCATCTTTCTTGGACGAAGCTGAATCCTTGCCGGGAGTCTTTTGCGTCCATGGATTGGCCTTTTCAGCGTTTTGTTGCTCTTGATCGCCTTGTATTTTGTCTGCCGCGGAAGGAGGGTCAACAGCGCCATTTCCGTGAGCAACGGATTTGTCGACAATGTCTTGATTTGACTGGTCATTGTCATTGTTTGTCGATTGTTCCTCTTGAATAACTTCTCCAGGAGTATCACACGACTTCGCTTGGCCGTTAATGTCGCCTGACCCATCAACCTCCGAGTGAATTTGAGTATTTCCCTCGTCGGTTAAGGCCTCGGTTTCAGTAGAATCCTTCCCCTCGGCGTCTCCAGAGACCATATCCACGTCCTCTTGAGATTGTTCTTCTTCCTCTCCCGTTCTAGGAGGCTCAGCACAGGGGGCGACGCGGTTGGTGGCTGCTGGCTCAGTCCCATTGGTCACGAGAAAGGCCGGGGCCAGACCCCCAGTGACAGGGGTAGAAGGGGAATCCATGCCATCCCCGCAGCACGGTGACTGGGGTACACCATTGCTCCGGCGAGAACCCAAATCGGGATACCGCCCCCGCCCCTCCGAAGAGGCCCCTGGGGGGAAGTAAACAGAACCGCAGGGTGTGCCCATAGGGGGGGCCCTCGTAGCCTCTAGGGCTGGCATGGACCCCGTTTTCTCGCCGCCTTCACTGGGGATCGACTCCAATTGGAGTCCAGGGAAGCAGCCACCACAGGCACAAGGCCCCAGTGGTTCGCCCTCCTGAGTGAGGGCTTCGCTAGACAAGTTAACGACAGTGGTCTGGGGGTCAACCACTGACCCACTGAGGTTGACCCCTCCTGGAACTCCGGCGAGTGGAGCACCAGGTGAAGCGCTGGTGGAGCGAGACGCAGATTGGTCTCCAGAGACGCTGTTGGGGTCGAACTCGACCTCCACTTCGGCCCTAGGGTTAGGTGTAGAGACATTACTCACACCACTTCCGCCATCCTGATTGGACGACGAAAGTGGGTGAGGTGATACAATACCTGGAATGATGGTGACTCCGTGAGTGTTGGTCTCACGGAGCTCGGAACAGCTGTTGGCGTTGGACATTTTGAGCGCGGCGGCACTTGATAACTTCTTGACTTGAGGGGTACGAGGCAAATTCGGAAGTGGGGAGGTTGAAATGGATTGAAGCAGGGGATAGAAGCCTTAGAGTTGATCGTCCTCCAAATCGAGGGGATCAATTTCGTCGGCGTTCATGGAGTGGTGAGCTTTGCTGCAGAGCTCGTCGATGTGGTAATTGTTGGTGATGCTTTTGAGCATCGAGATGGCCGACAAGACGGGAGCCGGCAAAGTGAACTTCTCGAGATTGTCGCTGAAGTTTTCGATCAAAGCAAACAGCGACCAGTCCGTCAAGCAGTTGGTGTCAGGCAATCTTGTTGCTTCTTGGTTCAATAGAACAGTCAGTGCCTCCGAGTTTGTGTAGAGGTCTGGGGCCCGATTTGAGAGGAATAAGTCAATCGTAGCAAGTGCAAAGAGGATGCGCTTGATCTCTGGTTAAATGAGTTGTATTAACCTTATTTTTGAGCAAAGGCCCTAATGACTTACTAATTTGCCTCGTACTGTATAAATAGAACTTGGAAAACAGAATATGGCAAAGTGGTCATTGAACAGGAGATGAAGTGAGTGAGCCGTCAGCTCACTCATGAAACGACGCTGTCAGGAATGGCGTGTTGACGTAACCAGGGGTCCGAAGATAGATGCTTGAGCACATTGAATACCTTGGTGTATCCCTTCTTGAGAGGGAGATCAACCAGGAGCTGTTGTAGATGTAGCTTGATCAAAGAGGCAGCATGAATGGCAACTTCCATCGGACTCTTCGCTGTGAGGTCGGGTCGAAAGGTGCGATCGGCACGTTGGAGCCATATTTGATAATACACGCAGGCTCGGACAATCGGCCAGATCTTCAGATAGCCACGGATGTAGTATCCATCGGACGGCTTGGGCGTCTCGTAGAACATTTCCAGACACGTGGACGGAAAGGAACACTCGAGCAGTCGCTGGATTGTCTTGAAGAAATACCAAACAGATTGACCATATCCACAAGAGAACAGGAAATGCTCGTACGTCTCATTGACACGACAGAAGACACACGTCGGCTTGGGGTCTTGGTACTGAAACAGATATTGCATGGCGTTGGCGCGGAGAAGGGTCTTGAAAATGAACTCTCCATATCGAGGGAGAATGTGGTCGGGTTGGAGGAAGGCGGCAAGTTGGGTAAGGCGCTTGGGGTCTTCGTAAAAGTTGGATGGCAGGTTGAGATGCTTGGTAGGAAGAATGGACGAGCTGGCAGCTGGAGAAGCTCTGATCTTAGCCGATTTCGAAGTCGCAAACGCCAACAAGATCGGACTCGAGTCAGGGTGAATTATCCAGTGCCATTCCATCCATTCAGAGCTTGGCGTCGGCAAGTGGAACACGGGAGCATCCTCTTCAGAAACAATCTCAAACAATCGTGATAACTTGGTCACCAAGATTGAGATCCATTGTTTCGTTGGAGGGACAAAATTGGCTTGGCGGCAGGCACGGTTGATTTTGTCGAACAAGATCGAAGCTGGCCAAACTCGCTGACACGGAGTCAACAAATGCGACAACTTCGTGATGTGAAGCGAAGCCAATACATTGGCTTGGTCTTGCGTCGATGTAGAGCACTGATCGTATAGGTCTTCGAGTCCAGGCAGATACGAGTTGTGCCAAAGGGGAACATCCAAAGATGAGATGTGATTTGGACAGCCGTACGGAGTCCAGCGGGATTCAAACCAGCTACTCAATAAGGCTTTCCACATTGGAGTGATATTGGGATTCTTGTACAGTTGTCTGATGAATGCAGAAGAGCCATTTGCCAAGAGGAGATCTCGGGGGGAACCCCATGGATGAAAAGCCTTCTCGAGGAGAGTATAGCCCGGCGTAATCCAGGCGGACATGGCAGACTTGCGGGGTGGGGTGGTGATGGCTTGAATGCATCTGATCATGACAGAGCGGTTGTGTTGTTGCCATAAAGCAAGTGCATGGTGCAGGCCTAAGCCACCGGACTTCTTCGGCATGAATATGATCTCCTTTTTGATCAAACGGAGGCCATGGACAGAGGAGGATGGGTTGATTTCTTCACCATGCATAAATTGAAGCATGACCTTGTCGATCTTTTTGGCCAGGTCTTTGTCGGCAGGGACAAAAGCCAGTTGGTACCATAACACAGGCAGACATATGCTGTGCAGGATAGTGACTTTTCCGGCCATGGTTCGAGCCTTGTAGAGCCACAAAGACAAGCGAGCCACAAACTTCTCAAACACGTAATTGAAACGTGCCAATGGAGAAAGATTGGGCGCAACCAAGATACCAAGAGCCTTCACGGGACTGTCGGAAGTAACTTGTAGTGAGGCAAGGTTCCCATTCAACTGGCTGTAGGTCAGAATTTGGGTCTTGTCTACGTTGAGTCGGAAACCAGACTTGTCGCAAAAGGTTTGAACCAATGCAAGCTGCCAGTGGAGGCACGTCTCATTTGCAGCATAGAGTTGCGAGTCGTCGGCAAAGTAACTCCCAGTGTGGTAGCGATCCCCACACTTGATGCCATAGTTGGAGTGTTGCCGTAGGAGTTGGCACATCGGTTCCAAAGCGATCACAAACAGAAGTGGCGACAGTGGATCACCTTGCAACACACCGCGTGAGATGTGAACTGGCTTGGACAAGAAGCCGTTCACCAAGATGCGAGACTTGCGGCCCGAGTACAGTACGCGAACCATGTCAACAAAGGTTTCGGGAAAGCCATAGTGACGGAGGACGCGGAGCAAGTACGCGTGGTCCACGCGATCAAAAGCTTTCTCAAAGTCAAGCAGTGCCACCATCGAGGACGGACTGTGTAGTTTGATGTGGTGCAGCATGTCATCCAGTCGTGCAATATTGGTTTGGATATTGCTTCGACGGATAAAGCCTTGCTGGTCCGGGTGGATGATGTGTCGAATGTGGCGCTGGAGTCGATAAGCCAGAATACTCGTCAGGATTTTCACATCCGTGTTGAGTAGGCTAATGGGCCGATAGTTCTTGGCCTGTGACTTGGGGCCTTTCTTGTGCAGCAACACCAGCGTACTGACAAGTTGCATGGGAGTCAAGCGAGGGTGAGAATGGAGCTGGTGTGTGAATAGCAGCTCCAATACCAACGACCACTTGTGAGGTGCAAGTTTGAGGACTTCGAATGGCAGAGCGTTGGGACCTGGCGCTGAGTTCGAACTGCTGTGTCGAATAGCATGATAGAACTCGTTGGCACGCAAGGGAGCCGACAGCTCTTTCTGGGCTTGCTCTGGCAGTTGCTTGTGTCGAGTCAATGGGGTCAGAAATGACGACACTTCGTCTCCAGATCGCTGCACCTCGGGAGCTGCAAACAAGTCCTTGTAGTAGTCGACCAGGACGTCAGACATGCCTTGTTGATTGGAGACAACATTTCCATTGACATCCACCAACTCTTTGAAGACTGTCTTCTTCAAGGGGGTAGGGACAGGGGACATGAAGTGGAACTTGGACGAGCGCTCTGCTTTGTACAAGTGAAGTTGGAACGCCTGGTCTTGACGAAACTGCTTGTCTCGATCTTGCAGCTCGTGAATTTGCTTTTGAAGGTCTCGCACTCGATCCACCAGCACTGCATCTTGACGCATGTTGGGGACTTGCAAAAGCGAAGCGATCTCGACAGCTAACTTCTTCAACGGCAGACGTTGTTTCTCCAATCGTTGAGAATGGAATTCTTTGAGTTGGGAGCGGATATCATTGACCAGTATGTCGTAGGCCTTGGAGATATTGTGGAATGTTGGAGACTTGTCCAAAAATCGATCCAGACATCCATGAACAATCTCGGCCGCTCGTGGTAGGCGAAGTAGCCAAGTTGGAGCTTTCCATGATCCAGAGCCATGGCGCAATGTTTGACGCTTTGTGATGATACGACAAGCCACGTGGTCAGCCTGTGGAACGTGTGGCATGTGCGTCGCCTTCCAATGACAAAGACCCGCCAAGGTGGACGAACAAAAGATGTAGTCGAGTCGGTTGGTGAGTGTGGGACTTGTGAAGGCTCGTGCCACGGGGTTTTGACGACGAAACAGATCCACCAGAGACAAACTGTGCATCCATTGTTCCAGTTGAAGGGTGCCGGCCATGGTGGAGGTACTGGGTCTCAACGAATCCAAATCTTTGTTGAGAGTGCAGTTGAAATCTCCTCCAACAATGTGGAGCGCATGTGGAGGAAAGTCGCGTGGCAATTCTTCGAAGTAACTTGCTCGTTCTTGGAAGGCTGCCGGCGCATAGATATTGTGGAGAACGACTGTCAGTGGACCCAGAGTACATCGCACTTGTAGATAACGACCACGAAGCACTGGGTTGTCATGAGGGACTTGAGTGGCGTTCTTCAAAGGAGAGTGAGGATGTATCAACGTAGCCAGACCTCCAGTGGCTGGCGACGTGGATACTTCAGGGTAAATAGGCTCTTCAAAGAACAAAGAGCCTTCGTGGTTTGTGATGCGTTGCCAATGGAACGCAACACGGTCGTGGAGACTTGGCGTGCGGAAACGGGTTTCTTGGATAAAGGAAACGTCGTGAACACTTGATAGTTTGTCGAGGATGTACCGATGACTGTTGGAGAAGCCATTGGTGTTGAGGGAGATGATTTGTGGGTCCCAGTCCACGAGTTCAGTTGGGACATCGGAGAAGTTGTTGTCACTCATCACGAGTACAGATGAAAATGAGTAGAATGGAGGGGTCAGAGGGGAGGTTGAAATGGATTGAAGCAGGGGATAGAAGCCTTAGAGTTGATCGTCCTCCAAATCGAGGGGATCAATTTCGTCGGCGTTCATGGAGTGGTGAGCTTTGCTGCAGAGCTCGTCGATGTGGTAATTGTTGGTGATGCTTTTGAGCATCGAGATGGCCGACAAGACGGGAGCCGGCAAAGTGAACTTCTCGAGATTGTCGCTGAAGTTTTCGATCAAAGCAAACAGCGACCAGTCCGTCAAGCAGTTGGTGTCAGGCAATCTTGTTGCTTCTTGGTTCAATAGAACAGTCAGTGCCTCCGAGTTTGTGTAGAGGTCTGGGGCCCGATTTGAGAGGAATAAGTCAATCGTAGCAAGTGCAAAGAGGATGCGCTTGATCTCTGGTATGTCCGTGGTCAATTCTTCCAAGATTTCTGACGGGTGAATCTTGTATTGAGCCATGAAGTTGACGTGATGTTTGTAGTTGTGAGGCTTGCCTTGAGCTTTTAACAAAGCCATCTTGCGCTCAATAGTCTTGGTGCAACAAGTGACTGAAACAAACTGAGGTCTTCATCTTGTGCGTACATAGCATGTGCAACGAGCTGAGGATCATCTCGCAAAATGCGTTGACATTCGGTGATACTGCCTTCGACTTTCTTGTCTCGAATGATCTTCTTCGCCAATTCGAGGTGGGCTGCAGCAGACTTGTTAAGTCGTTGTTTCTTCGCTTTGCCTTTGGTCTTTTTCGGGCGTGGCGCACTTGAATCTTCCAATACAATTCGAGGCACTGCAAAGTCTTCAAACGAGAGTTCCACGTCGTCTTCTTCGAGGATATGAAAACGGTTGGATGTCGGCAGGGGATCCAAACGTGGGGACGAAGGCAAAGTACGTTTTGGAGCTGGTCCAGACCGGTAGCCCGTTACCAATTGAAGGTCCAGCGAGTTCTTGGGCTGCTCACTTGGTGGAGCAAGAGCGGGCGATTCGTTGGTAGACATTTCCACATCTTCTTGTTGTTTGTCTTGTCCATTGTTGTTAGGGGGATCGCTGTCACCAGACATATCGACATCAGAGCCATGAGAAGGAGCTGTTGGCTGTGGTTGTTCATCTTGACCATCTTCAGATGCCTCAGTTGAGTCGGCCTTGCCTTCCGCATTTGTTCCAGGGTCTTGATCATGATCGTCTCCATCATGTTCAGGTTCTTTTTCTCCTGACGGAGGAGATTTTGCCGCTGCCTTGGCCGCTTTTGCCTTCGCTTTTTCAGCCTTGGCCTCTGCACGTCGTGAAACAATCGACGGAGGCAATGTCTTGTTCAGAGCAGCGATCTTGTGCTGAAACACGACGACAAAAGGCTGACCCGACGGATCCGTAATGGTGATTTCGCGTAGTGCGTCGCCGGATTTTGGCACCAGCACTGCAGGAGGCGCAGACGACTTGAAAATGACTCTCAAATGCGGCGACTTGATGTTCTGACCAGCAGTAGGGTTGAATGCTGCTATCACTGACTTGGTCAATGCAGCCATTTTCTTGACAATCGCCTTGGCCATCGAAGGGTGACTGACCTTGTTGAACGTAACGTAGTAGTTGTTGCCATAACGCGAGTACTTGGGAACCAGGAAGTCTTTGCCACCAAGTCGAAACGTTGTGCCTCCCATTTCCACGCACGTAGACAAGTTGTAACTTGAGATCACAATGGTCTGTGGGTTCTTCTTGTGGATCAAAATGTTCGGAAATTTGGAGCCCCATAACGAACCAGGATTTTCCTTGACAAATTGATCGCAGATGACTTTTTCGGACCAGTCCTTGTAGCCTTCGCCCAACTTGACTGTGAGCTCGTACACTTGGGACTGGGGGGTGAGCAAAATGTTTTCAATGAAGGCGTCCATGTCACCAGAGTCTTTGTAGAATGCGTCCGCCATGGCCTCGCATCGCGCAATATCGTCATCGGCAATAGCATGAGCACCAGTGTTGCGATGTTTCGCGCCTTTGGGGGCATTGCCTTGCTTGGAATCTTTCTTGGACGAAGCTGAATCCTTGCCGGGAGTCTTTTGCGTCCATGGATTGGCCTTTTCAGCGTTTTGTTGCTCTTGATCGCCTTGTATTTTGTCTGCCGCGGTAGGAGGATCAACAGCGCCATTTCCTTGAGCAACGGATTTGTCGACAATGTCTTGATTTGACTGGTCATTGTCATTGTTTGTCGATTGTTCCTCGCGAATAACTTCTCCAGGAGTATCACACGGCTTCGCTTGGCCGTTAATGTCGCCTGACCCATCGACCTCAGAGTGAATTTGAGTATTTCCCTCGTCGGTTAAGGCCTCGGTTTCAGTAGAATCCTTCCCCTCGGCGTCTCCAGAGACCATATCCACGTCCTCTTGAGATTGTTCTTCTTCCTCTCCCGTTCTAGGAGGCTCAGCACAGGGGGCGACGCGGTTGGTGGCTGCTGGCTCAGTCCCATTGGTCACGAGAAAGGCCGGGGCCAGACCCCCAGTGACAGGGGTAGAAGGGGAATCCATGCCATCCCCGCAGCACGGTGACTGGGGTACACCATTGCTCCGGCGAGAACCCAAATCGGGATACCGCCCCCGCCCCTCCGAAGAGGCCCCTGGGGGAAGTAGACAGAACCGCAGGGTGTGCCCATAGGGGGGGCCCTCGTAGCCTCTAGGGCTGGCATGGACCCCGTTTTCTCGCCGCCTTCACTGGGGATCGACTCCAATTGGAGTCCAGGGAAGCAGCCACCACAGGCACAAGGCCCCAGTGGTTCGCCCTCCTGAGTGAGGGCTTCGCTAGACAAGTTAACGACAGTGGTCTGGGGGTCAACCACTGACCCACTGAGGTTGACCCCCCCTGGAACTCCGGCGAGTGGAGCACCAGGTGAAGCGCTGGGGGAGCGAGACGCAGATTGGTCTCCAGAGACGCTGTTGGGGTCGAACTCGACCTCCACTTCGGCCCTAGGGTTAGGTGTAGAGACATTACTCACACCACTTCCGCCATCCTGATTGGACGACGAAAGTGGGTGAGGTGATACAATACCTGGAATGATGGTGACTCCGTGAGTGTTGGTCTCACGGAGCTCGGAACAGCTGTTGGCGTTGGACATTTTGAGCGCGGCGGCACTTGATAACTTCTTGACTTGAGGGGTACGAGGCAAATTCGGAAGTGCGCTTGATCTCTGGTATGTCCGTGGTCAATTCTTCCAAGATTTCTGACGGGTGAATCTTGTATTGAGCCATGAAGTTGACGTGATGTTTGTAGTTGTGAGGCTTGCCTTGAGCTTTTAACAAAGCCATCTTGCGCTCAATAGTCTTGGTTGCAACAAGTGACTGAAACAAACTGAGGTCTTCATCTTGTGCGTACATAGCATGTGCAACGAGCTGAGGATCATCTCGCAAAATGCGTTGACATTCGGTGATACTGCCTTCGACTTTCTTGTCTCGAATGATCTTCTTCGCCAATTCGAGGTGGGCTGCAGCAGACTTGTTAAGTCGTTGTTTCTTCGCTTTGCCTTTGGTCTTTTTCGGGCGTGGCGCACTTGAATCTTCCAATACAATTCGAGGCACTGCAAAGTCTTCAAACGAGAGTTCCACGTCGTCTTCTTCGAGGATATGAAAACGGTTGGATGTCGGCAGGGGATCCAAACGTGGGGACGAAGGCAAAGTACGTTTTGGAGCTGGTCCAGACCGGTAGCCCGTTACCAATTGAAGGTCCAGCGAGTTCTTGGGCTGCTCACTTGGTGGAGCAAGAGCGGGCGATTCGTTGGTAGACATTTCCACATCTTCTTGTTGTTTGTCTTGTCCATTGTTGTTAGGGGGATCGCTGTCACCAGACATATCGACATCAGAGCCATGAGAAGGAGCTGTTGGCTGTGGTTGTTCATCTTGACCATCTTCAGATGCCTCAGTTGAGTCGGCCTTGCCTTCCGCATTTGTTCCAGGGTCTTGATCATGATCGTCTCCATCATGTTCAGGTTCTTTTTCTCCTGACGGAGGAGATTTTGCCGCTGCCTTGGCCGCTTTTGCCTTCGCTTTTTCAGCCTTGGCCTCTGCCGTCGTGAAACAATCGACGGAGGCAATGTCTTGTTCAGAGCAGCGATCTTGTGCTGAAACACGACGACAAAAGGCTGACCCGACGGATCCGTAATGGTGATTTCGCGTAGTGCGTCGCCGGATTTTGGCACCAGCACTGCAGGAGGCGCAGACGACTTGAAAATGACTCTCAAATGCGGCGACTTGATGTTCTGACCAGCAGTAGGGTTGAATGCTGCTATCACTGACTTGGTCAATGCAGCCATTTTCTTGACAATCGCCTTGGCCATCGAAGGGTGACTGACCTTGTTGAACGTAACGTAGTAGTTGTTGCCATAACGCGAGTACTTGGGAACCAGGAAGTCTTTGCCACCAAGTCGAAACGTTGTGCCTCCCATTTCCACGCACGTAGACAAGTTGTAACTTGAGATCACAATGGTCTGTGGGTTCTTCTTGTGGATCAAAATGTTCGGAAATTTGGAGCCCCATAACGAACCAGGATTTTCCTTGACAAATTGATCGCAGATGACTTTTTCGGACCAGTCCTTGTAGCCTTCGCCCAACTTGACTGTGAGCTCGTACACTTGGGACTGGGGGGTGAGCAAAATGTTTTCAATGAAGGCGTCCATGTCACCAGAGTCTTTGTAGAATGCGTCCGCCATGGCCTCGCATCGCGCAATATCGTCATCGGCAATAGCATGAGCACCAGTGTTGCGATGTTTCGCGCCTTTGGGGGCATTGCCTTGCTTGGAATCTTTCTTGGACGAAGCTGAATCCTTGCCGGGAGTCTTTTGCGTCCATGGATTGGCCTTTTCAGCGTTTTGTTGCTCTTGATCGCCTTGTATTTTGTCTGCCGCGGTAGGAGGATCAACAGCGCCATTTCCTTGAGCAACGGATTTGTCGACAATGTCTTGATTTGACTGGTCATTGTCATTGTTTGTCGATTGTTCCTCGTGAATAACTTCTCCAGGAGTATCACACGGCTTCGCTTGGCCGTTAATGTCGCCTGACCCATCGACCTCAGAGTGAATTTGAGTATTTCCCTCGTCGGTTAAGGCCTCGGTTTCAGTAGAATCCTTCCCCTCGGCGTCTCCAGAGACCATATCCACGTCCTCTTGAGATTGTTCTTCTTCCTCTCCCGTTCTAGGAGGCTCAGCACAGGGGGCGACGCGGTTGGTGGCTGCTGGCTCAGTCCCATTGGTCACGAGAAAGGCCGGGGCCAGACCCCCAGTGACAGGGGTAGAAGGGGAATCCATGCCATCCCCGCAGCACGGTGACTGGGGTACACCATTGCTCCGGCGAGAACCCAAATCGGGATACCGCCCCCGCCCCTCCGAAGAGGCCCCTGGGGGGAAGTAGACAGAACCGCAGGGTGTGCCCATAGGGGGGGCCCTCGTAGCCTCTAGGGCTGGCATGGACCCCGTTTTCTCGCCGCCTTCACTGGGGATCGACTCCAATTGGAGTCCAGGGAAGCAGCCACCACAGGCACAAGGCCCCAGTGGTTCGCCCTCCTGAGTGAGGGCTTCGCTAGACAAGTTAACGACAGTGGTCTGGGGGTCAACCACTGACCCACTGAGGTTGACCCCCCCTGGAACTCCGGCGAGTGGAGCACCAGGTGAAGCGCTGGGGGAGCGAGACGCAGATTGGTCTCCAGAGACGCTGTTGGGGTCGAACTCGACCTCCACTTCGGCCCTAGGGTTAGGTGTAGAGACATTACTCACACCACTTCCGCCATCCTGATTGGACGACGAAAGTGGGTGAGGTGATACAATACCTGGAATGATGGTGACTCCGTGAGTGTTGGTCTCACGGAGCTCGGAACAGCTGTTGGCGTTGGACATTTTGAGCGCGGCGGCACTTGATAACTTCTTGACTTGAGGGGTACGAGGCAAATTCGGAAGTGCGCTTGATCTCTGGTATGTCCGTGGTCAATTCTTCCAAGATTTCTGACGGGTGAATCTTGTATTGAGCCATGAAGTTGACGTGATGTTTGTAGTTGTGAGGCTTGCCTTGAGCTTTTAACAAAGCCATCTTGCGCTCAATAGTCTTGGTTGCAACAAGTGACTGAAACAAACTGAGGTCTTCATCTTGTGCGTACATAGCATGTGCAACGAGCTGAGGATCATCTCGCAAAATGCGTTGACATTCGGTGATACTGCCTTCGACTTTCTTGTCTCGAATGATCTTCTTCGCCAATTCGAGGTGGGCTGCAGCAGACTTGTTAAGTCGTTGTTTCTTCGCTTTGCCTTTGGTCTTTTTCGGGCGTGGCGCACTTGAATCTTCCAATACAATTCGAGGCACTGCAAAGTCTTCAAACGAGAGTTCCACGTCGTCTTCTTCGAGGATATGAAAACGGTTGGATGTCGGCAGGGGATCCAAACGTGGGGACGAAGGCAAAGTACGTTTTGGAGCTGGTCCAGACCGGTAGCCCGTTACCAATTGAAGGTCCAGCGAGTTCTTGGGCTGCTCACTTGGTGGAGCAAGAGCGGGCGATTCGTTGGTAGACATTTCCACATCTTCTTGTTGTTTGTCTTGTCCATTGTTGTTAGGGGGATCGCTGTCACCAGACATATCGACATCAGAGCCATGAGAAGGAGCTGTTGGCTGTGGTTGTTCATCTTGACCATCTTCAGATGCCTCAGTTGAGTCGGCCTTGCCTTCCGCATTTGTTCCAGGGTCTTGATCATGATCGTCTCCATCATGTTCAGGTTCTTTTTCTCCTGACGGAGGAGATTTTGCCGCTGCCTTGGCCGCTTTTGCCTTCGCTTTTTCAGCCTTGGCCTCTGCACGTCGTGAAACAATCGACGGAGGCAATGTCTTGTTCAGAGCAGCGATCTTGTGCTGAAACACGACGACAAAAGGCTGACCCGACGGATCCGTAATGGTGATTTCGCGTAGTGCGTCGCCGGATTTTGGCACCAGCACTGCAGGAGGCGCAGACGACTTGAAAATGACTCTCAAATGCGGCGACTTGATGTTCTGACCAGCAGTAGGGTTGAATGCTGCTATCACTGACTTGGTCAATGCAGCCATTTTCTTGACAATCGCCTTGGCCATCGAAGGGTGACTGACCTTGTTGAACGTAACGTAGTAGTTGTTGCCATAACGCGAGTACTTGGGAACCAGGAAGTCTTTGCCACCAAGTCGAAACGTTGTGCCTCCCATTTCCACGCACGTAGACAAGTTGTAACTTGAGATCACAATGGTCTGTGGGTTCTTCTTGTGGATCAAAATGTTCGGAAATTTGGAGCCCCATAACGAACCAGGATTTTCCTTGACAAATTGATCGCAGATGACTTTTTCGGACCAGTCCTTGTAGCCTTCGCCCAACTTGACTGTGAGCTCGTACACTTGGGACTGGGGGGTGAGCAAAATGTTTTCAATGAAGGCGTCCATGTCACCAGAGTCTTTGTAGAATGCGTCCGCCATGGCCTCGCATCGCGCAATATCGTCATCGGCAATAGCATGAGCACCAGTGTTGCGATGTTTCGCGCCTTTGGGGGCATTGCCTTGCTTTGGAATTTCTTGGACGAAGCTGAATCCTTGCCGGGAGTCTTTTGCGTCCATGGATTGGCCTTTTCAGCGTTTTGTTGCTCTTGATCGCCTTGTATTTTGTCTGCCGCGGTAGGAGGATCAACAGCGCCATTTCCTTGAGCAACGGATTTGTCGACAATGTCTTGATTTGACTGGTCATTGTCATTGTTTGTCGATTGTTCCTCGTGAATAACTTCTCCAGGAGTATCACACGGCTTCGCTTGGCCGTTAATGTCGCCTGACCCATCGACCTCAGAGTGAATTTGAGTATTTCCCTCGTCGGTTAAGGCCTCGGTTTCAGTAGAATCCTTCCCCTCGGCGTCTCCAGAGACCATATCCACGTCCTCTTGAGATTGTTCTTCTTCCTCTCCCGTTCTAGGAGGCTCAGCACAGGGGGCGACGCGGTTGGTGGCTGCTGGCTCAGTCCCATTGGTCACGAGAAAGGCCGGGGCCAGACCCCCAGTGACAGGGGTAGAAGGGGAATCCATGCCATCCCCGCAGCACGGTGACTGGGGTACACCATTGCTCCGGCGAGAACCCAAATCGGGATACCGCCCCCGCCCCTCCGAAGAGGCCCCTGGGGGGAAGTAGACAGAACCGCAGGGTGTGCCCATAGGGGGGGCCCTCGTAGCCTCTAGGGCTGGCATGGACCCCGTTTTCTCGCCGCCTTCACTGGGGATCGACTCCAATTGGAGTCCAGGGAAGCAGCCACCACAGGCACAAGGCCCCAGTGGTTCGCCCTCCTGAGTGAGGGCTTCGCTAGACAAGTTAACGACAGTGGTCTGGGGGTCAACCACTGACCCACTGAGGTTGACCCCCCCTGGAACTCCGGCGAGTGGAGCACCAGGTGAAGCGCTGGGGGAGCGAGACGCAGATTGGTCTCCAGAGACGCTGTTGGGGTCGAACTCGACCTCCACTTCGGCCCTAGGGTTAGGTGTAGAGACATTACTCACACCACTTCCGCCATCCTGATTGGACGACGAAAGTGGGTGAGGTGATACAATACCTGGAATGATGGTGACTCCGTGAGTGTTGGTCTCACGGAGCTCGGAACAGCTGTTGGCGTTGGACATTTTGAGCGCGGCGGCACTTGATAACTTCTTGACTTGAGGGGTACGAGGCAAATTCGGAAGTGCGCTTGATCTCTGGTATGTCCGTGGTCAATTCTTCCAAGATTTCTGACGGGTGAATCTTGTATTGAGCCATGAAGTTGACGTGATGTTTGTAGTTGTGAGGCTTGCCTTGAGCTTTTAACAAAGCCATCTTGCGCTCAATAGTCTTGGTTGCAACAAGTGACTGAAACAAACTGAGGTCTTCATCTTGTGCGTACATAGCATGTGCAACGAGCTGAGGGTCATCTCGCAAAATGCGTTGACATTCGGTGATACTGCCTTCGACTTTCTTGTCTCGAATGATCTTCTTCGCCAATTCGAGGTGGGCTGCAGCAGACTTGTTAAGTCGTTGTTTCTTCGCTTTGCCTTTGGTCTTTTTCGGGCGTGGCGCACTTGAATCTTCCAATACAATTCGAGGCACTGCAAAGTCTTCAAACGAGAGTTCCACGTCGTCTTCTTCGAGGATATGAAAACGGTTGGATGTCGGCAGGGGATCCAAACGTGGGGACGAAGGCAAAGTACGTTTTGGAGCTGGTCCAGACCGGTAGCCCGTTACCAATTGAAGGTCCAGCGAGTTCTTGGGCTGCTCACTTGGTGGAGCAAGAGCGGGCGATTCGTTGGTAGACATTTCCACATCTTCTTGTTGTTTGTCTTGTCCATTGTTGTTAGGGGGATCGCTGTCACCAGACATATCGACATCAGAGCCATGAGAAGGAGCTGTTGGCTGTGGTTGTTCATCTTGACCATCTCCAGATGCCTCAGTTGAGTCGGCCTTGCCTTCCGCATTTGTTCCAGGGTCTTGATCATGATCGTCTCCATCATGTTCAGGTCTTCAAAAGCAAATTCACGAGCTGCAAGATCGAGACAAGCAGTTTCGTCAAGACCAGGCGTTCCAACTTCACTTGTACAAAGCAGAGCGCTCGTCCAAGTTCCACTTCATGTCCCCTGTCCCTACCCCCTTGAAGAAGACAGTCTTCAAAGAGTTGGTGGATGTCAATGGAAATGTTGTCTCCAATCAACAAGGCATGTCTGACGTCCTGGTCGACTACTACAAGGACTTGTTTGCAGCTCCCGAGGTGCAGCGATCTGGAGACGAAGTGTCGTCATTTCTGACCCCATTGACTCGACACAAGCAACTGCCAGAGCAAGCCCAGAAAGAGCTGTCGGCTCCCTTGCGCGCCAACGAGTTCTATCATGCTATTCGACACAGCAGTTCGAACTCAGCGCCAGGTCCCAACGCTCTGCCATTCGAAGTCCTCAAACTTGCACCTCACAAGTGGTCGTTGGTATTGGAGCTGCTATTCACACACCAGCTCCATTCTCACCCTCGCTTGACTCCCATGCAACTTGTCAGTACGCTGGTGTTGCTGCACAAGAAAGGCCCCAAGTCACAAGCCAAGAACTATCGGCCCATTAGCCTACTCAACACGGATGTGAAAATCCTGACGAGTATTCTGGCTTATCGACTCCAGCGCCACATTCGACACATCATCCACCCGGACCAGCAAGGCTTTATCCGTCGAAGCAATATCCAAACCAATATTGCACGACTGGATGACATGCTGCACCACATCAAACGACACAGTCCGTCCTCGATGGTGGTTAAATGAGTTGTATTAACCTTATTTTTGAGCAAAGGCCCTAATGACTTACTAATTTGCCTCGTACTGTATAAATAGAACTTGGAAAACAGAATATGGCAAAGTGGTCATTGAACAGGAGATGAAGTGAGTGAGCCGTTAGCTCACTCATGAAACGACGCTGTCAGGAATGATGTGTTGACGTAACCAGGGGTCCGAAGATAGATGCTTGAGCACATTGAATACCTTGGTGTATCCCTTCTTGAGTAGTCCTCGATGGTGGCACTGCTTGACTTTGAGAAAGCTTTTGATCGCGTGGACCACGCGTACTTGCTCCGCGTCCTCCGTCACTATGGCTTTCCCGAAACCTTTGTTGACATGGTTCGCGTACTGTACTCGGGCCGCAAGTCTCGCATCTTGGTGAACGGCTTCTTGTCCAAGCCAGTTCACATCTCACGCGGTGTGTTGCAAGGTGATCCACTGTCGCCACTTCTGTTTGTGATCGCTTTGGAACCGATGTGCCAACTCCTACGGCAACACTCCAACTATGGCATCAAGTGTGGGGATCGCTACCACACTGGGAGTTACTTTGCCGACGACTCGCAACTCTATGCGGCAAATGAGACGTGCCTCCACCGGCAGCTTGCATTGGTTCAAACCTTTTGCGACAAGTCTGGTTTCCGACTCAACGTAGACAAGACCCAAATTCTGACCTACAGCCAGTTGAATGGGAACCTTGCCTCACTACAAGTTACTTCCGACAGTCCCGTGAAGGCTCTTGGTATCTTGGTTGCGCCCAATCTTTCTCCATTGGCACGTTTCAATTACGTGTTTGAGAAGTTTGTGGCTCGCTTGTCTTTGTGGCTCTACAAGGCTCGAACCATGGCCGGAAAAGTCACTATCCTGCACAGCATATGTCTGCCTGTGTTATGGTACCAACTGGCTTTTGTCCCTGCCGACAAAGACCTGGCCAAAAAGATCGACAAGGCCATGCTTCAATTTATGCATGGTGAAGAAATCAACCCATCCTCCTCTGTCCATGGCCTCCGTTTGATCAAAAAGGAGATCCTATTCATGCCGAAGAAGTCCGGTGGCTTAGGCCTGCACCATGCACTTGCTTTATGGCAACAACACAACCGCTCTGTCATGATCAGATGCATTCAAGCCATCACCACCCCACCCCGCAAGTCTGCCATGTCCGCCTGGATTACGCCGGGCTATACTCTCCTCGAGAAGGCTTTTCATCCATGGGGTTCCCCCCGAGATCTCCTCTTGGCAAATGGCTCTTCTGCATTCATCAGACAACTGTACAAGAATCCCAATATCACTCCAATGTGGAAAGCCTTATTGAGTAGCTGGTTTGAATCCCGCTGGACTCCGTACGGCTGTCCAAATCACATCTCATCTTTGGATGTTCCCCTTTGGCACAACTCGTATCTGCCTGGACTCGAAGACCTATACGATCAGTGCTCTACATCGACGCAAGACCAAGCCAATGTATTGGCTTCGCTTCACATCACGAAGTTGTCGCATTTGTTGACTCCGTGTCAGCGAGTTTGGCCAGCTTCGATCTTGTTCGACAAAATCAACCGTGCCTGCCGCCAAGCCAATTTTGTCCCTCCAACGAAACAATGGATCTCAATCTTGGTGACCAAGTTATCACGATTGTTTGAGATTGTTTCTGAAGAGGATGCTCCCGTGTTCCACTTGCCGACGCCAAGCTCTGAATGGATGGAATGGCACTGGATGATTCACCCTGACTCGAGTCCGATCTTGTTGGCGCTTGCGACTTCGAAATCGGCTAAGATCAGAGCTTCTCCAGCTGTCAGCTCGTCCATTCTTCCTACCAAGCATCTCAACCTGCCATCCAACTTTTATGAAGACCCCAAGCGCCTTACCCAACTTGCCGCCTTCCTCCAACCCGACCACATTCTCCCTCGATATGGAGAGTTCATTTTCAAGACCCTTCTCCGCGCCAACGCCATGCAATATCTGTTTCAGTACCAAGACCCCAAGCCGACGTGTGTCTTCTGTCGTGTCAATGAGACGTACGAGCATTTCCTGTTCTCTTGTGGATATGGTCAATCTGTTTGGTATTTCTTCAAGGCGATCCAGCGACTGCTCGAGTGTTCCTTTCCGTCCACGTGTCTGGAAATGTTCTACGAGACGCCCAAGCCGTCCGATGGATACTACATCCGTGGCTATCTGAAGATCTGGCCGATTGTCCGAGCCTGCGTGTATTATCAAATATGGCTCCAACGTGCCGATCGCACCTTTCGACCCGACCTCACAGCGAAGAGTCCGATGGAAGTTGCCATTCATGCTGCCTCTTTGATCAAGCTACATCTACAACAGCTCCTGGTTGATCTCCCTCTCAAGAAGGGATACACCAAGGTATTCAATGTGCTCAAGCATCTATCTTCGGACCCCTGGTTACGTCAACACATCATTCCTAACAGCGTCGTTTCATGAGAGAGCTGACGGCTCACTCACTTCATCTCCTGTTCAATGACCACTTTGCCATATTCTGTTTTCCAAATTCTATTTATACAGTACGAGGCAAATTAGTAAGTCATTAGGGCCTTTGCTCAAAAATAAGGTTAATACAACTCATTTAACCATCATGTTCAGGTTCTTTTTCTCCTGACGGAGGAGATTTTGCCGCTGCCTTGGCCGCTTTTGCCTTCGCTTTTTCAGCCTTGGCCTCTGCACGTCGTGAAACAATCGACGGAGGCAATGTCTTGTTCAGAGCAGCGATCTTGTGCTGAAACACGACGACAAAAGGCTGACCCGACGGATCCGTAATGGTGATTTCGCGTAGTGCGTCGCCGGATTTTGGCACCAGCACTGCAGGAGGCGCAGACGACTTGAAAATGACTCTCAAATGCGGCGACTTGATGTTCTGACCAGCAGTAGGGTTGAATGCTGCTATCACTGACTTGGTCAATGCAGCCATTTTCTTGACAATTGCCTTGGCCATCGAAGGGTGACTGACCTTGTTGAACGTAACGTAGTAGTTGTTGCCATAACGCGAGTACTTGGGAACCAGGAAGTCTTTGCCACCAAGTCGAAACGTTGTGCCTCCCATTTCCACGCACGTAGACAAGTTGTAACTTGAGATCACAATGGTCTGTGGGTTCTTCTTGTGGATCAAAATGTTCGGAAATTTGGAGCCCCATAACGAACCAGGATTTTCCTTGACAAATTGATCGCAGATGACTTTTTCGGACCAGTCCTTGTAGCCTTCGCCCAACTTGACTGTGAGCTCGTACACTTGGGACTGGGGGGTGAGCAAAATGTTTTCAATGAAGGCGTCCATGTCACCAGAGTCTTTGTAGAATGCGTCCGCCATGGCCTCGCATCGCGCAATATCGTCATCGGCAATAGCATGAGCACCAGTGTTGCGATGTTTCGCGCCTTTGGGGGCATTGCCTTGCTTGGAATCTTTCTTGGACGAAGCTGAATCCTTGCCGGGAGCCTTTTGCGTCCATGGATTGGCCTTTTCAGCGTTTTGTTGCTCTTGATCGCCTTGTATTTTGTCTGCCGCGGTAGGAGGATCAACAGCGCCATTTCCTTGAGCAACGGATTTGTCGACAATGTCTTGATTTGACTGGTCATTGTCATTGTTTGTCGATTGTTCCTCTTGAATAACTTCTCCAGAAGTATCACACGGCTTCGCTTGGCCGTTAATGTCGCCTGACCCATCAACCTCAGAGTGAATTTGAGTATTTCCCTCGTCGGTTAAGGCTTCGGTTTCAGTAGAATCCTTCCCCTCGGCGTCTCCAGAGACCATATCCACGTCCTCTTGAGATTGTTCTTCTTCCTCTCCCGTTC
Source organism: Aphanomyces cochlioides (assembly GCA_019828595.1). Lineage (NCBI taxonomy): Eukaryota > Oomycota > Saprolegniomycetes > Saprolegniales > Verrucalvaceae > Aphanomyces > Aphanomyces cochlioides. The sequence continues at coordinate 1,246,752 of JAHQRK010000004.1, forward strand.
TAGGAGGCTCAGCACAGGGGGCGACGCGGTTGGTGGCTGCTGGCTCAGTCCCATTGGTCACGAGAAAGGCCGGGGCCAGACCCCCAGTGACAGGGGTAGAAGGGGAATCCATGCCATCCCCGCAGCACGGTGACTGGGGTACACCATTGCTCCGGCGAGAACCCAAATCGGGATACCGCCCCCGCCCCTCCGAAGAGGCCCCTGGGGGGAAGTAGACAGAACCGCAGGGTGTGCCCATAGGGGGGGCCCTCGTAGCCTCTAGGGCTGGCATGGACCCCGTTTTCTCGCCGCCTTCACTGGGGATCGACTCCAATTGGAGTCCAGGGAAGCAGCCACCACAGGCACAAGGCCCCAGTGGTTCGCCCTCCTGAGTGAGGGCTTCGCTAGACAAGTTAACGACAGTGGTCTGGGGGTCAACCACTGACCCACTGAGGTTGACCCCCCCTGGAACTCCGGCGAGTGGAGCACCAGGTGAAGCGCTGGGGGAGCGAGACGCAGATTGGTCTCCAGAGACGCTGTTGGGGTCGAACTCGACCTCCACTTCGGCCCTAGGGTTAGGTGTAGAGACATTACTCACACCACTTCCGCCATCCTGATTGGACGACGAAAGTGGGTGAGGTGATACAATACCTGGAATGATGGTGACTCCGTGAGTGTTGGTCTCACGGAGCTCGGAACAGCTGTTGGCGTTGGACATTTTGAGCGCGGCGGCACTTGATAACTTCTTGACTTGAGGGGTACGAGGCAAATTCGGAAGTGGCCAAGGCAGCGGCAAAATCTCCTCCGTCAGGAGAAAAAGAACCTGAACCTGATGGAGACGATCATGATCAAGACCCTGGAACAAATGCGGAAGGCAAGGCCGACTCAACTGAGGCATCTGAAGATGGTCAAGATGAACAACCACAGCCAACAGCTCCTTCTCATGGCTCTGATGTCGATATGTCTGGTGACAGCGATCCCCCTAACAACAATGGACAAGACAAACAACAAGAAGATGTGGAAATGTCTACCAACGAATCGCCCGCTCTTGCTCCACCAAGTGAGCAGCCCAAGAACTCGCTGGACCTTCAATTGGTAACGGGCTACCGGTCTGGACCAGCTCCAAAACGTACTTTGCCTTCGTCCCCACGTTTGGATCCCCTGCCGACATCCAACCGTTTTCATATCCTCGAAGAAGACGACGTGGAACTCTCGTTTGAAGACTTTGCAGTGCCTCGAATTGTATTGGAAGATTCAAGTGCGCCACGCCCGAAAAAGACCAAAGGCAAAGCGAAGAAACAACGACTCAACAAGTCTGCTGCAGCCCACCTCGAATTGGCGAAGAAGATCATTCGAGATAAGAAAGTCGAAGGCAGTATCACCGAATGTCAACGCATTTTGCGAGATGATCCTCAGCTCGTTGCACATGCTATGTACGCACAAGATGAAGACCTCAGTTTGTTTCAGTCACTTGTTGCAACCAAGACTATTGAGCGCAAGATGGCTTTGTTAAAAGCTCAAGGCAAGCCTCACAACTACAAACATCACGTCAACTTCATGGCTCAATACAAGATTCACCCGTCAGAAATCTTGGAAGAATTGACCACGGACATACCAGAGATCAAGCGCATCCTCTTTGCACTTGCTACGATTGACTTATTCCTCTCAAATCGGGCCCCAGACCTCTACACAAACTCGGAGGCACTGACTGTTCTATTGAACCAAGAAGCAACAAGATTGCCTGACACCAACTGCTTGACGGACTGGTCGCTGTTTGCTTTGATCGAAAACTTCAGCGACAATCTCGAGAAGTTCACTTTGCCGGCTCCCGTCTTGTCGGCCATCTCGATGCTCAAAAGCATCACCAACAATTACCACATCGACGAGCTCTGCAGCAAAGCTCACCACTCCATGAACGCCGACGAAATTGATCCCCTCGATTTGGAGGACGATCAACTCTAAGGCTTCTATCCCCTGCTTCAATCCATTTCAACCTCCCCTCTGACCCCTCCATTCTACTCATTTTCATCTGTACTCGTGATGATTGACAACAACTTCTCCGATGTCCCAACTGAACTCGTGGACTGGGACCCACAAATCATCTCCCTCAACACCAATGGCTTCTCCAACAGTCATCGGTACATCCTCGACAAACTATCAAGTGTTCACGACGTTTCCTTTATCCAAGAAACCCGTTTCCGCACGCCAAGTCTCCACGACCGTGTTGCGTTCCATTGGCAACGCATCACAAACCACGAAGGCTCTTTGTTCTTTGAAGAGCCTATTTACCCTGAAGTATCCACGTCGCCAGCCACTGGAGGTCTGGCTACGTTGATACATCCTCACTCTCCTTTGAAGAACGCCACTCAAGTCCCTCATGACAACCCAGTGCTTCGTGGTCGTTATCTACAAGTGCGATGTACTCTGGGTCCACTGACAGTCGTTCTCCACAATATCTATGCGCCGGCAGCCTTCCAAGAACGAGCAAGTTACTTCGAAGAATTGCCACGCGACTTTCCTCCACATGCGCTCCACATTGTTGGAGGAGATTTCAACTGCACTCTCAACAAAGATTTGGATTCGTTGAGACCCAGTACCTCCACCATGGCCGGCACCCTTCAACTGGAACAATGGATGCACAGTTTGTCTCTGGTGGATCTGTTTCGCCGTCAAAACCCCGTGGCAAGAACCTTCACAAGTCCCACACTCACCAACCGACTCGACTACATCTTTTGTTCGTCCACCTTGGCGGGTCTTCGTCATTGGAAGGCGACGCACATGCCACACGTTCCACAGGCTGACCACGTGGCTTGTCGTATCATCACAAAGCGTCAAACATTGCGCCATGGCTCTGGATCATGGAAAGCTCCAACTTGGCTACTTCGTCTACCACGAGCGGCCGAGATTGTTCATGGATGTCTGGATCGATTTTTGGACAAGTCTCCAACATTCCACAATATCTCCAAGGCCTACGACATGCTGGTCAATGATATCCGCTCCCAACTCAAAGAATTCCATTCTCAACGATTGGAGAAACAACGTCTGCCGTTGAAGAAGTTAGCTGTCGAGATCGCTTCGCTTTTGCAAGTCCCCAACATGCGTCAAGATTCAGTGCTGGTGGATCGAGTGCGAGACCTTCAAAAGCAAATTCACGAGCTGCAAGATCGAGACAAGCAGTTTCGTCAAGACCAGGCGTTCCAACTTCACTTGTACAAAGCAGAGCGCTCGTCCAAGTTCCACTTCATGTCCCCTGTCCCTACCCCCTTGAAGAAGACAGTCTTCAAAGAGTTGGTGGATGTCAATGGAAATGTTGTCTCCAATCAACAAGGCATGTCTGACGTCCTGGTCGACTACTACAAGGACTTGTTTGCAGCTCCCGAGGTGCAGCGATCTGGAGACGAAGTGTCGTCATTTCTGACCCCATTGACTCGACACAAGCAACTGCCAGAGCAAGCCCAGAAAGAGCTGTCGGCTCCCTTGCGCGCCAACGAGTTCTATCATGCTATTCGACACAGCAGTTCGAACTCAGCGCCAGGTCCCAACGCTCTGCCATTCGAAGTCCTCAAACTTGCACCTCACAAGTGGTCGTTGGTATTGGAGCTGCTATTCACACACCAGCTCCATTCTCACCCTCGCTTGACTCCCATGCAACTTGTCAGTACGCTGGTGTTGCTGCACAAGAAAGGCCACAAGTCACAAGCCAAGAACTATCGGCCCATTAGCCTACTCAACACGGATGTGAAAATCCTGACGAGTATTCTGGCTTATCGACTCCAGCGCCACATTCGACACATCATCCACCCGGACCAGCAAGGCTTTATCCGTCGAAGCAATATCCAAACCAATATTGCACGACTGGATGACATGCTGCACCACATCAAACTACACAGTCCGTCCTCGATGGTGGCACTGCTTGACTTTGAGAAAGCTTTTGATCGCGTGGACCACGCGTACTTGCTCCGCGTCCTCCGTCACTATGGCTTTCCCGAAACCTTTGTTGACATGGTTCGCGTACTGTACTCGGGCCGCAAGTCTCGCATCTTGGTGAACGGCTTCTTGTCCAAGCCAGTTCACATCTCACGCGGTGTGTTGCAAGGTGATCCACTGTCGCCACTTCTGTTTGTGATCGCTTTGGAACCGATGTGCCAACTCCTACGGCAACACTCCAACTATGGCATCAAGTGTGGGGATCGCTACCACACTGGGAGTTACTTTGCCGACGACTCGCAACTCTATGCGGCAAATGAGACGTGCCTCCACCGGCAGCTTGCATTGGTTCAAACCTTTTGCGACAAGTCTGGTTTCCGACTCAACGTAGACAAGACCCAAATTCTGACCTACAGCCAGTTGAATGGGAACCTTGCCTCACTACAAGTTACTTCCGACAGTCCCGTGAAGGCTCTTGGTATCTTGGTTGCGCCCAATCTTTCTCCATTGGCACGTTTCAATTACGTGTTTGAGAAGTTTGTGGCTCGCTTGTCTTTGTGGCTCTACAAGGCTCGAACCATGGCCGGAAAAGTCACTATCCTGCACAGCATATGTCTGCCTGTGTTATGGTACCAACTGGCTTTTGTCCCTGCCGACAAAGACCTGGCCAAAAAGATCGACAAGGCCATGCTTCAATTTATGCATGGTGAAGAAATCAACCCATCCTCCTCTGTCCATGGCCTCCGTTTGATCAAAAAGGAGATTCTATTCATGCCGAAGAAGTCCGGTGGCTTAGGCCTGCACCATGCACTTGCTTTATGGCAACAACACAACCGCTCTGTCATGATCAGATGCATTCAAGCCATCACCACCCCACCCCGCAAGTCTGCGATGTCCGCCTGGATTACGCCGGGCTATACTCTCCTCGAGAAGGCTTTTCATCCATGGGGTTCCCCCCGAGATCTCCTCTTGGCAAATGGCTCTTCTGCATTCATCAGACAACTGTACAAGAATCCCAATATCACTCCAATGTGGAAAGCCTTATTGAGTAGCTGGTTTGAATCTCGCTGGACTCCGTACGGCTGTCCAAATCACATCTCATCTTTGGATGTTCCCCTTTGGCACAACTCGTATCTGCCTGGACTCGAAGACCTATACGATCAGTGCTCTACATCGACGCAAGACCAAGCCAATGTATTGGCGTCGCTTCACATCACGAAGTTGTCGCATTTGTTGACTCCGTGTCAGCGAGTTTGGCCAGCTTCGATCTTGTTCGACAAAATCAACCGTGCCTGCCGCCAAGCCAACTTTGTCCCTCCAACGAAACAATGGATCTCAATCTTGGTGACCAAGTTATCACGATTGTTTGAGATTGTTTCTGAAGAGGATGCTCCCGTGTTCCACTTGCCGACGCCAAGCTCTGAATGGATGGAATGGCACTGGATGATACACCCTGACTCGAGTCCGATCTTGTTGGCGCTTGCGACTTCGAAATCGGCTAAGATCAGAGCTTCTCCAGCTGTCAGCTCGTCCATTCTTCCTACCAAGCATCTCAACCTGCCATCCAACTTTTATGAAGACCCCAAGCGCCTTACCCAACTTGCCGCCTTCCTCCAACCCGACCACATTCTCCCTCGATATGGAGAGTTCATTTTCAAGACCCTTCTCCGCGCCAACGCCATGCAATATCTGTTTCAGTACCAAGACCCCAAGCCGACGTGTGTCTTCTGTCGTGTCAATGAGACGTACGAGCATTTCCTGTTCTCTTGTGGATATGGTCAATCTGTTTGGTATTTCTTCAAGACAATCCAGCGACTGCTCGAGTGTTCCTTTCCGTCCACGTGTCTGGAAATGTTCTACGAGACGCCCAAGCCGTCCGATGGATACTACATCCGTGGCTATCTGAAGATCTGGCCGATTGTCCGAGCCTGCGTGTATTATCAAATATGGCTCCAACGTGCCGATCGCACCTTTCGACCCGACCTCACAGCGAAGAGTCCGATGGAAGTTGCCATTCATGCTGCCTCTTTGATCAAGCTACATCTACAACAGCTCCTGGTTGATCTCCCTCTCAAGAAGGGATACACCAAGGTATTCAATGTGCTCAAGCATCTATCTTCGGACCCCTGGTTACGTCAACACATCATTCCTAACAGCGTCGTTTCATGAGTGAGCTGACGGCTCACTCACTTCATCTCCTGTTCAATGACCACTTTGCCATATTCTGTTTTCCAAGTTCTATTTATACAGTACGAGGCAAATTAGTAAGTCATTAGGGCCTTTGCTCAAAAATAAGGTTAATACAACTCATTTAACCTCGAAGAAGACGACGTGGAACTCTCGTTTGAAGACTTTGCAGTGCCTCGAATTGTATTGGAAGATTCAAGTGCGCCACGCCCGAAAAAGACCAAAGGCAAAGCGAAGAAACAACGACTTAACAAGTCTGCTGCAGCCCACCTCGAATTGGCGAAGAAGATCATTCGAGATAAGAAAGTCGAAGGCAGTATCACCGAATGTCAACGCATTTTGCGAGATGATCCTCAGCTCGTTGCACATGCTATGTACGCACAAGATGAAGACCTCAGTTTGTTTCAGTCACTTGTTGCAACCAAGACTATTGAGCGCAAGATGGCTTTGTTAAAAGCTCAAGGCAAGCCTCACAACTACAAACATCACGTCAACTTCATGGCTCAATACAAGATTCACCCGTCAGAAATCTTGGAAGAATTGACCACGGACATACCAGAGATCAAGCGCATCCTCTTTGCACTTGCTACGATTGACTTATTCCTCTCAAATCGGGCCCCAGACCTCTACACAAACTCGGAGGCACTGACTGTTCTATTGAACCAAGAAGCAACAAGATTGCCTGACACCAACTGCTTGACGGACTGGTCGCTGTTTGCTTTGATCGAAAACTTCAGCGACAATCTCGAGAAGTTCACTTTGCCGGCTCCCGTCTTGTCGGCCATCTCGATGCTCAAAAGCATCACCAACAATTACCACATCGACGAGCTCTGCAGCAAAGCTCACCACTCCATGAACGCCGACGAAATTGATCCCCTCGATTTGGAGGACGATCAACTCTAAGGCTTCTATCCCCTGCTTCAATCCATTTCAACCTCCCCTCTCACCCCTCCATTCTACTCATTTTCATCTGTACTCGTGATGATTGACAACAACTTCTCCGATGTCCCAACTGAACTCGTGGACTGGGACCCACAAATCATCTCCCTCAACACCAATGGCTTCTCCAACAGTCATCGGTACATCCTCGACAAACTATCAAGTGTTCACGACGTTTCCTTTATCCAAGAAACCCGTTTCCGCACGCCAAGTCTCCACGACCGTGTTGCGTTCCATTGGCAACGCATCACAAACCACGAAGGCTCTTTGTTCTTTGAAGAGCCTATTTACCCTGAAGTATCCACGTCGCCAGCCACTGGAGGTCTGGCTACGTTGATACATCCTCACTCTCCTTTGAAGAACGCCACTCAAGTCCCTCATGACAACCCAGTGCTTCGTGGTCGTTATCTACAAGTGCGATGTACTCTGGGTCCACTGACAGTCGTTCTCCACAATATCTATGCGCCGGCAGCCTTCCAAGAACGAGCAAGTTACTTCGAAGAATTGCCACGCGACTTTCCTCCACATGCGCTCCACATTGTTGGAGGAGATTTCAACTGCACTCTCAACAAAGATTTGGATTCGTTGAGACCCAGTACCTCCACCATGGCCGGCACCCTTCAACTGGAACAATGGATGCACAGTTTGTCTCTGGTGGATCTGTTTCGCCGTCAAAACCCCGTGGCAAGAACCTTCACAAGTCCCACACTCACCAACCGACTCGACTACATCTTTTGTTCGTCCACCTTGGCGGGTCTTCGTCATTGGAAGGCGACGCACATGCCACACGTTCCACAGGCTGACCACGTGGCTTGTCGTATCATCACAAAGCGTCAAACATTGCGCCATGGCTCTGGATCATGGAAAGCTCCAACTTGGCTACTTCGTCTACCACGAGCGGCCGAGATTGTTCATGGATGTCTGGATCGATTTTTGGACAAGTCTCCAACATTCCACAATATCTCCAAGGCCTACGACATGCTGGTCAATGATATCCGCTCCCAACTCAAAGAATTCCATTCTCAACGATTGGAGAAACAACGTCTGCCGTTGAAGAAGTTAGCTGTCGAGATCGCTTCGCTTTTGCAAGTCCCCAACATGCGTCAAGATTCAGTGCTGGTGGATCGAGTGCGAGACCTTCAAAAGCAAATTCACGAGCTGCAAGATCGAGACAAGCAGTTTCGTCAAGACCAGGCGTTCCAACTTCACTTGTACAAAGCAGAGCGCTCGTCCAAGTTCCACTTCATGTCCCCTGTCCCTACCCCCTTGAAGAAGACAGTCTTCAAAGAGTTGGTGGATGTCAATGGAAATGTTGTCTCCAATCAACAAGGCATGTCTGACGTCCTGGTCGACTACTACAAGGACTTGTTTGCAGCTCCCGAGGTGCAGCGATCTGGAGACGAAGTGTCGTCATTTCTGACCCCATTGACTCGACACAAGCAACTGCCAGAGCAAGCCCAGAAAGAGCTGTCGGCTCCCTTGCGCGCCAACGAGTTCTATCATGCTATTCGACACAGCAGTTCGAACTCAGCGCCAGGTCCCAACGCTCTGCCATTCGAAGTCCTCAAACTTGCACCTCACAAGTGGTCGTTGGTATTGGAGCTGCTATTCACACACCAGCTCCATTCTCACCCTCGCTTGACTCCCATGCAACTTGTCAGTACGCTGGTGTTGCTGCACAAGAAAGGCCACAAGTCACAAGCCAAGAACTATCGGCCCATTAGCCTACTCAACACGGATGTGAAAATCCTGACGAGTATTCTGGCTTATCGACTCCAGCGCCACATTCGACACATCATCCACCCGGACCAGCAAGGCTTTATCCGTCGAAGCAATATCCAAACCAATATTGCACGACTGGATGACATGCTGCACCACATCAAACTACACAGTCCGTCCTCGATGGTGGCACTGCTTGACTTTGAGAAAGCTTTTGATCGCGTGGACCACGCGTACTTGCTCCGCGTCCTCCGTCACTATGGCTTTCCCGAAACCTTTGTTGACATGGTTCGCGTACTGTACTCGGGCCGCAAGTCTCGCATCTTGGTGAACGGCTTCTTGTCCAAGCCAGTTCACATCTCACGCGGTGTGTTGCAAGGTGATCCACTGTCGCCACTTCTGTTTGTGATCGCTTTGGAACCGATGTGCCAACTCCTACGGCAACACTCCAACTATGGCATCAAGTGTGGGGATCGCTACCACACTGGGAGTTACTTTGCCGACGACTCGCAACTCTATGCGGCAAATGAGACGTGCCTCCACCGGCAGCTTGCATTGGTTCAAACCTTTTGCGACAAGTCTGGTTTCCGACTCAACGTAGACAAGACCCAAATTCTGACCTACAGCCAGTTGAATGGGAACCTTGCCTCACTACAAGTTACTTCCGACAGTCCCGTGAAGGCTCTTGGTATCTTGGTTGCGCCCAATCTTTCTCCATTGGCACGTTTCAATTACGTGTTTGAGAAGTTTGTGGCTCGCTTGTCTTTGTGGCTCTACAAGGCTCGAACCATGGCCGGAAAAGTCACTATCCTGCACAGCATATGTCTGCCTGTGTTATGGTACCAACTGGCTTTTGTCCCTGCCGACAAAGACCTGGCCAAAAAGATCGACAAGGCCATGCTTCAATTTATGCATGGTGAAGAAATCAACCCATCCTCCTCTGTCCATGGCCTCCGTTTGATCAAAAAGGAGATTCTATTCATGCCGAAGAAGTCCGGTGGCTTAGGCCTGCACCATGCACTTGCTTTATGGCAACAACACAACCGCTCTGTCATGATCAGATGCATTCAAGCCATCACCACCCCACCCCGCAAGTCTGCGATGTCCGCCTGGATTACGCCGGGCTATACTCTCCTCGAGAAGGCTTTTCATCCATGGGGTTCCCCCCGAGATCTCCTCTTGGCAAATGGCTCTTCTGCATTCATCAGACAACTGTACAAGAATCCCAATATCACTCCAATGTGGAAAGCCTTATTGAGTAGCTGGTTTGAATCTCGCTGGACTCCGTACGGCTGTCCAAATCACATCTCATCTTTGGATGTTCCCCTTTGGCACAACTCGTATCTGCCTGGACTCGAAGACCTATACGATCAGTGCTCTACATCGACGCAAGACCAAGCCAATGTATTGGCGTCGCTTCACATCACGAAGTTGTCGCATTTGTTGACTCCGTGTCAGCGAGTTTGGCCAGCTTCGATCTTGTTCGACAAAATCAACCGTGCCTGCCGCCAAGCCAACTTTGTCCCTCCAACGAAACAATGGATCTCAATCTTGGTGACCAAGTTATCACGATTGTTTGAGATTGTTTCTGAAGAGGATGCTCCCGTGTTCCACTTGCCGACGCCAAGCTCTGAATGGATGGAATGGCACTGGATGATACACCCTGACTCGAGTCCGATCTTGTTGGCGCTTGCGACTTCGAAATCGGCTAAGATCAGAGCTTCTCCAGCTGTCAGCTCGTCCATTCTTCCTACCAAGCATCTCAACCTGCCATCCAACTTTTATGAAGACCCCAAGCGCCTTACCCAACTTGCCGCCTTCCTCCAACCCGACCACATTCTCCCTCGATATGGAGAGTTCATTTTCAAGACCCTTCTCCGCGCCAACGCCATGCAATATCTGTTTCAGTACCAAGACCCCAAGCCGACGTGTGTCTTCTGTCGTGTCAATGAGACGTACGAGCATTTCCTGTTCTCTTGTGGATATGGTCAATCTGTTTGGTATTTCTTCAAGACAATCCAGCGACTGCTCGAGTGTTCCTTTCCGTCCACGTGTCTGGAAATGTTCTACGAGACGCCCAAGCCGTCCGATGGATACTACATCCGTGGCTATCTGAAGATCTGGCCGATTGTCCGAGCCTGCGTGTATTATCAAATATGGCTCCAACGTGCCGATCGCACCTTTCGACCCGACCTCACAGCGAAGAGTCCGATGGAAGTTGCCATTCATGCTGCCTCTTTGATCAAGCTACATCTACAACAGCTCCTGGTTGATCTCCCTCTCAAGAAGGGATACACCAAGGTATTCAATGTGCTCAAGCATCTATCTTCGGACCCCTGGTTACGTCAACACATCATTCCTAACAGCGTCGTTTCATGAGTGAGCTGACGGCTCACTCACTTCATCTCCTGTTCAATGACCACTTTGCCATATTCTGTTTTCCAAGTTCTATTTATACAGTACGAGGCAAATTAGTAAGTCATTAGGGCCTTTGCTCAAAAATAAGGTTAATACAACTCATTTAACCTCGAAGAAGACGACGTGGAACTCTCGTTTGAAGACTTTGCAGTGCCTCGAATTGTATTGGAAGATTCAAGTGCGCCACGCCCGAAAAAGACCAAAGGCAAAGCGAAGAAACAACGACTTAACAAGTCTGCTGCAGCCCACCTCGAATTGGCGAAGAAGATCATTCGAGATAAGAAAGTCGAAGGCAGTATCACCGAATGTCAACGCATTTTGCGAGATGATCCTCAGCTCGTTGCACATGCTATGTACGCACAAGATGAAGACCTCAGTTTGTTTCAGTCACTTGTTGCAACCAAGACTATTGAGCGCAAGATGGCTTTGTTAAAAGCTCAAGGCAAGCCTCACAACTACAAACATCACGTCAACTTCATGGCTCAATACAAGATTCACCCGTCAGAAATCTTGGAAGAATTGACCACGGACATACCAGAGATCAAGCGCATCCTCTTTGCACTTGCTACGATTGACTTATTCCTCTCAAATCGGGCCCCAGACCTCTACACAAACTCGGAGGCACTGACTGTTCTATTGAACCAAGAAGCAACAAGATTGCCTGACACCAACTGCTTGACGGACTGGTCGCTGTTTGCTTTGATCGAAAACTTCAGCGACAATCTCGAGAAGTTCACTTTGCCGGCTCCCGTCTTGTCGGCCATCTCGATGCTCAAAAGCATCACCAACAATACCCACATGACGAGCTCTGCAGCAAAGCTCACCACTCCATGAACGCCGACGAAATTGATCCCCTCGATTTGGAGGACGATCAACTCTAAGGCTTCTATCCCCTGCTTCAATCCATTTCAACCTCCCCTCTCACCCCTCCATTCTACTCATTTTCATCTGTACTCGTGATGATTGACAACAACTTCTCCGATGTCCCAACTGAACTCGTGGACTGGGACCCACAAATCATCTCCCTCAACACCAATGGCTTCTCCAACAGTCATCGGTACATCCTCGACAAACTATCAAGTGTTCACGACGTTTCCTTTATCCAAGAAACCCGTTTCCGCACGCCAAGTCTCCACGACCGTGTTGCGTTCCATTGGCAACGCATCACAAACCACGAAGGCTCTTTGTTCTTTGAAGAGCCTATTTACCCTGAAGTATCCACGTCGCCAGCCACTGGAGGTCTGGCTACGTTGATACATCCTCACTCTCCTTTGAAGAACGCCACTCAAGTCCCTCATGACAACCCAGTGCTTCGTGGTCGTTATCTACAAGTGCGATGTACTCTGGGTCCACTGACAGTCGTTCTCCACAATATCTATGCGCCGGCAGCCTTCCAACAACGAGCAAGTTACTTCGAAGAATTGCCACGCGACTTTCCTCCACATGCGCTCCACATTGTTGGAGGAGATTTCAACTGCACTCTCAACAAAGATTTGGATTCGTTGAGACCCAGTACCTCCACCATGGCCGGCACCCTTCAACTGGAACAATGGATGCACAGTTTGTCTCTGGTGGATCTGTTTCGCCGTCAAAACCCCGTGGCAAGAACCTTCACAAGTCCCACACTCACCAACCGACTCGACTACATCTTTTGTTCGTCCACCTTGGCGGGTCTTCGTCATTGGAAGGCGACGCACATGCCACACGTTCCACAGGCTGACCACGTGGCTTGTCGTATCATCTCAAAGCGTCAAACATTGCGCCATGGCTCTGGATCATGGAAAGCTCCAACTTGGCTACTTCGTCTACCACGAGCGGCCGAGATTGTTCATGGATGTCTGGATCGATTTTTGGACAAGTCTCCATCATTCCACAATATCTCCAAGGCCTACGACATGCTGGTCAATGATATCCGCTCCCAACTCAAAGAATTCCATTCTCAACGATTGGAGAAACAACGTCTGCCGTTGAAGAAGTTAGCTGTCGAGATCGCTTCGCTTTTGCAAGTCCCCAACATGCGTCAAGATGCAGTGCTGGTGGATCGAGTGCGAGACCTTCAAAAGCAAATTCACGAGCTGCAAGATCGAGACAAGCAGTTTCGTCAAGACCAGGCGTTCCAACTTCACTTGTACAAAGCAGAGCGCTCGTCCAAGTTCCACTTCATGTCCCCTGTCCCTACCCCCTTGAAGAAGACAGTCTTCAAAGAGTTGGTGGATGTCAATGGAAATGTTGTCTCCAATCAACAAGGCATGTCTGACGTCCTGGTCGACTACTACAAGGACTTGTTTGCAGCTCCCGAGGTGCAGCGATCTGGAGACGAAGTGTCGTCATTTCTGACCCCATTGACTCGACACAAGCAACTGCCAGAGCAAGCCCAGAAAGAGCTGTCGGCTCCCTTGCGCGCCAACGAGTTCTATCATGCTATTCGACACAGCAGTTCGAACTCAGCGCCAGGTCCCAACGCTCTGCCATTCGAAGTCCTCAAACTTGCACCTCACAAGTGGTCGTTGGTATTGGAGCTGCTATTCACACACCAGCTCCATTCTCACCCTCGCTTGACTCCCATGCAACTTGTCAGTACGCTGGTGTTGCTGCACAAGAAAGGCCCCAAGTCACAGGCCAAGAACTATCGGCCCATTAGCCTACTCAACACGGATGTGAAAATCCTGACGAGTATTCTGGCTTATCGACTCCAGCGCCACATTCGACACATCATCCACCCGGACCAGCAAGGCTTTATCCGTCGAAGCAATATCCAAACCAATATTGCACGACTGGATGACATGCTGCACCACATCAAACTACACAGTCCGTCCTCGATGGTGGCACTGCTTGACTTTGAGAAAGCTTTTGATCGCGTGGACCACGCGTACTTGCTCCGCGTCCTCCGTCACTATGGCTTTCCCGAAACCTTTGTTGACATGGTTCGCGTACTGTACTCGGGCCGCAAGTCTCGCATCTTGGTGAACGGCTTCTTGTCCAAGCCAGTTCACATCTCACGCGGTGTGTTGCAAGGTGATCCACTGTCGCCACTTCTGTTTGTGATCGCTTTGGAACCGATGTGCCAACTCCTACGGCAACACTCCAACTATGGCATCAAGTGTGGGGATCGCTACCACACTGGGAGTTACTTTGCCGACGACTCGCAACTCTATGCGGCAAATGAGACGTGCCTCCACCGGCAGCTTGCATTGGTTCAAACCTTTTGCGACAAGTCTGGTTTCCGACTCAACGTAGACAAGACCCAAATTCTGACCTACAGCCAGTTGAATGGGAACCTTGCCTCACTACAAGTTACTTCCGACAGTCCCGTGAAGGCTCTTGGTATCTTGGTTGCGCCCAATCTTTCTCCATTGGCACGTTTCAATTACGTGTTTGAGAAGTTTGTGGCTCGCTTGTCTTTGTGGCTCTACAAGGCTCGAACCATGGCCGGAAAAGTCACTATCCTGCACAGCATATGTCTGCCTGTGTTATGGTACCAACTGGCTTTTGTCCCTGCCGACAAAGACCTGGCCAAAAAGATCGACAAGGCCATGCTTCAATTTATGCATGGTGAAGAAATCAACCCATCCTCCTCTGTCCATGGCCTCCGTTTGATCAAAAAGGAGATCCTATTCATGCCGAAGAAGTCCGGTGGCTTAGGCCTGCACCATGCACTTGCTTTATGGCAACAACACAACCGCTCTGTCATGATCAGATGCATTCAAGCCATCACCACCCCACCCCACAAGTCTGCCATGTCTGCCTGGATTACGCCGGGCTATACTCTCCTCGAGAAGGCTTTTCATCCATGGGGTTCCCCCGAGATCTCCTCTTGGCAAATGGCTCTTCTGCATTCATCAGACAACTGTACAAGAATCCCAATATCACTCCAATGTGGAAAGCCTTATTGAGTAGCTGGTTTGAATCCCGCTGGACTCCGTACGGCTGTCCAAATCACATCTCATCTTTGGATGTTCCCCTTTGGCACAACTCGTATCTGCCTGGACTCGAAGACCTATACGATCAGTGCTCTACATCGACGCAAGACCAAGCCAATGTATTGGCTTCGCTTCACATCACGAAGTTGTCGCATTTGTTGACTCCGTGTCAGCGAGTTTGGCCAGCTTCGATCTTGTTCGACAAAATCAACCGTGCCTGCCGCCAAGCCAATTTTGTCCCTCCAACGAAACAATGGATCTCAATCTTGGTGACCAAGTTATCACGATTGTTTGAGATTGTTTCTGAAGAGGATGCTCCCGTGTTCCACTTGCCGACGCCAAGCTCTGAATGGATGGAATGGCACTGGATAATTCACCCTGACTCGAGTCCGATCTTGTTGGCGCTTGCGACTTCGAAATCGGCTAAGATCAGAGCTTCTCCAGCTGTCAGCTCGTCCATTCTTCCTACCAAGCATCTCAACCTGCCATCCAACTTTTACGAAGACCCCAAGCGCCTTACTCAACTTGCCGCCTTCCTCCAACCCGACCACATTCTCCCTCGATATGGAGAGTTCATTTTCAAGACCCTTCTCCGCGCCAACGCCATGCAATATCTGTTTCAGTACCAAGACCCCAAGCCGACGTGTGTCTTCTGTCGTGTCAATGAGACGTACGAGCATTTCCTGTTCTCTTGTGGATATGGTCAATCTGTTTGGTATTTCTTCAAGACAATCCAGCGACTGCTCGAGTGTTCCTTTCCGTCCACGTGTCTGGAAATGTTCTACGAGACGTCCAAGCCGTCCGATGGATACTACATCCGTGGCTATCTGAAGATCTGGCCGATTGTCCGAGCCTGCGTGTATTATCAAATATGGCTCCAACGTGCCGATCGCACCTTTCGACCCGACCTCACAGCGAAGAGTCCGATGGAAGTTGCCATTCATGCTGCCTCTTTGATCAAGCTACATCTACAACAGCTCCTGGTTGATCTCCCTCTCAAGAAGGGATACACCAAGGTATTCAATGTGCTCAAGCATCTATCTTCGGACCGCTGGTTACGTCAACACGCCATTCCTGACAGCGCCGTTTCATGAGTGAGCTGACGGCTCACTCACTTTATCTCCTGTTCAATGACCACTTTGCCATATTCTGTTTTCCAAGTTCTATTTATACAGTACGAGGCAAATTAGTAAGTCATTAGGGCCTTTGCTCAAAAATAAGGTTAATACAACTCATTTAACCATGATCCAGAGCCATGGCGCAATGTTTGACGCTTTGTGATGATACGACAAGCCACGTGGTCAGCCTGTGGAACGTGTGGCATGTGCGTCGCCTTCCAATGACGAAGACCCGCCAAGGTGGACGAACAAAAGATGTAGTCAAGTCGGTTGGTGAGTGTGGGACTTGTGAAGGCTCGTGCCACGGGGTTTTGACGGCGAAACAGATCCACCAGAGACAAACTGTGCATCCATTGTTCCAGTTGAAGGGTGCCGGCCATGGTGGAGGTACTGGGTCTCAACGAATCCAAATCTTTGTTGAGAGCTCTGAATGGATGGAATGGCACTGGATAATTCACCCTGACTCGAGTCCGATCTTGTTGGCGCTTGCGACTTCGAAATCGGCTAAGATCAGAGCTTCTCCAGCTGTCAGCTCGTCCATTCTTCCTACCAAGCATCTCAACCTGCCATCCAACTTTTACGAAGACCCCAAGCGCCTTACCCAACTTGCCGCCTTCCTCCAACCCGACCACATTCTCCCTCGATATGGAGAGTTCATTTTCAAGACCCTTCTCCGCGCCAACGCCATGCAATATCTGTTTCAGTACCAAGACCCCAAGCCGACGTGTGTCTTCTGTCGTGTCAATGAGACGTACGAGCATTTCCTGTTCTCTTGTGGATATGGTCAATCTGTTTGGTATTCCTTCAAGACAATCCAGCGACTGCTCGAGTGTTCCTTTCCGTCCACGTGTCTGGAAATGTTCTACGAGACGCCCAAGCCGTCCGATGGATACTACATCCGTGGCTATCTGAAGATCTGGCCGATTGTCCGAGCCTGCGTGTATTATCAAATATGGCTCCAACGTGCCGATCGCACCTTTCGACCCGACCTCACAGCGAAGAGTCCGATGGAAGTTGCCATTCATGCTGCCTCTTTGATCAAGCTACATCTACAACAGCTCCTGGTTGATCTCCCTCTCAAGAAGGGATACACCAAGGTATTCAATGTGCTCAAGCATCTATCTTCGGACCCCTGGTTACGTCAACACATCATTCCTGACAGCGTCGTTTCATGAGAGAGCTGACGGCTCACTCACTTCATCTCCTGTTCAATGACCACTTTGCCATATTCTGTTTTCCAAATTCTATTTATACAGTACGAGGCAAAATAGTAAGTCATTAGGGCCTTTGCTCAAAAATAAGGTTAATACAACTCATTTAACCCCGGCAAGGATTCAGCTTCGTCCAAGAAAGATGCCAAGCAAGGCAATGCCCCCAAAGGCGCGAAACATCGCAACACTGGTGCTCATGCTATTGCCGATGACGATATTGCGCAATGCGAGGCCATGGCGGACGCATTCTACAAAGACTCTGGTGACATGGACGCCTTCATTGAAAACATTTTGCTCACCCCCCAGTCCCAAGTGTACGAGCTCACAGTCAAGTTGGGCGAAGGCTACAAGGACTGGTCCGAAAAAGTCATCTGCGATCAATTTGTCAAGGAAAATCCTGGTTCGTTATGGGGCTCCAAATTTCCGAACATTTTGATCCACAAGAAGAACCCACAGACCATTGTGATCTCAAGTTACAACTTGTCTACGTGCGTGGAAATGGGAGGCACAACGTTTCGACTTGGTGGCAAAGACTTCCTGGTTCCCAAGTACTCGCGTTATGGCAACAACTACTATGTTACGTTCAACAAGGTCAGTCACCCTTCGATGGCCAAGGCAATTGTCAAGAAAATGGCTGCATTGACCAAGTCAGTGATAGCAGCATTCAACCCTACTGCTGGTCAGAACATCAAGTCGCCGCATTTGAGAGTCATTTTCAAGTCGTCTGCGCCTCCTGCAGTGTTGGTGCCAAAATCCGGCGACGCACTACGCGAAATCACCATTACGGATCCGTC
The DNA here is from genome assembly GCA_019828595.1 of Aphanomyces cochlioides. NCBI lineage: Eukaryota > Oomycota > Saprolegniomycetes > Saprolegniales > Verrucalvaceae > Aphanomyces > Aphanomyces cochlioides. The sequence goes on from JAHQRK010000004.1 coordinate 1,264,964, forward strand.
GGGTCAGCCTTTTGTCGTCGTGTTTCAGCACAAGATCGCTGCTCTGAACAAGACATTGCCTCCGTCGATTGTTTCACGACGTGCAGAGGCCAAGGCTGAAAAAGCGAAGGCAAAAGCGGCCAAGGCAGCGGCAAAATCTCCTCCGTCAGGAGAAAAAGAACCTGAACCTGATGGAGACGATCATGATCAAGACCCTGGAACAAATGCGGAAGGCGAGGCCGACTCAACTGAGGCATCTGGAGATCGTCAAGATGAACAACCACAGCCAACAGCTCCTTCTCATGGCTCTGATGTCGATATGTCTGGTGACAGCGATCCCCCTAACAACAATGGACAAGACAAACAACAAGAAGATGTGGAAATGTCTACCAACGAATCGCCCGCTCTTGCTCCACCAAGTGAGCAGCCCAAGAACTCGCTGGACCTTCAATTGGTAACGGGCTACCGGTCTGGACCAGCTCCAAAACGTACTTTGCCTTCGTCCCCACGTTTGGATCCCCTGCCGACATCCAACCGTTTTCAAATCCTCGAAGAAGACGACGTGGAACTCTCGTTTGAAGACTTTGCAGTGCCTCGAATTGTATTGGAAGATTCAAGTGCGCCACGCCCGAAAAAGACCAAAGGCAAAGCGAAGAAACAACGACTTAACAAGTCTGCTGCAGCCCACCTCGAATTGGCGAAGAAGATCATTCGAGACAAGAAAGTCGAAGGCAGTATCACCGAATGTCAACGCATTTTGCGAGATGATCCTCAGCTCGTTGCACATGCTATGTACGCACAAGATGAAGACCTCAGTTTGTTTCAGTCACTTGTTGCAACCAAGACTATTGAGCGCAAGATGGCTTTGTTAAAAGCTCAAGGCAAGCCTCACAACTACAAACATCACGTCAACTTCATGGCTCAATACAAGATTCACCCGTCAGAAATCTTGGAAGAATTGACCACGGACATACCAGAGATCAAGCGCATCCTCTTTGCACTTGCTACGATTGACTTATTCCTCTCAAATCGGGCCCCAGACCTCTACACAAACTCGGAGGCACTGACTGTTCTATTGAACCAAGAAGCAACAAGATTGCCTGACACCAACTGCTTGACGGACTGGTCGCTGTTTGCTTTGATCGAAAACTTCAGCGACAATCTCGAGAAGTTCACTTGCCGGCTCCCGTCTTGTCGGCCATCTCGATGCTCAAAAGCATCACCAACAATTACCACATCGACGAGCTCTGCAGCAAAGCTCACCACTCCATGAACGCCGACGAAATTGATCCCCTCGATTTGGAGGACGATCAACTCTAAGGCTTCTATCCCCTGCTTCAATCCATTTCAACCTCCCCTCTCACCCCTCCATTCTACTCATTTTCATCTGTACTCGTGATGATTGACAACAACTTCTCCGATGTCCCAACTGAACTCGTGGACTGGGACCCACAAATCATCTCCCTCAACACCAATGGCTTCTCCAACAGCCATCGGTACATCCTCGACAAACTATCAAGTGTTCACGACGTTTCCTTTATCCAAGAAACCCGTTTCCGCACGCCATGTCTCCACGACCGTGTTGCGTTCCATTGGCAACGCATCACAAACCACGAAGGCTCTTTGTTCTTTGAAGAGCCTATTTACCCTGAAGTATCCACGTCGCCAGCCACTGGAGGTCTGGCTACGTTGATACATCCTCACTCTCCTTTGAAGAACGCCACTCAAGTCCCTCATGACAACCCAGTGCTTCGTGGTCGTTATCTACAAGTGCGATGTACTCTGGGTCCACTGACAGTCGTTCTCCACAATATCTATGCGCCGGCAGCCTTCCAAGAACGAGCAAGTTACTTCGAAGAATTGCCACGCGACTTTCCTCCACATGCGCTCCACATTGTTGGAGGAGATTTCAACTGCACTCTCAACAAAGATTTGGATTCGTTGAGACCCAGTACCTCCACCATGGCCGGCACCCTTCAACTGGAACAATGGATGCACAGTTTGTCTCTGGTGGATCTGTTTCGCCGTCAAAACCCCGTGGCACGAGCCTTCACAAGTCCCACACTCACCAACCGACTTGACTACATCTTTTGTTCGTCCACCTTGGCGGGACTTTGTCATTGGAAGGCGACGCACATGCCACACGTTCCACAGGCTGACCACGTGGCTTGTCGTATCATCACAAAGCGTCAAACATTGCGCCATGGCTCTGGATCATGGAAAGCTCCAACTTGGCTACTTCGTCTACCACGAGCGGCCGAGATTGTTCATGGATGTCTGGATCGATTTTTGGACAAGTCTCCAACATTCCACAATATCTCCAAGGCCTACGACATGCTGGTCAATGATATCCGCTCCCAACTCAAAGAATTCCATTCTCAACGATTGGAGAAACAACGTCTGCCGTTGAAGAAGTTAGCTGTCGAGATCGCTTCGCTTTTGCAAGTCCCCAACATGCGTCAAGATGCAGTGCTGGTGGATCGAGTGCGAGACCTTCAAAAGCAAATTCACGAGCTGCAAGATCGAGACAAGCAGTTTCGTCAAGACCAGGCGTTCCAACTTCACTTGTACAAAGCAGAGCGCTCGTCCAAGTTCCACTTCATGTCCCCTGTCCCTACCCCCTTGAAGAAGACAGTCTTCAAAGAGTTGGTGGATGTCAATGGAAATGTTGTCTCCAATCAACAAGGCATGTCTGACGTCCTGGTCGACTACTACAAGGACTTGTTTGCAGCTCCCGAGGTGCAGCGATCTGGAGACGAAGTGTCGTCATTTCTGACCCCATTGACTCGACACAAGCAACTGCCAGAGCAAGCCCAGAAAGAGCTGTCGGCTCCCTTGCGCGCCAACGAGTTCTATCATGCTATTCGACACAGCAGTTCGAACTCAGCGCCAGGTCCCAACGCTCTGCCATTCGAAGTCCTCAAACTTGCACCTCACAAGTGGTCGTTGGTATTGGAGCTGCTATTCACACACCAGCTCCATTCTCACCCTCGCTTGACTCCCATGCAACTTGTCAGTACGCTGGTGTTGCTGCACAAGAAAGGCCCCAAGTCACAGGCCAAGAACTATCGGCCCATTAGCCTACTCAACACGGATGTGAAAATCCTGACGAGTATTCTGGCTTATCGACTCCAGCGCCACATTCGACACATCATCCACCCGGACCAGCAAGGCTTTATCCGTCGAAGCAATATCCAAACCAATATTGCACGACTGGATGACATGCTGCACCACATCAAACTACACAGTCCGTCCTCGATGGTGGCACTGCTTGACTTTGAGAAAGCTTTTGATCGCGTGGACCACGCGTACTTGCTCCGCGTCCTCCGTCACTATGGCTTTCCCGAAACCTTTGTTGACATGGTTCGCGTACTGTACTCGGGCCGCAAGTCTCGCATCTTGGTGAACGGCTTCTTGTCCAAGCCAGTTCACATCTCACGCGGTGTGTTGCAAGGTGATCCACTGTCGCCACTTCTGTTTGTGATCGCTTTGGAACCGATGTGCCAACTCCTACGGCAACACTCCAACTATGGCATCAAGTGTGGGGATCGCTACCACACTGGGAGTTACTTTGCCGACGACTCGCAACTCTATGCGGCAAATGAGACGTGCCTCCACCGGCAGCTTGCATTGGTTCAAACCTTTTGCGACAAGTCTGGTTTCCGACTCAACGTAGACAAGACCCAAATTCTGACCTACAGCCAGTTGAATGGGAACCTTGCCTCACTACAAGTTACTTCCGACAGTCCCGTGAAGGCTCTTGGTATCTTGGTTGCGCCCAATCTTTCTCCATTGGCACGTTTCAATTACGTGTTTGAGAAGTTTGTGGCTCGCTTGTCTTTGTGGCTCTACAAGGCTCGAACCATGGCCGGAAAAGTCACTATCCTGCACAGCATATGTCTGCCTGTGTTATGGTACCAACTGGCTTTTGTCCCTGCCGACAAAGACCTGGCCAAAAAGATCGACAAGGCCATGCTTCAATTTATGCATGGTGAAGAAATCAACCCATCCTCCTCTGTCCATGGCCTCCGTTTGATCAAAAAGGAGATCCTATTCATGCCGAAGAAGTCCGGTGGCTTAGGCCTGCACCATGCACTTGCTTTATGGCAACAACACAACCGCTCTGTCATGATCAGATGCATTCAAGCCATCACCACCCCCCCCACAAGTCTGCCATGTCTGCCTGGATTACGCCGGGCTATACTCTCCTCGAGAAGGCTTTTCATCCATGGGGTTCCCCCGAGATCTCCTCTTGGCAAATGGCTCTTCTGCATTCATCAGACAACTGTACAAGAATCCCAATATCACTCCAATGTGGAAAGCCTTATTGAGTAGCTGGTTTGAATCCCGCTGGACTCCGTACGGCTGTCCAAATCACATCTCATCTTTGGATGTTCCCCTTTGGCACAACTCGTATCTGCCTGGACTCGAAGACCTATACGATCAGTGCTCTACATCGACGCAAGACCAAGCCAATGTATTGGCTTCGCTTCACATCACGAAGTTGTCGCATTTGTTGACTCCGTGCCAGCGAGTTTGGCCAGCTTCGATCTTGTTCGACAAAATCAACCGTGCCTGCCGCCAAGCCAATTTTGTCCCTCCAACGAAACAATGGATCTCAATCTTGGTGACCAAGTTATCACGATTGTTTGAGATTGTTTCTGAAGAGGATGCTCCCGTGTTCCACTTGCCGACGCCAAGCTCTGAATGGATGGAATGGCACTGGATGATTCACCCTGACTCGAGTCCGATCTTGTTGGCGCTTGCGACTTCGAAATCGGCTAAGATCAGAGCTTCTCCAGCTGTCAGCTCGTCCATTCTTCCTACCAAGCATCTCAACCTGCCATCCAACTTTTACGAAGACCCCAAGCGCCTTACCCAACTTGCCGCCTTCCTCCAACCCGACCACATTCTCCCTCGATATGGAGAGTTCATTTTCAAGACCCTTCTCCGCGCCAACGCCATGCAATATCTGTTTCAGTACCAAGACCCCAAGCCGACGTGTGTCTTCTGTCGTGTCAATGAGACGTACGAGCATTTCCTGTTCTCTTGTGGATATGGTCAATCTGTTTGGTATTTCTTCAAGACAATCCAGCGACTGCTCGAGTGTTCCTTTCCGTCCACGTGTCTGGAAATGTTCTACGAGACGCCCAAGCCGTCCGATGGATACTACATCCGTGGCTATCTGAAGATCTGGCCGATTGTCCGAGCCTGCGTGTATTATCAAATATGGCTCCAACGTGCCGATCGCACCTTTCGACCCGACCTCACAGCGAAGAGTCCGATGGAAGTTGCCATTCATGCTGCCTCTTTGATCAAGCTACATCTACAACAGCTCCTGGTTGATCTCCCTCTCAAGAAGGGATACACCAAGGTATTCAATGTGCTCAAGCATCTATCTTCGGACCCCTGGTTACGTCAACACGCCATTCCTGACAGTGTCGTTTCATGAGTGAGCTGACGGCTCACCACTTCATCTCCTGTTCAATGACCACTTTGCCATATTCTGTTTTCCAAGTTCTATTTATACAGTACGAGGCAAATTAGTAAGTCATTAGGGCCTTTGCTCAAAAATAAGGTTAATACAACTCATTTAACCAAGACCCCAAGCCGACGTGTGTCTTCTGTCGTGTCAATGAGACATACGAGCATTTCCTGTTCTCTTGTGGATATGGTCAATCTGTTTGGTATTTCTTCAAGGCGATCCAGCGACTGCTCGAGTGTTCCTTTCCGTCCACGTGTCTGGAAATGTTCTACGAGACGCCCAAGCCGTCCGATGGATACTACATCCGTGGCTATCTGAAGATCTGGCCGATTGTCCGAGCCTGCGTGTATTATCAAATATGGCTCCAACGTGCCGATCGCACCTTTCGACCCGACCTCACAGCGAAGAGTCCGATGGAAGTTGCCATTCATGCTGCCTCTTTGATCAAGCTACATCTACAACAGCTCCTGGTTGATCTCCCTCTCAAGAAGGGATACACCAAGGTATTCAATGTGCTCAAGCATCTATCTTCGGACCGCTGGTTACGTCAACACGCCATTCCTGACAGCGCCGTTTCATGAGTGAGCTGACGGCTCACTCACTTCATCTCCTGTTCAATGACCACTTTGCCATATTCTGTTTTCCAAGTTCTATTTATACAGTACGAGGCAAATTAGTAAGTCATTAGGGCCTTTGCTCAAAAATAAGGTTAATACAACTCATTTAACCAAATCTTTGTTGAGAGTGCAGTTGAAATCTCCTCCAACAATGTGGAGCGCATGTGGAGGAAAGTCGCGTGGCAATTCTTCGAAGTAACTTGCTCGTTCTTGGAAGGCTGCCGGCGCATAGATATTGTGGAGAACGACTGTCAGTGGACCCAGAGTACATCGCACTTGTAGATAACGACCACGAAGCACTGGGTTGTCATGAGGGATTTGAGTGGCGTTCTTCAAAGGAGAGTGAGGATGTATCAACGTAGCCAGACCTCCAGTGGCTGGCGACGTGGATACTTCAGGGTAAATAGGCTCTTCAAAGAACAAAGAGCCTTCGTGGTTTGTGATGCGTTGCCAATGGAACGCAACACGGTCGTGGAGACTTGGCGTGCGGAAACGGGTTTCTTGGATAAAGGAAACGTCGTGAACACTTGATAGTTTGTCGAGGATGTACCGATGACTGTTGGAGAAGCCATTGGTGTTGAGGGAGATGATTTGTGGGTCCCAGTCCACGAGTTCAGTTGGGACATCGGAGAAGTTGTTGTCACTCATCACGAGTACAGATGAAAATGAGTAGAATGGAGGGGTCAGAGGGGAGGTTGAAATGGATTGAAGCAGGGGATAGAAGCCTTAGAGTTGATCGTCCTCCAAATCGAGGGGATCAATTTCGTCGGCGTTCATGGAGTGGTGAGCTTTGCTGCAGAGCTCGTCGATGTGGTAATTGTTGGTGATGCTTTTGAGCATCGAGATGGCCGACAAGACGGGAGCCGGCAAAGTGAACTTCTCGAGATTGTCGCTGAAGTTTTCGATCAAAGCAAACAGCGACCAGTCCGTCAAGCAGTTGGTGTCAGGCAATCTTGTTGCTTCTTGGTTCAATAGAACAGTCAGTGCCTCCGAGTTTGTGTAGAGGTCTGGGGCCCGATTTGAGAGGAATAAGTCAATCGTAGCAAGTGCAAAGAGGATGCGCTTGATCTCTGGTATGTCCGTGGTCAATTCTTCCAAGATTTCTGACGGGTGAATCTTGTATTGAGCCATGAAGTTGACGTGATGTTTGTAGTTGTGAGGCTTGCCTTGAGCTTTTAACAAAGCCATCTTGCGCTCAATAGTCTTGGTTGCAACAAGTGACTGAAACAAACTGAGGTCTTCATCTTGTGCGTACATAGCATGTGCAACGAGCTGAGGATCATCTCGCAAAATGCGTTGACATTCGGTGATACTGCCTTCGACTTTCTTGTCTCGAATGATCTTCTTCGCCAATTCGAGGTGGGCTGCAGCAGACTTGTTAAGTCGTTGTTTCTTCGCTTTGCCTTTGGTCTTTTTCGGGCGTGGCGCACTTGAATCGTCCAATACAATTCGAGGCACTGCAAAGTCTTCAAACGAGAGTTCCACGTCGTCTTCTTCGAGGATATGAAAACGGTTGGATGTCGGCAGGGGATCCAAACGTGGGGACGAAGGCAAAGTACGTTTTGGAGCTGGTCCAGACCGGTAGCCCGTTACCAATTGAAGGTCCAGCGAGTTCTTGGGCTGCTCACTTGGTGGAGCAAGAGCGGGCGATTCGTTGGTAGACATTTCCACATCTTCTTGTTGTTTGTCTTGTCCATTGTTGTTAGGGGGATCGCTGTCACCAGACATATCGACATCAGAGCCATGAGAAGGAGCTGTTGGCTGTGGTTGTTCATCTTGACCATCTCCAGATGCCTCAGTTGAGTCGGCCTCGCCTTCCGCATTTGTTCCAGGGTCTTGGTCATGATCGTCTCCATCAGGTTCAGGTTCTTTTTCTCCTGACGGAGGAGATTTTGCCGCTGCCTTGGCCGCTTTTGCCTTCGCTTTTTCAGCCTTGGCCTCTGCACGTCGTGAAACAATCGACGGAGGCAATGTCTTGTTCAGAGCAGCGATCTTGTGCTGAAACACGACGACAAAAGGCTGACCCGACGGATCCGTAATGGTGATTTCGCGTAGTGCGTCGCCGGATTTTGGCACCAGCACTGCAGGAGGCGCAGACGACTTGAAAATGACTCTCAAATGCGGCGACTTGATGTTCTGACCAGCAGTAGGGTTGAATGCTGCTATCACTGACTTGGTCAATGCAGCCATTTTCTTGACAATCGCCTTGGCCATCGAAGGGTGACTGACCTTGTTGAACGTAACGTAGTAGTTGTTGCCATAACGCGAGTACTTGGGAACCAGGAAGTCTTTGCCACCAAGTCGAAACGTTGTGCCTCCCATTTCCACGCACGTAGACAAGTTGTAACTTGAGATCACAATGGTCTGTGGGTTCTTCTTGTGGATCAAAATGTTCGGAAATTTGGAGCCATATAACGAACCAGGATTTTCCTTGACAAATTGATCGCAGATGACTTTTTCGGACCAGTCCTTGTAGCCTTCGCCCAACTTGACTGTGAGCTCGTACACTTGGGACTGGGGGGTGAGCAAAATGTTTTCAATGAAGGCGTCCATGTCACCAGAGTCTTTGTAGAATGCGTCCGCCATGGCCTCGCATCGCGCAATATCGTCATCGGCAATAGCATGAGCACCAGTGTTGCGATGTTTCGCGCCTTTGGGGGCATTGCCTTGCTTGGAATCTTTCTTGGACGAAGCTGAATCCTTGCCGGGAGTCTTTTGCGTCCATGGATTGGCCTTTTCAGCGTTTTGTTGCTCTTGATCGCCTTGTATTTTGTCTGCCGCGGTAGGAGGATCAACAGCGCCATTTCCTTGAGCAACGGATTTGTCGACAATGTCTTGATTTGACTGGTCATTGTCATTGTTTGTCGATTGTTCCTCTTGAATAACTTCTCCAGGAGTATCACACGACTTCGCTTGGCCGTTAATGTCGCCTGACCCATCAACCTCCGAGTGAATTTGAGTATTTCCCTCGTCGGTTAAGGCCTCGGTTTCAGTAGAATCCTTCCCCTCAGCGTCTCCAGAGACCATATCCACGTCCTCTTGAGATTTTTCTTCTTCCTCTCCCGTTCTAGGAGGCTCAGCACAGGGGGCGACGCGGTTGGTGGCTGCTGGCTCAGTCCCATTGGTCACGAGAAAGGCCGGGGCCAGACCCCCAGTGACAGGGGTAGAAGGGGAATCCATGCCATCCCCGCAGCACGGTGACTGGGGTACACCATTGCTCCGGCGAGAACCCAAATCGGGATACCGCCCCCGCCCCTCCGAAGAGGCCCCTGGGGGGAAGTAGACAGAACCGCAGGGTGTGCCCATAGGGGGGGCCCTCGTAGCCTCTAGGGCTGGCATGGACCCCGTTTTCTCGCCGCCTTCACTGGGGATCGACTCCAATTGGAGTCCAGGGAAGCAGCCACCACAGGCACAAGGCCCCAGTGGTTCGCCCTCCTGAGTGAGGGCTTCGCTAGACAAGTTAACGACAGTGGTCTGGGGGTCAACCACTGACCCACTGAGGTTGACCCCCCCTGGAACTCCGGCGAGTGGAGCACCAGGTGAAGCGCTGGGGGAGCGAGACGCAGATTGGTCTCCAGAGACGCTGTTGGGGTCGAACTCGACCTCCACTTCGGCCCTAGGGTTAGGTGTAGAGACATTACTCACACCACTTCCGCCATCCTGATTGGACGACGAAAGTGGGTGAGGTGATACAATACCTGGAATGATGGTGACTCCGTGAGTGTTGGTCTCACGGAGCTCGGAACAGCTGTTGGCGTTGGACATTTTGAGCGCGGCGGCACTTGATAACTTCTTGACTTGAGGGGTACGAGGCAAATTCGGAAGTTCCCGGACTTCTTCGGCATGAATAGGATCTCCTTTTTGATCAAACGGAGGCCATGGACAGAGGAGGATGGGTTGATTTCTTCACCATGCATAAATTGAAGCATGGCCTTGTCGATCTTTTTGGCCAGGTCTTTGTCGGCAGGGACAAAAGCCAGTTGGTACCATAACACAGGCAGACATATGCTGTGCAGGATAGTGACTTTTCCGGCCATGGTTCGAGCCTTGTAGAGCCACAAAGACAAGCGAGCCACAAACTTCTCAAACACGTAATTGAAACGTGCCAATGGAGAAAGATTGGACGCAACCAAGATACCAAGAGCCTTCACGGGACTGTCGGAAGTAACTTGTAGTGAGGCAAGGTTCCCATTCAACTGGCTGTAGGTCAGAATTTGGGTCTTGTCTACGTTGAGTCGGAAACCAGACTTGTCGCAAAAGGTTTGAACCAATGCAAGCTGCCGGTGGAGGCACGTCTCATTTGCCGCATAGAGTTGCGAGTCGTCGGCAAAGTAACTCCCAGTGTGGTAGCGATCCCCACACTTGATGCCATAGTTGGAGTGTTGCCGTAGGAGTTGGCACATCGGTTCCAAAGCGATCACAAACAGAAGTGGCGACAGTGGATCACCTTGCAACACACCGCGTGAGATGTGAACTGGCTTGGACAAGAAGCCGTTCACCAAGATGCGAGACTTGCGGCCCGAGTACAGTACGCGAACCATGTCAACAAAGGTTTCGGGAAAGCCATAGTGACGGAGGACGCGGAGCAAGTACGCGTGGTCCACGCGATCAAAAGCTTTCTCAAAGTCAAGCAGTGCCACCATCGAGGACTACTCAAGAAGGGATACACCAAGGTATTCAATGTGCTCAAGCATCTATCTTCGGACCCCTGGTTACGTCAACACATCATTCCTGACAGCGTCGTTTCATGAGTGAGCTAACGGCTCACTCACTTCATCTCCTGTTCAATGACCACTTTGCCATATTCTGTTTTCCAAGTTCTATTTATACAGTACGAGGCAAATTAGTAAGTCATTAGGGCCTTTGCTCAAAAATAAGGTTAATACAACTCATTTAACCACCATCGAGGACGGACTGTGTCGTTTGATGTGGTGCAGCATGTCATCCAGTCGTGCAATATTGGTTTGGATATTGCTTCGACGGATAAAGCCTTGCTGGTCCGGGTGGATGATGTGTCGAATGTGGCGCTGGAGTCGATAAGCCAGAATACTCGTCAGGATTTTCACATCCGTGTTGAGTAGGCTAATGGGCCGATAGTTCTTGGCTTGTGACTTGGGGCCTTTCTTGTGCAGCAACACCAGCGTACTGACAAGTTGCATGGGAGTCAAGCGAGGGTGAGAATGGAGCTGGTGTGTGAATAGCAGCTCCAATACCAACGACCACTTGTGAGGTGCAAGTTTGAGGACTTCGAATGGCAGAGCGTTGGGACCTGGCGCTGAGTTCGAACTGCTGTGTCGAATAGCATGATAGAACTCGTTGGCGCGCAAGGGAGCCGACAGCTCTTTCTGGGCTTGCTCTGGCAGTTGCTTGTGTCGAGTCAATGGGGTCAGAAATGACGACACTTCGTCTCCAGATCGCTGCACCTCGGGAGCTGCAAACAAGTCCTTGTAGTAGTCGACCAGGACGTCAGACATGCCTTGTTGATTGGAGACAACATTTCCATTGACATCCACCAACTCTTTGACTTCCGAATTTGCCTCGTACCCCTCAAGTCAAGAAGTTATCAAGTGCCGCCGCGCTCAAAATGTCCAACGCCAACAGCTGTTCCGAGCTCCGTGAGACCAACACTCACGGAGTCACCATCATTCCAGGTATTGTATCACCTCACCCACTTTCGTCGTCCAATCAGGATGGCGGAAGTGGTGTGAGTAATGTCTCTACACCTAACCCTAGGGCCGAAGTGGAGGTCGAGTTCGACCCCAACAGCGTCTCTGGAGACCAATCTGCGTCTCGCTCCCCCAGCGCTTCACCTGGTGCTCCACTCGCCGGAGTTCCAGGGGGGGGTCAACCTCAGTGGGTCAGTGGTTGACCCCCAGACCACTGTCGTTAACTTGTCTAGCGAAGCCCTCACTCAGGAGGGCGAACCACTGGGGCCTTGTGCCTGTGGTGGCTGCTTCCCTGGACTCCAATTGGAGTCGATCCCCAGTGAAGGCGGCGAGAAAACGGGGTCCATGCCAGCCCTAGAGGCTACGAGGGCCCCCCCTATGGGCACACCCTGCGGTTCTGTCTACTTCCCCCCAGGGGCCTCTTCGGAGGGGCGGGGGCGGTATCCCGATTTGGGTTCTCGCCGGAGCAATGGTGTACCCCAGTCACCGTGCTGCGGGGATGGCATGGATTCCCCTTCTACCCCTGTCACTGGGGGTCTGGCCCCGGCCTTTCTCGTGACCAATGGGACTGAGCCAGCAGCCACCAACCGCGTCGCCCCCTGTGCTGAGCCTCCTAGAACGGGAGAGGAAGAAGAACAATCTCAAGAGGACGTGGATATGGTCTCTGGAGACGCCGAGGGGAAGGATTCTACTGAAACCGAGGCCTTAACCGACGAGGGAAATACTCAAATTCACTCGGAGGTTGATGGGTCAGGCGACATTAACGGCCAAGCGAAGTCGTGTGATACTCCTGGAGAAGTTATTCAAGAGGAACAATCGACAAACAATGACAATGACCAGTCAAATCAAGACATTGTCGACAAATCCGTTGCTCAAGGAAATGGCGCTGTTGATCCTCCTACCGCGGCAGACAAAATACAAGGCGATCAAGAGCAACAAAACGCTGAAAAGGCCAATCCATGGACGCAAAAGACTCCCGGCAAGGATTCAGCTTCGTCCAAGAAAGATTCCAAGCAAGGCAATGCCCCCAAAGGCGCGAAACATCGCAACACTGGTGCTCATGCTATTGCCGATGACGATATTGCGCGATGCGAGGCCATGGCGGACGCATTCTACAAAGACTCTGGTGACATGGACGCCTTCATTGAAAACATTTTGCTCACCCCCAGTCCCAAGTGTACGAGCTCACAGTCAAGTTGGGCGAAGGCTACAAGGACTGGTCCGAAAAAGTCATCTGCGATCAATTTGTCAAGGAAAATCCTGGTTCGTTATGGGGCTCCAAATTTCCGAACATTTTGATCCACAAGAAGAACCCACAGACCATTGTGATCTCAAGTTACAACTTGTCTACGTGCGTGGAAATGGGAGGCACAACGTTTCGACTTGGTGGCAAAGATTTCCTGGTTCCCAAGTACTCGCGTTATGGCAACAACTACTATGTTACGTTCAACAAGGTCAGTCACCCTTCGATGGCCAAGGCAATTGTCAAGAAAATGGCTGCATTGACCAAGTCAGTGATAGCAGCATTCAACCCTACTGCTGGTCAGAACATCAAGTCGCCGCATTTGAGAGTCATTTTCAAGTCGTCTGCGCCTCCTGCAGTGTTGGTGCCAAAATCCGGCGACGCACTACGCGAAATCACCATTACGGATCCGTCGGGTCAGCCTTTTGTCGTCGTGTTTCAGCACAAGATCGCTGCTCTGAACAAGACATTGCCTCCGTCGATTGTTTCACGACGTGCAGAGGCCAAGGCTGAAAAAGCGAAGGCAAAAGCGGCCAAGGCAGCGGCAAAATCTCCTCCGTCAGGAGAAAAAGAACCTGAACCTGATGGAGACGATCATGATCAAGACCCTGGAACAAATGCGGAAGGCGAGGCCGACTCAACTGAGGCATCTGGAGATGGTCAAGATGAACAACCACAGCCAACAGCTCCTTCTCATGGCTCTGATGTCGATATGTCTGGTGACAGCGATCCCCCTAACAACAATGGACAAGACAAACAACAAGAAGATGTGGAAATGTCTACCAACGAATCGCCCGCTCTTGCTCCACCAAGTGAGCAGCCCAAGAACTCGCTGGACCTTCAATTGGTAACGGGCTACCGGTCTGGACCAGCTCCAAAACGTACTTTGCCTTCGTCCCCACGTTTGGATCCCCTGCCGACATCCAACCGTTTTCATATCCTCGAAGAAGACGACGTGGAACTCTCGTTTGAAGACTTTGCAGTGCCTCGAATTGTATTGGAAGATTCAAGTGCGCCACGCCCGAAAAAGACCAAAGGCAAAGCGAAGAAACAACGACTTAACAAGTCTGCTGCAGCCCACCTCGAATTGGCGAAGAAGATCATTCGAGACAAGAAAGTCGAAGGCAGTATCACCGAATGTCAACGCATTTTGCGAGATGATCCTCAGCTCGTTGCACATGCTATGTACGCACAAGATGAAGACCTCAGTTTGTTTCAGTCACTTGTTGCAACCAAGACTATTGAGCGCAAGATGGCTTTGTTAAAAGCTCAAGGCAAGCCTCACAACTACAAACATCACGTCAACTTCATGGCTCAATACAAGATTCACCCGTCAGAAATCTTGGAAGAATTGACCACGGACATACCAGAGATCAAGCGCATCCTCTTTGCACTTGCTACGATTGACTTATTCCTCTCAAATCGGGCCCCAGACCTCTACACAAACTCGGAGGCACTGACTGTTCTATTGAACCAAGAAGCAACAAGATTGCCTGACACCAACTGCTTGACGGACTGGTCGCTGTTTGCTTTGATCGAAAACTTCAGCGACAATCTCGAGAAGTTCACTTTGCCGGCTCCCGTCTTGTCGGCCATCTCGATGCTCAAAAGCATCACCAACAATTACCACATCGACGAGCTCTGCAGCAAAGCTCACCACTCCATGAACGCCGACGAAATTGATCCCCTCGATTTGGAGGACGATCAACTCTAAGGCTTCTATCCCCTGCTTCAATCCATTTCAACCTCCCCTCTGACCCCTCCATTCTACTCATTTTCATCTGTACTCGTGATGAGTGACAACAACTTCTCCGATGTCCCAACTGAACTCGTGGACTGGGACCCACAAATCATCTCCCTCAACACCAATGGCTTCTCCAACAGTCATCGGTACATCCTCGACAAACTATCAAGTGTTCACGACGTTTCCTTTATCCAAGAAACCCGTTTCCGCACGCCAAGTCTCCACGACCGTGTTGCGTTCCATTGGCAACGCATCACAAACCACGAAGGCTCTTTGTTCTTTGAAGAGCCTATTTACCCTGAAGTATCCACGTCGCCAGCCACTGGAGGTCTGGCTACGTTGATACATCCTCACTCTCCTTTGAAGAACGCCACTCAAATCCCTCATGACAACCCAGTGCTTCGTGGTCGTTATCTACAAGTGCGATGTACTCTGGGTCCACTGACAGTCGTTCTCCACAATATCTATGCGCCGGCAGCCTTCCAAGAACGAGCAAGTTACTTCGAAGAATTGCCACGCGACTTTCCTCCACATGCGCTCCACATTGTTGGAGGCGATTTCAACTGCACTCTCAACAAAGATTTGGATTCGTTGAGACCCAGTACCTCCACCATGGCCGGCACCCTTCAACTGGAACAATGGTTGCACAGTTTGTCTCTGGTGGATCTGTTTCGCCGTCAAAACCCCGTGGCAAGAACCTTCACAAGTCCCACACTCACCAACCGACTTGACTACATCTTTTGTTCGTCCACCTTGGCGGGTCTTCGTCATTGGAAGGCGACGCACATGCCACACGTTCCACAGGCTGACCACGTGGCTTGTCGTATCATCACAAAGCGTCAAACATTGCGCCATGGCTCTGGATCATGGAAAGCTCCAACTTGGCTACTTCGTCTACCACGAGCGGCCGAGATTGTTCATGGATGTCTGGATCGATTTTTGGACAAGTCTCCAACATTCCACAATATCTCCAAGGCCTACGACATGCTGGTCAATGATATCCGCTCCCAACTCAAAGAATTCCATTCTCAACGATTGGAGAAACAACGTCTGCCGTTGAAGAAGTTAGCTGTGGAGATCGCTTCGCTTTTGCAAGTCCCCAACATGCGTCAAGATGCAGTGCTGGTGGATCGAGTGCGAGACCTTCAAAAGCAAATTCACGAGCTGCAAGATCGAGACAAGCAGTTTCGTCAAGACCAGGCGTTCCAACTTCACTTGTACAAAGCAGAGCGCTCGTCCAAGTTCCACTTCATGTCTCCTGTCCCTACCCCCTTGAAGAAGACAGTCTTCAAAGAGTTGGTGGATGTCAATGGAAATGTTGTCTCCAATCAACAAGGCATGTCTGACGTCCTGGTCGACTACTACAAGGACTTGTTTGCAGCTCCCGAGGTGCAGCGATCTGGAGACGAAGTGTCGTCATTTCTGACCCCATTGACTCGACACAAGCAACTGCCAGAGCAAGCCCAGAAAGAGCTGTCGGCTCCCTTGCGCGCCAACGAGTTCTATCATGCTATTCGACACAGCAGTTCGAACTCAGCGCCAGGTCCCAACGCTCTGCCATTCGAAGTCCTCAAACTTGCACCTCACAAGTGGTCGTTGGTATTGGAGCTGCTATTCACACACCAGCTCCATTCTCACCCTCGCTTGACTCCCATGCAACTTGTCAGTACGCTGGTGTTGCTGCACAAGAAAGGCCCCAAGTCACAAGCCAAGAACTATCGGCCCATTAGCCTACTCAACACGGATGTGAAAATCCTGACGAGTATTCTGGCTTATCGACTCCAGCGCCACATTCGACACATCATCCACCCGGACCAGCAAGGCTTTATCCGTCGAAGCAATATCCAAACCAATATTGCACGACTGGATGACATGCTGCACCACATCAAACGACACAGTCCGTCCTCGATGGTGGTTAAATGAGTTGTATTAACCTTATTTTTGAGCAAAGGCCCTAATGACTTACTAATTTGCCTCGTACTGTATAAATAGAACTTGGAAAACAGAATATGGCAAAGTGGTCATTGAACAGGAGATGAAGTGAGTGAGCCGTTAGCTCACTCATGAAACGACGCTGTCAGGAATGATGTGTTGACGTAACCAGGGGTCCGAAGATAGATGCTTGAGCACATTGAATACCTTGGTGTATCCCTTCTTGAGTAGTCCTCGATGGTGGCACTGCTTGACTTTGAGAAAGCTTTTGATCGCGTGGACCACGCGTACTTGCTCCGCGTCCTCCGTCACTATGGCTTTCCCGAAACCTTTGTTGACATGGTTCGCGTACTGTACTCGGGCCGCAAGTCTCGCATCTTGGTGAACGGCTTCTTGTCCAAGCCAGTTCACATCTCACGCGGTGTGTTGCAAGGTGATCCACTGTCGCCACTTCTGTTTGTGATCGCTTTGGAACCGATGTGCCAACTCCTACGGCAACACTCCAACTATGGCATCAAGTGTGGGGATCGCTACCACACTGGGAGTTACTTTGCCGACGACTCGCAACTCTATGCGGCAAATGAGACGTGCCTCCACCGGCAGCTTGCATTGGTTCAAACCTTTTGCGACAAGTCTGGTTTCCGACTCAACGTAGACAAGACCCAAATTCTGACCTACAGCCAGTTGAATGGGAACCTTGCCTCACTACAAGTTACTTCCGACAGTCCCGTGAAGGCTCTTGGTATCTTGGTTGCGCCCAATCTTTCTCCATTGGCACGTTTCAATTACGTGTTTGAGAAGTTTGTGGCTCGCTTGTCTTTGTGGCTCTACAAGGCTCGAACCATGGCCGGAAAAGTCACTATCCTGCACAGCATATGTCTGCCTGTGTTATGGTACCAACTGGCTTTTGTCCCTGCCGACAAAGACCTGGCCAAAAAGATCGACAAGGCCATGCTTCAATTTATGCATGGTGAAGAAATCAACCCATCCTCCTCTGTCCATGGCCTCCGTTTGATCAAAAAGGAGATCATATTCATGCCGAAGAAGTCCGGTGGCTTAGGCCTGCACCATGCACTTGCTTTATGGCAACAACACAACCGCTCTGTCATGATCAGATGCATTCAAGCCATCACCACCCCACCCCGCAAGTCTGCCATGTCCGCCTGGATTACGCCGGGCTATACTCTCCTCGAGAAGGCTTTTCATCCATGGGGTTCCCCCGAGATCTCCTCTTGGCAAATGGCTCTTCTGCATTCATCAGACAACTGTACAAGAATCCCAATATCACTCCAATGTGGAAAGCCTTATTGAGTAGCTGGTTTGAATCTCGCTGGACTCCGTACGGCTGTCCAAATCACATCTCATCTTTGGATGTTCCCCTTTGGCACAACTCGTATCTGCCTGGACTCGAAGACCTATACGATCAGTGCTCTACATCGACGCAAGACCAAGCCAATGTATTGGCGTCGCTTCACATCACGAAGTTGTCGCATTTGTTGACTCCGTGTCAGCGAGTTTGGCCAGCTTCGATCTTGTTCGACAAAATCAACCGTGCCTGCCGCCAAGCCAATTTTGTCCCTCCAACGAAACAATGGATCTCAATCTTGGTGACCAAGTTATCACGATTGTTTGAGATTGTTTCTGAAGAGGATGCTCCCGTGTTCCACTTGCCGACGCCAAGCTCTGAATGGATGGAATGGCACTGGATGATACACCCTGACTCGAGTCCGATCTTGTTGGCGCTTGCGACTTCGAAATCGGCTAAGATCAGAGCTTCTCCAGCTGTCAGCTCGTCCATCCTTCCTACCAAGCATCTCAACCTGCCATCGAACTTTTACGAAGACCCCAAGCGCCTTACCCAACTTGCCGCCTTCCTCCAACCCGACCACATTCTCCCTCGATATGGAGAGTTCATTTTCAAGACCCTTCTCCGCGCCAACGCCATGCAATATCTGTTTCAGTACCAAGACCCCAAGCCGACGTGTGTCTTCTGTCGTGTCAATGAGACGTACGAGCATTTCCTGTTCTCTTGTGGATATGGTCAATCTGTTTGGTATTCCTTCAAGACAATCCAGCGACTGCTCGAGTGTTCCTTTCCGTCCACGTGTCTGGAAATGTTCTACGAGACGCCCAAGCCGTCCGATGGATACTACATCCGTGGCTATCTGAAGATCTGGCCGATTGTCCGAGCCTGCGTGTATTATCAAATATGGCTCCAACGTGCCGATCGCACCTTTCGACCCGACCTCACAGCGAAGAGTCCGATGGAAGTTGCCATTCATGCTGCCTCTTTGATCAAGCTACATCTACAACAGCTCCTGGTTGATCTCCCTCTCAAGAAGGGATACACCAAGGTATTCAATGTGCTCAAGCATCTATCTTCGGACCACTGGTTACGTCAACACATCATTCCTGACAGCGTCGTTTCATGAGTGAGCTAACGGCTCACTCACTTCATCTCCTGTTCAATGACCACTTTGCCATATTCTGTTTTCCAAGTTCTATTTATACAGTACGAGGCAAATTAGTAAGTCATTAGGGCCTTTGCTCAAAAATAAGGTTAATACAACTCATTTAACCACCAACTCTTTGAAGACTGTCTTCTTCAAGGGGGTAGGGACAGGGGACATGAAGTGGAACTTGGACGAGCGCTCTGCTTTGTACAAGTGAAGTTGGAACGCCTGGTCTTGACGAAACTGCTTGTCTCGATCTTGCAGCTCGTGAATTTGCTTTTGAAGGTCTCGCACTCGATCCACCAGCACTGAATCTTGACGCATGTTGGGGACTTGCAAAAGCGAAGCGATCTCGACAGCTAACTTCTTCAACGGCAGACGTTGTTTCTCCAATCGTTGAGAATGGAATTCTTTGAGTTGGGAGCGGATATCATTGACCAGCATGTCGTAGGCCTTGGAGATATTGTGGAATGTTGGAGACTTGTCCAAAAATCGATCCAGACATCCATGAACAATCTCGGCCGCTCGTGGCAGACGAAGTAGCCAAGTTGGAGCTTTCCATGATCCAGAGCCATGGCGCAATGTTTGACGCTTTGTGATGATACGACAAGCCACGTGGTCAGCCTGTGGAACGTGTGGCATGTGCGTCGCCTTCCAATGACGAAGACCCGCCAAGGTGGACGAACAAAAGATGTAGTCAAGTCGGTTGGTGAGTGTGGGACTTGTGAAGGTTCTTGCCACGGGGTTTTGACGGCGAAACAGATCCACCAGAGACAAACTGTGCAACCATTGTTCCAGTTGAAGGGTGCCGGCCATGGTGGAGGTACTGGGTCTCAACGAATCCAAATCTTTGTTGAGAGTGCAGTTGAAATCGCCTCCAACAATGTGGAGCGCATGTGGAGGAAAGTCGCGTGGCAATTCTTCGAAGTAACTTGCTCGTTCTTGGAAGGCTGCCGGCGCATAGATATTGTGGAGAACGACTGTCAGTGGACCCAGAGTACATCGCACTTGTAGATAACGACCACGAAGCACTGGGTTGTCATGAGGGACTTGAGTGGCGTTCTTCAAAGGAGAGTGAGGATGTATCAACGTAGCCAGACCTCCAGTGGCTGGCGACTTCCGAATTTGCCTCGTACCCCTCAAGTCAAGAAGTTATCAAGTGCCGCCGCGCTCAAAATGTCCAACGCCAACAGCTGTTCCGAGCTCCGTGAGACCAACACTCACGGAGTCACCATCATTCCAGGTATTGTATCACCTCACCCACTTTCGTCGTCCAATCAGGATGGCGGAAGTGGTGTGAGTAATGTCTCTACACCTAACCCTAGGGCCGAAGTGGAGGTCGAGTTCGACCCCAACAGCGTCTCTGGAGACCAATCTGCGTCTCGCTCCACCAGCGCTTCACCTGGTGCTCCACTCGCCGGAGTTCCAGGGGGGGTCAACCTCAGTGGGTCAGTGGTTGACCCCCAGACCACTGTCGTTAACTTGTCTAGCGAAGCCCTCACTCAGGAGGGCGAACCACTGGGGCCTTGTGCCTGTGGTGGCTGCTTCCCTGGACTCCAATTGGAGTCGATCCCCAGTGAAGGCGGCGAGAAAACGGGGTCCATGCCAGCCCTAGAGGCTACGAGGGCCCCCCCTATGGGCACACCCTGCGGTTCTGTCTACTTCCCCCCAGGGGCCTCTTCGGAGGGGCGGGGGCGGTATCCCGATTTGGGTTCTCGCCGGAGCAATGGTGTACCCCAGTCACCGTGCTGCGGGGATGGCATGGATTCCCCTTCTACCCCTGTCACTGGGGGTCTGGCCCCGGCCTTTCTCGTGACCAATGGGACTGAGCCAGCAGCCACCAACCGCGTCGCCCCCTGTGCTGAGCCTCCTAGAACGGGAGAGGAAGAAGAAAAATCTCAAGAGGACGTGGATATGGTCTCTGGAGACGCCGAGGGGAAGGATTCTACTGAAACCGAGGCCTTAACCGACGAGGGAAATACTCAAATTCACTCTGAGGTTGATGGGTCAGGCGACATTAACGGCCAAGCGAAGCCGTGTGATACTTCTGGAGAAGTTATTCAAGAGGAACAATCGACAAACAAAGACAATGAACAGTCAAATCAAGACATTGTCGACAAATCCGTTGCTCAAGGAAATGGCGCTGTTGACCCTCCTTCCGCGGCAGACAAAATACAAGGCGATCAAGAGCAACAAAACGCTGAAAAGGCAAATCCATGGACGCAAAAGGCTCCCGGCAAGGATTCAGCTTCGTCCAAGAAAGATTCCAAGCAAGGCAATGCTCCCAAAGGCGCAAAACACCGCAACACTGGTGCTCATGCTGTTGCCGATGACGATATTGCGCGATGCGAGGCCATGGCGGACACATTCTACAAAGACTCTGGTGACATGGACGCCTTCATTGAAAACATTTTGCTCACTCCCCAGTCCCAAGTGTACGAGCTCACAGTCAAGTTGGGCGAAGGCTACAAGGACTGGTCCGAAAAAGTCATCTGCGATCAATTTGTCAAGGAAAATCCTGGTTCGTTATGGGGCTCCAAATTTCCGAACATTTTGATCCACAAGAAGAACCCACAGACCATTGTGACTTCCGAATTTGCATCGTACCCCTCAAGTCAAGAAGTTATCAAGTGCCGCCGCGCTCAAAATGTCCAACGCCAACAGCTGACTTCCGAATTTGCCTCGTACCCCTCAAGTCAAGAAGTTATCAAGTGCCGCCGCGCTCAAAATGTCCAACGCCAACAGCTGTTCCGAGCTCCGTGAGACCAACACTCACGGAGTCACCATCATTCCAGGTATTGTATCACCTCACCCACTTTCGTCGTCCAATCAGGATGGCGGAAGTGGTGTGAGTAATGTCTCTACACCTAACCCTAGGGCCGAAGTGGAGGTCGAGTTCGACCCCAATGGCGTCTCTGGAGACCAATCTGCGTCTCGCTCCACCAGCGCTTCACCTGGTGCTCCACTCGCCGGAGTTCCAGGGGGGGTCAACCTCAGTGGGTCAGTGGTTGACCCCCAGACCACTGTCGTTAACTTGTCTAGCGAAGCCCTCACTCA
This sequence comes from Aphanomyces cochlioides, assembly GCA_019828595.1. NCBI lineage: Eukaryota > Oomycota > Saprolegniomycetes > Saprolegniales > Verrucalvaceae > Aphanomyces > Aphanomyces cochlioides. The sequence continues at coordinate 1,287,140 of JAHQRK010000004.1, forward strand.
GGAGGGCGAACCACTGGGGCCTTGTGCCTGTGGTGGCTGCTTCCCTGGACTCCAATTGGAGTCGATCCCCAGTGAAGGCGGCGAGAAAACGGGGTCCATGCCAGCCCTAGAGGCTACGAGGGCCCCCCCTATGGGCACACCCTGCGGTTCTGTCTACTTCCCCCCAGGGGCCTCTTCGGAGGGGCGGGGGCGGTATCCCGATTTGGGTTCTCGCCGGAGCAATGGTGTACCCCAGTCACCGTGCTGCGGGGATGGCATGGATTCCCCTTCTACCCCTGTCACTGGGGGTCTGGCCCCGGCCTTTCTCGTGACCAATGGGACTGAGCCAGCAGCCACCAACCGCGTCGCCCCCTGTGCTGAGCCTCCTAGAACGGGAGAGGAAGAAGAAAAATCTCAAGAGGACGTGGATATGGTCTCTGGAGACGCCGAGGGGAAGGATTCTACTGAAACCGAGGCCTTAACCGACGAGGGAAATACTCAAATTCACTCGGAGGTTGATGGGTCAGGCGACATTAACGGCCAAGCGAAGCCGTGTGATACTTCTGGAGAAGTTATTCAAGAGGAACAATCGACAAACAAAGACAATGAACAGTCAAATCAAGACATTGTCGACAAATCCGTTGCTCAAGGAAATGGCGCTGTTGACCCTCCTTCCGCGGCAGACAAAATACAAGGCGATCAAGAGCAACAAAACGCTGAAAAGGCCAATCCATGGACGCAAAAGACTCCCGGCAAGGATTCAGCTTCGTCCAAGAAAGATTCCAAGCAAGGCAATGCTCCCAAAGGCGCAAAACACCGCAACACTGGTGCTCATGCTGTTGCCGATGACGATATTGCGCGATGCGAGGCCATGGCGGACGCATTCTACAAAGACTCTGGTGACATGGACGCCTTCATTGAAAACATTTTGCTCACCCCCCAGTCCCAAGTGTACGAGCTCACAGTCAAGTTGGGCGAAGGCTACAAGGACTGGTCCGAAAAAGTCATCTGCGATCAATTTGTCAAGGAAAATCCTGGTTCGTTATGGGGCTCCAAATTTCCGAACATTTTGATCCACAAGAAGAACCCACAGACCATTGTGACTTCCGAATTTGCATCGTACCCCTCAAGTCAAGAAGTTATCAAGTGCCGCCGCGCTCAAAATGTCCAACGCCAACAGCTGACTTCCGAATTTGCCTCGTACCCCTCAAGTCAAGAAGTTATCAAGTGCCGCCGCGCTCAAAATGTCCAACGCCAACAGCTGTTCCGAGCTCCGTGAGACCAACACTCACGGAGTCACCATCATTCCAGGTATTGTATCACCTCACCCACTTTCGTCGTCCAATCAGGATGGCGGAAGTGGTGTGAGTAATGTCTCTACACCTAACCCTAGGGCCGAAGTGGAGGTCGAGTTCGACCCCAACAGCGTCTCTGGAGACCAATCTGCGTCTCGCTCCCCCAGCGCTTCACCTGGTGCTCCACTCGCCGGAGTTCCAGGGGGGGTCAACCTCAGTGGGTCAGTGGTTGACCCCCAGACCACTGTCGTTAACTTGTCTAGCGAAGCCCTCACTCAGGAGGGCGAACCACTGGGGCCTTGTGCCTGTGGTGGCTGCTTCCCTGGACTCCAATTGGAGTCGATCCCCAGTGAAGGCGGCGAGAAAACGGGGTCCATGCCAGCCCTAGAGGCTACGAGGGCCCCCCCTATGGGCACACCCTGCGGTTCTGTCTACTTCCCCCAGGGGCCTCTTCGGAGGGGCGGGGGCGGTATCCCGATTTGGGTTCTCGCCGGAGCAATGGTGTACCCCAGTCACCGTGCTGCGGGGATGGCATGGATTCCCCTTCTACCCCTGTCACTGGGGGTCTGGCCCCGGCCTTTCTCGTGACCAATGGGACTGAGCCAGCAGCCACCAACCGCGTCGCCCCCTGTGCTGAGCCTCCTAGAACGGGAGAGGAAGAAGAAAAATCTCAAGAGGACGTGGATATGGTCTCTGGAGACGCCGAGGGGAAGGATTCTACTGAAACCGAGGCCTTAACCGACGAGGGAAATACTCAAATTCACTCGGAGGTTGATGGGTCAGGCGACATTAACGGCCAAGCGAAGCCGTGTGATACTTCTGGAGAAGTTATTCAAGAGGAACAATCGACAAACAAAGACAATGAACAGTCAAATCAAGACATTGTCGACAAATCCGTTGCTCAAGGAAATGGCGCTGTTGACCCTCCTTCCGCGGCAGACAAAATACAAGGCGATCAAGAGCAACAAAACGCTGAAAAGGCCAATCCATGGACGCAAAAGACTCCCGGCAAGGATTCAGCTTCGTCCAAGAAAGATTCCAAGCAAGGCAATGCTCCCAAAGGCGCAAAACACCGCAACACTGGTGCTCATGCTGTTGCCGATGACGATATTGCGCGATGCGAGGCCATGGCGGACGCATTCTACAAAGACTCTGGTGACATGGACGCCTTCATTGAAAACATTTTGCTCACCCCCCAGTCCCAAGTGTACGAGCTCACAGTCAAGTTGGGCGAAGGCTACAAGGACTGGTCCGAAAAAGTCATCTGCGATCAATTTGTCAAGGAAAATCCTGGTTCGTTATGGGGCTCCAAATTTCCGAACATTTTGATCCACAAGAAGAACCCACAGACCATTGTGATCTCAAGTTACAACTTGTCTACGTGCGTGGAAATGGGAGGCACAACGTTTCGACTTGGTGGCAAAGACTTCCTGGTTCCCAAATACTCGCGTTATGGCAACAACTACTACGTTACGTTCAACAAGGTCAGTCACCCTTCGATGGCCAAGGCAATTGTCAAGAAAATGGCTGCATTGACCAAGTCAGTGATAGCAGCATTCAACCCTACTGCTGGTCAGAACATCAAGTCGCCGCATTTGAGAGTCATTTTCAAGTCGTCTGCGCCTCCTGCAGTGCTGGTGCCAAAATCCGGCGACGCACTACGCGAAATCACCATTACGGATCCGTCGGGTCAGCCTTTTGTCGTCGTGTTTCAGCACAAGATCGCTGCTCTGAACAAGACATTGCCTCCGTCGATTGTTTCACGACGTGCAGAGGCCAAGGCTGAAAAAGCGAAGGCAAAAGCGGCCAAGGCAGCGGCAAAATCTCCTCCGTCAGGAGAAAAAGAACCTGAACATGATGGAGACGATCATGATCAAGACCCTGGAACAAATGCGGAAGGCAAGGCCGACTCAACTGAGGCATCTGAAGATGGTCAAGATGAACAACCACAGCCAACAGCTCCTTCTCATGGCTCTGATGTCGATATGTCTGGTGACAGCGATCCCCCTAACAACAATGGACAAGACAAACAACAAGAAGATGTGGAAATGTCTACCAACGAATCGCCCGCTCTTGCTCCACCAAGTGAGCAGCCCAAGAACTCGCTGGACCTTCAATTGGTAACGGGCTACCGGTCTGGACCAGCTCCAAAACGTACTTTGCCTTCGTCCCCACGTTTGGATCCCCTGCCGACATCCAACCGTTTTCATATCCTCGAAGAAGACGACGTGGAACTCTCGTTTGAAGACTTTGCAGTGCCTCGAATTGTATTGGAAGATTCAAGTGCGCCACGCCCGAAAAAGACCAAAGGCAAAGCGAAGAAACAACGACTTAACAAGTCTGCTGCAGCCCACCTCGAATTGGCGAAGAAGATCATTCGAGACAAGAAAGTCGAAGGCAGTATCACCGAATGTCAACGCATTTTGCGAGATGATCCTCAGCTCGTTGCACATGCTATGTACGCACAAGATGAAGACCTCAGTTTGTTTCAGTCACTTGTTGCAACCAAGACTATTGAGCGCAAGATGGCTTTGTTAAAAGCTCAAGGCAAGCCTCACAACTACAAACATCACGTCAACTTCATGGCTCAATACAAGATTCACCCGTCAGAAATCTTGGAAGAATTGACCACGGACATACCAGAGATCAAGCGCATCCTCTTTGCACTTGCTACGATTGACTTATTCCTCTCAAATCGGGCCCCAGACCTCTACACAAACTCGGAGGCACTGACTGTTCTATTGAACCAAGAAGCAACAAGATTGCCTGACACCAACTGCTTGACGGACTGGTCGCTGTTTGCTTTGATCGAAAACTTCAGCGACAATCTCGAGAAGTTCACTTTGCCGGCTCCCGTCTTGTCGGCCATCTCGATGCTCAAAAGCATCACCAACAATTACCACATCGACGAGCTCTGCAGCAAAGCTCACCACTCCATGAACGCCGACGAAATTGATCCCCTCGATTTGGAGGACGATCAACTCTAAGGCTTCTATCCCCTGCTTCAATCCATTTCAACCTCCCCTCTGACCCCTCCATTCTACTCATTTTCATCTGTACTCGTGATGATTGACAACAACTTCTCCGATGTCCCAACTGAACTCGTGGACTGGGACCCACAAATCATCTCCCTCAACACCAATGGCTTCTCCAACAGTCATCGGTACATCCTCGACAAACTATCAAGTGTTCACGACGTTTCCTTTATCCAAGAAACCCGTTTCCGCACGCCAAGTCTCCACGACCGTGTTGCGTTCCATTGGCAACGCATCACAAACCACGAAGGCTCTTTGTTCTTTGAAGAGCCTATTTACCCTGAAGTATCCACGTCGCCAGCCACTGGAGGTCTGGACTTCCGAATTTGCCTCGTACCCCTCAAGTCAAGAAGTTATCAAGTGCCGCCGCGCTCAAAATGTCCAACGCCAACAGCTGTTCCGAGCTCCGTGAGACCAACACTCACGGAGTCACCATCATTCCAGGTATTGTATCACCTCACCCACTTTCGTCGTCCAATCAGGATGGCGGAAGTGGTGTGAGTAATGTCTCTACACCTAACCCTAGGGCCGAAGTGGAGGTCGAGTTCGACCCCAACAGCGTCTCTGGAGACCAATCTGCGTCTCGCTCCCCCAGCGCTTCACCTGGTGCTCCACTCGCCGGAGTTCCAGGGGGGGTCAACCTCAGTGGGTCAGTGGTTGACCCCCAGACCACTGTCGTTAACTTGTCTAGCGAAGCCCTCACTCAGGAGGGCGAACCACTGGGGCCTTGTGCCTGTGGTGGCTGCTTCCCTGGACTCCAATTGGAGTCGATCCCCAGTGAAGGCGGCGAGAAAACGGGGTCCATGCCAGCCCTAGAGGCTACGAGGGCCCCCCCTATGGGCACACCCTGCGGTTCTGTCTACTTCCCCCCAGGGGCCTCTTCGGAGGGGCGGGGGCGGTATCCCGATTTGGGTTCTCGCCGGAGCAATGGTGTACCCCAGTCACCGTGCTGCGGGGATGGCATGGATTCCCCTTCTACCCCTGTCACTGGGGGTCTGGCCCCGGCCTTTCTCGTGACCAATGGGACTGAGCCAGCAGCCACCAACCGCGTCGCCCCCTGTGCTGAGCCTCCTAGAACGGGAGAGGAAGAAGAAAAATCTCAAGAGGACGTGGATATGGTCTCTGGAGACGCCGAGGGGAAGGATTCTACTGAAACCGAGGCCTTAACCGACGAGGGAAATACTCAAATTCACTCTGAGGTTGATGGGTCAGGCGACATTAACGGCCAAGCGAAGCCGTGTGATACTTCTGGAGAAGTTATTCAAGAGGAACAATCGACAAACAAAGACAATGAACAGTCAAATCAAGACATTGTCGACAAATCCGTTGCTCAAGGAAATGGCGCTGTTGACCCTCCTTCCGCGGCAGACAAAATACAAGGCGATCAAGAGCAACAAAACGCTGAAAAGGCCAATCCATGGACGCAAAAGGCTCCCGGCAAGGATTCAGCTTCGTCCAAGAAAGATTCCAAGCAAGGCAATGCTCCCAAAGGCGCAAAACACCGCAACACTGGTGCTCATGCTGTTGCCGATGACGATATTGCGCGATGCGAGGCCATGGCGGACGCATTCTACAAAGACTCTGGTGACATGGACGCCTTCATTGAAAACATTTTGCTCACCCCCCAGTCCCAAGTGTACGAGCTCACAGTCAAGTTGGGCGAAGGCTACAAGGACTGGTCCGAAAAAGTCATCTGCGATCAATTTGTCAAGGAAAATCCTGGTTCGTTATGGGGCTCCAAATTTCCGAACATTTTGATCCACAAGAAGAACCCACAGACCATTGTGACTTCCGAATTTGCATCGTACCCCTCAAGTCAAGAAGTTATCAAGTGCCGCCGCGCTCAAAATGTCCAACGCCAACAGCTGACTTCCGAATTTGCCTCGTACCCCTCAAGTCAAGAAGTTATCAAGTGCCGCCGCGCTCAAAATGTCCAACGCCAACAGCTGTTCCGAGCTCCGTGAGACCAACACTCACGGAGTCACCATCATTCCAGGTATTGTATCACCTCACCCACTTTCGTCGTCCAATCAGGATGGCGGAAGTGGTGTGAGTAATGTCTCTACACCTAACCCTAGGGCCGAAGTGGAGGTCGAGTTCGACCCCAATGGCGTCTCTGGAGACCAATCTGCGTCTCGCTCCACCAGCGCTTCACCTGGTGCTCCACTCGCCGGAGTTCCAGGGGGGGGGTCAACCTCAGTGGGTCAGTGGTTGACCCCCAGACCACTGTCGTTAACTTGTCTAGCGAAGCCCTCACTCAGGAGGGCGAACCACTGGGGCCTTGTGCCTGTGGTGGCTGCTTCCCTGGACTCCAATTGGAGTCGATCCCCAGTGAAGGCGGCGAGAAAACGGGGTCCATGCCAGCCCTAGAGGCTACGAGGGGCCCCCCCTATGGGCACACCCTGCGGTTCTGTCTACTTCCCCCCAGGGGCCTCTTCGGAGGGGCGGGGGCGGTATCCCGATTTGGGTTCTCGCCGGAGCAATGGTGTACCCCAGTCACCGTGCTGCGGGGATGGCATGGATTCCCCTTCTACCCCTGTCACTGGGGGTCTGGCCCCGGCCTTTCTCGTGACCAATGGGACTGAGCCAGCAGCCACCAACCGCGTCGCCCCCTGTGCTGAGCCTCCTAGAACGGGAGAGGAAGAAGAACAATCTCAAGAGGACGTGGATATGGTCTCTGGAGACGCCGAGGGGAAGGATTCTACTGAAACCGAGGCCTTAACCGACGAGGGAAATACTCAAATTCACTCTGAGGTTGATGGGTCAGGCGACATTAACGGCCAAGCGAAGTCGTGTGATACTCCTGGAGAAGTTATTCAAGAGGAACAATCGACAAACAATGACAATGACCAGTCAAATCAAGACATTGTCGACAAATCCGTTGCTCAAGGAAATGGCGCTGTTGATCCTCCTACCGCGGCAGACAAAATACAAGGCGATCAAGAGCAACAAAACGCTGAAAAGGCCAATCCATGGACGCAAAAGACTCCCGGCAAGGATTCAGCTTCGTCCAAGAAAGATTCCAAGCAAGGCAATGCTCCCAAAGGCGCAAAACACCGCAACACTGGTGCTCATGCTGTTGCCGATGACGATATTGCGCGATGCGAGGCCATGGCGGACACATTCTACAAAGACTCTGGTGACATGGACGCCTTCATTGAAAACATTTTGCTCACTCCCCAGTCCCAAGTGTACGAGCTCACAGTCAAGTTGGGCGAAGGCTACAAGGACTGGTCCGAAAAAGTCATCTGCGATCAATTTGTCAAGGAAAATCCTGGTTCGTTATGGGGCTCCAAATTTCCGAACATTTTGATCCACAAGAAGAACCCACAGACCATTGTGACTTCCGAATTTGCATCGTACCCCTCAAGTCAAGAAGTTATCAAGTGCCGCCGCGCTCAAAATGTCCAACGCCAACAGCTGACTTCCGAATTTGCCTCGTACCCCTCAAGTCAAGAAGTTATCAAGTGCCGCCGCGCTCAAAATGTCCAACGCCAACAGCTGTTCCGAGCTCCGTGAGACCAACACTCACGGAGTCACCATCATTCCAGGTATTGTATCACCTCACCCACTTTCGTCGTCCAATCAGGATGGCGGAAGTGGTGTGAGTAATGTCTCTACACCTAACCCTAGGGCCGAAGTGGAGGTCGAGTTCGACCCCAATGGCGTCTCTGGAGACCAATCTGCGTCTCGCTCCACCAGCGCTTCACCTGGTGCTCCACTCGCCGGAGTTCCAGGGGGGGTCAACCTCAGTGGGTCAGTGGTTGACCCCCAGACCACTGTCGTTAACTTGTCTAGCGAAGCCCTCACTCAGGAGGGCGAACCACTGGGGCCTTGTGCCTGTGGTGGCTGCTTCCCTGGACTCCAATTGGAGTCGATCCCCAGTGAAGGCGGCGAGAAAACGGGGTCCATGCCAGCCCTAGAGGCTACGAGGGCCCCCCCTATGGGCACACCCTGCGGTTCTGTCTACTTCCCCCCAGGGGCCTCTTCGGAGGGGCGGGGGCGGTATCCCGATTTGGGTTCTCGCCGGAGCAATGGTGTACCCCAGTCACCGTGCTGCGGGGATGGCATGGATTCCCCTTCTACCCCTGTCACTGGGGGTCTGGCCCCGGCCTTTCTCGTGACCAATGGGACTGAGCCAGCAGCCACCAACCGCGTCGCCCCCTGTGCTGAGCCTCCTAGAACGGGAGAGGAAGAAGAACAATCTCAAGAGGACGTGGATATGGTCTCTGGAGACGCCGAGGGGAAGGATTCTACTGAAACCGAGGCCTTAACCGACGAGGGAAATACTCAAATTCACTCTGAGGTTGATGGGTCAGGCGACATTAACGGCCAAGCGAAGTCGTGTGATACTCCTGGAGAAGTTATTCAAGAGGAACAATCGACAAACAATGACAATGACCAGTCAAATCAAGACATTGTCGACAAATCCGTTGCTCAAGGAAATGGCGCTGTTGATCCTCCTACCGCGGCAGACAAAATACAAGGCGATCAAGAGCAACAAAACGCTGAAAAGGCCAATCCATGGACGCAAAAGACTCCCGGCAAGGATTCAGCTTCGTCCAAGAAAGATTCCAAGCAAGGCAATGCTCCCAAAGGCGCAAAACACCGCAACACTGGTGCTCATGCTGTTGCCGATGACGATATTGCGCGATGCGAGGCCATGGCGGACGCATTCTACAAAGACTCTGGTGACATGGACGCCTTCATTGAAAACATTTTGCTCACCCCCCAGTCCCAAGTGTACGAGCTCACAGTCAAGTTGGGCGAAGGCTACAAGGACTGGTCCGAAAAAGTCATCTGCGATCAATTTGTCAAGGAAAATCCTGGTTCGTTATGGGGCTCCAAATTTCCGAACATTTTGATCCACAAGAAGAACCCACAGACCATTGCGACTTCCGAATTTGCCTCGTACCCCTCAAGTCAAGAAGTTATCAAGTGCCGCCGCGCTCAAAATGTCCAACGCCAACAGCTGTTCCGAGCTCCGTGAGACCAACACTCACGGAGTCACCATCATTCCAGGTATTGTATCACCTCACCCACTTTCGTCGTCCAATCAGGATGGCGGAAGTGGTGTGAGTAATGTCTCTACACCTAACCCTAGGGCCGAAGTGGAGGTCGAGTTCGACCCCAATGGCGTCTCTGGAGACCAATCTGCGTCTCGCTCCACCAGCGCTTCACCTGGTGCTCCACTCGCCGGAGTTCCAGGGGGGGTCAACCTCAGTGGGTCAGTGGTTGACCCCCAGACCACTGTCGTTAACTTGTCTAGCGAAGCCCTCACTCAGGAGGGCGAACCACTGGGGCCTTGTGCCTGTGGTGGCTGCTTCCCTGGACTCCAATTGGAGTCGATCCCCAGTGAAGGCGGCGAGAAAACGGGGTCCATGCCAGCCCTAGAGGCTACGAGGGCCCCCCCTATGGGCACACCCTGCGGTTCTGTCTACTTCCCCCCAGGGGCCTCTTCGGAGGGGCGGGGGCGGTATCCCGATTTGGGTTCTCGCCGGAGCAATGGTGTACCCCAGTCACCGTGCTGCGGGGATGGCATGGATTCCCCTTCTACCCCTGTCACTGGGGGTCTGGCCCCGGCCTTTCTCGTGACCAATGGGACTGAGCCAGCAGCCACCAACCGCGTCGCCCCCTGTGCTGAGCCTCCTAGAACGGGAGAGGAAGAAGAACAATCTCAAGAGGACGTGGATATGGTCTCTGGAGACGCCGAGGGGAAGGATTCTACTGAAACCGAGGCCTTAACCGACGAGGGAAATACTCAAATTCACTCGGAGGTTGATGGGTCAGGCGACATTAACGGCCAAGCGAAGTCGTGTGATACTCCTGGAGAAGTTATTCAAGAGGAACAATCGACAAACAATGACAATGACCAGTCAAATCAAGACATTGTCGACAAATCCGTTGCTCAAGGAAATGGCGCTGTTGATCCTCCTACCGCGGCAGACAAAATACAAGGCGATCAAGAGCAACAAAACGCTGAAAAGGCCAATCCATGGACGCAAAAGGCTCCCGGCAAGGATTCAGCTTCGTCCAAGAAAGATTCCAAGCAAGGCAATGCCCCCAAAGGCGCGAAACATCGCAACACTGGTGCTCATGCTATTGCCGATGACGATATTGCGCGATGCGAGGCCATGGCGGACGCATTCTACAAAGACTCTGGTGACATGGACGCCTTCATTGAAAACATTTTGCTCACCCCCCAGTCCCAAGTGTACGAGCTCACAGTCAAGTTGGGCGAAGGCTACAAGGACTGGTCCGAAAAAGTCATCTGCGATCAATTTGTCAAGGAAAATCCTGGTTCGTTATGGGGCTCCAAATTTCCGAACATTTTGATCCACAAGAAGAACCCACAGACCATTGTGATCTCAAGTTACAACTTGTCTACGTGCGTGGAAATGGGAGGCACAACGTTTCGACTTGGTGGCAAAGACTTCCTGGTTCCCAAATACTCGCGTTATGGCAACAACTACTACGTTACGTTCAACAAGGTCAGTCACCCTTCGATGGCCAAGGCAATTGTCAAGAAAATGGCTGCATTGACCAAGTCAGTGATAGCAGCATTCAACCCTACTGCTGGTCAGAACATCAAGTCGCCGCATTTGAGAGTCATTTTCAAGTCGTCTGCGCCTCCTGCAGTGCTGGTGCCAAAATCCGGCGACGCACTACGCGAAATCACCATTACGGATCCGTCGGGTCAGCCTTTTGTCGTCGTGTTTCAGCACAAGATCGCTGCTCTGAACAAGACATTGCCTCCGTCGATTGTTTCACGACGTGCAGAGGCCAAGGCTGAAAAAGCGAAGGCAAAAGCGGCCAAGGCAGCGGCAAAATCTCCTCCGTCAGGAGAAAAAGAACCTGAACATGATGGAGACGATCATGATCAAGACCCTGGAACAAATGCGGAAGGCAAGGCCGACTCAACTGAGGCATCTGAAGATGGTCAAGATGAACAACCACAGCCAACAGCTCCTTCTCATGGCTCTGATGTCGATATGTCTGGTGACAGCGATCCCCCTAACAACAATGGACAAGACAAACAACAAGAAGATGTGGAAATGTCTACCAACGAATCGCCCGCTCTTGCTCCACCAAGTGAGCAGCCCAAGAACTCGCTGGACCTTCAATTGGTAACGGGCTACCGGTCTGGACCAGCTCCAAAACGTACTTTGCCTTCGTCCCCACGTTTGGATCCCCTGCCGACATCCAACCGTTTTCATATCCTCGAAGAAGACGACGTGGAACTCTCGTTTGAAGACTTTGCAGTGCCTCGAATTGTATTGGAAGATTCAAGTGCGCCACGCCCGAAAAAGACCAAAGGCAAAGCGAAGAAACAACGACTTAACAAGTCTGCTGCAGCCCACCTCGAATTGGCGAAGAAGATCATTCGAGACAAGAAAGTCGAAGGCAGTATCACCGAATGTCAACGCATTTTGCGAGATGATCCTCAGCTCGTTGCACATGCTATGTACGCACAAGATGAAGACCTCAGTTTGTTTCAGTCACTTGTTGCAACCAAGACTATTGAGCGCAAGATGGCTTTGTTAAAAGCTCAAGGCAAGCCTCACAACTACAAACATCACGTCAACTTCATGGCTCAATACAAGATTCACCCGTCAGAAATCTTGGAAGAATTGACCACGGACATACCAGAGATCAAGCGCATCCTCTTTGCACTTGCTACGATTGACTTATTCCTCTCAAATCGGGCCCCAGACCTCTACACAAACTCGGAGGCACTGACTGTTCTATTGAACCAAGAAGCAACAAGATTGCCTGACACCAACTGCTTGACGGACTGGTCGCTGTTTGCTTTGATCGAAAACTTCAGCGACAATCTCGAGAAGTTCACTTTGCCGGCTCCCGTCTTGTCGGCCATCTCGATGCTCAAAAGCATCACCAACAATTACCACATCGACGAGCTCTGCAGCAAAGCTCACCACTCCATGAACGCCGACGAAATTGATCCCCTCGATTTGGAGGACGATCAACTCTAAGGCTTCTATCCCCTGCTTCAATCCATTTCAACCTCCCCTCTGACCCCTCCATTCTACTCATTTTCATCTGTACTCGTGATGAGTGACAACAACTTCTCCGATGTCCCAACTGAACTCGTGGACTGGGACCCACAAATCATCTCCCTCAACACCAATGGCTTCTCCAACAGTCATCGGTACATCCTCGACAAACTATCAAGTGTTCACGACGTTTCCTTTATCCAAGAAACCCGTTTCCGCACGCCAAGTCTCCACGACCGTGTTGCGTTCCATTGGCAACGCATCACAAACCACGAAGGCTCTTTGTTCTTTGAAGAGCCTATTTACCCTGAAGTATCCACGTCGCCAGCCACTGGAGGTCTGGCTACGTTGATACATCCTCACTCTCCTTTGAAGAACGCCACTCAAGTCCCTCATGACAACTCAGTGCTTCGTGGTCGTTATCTACAAGTGCGATGTACTCTGGGTCCACTGACAGTCGTTCTCCACAATATCTATGCGCCGGCAGCCTTCCAACAACGAGCAAGTTACTTCGAAGAATTGCCACGCGACTTTCCTCCACATGCGCTCCACATTGTTGGAGGAGATTTCAACTGCACTCTCAACAAAGATTTGGATTCGTTGAGACCCAGTACCTCCACCATGGCCGGCACCCTTCAACTGGAACAATGGATGCACAGTTTGTCTCTGGTGGATCTGTTTCGCCGTCAAAACCCCGTGGCAAGAACCTTCACAAGTCCCACACTCACCAACCGACTTGACTACATCTTTTGTTCGTCCACCTTGGCGGGTCTTCGTCATTGGAAGGCGACGCACATGCCACACGTTCCACAGGCTGACCACGTGGCTTGTCGTATCATCACAAAGCGTCAAACATTGCGCCATGGCTCTGGATCATGGAAAGCTCCAACTTGGCTACTTCGTCTACCACGAGCGGCCGAGATTGTTCATGGATGTCTGGATCGATTTTTGGACAAGTCTCCAACATTCCACAATATCTCCAAGGCCTACGACATGCTGGTCAATGATATCCGCTCCCAACTCAAAGAATTCCATTCTCAACGATTGGAGAAACAACGTCTGCCGTTGAAGAAGTTAGCTGTCGAGATCGCTTCGCTTTTGCAAGTCCCCAACATGCGTCAAGATGCAGTGCTGGTGGATCGAGTGCGAGACCTTCAAAAGCAAATTCACGAGCTGCAAGATCGAGACAAGCAGTTTCGTCAAGACCAGGCGTTCCAACTTCACTTGTACAAAGCAGAGCGCTCTTCCAAGTTCCACTTCATGTCCCCTGTCCCTACCCCCTTGAAGAAGACAGTCTTCAAAGAGTTGGTGGATGTCAATGGAAATGTTGTCTCCAATCAACAAGGCATGTCTGACGTCCTGGTCGACTACTACAAGGACTTGTTTGCAGCTCCCGACGTGCAGCGATCTGGAGACGAAGTGTCGTCATTTCTGACCCCATTGACTCGACACAAGCAACTGCCAGAGCAAGCCCAGAAAGAGCTGTCGGCTCCCTTGCGCGCCAACGAGTTCTATCATGCTATTCGACACAGCAGTTCGAACTCAGCGCCAGGTCCCAACGCTCTGCCATTCGAAGTCCTCAAACTTGCACCTCACAAGTGGTCGTTGGTATTGGAGCTGCTATTCACACACCAGCTCCATTCTCACCCTCGCTTGACTCCCATGCAACTTGTCAGTACGCTGGTGTTGCTGCACAAGAAAGGCCACAAGTCACAGGCCAAGAACTATCGGCCCATTAGCCTACTCAACACGGATGTGAAAATCCTGACGAGTATTCTGGCTTAGACTCCAGCGCCACATTCGACACATCATCCACCCGGACCAGCAAGGCTTTATCCGTCGAAGCAATATCCAAACCAATATTGCACGACTGGATGACATGCTGCACCACATCAAACTACACAGTCCGTCCTCGATGGTGGCACTGCTTGACTTTGAGAAAGCTTTTGATCGCGTGGACCACGCGTACTTGCTCCGCGTCCTCCGTCACTATGGCTTTCCCGAAACCTTTGTTGACATGGTTCGCGTACTGTACTCGGGCCGCAAGTCTCGCATCTTGGTGAACGGCTTCTTGTCCAAGCCAGTTCACATCTCACGCGGTGTGTTGCAAGGTGATCCACTGTCGCCACTTCTGTTTGTGATCGCTTTGGAACCGATGTGCCAACTCCTACGGCAACACTCCAACTATGGCATCAAGTGTGGGGATCGCTACCACACTGGGAGTTACTTTGCCGACGACTCGCAACTCTATGCGGCAAATGAGACGTGCCTCCACCGGCAGCTTGCATTGGTTCAAACCTTTTGCGACAAGTCTGGTTTCCGACTCAACGTAGACAAGACCCAAATTCTGACCTACAGCCAGTTGAATGGGAACCTTGCCTCACTACAAGTTACTTCCGACAGTCCCGTGAAGGCTCTTGGTATCTTGGTTGCGCCCAATCTTTCTCCATTGGCACGTTTCAATTACGTGTTTGAGAAGTTTGTGGCTCGCTTGTCTTTGTGGCTCTACAAGGCTCGAACCATGGCCGGAAAAGTCACTATCCTGCACAGCATATGTCTGCCTGTGTTATGGTACCAACTGGCTTTTGTCCCTGCCGACAAAGACCTGGCCAAAAAGATCGACAAGGCCATGCTTCAATTTATGCATGGTGAAGAAATCAACCCATCCTCCTCTGTCCATGGCCTCCGTTTGATCAAAAAGGAGATCCTATTCATGCCGAAGAAGTCCGGTGGCTTAGGCCTGCACCATGCACTTGCTTTATGGCAACAACACAACCGCTCTGTCATGATCAGATGCATTCAAGCCATCACCACCCCACCCCGCAAGTCTGCCATGTCCGCCTGGATTACGCCGGGCTATACTCTCCTCGAGAAGGCTTTTCATCCATGGGGTTCCCCCCGAGATCTCCTCTTGGCAAATGGCTCTTCTGCATTCATCAGACAACTGTACAAGAATCCCAATATCACTCCAATGTGGAAAGCCTTATTGAGTAGCTGGTTTGAATCCCGCTGGACTCCGTACGGCTGTCCAAATCACATCTCATCTTTGGATGTTCCCCTTTGGCACAACTCGTATCTGCCTGGACTCGAAGACCTATACGATCAGTGCTCTACATCGACGCAAGACCAAGCCAATGTATTGGCTTCGCTTCACATCACGAAGTTGTCGCATTTGTTGACTCCGTGTCAGCGAGTTTGGCCAGCTTCGATCTTGTTCGACAAAATCAACCGTGCCTGCCGCCAAGCCAATTTTGTCCCTCCAACGAAACAATGGATCTCAATCTTGGTGACCAAGTTATCACGATTGTTTGAGATTGTTTCTGAAGAGGATGCTCCCGTGTTCCACTTGCCGACGCCAAGCTCTGAATGGATGGAATGGCACTGGATGATTCACCCTGACTCGAGTCCGATCTTGTTGGCGTTTGCGACTTCGAAATCGGCTAAGATCAGAGCTTCTCCAGCTGTCAGCTCGTCCATTCTTCCTACCAAGCATCTCAACCTGCCATCCAACTTTTACGAAGACCCCAAGCGCCTTACCCAACTTGCCGCCTTCCTCCAACCCGACCACATCCTCCCTCGATATGGAGAGTTCATTTTCAAGACCCTTCTCCGCGCCAACGCCATGCAATATCTGTTTCAGTACCAAGACCCCAAGCCGACGTGTGTCTTCTGTCGTGTCAATGAGACGTACGAGCATTTCCTGTTCTCTTGTGGATATGGTCAATCTGTTTGGTATTTCTTCAAGGCGATCCAGCGACTGCTCGAGTGTTCCTTTCCGTCCACGTGTCTGGAAATGTTCTACGAGACGCCCAAGCCGTCCGATGGATACTACATCCGTGGCTATCTGAAGATCTGGCCGATTGTCCGAGCCTGCGTGTATTATCAAATATGGCTCCAACGTGCCGATCGCACCTTTCGACCCGACCTCACAGCGAAGAGTCCGATGGAAGTTGCCATTCATGCTGCCTCTTTGATCAAGCTACATCTACAACACCTCCTGGTTGATCTCCCTCTCAAGAAGGGATACACCAAGGTATTCAATGTGCTCAAGCATCTATCTTCGGACCCCTGGTTACGTCAACACGCCATTCCTGACAGCGTCGTTTCATGAGTGAGCTGACGGCTCACTCACTTCATCTCCTGTTCAATGACCACTTTGCCATATTCTGTTTTCCAAGTTCTATTTATACAGTACGAGGCAAATTAGTAAGTCATTAGGGCCTTTGCTCAAAAATAAGGTTAATACAACTCATTTAACCACTGGAGGTCTGGCTACGTTGATACATCCTCACTCTCCTTTGAAGAACGCCACTCAAGTCCCTCATGACAACCCAGTGCTTCGTGGTCGTTATCTACAAGTGCGATGTACTCTGGGTCCACTGACAGTCGTTCTCCACAATATCTATGCGCCGGCAGCCTTCCAACAACGAGCAAGTTACTTCGAAGAATTGCCACGCGACTTTCCTCCACATGCGCTCCACATTGTTGGAGGAGATTTCAACTGCACTCTCAACAAAGATTTGGATTCGTTGAGACCCAGTACCTCCACCATGGCCGGCACCCTTCAACTGGAACAATGGATGCACAGTTTGTCTCTGGTGGATCTGTTTCGCCGTCAAAACCCCGTGGCAAGAACCTTCACAAGTCCCACACTCACCAACCGACTCGACTACATCTTTTGTTCGTCCACCTTGGCGGGTCTTCGTCATTGGAAGGCGACGCACATGCCACACGTTCCACAGGCTGACCACGTGGCTTGTCGTATCATCTCAAAGCGTCAAACATTGCGCCATGGCTCTGGATCATGGAAAGCTCCAACTTGGCTACTTCGTCTACCACGAGCGGCCGAGATTGTTCATGGATGTCTGGATCGATTTTTGGACAAGTCTCCAACATTCCACAATATCTCCAAGGCCTACGACATGCTGGTCAATGATATCCGCTCCCAACTCAAAGAATTCCATTCTCAACGATTGGAGAAACAACGTCTGCCGTTGAAGAAGTTAGCTGTCGAGATCGCTTCGCTTTTGCAAGTCCCCAACATGCGTCAAGATGCAGTGCTGGTGGATCGAGTGCGAGACCTTCAAAAGCAAATTCACGAGCTGCAAGATCGAGACAAGCAGTTTCGTCAAGACCAGGCGTTCCAACTTCACTTGTACAAAGCAGAGCGCTCGTCCAAGTTCCACTTCATGTCCCCTGTCCCTACCCCCTTGAAGAAGACAGTCTTCAAAGAGTTGGTGGATGTCAATGGAAATGTTGTCTCCAATCAACAAGGCATGTCTGACGTCCTGGTCGACTACTACAAGGACTTGTTTGCAGCTCCCGAGGTGCAGCGATCTGGAGACGAAGTGTCGTCATTTCTGACCCCATTGACTCGACACAAGCAACTGCCAGAGCAAGCCCAGAAAGAGCTGTCGGCTCCCTTGCGCGCCAACGAGTTCTATCATGCTATTCGACACAGCAGTTCGAACTCAGCGCCAGGTCCCAACGCTCTGCCATTCGAAGTCCTCAAACTTGCACCTCACAAGTGGTCGTTGGTATTGGAGCTGCTATTCACACACCAGCTCCATTCTCACCCTCGCTTGACTCCCATGCAACTTGTCAGTACGCTGGTGTTGCTGCACAAGAAAGGCCCCAAGTCACAGGCCAAGAACTATCGGCCCATTAGCCTACTCAACACGGATGTGAAAATCCTGACGAGTATTCTGGCTTATCGACTCCAGCGCCACATTCGACACATCATCCACCCGGACCAGCAAGGCTTTATCCGTCGAAGCAATATCCAAACCAATATTGCACGACTGGATGACATGCTGCACCACATCAAACGACACAGTCCGTCCTCGATGGTGGCACTGCTTGACTTTGAGAAAGCTTTTGATCGCGTGGACCACGCGTACTTGCTCCGCGTCCTCCGTCACTATGGCTTTCCCGAAACCTTTGTTGACATGGTTCGCGTACTGTACTCGGGCCGCAAGTCTCGCATCTTGGTGAACGGCTTCTTGTCCAAGCCAGTTCACATCTCACGCGGTGTGTTGCAAGGTGATCCACTGTCGCCACTTCTGTTTGTGATCGCTTTGGAACCGATGTGCCAACTCCTACGGCAACACTCCAACTATGGCATCAAGTGTGGGGATCGCTACCACACTGGGAGTTACTTTGCCGACGACTCGCAACTCTATGCGGCAAATGAGACGTGCCTCCACCGGCAGCTTGCATTGGTTCAAACCTTTTGCGACAAGTCTGGTTTCCGACTCAACGTAGACAAGACCCAAATTCTGACCTACAGCCAGTTGAATGGGAACCTTGCCTCACTACAAGTTACTTCCGACAGTCCCGTGAAGGCTCTTGGTATCTTGGTTGCGCCCAATCTTTCTCCATTGGCACGTTTCAATTACGTGTTTGAGAAGTTTGTGGCTCGCTTGTCTTTGTGGCTCTACAAGGCTCGAACCATGGCCGGAAAAGTCACTATCCTGCACAGCATATGTCTGCCTGTGTTATGGTACCAACTGGCTTTTGTCCCTGCCGACAAAGACCTGGCCAAAAAGATCGACAAGGCCATGCTTCAATTTATGCATGGTGAAGAAATCAACCCATCCTCCTCTGTCCATGGCCTCCGTTTGATCAAAAAGGAGATCATATTCATGCCGAAGAAGTCCGGTGGCTTAGGCCTGCACCATGCACTTGCTTTATGGCAACAACACAACCGCTCTGTCATGATCAGATGCATTCAAGCCATCACCACCCCACCCCGCAAGTCTGCCATGTCCGCCTGGATTACGCCGGGCTATACTCTCCTCGAGAAGGCTTTTCATCCATGGGGTTCCCCCCGAGATCTCCTCTTGGCAAATGGCTCTTCTGCATTCATCAGACAACTGTACAAGAATCCCAATATCACTCCAATGTGGAAAGCCTTATTGAGTAGCTGGTTTGAATCCCGCTGGACTCCGTACGGCTGTCCAAATCACATCTCATCTTTGGATGTTCCCCTTTGGCACAACTCGTATCTGCCTGGACTCGAAGACCTATACGATCAGTGCTCTACATCGACGCAAGACCAAGCCAATGTATTGGCTTCGCTTCACATCACGAAGTTGTCGCATTTGTTGACTCCGTGTCAGCGAGTTTGGCCAGCTTCGATCTTGTTCGACAAAATCAACCGTGCCTGCCGCCAAGCCAATTTTGTCCCTCCAACGAAACAATGGATCTCAATCTTGGTGACCAAGTTATCACGATTGTTTGAGATTGTTTCTGAAGAGGATGCTCCCGTGTTCCACTTGCCGACGCCAAGCTCTGAATGGATGGAATGGCACTGGATGATTCACCCTGACTCGAGTCCGATCTTGTTGGCGTTTGCGACTTCGAAATCGGCTAAGATCAGAGCTTCTCCAGCTGTCAGCTCGTCCATTCTTCCTACCAAGCATCTCAACCTGCCATCCAACTTTTACGAAGACCCCAAGCGCCTTACCCAACTTGCCGCCTTCCTCCAACCCGACCACATCCTCCCTCGATATGGAGAGTTCATTTTCAAGACCCTTCTCCGCGCCAACGCCATGCAATATCTGTTTCAGTACCAAGACCCCAAGCCGACGTGTGTCTTCTGTCGTGTCAATGAGACGTACGAGCATTTCCTGTTCTCTTGTGGATATGGTCAATCTGTTTGGTATTTCTTCAAGGCGATCCAGCGACTGCTCGAGTGTTCCTTTCCGTCCACGTGTCTGGAAATGTTCTACGAGACGCCCAAGCCGTCCGATGGATACTACATCCGTGGCTATCTGAAGATCTGGCCGATTGTCCGAGCCTGCGTGTATTATCAAATATGGCTCCAACGTGCCGATCGCACCTTTCGACCCGACCTCACAGCGAAGAGTCCGATGGAAGTTGCCATTCATGCTGCCTCTTTGATCAAGCTACATCTACAACAGCTCCTGGTTGATCTCCCTCTCAAGAAGGGATACACCAAGGTATTCAATGTGCTCAAGCATCTATCTTCGGACCCCTGGTTACGTCAACACGCCATTCCTGACAGCGTCGTTTCATGAGTGAGCTGACGGCTCACCACTTCATCTCCTGTTCAATGACCACTTTGCCATATTCTGTTTTCCAAGTTCTATTTATACAGTACGAGGCAAATTAGTAAGTCATTAGGGCCTTTGCTAAAAAATAAGGTTAATACAACTCATTTAACCACAGACCATTGTGATCTCAAGTTACAACTTGTCTACGTGCGTGGAAATGGGAGGCACAACGTTTCGACTTGGTGGCAAAGACTTCCTGGTTCCCAAGTACTCGCGTTATGGCAACAACTACTACGTTACGTTCAACAAGGTCAGTCACCCTTCGATGGCCAAGGCGATTGTCAAGAAAATGGCTGCATTGACCAAGTCAGTGATAGCAGCATTCAACCCTACTGCTGGTCAGAACATCAAGTCGCCGCATTTGAGAGTCATTTTCAAGTCGTCTGCGCCTCCTGCAGTGCTGGTGCCAAAATCCGGCGACGCACTACGCGAAATCACCATTACGGATCCGTCGGGTCAGCCTTTTGTCGTCGTGTTTCAGCACAAGATCGCTGCTCTGAACAAGACATTGCCTCCGTCGATTGTTTCACGACGTGCAGAGGCCAAGGCTGAAAAAGCGAAGGCAAAAGCGGCCAAGGCAGCGGCAAAATCTCCTCCGTCAGGAGAAAAAGAACCTGAACATGATGGAGACGATCATGATCAAGACCCTGGAACAAATGCGGAAGGCGAGGCCGACTCAACTGAGGCATCTGGAGATGGTCAAGAGAGAACAACCACAGCCAACAGCTCCTTCTCATGGCTCTGATGTCGATATGTCTGGTGACAGCGATCCCCCTAACAACAATGGACAAGACAAACAACAAGAAGATGTGGAAATGTCTACCAACGAATCGCCCGCTCTTGCTCCACCAAGTGAGCAGCCCAAGAACTCGCTGGACCTTCAATTGGTAACGGGCTACCGGTCTGGACCAGCTCCAAAACGTACTTTGCCTTCGTCCCCACGTTTGGATCCCCTGCCGACATCCAACCGTTTTCATATCCTCGAAGACGACGACGTGGGACTCTCGTTTGAAGACTTTGCAGTGCCTCGAATTGTATTGGAAGATTCAAGTGCGCCACGCCCGAAAAAGACCAAAGGCAAAGCGAAGAAACAACGACTTAACAAGTCTGCTGCAGCCCACCTCGAATTGGCGAAGAAGATCATTCGAGACAAGAAAGTCGAAGGCAGTATCACCGAATGTCAACGCATTTTGCGAGATGATCCTCAGCTCGTTGCACATGCTATGTACGCACAAGATGAAGACCTCAGTTTGTTTCAGTCACTTGTTGCAACCAAGACTATTGAGCGCAAGATGGCTTTGTTAAAAGCTCAAGGCAAGCCTCACAACTACAAACATCACGTCAACTTCATGGCTCAATACAAGATTCACCCGTCAGAAATCTTGGAAGAATTGACCACGGACATACCAGAGATCAAGCGCATCCTCTTTGCACTTGCTACGATTGACTTATTCCTCTCAAATCGGGCCCCAGACCTCTACACAAACTCGGAGGCACTGACTGTTCTATTGAACCAAGAAGCAACAAGATTGCCTGACACCAACTGCTTGACGGACTGGTCGCTGTTTGCTTTGATCGAAAACTTCAGCGACAATCTCGAGAAGTTCACTTTGCCGGCTCCCGTCTTGTCGGCCATCTCGATGCTCAAAAGCATCACCAACAATTACCACATCGACGAGCTCTGCAGCAAAGCTCACCACTCCATGAACGCCGACGAAATTGATCCCCTCGATTTGGAGGACGATCAACTCTAAGGCTTCTATCCCCTGCTTCAATCCATTTCAACCTCCCCTCTGACCCCTCCATTCTACTCATTTTCATCTGTACTCGTGATGATTGACAACAACTTCTCCGATGTCCCAACTGAACTCGTGGACTGGGACCCACAAATCATCTCCCTCAACACCAATGGCTTCTCCAACAGTCATCGGTACATCCTCGACAAACTATCAAGTGTTCACGACGTTTCCTTTATCCAAGAAACCCGTTTCCGCACGCCAAGTCTCCACGACCGTGTTGCGTTCCATTGGCAACGCATCACAAACCACGAAGGCTCTTTGTTCTTTGAAGAGCCTATTTACCCTGAAGTATCCACGTCGCCAGCCACTGGAGGTCTGGCTACGTTGATACATCCTCACTCTCCTTTGAAGAACGCCACTCAAGTCCCTCATGACAACTCAGTGCTTCGTGGTCGTTATCTACAAGTGCGATGTACTCTGGGTCCACTGACAGTCGTTCTCCACAATATCTATGCGCCGGCAGCCTTCCAACAACGAGCAAGTTACTTCGAAGAATTGCCACGCGACTTTCCTCCACATGCGCTCCACATTGTTGGAGGAGATTTCAACTGCACTCTCAACAAAGATTTGGATTCGTTGAGACCCAGTACCTCCACCATGGCCGGCACCCTTCAACTGGAACAATGGATGCACAGTTTGTCTCTGGTGGATCTGTTTCGCCGTCAAAACCCCGTGGCACGAGCCTCAGCCCCAAGTCACAGGCCAAGAACTATCGGCCCATTAGCCTACTCAACACGGATGTGAAAATCCTGACGAGTATTCTGGCTTATCGACTCCAGCGCCACATTCGACACATCATCCACCCGGACCAGCAAGGCTTTATCCGTCGAAGCAATATCCAAACCAATATTGCACGACTGGATGACATGCTGCACCACATCAAACGACACAGTCCGTCCTCGATGGTGGCACTGCTTGACTTTGAGAAAGCTTTTGATCGCGTGGACCACGCGTACTTGCTCCGCGTCCTCCGTCACTATGGCTTTCCCGAAACCTTTGTTGACATGGTTCGCGTACTGTACTCGGGCCGCAAGTCTCGCATCTTGGTGAACGGCTTCTTGTCCAAGCCAGTTCACATCTCACGCGGTGTGTTGCAAGGTGATCCACTGTCGCCACTTCTGTTTGTGATCGCTTTGGAACCGATGTGCCAACTCCTACGGCAACACTCCAACTATGGCATCAAGTGTGGGGATCGCTACCACACTGGGAGTTACTTTGCCGACGACTCGCAACTCTATGCTGCAAATGAGACGTGCCTCCACCGGCAGCTTGCATTGGTTCAAACCTTTTGCGACAAGTCTGGTTTCCGACTCAACGTAGACAAGACCCAAATTCTGACCTACAGCCAGTTGAATGGGAACCTTGCCTCACTACAAGTTACTTCCGACAGTCCCGTGAAGGCTCTTGGTATCTTGGTTGCGCCCAATCTTTCTCCATTGGCACGTTTCAATTACGTGTTTGAGAAGTTTGTGGCTCGCTTGTCTTTGTGGCTCTACAAGGCTCGAACCATGGCCGGAAAAGTCACTATCCTGCACAGCATATGTCTGCCTGTGTTATGGTACCAACTGGCTTTTGTCCCTGCCGACAAAGACCTGGCCAAAAAGATCGACAAGGCCATGCTTCAATTTATGCATGGTGAAGAAATCAACCCATCCTCCTCTGTCCATGGCCTCCGTTTGATCAAAAAGGAGATCCTATTCATGCCGAAGAAGTCCGGTGGCTTAGGCCTGCACCATGCACTTGCTTTATGGCAACAACACAACCGCTCTGTCATGATCAGATGCATTCAAGCCATCACCACCCCACCCCGCAAGTCTGCCATGTCCGCCTGGATTACGCCGGGCTATACTCTCCTCGAGAAGGCTTTTCATCCATGGGGTTCCCCCCGAGATCTCCTCTTGGCGAATGGCTCTTCTGCATTCATCAGACAACTGTACAAGAATCCCAATATCACTCCAATGTGGAAAGCCTTATTGAGTAGCTGGTTTGAATCCCGCTGGACTCCGTACGGCTGTCCAAATCACATCTCATCTTTGGATGTTCCCCTTTGGCACAACTCGTATCTGCCTGGACTCGAAGACCTATACGATCAGTGCTCTACATCGACGCAAGACCAAGCCAATGTATTGGCTTCGCTTCACATCACGAAGTTGTCGCATTTGTTGACTCCGTGTCAGCGAGTTTGGCCAGCTTCGATCTTGTTCGACAAAATCAACCGTGCCTGCCGCCAAGCCAATTTTGTCCCTCCAACGAAACAATGGATCTCAATCTTGGTGACCAAGTTATCACGATTGTTTGAGATTGTTTCTGAAGAGGATGCTCCCGTGTTCCACTTGCCGACGCCAAGCTCTGAATGGATGGAATGGCACTGGATAATTCACCCTGACTCGAGTCCGATCTTGTTGGCGTTTGCGACTTCGAAATCGGCTAAGATCAGAGCTTCTCCAGCTGTCAGCTCGTCCATTCTTCCTACCAAGCATCTCAACCTGCCATCCAACTTTTACGAAGACCCCAAGCGCCTTACCCAACTTGCCGCCTTCCTCCAACCCGACCACATTCTCCCTCGATATGGAGAGTTCATTTTCAAGACCCTTCTCCGCGCCAACGCCATGCAATATCTGTTTCAGTACCAAGACCCCAAGCCGACGTGTGTCTTCTGTCGTGTCAATGAGACGTACGAGCATTTCCTGTTCTCTTGTGGATATGGTCAATCTGTTTGGTATTTCTTCAAGGCGATCCAGCGACTGCTCGAGTGTTCCTTTCCGTCCACGTGTCTGGAAATGTTCTACGAGACGCCCAAGCCGTCCGATGGATACTACATCCGTGGCTATCTGAAGATCTGGCCGATTGTCCGAGCCTGCGTGTATTATCAAATATGGCTCCAACGTGCCGATCGCACCTTTCGACCCGACCTCACAGCGAAGAGTCCGATGGAAGTTGCCATTCATGCTGCCTCTTTGATCAAGCTACATCTACAACAGCTCCTGGTTGATCTCCCTCTCAAGAAGGGATACACCAAGGTATTCAATGTGCTCAAGCATCTATCTTCGGACCGCTGGTTACGTCAACACGCCATTCCTGACAGCGCCGTTTCATGAGTGAGCTGACGGCTCACTCACTTCATCTCCTGTTCAATGACCACTTTGCCATATTCTGTTTTCCAAGTTCTATTTATACAGTACGAGGCAAATTAGTAAGTCATTAGGGCCTTTGCTCAAAAATAAGGTTAATACAACTCATTTAACCGTGGCACGAGCCTTCACAAGTCCCACACTCACCAACCGACTTGACTACATCTTTTGTTCGTCCACCTTGGCGGGTCTTCGTCATTGGAAGGCGACGCACATGCCACACGTTCCACAGGCTGACCACGTGGCTTGTCGTATCATCACAAAGCGTCAAACATTGCGCCATGGCTCTGGATCATGGAAAGCTCCAACTTGGCTACTTCGTCTACCACGAGCGGCCGAGATTGTTCATGGATGTCTGGATCGATTTTTGGACAAGTCTCCAACATTCCACAATATCTCCAAGGCCTACGACATGCTGGTCAATGATATCCGCTCCCAACTCAAAGAATACCATTCTCAACGATTGGAGAAACAACGTCTGCCGTTGAAGAAGTTAGCTGTCGAGATCGCTTCGCTTTTGCAAGTCCCCAACATGCGTCAAGATGCAGTGCTGGTGGATCGAGTGCGAGACCTTCAAAAGCAAATTCACGAGCTGCAAGATCGAGACAAGCAGTTTCGTCAAGACCAGGCGTTCCAACTTCACTTGTACAAAGCAGAGCGCTCGTCCAAGTTCCACTTCATGTCCCCTGTCCCTACCCCCTTGAAGAAGACAGTCTTCAAAGAGTTGGTGGATGTCAATGGAAATGTTGTCTCCAATCAACAAGGCATGTCTGACGTCCTGGTCGACTACTACAAGGACTTGTTTGCAGCTCCCGAGGTGCAGCGATCTGGAGACGAAGTGCCGTCATTTCTGACCCCATTGACTCGACACAAGCAACTGCCAGAGCAAGCCCAGAAAGAGCTGTCGGCTCCCTTGCGCGCCAACGAGTTCTATCATGCTATTCGACACAGCAGTTCGAACTCAGCGCCAGGTCCCAACGCTCTGCCATTCGAAGTCCTCAAACTTGCACCTCACAAGTGGTCGTTGGTATTGGAGCTGCTATTCACACACCAGCTCCATTCTCACCCTCGCTTGACTCCCATGCAACTTGTCAGTACGCTGGTGTTGCTGCACAAGAAAGGCCCCAAGTCACAGGCCAAGAACTATCGGCCCATTAGCCTACTCAACACGGATGTGAAAATCCTGACGAGTATTCTGGCTTATCGACTCCAGCGCCACATTCGACACATCATCCACCCGGACCAGCAAGGCTTTATCCGTCGAAGCAATATCCAAACCAATATTGCACGACTGGATGACATGCTGCACCACATCAAACTACACAGTCCGTCCTCGATGGTGGCACTGCTTGACTTTGAGAAAGCTTTTGATCGCGTGGACCACGCGTACTTGCTCCGCGTCCTCCGTCACTATGGCTTTCCCGAAACCTTTGTTGACATGGTTCGCGTACTGTACTCGGGCCGCAAGTCTCGCATCTTGGTGAACGGCTTCTTGTCCAAGCCAGTTCACATCTCACGCGGTGTGTTGCAAGGTGATCCACTGTCGCCACTTCTGTTTGTGATCGCTTTGGAACCGATGTGCCAACTCCTACGGCAACACTCCAACTATGGCATCAAGTGTGGGGATCGCTACCACACTGGGAGTTACTTTGCCGACGACTCGCAACTCTATGCGGCAAATGAGACGTGCCTCCACCGGCAGCTTGCATTGGTTCAAACCTTTTGCGACAAGTCTGGTTTCCGACTCAACGTAGACAAGACCCAAATTCTGACCTACAGCCAGTTGAATGGGAACCTTGCCTCACTACAAGTTACTTCCGACAGTCCCGTGAAGGCTCTTGGTATCTTGGTTGCGCCCAATCTTTCTCCATTGGCACGTTTCAATTACGTGTTTGAGAAGTTTGTGGCTCGCTTGTCTTTGTGGCTCTACAAGGCTCGAACCATGGCCGGAAAAGTCACTATCCTGCACAGCATATGTCTGCCTGTGTTATGGTACCAACTGGCTTTTGTCCCTGCCGACAAAGACCTGGCCAAAAAGATCGACAAGGCCATGCTTCAATTTATGCATGGTGAAGAAATCAACCCATCCTCCTCTGTCCATGGCCTCCGTTTGATCAAAAAGGAGATCCTATTCATGCCGAAGAAGTCCGGTGGCTTAGGCCTGCACCATGCACTTGCTTTATGGCAACAACACAACCGCTCTGTCATGATCAGATGCATTCAAGCCATCACCACCCCACCCCGCAAGTCTGCCATGTCCGCCTGGATTACGCCGGGTATACTCTCCTCGAGAAGGCTTTTCATCCATGGGGTTCCCCCCGAGATCTCCTCTTGGCAAATGGCTCTTCTGCATTCATCAGACAACTGTACAAGAATCCCAATATCACTCCAATGTGGAAAGCCTTATTGAGTAGCTGGTTTGAATCCCGCTGGACTCCGTACGGCTGTCCAAATCACATCTCATCTTTGGATGTTCCCCTTTGGCACAACTCGTATCTGCCTGGACTCGAAGACCTATACGATCAGTGCTCTACATCGACGCAAGACCAAGCCAATGTATTGGCTTCGCTTCACATCACGAAGTTGTCGCATTTGTTGACTCCGTGTCAGCGAGTTTGGCCAGCTTCGATCTTGTTCGACAAAATCAACCGTGCCTGCCGCCAAGCCAATTTTGTCCCTCCAACGAAACAATGGATCTCAATCTTGGTGACCAAGTTATCACGATTGTTTGAGATTGTTTCTGAAGAGGATGCTCCCGTGTTCCACTTGCCGACGCCAAGCTCTGAATGGATGGAATGGCACTGGATAATTCACCCTGACTCGAGTCCGATCTTGTTGGCGTTTGCGACTTCGAAATCGGCTAAGATCAGAGCTTCTCCAGCTGCCAGCTCGTCCATTCTTCCTACCAAGCATCTCAACCTGCCATCCAACTTTTACGAAGACCCCAAGCGCCTTACCCAACTTGCCGCCTTCCTCCAACCCGACCACATTCTCCCTCGATATGGAGAGTTCATTTTCAAGACCCTTCTCCGCGCCAACGCCATGCAATATCTGTTTCAGTACCAAGACCCCAAGCCGACGTGTGTCTTCTGTCGTGTCAATGAGACGTACGAGCATTTCCTGTTCTCTTGTGGATATGGTCAATCTGTTTGGTATTTCTTCAAGACAATCCAGCGACTGCTCGAGTGTTCCTTTCCGTCCACGTGTCTGGAAATGTTCTACGAGACGCCCAAGCCGTCCGATGGATACTACATCCGTGGCTATCTGAAGATCTGGCCGATTGTCCGAGCCTGCGTGTATTATCAAATATGGCTCCAACGTGCCGATCGCACCTTTCGACCCGACCTCACAGCGAAGAGTCCGATGGAAGTTGCCATTCATGCTGCCTCTTTGATCAAGCTACATCTACAACAGCTCCTGGTTGATCTCCCTCTCAAGAAGGGATACACCAAGGTATTCAATGTGCTCAAGCATCTATCTTCGGACCCCTGGTTATGTCAACACATCATTCCTGACAGCGTCGTTTCATGAGTGAGCTAACGGCTCACTCACTTCATCTCCTGTTCAATGACCACTTTGCCATATTCTGTTTTCCAAGTTCTATTTATACAGTACGAGGCAAATTAGTAAGTCATTAGGGCCTTTGCTCAAAAATAAGGTTAATACAACTCATTTAACCAACGCCAACAGCTGTTCCGAGCTTCGTGAGACCAACACTCACGGAGTCACCATCATTCCAGGTATTGTATCACCTCACCCACTTTCGTCGTCCAATCAGGATGGCGGAAGTGGTGTGAGTAATGTCTCTACACCTAACCCTAGGGCCGAAGTGGAGGTCGAGTTCGACCCCAATGGCGTCTCTGGAGACCAATCTGCGTCTCGCTCCACCAGCGCTTCACCTGGTGCTCCACTCGCCGGAGTTCCAGGGGGGGTCAACCTCAGTGGGTCAGTGGTTGACCCCCAGACCACTGTCGTTAACTTGTCTAGCGAAGCCCTCACTCAGGAGGGCGAACCACTGGGGCCTTGTGCCTGTGGTGGCTGCTTCCCTGGACTCCAATTGGAGTCGATCCCCAGTGAAGGCGGCGAGAAAACGGGGTCCATGCCAGCCCTAGAGGCTACGAGGGCCCCCCCTATGGGCACACCCTGCGGTTCTGTCTACTTCCCCCCAGGGGCCTCTTCGGAGGGGCGGGGGCGGTATCCCGATTTGGGTTCTCGCCGGAGCAATGGTGTACCCCAGTCACCGTGCTGCGGGGATGGCATGGATTCCCCTTCTACCCCTGTCACTGGGGGTCTGGCCCCGGCCTTTCTCGTGACCAATGGGACTGAGCCAGCAGCCACCAACCGCGTCGCCCCCTGTGCTGAGCCTCCTAGAACGGGAGAGGAAGAAGAACAATCTCAAGAGGACGTGGATATGGTCTCTGGAGACGCCGAGGGGAAGGATTCTACTGAAACCGAAGCCTTAACCGACGAGGGAAATACTCAAATTCACTCGGAGGTTGATGGGTCAGGCGACATTAACGGCCAAGCGAAGCCGTGTGATACTTCTGGAGAAGTTATTCAAGAGGAACAATCGACAAACAAAGACAATGAACAGTCAAATCAAGACATTGTCGACAAATCCGTTGCTCACGGAAATGGCGCTGTTGACCCTCCTTCCGCGGCAGACAAAATACAAGGCGATCAAGAGCAACAAAACGCTGAAAAGGCCAATCCATGGACGCAAAAGACTCCCGGCAAGGATTCAGCTTCGTCCAAGAAAGATTCCAAGCAAGGCAATGCTCCCAAAGGCGCAAAACACCGCAACACTGGTGCTCATGCTGTTGCCGATGACGATATTGCGCGATGCGAGGCCATGGCGGACGCATTCTACAAAGACTCTGGTGACATGGACGCCTTCATTGAAAACATTTTGCTCACCCCCCAGTCCCAAGTGTACGAGCTCACAGTCAAGTTGGGCGAAGCCTACAAGGACTGGTCCGAAAAAGTCATCTGCGATCAATTTGTCAAGGAAAATCCTGGTTCATTATGGGGCTCCAAATTTCCGAACATTTTGATCCACAAGAAGAACCCACAGACCATTGTGATCTCAAGTTACAACTTGTCTACGTGCGTGGAAATGGGAGGCACAACGTTTCGACTTGGTGGCAAAGATTTCCTGGTTCCCAAGTACTCGCGTTATGGCAACAACTACTACGTTACGTTCAACAAGGTCTGTCACCCTTCGATGGCCAAGGCAATTGTCAAGAAAATGGCTGCATTGACCAAGTCAGTGATAGCAGCATTCAACCCTACTGCTGGTCAGAACATCAAGTCGCCGCATTTGAGAGTCATTTTCAAGTCGCCTGCGCCTCCTGCAGTGTTGGTGCCAAAATCCGGCGACGCACTACGCGAAATCACCATTACGGATCCGTCGGGTCAGCCTTTTGTCGTCGTGTTTCAGCACAAGATCGCTGCTCTGAACAAGACATTGCCTCCGTCGATTGTTTCACGACGTGCAGAGGCCAAGGCTGAAAAAGCGAAGGCAAAAGCGGCCAAGGCAGCGGCAAAATCTCCTCCGTCAGGAGAAAAAGAACCTGAACATGATGGAGACGATCATGATCAAGACCCTGGAACAAATGCGGAAGGCGAGGCCGACTCAACTGAGGCATCTGGAGATCGTCAAGATGAACAACCACAGCCAACAGCTCCTTCTCATGGCTCTGATGTCGATATGTCTGGTGACAGCGATCCCCCTAACAACAACGGACAAGACAAACAACAAGAAGATGTGGAAATGTCTACCAACGAATCGCCCGCTCTTGCTCCACCAAGTGAGCAGCCCAAGAACTCGCTGGACCTTCAATTGGTAACGGGCTACCGGTCTGGACCAGCTCCAAAACGTACTTTGCCTTCGTCCCCACGTTTGGATCCCCTGCCGACATCCAACCGTTTTCATATCCTCGAAGAAGACGACGTGGAACTCTCGTTTGAAGACTTTGCAGTGCCTCGAATTGTATTGGAAGATTCAAGTGCGCCACGCCCGAAAAAGACCAAAGGCAAAGCGAAGAAACAACGACTTAACAAGTCTGCTGCAGCCCACCTCGAATTGGCGAAGAAGATCATTCGAGACAAGAAAGTCGAAGGCAGTATCACCGAATGTCAACGCATTTTGCGAGATGATCCTCAGCTCGTTGCACATGCTATGTACGCACAAGATGAAGACCTCAGTTTGTTTCAGTCACTTGTTGCAACCAAGACTATTGAGCGCAAGATGGCTTTGTTAAAAGCTCAAGGCAAGCCTCACAACTACAAACATCACGTCAACTTCATGGCTCAATACAAGATTCACCCGTCAGAAATCTTGGAAGAATTGACCACGGACATACCAGAGATCAAGCGCATCCTCTTTGCACTTGCTACGATTGACTTATTCCTCTCAAATCGGGCCCCAGACCTCTACACAAACTCGGAGGCACTGACTGTTCTATTGAACCAAGAAGCAACAAGATTGCCTGACACCAACTGCTTGACGGACTGGTCGCTGTTTGCTTTGATCGAAAACTTCAGCGACAATCTCGAGAAGTTCACTTTGCCGGCTCCCGTCTTGTCGGCCATCTCGATGCTCAAAAGCATCACCAACAATTACCACATCGACGAGCTCTGCAGCAAAGCTCACCACTCCATGAACGCCGACGAAATTGATCCCCTCGATTTGGAGGACGATCAACTCTAAGGCTTCTATCCCCTGCATCAATCCATTTCAACCTCCCCTCTGACCCCTCCATTCTACTCATTTTCATCTGTACTCGTGATGAGTGACAACAACTTCTCCGATGTCCCAACTGAACTCGTGGACTGGGACCCACAAATCATCTCCCTCAACACCAATGGCTTCTCCAACAGTCATCGGTACATCCTCGACAAACTATCAAGTGTTCACGACGTTTCCTTTATCCAAGAAACCCGTTTCCGCACGCCAAGTCTCCACGACCGTGTTGCGTTCCATTGGCAACGCATCACAAACCACGAAGGCTCTTTGTTCTTTGAAGAGCCTATTTACCCTGAAGTATCCACGTCGCCAGCCACTGGAGGTCTGGCTACGTTGATACATCCTCACTCTCCTTTGAAGAACGCCACTCAAGTCCCTCATGACAACTCAGTGCTTCGTGGTCGTTATCTACAAGTGCGATGTACTCTGGGTCCACTGACAGTCGTTCTCCACAATATCTATGCGCCGGCAGCCTTCCAAGAACGAGCAAGTTACTTCGAAGAATTGCCACGCGACTTTCCTCCACATGCGCTCCACATTGTTGGAGGAGATTTCAACTGCACTCTCAACAAAGATTTGGATTCGTTGAGACCCAGTACCTCCACCATGGCCGGCACCCTTCAACTGGAACAATGGATGCACAGTTTGTCTCTGGTGGATCTGTTTCGCCGTCAAAACCCCGTGGCACGAGCCTTCACAAGCCCCACACTCTCCAACCGACTCGACTACATCTTTTGTTCGTCCACCTTGGCGGGTCTTCGTCATTGGAAGGCGACGCACATGCCACACGTTCCACAGGCTGACCACGTGGCTTGTCGTATCATCACAAAGCGTCAAACATTGCGCCATGGCTCTGGATCATGGAAAGCTCCAACTTGGCTACTTCGTCTACCACGAGCGGCCGAGATTGTTCATGGATGTCTGGATCGATTTTTGGACAAGTCTCCAACATTCCACAATATCTCCAAGGCCTACGACATGCTGGTCAATGATATCCGCTCCCAACTCAAAGAATACCATTCTCAACGATTGGAGAAACAACGTCTGCCGTTGAAGAAGTTAGCTGTCGAGATCGCTTCGCTTTTGCAAGTCCCCAACATGCGTCAAGATGCAGTGCTGGTGGATCGAGTGCGAGACCTTCAAAAGCAAATTCACGAGCTGCAAGATCGAGACAAGCAGTTTCGTCAAGACCAGGCGTTCCAACTTCACTTGTACAAAGCAGAGCGCTCGTCCAAGTTCCACTTCATGTCCCCTGTCCCTACCCCCTTGAAGAAGACAGTCTTCAAAGAGTTGGTGGATGTCAATGGAAATGTTGTCTCCAATCAACAAGGCATGTCTGACGTCCTGGTCGACTACTACAAGGACTTGTTTGCAGCTCCCGACGTGCAGCGATCTGGAGACGAAGTGTCGTCATTTCTGACCCCATTGACTCGACACAAGCAACTGCCAGAGCAAGCCCAGAAAGAGCTGTCGGCTCCCTTGCGCGCCAACGAGTTCTATCATGCTATTCGACACAGCAGTTCGAACTCAGCGCCAGGTCCCAACGCTCTGCCATTCGAAGTCCTCAAACTTGCACCTCACAAGTGGTCGTTGGTATTGGAGCTGCTATTCACACACCAGCTCCATTCTCACCCTCGCTTGACTCCCATGCAACTTGTCAGTACGCTGGTGTTGCTGCACAAGAAAGGCCCCAAGTCACAAGCCAAGAACTATCGGCCCATTAGCCTACTCAACACGGATGTGAAAATCCTGACGAGTATTCTGGCTTATCGACTCCAGCGCCACATTCGACACATCATCCACCCGGACCAGCAAGGCTTTATCCATCGAAGCAATATCCAAACCAATATTGCACGACTGGATGACATGCTGCACCACATCAAACTACACAGTCCGTCCTCGATGGTGGCACTGCTTGACTTTGAGAAAGCTTTTGATCGCGTGGACCACGCGTACTTGCTCCGCGTCCTCCGTCACTATGGCTTTCCCGAAACCTTTGTTGACATGGTTCGCGTACTGTACTCGGGCCGCAAGTCTCGCATCTTGGTGAACGGCTTCTTGTCCAAGCCAGTTCACATCTCACGCGGTGTGTTGCAAGGTGATCCACTGTCGCCACTTCTGTTTGTGATCGCTTTGGAACCGATGTGCCAACTCCTACGGCAACACTCCAACTATGGCATCAAGTGTGGGGATCGCTACCACACTGGGAGTTACTTTGCCGACGACTCGCAACTCTATGCGGCAAATGAGACGTGCCTCCACCGGCAGCTTGCATTGGTTCAAATCTTTTGCGACAAGTCTGGTTTCCGACTCAACGTAGACAAGACCCAAATTCTGACTTACAGCCAGTTGAATGGGAACCTTGCCTCACTACAAGTTACTTCCGACAGTCCCGTGAAGGCTCTTGGTATCTTGGTTGCGCCCAATCTTTCTCCATTGGCACGTTTCAATTACGTGTTTGAGAAGTTTGTGGCTCGCTTGTCTTTGTGGCTCTACAAGGCTCGAACCATGGCCGGAAAAGTCACTATCCTGCACAGCATATGTCTGCCTGTGTTATGGTACCAACTGGCTTTTGTCCCTGCCGACAAAGACCTGGCCAAAAAGATCGACAAGGCCATGCTTCAATTTATGCATGGTGAAGAAATCAACCCATCCTCCTCTGTCCATGGCCTCCGTTTGATCAAAAAGGAGATCCTATTCATGCCGAAGAAGTCCGGTGGCTTAGGCCTGCACCATGCACTTGCTTTATGGCAACAACACAACCGCTCTGTCATGATCAGATGCATTCAAGCCATCACCACCCCACCCCGCAAGTCTGCCATGTCCGCCTGGATTACGCCGGGCTATACTCTCCTCGAGAAGGCTTTTCATCCATGGGGTTCCCCCCGAGATCTCCTCTTGGCAAATGGCTCTTCTGCATTCATCAGACAACTGTACAAGAATCCCAATATCACTCCAATGTGGAAAGCCTTATTGAGTAGCTGGTTTGAATCCCGCTGGACTCCGTACGGCTGTCCAAATCACATCTCATCTTTGGATGTTCCCCTTTGGCACAACTCGTATCTGCCTGGACTCGAAGACCTATACGATCAGTGCTCTACATCGACGCAAGACCAAGCCAATGTATTGGCTTCGCTTCACATCACGAAGTTGTCGCATTTGTTGACTCCGTGTCAGCGAGTTTGGCCAGCTTCGATCTTGTTCGACAAAATCAACCGTGCCTGCCGCCAAGCCAATTTTGTCCCTCCAACGAAACAATGGATCTCAATCTTGGTGACCAAGTTATCACGATTGTTTGAGATTGTTTCTGAAGAGGATGCTCCCGTGTTCCACTTGCCGACGCCAAGCTCTGAATGGATGGAATGGCACTGGATAATTCACCCTGACTCGAGTCCGATCTTGTTGGCGTTTGCGACTTCGAAATCGGCTAAGATCAGAGCTTCTCCAGCTGTCAGCTCGTCCATTCTTCCTACCAAGCATCTCAACCTGCCATCCAACTTTTACGAAGACCCCAAGCGCCTTACCCAACTTGCCGCCTTCCTCCAACCCGACCACATTCTCCCTCGATATGGAGAGTTCATTTTCAAGACCCTTCTCCGCGCCAACGCCATGCAATATCTGTTTCAGTACCAAGACCCCAAGCCGACGTGTGTCTTCTGTCGTGTCAATGAGACGTACGAGCATTTCCTGTTCTCTTGTGGATATGGTCAATCTGTTTGGTATTTCTTCAAGGCGATCCAGCGACTGCTCGAGTGTTCCTTTCCGTCCACGTGTCTGGAAATGTTCTACGAGACGCCCAAGCCGTCCGATGGATACTACATCCGTGGCTATCTGAAGATCTGGCCGATTGTCCGAGCCTGCGTGTATTATCAAATATGGCTCCAACGTGCCGATCGCACCTTTCGACCCGACCTCACAGCGAAGAGTCCGATGGAAGTTGCCATTCATGCTGCCTCTTTGATCAAGCTACATCTACAACAGCTCCTGGTTGATCTCCCTCTCAAGAAGGGATACACCAAGGTATTCAATGTGCTCAAGCATCTATCTTCGGACCCCTGGTTACGTCAACACATCATTCCTGACAGCGTCGTTTCATGAGTGAGCATGACGGCTCACCACTTCATCTCCTGTTCAATGACCACTTTGCCATATTCTGTTTTCCAAGTTCTATTTATACAGTACGAGGCAAATTAGTAAGTCATTAGGGCCTTTGCCCAAAAATAAGGTTAATACAACTCATTTAACCACAGACCATTGTGATCTCAAGTTACAACTTGTCTACGTGCGTGGAAATGGGAGGCACAACGTTTCGACTTGGTGGCAAAGACTTCCTGGTTCCCAAGTACTCGCGTTATGGCAACAACTACTACGTTACGTTCAACAAGGTCAGTCACCCTTCGATGGCCAAGGCAATTGTCAAGAAAATGGCTGCATTGACCAAGTCAGTGATAGCAGCATTCAACCCTACTGCTGGTCAGAACATCAAGTCGCCGCATTTGAGAGTCATTTTCAAGTCGTCTGCGCCTCCTGCAGTGCTGGTGCCAAAATCCGGCGACGCACTACGCGAAATCACCATTACGGATCCGTCGGGTCAGCCTTTTGTCGTCGTGTTTCAGCACAAGATCGCTGCTCTGAACAAGACATTACCTCCGTCGATTGTTTCACGACGTGCAGAGGCCAAGGCTGAAAAAGCGAAGGCAAAAGCGGCCAAGGCAGCGGCAAAATCTCCTCCGTCAGGAGAAAAAGAACCTGAACATGATGGAGACGATCATGATCAAGACCCTGGAACAAATGCGGAAGGCGAGGCCGACTCAACTGAGGCATCTGGAGATGGTCAAGATGAACAACCACAGCCAACAGCTCCTTCTCATGGCTCTGATGTCGATATGTCTGGTGACAGCGATCCCCCTAACAACAATGGACAAGACAAACAACAAGAAGATGTGGAAATGTCTACCAACGAATCGCCCGCTCTTGCTCCACCAAGTGAGCAGCCCAAGAACTCGCTGGACCTTCAATTGGTAACGGGCTACCGGTCTGGACCAGCTCCAAAACGTACTTTGCCTTCGTCCCCACGTTTGGATCCCCTGCCGACATCCAACCGTTTTCATATCCTCGAAGAAGACGACGTGGAACTCTCGTTTGAAGACTTTGCAGTGCCTCGAATTGTATTGGAAGATTCAAGTGCGCCACGCCCGAAAAAGACCAAAGGCAAAGCGAAGAAACAACGACTTAACAAGTCTGCTGCAGCCCACCTCGAATTGGCGAAGAAGATCATTCGAGACAAGAAAGTCGAAGGCAGTATCACCGAATGTCAACGCATTTTGCGAGATGATCCTCAGCTCGTTGCACATGCTATGTACGCACAAGATGAAGACCTCAGTTTGTTTCAGTCACTTGTTGCAACCAAGACTATTGAGCGCAAGATGGCTTTGTTAAAAGCTCAAGGCAAGCCTCACAACTACAAACATCACGTCAACTTCATGGCTCAATACAAGATTCACCCGTCAGAAATCTTGGAAGAATTGACCACGGACATACCAGAGATCAAGCGCATCCTCTTTGCACTTGCTACGATTGACTTATTCCTCTCAAATCGGGCCCCAGACCTCTACACAAACTCGGAGGCACTGACTGTTCTATTGAACCAAGAAGCAACAAGATTGCCTGACACCAACTGCTTGACGGACTGGTCGCTGTTTGCTTTGATCGAAAACTTCAGCGACAATCTCGAGAAGTTCACTTTGCCGGCTCCCGTCTTGTCGGCCATCTCGATGCTCAAAAGCATCACCAACAATTACCACATCGACGAGCTCTGCAGCAAAGCTCACCACTCCATGAACGCCGACGAAATTGATCCCCTCGATTTGGAGGACGATCAACTCTAAGGCTTCTATCCCCTGCTTCAATCCATTTCAACCTCCCCTCTGACCCCTCCATTCTACTCATTTTCATCTGTACTCGTGATGAGTGACAACAACTTCTCCGATGTCCCAACTGAACTCGTGGACTGGGACCCACAAATCATCTCCCTCAACACCAATGGCTTCTCCAACAGTCATCGGTACATCCTCGACAAACTATCAAGTGTTCACGACGTTTCCTTTATCCAAGAAACCCGTTTCCGCACGCCAAGTCTCCACGACCGTGTTGCGTTCCATTGGCAACGCATCACAAACCACGAAGGCTCTTTGTTCTTTGAAGAGCCTATTTACCCTGAAGTATCCACGTCGCCAGCCACTGGAGGTCTGGCTACGTTGATACATCCTCACTCTCCTTTGAAGAACGCCACTCAAGTCCCTCATGACAACCCAGTGCTTCGTGGTCGTTATCTACAAGTGCGATGTACTCTGGGTCCACTGACAGTCGTTCTTCACAATATCTATGCGCCGGCAGCCTTCCAAGAACGAGCAAGTTACTTCGAAGAATTGCCACGCGACTTTCCTCCACATGCGCTCCACATTGTTGGAGGAGATTTCAACTGCACTCTCAACAAAGATTTGGATTCGTTGAGACCCAGTACCTCCACCATGGCCGGCACCCTTCAACTGGAACAATGGATGCACAGTTTGTCTCTGGTGGATCTGTTTCGCCGTCAAAACCCCGTGGCAAGAACCTTCACAAGTCCCACACTCACCAACCGACTTGACTACATCTTTTGTTCGTCCACCTTGGCGGGTCTTCGTCATTGGAAGGCGACGCACATGCCACACGTTCCACAGGCTGACCACGTGGCTTGTCGTATCATCACAAAGCGTCAAACATTGCGCCATGGCTCTGGATCATGGAAAGCTCCAACTTGGCTACTTCGTCTACCACGAGCGGCCGAGATTGTTCATGGATGTCTGGATCGATTTTTGGACAAGTCTCCAACATTCCACAATATCTCCAAGGCCTACGACATGCTGGTCAATGATATCCGCTCCCAACTCAAAGAATACCATTCTCAACGATTGGAGAAACAACGTCTGCCGTTGAAGAAGTTAGCTGTCGAGATCGCTTCGCTTTTGCAAGTCCCCAACATGCGTCAAGATGCAGTGCTGGTGGATCGAGTGCGAGACCTTCAAAAGCAAATTCACGAGCTGCAAGATCGAGACAAGCAGTTTCGTCAAGACCAGGCGTTCCAACTTCACTTGTACAAAGCAGAGCGCTCGTCCAAGTTCCACTTCATGTCCCCTGTCCCTACCCCCTTGAAGAAGACAGTCTTCAAAGAGTTGGTGGATGTCAATGGAAATGTTGTCTCCAATCAACAAGGCATGTCTGACGTCCTGGTCGACTACTACAAGGACTTGTTTGCAGCTCCCGAGGTGCAGCGATCTGGAGACGAAGTGTCGTCATTTCTGACCCCATTGACTCGACACAAGCAACTGCCAGAGCAAGCCCAGAAAGAGCTGTCGGCTCCCTTGCGCGCCAACGAGTTCTATCATGCTATTCGACACAGCAGTTCGAACTCAGCGCCAGGTCCCAACGCTCTGCCATTCGAAGTCCTCAAACTTGCACCTCACAAGTGGTCGTTGGTATTGGAGCTGCTATTCACACACCAGCTCCATTCTCACCCTCGCTTGACTCCCATGCAACTTGTCAGTACGCTGGTGTTGCTGCACAAGAAAGGCCCCAAGTCACAAGCCAAGAACTATCGGCCCATTAGCCTACTCAACACGGATGTGAAAATCCTGACGAGTATTCTGGCTTATCGACTCCAGCGCCACATTCGACACATCATCCACCCGGACCAGCAAGGCTTTATCCGTCGAAGCAATATCCAAACCAATATTGCACGACTGGATGACATGCTGCACCACATCAAACTACACAGTCCGTCCTCGATGGTGGCACTGCTTGACTTTGAGAAAGCTTTTGATCGCGTGGACCACGCGTACTTGCTCCGCGTCCTCCGTCACTATGGCTTTCCCGAAACCTTTGTTGACATGGTTCGCGTACTGTACTCGGGCCGCAAGTCTCGCATCTTGGTGAACGGCTTCTTGTCCAAGCCAGTTCACATCTCACGCGGTGTGTTGCAAGGTGATCCACTGTCGCCACTTCTGTTTGTGATCGCTTTAGAACCGATGTGCCAACTCCTACGGCAACACTCCAACTATGGCATCAAGTGTGGGGATCGCTACCACACTGGGAGTTACTTTGCCGACGACTCGCAACTCTATGCGGCAAATGAGACGTGCCTCCACCGGCAGCTTGCATTGGTTCAAACCTTTTGCGACAAGTCTGGTTTCCGACTCAACGTAGACAAGACCCAAATTCTGACCTACAGCCAGTTGAATGGGAACCTTGCCTCACTACAAGTTACTTCCGACAGTCCCGTGAAGGCTCTTGGTATCTTGGTTGCGCCCAATCTTTCTCCATTGGCACGTTTCAATTACGTGTTTGAGAAGTTTGTGGCTCGCTTGTCTTTGTGGCTCTACAAGGCTCGAACCATGGCCGGAAAAGTCACTATCCTGCACAGCATATGTCTGCCTGTGTTATGGTACCAACTGGCTTTTGTCCCTGCCGACAAAGACCTGGCCAAAAAGATCGACAAGGCCATGCTTCAATTTATGCATGGTGAAGAAATCAACCCATCCTCCTCTGTCCATGGCCTCCGTTTGATCAAAAAGGAGATCCTATTCATGCCGAAGAAGTCCGGTGGCTTAGGCCTGCACCATGCACTTGCTTTATGGCAACAACACAACCGCTCTGTCATGATCAGATGCATTCAAGCCATCACCACCCCACCCCGCAAGTCTGCCATGTCCGCCTGGATTACGCCGGGCTATACTCTCCTCGAGAAGGCTTTTCATCCATGGGGTTCCCCCCGAGATCTCCTCTTGGCAAATGGCTCTTCTGCATTCATCAGACGACTGTACAAGAATCCCAATATCACTCCAATGTGGAAAGCCTTATTGAGTAGCTGGTTTGAATCCCGCTGGACTCCGTACGGCTGTCCAAATCACATCTCATCTTTGGATGTTCCCCTTTGGCACAACTCGTATCTGCCTGGACTCGAAGACCTATACGATCAGTGCTCTACATCGACGCAAGACCAAGCCAATGTATTGGCTTCGCTTCACATCACGAAGTTGTCGCATTTGTTGACTCCGTGTCAGCGAGTTTGGCCAGCTTCGATCTTGTTCGACAAAATCAACCGTGCCTGCCGCCAAGCCAATTTTGTCCCTCCAACGAAACAATGGATCTCAATCTTGGTGACCAAGTTATCACGATTGTTTGAGATTGTTTCTGAAGAGGATGCTCCCGTGTTCCACTTGCCGACGCCAAGCTCTGAATGGATGGAATGGCACTGGATAATTCACCCTGACTCGAGTCCGATCTTGTTGGCGTTTGCGACTTCGAAATCGGCTAAGATCAGAGCTTCTCCAGCTGTCAGCTCGTCCATTCTTCCTACCAAGCATCTCAACCTGCCATCCAACTTTTACGAAGACCCCAAGCGCCTTACCCAACTTGCCGCCTTCCTCCAACCCGACCACATTCTCCCTCGATATGGAGAGTTCATTTTCAAGACCCTTCTCCGCGCCAACGCCATGCAATATCTGTTTCAGTACCAAGACCCCAAGCCGACGTGTGTCTTCTGTCGTGTCAATGAGACGTACGAGCATTTCCTGTTCTCTTGTGGATATGGTCAATCTGTTTGGTATTCCTTCAAGACAATCCAGCGACTGCTCGAGTGTTCCTTTCCGTCGACTTGTCTGGAAATGTTCTACGAGACGCCCAAGCCGTCCGATGGATACTACATCCGTGGCTATCTGAAGATCTGGCCGATTGTCCGAGCCTGCGTGTATTATCAAATATGGCTCCAACGTGCCGATCGCACCTTTCGACCCGACCTCACAGCGAAGAGTCCGATGGAAGTTGCCATTCATGCTGCCTCTTTGATCAAGCTACATCTACAACAGCTCCTGGTTGATCTCCCTCTCAAGAAGGGATACACCAAGGTATTCAATGTGCTCAAGCATCTATCTTCGGACCCCTGGTTACGTCAACACATCATTCCTGACAGCGTCGTTTCATGAGTGAGCATGACGGCTCACCACTTCATCTCCTGTTCAATGACCACTTTGCCATATTCTGTTTTCCAAGTTCTATTTATACAGTACGAGGCAAATTAGTAAGTCATTAGGGCCTTTGCTCAAAAATAAGGTTAATAC
This sequence comes from Aphanomyces cochlioides, assembly GCA_019828595.1. Lineage (NCBI taxonomy): Eukaryota > Oomycota > Saprolegniomycetes > Saprolegniales > Verrucalvaceae > Aphanomyces > Aphanomyces cochlioides. The sequence continues at coordinate 1,329,377 of JAHQRK010000004.1, forward strand.
AACTCATTTAACCGGCGACGCACTACGCGAAATCACCATTACGGATCCGTCGGGTCAGCCTTTTGTCGTCGTGTTTCAGCACAAGATCGCTGCTCTGAACAAGACATTGCCTCCGTCGATTGTTTCACGACGTGCAGAGGCCAAGGCTGAAAAAGCGAAGGCAAAAGCGGCCAAGGCAGCGGCAAAATCTCCTCCGTCAGGAGAAAAAGAACCTGAACATGATGGAGACGATCATGATCAAGACCCTGGAACAAATGCGGAAGGCGAGGCCGACTCAACTGAGGCATCTGGAGATCGTCAAGATGAACAACCACAGCCAACAGCTCCTTCTCATGGCTCTGATGTCGATATGTCTGGTGACAGCGATCCCCCTAACAACAATGGACAAGACAAACAACAAGAAGATGTGGAAATGTCTACCAACGAATCGCCCGCTCTTGCTCCACCAAGTGAGCAGCCCAAGAACTCGCTGGACCTTCAATTGGTAACGGGCTACCGGTCTGGACCAGCTCCAAAACGTACTTTGCCTTCGTCCCCACGTTTGGATCCCCTGCCGACATCCAACCGTTTCCATATCCTCGAAGAAGACGACGTGGAACTCTCGTTTGAAGACTTTGCAGTGCCTCGAATTGTATTGGAAGATTCAAGTGCGCCACGCCCGAAAAAGACCAAAGGCAAAGCGAAGAAACAACGACTTAACAAGTCTGCTGCAGCCCACCTCGAATTGGCGAAGAAGATCATTCGAGACAAGAAAGTCGAAGGCAGTATCACCGAATGTCAACGCATTTTGCGAGATGATCCTCAGCTCGTTGCACATGCTATGTACGCACAAGATGAAGACCTCAGTTTGTTTCAGACACTTGTTGCAACCAAGACTATTGAGCGCAAGATGGCTTTGTTAAAAGCTCAAGGCAAGCCTCACAACTACAAACATCACGTCAACTTCATGGCTCAATACAAGATTCACCCGTCAGAAATCTTGGAAGAATTGACCACGGACATACCAGAGATCAAGCGCATCCTCTTTGCACTTGCTACGATTGACTTATTCCTCTCAAATCGGGCCCCAGACCTCTACACAAACTCGGAGGCACTGACTGTTCTATTGAACCAAGAAGCAACAAGATTGCCTGACACCAACTGCTTGACGGACTGGTCGCTGTTTGCTTTGATCGAAAACTTCAGCGACAATCTCGAGAAGTTCACTTTGCCGGCTCCCGTCTTGTCGGCCATCTCGATGCTCAAAAGCATCACCAACAATTACCACATCGACGAGCTCTGCAGCAAAGCTCACCACTCCATGAACGCCGACGAAATTGATCCCCTCGATTTGGAGGACGATCAACTCTAAGGCTTCTATCCCCTGCTTCAATCCATTTCAACCTCCCCTCTGACCCCTCCATTCTACTCATTTTCATCTGTACTCGTGATGAGTGACAACAACTTCTCCGATGTCCCAACTGAACTCGTGGACTGGGACCCACAAATCATCTCCCTCAACACCAATGGCTTCTCCAACAGTCATCGGTACATCCTCGACAAACTATCAAGTGTTCACGACGTTTCCTTTATCCAAGAAACCCGTTTCCGCACGCCAAGTCTCCACGACCGTGTTGCGTTCCATTGGCAACGCATCACAAACCACGAAGGCTCTTTGTTCTTTGAAGAGCCTATTTACCCTGAAGTATCCACGTCGCCAGCCACTGGAGGTCTGGCTACGTTGATACATCCTCACTCTCCTTTGAAGAACGCCACTCAAGTCCCTCATGACAACCCAGTGCTTCGTGGTCGTTATCTACAAGTGCGATGTACTCTGGGTCCACTGACAGTCGTTCTCCACAATATCTATGCGCCGGCAGCCTTCCAAGAACGAGCAAGTTACTTCGAAGAATTGCCACGCGACTTTCCTCCACATGCGCTCCACATTGTTGGAGGAGATTTCAACTGCACTCTCAACAAAGATTTGGATTCGTTGAGACCCAGTACCTCCACCATGGCCGGCACCCTTCAACTGGAACAATGGATGCACAGTTTGTCTCTGGTGGATCTGTTTCGCCGTCAAAACCCCGTGGCACGAGCCTTCACAAGTCCCACACTCACCAACCGACTCGACTACATCTTTTGTTCGTCCACCTTGGCGGGTCTTCGTCATTGGAAGGCGACGCACATGCCACACGTTCCACAGGCTGACCACGTGGCTTGTCGTATCATCTCAAAGCGTCAAACATTGCGCCATGGCTCTGGATCATGGAAAGCTCCAACTTGGCTACTTCGTCTACCACGAGCGGCCGAGATTGTTCATGGATGTCTGGATCGATTTTTGGACAAGTCTCCAACATTCCACAATATCTCCAAGGCCTACGACATGCTGGTCAATGATATCCGCTCCCAACTCAAAGAATACCATTCTCAACGATTGGAGAAACAACGTCTGCCGTTGAAGAAGTTAGCTGTCGAGATCGCTTCGCTTTTGCAAGTCCCCAACATGCGTCAAGATGCAGTGCTGGTGGATCGAGTGCGAGACCTTCAAAAGCAAATTCACGAGCTGCAAGATCGAGACAAGCAGTTTCGTCAAGACCAGGCGTTCCAACTTCACTTGTACAAAGCAGAGCGCTCGTCCAAGTTCCACTTCATGTCCCCTGTCCCTACCCCCTTGAAGAAGACAGTCTTCAAAGAGTTGGTGGATGTCAATGGAAATGTTGTCTCCAATCAACAAGGCATGTCTGACGTCCTGGTCGACTACTACAAGGACTTGTTTGCAGCTCCCGAGGTGCAGCGATCTGGAGACGAAGTGTCGTCATTTCTGACCCCATTGACTCGACACAAGCAACTGCCAGAGCAAGCCCAGAAAGAGCTGTCGGCTCCCTTGCGCGCCAACGAGTATCATGCTATTCGACACAGCAGTTCGAACTCAGCGCCAGGTCCCAACGCTCTGCCATTCGAAGTCCTCAAACTTGCACCTCACAAGTGGTCGTTGGTATTGGAGCTGCTATTCACACACCAGCTCCATTCTCACCCTCGCTTGACTCCCATGCAACTTGTCAGTACGCTGGTGTTGCTGCACAAGAAAGGCCCCAAGTCACAAGCCAAGAACTATCGGCCCATTAGCCTACTCAACACGGATGTGAAAATCCTGACGAGTATTCTGGCTTATCGACTCCAGCGCCACATTCGACACATCATCCACCCGGACCAGCAAGGCTTTATCCGTCGAAGCAATATCCAAACCAATATTGCACGACTGGATGACATGCTGCACCACATCAAACTACACAGTCCGTCCTCGATGGTGGCACTGCTTGACTTTGAGAAAGCTTTTGATCGCGTGGACCACGCGTACTTGCTCCGCGTCCTCCGTCACTATGGCTTTCCCGAAACCTTTGTTGACATGGTTCGCGTACTGTACTCGGGCCGCAAGTCTCGAATCTTGGTGAACGGCTTCTTGTCCAAGCCAGTTCACATCTCACGCGGTGTGTTGCAAGGTGATCCACTGTCGCCACTTCTGTTTGTGATCGCTTTGGAACCGATGTGCCAACTCCTACGGCAACACTCCAACTATGGCATCAAGTGTGGGGATCGCTACCACACTGGGAGTTACTTTGCCGACGACTCGCAACTCTATGCTGCAAATGAGACGTGCCTCCACCGGCAGCTTGCATTGGTTCAAACCTTTTGCGACAAGTCTGGTTTCCGACTCAACGTAGACAAGACCCAAATTCTGACCTACAGCCAGTTGAATGGGAACCTTGCCTCACTACAAGTTACTTCCGACAGTCCCGTGAAGGCTCTTGGTATCTTGGTTGCGCCCAATCTTTCTCCATTGGCACGTTTCAATTACGTGTATGAGAAGTTTGTGGCTCGCTTGTCTTTGTGGCTCTACAAGGCTCGAACCATGGCCGGAAAAGTCACTATCCTGCACAGCATATGTCTGCCTGTGTTATGGTACCAACTGGCTTTTGTCCCTGCCGACAAAGACCTGGCCAAAAAGATCGACAAGGCCATGCTTCAATTTATGCATGGTGAAGAAATCAACCCATCCTCCTCTGTCCATGGCCTCCGTTTGATCAAAAAGGAGATCCTATTCATGCCGAAGAAGTCCGGTGGCTTAGGCCTGCACCATGCACTTGCTTTATGGCAACAACACAACCGCTCTGTCATGATCAGATGCATTCAAGCCATCACCACCCCACCCCGCAAGTCTGCCATGTCCGCCTGGATTACGCCGGGCTATACTCTCCTCGAGAAGGCTTTTCATCCATGGGGTTCCCCCCGAGATCTCCTCTTGGCAAATGGCTCTTCTGCATTCATCAGACGACTGTACAAGAATCCCAATATCACTCCAATGTGGAAAGCCTTATTGAGTAGCTGGTTTGAATCCCGCTGGACTCCGTACGGCTGTCCAAATCACATCTCATCTTTGGATGTTCCCCTTTGGCACAACTCGTATCTGCCTGGACTCGAAGACCTATACGATCAGTGCTCTACATCGACGCAAGACCAAGCCAATGTATTGGCTTCGCTTCACATCACGAAGTTGTCGCATTTGTTGACTCCGTGTCAGCGAGTTTGGCCAGCTTCGATCTTGTTCGACAAAATCAACCGTGCCTGCCGCCAAGCCAATTTTGTCCCTCCAACGAAACAATGGATCTCAATCTTGGTGACCAAGTTATCACGATTGTTTGAGATTGTTTCTGAAGAGGATGCTCCCGTGTTCCACTTGCCGACGCCAAGCTCTGAATGGATGGAATGGCACTGAATAATTCACCCTGACTCGAGTCCGATCTTGTTGGCGTTTGCGACTTCGAAATCGGCTAAGATCAGAGCTTCTCCAGCTGCCAGCTCGTCCATTCTTCCTACCAAGCATCTCAACCTGCCATCCAACTTTTACGAAGACCCCAAGCGCCTTACCCAACTTGCCGCCTTCCTCCAACCCGACCACATTCTCCCTCGATATGGAGAGTTCATTTTCAAGACCCTTCTCCGCGCCAACGCCATGCAATATCTGTTTCAGTACCAAGACCCCAAGCCGACGTGTGTCTTCTGTCGTGTCAATGAGACGTACGAGCATTTCCTGTTCTCTTGTGGATATGGTCAATCTGTTTGGTATTTCTTCAAGACAATCCAGCGACTGCTCGAGTGTTCCTTTCCGTCCACGTGTCTGGAAATGTTCTACGAGACGCCCAAGCCGTCCGATGGATACTACATCCGTGGCTATCTGAAGATCTGGCCGATTGTCCGAGCCTGCGTGTATTATCAAATATGGCTCCAACGTGCCGATCGCACCTTTCGACCCGACCTCACAGCGAAGAGTCCGATGGAAGTTGCCATTCATGCTGCCTCTTTGATCAAGCTACATCTACAACAGCTCCTGGTTGATCTCCCTCTCAAGAAGGGATACACCAAGGTATTCAATGTGCTCAAGCATCTATCTTCGGACCCCTGGTTATGTCAACACATCATTCCTGACAGCGTCGTTTCATGAGTGAGCTAACGGCTCACTCACTTCATCTCCTGTTCAATGACCACTTTGCCATATTCTGTTTTCCAAGTTCTATTTATACAGTACGAGGCAAATTAGTAAGTCATTAGGGCCTTTGCTCAAAAATAAGGTTAATACAACTCATTTAACCACAGACCATTGTGATCTCAAGTTACAACTTGTCTACGTGCGTGGAAATGGGAGGCACAACGTTTCGACTTGGTGGCAAAGACTTCCTGGTTCCCAAGTACTCGCGTTATGGCAACAACTACTACGTTACGTTCAACAAGGTCAGTCACCCTTCGATGGCCAAGGCGATTGTCAAGAAAATGGCTGCATTGACCAAGTCAGTGATAGCAGCATTCAACCCTACTGCTGGTCAGAACATCAAGTCGCCGCATTTGAGAGTCATTTTCAAGTCGTCTGCGCCTCCTGCAGTGCTGGTGCCAAAATCCGGCGACGCACTACGCGAAATCACCATTACGGATCCGTCGGGTCAGCCTTTTGTCGTCGTGTTTCAGCACAAGATCGCTGCTCTGAACAAGACATTGCCTCCGTCGATTGTTTCACGACGTGCAGAGGCCAAGGCTGAAAAAGCGAAGGCAAAAGCGGCCAAGGCAGCGGCAAAATCTCCTCCGTCAGGAGAAAAAGAACCTGAACATGATGGAGACGATCATGATCAAGACCCTGGAACAAATGCGGAAGGCGAGGCCGACTCAACTGAGGCATCTGGAGATCGTCAAGATGAACAACCACAGCCAACAGCTCCTTCTCATGGCTCTGATGTCGATATGTCTGGTGACAGCGATCCCCCTAACAACAATGGACAAGACAAACAACAAGAAGATGTGGAAATGTCTACCAACGAATCGCCCGCTCTTGCTCCACCAAGTGAGCAGCCCAAGAACTCGCTGGACCTTCAATTGGTAACGGGCTACCGGTCTGGACCAGCTCCAAAACGTACTTTGCCTTCGTCCCCACGTTTGGATCCCCTGCCGACATCCAACCGTTTTCATATCCTCGAAGAAGACGACGTGGAACTCTCGTTTGAAGACTTTGCAGTGCCTCGAATTGTATTGGAAGATTCAAGTGCGCCACGCCCGAAAAAGACCAAAGGCAAAGCGAAGAAACAACGACTTAACAAGTCTGCTGCAGCCCACCTCGAATTGGCGAAGAAGATCATTCGAGACAAGAAAGTCGAAGGCAGTATCACCGAATGTCAACGCATTTTGCGAGATGATCCTCAGCTCGTTGCACATGCTATGTACGCACAAGATGAAGACCTCAGTTTGTTTCAGTCACTTGTTGCAACCAAGACTATTGAGCGCAAGATGGCTTTGTTAAAAGCTCAAGGCAAGCCTCACAACTACAAACATCACGTCAACTTCATGGCTCAATACAAGATTCACCCGTCAGAAATCTTGGAAGAATTGACCACGGACATACCAGAGATCAAGCGCATCCTCTTTGCACTTGCTACGATTGACTTATTCCTCTCAAATCGGGCCCCAGACCTCTACACAAACTCGGAGGCACTGACTGTTCTATTGAACCAAGAAGCAACAAGATTGCCTGACACCAACTGCTTGACTGACTGGTCGCTGTTTGCTTTGATCGAAAACTTCAGCGACAATCTCGAGAAGTTCACTTTGCCGGCTCCCGTCTTGTCGGCCATCTCGATGCTCAAAAGCATCACCAACAATTACCACATCGACGAGCTCTGCAGCAAAGCTCACCACTCCATGAACGCCGACGAAATTGATCCCCTCGATTTGGAGGACGATCAACTCTAAGGCTTCTATCCCCTGCTTCAATCCATTTCAACCTCCCCTCTGACCCCTCCATTCTACTCATTTTCATCTGTACTCGTGATGAGTGACAACAACTTCTCCGATGTCCCAACTGAACTCGTGGACTGGGACCCACAAATCATCTCCCTCAACACCAATGGCTTCTCCAACAGTCATCGGTACATCCTCGACAAACTATCAAGTGTTCACGACGTTTCCTTTATCCAAGAAACCCGTTTCCGCACGCCAAGTCTCCACGACCGTGTTGCGTTCCATTGGCAACGCATCACAAACCACGAAGGCTCTTTGTTCTTTGAAGAGCCTATTTACCCTGAAGTATCCACGTCGCCAGCCACTGGAGGTCTGGCTACGTTGATACATCCTCACTCTCCTTTGAAGAACGCCACTCAAGTCCCTCATGACAACCCAGTGCTTCGTGGTCGTTATCTACAAGTGCGATGTACTCTGGGTCCACTGACAGTCGTTCTTCACAATATCTATGCGCCGGCAGCCTTCCAAGAACGAGCAAGTTACTTCGAAGAATTGCCACGCGACTTTCCTCCACATGCGCTCCACATTGTTGGAGGAGATTTCAACTGCACTCTCAACAAAGATTTGGATTCGTTGAGACCCAGTACCTCCAACATGGCCGGCACCCTTCAACTGGAACAATGGATGCACAGTTTGTCTCTGATGGATCTGTTTCGCCGTCAAAACCCCGTGGCAAGAACCTTCACAAGTCCCACACTCACCAACCGACTTGACTACATCTTTTGTTCGTCCACCTTGGCGGGTCTTCGTCATTGGAAGGCGACGCACATGCCACACGTTCCACAGGCTGACCACGTGGCTTGTCGTATCATCACAAAGCGTCAAACATTGCGCCATGGCTCTGGATCATGGAAAGCTCCAACTTGGCTACTTCGTCTACCACGAGCGGCCGAGATTGTTCATGGATGTCTGGATCGATTTTTGGACAAGTCTCCAACATTCCACAATATCTCCAAGGCCTACGACATGCTGGTCAATGATATCCGCTCCCAACTCAAAGAATACCATTCTCAACGATTGGAGAAACAACGTCTGCCGTTGAAGAAGTTAGCTGTCGAGATCGCTTCGCTTTTGCAAGTCCCCAACATGCGTCAAGATGCAGTGCTGGTGGATCGAGTGCGAGACCTTCAAAAGCAAATTCACGAGCTGCAAGATCGAGACAAGCAGTTTCGTCAAGACCAGGCGTTCCAACTTCACTTGTACAAAGCAGAGCGCTCGTCCAAGTTCCACTTCATGTCCCCTGTCCCTACCCCCTTGAAGAAGACAGTCTTCAAAGAGTTGGTGGATGTCAATGGAAATGTTGTCTCCAATCAACAAGGCATGTCTGACGTCCTGGTCGACTACTACAAGGACTTGTTTGCAGCTCCCGAGGTGCAGCGATCTGGAGACGAAGTGTCGTCATTTCTGACCCCATTGACTCGACACAAGCAACTGCCAGAGCAAGCCCAGAAAGAGCTGTCGGCTCCCTTGCGCGCCAACGAGTTCTATCATGCTATTCGACACAGCAGTTCGAACTCAGCGCCAGGTCCCAACGCTCTGCCATTCGAAGTCCTCAAACTTGCACCTCACAAGTGGTCGTTGGTATTGGAGCTGCTATTCACACACCAGCTCCATTCTCACCCTCGCTTGACTCCCATGCAACTTGTCAGTACGCTGGTGTTGCTGCACAAGAAAGGCCCCAAGTCACAAGCCAAGAACTATCGGCCCATTAGCCTACTCAACACGGATGTGAAAATCCTGACGAGTATTCTGGCTTATCGACTCCAGCGCCACATTCGACACATCATCCACCCGGACCAGCAAGGCTTTATCCGTCGAAGCAATATCCAAACCAATATTGCACGACTGGATGACATGCTGCACCACATCAAACTACACAGTCCGTCCTCGATGGTGGCACTGCTTGACTTTGAGAAAGCTTTTGATCGCGTGGACCACGCGTACTTGCTCCGCGTCCTCCGTCACTATGGCTTTCCCGAAACCTTTGTTGACATGGTTCGCGTACTGTACTCGGGCCGCAAGTCTCGCATCTTGGTGAACGGCTTCTTGTCCAAGCCAGTTCACATCTCACGCGGTGTGTTGCAAGGTGATCCACTGTCGCCACTTCTGTTTGTGATCGCTTTGGAACCGATGTGCCAACTCCTACGGCAACACTCCAACTATGGCATCAAGTGTGGGGATCGCTACCACACTGGGAGTTACTTTGCCGACGACTCGCAACTCTATGCGGCAAATGAGACGTGCCTCCACCGGCAGCTTGCATTGGTTCAAACCTTTTGCGACAAGTCTGGTTTCCGACTCAACGTAGACAAGACCCAAATTCTGACCTACAGCCAGTTGAATGGGAACCTTGCCTCACTACAAGTTACTTCCGACAGTCCCGTGAAGGCTCTTGGTATCTTGGTTGCGCCCAATCTTTCTCCATTGGCACGTTTCAATTACGTGTATGAGAAGTTTGTGGCTCGCTTGTCTTTGTGGCTCTACAAGGCTCGAACCATGGCCGGAAAAGTCACTATCCTGCACAGCATATGTCTGCCTGTGTTATGGTACCAACTGGCTTTTGTCCCTGCCGACAAAGACCTGGCCAAAAAGATCGACAAGGCCATGCTTCAATTTATGCATGGTGAAGAAATCAACCCATCCTCCTCTGTCCATGGCCTCCGTTTGATCAAAAAGGAGATCCTATTCATGCCGAAGAAGTCCGGTGGCTTAGGCCTGCACCATGCACTTGCTTTATGGCAACAACACAACCGCTCTGTCATGATCAGATGCATTCAAGCCATCACCACCCCACCCCGCAAGTCTGCCATGTCCGCCTGGATTACGCCGGGCTATACTCTCCTCGAGAAGGCTTTTCATCCATGGGGTTCCCCCCGAGATCTCCTCTTGGCAAATGGCTCTTCTGCATTCATCAGACAACTGTACAAGAATCCCAATATCACTCCAATGTGGAAAGCCTTATTGAGTAGCTGGTTTGAATCCCGCTGGACTCCGTACGGCTGTCCAAATCACATCTCATCTTTGGATGTTCCCCTTTGGCACAACTCGTATCTGCCTGGACTCGAAGACCTATACGATCAGTGCTCTACATCGACGCAAGACCAAGCCAATGTATTGGCTTCGCTTCACATCACGAAGTTGTCGCATTTGTTGACTCCGTGTCAGCGAGTTTGGCCAGCTTCGATCTTGTTCGACAAAATCAACCGTGCCTGCCGCCAAGCCAATTTTGTCCCTCCAACGAAACAATGGATCTCAATCTTGGTGACCAAGTTATCACGATTGTTTGAGATTGTTTCTGAAGAGGATGCTCCCGTGTTCCACTTGCCGACGCCAAGCTCTGAATGGATGGAATGGCACTGGATGATTCACCCTGACTCGAGTCCGATCTTGTTGGCGCTTGCGACTTCGAAATCGGCTAAGATCAGAGCTTCTCCAGCTGCCAGCTCGTCCATTCTTCCTACCAAGCATCTCAACCTGCCATCCAACTTTTACGAAGACCCCAAGCGCCTTACCCAACTTGCCGCCTTCCTCCAACCCGACCACATTCTCCCTCGATATGGAGAGTTCATTTTCAAGACCCTTCTCCGCGCCAACGCCATGCAATATCTGTTTCAGTACCAAGACCCCAAGCCGACGTGTGTCTTCTGTCGTGTCAATGAGACGTACGAGCATTTCCTGTTCTCTTGTGGATATGGTCAATCTGTTTGGTATTTCTTCAAGACAATCCAGCGACTGCTCGAGTGTTCCTTTCCGTCCACGTGTCTGGAAATGTTCTACGAGACGCCCAAGCCGTCCGATGGATACTACATCCGTGGCTATCTGAAGATCTGGCCGATTGTCCGAGCCTGCGTGTATTATCAAATATGGCTCCAACGTGCCGATCGCACCTTTCGACCCGACCTCACAGCGAAGAGTCCGATGGAAGTTGCCATTCATGCTGCCTCTTTGATCAAGCTACATCTACAACAGCTCCTGGTTGATCTCCCTCTCAAGAAGGGATACACCAAGGTATTCAATGTGCTCAAGCATCTATCTTCGGACCCCTGGTTACGTCAACACATCATTCCTAACAGCGTCGTTTCATGAGAGAGCTGACGGCTCACTCACTTCATCTCCTGTTCAATGACCACTTTGCCATATTCTGTTTTCCAAGTTCTATTTATACAGTACGAGGCAAATTAGTAAGTCATTAGGGCCTTTGCTCAAAAATAAGGTTAATACAACTCATTTAACCAGTGGCTGGCGACGTGGATACTTCAGGGTAAATAGGCTCTTCAAAGAACAAAGAGCCTTCGTGGTTTGTGATGCGTTGCCAATGGAACGCAACACGGTCGTGGAGACTTGGCGTGCGGAAACGGGTTTCTTGGATAAAGGAAACGTCGTGAACACTTGATAGTTTGTCGAGGATGTACCGATGACTGTTGGAGAAGCCATTGGTGTTGAGGGAGATGATTTGTGGGTCCCAGTCCACGAGTTCAGTTGGGACATCGGAGAAGTTGTTGTCACTCATCACGAGTACAGATGAAAATGAGTAGAATGGAGGGGTCAGAGGGGAGGTTGAAATGGATTGAAGCAGGGGATAGAAGCCTTAGAGTTGATCGTCCTCCAAATCGAGGGGATCAATTTCGTCGGCGTTCATGGAGTGGTGAGCTTTGCTGCAGAGCTCGTCGATGTGGTAATTGTTGGTGATGCTTTTGAGCATCGAGATGGCCGACAAGACGGGAGCCGGCAAAGTGAACTTCTCGAGATTGTCGCTGAAGTTTTCGATCAAAGCAAACAGCGACCAGTCCGTCAAGCAGTTGGTGTCAGGCAATCTTGTTGCTTCTTGGTTCAATAGAACAGTCAGTGCCTCCGAGTTTGTGTAGAGGTCTGGGGCCCGATTTGAGAGGAATAAGTCAATCGTAGCAAGTGCAAAGAGGATGCGCTTGATCTCTGGTATGTCCGTGGTCAATTCTTCCAAGATTTCTGACGGGTGAATCTTGTATTGAGCCATGAAGTTGACGTGATGTTTGTAGTTGTGAGGCTTGCCTTGAGCTTTTAACAAAGCCATCTTGCGCTCAATAGTCTTGGTTGCAACAAGTGACTGAAACAAACTGAGGTCTTCATCTTGTGCGTACATAGCATGTGCAACGAGCTGAGGATCATCTCGCAAAATGCGTTGACATTCGGTGATACTGCCTTCGACTTTCTTGTCTCGAATGATCTTCTTCGCCAATTCGAGGTGGGCTGCAGCAGACTTGTTAAGTCGTTGTTTCTTCGCTTTGCCTTTGGTCTTTTTCGGGCGTGGCGCACTTGAATCTTCCAATACAATTCGAGGCACTGCAAAGTCTTCAAACGAGAGTTCCACGTCGTCTTCTTCGAGGATATGAAAACGGTTGGATGTCGGCAGGGGATCCAAACGTGGGGACGAAGGCAAAGTACGTTTTGGAGCTGGTCCAGACCGGTAGCCCGTTACCAATTGAAGGTCCAGCGAGTTCTTGGGCTGCTCACTTGGTGGAGCAAGAGCGGGCGATTCGTTGGTAGACATTTCCACATCTTCTTGTTGTTTGTCTTGTCCATTGTTGTTAGGGGGATCGCTGTCACCAGACATATCGACATCAGAGCCATGAGAAGGAGCTGTTGGCTGTGGTTGTTCATCTTGACCATCTTCAGATGCCTCAGTTGAGTCGGCCTTGCCTTCCGCATTTGTTCCAGGGTCTTGATCATGATCGTCTCCATCATGTTCAGGTTCTTTTTCTCCTGACGGAGGAGATTTTGTCCACGCGATCAAAAGCTTTCTCAAAGTCAAGCAGTGCCACCATCGAGGATGGACTGTGTAGTTTGATGTGGTGCAGCATGTCATCCAGTCGTGCAATATTGGTTTGGATATTGCTTCGACGGATAAAGCCTTGCTGGTCCGGGTGGATGATGTGTCGAATGTGGCGCTGGAGTCGATAAGCCAGAATACTCGTCAGGATTTTCACATCCGTGTTGAGTAGGCTAATGGGCCGATAGTTCTTGGCTTGTGACTTGGGGCCTTTCTTGTGCAGCAACACCAGCGTACTGACAAGTTGCATGGGAGTCAAGCGAGGGTGAGAATAAAGCTGGTGTGTGAATAGCAGCTCCAATACCAACGACCACTTGTGAGGTGCAAGTTTGAGGACTTCGAATGGCAGAGCGTTGGGACCTGGCGCTGAGTTCGAACTGCTGTGTCGAATAGCATGATAAAACTCGTTGGCGCGCAAGGGAGCCGACAGCTCTTTCTGGGCTTGCTCTGGCAGTTGCTTGTGTCGAGTCAATGGGGTCAGAAATGACGACACTTCGTCTCCAGATCGCTGCACCTCGGGAGCTGCAAACAAGTCCTTGTAGTAGTCGACCAGGACGTCAGACATGCCTTGTTGATTGGAGACAACATTTCCATTGACATCCACCAACTCTTTGAAGACTGTCTTCTTCAAGGGGGTAGGGACAGGGGACATGAAGTGGAACTTGGACGAGCGCTCTGCTTTGTACAAGTGAAGTTGGAACGCCTGGTCTTGACGAAACTGCTTGTCTCGATCTTGCAGCTCGTGAATTTGCTTTTGAAGGTCTCGCACTCGATCCACCAGCACTGCATCTTGACGCATGTTGGGGACTTGCAAAAGCGAAGCGATCTCGACAGCTAACTTCTTCAACGGCAGATGTTGTTTCTCCAATCGTTGAGAATGGAATTCTTTGAGTTGGGAGCGGATATCATTGACCAGCATGTCGTAGGACTTCCGAATTTGCCTCGTACCCCTCAAGTCAAGAAGTTATCAAGTGCCGCCGCGCTCAAAATGTCCAACGCCAACAGCTGTTCCGAGCTCCGTGAGACCAACACTCACGGAGTCACCATCATTCCAGGTATTGTATCACCTCACCCACTTTCGTCGTCCAATCAGGATGGCGGAAGTGGTGTGAGTAATGTCGCTACACCTAACCCTAGGGCCGAAGTGGAGGTCGAGTTCGACCCCAACAGCGTCTCTGGAGACCAATCTGCGTCTCGCTCCACCAGCGCTTCACCTGGTGCTCCACTCGCCGGAGTTCCAGGGGGGGTCAACCTCAGTGGGTCAGTGGTTGACCCCCAGACCACTGTCGTTAACTTGTCTAGCGAAGCCCTCACTCAGGAGGGCGAACCACTGGGGCCTTGTGCCTGTGGTGGCTGCTTCCCTGGACTCCAATTGGAGTCGATCCCCAGTGAAGGCGGCGAGAAAACGGGGTCCATGCCAGCCCTAGAGGCTACGAGGGCCCCCCCTATGGGCACACCCTGCGGTTCTGTCTACTTCCCCCCAGGGGCCTCTTCGGAGGGGCGGGGGGGTATCCCGATTTGGGTTCTCGCCGGAGCAATGGTGTACCCCAGTCACCGTGCTGCGGGGATGGCATGGATTCCCCTTCTACCCCTGTCACTGGGGGTCTGGCCCCGGCCTTTCTCGTGACCAATGGGACTGAGCCAGCAGCCACCAACCGCGTCGCCCCCTGTGCTGAGCCTCCTAGAACGGGAGAGGAAGAAGAACAATCTCAAGAGGACGTGGATATGGTCTCTGGAGACGCCGAGGGGAAGGATTCTACTGAAACCGAGGCCTTAACCGACGAGGGAAATACTCAAATTCACTCTGAGGTTGATGGGTCAGGCGACATTAACGGCCAAGCGAAGCCGTGTGATACTCCTGGAGAAGTTATTCAAGAGGAACAATCGACAAACAATGACAATGACCAGTCAAATCAAGACATTGTCGACAAATCCGTTGCTCAAGGAAATGGCGCTGTTGATCCTCCTACCGCGGCAGACAAAATACAAGGCGATCAAGAGCAACAAAACGCTGAAAAGGCCAATCCATGGACGCAAAAGACTCCCGGCAAGGATTCAGCTTCGTCCAAGAAAGATGCCAAGCAAGGCAATGCCCCCAAAGGCGCGAAACACCGCAACACTGGTGCTCATGCTATTGCCGATGACGATATTGCGCGATGCGAGGCCATGGCGGACGCATTCTACAAAGACTCTGGTGACATGGACGCCCTCATTGAAAACATTTTGCTCACCCCCCAGTCCCAAGTGTACGAGCTCACAGTCAAGTTGGGCGAAGCCTACAAGGACTGGTCCGAAAAAGTCATCTGCGATCAATTTGTCAAGGAAAATCCTGGTTCGTTATGGGGCTCCAAATTTCCGAACATTTTGATCCACAAGAAGAACCCACAGACCATTGTGATCTCAAGTTACAACTTGTCTACGTGCGTGGAAATGGGAGGCACAACGTTTCGACTTGGTGGCAAAGACTTCCTGGTTCCCAAGTACTCGCGTTATGGCAACAACTACTACGTTACGTTCAACAAGGTCAGTCACCCTTCGATGGCCAAGGCAATTGTCAAGAAAATGGCTGCATTGACCAAGTCAGTGATAGCAGCATTCAACCCTACTGCTGGTCAGAACATCAAGTCGCCGCATTTGAGAGTCATTTTCAAGTCGTCTGCGCCTCCTGCAGTGCTGGTGCCAAAATCCGGCGACGCACTACGCGAAATCACCATTACGGATCCGTCGGGTCAGCCTTTTGTCGTCGTGTTTCAGCACAAGATCGCTGCTCTGAACAAGACATTGCCTCCGTCGATTGTTTCACGACGTGCAGAGGCCAAGGCTGAAAAAGCGAAGGCAAAAGCGGCCAAGGCAGCGGCAAAATCTCCTCCGTCAGGAGAAAAAGAACCTGAACATGATGGAGACGATCATGATCAAGACCCTGGAACAAATGCGGAAGGCGAGGCCGACTCAACTGAGGCATCTGGAGATCGTCAAGATGAACAACCACAGCCAACAGCTCCTTCTCATGGCTCTGATGTCGATATGTCTGGTGACAGCGATCCCCCTAACAACAATGGACAAGACAAACAACAAGAAGATGTGGAAATGTCTACCAACGAATCGCCCGCTCTTGCTCCACCAAGTGAGCAGCCCAAGAACTCGCTGGACCTTCAATTGGTAACGGGCTACCGGTCTGGACCAGCTCCAAAACGTACTTTGCCTTCGTCCCCACGTTTGGATCCCCTGCCGACATCCAACCGTTTTCATATCCTCGAAGAAGACGACGTGGAACTCTCGTTTGAAGACTTTGCAGTGCCTCGAATTGTATTGGAAGATTCAAGTGCGCCACGCCCGAAAAAGACCAAAGGCAAAGCGAAGAAACAACGACTTAACAAGTCTGCTGCAGCCCACCTCGAATTGGCGAAGAAGATCATTCGAGACAAGAAAGTCGAAGGCAGTATCACCGAATGTCAACGCATTTTGCGAGATGATCCTCAGCTCGTTGCACATGCTATGTACGCACAAGATGAAGACCTCAGTTTGTTTCAGTCACTTGTTGCAACCAAGACTATTGAGCGCAAGATGGCTTTGTTAAAAGCTCAAGGCAAGCCTCACAACTACAAACATCACGTCAACTTCATGGCTCAATACAAGATTCACCCGTCAGAAATCTTGGAAGAATTGACCACGGACATACCAGAGATCAAGCGCATCCTCTTTGCACTTGCTACGATTGACTTATTCCTCTCAAATCGGGCCCCAGACCTCTACACAAACTCGGAGGCACTGACTGTTCTATTGAACCAAGAAGCAACAAGATTGCCTGACACCAACTGCTTGACGGACTGGTCGCTGTTTGCTTTGATCGAAAACTTCAGCGACAATCTCGAGAAGTTCACTTTGCCGGCTCCCGTCTTGTCGGCCATCTCGATGCTCAAAAGCATCACCAACAATTACCACATCGACGAGCTCTGCAGCAAAGCTCACCACTCCATGAACGCCGACGAAATTGATCCCCTCGATTTGGAGGACGATCAACTCTAAGGCTTCTATCCCCTGCTTCAATCCATTTCAACCTCCCCTCTGACCCCTCCATTCTACTCATTTTCATCTGTACTCGTGATGAGTGACAACAACTTCTCCGATGTCCCAACTGAACTCGTGGACTGGGACCCACAAATCATCTCCCTCAACACCAATGGCTTCTCCAACAGTCATCGGTACATCCTCGACAAACTATCAAGTGTTCACGACGTTTCCTTTATCCAAGAAACCCGTTTCCGCACGCCAAGTCTCCACGACCGTGTTGCGTTCCATTGGCAACGCATCACAAACCACGAAGGCTCTTTGTTCTTTGAAGAGCCTATTTACCCTGAAGTATCCACGTCGCCAGCCACTGGAGGTCTGGCTACGTTGATACATCCTCACTCTCCTTTGAAGAACGCCACTCAAGTCCCTCATGGCAACCCAGTGCTTCGTGGTCGTTATCTACAAGTGCGATGTACTCTGGGTCCACTGACAGTCGTTCTCCACAATATCTATGCGCCGGCAGCCTTCCAAGAACGAGCAAGTTACTTCGAAGAATTGCCACGCGACTTTCCTCCACATGCGCTCCACATTGTTGGAGGAGATTTCAACTGCACTCTCAACAAAGATTTGGATTCGTTGAGACCCAGTACCTCCACCATGGCCGGCACCCTTCAACTGGAACAATGGATGCACAGTTTGTCCCTGGTGGATCTGTTTCGCCGTCAAAACCCCGTGGCACGAGCCTTCACAAGTCCCACACTCACCAACCGACTCGACTACATCTTTTGTTCGTCCACCTTGGCGGGTCTTCGTCATTGGAAGGCGACGCACATGCCACACGTTCCACAGGCTGACCACGTGGCTTGTCGTATCATCACAAAGCGTCAAACATTGCACCATGGCTCTGGATCATGGAAAGCTCCAACTTGGCTACTTCGTCTACCACGAGCGGCCGAGATTGTTCATGGATGTCTGGATCGATTTTTGGACAAGTCTCCAACATTCCACAATATCTCCAAGGCCTACGACATGCTGGTTAAATGAGTTGTATTAACCTTATTTTTGAGCAAAGGCCCTAATGACTTACTAATTTGCCTCGTACTGTATAAATAGAACTTGGAAAACAGAATATGGCAAAGTGGTCATTGAACAGGAGATGAAGTGAGTGAGCTGTTAGCTCACTCATGAAACGACGCTGTCAGGAATGATGTGTTGACGTAACCAGGGGTCCGAAGATAGATGCTTGAGCACATTGAATACCTTGGTGTATCCCTTCTTGAGAGGGAGATCAACCAGGAGCTGTTGTAGATGTAGCTTGATCAAAGAGGCTGCATGAATGGCAACTTCCATCGGACTCTTCGCTGTGAGGTCGGGTCGAAAGGTGCGATCGGCACGTTGGAGCCATATTTGATAATACACGCAGGCTCGGACAATCGGCCAGATCTTCAGATAGCCACGGATGTAGTATCCATCGGACGGCTTGGGCGTCTCGTAGAACATTTCCAGACACGTGGACGGAAAGGAACACTCGAGCAGTCGCTGGATTGTCTTGAAGGAATACCAAACAGATTGACCATATCCACAAGAGAACAAGAAATGCTCGTACGTCTCATTGACACGACAGAAGACACACGTCGGCTTGGGGTCTTGGTACTGAAACAGATATTGCATGGCGTTGGCGCGGAGAAGGGTCTTGAAAATGAACTCTCCATATCGAGGGAGAATGTGGTCGGGTTGGAGGAAGGCGGCAAGTTGGGTAAGGCGCTTGGGGTCTTCGTAAAAGTTGGATGGCAGGTTGAGATGCTTGGTAGGAAGAATGGACGAGCTGACAGCTGGAGAAGCTCTGATCTTAGCCGATTTCGAAGTCGCAAACGCCAACAAGATCGGACTCGAGTCAGGGTGAATCATCCAGTGCCATTCCATCCATTCGGAGCTAGGCGTCGGCAAGTGGAACACGGGAGCATCCTCTTCAGAAACAATCTCAAACAATCGTGATAACTTGGTCACCAAGATTGAGATCCATTGTTTCGTTGGAGGGACAAAATTGGCTTGGCGGCAGGCACGGTTGATTTTGTCGAACAAGATCGAAGCTGGCCAAACTCGCTGACACGGAGTCAACAAATGCGACAACTTCGTGATGTGAAGCGACGCCAATACATTGGCTTGGTCTTGCGTCGATGTAGAGCACTGATCGTATAGGTCTTCGAGTCCAGGCAGATACGAGTTGTGCCAAAGGGCAACATCCAAAGATGAGATGTGATTTGGACAGCCGTACGGAGTCCAGCGAGATTCAAACCAGCTACTCAATAAGGCTTTCCACATTGGAGTGATATTGGGATTCTTGTACAGTTGTCTGATGAATGCAGAAGAGCCATTTGCCAAGAGGAGATCTCGGGGGGAACCCCATGGATGAAAAGCCTTCTCGAGGAGAGTATAGCCCGGCGTAATCCAGGCGGACATGGCAGACTTGCGGGGTGGGGTGGTGATGGCTTGAATGCATCTGATCATGACAGAGCGGTTGTGTTGTTGCCATAAAGCAAGTGCATGGTGCAGGCCTAAGCCACCGGACTTCTTCGGCATGAATATGATCTCCTTTTTGATCAAACGGAGGCCATGGACAGAGGAGGATGGGTTGATTTCTTCACCATGCATAAATTGAAGCATGGCCTTGTCGATCTTTTTGGCCAGGTCTTTGT
Organism: Aphanomyces cochlioides; assembly: GCA_019828595.1. Lineage (NCBI taxonomy): Eukaryota > Oomycota > Saprolegniomycetes > Saprolegniales > Verrucalvaceae > Aphanomyces > Aphanomyces cochlioides. The sequence continues at coordinate 1,349,210 of JAHQRK010000004.1, forward strand.
CGGCAGGGACAAAAGCCAGTTGGTACCATAACACAGGCAGACATATGCTGTGCAGGATAGTGACTTTTCCGGCCATGGTTCGAGCCTTGTAGAGCCACAAAGACAAGCGAGCCACAAACTTCTCAAACACGTAATTGAAACGTGCCAATGGAGAAAGATTGGGCGCAACCAAGATACCAAGAGCCTTCACGGGACTGTCGGAAGTAACTTGTAGTGAGGCAAGGTTCCCATTCAACTGGCTGTAGGTCAGAATTTGGGTCTTGTCTACGTTGAGTCGGAAACCAGACTTGTCGCAAAAGGTTTGAACCAATGCAAGCTGCCGGTGGAGGCACGTCTCATTTGCCGCATAGAGTTGCGAGTCGTCGGCAAAGTAACTCCCAGTGTGGTAGCGATCCCCACACTTGATGCCATAGTTGGAGTGTTGCCGTAGGAGTTGGCACATCGGTTCCAAAGCGATCACAAACAGAAGTGGCGACAGTGGATCACCTTGCAACACACCGCGTGAGATGTGAACTGGCTTGGACAAGAAGCCGTTCACCAAGATGCGAGACTTGCGGCCCGAGTACAGTACGCGAACCATGTCAACAAAGGTTTCGGGAAAGCCATAGTGACGGAGGACGCGGAGCAAGTACGCGTGGTCCACGCGATCAAAAGCTTTCTCAAAGTCAAGCAGTGCCACCATCGAGGACGGACTGTGTAGTTTGATGTGGTGCAGCATGTCATCCAGTCGTGCAATATTGGTTTGGATATTGCTTCGACGGATAAAGCCTTGCTGGTCCGGGTGGATGATGTGTCGAATGTGGCGCTGGAGTCGATAAGCCAGAATACTCGTCAGGATTTTCACATCCGTGTTGAGTAGGCTAATGGGCCGATAGTTCTTGGCTTGTGACTTGGGGCCTTTCTTGTGCAGCAACACCAGCGTACTGACAAGTTGCATGGGAGTCAAGCGAGGGTGAGAATAAAGCCGGTGTGTGAATAGCAGCTCCAATACCAACGACCACTTGTGAGGTGCAAGTTTGAGGACTTCGAATGGCAGAGCGTTGGGACCTGGCGCTGAGTTCGAACTGCTGTGTCGAATAGCATGATAGAACTCGTTGGCGCGCAAGGGAGCCGACAGCTCTTTCTGGGCTTGCTCTGGCAGTTGCTTGTGTCGAGTCAATGGGGTCAGAAATGACGGCACTTCGTCTCCAGATCGCTGCACCTCGGGAGCTGCAAACAAGTCCTTGTAGTAGTCGACCAGGACGTCAGACATGCCTTGTTGATTGGAGACAACATTTCCATTGACATCCACCAACTCTTTGAAGACTGTCTTCTTCAAGGGGGTAGGGACAGGGGACATGAAGTGGAACTTGGACGAGCGCTCTGCTTTGTACAAGTGAAGTTGGAACGCCTGGTCTTGACGAAACTGCTTGTCTCGATCTTGCAGCTCGTGAATTTGCTTTTGAAGGTCTCGCACTCGATCCACCAGCACTGAATCTTGACGCATGTTGGGGACTTGCAAAAGCGAAGCGATCTCGACAGCTAACTTCTTCAACGGCAGACGTTGTTTCTCCAATCGTTGAGAATGGAATTCTTTGAGTTGGGAGCGGATATCATTGACCAGTATGTCGTAGGCCTTGGAGATATTGTGGAATGTTGGAGACTTGTCCAAAAATCGATCCAGACATCCATGAACAATCTCGGCCGCTCGTGGTAGACGAAGTAGCCAAGTTGGAGCTTTCCATGATCCAGAGTGACTTCCGAATTTGCCTCGTACCCCTCAAGTCAAGAAGTTATCAAGTGCCGCCGCGCTCAAAATGTCCAACGCCAACAGCTGTTCCGAGCTCCGTGAGACCAACACTCACGGAGTCACCATCATTCCAGGTATTGTATCACCTCACCCACTTTCGTCGTCCAATCAGGATGGCGGAAGTGGTGTGAGTAATGTCGCTACACCTAACCCTAGGGCCGAAGTGGAGGTCGAGTTCGACCCCAACAGCGTCTCTGGAGACCAATCTGCGTCTCGCTCCCCCAGCGCTTCACCCGGTGCTCCACTCGCCGGAGTTCCAGGGGGGGTCAACCTCAGTGGGTCAGTGGTTGACCCCCAGACCACTGTCGTTAACTTGTCTAGCGAAGCCCTCACTCAGGAGGGCGAACCACTGGGGCCTTGTGCCTGTGGTGGCTGCTTCCCTGGACTCCAATTGGAGTCGATCCCCAGTGAAGGCGGCGAGAAAACGGGGTCCATGCCAGCCCTAGAGGCTACGAGGGCCCCCCCTATGGGCACACCCTGCGGTTCTGTCTACTTCCCCCCAGGGGCCTCTTCGGAGGGGCGGGGGGGTATCCCGATTTGGGTTCTCGCCGGAGCAATGGTGTACCCCAGTCACCGTGCTGCGGGGATGGCATGGATTCCCCTTCTACCCCTGTCACTGGGGGTCTGGCCCCGGCCTTTCTCGTGACCAATGGGACTGAGCCAGCAGCCACCAACCGCGTCGCCCCCTGTGCTGAGCCTCCTAGAACGGGAGAGGAAGAAGAACAATCTCAAGAGGACGTGGATATGGTCTCTGGAGACGCCGAGGGGAAGGATTCTACTGAAACCGAAGCCTTAACCGACGAGGGAAATACTCAAATTCACTCTGAGGTTGATGGGTCAGGCGACATTAACGGCCAAGCGAAGCCGTGTGATACTTCTGGAGAAGTTATTCAAGAGGAACAATCGACAAACAAAGACAATGACCAGTCAAATCAAGACATTGTCGACAAATCCGTTGCTCAAGGAAATGGCGCTGTTGACCCTCCTTCCGCGGCAGACAAAATACAAGGCGATCAAGAGCAACAAAACGCTGAAAAGGCCAATCCATGGACGCAAAAGACTCCCGGCAAGGATTCAGCTTCGTCCAAGAAAGATTCCAAGCAAGGCAATGCCCCCAAAGGCGCGAAACATCGCAACACTGGTGCTCATGCTATTGCCGATGACGATATTGCGCGATGCGAGGCCATGGCGGACGCATTCTACAAAGACTCTGGTGACATGGACGCCTTCATTGAAAACATTTTGCTCACCCCCCAGTCCCAAGTGTACGAGCTCACAGTCAAGTTGGGCGAAGGCTACAAGGACTGGTCCGAAAAAGTCATCTGCGATCAATTTGTCAAGGAAAATCCTGGTTCGTTATGGGGCTCCAAATTTCCGAACATTTTGATCCACAAGAAGAACCCACAGACCATTGTGATCTCAAGTTACAACTTGTCTACGTGCGTGGAAATGGGAGGCACAACGTTTCGACTTGGTGGCAAAGACTTCCTGGTTCCCAAGTACTCGCGTTATGGCAACAACTACTACGTTACGTTCAACAAGGTCAGTCACCCTTCGATGGCCAAGGCGATTGTCAAGAAAATGGCTGCATTGACCAAGTCAGTGATAGCAGCATTCAACCCTACTGCTGGTCAGAACATCAAGTCGCCGCATTTGAGAGTCATTTTCAAGTCGTCTGCGCCTCCTGCAGTGCTGGTGCCAAAATCCGGCGACGCACTACGCGAAATCACCATTACGGATCCGTCGGGTCAGCCTTTTGTCGTCGTGTTTCAGCACAAGATCGCTGCTCTGAACAAGACATTGCCTCCGTCGATTGTTTCACGACGTGCAGAGGCCAAGGCTGAAAAAGCGAAGGCAAAAGCGGCCAAGGCAGCGGCAAAATCTCCTCCGTCAGGAGAAAAAGAACCTGAACATGATGGAGACGATCATGATCAAGACCCTGGAACAAATGCGGAAGGCGAGGCCGACTCAACTGAGGCATCTGGAGATGGTCAAGATGAACAACCACAGCCAACAGCTCCTTCTCATGGCTCTGATGTCGATATGTCTGGTGACAGCGATCCCCCTAACAACAATGGACAAGACAAACAACAAGAAGATGTGGAAATGTCTACCAACGAATCGCCCGCTCTTGCTCCACCAAGTGAGCAGCCCAAGAACTCGCTGGACCTTCAATTGGTAACGGGCTACCGGTCTGGACCAGCTCCAAAACGTACTTTGCCTTCGTCCCCACGTTTGGATCCCCTGCCGACATCCAACCGTTTTCATATCCTCGAAGAAGACGACGTGGAACTCTCGTTTGAAGACTTTGCAGTGCCTCGAATTGTATTGGAAGATTCAAGTGCGCCACGCCCGAAAAAGACCAAAGGCAAAGCGAAGAAACAACGACTTAACAAGTCTGCTGCAGCCCACCTCGAATTGGCGAAGAAGATCATTCGAGACAAGAAAGTCGAAGGCAGTATCACCGAATGTCAACGCATTTTGCGAGATGATCCTCAGCTCGTTGCACATGCTATGTACGCACAAGATGAAGACCTCAGTTTGTTTCAGTCACTTGTTGCAACCAAGACTATTGAGCGCAAGATGGCTTTGTTAAAAGCTCAAGGCAAGCCTCACAACTACAAACATCACGTCAACTTCATGGCTCAATACAAGATTCACCCGTCAGAAATCTTGGAAGAATTGACCACGGACATACCAGAGATCAAGCGCATCCTCTTTGCACTTGCTACGATTGACTTATTCCTCTCAAATCGGGCCCCAGACCTCTACACAAACTCGGAGGCACTGACTGTTCTATTGAACCAAGAAGCAACAAGATTGCCTGACACCAACTGCTTGACGGACTGGTCGCTGTTTGCTTTGATCGAAAACTTCAGCGACAATCTCGAGAAGTTCACTTTGCCGGCTCCCGTCTTGTCGGCCATCTCGATGCTCAAAAGCATCACCAACAATTACCACATCGACGAGCTCTGCAGCAAAGCTCACCACTCCATGAACGCCGACGAAATTGATCCCCTCGATTTGGAGGACGATCAACTCTAAGGCTTCTATCCCCTGCTTCAATCCATTTCAACCTCCCCTCTGACCCCTCCATTCTACTCATTTTCATCTGTACTCGTGATGAGTGACAACAACTTCTCCGATGTCCCAACTGAACTCGTGGACTGGGACCCACAAATCATCTCCCTCAACACCAATGGCTTCTCCAACAGTCATCGGTACATCCTCGACAAACTATCAAGTGTTCACGACGTTTCCTTTATCCAAAAACCCGTTTCCGCACGCCAAGTCTCCACGACCGTGTTGCGTTCCATTGGCAACGCATCACAAACCACGAAGGCTCTTTGTTCTTTGAAGAGCCTATTTACCCTGAAGTATCCACGTCGCCAGCCACTGGAGGTCTGGCTACGTTGATACATCCTCACTCTCCTTTGAAGAACGCCACTCAAGTCCCTCATGACAACCCAGTGCTTCGTGGTCGTTATCTACAAGTGCGATGTACTCTGGGTCCACTGACAGTCGTTCTCCACAATATCTATGCGCCGGCAGCCTTCCAAGCACGAGCAAGTTACTTCGAAGAATTGCCACGCGACTTTCCTCCACATGCGCTCCACATTGTTGGAGGAGATTTCAACTGCACTCTCAACAAAGATTTGGATTCGTTGAGACCCAGTACCTCCACCATGGCCGGCACCCTTCAACTGGAACAATGGATGCACAGTTTGTCTCTGGTGGATCTGTTTCGCCGTCAAAACCCCGTGGCAAGAACCTTCACAAGTCCCACACTCACCAACCGACTCGACTACATCTTTTGTTCGTCCACCTTGGCGGGTCTTCGTCATTGGAAGGCGACGCACATGCCACACGTTCCACAGGCTGACCACGTGGCTTGTCGTATCATCACAAAGCGTCAAACATTGCGCCATGGCTCTGGATCATGGAAAGCTCCAACTTGGCTACTTCGTCTACCACGAGCGGCCGAGATTGTTCATGGATGTCTGGATCGATTTTTGGACAAGTCTCCAACATTCCACAATATCTCCAAGGCCTACGACATGCTGGTCAATGATATCCGCTCCCAACTCAAAGAATTCCATTCTCAACGATTGGAGAAACAACGTCTGCCGTTGAAGAAGTTAGCTGTCGAGATCGCTTCGCTTTTGCAAGTCCCCAACATGCGTCAAGATTCAGTGCTGGTGGATCGAGTGCGAGACCTTCAAAAGCAAATTCACGAGCTGCAAGATCGAAACAAGCAGTTTCGTCAAGACCAGGCGTTCCAACTTCACTTGTACAAAGCAGAGCGCTCGTCCAAGTTCCACTTCATGTCCCCTGTCCCTACCCCCTTGAAGAAGACAGTCTTCAAAGAGTTGGTGGATGTCAATGGAAATGTTGTCTCCAATCAACAAGGCATGTCTGACGTCCTGGTCGACTACTACAAGGACTTGTTTGCAGCTCCCGAGGTGCAGCGATCTGGAGACGAAGTGTCGTCATTTCTGACCCCATTGACTCGACACAAGCAACTGCCAGAGCAAGCCCAGAAAGAGCTGTCGGCTCCCTTGCGCGCCAACGAGTTCTATCATGCTATTCGACACAGCAGTTCGAACTCAGCGCCAGGTCCCAACGCTCTGCCATTCGAAGTCCTCAAACTTGCACCTCACAAGTGGTCGTTGGTATTGGAGCTGCTATTCACACACCAGCTCCATTCTCACCCTCGCTTGACTCCCATGCAACTTGTCAGTACGCTGGTGTTGCTGCACAAGAAAGGCCCCAAGTCACAAGCCAAGAACTATCGGCCCATTAGCCTACTCAACACGGATGTGAAAATCCTGACGAGTATTCTGGCTTATCGACTCCAGCGCCACATTCGACACATCATCCACCCGGACCAGCAAGGCTTTATCCGTCGAAGCAATATCCAAACCAATATTGCACGACTGGATGACATGCTGCACCACATCAAACTACACAGTCCGTCCTCGATGGTGGCACTGCTTGACTTTGAGAAAGCTTTTGATCGCGTGGACCACGCGTACTTGCTCCGCGTCCTCCGTCACTATGGCTTTCCCGAAACCTTTGTTGACATGGTTCGCGTACTGTACTCGGGCCGCAAGTCTCGCATCTTGGTGAACGGCTTCTTGTCCAAGCCAGTTCACATCTCACGCGGTGTGTTGCAAGGTGATCCACTGTCGCCACTTCTGTTTGTGATCGCTTTGGAACCGATGTGCCAACTCCTACGGCAACACTCCAACTATGGCATCAAGTGTGGGGATCGCTACCACACTGGGAGTTACTTTGCCGACGACTCGCAACTCTATGCGGCAAATGAGACGTGCCTCCACCGGCAGCTTGCATTGGTTCAAACCTTTTGCGACAAGTCTGGTTTCCGACTCAACGTAGACAAGACCCAAATTCTGACCTACAGCCAGTTGAATGGGAACCTTGCCTCACTACAAGTTACTTCCGACAGTCCCGTGAAGGCTCTTGGTATCTTGGTTGCGCCCAATCTTTCTCCATTGGCACGTTTCAATTACGTGTTTGAGAAGTTTGTGGCTCGCTTGTCTTTGTGGCTCTACAAGGCTCGAACCATGGCCGGAAAAGTCACTATCCTGCACAGCATATGTCTGCCTGTGTTATGGTACCAACTGGCTTTTGTCCCTGCCGACAAAGACCTGGCCAAAAAGATCGACAAGGCCATGCTTCAATTTATGCATGGTGAAGAAATCAACCCATCCTCCTCTGTCCATGGCCTCCGTTTGATCAAAAGGAGATCATATTCATGCCGAAGAAGTCCGGTGGCTTAGGCCTGCACCATGCACTTGCTTTATGGCAACAACACAACCGCTCTGTCATGATCAGATGCATTCAAGCCATCACCACCCCACCCCGCAAGTCTGCCATGTCCGCCTGGATTACGCCGGGCTATACTCTCCTCGAGAAGGCTTTTCATCCATGGGGTTCCCCCCGAGATCTCCTCTTGGCGAATGGTACTTCTGCATTCATCAGACAACTGTACAAGAATCCCAATATCACTCCAATGTGGAAAGCCTTATTGAGTAGCTGGTTTGAATCCCGCTGGACTCCGTACGGCTGTCCAAATCACATCTCATCTTTGGATGTTCCCCTTTGGCACAACTCGTATCTGCCTGGACTCGAAGACCTATACGATCAGTGCTCTACATCGACGCAAGACCAAGCCAATGTATTGGCTTCGCTTCACATCACGAAGTTGTCGCATTTGTTGACTCCGTGTCAGCGAGTTTGGCCAGCTTCGATCTTGTTCGACAAAATCAACCGTGCCTGCCGCCAAGCCAATTTTGTCCCTCCAACGAAACAATGGATCTCAATCTTGGTGACCAAGTTATCACGATTGTTTGAGATTGTTTCTGAAGAGGATGCTCCCGTGTTCCACTTGCCGACGCCAAGCTCTGAATGGATGGAATGGCACTGGATAATTCACCCTGACTCGAGTCCGATCTTGTTGGCGCTTGCGACTTCGAAATCGGCTAAGATCAGAGCTTCTCCAGCTGTCAGCTCGTCCATTCTTCCTACCAAGCATCTCAACCTGCCATCCAACTTTTACGAAGACCCCAAGCGCCTTACCCAACTTGCCGCCTTCCTCCAACCCGACCACATTCTCCCTCGATATGGAGAGTTCATTTTCAAGACCCTTCTCCGCGCCAACGCCATGCAATATCTGTTTCAGTACCAAGACCCCAAGCCGACGTGTGTCTTCTGTCGTGTCAATGAGACGTACGAGCATTTCCTGTTCTCTTGTGGATATGGTCAATCTGTTTGGTATTTCTTCAAGGCGATCCAGCGACTGCTCGAGTGTTCCTTTCCGTCGACTTGTCTGGAAATGTTCTACGAGACGCCCAAGCCGTCCGATGGATACTACATCCGTGGCTATCTGAAGATCTGGCCGATTGTCCGAGCCTGCGTGTATTATCAAATATGGCTCCAACGTGCCGATCGCACCTTTCGACCCGACCTCACAGCGAAGAGTCCGATGGAAGTTGCCATTCATGCTGCCTCTTTGATCAAGCTACATCTACAACAGCTCCTGGTTGATCTCCCTCTCAAGAAGGGATACACCAAGGTATTCAATGTGCTCAAGCATCTATCTTCGGACCACTGGTTACGTCAACACATCATTCCTAACAGCGTCGTTTCATGAGAGAGCTGACGGCTCACTCACTTCATCTCCTGTCCAATGACCACTTTGCCATATTCTGTTTTCCAAGTTCTATTTATACAGTACGAGGCAAATTAGTAAGTCATTAGGGCCTTTGCTCAAAAATAAGGTTAATACAACTCATTTAACCATGATCCAGAGCCATGGCGCAATGTTTGACGCTTTGAGATGATACGACAAGCCACGTGGTCAGCCTGTGGAACGTGTGGCATGTGCGTCGCCTTCCAATGACGAAGACCCGCCAAGGTGGACGAACAAAAGATGTAGTCGAGTCGGTTGGTGAGTGTGGGACTTGTGAAGGTTCTTGCCACGGGGTTTTGACGGCGAAACAGATCCACCAGAGACAAACTGTGCATCCATTGTTCCAGTTGAAGGGTGCCGGCCATGGTGGAGGTACTGGGTCTCAACGAATCCAAATCTTTGTTGAGAGTGCAGTTGAAATCTCCTCCAACAATGTGGAGCGCATGTGGAGGAAAGTCGCGTGGCAATTCTTCGAAGTAACTTGCTCGTTGTTGGAAGGCTGCCGGCGCATAGATATTGTGGAGAACGACTGTCAGTGGACCCAGAGTACATCGCACTTGTAGATAACGACCACGAAGCACTGGGTTGTCATGAGGGATTTGAGTGGCGTTCTTCAAAGGAGAGTGAGGATGTATCAACGTAGCCAGACCTCCAGTGGCTGGCGACGTGGATACTTCAGGGTAAATAGGCTCTTCAAAGAACAAAGAGCCTTCGTGGTTTGTGATGCGTTGCCAATGGAACGCAACACGGTCGTGGAGACTTGGCGTGCGGAAACGGGTTTCTTGGATAAAGGAAACGTCGTGAACACTTGATAGTTTGTCGAGGATGTACCGATGACTGTTGGAGAAGCCATTGGTGTTGAGGGAGATGATTTGTGGGTCCCAGTCCACGAGTTCAGTTGGGACATCGGAGAAGTTGTTGTCACTCATCACGAGTACAGATGAAAATGAGTAGAATGGAGGGGTCAGAGGGGAGGTTGAAATGGATTGAAGCAGGGGATAGAAGCCTTAGAGTTGATCGTCCTCCAAATCGAGGGGATCAATTTCGTCGGCGTTCATGGAGTGGTGAGCTTTGCTGCAGAGCTCGTCGATGTGGTAATTGTTGGTGATGCTTTTGAGCATCGAGATGGCCGACAAGACGGGAGCCGGCAAAGTGAACTTCTCGAGATTGTCGCTGAAGTTTTCGATCAAAGCAAACAGCGACCAGTCCGTCAAGCAGTTGGTGTCAGGCAATCTTGTTGCTTCTTGGTTCAATAGAACAGTCAGTGCCTCCGAGTTTGTGTAGAGGTCTGGGGCCCGATTTGAGAGGAATAAGTCAATCGTAGCAAGTGCAAAGAGGATGCGCTTGATCTCTGGTATGTCCGTGGTCAATTCTTCCAAGATTTCTGACGGGTGAATCTTGTATTGAGCCATGAAGTTGACGTGATGTTTGTAGTTGTGAGGCTTGCCTTGAGCTTTTAACAAAGCCATCTTGCGCTCAATAGTCTTGGTTGCAACAAGTGACTGAAACAAACTGAGGTCTTCATCTTGTGCGTACATAGCATGTGCAACGAGCTGAGGATCATCTCGCAAAATGCGTTGACATTCGGTGATACTGCCTTCGACTTTCTTGTCTCGAATGATCTTCTTCGCCAATTCGAGGTGGGCTGCAGCAGACTTGTTAAGTCGTTGTTTCTTCGCTTTGCCTTTGGTCTTTTTCGGGCGTGGCGCACTTGAATCTTCCAATACAATTCGAGGCACTGCAAAGTCTTCAAACGAGAGTTCCACGTCGTCTTCTTCGAGGATATGAAAACGGTTGGATGTCGGCAGGGGATCCAAACGTGGGGACGAAGGCAAAGTACGTTTTGGAGCTGGTCCAGACCGGTAGCCCGTTACCAATTGAAGGTCCAGCGAGTTCTTGGGCTGCTCACTTGGTGGAGCAAGAGCGGGCGATTCGTTGGTAGACATTTCCACATCTTCTTGTTGTTTGTCTTGTCCATTGTTGTTAGGGGGATCGCTGTCACCAGACATATCGACATCAGAGCCATGAGAAGGAGCTGTTGGCTGTGGTTGTTCATCTTGACCATCTTCAGATGCCTCAGTTGAGTCGGCCTTGCCTTCCGCATTTGTTCCAGGGTCTTGATCATGATCGTCTCCATCATGTTCAGGTTCTTTTTCTCCTGACGGAGGAGATTTTGCCGCTGCCTTGGCCGCTTTTGCCTTCGCTTTTTCAGCCTTGGCCTCTGCACGTCGTGAAACAATCGACGGAGGCAATGTCTTGTTCAGAGCAGCGATCTTGTGCTGAAACACGACGACAAAAGGCTGACCCGACGGATCCGTAATGGTGATTTCGCGTAGTGCGTCGCCGGATTTTGGCACCAGCACTGCAGGAGGCGCAGACGACTTGAAAATGACTCTCAAATGCGGCGACTTGATGTTCTGACCAGCAGTAGGGTTGAATGCTGCTATCACTGACTTGGTCAATGCAGCCATTTTCTTGACAATTGCCTTGGCCATCGAAGGGTGACTGACCTTGTTGAACGTAACGTAGTAGTTGTTGCCATAACGCGAGTACTTGGGAACCAGGAAGTCTTTGCCACCAAGTCGAAACGTTGTGCCTCCCATTTCCACGCACGTAGACAAGTTGTAACTTGAGATCACAATGGTCTGTGGGTTCTTCTTGTGGATCAAAATGTTCGGAAATTTGGAGCCCCATAACGAACCAGGATTTTCCTTGACAAATTGATCGCAGATGACTTTTTCGGACCAGTCCTTGTAGCCTTCGCCCAACTTGACTGTGAGCTCGTACACTTGGGACTGGGGGGTGAGCAAAATGTTTTCAATGAAGGCGTCCATGTCACCAGAGTCTTTGTAGAATGCGTCCGCCATGGCCTCGCATCGCGCAATATCGTCATCGGCAATAGCATCAGCACCAGTGTTGCGATGTTTCGCGCCTTTGGGGGCATTGCCTTGCTTGGAATCTTTCTTGGACGAAGCTGAATCCTTGCCGGGAGTCTTTTGCGTCCATGGATTGGCCTTTTCAGCGTTTTGTTGCTCTTGATCGCCTTGTATTTGTGTCTGCCGCGGTAGGAGGATCAACAGCGCCATTTCCTTGAGCAACGGATTTGTCGACAATGTCTTGATTTGACTGGTCATTGTCATTGTTTGTCGATTGTTCCTCTTGAATAACTTCTCCAGGAGTATCACACGGCTTCGCTTGGCCGTTAATGTCGCCTGACCCATCAACCTCAGAGTGAATTTGAGTATTTCCCTCGTCGGTTAAGGCCTCGGTTTCAGTAGAATCCTTCCCTCGGCGTCTCCAGAGACCATATCCACGTCCTCTTGAGATTTTTCTTCTTCCTCTCCCGTTCTAGGAGGCTCAGCACAGGGGGCGACGCGGTTGGTGGCTGCTGGCTCAGTCCCATTGGTCACGAGAAAGGCCGGGGCCAGACCCCCAGTGACAGGGGTAGAAGGGGAATCCATGCCATCCCCGCAGCACGGTGACTGGGGTACACCATTGCTCCGGCGAGAACCCAAATCGGGATACCGCCCCCGCCCCTCCGAAGAGGCCCCTGGGGGGAAGTAGACAGAACCGCAGGGTGTGCCCATAGGGGGGGCCCTCGTAGCCTCTAGGGCTGGCATGGACCCCGTTTTCTCGCCGCCTTCACTGGGGATCGACTCCAATTGGAGTCCAGGGAAGCAGCCACCACAGGCACAAGGCCCCAGTGGTTCGCCCTCCTGAGTGAGGGCTTCGCTAGACAAGTTAACGACAGTGGTCTGGGGGTCAACCACTGACCCACTGAGGTTGACCCCCCCTGGAACTCCGGCGAGTGGAGCACCAGGTGAAGCGCTGGGGGAGCGAGACGCAGATTGGTCTCCAGAGACGCTGTTGGGGTCGAACTCGACCTCCACTTCGGCCCTAGGGTTAGGTGTAGAGACATTACTCACACCACTTCCGCCATCCTGATTGGACGACGAAAGTGGGTGAGGTGATACAATACCTGGAATGATGGTGACTCCGTGAGTGTTGGTCTCACGGAGCTCGGAACAGCTGTTGGCGTTGGACATTTTGAGCGCGGCGGCACTTGATAACTTCTTGACTTGAGGGGTACGAGGCAAATTCGGAAGTCCTACGACATGCTGGTCAATGATATCCGCTCCCAACTCAAAGAATTCCATTCTCAACGATTGGAGAAACAACATCTGCCGTTGAAGAAGTTAGCTGTCGAGATCGCTTCGCTTTTGCAAGTCCCCAACATGCGTCAAGATGCAGTGCTGGTGGATCGAGTGCGAGACCTTCAAAAGCAAATTCACGAGCTGCAAGATCGAGACAAGCAGTTTCGTCAAGACCAGGCGTTCCAACTTCACTTGTACAAAGCAGAGCGCTCGTCCAAGTTCCACTTCATGTCCCCTGTCCCTACCCCCTTGAAGAAGACAGTCTTCAAAGAGTTGGTGGATGTCAATGGAAATGTTGTCTCCAATCAACAAGGCATGTCTGACGTCCTGGTCGACTACTACAAGGACTTGTTTGCAGCTCCCGAGGTGCAGCGATCTGGAGACGAAGTGTCGTCATTTCTGACCCCATTGACTCGACACAAGCAACTGCCAGAGCAAGCCCAGAAAGAGCTGTCGGCTCCCTTGCGCGCCAACGAGTTTTATCATGCTATTCGACACAGCAGTTCGAACTCAGCGCCAGGTCCCAACGCTCTGCCATTCGAAGTCCTCAAACTTGCACCTCACAAGTGGTCGTTGGTATTGGAGCTGCTATTCACACATCAGCTTTATTCTCACCCTCGCTTGACTCCCATGCAACTTGTCAGTACGCTGGTGTTGCTGCACAAGAAAGGCCCCAAGTCACAAGCCAAGAACTATCGGCCCATTAGCCTACTCAACACGGGTGTGAAAATCCTGACGAGTATTCTGGCTTATCGACTCCAGCGCCACATTCGACACATCATCCACCCGGACCAGCAAGGCTTTATCCGTCGAAGCAATATCCAAACCAATATTGCACGACTGGATGACATGCTGCACCACATCAAACTACACAGTCCATCCTCGATGGTGGCACTGCTTGACTTTGAGAAAGCTTTTGATCGCGTGGACCACGCGTACTTGCTCCGCGTCCTCCGTCACTATGGCTTTCCCGAAACCTTTGTTGACATGGTTCGCGTACTGTACTCGGGCCGCAAGTCTCGCATCTTGGTGAACGGCTTCTTGTCCAAGCCAGTTCACATCTCACGCGGTGTGTTGCAAGGTGATCCACTGTCGCCACTTCTGTTTGTGATCGCTTTGGAACCGATGTGCCAACTCCTACGGCAACACTCCAACTATGGCATCAAGTGTGGGGATCGCTACCACACTGGGAGTTACTTTGCCGATGACTCGCAACTCTATGCGGCAAATGAGACGTGCCTCCACCGGCAGCTTGCATTGGTTCAAACCTTTTGCGACAAGTCTGGTTTCCGACTCAACGTAGACAAGACCCAAATTCTGACTTACAGCCAGTTGAATGGGAACCTTGCCTCACTACAAGTTACTTCCGACAGTCCCGTGAAGGCTCTTGGTATCTTGGTTGCGCCCAATCTTTCTCCATTGGCACGTTTCAATTACGTGTTTGAGAAGTTTGTGGCTCGCTTGTCTTTGTGGCTCTACAAGGCTCGAACCATGGCCGGAAAAGTCACTATCCTGCACAGCATATGTCTGCCTGTGTTATGGTACCAACTGGCTTTTGTCCCTGCCGACAAAGACCTGGCCAAAAAGATCGACAAGGCCATGCTTCAATTTATGCATGGTGAAGAAATCAACCCATCCTCCTCTGTCCATGGCCTCCGTTTGATCAAAAAGGAGATCCTATTCATGCCGAAGAAGTCCGGTGGCTTAGGCCTGCACCATGCACTTGCTTTATGGCAACAACACAACCGCTCTGTCATGATCAGATGCATTCAAGCCATCACCACCCCACCCCGCAAGTCTGCCATGGCCGCCTGGATTACGCCGGGCTATACTCTCCTCGAGAAGGCTTTTCATCCATGGGGTTCCCCCCGAGATCTCCTCTTGGCGAATGGCTCTTCTGCATTCATCAGACAACTGTACAAGAATCCCAATATCACTCCAATGTGGAAAGCCTTATTGAGTAGCTGGTTTGAATCCCGCTGGACTCCGTACGGCTGTCCAAATCACATCTCATCTTTGGATGTTCCCCTTTGGCACAACTCGTATCTGCCTGGACTCGAAGACCTATACGATCAGTGCTCTACATCGACGCAAGACCAAGCCAATGTATTGGCTTCGCTTCACATCACGAAGTTGTCGCATTTGTTGACTCCGTGTCAGCGAGTTTGGCCAGCTTCGATCTTGTTCGACAAAATCAACCGTGCCTGCCGCCAAGCCAATTTTGTCCCTCCAACGAAACAATGGATCTCAATCTTGGTGACCAAGTTATCACGATTGTTTGAGATTGTTTCTGAAGAGGATGCTCCCGTGTTCCACTTGCCGACGCCAAGCTCTGAATGGATGGAATGGCACTGGATGATTCACCCTGACTCGAGTCCGATCTTGTTGGCGCTTGCGACTTCGAAATCGGCTAAGATCAGAGCTTCTCCAGCTGCCAGCTCGTCCATTCTTCCTACCAAGCATCTCAACCTGCCATCCAACTTTTACGAAGACCCCAAGCGCCTTACCCAACTTGCCGCCTTCCTCCAACCCGACCACATTCTCCCTCGATATGGAGAGTTCATTTTCAAGACCCTTCTCCGCGCCAACGCCATGCAATATCTGTTTCAGTACCAAGACCCCAAGCCGACGTGTGTCTTCTGTCGTGTCAATGAGACGTACGAGCATTTCCTGTTCTCTTGTGGATATGGTCAATCTGTTTGGTATTCCTTCAAGACAATCCAGCGACTGCTCGAGTGTTCCTTTCCGTCCACGTGTCTGGAAATGTTCTACGAGACGCCCAAGCCGTCCGATGGATACTACATCCGTGGCTATCTGAAGATCTGGCCGATTGTCCGAGCCTGCGTGTATTATCAAATATGGCTCCAACGTGCCGATCGCACCTTTCGACCCGACCTCACAGCGAAGAGTCCGATGGAAGTTGCCATTCATGCTGCCTCTTTGATCAAGCTACATCTACAACAGCTCCTGGTTGATCTCCCTCTCAAGAAGGGATACACCAAGGTATTCAATGTGCTCAAGCATCTATCTTCGGACCCCTGGTTACGTCAACACATCATTCCTGACAGCGTCGTTTCATGAGTGAGCATGACGGCTCACCACTTCATCTCCTGTTCAATGACCACTTTGCCATATTCTGTTTTCCAAGTTCTATTTATACAGTACGAGGCAAATTAGTAAGTCATTAGGGCCTTTGCTCAAAAATAAGGTTAATACAACTCATTTAACCACAGACCATTGTGAGAAAGAGCTGTCGGCTCCCTTGCGCGCCAACGAGTTCTATCATGCTATTCGACACAGCAGTTCGAACTCAGCGCCAGGTCCCAACGCTCTGCCATTCGAAGTCCTCAAACTTGCACCTCACAAGTGGTCGTTGGTATTGGAGCTGCTATTCACACACCAGCTTTATTCTCACCCTCGCTTGACTCCCATGCAACTTGTCAGTACGCTGGTGTTGCTGCACAAGAAAGGCCCCAAGTCACAAGCCAAGAACTATCGGCCCATTAGCCTACTCAACACGGATGTGAAAATCCTGACGAGTATTCTGGCTTATCGACTCCAGCGCCACATTCGACACATCATCCACCCGGACCAGCAAGGCTTTATCCGTCGAAGCAATATCCAAACCAATATTGCACGACTGGATGACATGCTGCACCACATCAAACTACACAGTCCATCCTCGATGGTGGCACTGCTTGACTTTGAGAAAGCTTTTGATCGCGTGGACCACGCGTACTTGCTCCGCGTCCTCCGTCACTATGGCTTTCCCGAAACCTTTGTTGACATGGTTCGCGTACTGTACTCGGGCCGCAAGTCTCGCATCTTGGTGAACGGCTTCTTGTCCAAGCCAGTTCACATCTCACGCGGTGTGTTGCAAGGTGATCCACTGTCGCCACTTCTGTTTGTGATCGCTTTGGAACCGATGTGCCAACTCCTACGGCAACACTCCAACTATGGCATCAAGTGTGGGGATCGCTACCACACTGGGAGTTACTTTGCCGACGACTCGCAACTCTATGCGGCAAATGAGACGTGCCTCCACCGGCAGCTTGCATTGGTTCAAATCTTTTGCGACAAGTCTGGTTTCCGACTCAACGTAGACAAGACCCAAATTCTGACCTACAGCCAGTTGAATGGGAACCTTGCCTCACTACAAGTTACTTCCGACAGTCCCGTGAAGGCTCTTGGTATCTTGGTTGCGCCGAATCTTTCTCCATTGGCACGTTTCAATTACGTGTTTGAGAAGTTTGTGGCTCGCTTGTCTTTGTGGCTCTACAAGGCTCGAACCATGGCCGGAAAAGTCACTATCCTGCACAGCATATGTCTGCCTGTGTTATGGTACCAACTGGCTTTTGTCCCTGCCGACAAAGACCTGGCCAAAAAGATCGACAAGGCCATGCTTCAATTTATGCATGGTGAAGAAATCAACCCATCCTCCTCTGTCCATGGCCTCCGTTTGATCAAAAAGGAGATCATATTCATGCCGAAGAAGTCCGGTGGCTTAGGCCTACACCATGCACTTGCTTTATGGCAACAACACAACCGCTCTGTCATGATCAGATGCATTCAAGCCATCACCACCCCACCCCGCAAGTCTGCCATGTCCGCCTGGATTACGCCGGGCTATACTCTCCTCGAGAAGGCTTTTCATCCATGGGGTTCCCCCCGAGATCTCCTCTTGGCAAATGGCTCTTCTGCATTCATCAGACAACTGTACAAGAATCCCAATATCACTCCAATGTGGAAAGCCTTATTGAGTAGCTGGTTTGAATCCCGCTGGACTCCGTACGGCTGTCCAAATCACATCTCATCTTTGGATGTTCCCCTTTGGCACAACTCGTATCTGCCTGGACTCGAAGACCTATACGATCAGTGCTCTACATCGACGCAAGACCAAGCCAATGTATTGGCTTCGCTTCACATCACGAAGTTGTCGCATTTGTTGACTCCGTGTCAGCGAGTTTGGCCAGCTTCGATCTTGTTCGACAAAATCAACCGTGCCTGCCGCCAAGCCAATTTTGTCCCTCCAACGAAACAATGGATCTCAATCTTGGTGACCAAGTTATCACGATTGTTTGAGATTGTTTCTGAAGAGGATGCTCCCGTGTTCCACTTGCCGACGCCCAGCTCTGAATGGATGGAATGGCACTGGATAATTCACCCTGACTCGAGTCCGATCTTGTTGGCGCTTGCGACTTCGAAATCGGCTAAGATCAGAGCTTCTCCAGCTGTCAGCTCGTCCATTCTTCCTACCAAGCATCTCAACCTGCCATCCAACTTTTACGAAGACCCCAAGCGCCTTACCCAACTTGCCGCCTTCCTCCAACCCGACCACATTCTCCCTCGATATGGAGAGTTCATTTTCAAGACCCTTCTCCGCGCCAACGCCATGCAATATCTGTGTTCAGTACCAAGACCCCAAGCCGACGTGTGTCTTCTGTCGTGTCAATGAGACGTACGAGCATTTCCTGTTCTCTTGTGGATATGGTCAATCTGTTTGGTATTTCTTCAAGACAATCCAGCGACTGCTCGAGTGTTCCTTTCCGTCAACGTGTCTGGAAATGTTCTACGAGACGCCCAAGCCGTCCGATGGATACTACATCCGTGGCTATCTGAAGATCTGGCCGATTGTCCGAGCCTGCGTGTATTATCAAATATGGCTCCAACGTGCCGATCGCACCTTTCGACCCGACCTCACAGCGAAGAGTCCGATGGAAGTTGCCATTCATGCTGCCTCTTTGATCAAGCTACATCTACAACAGCTCCTGGTTGATCTCCCTCTCAAGAAGGGATACACCAAGGTATTCAATGTGCTCAAGCATCTATCTTCGGACCCCTGGTTACATCAACACGCCATTCCTGACAGCGTCGTTTCATGAGTGAGCATGACGGCTCACCACTTCATCTCCTGTTCAATGACCACTTTGCCATATTCTGTTTTCCAAGTTCTATTTATACAGGACGAGGCAAATTAGTAAGTCATTAGGGCCTTTGCTCAAAAATAAGGTTAATACAACTCATTTAACCAGCCACTGGAGGTCTGGCTACGTTGATACATCCTCACTCTCCTTTGAAGAACGCCACTCAAGTCCCTCATGACAACTCAGTGCTTCGTGGTCGTTATCTACAAGTGCGATGTACTCTGGGTCCACTGACAGTCGTTCTCCACAATATCTATGCGTCGGCAGCCTTCCAAGAACGAGCAAGTTACTTCGAAGAATTGCCACGCGACTTTCCTCCACATGCGCTCCACATTGTTGGAGGAGATTTCAACTGCACTCTCAACAAAGATTTGGATTCGTTGAGACCCAGTACCTCCACCATGGCCGGCACCCTTCAACTGGAACAATGGATGCACAGTTTGTCTCTGGTGGATCTCTTTCGCCGTCAAAACCCCGTGGTGGAGAACCAACTTCCGAATTTGCCTCGTACCCCTCAAGTCAAGAAGTTATCAAGTGCCGCCGCGCTCAAAATGTCCAACGCCAACAGCTGTTCCGAGCTCCGTGAGACCAACACTCACGGAGTCACCATCATTCCAGGTATTGTATCACCTCACCCACTTTCGTCGTCCAATCAGGATGGCGGAAGTGGTGTGAGTAATGTCGCTACACCTAACCCTAGGGCCGAAGTGGAGGTCGAGTTCGACCCCAACAGCGTCTCTGGAGACCAATCTGCGTCTCGCTCCCCCAGCGCTTCACCTGGTGCTCCACTCGCCGGAGTTCCAGGGGGGGGGTCAACCTCAGTGGGTCAGTGGTTGACCCCCAGACCACTGTCGTTAACTTGTCTAGCGAAGCCCTCACTCAGGAGGGCGAACCACTGGGGCCTTGTGCCTGTGGTGGCTGCTTCCCTGGACTCCAATTGGAGTCGATCCCCAGTGAAGGCGGCGAGAAAACGGGGTCCATGCCAGCCCTAGAGGCTACGAGGGCCCCCCCTATGGGCACACCCTGCGGTTCTGTCTACTTCCCCCCAGGGGCCTCTTCGGAGGGGCGGGGGCGGTATCCCGATTTGGGTTCTCGCCGGAGCAATGGTGTACCCCAGTCACCGTGCTGCGGGGATGGCATGGATTCCCCTTCTACCCCTGTCACTGGGGGTCTGGCCCCGGCCTTTCTCGTGACCAATGGGACTGAGCCAGCAGCCACCAACCGCGTCGCCCCCTGTGCTGAGCCTCCTAGAACGGGAGAGGAAGAAGAAAAATCTCAAGAGGACGTGGATATGGTCTCTGGAGACGCCGAGGGGAAGGATTCTACTGAAACCGAGGCCTTAACCGACGAGGGAAATACTCAAATTCACTCTGAGGTTGATGGGTCAGGCGACATTAACGGCCAAGCGAAGCCGTGTGATACTCTTGGAGAAGTTATTCACGAGGAACAATCGACAAACAATGACAATGACCAGTCAAATCAAGAGATTGTCGACAAATCCGTTGCTCAAGGAAATGGCGCTGTTGATCCTCCTACCGCGGCAGACAAAATACAAGGCGATCAAGAGCAACAAAACGCTGAAAAGGCCAATCCATGGACGCAAAAGGCTCCCGGCAAGGATTCAGCTTCGTCCAAGAAAGATTCCAAGCAAGGCAATGCCCCCAAAGGCGCGAAACATCACAACACTGGTGCTCATGCTATTGCCGATGACGATATTGCGCGATGCGAGGCCATGGCGGACGCATTCTACAAAGACTCTGGTGACATGGACGCCTTCATTGAAAACATTTTGCTCACCCCCCAGTCCCAAGTGTACGAGCTCACAGTCAAGTTGGGCGAAGCCTACAAGGACTGGTCCGAAAAAGTCATCTGCGATCAATTTGTCAAGGAAAATCCTGGTTCGTTATGGGGCTCCAAATTTCCGAACATTTTGATCCACAAGAAGAACCCACAGACCATTGTGATCTCAAGTTACAACTTGTCTACGTGCGTGGAAATGGGAGGCACAACGTTTCGACTTGGTGGCAAAGACTTCCTGGTTCCCAAGTTCTCGCGTTATGGCAACAACTACTACGTTACGTTCAACAAGGTCAGTCACCCTTCGATGGCCAAGGCAATTGTCAAGAAAATGGCTGCATTGACCAAGTCAGTGATAGCAGCATTCAACCCTACTGCTGGTCAGAACATCAAGTCGCCGCATTTGAGAGTCATTTTCAAGTCGCCTGCGCCTCCTGCAGTGCTGGTGCCAAAATCCGGCGACGCACTACGCGAAATCACCATTACGGATCCGTCGGGTCAGCCTTTTGTCGTCGTGTTTCAGCACAAGATCGCTGCTCTGAACAAGACATTGCCTCCGTCGATTGTTTCACGACGTGCAGAGGCCAAGGCTGAAAAAGCGAAGACAAAAGCGGCCAAGGCAGCGGCAAAATCTCCTCCGTCAGGAGAAAAAGAACCTGAACATGATGGAGACGATCATGATCAAGACCCTGGAACAAATGCGGAAGGCGAGGCCGACTCAACTGAGGCATCTGGAGATCGTCAAGATGAACAACCACAACCAACAGCTCCTTCTCATGGCTCTGATGTCGATATGTCTGGTGACAGCGATCCCCCTAACAACAATGGACAAGACAAACAACAAGAAGATGTGGAAATGTCTACCAACGAATCGCCCGCTCTTGCTCCACCAAGTGAGCAGCCCAAGAACTCGCTGGACCTTCAATTGGTAACGGGCTACCGGTCTGGACCAGCTCCAAAACGTACTTTGCCTTCGTCCCCACGTTTGGATCCCCTGCCGACATCCAACCGTTTTCATATCCTCGAAGAAGACGACGTGGAACTCTCGTTTGAAGACTTTGCAGTGCCTCGAATTGTATTGGAAGATTCAAGTGCGCCACGCCCGAAAAAGACCAAAGGCAAAGCGAAGAAACAACGACTTAACAAGTCTGCTGCAGCCCACCTCGAATTGGCGAAGAAGATCATTCGAGATAAGAAAGTCGAAGGCAGTATCACCGAATGTCAACGCATTTTGCGAGATGACCCTCAGCTCGTTGCACATGCTATGTACGCACAAGATGAAGACCTCAGTTTGTTTCAGTCACTTGTTGCAACCAAGACTATTGAGCGCAAGATGGCTTTGTTAAAAGCTCAAGGCAAGCCTCACAACTACAAACATCACGTCAACTTCATGGCTCAATACAAGATTCACCCGTCAGAAATCTTGGAAGAATTGACCACGGACATACCAGAGATCAAGCGCATCCTCTTTGCACTTGCTACGATTGACTTATTCCTCTCAAATCGGGCCCCAGACCTCTACACAAACTCGGAGGCACTGACTGTTCTATTGAACCAAGAAGCAACAAGATTGCCTGACACCAACTGCTTGACGGACTGGTCGCTGTTTGCTTTGATCGAAAACTTCAGCGACAATCTCGAGAAGTTCACTTTGCCGGCTCCCGTCTTGTCGGCCATCTCGATGCTCAAAAGCATCACCAACAATTACCACATCGACGAGCTCTGCAGCAAAGCTCGCCACTCCATGAACGCCGACGAAATTGATCCCCTCGATTTGGAGGACGATCAACTCTAAGGCTTCTATCCCCTGCATCAATCCATTTCAACCTCCCCTCTGACCCCTCCATTCTACTCATTTTCATCTGTACTCGTGATGATCGACAACAACTTCTCCGATGTCCCAACTGAACTCGTGGACTGGGACCCACAAATCATCTCCCTCAACACCAATGGCTTCTCCAACAGTCATCGGTACATCCTCGACAAACTATCAAGTGTTCACGACGTTTCCTTTATCCAAGAAACCCGTTTCCGCACGCCAAGTCTCCACGACCGTGTTGCGTTCCATTGGCAACGCATCACAAACCACGAAGGCTCTTTGTTCTTTGAAGAGCCTATTTACCCTGAAGTATCCACGTCGCCAGCCACTGGAGGTCTGGCTACGTTGATACATCCTCACTCTCCTTTGAAGAACGCCACTCAAGTCCCTCATGACAACTCAGTGCTTCGTGGTCGTTATCTACAAGTGCGATGTACTCTGGGTCCACTGACAGTCGTTCTCCACAATATCTATGCGCCGGCAGCCTTCCAAGAACGAGCAAGTTACTTCGAAGAATTGCCACGCGACATTCCTCCACATGCGCTCCACATTGTTGGAGGAGATTTCAACTGCACTCTCAACAAAGATTTGGATTCGTTGAGACCCAGTACCTCCACCATGGCCGGCACCCTTCAACTGGAACAATGGATGCACAGTTTGTCTCTGGTGGATCTGTTTCGCCGTCAAAACCCCGTGGCAAGAACCTTCACAAGTCCCACACTCACCAACCGACTTGACTACATCTTTTGTTCGTCCACCTTGGCGGGTCTTCGTCATTGGAAGGCGACGCACATGCCACACGTTCCACAAGCTGACCACGTGGCTTGTCGTATCATCACAAAGCGTCAAACATTGCGCCATGGCTCTGGATCATGGAAAGCTCCAACTTGGCTACTTCATCTACCACGAGCGGCCGAGATTGTTCATGGATGTCTGGATCGATTTTTGGACAAGTCTCCAACATTCCACAATATCTCCAAGGCCTACGACATACTGGTCAATGATATCCGCTCCCAACTCAAAGAATTCCATTCTCAACGATTGGAGAAACAACGTCTGCCGTTGAAGAAGTTAGCTGTCGAGATCGCTTCGCTTTTGCAAGTCCCCAACATGCGTCAAGATTCAGTGCTGGTGGATCGAGTGCGAGACCTTCAAAAGCAAATTCACGAGCTGCAAGATCGAGACAAGCAGTTTCGTCAAGACCAGGCGTTCCAACTTCACTTGTACAAAGCAGAGCGCTCGTCCAAGTTCCACTTCATGTCCCCTGTCCCTACCCCCTTGAAGAAGACAGTCTTCAAAGAGTTGGTGGATGTCAATGGAAATGTTGTCTCCAATCAACAAGGCATGTCTGACGTCCTGGTCGACTACTACAAGGACTTGTTTGCAGCTCCCGAGGTGCAGCGATCTGGAGACGAAGTGTCGTCATTTCTGACCCCATTGACTCGACACAAGCAACTGCCAGAGCAAGCCCAGAAAGAGCTGTCGGCTCCCTTGCGCGCCAACGAGTTCTATCATGCTATTCGACACAGCAGTTCGAACTCAGCGCCAGGTCCCAACGCTCTGCCATTCGAAGTCCTCAAACTTGCACCTCACAAGTGGTCGTTGGTATTGGAGCTGCTATTCACACACCAGCTCCATTCTCACCCTCGCTTGACTCCCATGCAACTTGTCAGTACGCTGGTGTTGCTGCACAAGAAAGGCCCCAAGTCACAAGCCAAGAACTATCGGCCCATTAGCCTACTCAACACGGGTGTGAAAATCCTGACGAGTATTCTGGCTTATCGACTCCAGCGCCACATTCGACACATCATCCACCCGGACCAGCAAGGCTTTATCCGTCGAAGCAATATCCAAACCAATATTGCACGACTGGATGACATGCTGCACCACATCAAACTACACAGTCCGTCCTCGATGGTGGCACTGCTTGACTTTGAGAAAGCTTTTGATCGCGTGGACCACGCGTACTTGCTTCGCGTCCTCCGTCACTATGGCTTTCCCGAAACCTTTGTTGACATGGTTCGCGTACTGTACTCGGGCCGCAAGTCTCGCATCTTGGTGAACGGCTTCTTGTCCAAGCCAGTTCACATCTCACGCGGTGTGTTGCAAGGTGATCCACTGTCGCCACTTCTGTTTGTGATCGCTTTGGAACCGATGTGCCAACTCCTACGGCAACACTCCAACTATGGCATCAAGTGTGGGGATCGCTACCACACTGGGAGTTACTTTGCCGACGACTCGCAACTCTATGCGGCAAATGAGACGTGCCTCCACCGGCAGCTTGCATTGGTTCAAACCTTTTGCGACAAGTCTGGTTTCCGACTCAACGTAGACAAGACACAAATTCTGACCTACAGCCAGTTGAATGGGAACCTTGCCTCACTACAAGTTACTTCCGACAGTCCCGTGAAGGCTCTTGGTATCTTGGTTGCGCCGAATCTTTCTCCATTGGCACGTTTCAATTACGTGTTTGAGAAGTTTGTGGCTCGCTTGTCTTTGTGGCTCTACAAGGCTCGAACCAAGGCCGGAAAAGTCACTATTCTGCACAGCATATGTCTGCCTGTGTTATGGTACCAACTGGCTTTTGTCCCTGCCGACAAAGACCTGGCCAAAAAGATCGACAAGGCCATGCTTCAATTTATGCATGGTGAAGAAATCAACCCATCCTCCTCTGTCCATGGCCTCCGTTTGATCAAAAAGGAGATCCTATTCATGCCGAAGAAGTCCGGTGGCTTAGGCCTGCACCATGCACTTGCTTTATGGCAACAACACAACCGCTCTGTCATGATCAGATGCATTCAAGCCATCACCACCCCACCCCGCAAGTCTGCCATGTCCGCCTGGATTACGCCGGGCTATACTCTCCTCGAGAAGGCTTTTCATCCATGGGGTTCCCCCCGAGATCTCCTCTTGGCAAATGGCTCTTCTGCATTCATCAGACAACTGTACAAGAATCCCAATATCACTCCAATGTGGAAAGCCTTATTGAGTAGCTGGTTTGAATCCCGCTGGACTCCGTACGGCTGTCCAAATCACATCTCATCTTTGGATGTTCCCCTTTGGCACAACTCGTATCTGCCTGGACTCGAAGACCTATACGATCAGTGCTCTACATCGACGCAAGACCAAGCCAATGTATTGGCTTCGCTTCACATCACGAAGTTGTCGCATTTGTTGACTCCGTGTCAGCGAGTTTGGCCAGCTTCGATCTTGTTCGACAAAATCAACCGTGCCTGCCGCCAAGCCAATTTTGTCCCTCCAACGAAACAATGGATCTCAATCTTGGTGACCAAGTTATCACGATTGTTTGAGATTGTTTCTGAAGAGGATGCTCCCGTGTTCCACTTGCCGACGCCAAGCTCTGAATGGATGGAATGGCACTGGATGATACACCCTGACTCGAGTCCGATCTTGTTGGCGCTTGCGACTTCGAAATCGGCTAAGATCAGAGCTTCTCCAGCTGTCAGCTCGTCCATTCTTCCTACCAAGCATCTCAACCTGCCATCCAACTTTTACGAAGACCCCAAGCGCCTTACCCAACTTGCCGCCTTCCTCCAACCCGACCACATTCTCCCTCGATATGGAGAGTTCATTTTCAAGACCCTTCTCCGCGCCAACGCCATGCAATATCTGTTTCAGTACCAAGACCCCACGCCGACGTGTGTCTTCTGTCGTGTCAATGAGACGTACGAGCATTTCCTGTTCTCTTGTGGATATGGTCAATCTGTTTGGTATTTCTTCAAGGCGATCCAGCGACTGCTCGAGTGTTCCTTTCCGTCAACGTGTCTGGAAATGTTCTACGAGACGCCCAAGCCGTCCGATGGATACTACATCCGTGGCTATCTGAAGATCTGGCCGATTGTCCGAGCCTGCGTGTATTATCAAATATGGCTCCAACGTGCCGATCGCACCTTTCGACCCGACCTCACAGCGAAGAGTCCGATGGAAGTTGCCATTCATGCTGCCTCTTTGATCAAGCTACATCTACAACAGCTCCTGGTTGATCTCCCTCTCAAGAAGGGATACACCAAGGTATTCAATGTGCTCAAGCATCTATCTTCGGACCCCTGGTTACGTCAACACATCATTCCTGACAGCGTCGTTTCATGAGAGAGCATGACGGCTCACCACTTCATCTCCTGTTCAATGACCACTTTGCCATATTCTGTTTTCCAAGTTCTATTTATACAGGACGAGGCAAATTAGTAAGTCATTAGGGCCTTTGCTCAAAAATAAGGTTAATACAACTCATTTAACCAGCCACTGGAGGTCTGGCTACGTTGATACATCCTCACTCTCCTTTGAAGAACGCCACTCAAGTCCCTCATGACAACTCAGTGCTTCGTGGTCGTTATCTACAAGTGCGATGTACTCTGGGTCCACTGACAGTCGTTCTCCACAATATCTATGCGTCGGCAGCCTTCCAAGAACGAGCAAGTTACTTCGAAGAATTGCCACGCGACTTTCCTCCACATGCGCTCCACATTGTTGGAGGAGATTTCAACTGCACTCTCAACAAAGATTTGGATTCGTTGAGACCCAGTACCTCCACCATGGCCGGCACCCTTCAACTGGAACAATGGATGCACAGTTTGTCTCTGGTGGATCTCTTTCGCCGTCAAAACCCCGTGGCAAGAACCAACTTCCGAATTTGCCTCGTACCCCTCAAGTCAAGAAGTTATCAAGTGCCGCCGCGCTCAAAATGTCCAACGCCAACAGCTGTTCCGAGCTCCGTGAGACCAACACTCACGGAGTCACCATCATTCCAGGTATTGTATCACCTCACCCACTTTCGTCGTCCAATCAGGATGGCGGAAGTGGTGTGAGTAATGTCGCTACACCTAACCCTAGGGCCGAAGTGGAGGTCGAGTTCGACCCCAACAGCGTCTCTGGAGACCAATCTGCGTCTCGCTCCCCCAGCGCTTCACCTGGTGCTCCACTCGCCGGAGTTCCAGGGGGGGGGTCAACCTCAGTGGGTCAGTGGTTGACCCCCAGACCACTGTCGTTAACTTGTCTAGCGAAGCCCTCACTCAGGAGGGCGAACCACTGGGGCCTTGTGCCTGTGGTGGCTGCTTCCCTGGACTCCAATTGGAGTCGATCCCCAGTGAAGGCGGCGAGAAAACGGGGTCCATGCCAGCCCTAGAGGCTACGAGGGCCCCCCCTATGGGCACACCCTGCGGTTCTGTCTACTTCCCCCCAGGGGCCTCTTCGGAGGGGCGGGGGCGGTATCCCGATTTGGGTTCTCGCCGGAGCAATGGTGTACCCCAGTCACCGTGCTGCGGGGATGGCATGGATTCCCCTTCTACCCCTGTCACTGGGGGTCTGGCCCCGGCCTTTCTCGTGACCAATGGGACTGAGCCAGCAGCCACCAACCGCGTCGCCCCCTGTGCTGAGCCTCCTAGAACGGGAGAGGAAGAAGAAAAATCTCAAGAGGACGTGGATATGGTCTCTGGAGACGCCGAGGGGAAGGATTCTACTGAAACCGAGGCCTTAACCGACGAGGGAAATACTCAAATTCACTCTGAGGTTGATGGGTCAGGCGACATTAACGGCCAAGCGAAGCCGTGTGATACTCTTGGAGAAGTTATTCACGAGGAACAATCGACAAACAATGACAATGACCAGTCAAATCAAGACATTGTCGACAAATCCGTTGCTCAAGGAAATGGCGCTGTTGATCCTCCTACCGCGGCAGACAAAATACAAGGCGATCAAGAGCAACAAAACGCTGAAAAGGCCAATCCATGGACGCAAAAGGCTCCCGGCAAGGATTCAGCTTCGTCCAAGAAAGATTCCAAGCAAGGCAATGCCCCCAAAGGCGCGAAACATCACAACACTGGTGCTCATGCTATTGCCGATGACGATATTGCGCGATGCGAGGCCATGGCGGACGCATTCTACAAAGACTCTGGTGACATGGACGCCTTCATTGAAAACATTTTGCTCACCCCCCAGTCCCAAGTGTACGAGCTCACAGTCAAGTTGGGCGAAGCCTACAAGGACTGGTCCGAAAAAGTCATCTGGGATCAATTTGTCAAGGAAAATCCTGGTTCGTTATGGGGCTCCAAATTTCCGAACATTTTGATCCACAAGAAGAACCCACAGACCATTGTGATCTCAAGTTACAACTTGTCTACGTGCGTGGAAATGGGAGGCACAACGTTTCGACTTGGTGGCAAAGACTTCCTGGTTCCCAAGTTCTCGCGTTATGGCAACAACTACTACGTTACGTTCAACAAGGTCAGTCACCCTTCGATGGCCAAGGCAATTGTCAAGAAAATGGCTGCATTGACCAAGTCAGTGATAGCAGCATTCAACCCTACTGCTGGTCAGAACATCAAGTCGCCGCATTTGAGAGTCATTTTCAAGTCGCCTGCGCCTCCTGCAGTGTTGGTGCCAAAATCCGGCGACGCACTACGCGAAATCACCATTACGGATCCGTCGGGTCAGCCTTTTGTCGTCGTGTTTCAGCACAAGATCGCTGCTCTGAACAAGACATTGCCTCCGTCGATTGTTTCACGACGTGCAGAGGCCAAGGCTGAAAAAGCGAAGACAAAAGCGGCCAAGGCAGCGGCAAAATCTCCTCCGTCAGGAGAAAAAGAACCTGAACATGATGGAGACGATCATGATCAAGACCCTGGAACAAATGCGGAAGGCGAGGCCGACTCAACTGAGGCATCTGGAGATCGTCAAGATGAACACCCACAACCAACAGCTCCTTCTCATGGCTCTGATGTCGATATGTCTGGTGACAGCGATCCCCCTAACAACAATGGACAAGACAAACAACAAGAAGATGTGGAAATGTCTACCAACGAATCGCCCGCTCTTGCTCCACCAAGTGAGCAGCCCAAGAACTCGCTGGACCTTCAATTGGTAACGGGCTACCGGTCTGGACCAGCTCCAAAACGAACTTTGCCTTCGTCCCCACGTTTGGATCCCCTGCCGACATCCAACCGTTTTCATATCCTCGAAGAAGACGACGTGGAACTCTCGTTTGAAGACTTTGCAGTGCCTCGAATTGTATTGGAAGATTCAAGTGCGCCACGCCCGAAAAAGACCAAAGGCAAAGCGAAGAAACAACGACTTAACAAGTCTGCTGCAGCCCACCTCGAATTGGCGAAGAAGATCATTCGAGACAAGAAAGTCGAAAGCAGTATCACCGAATGTCAACGCATTTTGCGAGATGATCCTCAGCTCGTTGCACATGCTATGTACGCACAAGATGAAGACCTCAGTTTGTTTCAGTCACTTGTTGCAACCAAGACTATTGAGCGCAAGATGGCTTTGTTAAAAGCTCAAGGCAAGCCTCACAACTACAAACATCACGTCAACTTCATGGCTCAATACAAGATTCACCCGTCAGAAATCTTGGAAGAATTGACCACGGACATACCAGAGATCAAGCGCATCCTCTTTGCACTTGCTACGATTGACTTATTCCTCTCAAATCGGGCCCCAGACCTCTACACAAACTCGGAGGCACTGACTGTTCTATTGAACCAAGAAGCAACAAGATTGCCTGACACCAACTGCTTGACGGACTGGTCGCTGTTTGCTTTGATCGAAAACTTCAGCGACAATCTCGAGAAGTTCACTTTGCCGGCTCCCGTCTTGTCGGCCATCTCGATGCTCAAAAGCATCACCAACAATTACCACATCGACGAGCTCTGCAGCAAAGCTCGCCACTCCATGAACGCCGACGAAATTGATCCCCTCGATTTGGAGGACGATCAACTCTAAGGCTTCTATCCCCTGCATCAATCCATTTCAACCTCCCCTCTGACCCCTCCATTCTACTCATTTTCATCTGTACTCGTGATGATCGACAACAACTTCTCCGATGTCCCAACTGAACTCGTGGACTGGGACCCACAAATCATCTCCCTCAACACCAATGGCTTCTCCAACAGTCATCGGTACATCCTCGACAAACTATCAAGTGTTCACGACGTTTCCTTTATCCAAGAAACCCGTTTCCGCACGCCAAGTCTCCACGACCGTGTTGCGTTCCATTGGCAACGCATCACAAACCACGAAGGCTCTTTGTTCTTTGAAGAGCCTATTTACCCTGAAGTATCCACGTCGCCAGCCACTGGAGGTCTGGCTACGTTGATACATCCTCACTCTCCTTTGAAGAACGCCACTCAAGTCCCTCATGACAACTCAGTGCTTCGTGGTCGTTATCTACAAGTGCGATGTACTCTGGGTCCACTGACAGTCGTTCTCCACAATATCTATGCGCCGGCAGCCTTCCAAGAACGAGCAAGTTACTTCGAAGAATTGCCACGCGACATTCCTCCACATGCGCTCCACATTGTTGGAGGAGATTTCAACTGCACTCTCAACAAAGATTTGGATTCGTTGAGACCCAGTACCTCCACCATGGCCGGCACCCTTCAACTGGAACAATGGATGCACAGTTTGTCTCTGGTGGATCTGTTTCGCCGTCAAAACCCCGTGGCAAGAACCTTCACAAGTCCCACACTCACCAACCGACTTGACTACATCTTTTGTTCGTCCACCTTGGCGGGTCTTCGTCATTGGAAGGCGACGCACATGCCACACGTTCCACAAGCTGACCACGTGGCTTGTCGTATCATCACAAAGCGTCAAACATTGCGCCATGGCTCTGGATCATGGAAAGCTCCAACTTGGCTACTTCATCTACCACGAGCGGCCGAGATTGTTCATGGATGTCTGGATCGATTTTTGGACAAGTCTCCAACATTCCACAATATCTCCAAGGCCTACGACATACTGGTCAATGATATCCGCTCCCAACTCAAAGAATTCCATTCTCAACGATTGGAGAAACAACGTCTGCCGTTGAAGAAGTTAGCTGTCGAGATCGCTTCGCTTTTGCAAGTCCCCAACATGCGTCAAGATTCAGTGCTGGTGGATCGAGTGCGAGACCTTCAAAAGCAAATTCACGAGCTGCAAGATCGAGACAAGCAGTTTCGTCAAGACCAGGCGTTCCAACTTCACTTGTACAAAGCAGAGCGCTCGTCCAAGTTCCACTTCATGTCCCCTGTCCCTACCCCCTTGAAGAAGACAGTCTTCAAAGAGTTGGTGGATGTCAATGGAAATGTTGTCTCCAATCAACAAGGCATGTCTGACGTCCTGGTCGACTACTACAAGGACTTGTTTGCAGCTCCCGAGGTGCAGCGATCTGGAGACGAAGTGTCGTCATTTCTGACCCCATTGACTCGACACAAGCAACTGCCAGAGCAAGCCCAGAAAGAGCTGTCGGCTCCCTTGCGCGCCAACGAGTTCTATCACGCTATTCGACACAGCAGTTCGAACTCAGCGCCAGGTCCCAACGCTCTGCCATTCGAAGTCCTCAAACTTGCACCTCACAAGTGGTCGTTGGTATTGGAGCTGCTATTCACACACCAGCTCCATTCTCACCCTCGCTTGACTCCCATGCAACTTGTCAGTACGCTGGTGTTGCTGCACAAGAAAGGCCCCAAGTCACAAGCCAAGAACTATCGGCCCATTAGCCTACTCAACACGGATGTGAAAATCCTGACGAGTATTCTGGCTTATCGACTCCAGCGCCACATTCGACACATCATCCACCCGGACCAGCAAGGCTTTATCCGTCGAAGCAATATCCAAACCAATATTGCACGACTGGATGACATGCTGCACCACATCAAACTACACAGTCCGTCCTCGATGGTGGCACTGCTTGACTTTGAGAAAGCTTTTGATCGCGTGGACCACGCGTACTTGCTCCGCGTCCTCCGTCACTATAGCTTTCCCGAAACCTTTGTTGACATGGTTCGCGTACTGTACTCGGGCCGCAAGTCTCGCATCGACTGGGGGGTGAGCAAAATGTTTTCAATGAAGGCGTCCATGTCACCAGAGTCTTTGTAGAATGCGTCCGCCATGGCCTCGCATCGCGCAATATCGTCATCGGCAATAGCATGAGCACCAGTGTTGCGATGTTTCGCGCCTTTGGGGGCATTGCCTTTCTTGGAATCTTTCTTTGACGACGCTGAATCCTTGCCGGGAGTCTTTTGCGTCCATGGATTGGCCTTTTCAGCGTTTTGTTGCTCTTGATCGCCTTGTATTTTGTCTGCCGCGGTAGGAGGATCAACAGCGCCATTTCCTTGAGCAACGGATTTGTCGACAATGTCTTGATTTGACTGGTCATTGTCATTGTTTGTCGATTGTTCCTCGTGAATAACTTCTCCAGGAGTATCACACGGCTTCGCTTGGCCGTTAATGTCGCCTGACCCATCAACCTCAGAGTGAATTTGAGTATTTCCCTCATCGGTTAAGGCCTCAGTTTCAGTAGAATCCTTCCCCTCGGCGTCTCCAGAGACCATATCCACGTCCTCTTGAGATTTTTCTTCTTCCTCTCCCGTTCTAGGAGGCTCAGCACAGGGGGCGACGCGGTTGGTGGCTGCTGGTTAAATGAGTTGTATTAACCTTATTTTTGAGCAAAGGCCCGAATGACTTACTAATTTGCCTCGTACTGTATAAATAGAACTTGGAAAACAGAATATGGCAAAGTGGTCATTGAACAGGAGATGAAGTGAGTGAGCCGTCAGCTCTCTCATGAAACGACGCTGTTAGGAATGATGTGTTGACGTAACCAGGGGTCCGAAGATAGATGCTTGAGCACATTGAATACCTTGGTGTATCCCTTCTTGAGAGGGAGATCAACCAGGAGCTGTTGTAGATGTAGCTTGATCAAAGAGGCAGCATGAATGGCAACTTCCATCGGACTCTTCGCTGTGAGGTCGGGTCGAAAGGTGCGATCGGCACGTTGGAGCCATATTTGATAATACACGCAGGCTCGGACAATCGGCCAGATCTTCAGATAGCCACGGATGTAGTATCCATCGGACGGCTTGGGCGTCTCGTAGAACATTTCCAGACACGTGGACGGAAAGGAACACTCGAGCAGTCGCTGGATTGTCTTGAAGGAATACCAAACAGATGGACCATATCCACAAGAGAACAGGAAATGCTCGTACGTCTCATTGACACGACAGAAGACACACGTCGGCTTGGGGTCTTGGTACTGAAACAGATATTGCATGGCGTTGGCGCGGAGAAGGGTCTTGAAAATGAACTCTCCATATCGAGGGAGAATGTGGTCGGGTTGGAGGAAGGCGGCAAGTTGGGTAAGGCGCTTGGGGTCTTCGTAAAAGTTGGATGGCAGGTTGAGATGCTTGGTAGGAAGAATGGACGAGCTGACAGCTGGAGAAGCTCTGATCTTAGCCGATTTCGAAGTCGCAAGCGCCAACAAGATCGGACTCGAGTCAGGGTGTATCATCCAGTGCCATTCCATCCATTCAGAGCTTGGCGTCGGCAAGTGGAACACGGGAGCATCCTCTTCAGAAACAATCTCAAACAATCGTGATAACTTGGTCACCAAGATTGAGATCCATTGTTTCGTTGGCTCCCCTCTGACCCCTCCATTCTACTCATTTTCATCTGTACTCGTGATGAGTGACAACAACTTCTCCGATGTCCCAACTGAACTCGTGGACTGGGACCCACAAATCATCTCCCTCAACACCAATGGCTTCTCCAACAGTCATCGGTACATCCTCGACAAACTATCAAGTGTTCACGACGTTTCCTTTATCCAAGAAACCCGTTTCCGCACGCCAAGTCTCCACGACCGTGTTGCGTTCCATTGGCAACGCATCACAAACCACGAAGGCTCTTTGTTCTTTGAAGAGCCTATTTACCCTGAAGTATCCACGTCGCCAGCCACTGGAGGTCTGGCTACGTTGATACATCCTCACTCTCCTTTGAAGAACGCCACTCAAGTCCCTCATGACAACTCAGTGCTTCGTGGTCGTTATCTACAAGTGCGATGTACTCTGGGTCCACTGACAGTCGTTCTCCACAATATCTATGCGCCGGCAGCCTTCCAAGAACGAGCAAGTTACTTCGAAGAATTGCCACGCGACATTCCTCCACATGCGCTCCACATTGTTGGAGGAGATTTCAACTGCACTCTCAACAAAGATTTGGATTCGTTGAGACCCAGTACCTCCACCATGGCCGGCACCCTTCAACTGGAACAATGGATGCACAGTTTGTCTCTGGTGGATCTGTTTCGCCGTCAAAACCCCGTGGCAAGAACCTTCACAAGTCCCACACTCACCAACCGACTTGACTACATCTTTTGTTCGTCCACCTTGGCGGGTCTTCGTCATTGGAAGGCGACGCACATGCCACACGTTCCACAGGCTGACCACGTGGCTTGTCGTATCATCACAAAGCGTCAAACATTGCGCCATGGCTCTGGATCATGGAAAGCTCCAACTTGGCTACTTCGTCTACCACGAGCGGCCGAGATTGTTCATGGATGTCTGGATCGATTTTTGGACAAGTCTCCAACATTCCACAATATCTCCAAGGCCTACGACATACTGGTCAATGATATCCGCTCCCAACTCAAAGAATTCCATTCTCAACGATTGGAGAAACAACGTCTGCCGTTGAAGAAGTTAGCTGTCGAGATCGCTTCGCTTTTGCAAGTCCCCAACATGCGTCAAGATTCAGTGCTGGTGGATCGAGTGCGAGACCTTCAAAAGCAAATTCACGAGCTGCAAGATCGAGACAAGCAGTTTCGTCAAGACCAGGCGTTCCAACTTCACTTGTACAAAGCAGAGCGCTCGTCCAAGTTCCACTTCATGTCCCCTGTCCCTACCCCCTTGAAGAAGACAGTCTTCAAAGAGTTGGTGGATGTCAATGGAAATGTTGTCTCCAATCAACAAGGCATGTCTGACGTCCTGGTCGACTACTACAAGGACTTGTTTGCAGCTCCCGAGGTGCAGCGATCTGGAGACGAAGTGTCGTCATTTCTGACCCCATTGACTCGACACAAGCAACTGCCAGAGCAAGCCCAGAAAGAGCTGTCGGCTCCCTTGCGCGCCAACGAGTTCTATCATGCTATTCGACACAGCAGTTCGAACTCAGCGCCAGGTCCCAACGCTCTGCCATTCGAAGTCCTCAAACTTGCACCTCACAAGTGGTCGTTGGTATTGGAGCTGCTATTCACACACCAGCTCCATTCTCACCCTCGCTTGACTCCCATGCAACTTGTCAGTACGCTGGTGTTGCTGCACAAGAAAGGCCCCAAGTCACAAGCCAAGAACTATCGGCCCATTAGCCTACTCAACACGGATGTGAAAATCCTGACGAGTATTCTGGCTTATCGACTCCAGCGCCACATTCGACACATCATCCACCCGGACCAGCAAGGCTTTATCCGTCGAAGCAATATCCAAACCAATATTGCACGACTGGATGACATGCTGCACCACATCAAACTACACAGTCCGTCCTCGATGGTGGCACTGCTTGACTTTGAGAAAGCTTTTGATCGCGTGGACCACGCGTACTTGCTCCGCGTCCTCCGTCACTATAGCTTTCCCGAAACCTTTGTTGACATGGTTCGCGTACTGTACTCGGGCCGCAAGTCTCGCATCTTGGCGAACGGCTTCTTGTCCATGCCAGTTCACATCTCACGCGGTGTATTGCAAGGTGATCCACTGTCGCCACTTCTGTTTGTGATCGCTTTGGAACCGATGTGCCAACTCCTACGGTAGCACTCCAACTATGGCATCAAGTGTGGGGATCGCTACCACACTGGGAGTTACTTTGCCGACGACTCGCAACTCTATGCGGCAAATGAGACGTGCCTCCATCGGCAGCTTGCATTGGTTCAAACCTTTTGCGACAAGTCTGGTTTCCGACTCAACGTCGACAAGACACAGATTCTGACCTACAGCCAGTTGAATGGGAACCTTGCCTCACTACAAGTTACTTCCGACAGTCCCGTGAAGGCTCTTGGTATCTTGGTTGCGCCCAATCTTTCTCCATTGGCACGTTTCAATTACGTGTTTGAGAAGTTTGTGGCTCGCTTGTCTTTGTGGCTCTACAAGGCTCGAACCATGGCCGGAAAAGTCACTATCCTGCACAGCATATGTCTGCCTGTGTTATGGTACCAACTGGCTTTTGTCCCTGCCGACAAAGACCTGGCCAAAAAGATCGACAAGGCCATGCTTCAGTTTATGCATGGTGAAGAAATCAACCCATCCTCCTCTGTCCATGGCCTCCGTTTGATCAAAAAGGAGATCATATTCATGCCGAAGAAGTCCGGTGGCTTAGGCCTGCACCATGCACTTGCTTTATGGCAACAACACAACCGTTCTGTCATGATCAGATGCATTCAAGCCATCACCACCCCACCCCGCAAGTCTGCCATGTCCGCCTGGATTACGCCGGGCTATACTCTCCTCGAGAAGGCTTTTCATCCATGGGGTTCCCCCCGGGATCTCCTCTTGGCAAATGGCCCTTCTGCATTCATCAGACAACTGTACAAGAATCCCAATATCACTCCAATGTTGAAAGCCTTATTGAGTAGCTGGTTTGAATCCCGCTGGACTCCGTACGGCTGTCCAAATCACATATCATCTTTGGATGTTCCCCTTTGATTGGTTAAAAGTGTGCTTGTACGTTTGGAACTGAGAGTTCCAAATGTACAAGCACAGTTGATTGGTTAAAACACTATCGATTGCTGTGCGGCGGGATTGAACGACGACGACCACAGTCGGATTTCTCTCATAACGTGGGGCAAAATCGAATGACGACGCCAAGATTTGTCAAGCATATTTCGTGCAACATCCTATGGAGTGGTCGTATGTCCAAAGGTGGCATCTACAGAAGTCCTTACCGCGGTGTATTCTATACTTGTCCTTTGGATTTGACCACCGGGGAGAGGCGATCTCGGAGAACGTAACGCTGATTGTCACCCACGCTGACTTTGAAGATCTCACAGCATAGCATGGATGCTATTGGCGAAATAGTTGAGCTGTGGTTTGAGCCACGAATTGCTCGTCGGAGCGAAACTCTCACAAGAATACACTTTGGAAAGTGAATTGTGACTTGTCCGATTGAATGTTCAAAATACGAGAATTTCGTGCCACCCATGACGGAGTTGTTCGCCTTATGCACTGTTCATACCGAGTACAGGTCGATGATCATTGGGTACAAAATGAGCACAAGTCGTTGATTGGTTAAACCACTATCGATTGCTGTGCGGCGGGATTGAACGACGACGACCACAGTCGGATTTCTCTCATAACGTGGGGCAAAATCGAATGACGACGCCAAGATTTGTCAAGCATATTTCGTGCAACATCCTATGGAGTGGTCGTATGTCCAAAGGTGGCATCTACAGAAGTCCTTACCGCGGTGTATTCTATACTTGTCCTTTGGATTTGACCACCGGGGAGAGGCGATCTCGGAGAATGTAACGCTGATTGTCACCCACGCTGACTTTGAAGATCTCACAGCATAGCATGGATGCTATTGGCGAAATAGTTGAGCTGTGGTTTGAGCCACGAATTGCTCGTCGGAGCGAAACTCTCACAAGAATACACTTTGGAAAGTGAATTGTGACTTGTCCGATTGAATGTTCAAAATACGAGAATTTCGTGCCACCCATGACGGAGTTGTTCGCCTTATGCACTGTTCATACCGAGTACAGGTCGATGATCATTGGGTACAAAATGCGCACAAGTCGTTGATTGGTTAAAAGTGTGCTTGTACGTTTGGAACTGAGAGTTCCAAATGTACAAGCACAGTTGATTGGTTAAAACACTATCGATTGCTGTGCGGCGGGATTGAACGACGACGACCACAGTCGGATTTCTCTCATAACGTGGGGCAAAATCGAATGACGACGCCAAGATTTGTCAAGCATATTTCGTGCAACATCCTATGGAGTGGTCGTATGTCCAAAGGTGGCATCTACAGAAGTCCTTACCGCGGTGTATTCTATCTATACTTGTCCTTTGGATTTGACCACCGGGGAGAGGCGATCTCGGAGAATGTAACGCTGATTGTCACCCACGCTGACTTTGAAGATCTCACAGCATAGCATGGATGCTATTGGCGAAATAGTTGAGCTGTGGTTTGAGCCACGAATTGCTCGTCGGAGCGAAACTCTCACAAGAATACACTTTGGAAAGTGAATTGTGACTTGTCCGATTGAATGTTCAAAATACGAGAATTTCGTGCCACCCATGACGGAGTTGTTCGCCTTATGCACTGTTCATACCGAGTACAGGTCGATGATCATTGGGTACAAAATGAGCACAAGTCGTTGATTGGTTAAAACACTATCGATTGCTGTGCGGCGGGATTGAACGACGACGACCACAGTCGGATTTCTCTCATAACGTGGGGCAAAATCGAATGACGACGCCAAGATTTGTCAAGCATATTTCGTGCAACATCCTATGGAGTGGTCGTATGTCCAAAGGTGGCATCTACAGAAGTCCTTACCGCGGTGTATTCTATACTTGTCCTTTGGATTTGACCACCGGGGAGAGGCGATCTCGGAGAATGTAACGCTGATTGTCACCCACGCTGACTTTGAAGATCTCACAGCATAGCATGGATGCTATTGGCGAAATAGTTGAGCTGTGGTTTGAGCCACGAATTGCTCGTCGGAGCGAAACTCTCACAAGAATACACTTTGGAAAGTGAATTGTGACTTGTCCGATTGAATGTTCAAAATACGAGAATTTCGTGCCACCCATGACGGAGTTGTTCGCCTTATGCACTGTTCATACCGAGTACAGGTCGATGATCATTGGGTACAAAATGCGCACAAGTCGTTGATTGGTTAAAAGTGTGCTTGTACGTTTGGAACTGAGAGTTCCAAATGTACAAGCACAGTTGATTGGTTAAAACACTATCGATTGCTGTGCGGCGGGATTGAACGACGACGATCACAGTCGGATTTCTCTCATAACGTGGGGCAAAACCGAATGACGACGCCAAGATTTGTCAAGCATATTTCGTGCAACATCCTATGGAGTGGTCGTATGTCCAAAGGTGGCATCTACAGAAGTCCTTACCGCGGTGTATTCTATACTTGTCCTTTGGATTTGACCACCGGGGAGAGGCGATCTCGGAGAATGTAACGCTGATTGTCACCCACGCTGACTTTGAAGATCTCACAGCATAGCATGGATGCTATTGGCGAAATAGTTGAGCTGTGGTTTGAGCCACGAATTGCTCGTCGGAGCGAAACTCTCACAAGAATACACTTTGGAAAGTGAATTGTGACTTGTCCGATTGAATGTTCAAAATACGAGAATTTCGTGCCACCCATGACGGAGTTGTTCGCCTTATGCACTGTTCATACCGAGTACAGGTCGATGATCATTGGGTACAAAATGAGCACAAGTCGTTGATTGGTTAAAAGTGTGCTTGTACGTTTGGAACTGAGAGTTCCAAATGTACAAGCACAGTTGATTGGTTAAAACACTATCGATTGCTGTGCGGCGGGATTGAACGACGACGATCACAGTCGGATTTCTCTCATAACGTGGGGCAAAACCGAATGACGACGCCAAGATTTGTCAAGCATATTTCGTGCAACATCCTATGGAGTGGTCGTATGTCCAAAGGTGGCATCTACAGAAGTCCTTACCGCGGTGTATTCTATACTTGTCCTTTGGATTTGACCACCGGGGAGAGGCGATCTCGGAGAATGTAACGCTGATTGTCACCCACGCTGACTTTGAAGATCTCACAGCATAGCATGGATGCTATTGGCGAAATAGTTGAGCTGTGGTTTGAGCCACGAATTGCTCGTCGGAGCGAAACTCTCACAAGAATACACTTTGGAAAGTGAATTGTGACTTGTCCGATTGAATGTTCAAAATACGAGAATTTCGTGCCACCCATGACGGAGTTGTTCGCCTTATGCACTGTTCATACCGAGTACAGGTCGATGATCATTGGGTACAAAATGAGCACAAGTCGTTGATTGGTTAAAAGTGTGTTTGTACGTTTGGAACTGAGAGTTCCAAATGTACAAGCACAGTTGATTGGTTAAAACACTATCGATTGCTGTGCGGCGGGATTGAACGACGACGATCACAGTCGGATTTCTCTCATAACGTGGGGCAAAACCGAATGACGACGCCAAGATTTGTCAAGCATATTTCGTGCAACATCCTATGGAGTGGTCGTATGTCCAAAGGTGGCATCTACAGAAGTCCTTACCGCGGTGTATTCTATACTTGTCCTTTGGATTTGACCACCGGGGAGAGGCGATCTCGGAGAATGTAACGCTGATTGTCACCCACGCTGACTTTGAAGATCTCACAGCATAGCATGGATGCTATTGGCGAAATAGTTGAGCTGTGGTTTGAGCCACGAATTGCTCGTCGGAGCGAAACTCTCACAAGAATACACTTTGGAAAGTGAATTGTGACTTGTCCGATTGAATGTTCAAAATACGAGAATTTCGTGCCACCCATGACGGAGTTGTTCGCCTTATGCACTGTTCATACCGAGTACAGGTCGATGATCATTGGGTACAAAATGAGCACAAGTCGTTGATTGGTTAAAACACTATCGATTGCTGTGCGGCGGGATTGAACGACGACGACCACAGTCGGATTTCTCTCATAACGTGGGGCAAAATCGAATGACGACGCCAAGATTTGTCAAGCATATTTCGTGCAACATCCTATGGAGTGGTCGTATGTCCAAAGGTGGCATCTACAGAAGTCCTTACCGCGGTGTATTCTATCTATACTTGTCCTTTGGATTTGACCACCGGGGAGAGGCGATCTCGGAGAATGTAACGCTGATTGTCACCCACGCTGACTTTGAAGATCTCACAGCATAGCATGGATGCTATTGGCGAAATAGTTGAGCTGTGGTTTGAGCCACGAATTGCTCGTCGGAGCGAAACTCTCACAAGAATACACTTTGGAAAGTGAATTGTGACTTGTCCGATTGAATGTTCAAAATACGAGAATTTCGTGCCACCCATGACGGAGTTGTTCGCCTTATGCACTGTTCATACCGAGTACAGGTCGATGATCATTGGGTACAAAATGAGCACAAGTCGTTGATTGGTTAAAAGTGTGCTTGTACGTTTGGAACTGAGAGTTCCAAATGTACAAGCACAGTTGATTGGTTAAAACACTATCGATTGCTGTGCGGCGGGATTGAACGACGACGATCACAGTCGGATTTCTCTCATAACGTGGGGCAAAACCGAATGACGACGCCAAGATTTGTCAAGCATATTTCGTGCAACATCCTATGGAGTGGTCGTATGTCCAAAGGTGGCATCTACAGAAGTCCTTACCGCGGTGTATTCTATACTTGTCCTTTGGATTTGACCACCGGGGAGAGGCGATCTCGGAGAATGTAACGCTGATTGTCACCCACGCTGACTTTGAAGATCTCACAGCATAGCATGGATGCTATTGGCGAAATAGTTGAGCTGTGGTTTGAGCCACGAATTGCTCGTCGG
This sequence comes from Aphanomyces cochlioides, assembly GCA_019828595.1. Classification (NCBI taxonomy): domain Eukaryota; phylum Oomycota; class Saprolegniomycetes; order Saprolegniales; family Verrucalvaceae; genus Aphanomyces; species Aphanomyces cochlioides. The sequence goes on from JAHQRK010000004.1 coordinate 1,391,239, forward strand.
AGCGAAACTCTCACAAGAATACACTTTGGAAAGTGAATTGTGACTTGTCCGATTGAATGTTCAAAATACGAGAATTTCGTGCCACCCATGACGGAGTTGTTCGCCTTATGCACTGTTCATACCGAGTACAGGTCGATGATCATTGGGTACAAAATGAGCACAAGTCGTTGATTGGTTAAAAGTGTGCTTGTACGTTTGGAACTGAGAGTTCCAAATGTACAAGCACAGTTGATTGGTTAAAACACTATCGATTGCTGTGCGGCGGGATTGAACGACGACGATCACAGTCGGATTTCTCTCATAACGTGGGGCAAAACCGAATGACGACGCCAAGATTTGTCAAGCATATTTCGTGCAACATCCTATGGAGTGGTCGTATGTCCAAAGGTGGCATCTACAGAAGTCCTTACCGCGGTGTATTCTATCTATACTTGTCCTTTGGATTTGACCACCGGGGAGAGGCGATCTCGGAGAATGTAACGCTGATTGTCACCCACGCTGACTTTGAAGATCTCACAGCATAGCATGGATGCTATTGGCGAAATAGTTGAGCTGTGGTTTGAGCCACGAATTGCTCGTCGGAGCGAAACTCTCACAAGAATACACTTTGGAAAGTGAATTGTGACTTGTCCGATTGAATGTTCAAAATACGAGAATTTCGTGCCACCCATGACGGAGTTGTTCGCCTTATGCACTGTTCATACCGAGTACAGGTCGATGATCATTGGGTACAAAATGAGCACAAGTCGTTGATTGGTTAAAAGTGTGCTTGTACGTTTGGAACTGAGAGTTTCAAATGTACAAGCACAGTTGATTGGTTAAAACACTATCGATTGCTGTGCGGCGGGATTGAACGACGACGACCACAGTCGGATTTCTCTCATAACGTGGGGCAAAATCGAATGACGACGCCAAGATTTGTCAAGCATATTTCGTGCAACATCCTATGGAGTGGTCGTATGTCCAAAGGTGGCATCTACAGAAGTCCTTACCGCGGTGTATTCTATACTTGTCCTTTGGATTTGACCACCGGGGAGAGGCGATCTCGGAGAATGTAACGCTGATTGTCACCCACGCTGACTTTGAAGATCTCACAGCATAGCATGGATGCTATTGGCGAAATAGTTGAGCTGTGGTTTGAGCCACGAATTGCTCGTCGGAGCGAAACTCTCACAAGAATACACTTTGGAAAGTGAATTGTGACTTGTCCGATTGAATGTTCAAAATACGAGAATTTCGTGCCACCCATGACGGAGTTGTTCGCCTTATGCACTGTTCATACCGAGTACAGGTCGATGATCATTGGGTACAAAATGAGCACAAGTCGTTGATTGGTTAAAAGTGTGCTTGTACGTTTGGAACTGAGAGTTCCAAATGTACAAGCACAGTTGATTGGTTAAAACACTATCGATTGCTGTGCGGCGGGATTGAACGACGACGATCACAGTCGGATTTCTCTCATAACGTGGGGCAAAACCGAATGACGACGCCAAGATTTGTCAAGCATATTTCGTGCAACATCCTATGGAGTGGTCGTATGTCCAAAGGTGGCATCTACAGAAGTCCTTACCGCGGTGTATTCTATACTTGTCCTTTGGATTTGACCACCGGGGAGAGGCGATCTCGGAGAATGTAACGCTGATTGTCACCCACGCTGACTTTGAAGATCTCACAGCATAGCATGGATGCTATTGGCGAAATAGTTGAGCTGTGGTTTGAGCCACGAATTGCTCGTCGGAGCGAAACTCTCACAAGAATACACTTTGGAAAGTGAATTGTGACTTGTCCGATTGAATGTTCAAAATACGAGAATTTCGTGCCACCCATGACGGAGTTGTTCGCCTTATGCACTGTTCATACCGAGTACAGGTCGATGATCATTGGGTACAAAATGAGCACAAGTCGTTGATTGGTTAAAAGTGTGCTTGTACGTTTGGAACTGAGAGTTCCAAATGTACAAGCACAGTTGATTGGTTAAAACACTATCGATTGCTGTGCGGCGGGATTGAACGACGACGACCACAGTCGGATTTCTCTCATAACGTGGGGCAAAACCGAATGACGACGCCAAGATTTGTCAAGCATATTTCGTGCAACATCCTATGGAGTGGTCGTATGTCCAAAGGTGGCATCTACAGAAGTCCTTACCGCGGTGTATTCTATACTTGTCCTTTGGATTTGACCACCGGGGAGAGGCGATCTCGGAGAATGTAACGCTGATTGTCACCCACGCTGACTTTGAAGATCTCACAGCATAGCATGGATGCTATTGGCGAAATAGTTGAGCTGTGGTTTGAGCCACGAATTGCTCGTCGGAGCGAAACTCTCACAAGAATACACTTTGGAAAGTGAATTGTGACTTGTCCGATTGAATGTTCAAAATACGAGAATTTCGTGCCACCCATGACGGAGTTGTTCGCCTTATGCACTGTTCATACCGAGTACAGGTCGATGATCATTGGGTACAAAATGCGCACAAGTCGTTGATTGGTTAAAAGTGTGCTTGTACGTTTGGAACTGAGAGTTCCAAATGTACAAGCACAGTTGATTGGTTAAAACACTATCGATTGCTGTGCGGCGGGATTGAACGACGACGATCACAGTCGGATTTCTCTCATAACGTGGGGCAAAACCGAATGACGACGCCAAGATTTGTCAAGCATATTTCGTGCAACATCCTATGGAGTGGTCGTATGTCCAAAGGTGGCATCTACAGAAGTCCTTACCGCGGTGTATTCTATACTTGTCCTTTGGATTTGACCACCGGGGAGAGGCGATCTCGGAGAATGTAACGCTGATTGTCACCCACGCTGACTTTGAAGATCTCACAGCATAGCATGGATGCTATTGGCGAAATAGTTGAGCTGTGGTTTGAGCCACGAATTGCTCGTCGGAGCGAAACTCTCACAAGAATACACTTTGGAAAGTGAATTGTGACTTGTCCGATTGAATGTTCAAAATACGAGAATTTCGTGCCACCCATGACGGAGTTGTTCGCCTTATGCACTGTTCATACCGAGTACAGGTCGATGATCATTGGGTACAAAATGAGCACAAGTCGTTGATTGGTTAAAAGTGTGCTTGTACGTTTGGAACTGAGAGTTCCAAATGTACAAGCACAGTTGATTGGTTAAAACACTATCGATTGCTGTGCGGCGGGATTGAACGACGACGATCACAGTCGGATTTCTCTCATAACGTGGGGCAAAACCGAATGACGACGCCAAGATTTGTCAAGCATATTTCGTGCAACATCCTATGGAGTGGTCGTATGTCCAAAGGTGGCATCTACAGAAGTCCTTACCGCGGTGTATTCTATACTTGTCCTTTGGATTTGACCACCGGGGAGAGGCGATCTCGGAGAATGTAACGCTGATTGTCACCCACGCTGACTTTGAAGATCTCACAGCATAGCATGGATGCTATTGGCGAAATAGTTGAGCTGTGGTTTGAGCCACGAATTGCTCGTCGGAGCGAAACTCTCACAAGAATACACTTTGGAAAGTGAATTGTGACTTGTCCGATTGAATGTTCAAAATACGAGAATTTCGTGCCACCCATGACGGAGTTGTTCGCCTTATGCACTGTTCATACCGAGTACAGGTCGATGATCATTGGGTACAAAATGAGCACAAGTCGTTGATTGGTTAAAAGTGTGCTTGTACGTTTGGAACTGAGAGTTCCAAATGTACAAGCACAGTTGATTGGTTAAAACACTATCGATTGCTGTGCGGCGGGATTGAACGACGACGATCACAGTCGGATTTCTCTCATAACGTGGGGCAAAACCGAATGACGACGCCAAGATTTGTCAAGCATATTTCGTGCAACATCCTATGGAGTGGTCGTATGTCCAAAGGTGGCATCTACAGAAGTCCTTACCGCGGTGTATTCTATCTATACTTGTCCTTTGGATTTGACCACCGGGGAGAGGCGATCTCGGAGAATGTAACGCTGATTGTCACCCACGCTGACTTTGAAGATCTCACAGCATAGCATGGATGCTATTGGCGAAATAGTTGAGCTGTGGTTTGAGCCACGAATTGCTCGTCGGAGCGAAACTCTCACAAGAATACACTTTGGAAAGTGAATTGTGACTTGTCCGATTGAATGTTCAAAATACGAGAATTTCGTGCCACCCATGACGGAGTTGTTCGCCTTATGCACTGTTCATACCGAGTACAGGTCGATGATCATTGGGTACAAAATGCGCACAAGTCGTTGATTGGTTAAAAGTGTGCTTGTACGTTTGGAACTGAGAGTTCCAAATGTACAAGCACAGTTGATTGGTTAAAACACTATCGATTGCTGTGCGGCGGGATTGAACGACGACGATCACAGTCGGATTTCTCTCATAACGTGGGGCAAAACCGAATGACGACGCCAAGATTTGTCAAGCATATTTCGTGCAACATCCTATGGAGTGGTCGTATGTCCAAAGGTGGCATCTACAGAAGTCCTTACCGCGGTGTATTCTATACTTGTCCTTTGGATTTGACCACCGGGGAGAGGCGATCTCGGAGAATGTAACGCTGATTGTCACCCACGCTGACTTTGAAGATCTCACAGCATAGCATGGATGCTATTGGCGAAATAGTTGAGCTGTGGTTTGAGCCACGAATTGCTCGTCGGAGCGAAACTCTCACAAGAATACACTTTGGAAAGTGAATTGTGACTTGTCCGATTGAATGTTCAAAATACGAGAATTTCGTGCCACCCATGACGGAGTTGTTCGCCTTATGCACTGTTCATACCGAGTACAGGTCGATGATCATTGGGTACAAAATGAGCACAAGTCGTTGATTGGTTAAAAGTGTGCTTGTACGTTTGGAACTGAGAGTTCCAAATGTACAAGCACAGTTGATTGGTTAAAACACTATCGATTGCTGTGCGGCGGGATTGAACGACGACGACCACAGTCGGATTTCTCTCATAACGTGGGGCAAAACCGAATGACGACGCCAAGATTTGTCAAGCATATTTCGTGCAACATCCTATGGAGTGGTCGTATGTCCAAAGGTGGCATCTACAGAAGTCCTTACCGCGGTGTATTCTATACTTGTCCTTTGGATTTGACCACCGGGGAGAGGCGATCTCGGAGAATGTAACGCTGATTGTCACCCACGCTGACTTTGAAGATCTCACAGCATAGCATGGATGCTATTGGCGAAATAGTTGAGCTGTGGTTTGAGCCACGAATTGCTCGTCGGAGCGAAACTCTCACAAGAATACACTTTGGAAAGTGAATTGTGACTTGTCCGATTGAATGTTCAAAATACGAGAATTTCGTGCCACCCATGACGGAGTTGTTCGCCTTATGCACTGTTCATACCGAGTACAGGTCGATGATCATTGGGTACAAAATGCGCACAAGTCGTTGATTGGTTAAAAGTGTGCTTGTACGTTTGGAACTGAGAGTTCCAAATGTACAAGCACAGTTGATTGGTTAAAACACTATCGATTGCTGTGCGGCGGGATTGAACGACGACGATCACAGTCGGATTTCTCTCATAACGTGGGGCAAAACCGAATGACGACGCCAAGATTTGTCAAGCATATTTCGTGCAACATCCTATGGAGTGGTCGTATGTCCAAAGGTGGCATCTACAGAAGTCCTTACCGCGGTGTATTCTATACTTGTCCTTTGGATTTGACCACCGGGGAGAGGCGATCTCGGAGAATGTAACGCTGATTGTCACCCACGCTGACTTTGAAGATCTCACAGCATAGCATGGATGCTATTGGCGAAATAGTTGAGCTGTGGTTTGAGCCACGAATTGCTCGTCGGAGCGAAACTCTCACAAGAATACACTTTGGAAAGTGAATTGTGACTTGTCCGATTGAATGTTCAAAATACGAGAATTTCGTGCCACCCATGACGGAGTTGTTCGCCTTATGCACTGTTCATACCGAGTACAGGTCGATGATCATTGGGTACAAAATGCGCACAAGTCGTTGATTGGTTAAAAGTGTGCTTGTACGTTTGGAACTGAGAGTTCCAAATGTACAAGCACAGTTGATTGGTTAAAACACTATCGATTGCTGTGCGGCGGGATTGAACGACGACGATCACAGTCGGATTTCTCTCATAACGTGGGGCAAAACCGAATGACGACGCCAAGATTTGTCAAGCATATTTCGTGCAACATCCTATGGAGTGGTCGTATGTCCAAAGGTGGCATCTACAGAAGTCCTTACCGCGGTGTATTCTATCTATACTTGTCCTTTGGATTTGACCACCGGGGAGAGGCGATCTCGGAGAATGTAACGCTGATTGTCACCCACGCTGACTTTGAAGATCTCACAGCATAGCATGGATGCTATTGGCGAAATAGTTGAGCTGTGGTTTGAGCCACGAATTGCTCGTCGGAGCGAAACTCTCACAAGAATACACTTTGGAAAGTGAATTGTGACTTGTCCGATTGAATGTTCAAAATACGAGAATTTCGTGCCACCCATGACGGAGTTGTTCGCCTTATGCACTGTTCATACCGAGTACAGGTCGATGATCATTGGGTACAAAATGAGCACAAGTCGTTGATTGGTTAAAAGTGTGCTTGTACGTTTGGAACTGAGAGTTCCAAATGTACAAGCACAGTTGATTGGTTAAAACACTATCGATTGCTGTGCGGCGGGATTGAACGACGACGATCACAGTCGGATTTCTCTCATAACGTGGGGCAAAACCGAATGACGACGCCAAGATTTGTCAAGCATATTTCGTGCAACATCCTATGGAGTGGTCGTATGTCCAAAGGTGGCATCTACAGAAGTCCTTACCGCGGTGTATTCTATACTTGTCCTTTGGATTTGACCACCGGGGAGAGGCGATCTCGGAGAATGTAGCTGATTGTCACCCACGCTGACTTTGAAGATCTCACAGCATAGCATGGATGCTATTGGCGAAATAGTTGAGCTGTGGTTTGAGCCACGAATTGCTCGTCGGAGCGAAACTCTCACAAGAATACACTTTGGAAAGTGAATTGTGACTTGTCCGATTGAATGTTCAAAATACGAGAATTTCGTGCCACCCATGACGGAGTTGTTCGCCTTATGCACTGTTCATACCGAGTACAGGTCGATGATCATTGGGTACAAAATGAGCACAAGTCGTTGATTGGTTAAAAGTGTGCTTGTACGTTTGGAACTGAGAGTTCCAAATGTACAAGCACAGTTGATTGGTTAAAACACTATCGATTGCTGTGCGGCGGGATTGAACGACGACGATCACAGTCGGATTTCTCTCATAACGTGGGGCAAAACCGAATGACGACGCCAAGATTTGTCAAGCATATTTCGTGCAACATCCTATGGAGTGGTCGTATGTCCAAAGGTGGCATCTACAGAAGTCCTTACCGCGGTGTATTCTATACTTGTCCTTTGGATTTGACCACCGGGGAGAGGCGATCTCGGAGAATGTAACGCTGATTGTCACCCACGCTGACTTTGAAGATCGCTGATTGTCACCCACGCTGACTTTGAAGATCTCACAGCATAGCATGGATGCTATTGGCGAAATAGTTGAGCTGTGGTTTGAGCCACGAATTGCTCGTCGGAGCGAAACTCTCACAAGAATACACTTTGGAAAGTGAATTGTGACTTGTCCGATTGAATGTTCAAAATACGAGAATTTCGTGCCACCCATGACGGAGTTGTTCGCCTTATGCACTGTTCATACCGAGTACAGGTCGATGATCATTGGGTACAAAATGAGCACAAGTCGTTGATTGGTTAAAAGTGTGCTTGTACGTTTGGAACTGAGAGTTCCAAATGTACAAGCACAGTTGATTGGTTAAAACACTATCGATTGCTGTGCGGCGGGATTGAACGACGACGATCACAGTCGGATTTCTCTCATAACGTGGGGCAAAACCGAATGACGACGCCAAGATTTGTCAAGCATATTTCGTGCAACATCCTATGGAGTGGTCGTATGTCCAAAGGTGGCATCTACAGAAGTCCTTACCGCGGTGTATTCTATACTTGTCCTTTGGATTTGACCACCGGGGAGAGGCGATTTCGGAGAATGTAGCTGATTGTCACCCACGCTGACTTTGAAGATCGCTGATTGTCACCCACGCTGACTTTGAAGATCTCACAGCATAGCATGGATGCTATTGGCGAAATAGTTGAGCTGTGGTTTGAGCCACGAATTGCTCGTCGGAGCGAAACTCTCACAAGAATACACTTTGGAAAGTGAATTGTGACTTGTCCGATTGAATGTTCAAAATACGAGAATTTCGTGCCACCCATGACGGAGTTGTTCGCCTTATGCACTGTTCATACCGAGTACAGGTCGATGATCATTGGGTACAAAATGAGCACAAGTCGTTGATTGGTTAAAAGTGTGCTTGTACGTTTGGAACTGAGAGTTCCAAATGTACAAGCACAGTTGATTGGTTAAAACACTATCGATTGCTGTGCGGCGGGATTGAACGACGACGACCACAGTCGGATTTCTCTCATAACGTGGGGCAAAATCGAATGACGACGCCAAGATTTGTCAAGCATATTTCGTGCAACATCCTATGGAGTGGTCGTATGTCCAAAGGTGGCATCTACAGAAGTCCTTACCGCGGTGTATTCTATACTTGTCCTTTGGATTTGACCACCGGGGAGAGGCGATCTCGGAGAATGTAACGCTGATTGTCACCCACGCTGACTTTGAAGATCTCACAGCATAGCATGGATGCTATTGGCGAAATAGTTGAGCTGTGGTTTGAGCCACGAATTGCTCGTCGGAGCGAAACTCTCACAAGAATACACTTTGGAAAGTGAATTGTGACTTGTCCGATTGAATGTTCAAAATACGAGAATTTCGTGCCACCCATGACGGAGTTGTTCGCCTTATGCACTGTTCATACCGAGTACAGGTCGATGATCATTGGGTACAAAATGAGCACAAGTCGTTGATTGGTGAAAAGTGTGCTTGTACGTTTGGAACTGAGAGTTCCAAATGTACAAGCACAGTTGATTGGTTAAAACACTATCGATTGCTGTGCGGCGGGATTGAACGACGACGATCACAGTCGGATTTCTCTCATAACGTGGGGCAAAACCGAATGACGACGCCAAGATTTGTCAAGCATATTTCGTGCAACATCCTATGGAGTGGTCGTATGTCCAAAGGTGGCATCTACAGAAGTCCTTACCGCGGTGTATTCTATACTTGTCCTTTGGATTTGACCACCGGGGAGAGGCGATCTCGGAGAATGTAACGCTGATTGTCACCCACGCTGACTTTGAAGATCTCACAGCATAGCATGGATGCTATTGGCGAAATAGTTGAGCTGTGGTTTGAGCCACGAATTGCTCGTCGGAGCGAAACTCTCACAAGAATACACTTTGGAAAGTGAATTGTGACTTGTCCGATTGAATGTTCAAAATACGAGAATTTCGTGCCACCCATGACGGAGTTGTTCGCCTTATGCACTGTTCATACCGAGTACAGGTCGATGATCATTGGGTACAAAATGCGCACAAGTCGTTGATTGGTTAAAAGTGTGCTTGTACGTTTGGAACTGAGAGTTCCAAATGTACAAGCACAGTTGATTGGTTAAAACACTATCGATTGCTGTGCGGCGGGATTGAACGACGACGATCACAGTCGGATTTCTCTCATAACGTGGGGCAAAACCGAATGACGACGCCAAGATTTGTCAAGCATATTTCGTGCAACATCCTATGGAGTGGTCGTATGTCCAAAGGTGGCATCTACAGAAGTCCTTACCGCGGTGTATTCTATACTTGTCCTTTGGATTTGACCACCGGGGAGAGGCGATCTCGGAGAATGTAACGCTGATTGTCACCCACGCTGACTTTGAAGATCTCACAGCATAGCATGGATGCTATTGGCGAAATAGTTGAGCTGTGGTTTGAGCCACGAATTGCTCGTCGGAGCGAAACTCTCACAAGAATACACTTTGGAAAGTGAATTGTGACTTGTCCGATTGAATGTTCAAAATACGAGAATTTCGTGCCACCCATGACGGAGTTGTTCGCCTTATGCACTGTTCATACCGAGTACAGGTCGATGATCATTGGGTACAAAATGAGCACAAGTCGTTGATTGGTGAAAAGTGTGCTTGTACGTTTGGAACTGAGAGTTCCAAATGTACAAGCACAGTTGATTGGTTAAAACACTATCGATTGCTGTGCGGCGGGATTGAACGACGACGATCACAGTCGGATTTCTCTCATAACGTGGGGCAAAACCGAATGACGACGCCAAGATTTGTCAAGCATATTTCGTGCAACATCCTATGGAGTGGTCGTATGTCCAAAGGTGGCATCTACAGAAGTCCTTACCGCGGTGTATTCTATACTTGTCCTTTGGATTTGACCACCGGGGAGAGGCGATCTCGGAGAATGTAACGCTGATTGTCACCCACGCTGACTTTGAAGATCTCACAGCATAGCATGGATGCTATTGGCGAAATAGTTGAGCTGTGGTTTGAGCCACGAATTGCTCGTCGGAGCGAAACTCTCACAAGAATACACTTTGGAAAGTGAATTGTGACTTGTCCGATTGAATGTTCAAAATACGAGAATTTCGTGCCACCCATGACGGAGTTGTTCGCCTTATGCACTGTTCATACCGAGTACAGGTCGATGATCATTGGGTACAAAATGAGCACAAGTCGTTGATTGGTTAAAAGTGTGCTTGTACGTTTGGAACTGAGAGTTCCAAATGTACAAGCACAGTTGATTGGTTAAAACACTATCGATTGCTGTGCGGCGGGATTGAACGACGACGATCACAGTCGGATTTCTCTCATAACGTGGGGCAAAATCGAATGACGACGCCAAGATTTGTCAAGCATATTTCGTGCAACATCCTATGGAGTGGTCGTATGTCCAAAGGTGGCATCTACAGAAGTCCTTACCGCGGTGTATTCTATACTTGTCCTTTGGATTTGACCACCGGGGAGAGGCGATCTCGGAGAATGTAACGCTGATTGTCACCCACGCTGACTTTGAAGATCTCACAGCATAGCATGGATGCTATTGGCGAAATAGTTGAGCTGTGGTTTGAGCCACGAATTGCTCGTCGGAGCGAAACTCTCACAAGAATACACTTTGGAAAGTGAATTGTGACTTGTCCGATTGAATGTTCAAAATACGAGAATTTCGTGCCACCCATGACGGAGTTGTTCGCCTTATGCACTGTTCATACCGAGTACAGGTCGATGATCATTGGGTACAAAATGCGCACAAGTCGTTGATTGGTTAAAAGTGTGCTTGTACGTTTGGAACTGAGAGTTCCAAATGTACAAGCACAGTTGATTGGTTAAAACACTATCGATTGCTGTGCGGCGGGATTGAACGACGACGACCACAGTCGGATTTCTCTCATAACGTGGGGCAAAATCGAATGACGACGCCAAGATTTGTCAAGCATATTTCGTGCAACATCCTATGGAGTGGTCGTATGTCCAAAGGTGGCATCTACAGAAGTCCTTACCGCGGTGTATTCTATACTTGTCCTTTGGATTTGACCACCGGGGAGAGGCGATCTCGGAGAATGTAACGCTGATTGTCACCCACGCTGACTTTGAAGATCTCACAGCATAGCATGGATGCTATTGGCGAAATAGTTGAGCTGTGGTTTGAGCCACGAATTGCTCGTCGGAGCGAAACTCTCACAAGAATACACTTTGGAAAGTGAATTGTGACTTGTCCGATTGAATGTTCAAAATACGAGAATTTCGTGCCACCCATGACGGAGTTGTTCGCCTTATGCACTGTTCATACCGAGTACAGGTCGATGATCATTGGGTACAAAATGAGCACAAGTCGTTGATTGGTTAAAAGTGTGCTTGTACGTTTGGAACTGAGAGTTCCAAATGTACAAGCACAGTTGATTGGTTAAAACACTATCGATTGCTGTGCGGCGGGATTGAACGACGACGATCACAGTCGGATTTCTCTCATAACGTGGGGCAAAACCGAATGACGACGCCAAGATTTGTCAAGCATATTTCGTGCAACATCCTATGGAGTGGTCGTATGTCCAAAGGTGGCATCTACAGAAGTCCTTACCGCGGTGTATTCTATACTTGTCCTTTGGATTTGACCACCGGGGAGAGGCGATCTCGGAGAATGTAACGCTGATTGTCACCCACGCTGACTTTGAAGATCTCACAGCATAGCATGGATGCTATTGGCGAAATAGTTGAGCTGTGGTTTGAGCCACGAATTGCTCGTCGGAGCGAAACTCTCACAAGAATACACTTTGGAAAGTGAATTGTGACTTGTCCGATTGAATGTTCAAAATACGAGAATTTCGTGCCACCCATGACGGAGTTGTTCGCCTTATGCACTGTTCATACCGAGTACAGGTCGATGATCATTGGGTACAAAATGAGCACAAGTCGTTGATTGGTTAAAAGTGTGCTTGTACGTTTGGAACTGAGAGTTCCAAATGTACAAGCACAGTTGATTGGTTAAAACACTATCGATTGCTGTGCGGCGGGATTGAACGACGACGATCACAGTCGGATTTCTCTCATAACGTGGGGCAAAACCGAATGACGACGCCAAGATTTGTCAAGCATATTTCGTGCAACATCCTATGGAGTGGTCGTATGTCCAAAGGTGGCATCTACAGAAGTCCTTACCGCGGTGTATTCTATACTTGTCCTTTGGATTTGACCACCGGGGAGAGGCGATCTCGGAGAATGTAACGCTGATTGTCACCCACGCTGACTTTGAAGATCTCACAGCATAGCATGGATGCTATTGGCGAAATAGTTGAGCTGTGGTTTGAGCCACGAATTGCTCGTCGGAGCGAAACTCTCACAAGAATACACTTTGGAAAGTGAATTGTGACTTGTCCGATTGAATGTTCAAAATACGAGAATTTCGTGCCACCCATGACGGAGTTGTTCGCCTTATGCACTGTTCATACCGAGTACAGGTCGATGATCATTGGGTACAAAATGAGCACAAGTCGTTGATTGGTTAAAAGTGTGCTTGTACGTTTGGAACTGAGAGTTCCAAATGTACAAGCACAGTTGATTGGTTAAAACACTATCGATTGCTGTGCGGCGGGATTGAACGACGACGATCACAGTCGGATTTCTCTCATAACGTGGGGCAAAACCGAATGACGACGCCAAGATTTGTCAAGCATATTTCGTGCAACATCCTATGGAGTGGTCGTATGTCCAAAGGTGGCATCTACAGAAGTCCTTACCGCGGTGTATTCTATACTTGTCCTTTGGATTTGACCACCGGGGAGAGGCGATCTCGGAGAATGTAACGCTGATTGTCACCCACGCTGACTTTGAAGATCTCACAGCATAGCATGGATGCTATTGGCGAAATAGTTGAGCTGTGGTTTGAGCCACGAATTGCTCGTCGGAGCGAAACTCTCACAAGAATACACTTTGGAAAGTGAATTGTGACTTGTCCGATTGAATGTTCAAAATACGAGAATTTCGTGCCACCCATGACGGAGTTGTTCGCCTTATGCACTGTTCATACCGAGTACAGGTCGATGATCATTGGGTACAAAATGAGCACAAGTCGTTGATTGGTTAAAAGTGTGCTTGTACGTTTGGAACTGAGAGTTCCAAATGTACAAGCACAGTTGATTGGTTAAAACACTATCGATTGCTGTGCGGCGGGATTGAACGACGACGATCACAGTCGGATTTCTCTCATAACGTGGGGCAAAACCGAATGACGACGCCAAGATTTGTCAAGCATATTTCGTGCAACATCCTATGGAGTGGTCGTATGTCCAAAGGTGGCATCTACAGAAGTCCTTACCGCGGTGTATTCTATACTTGTCCTTTGGATTTGACCACCGGGGAGAGGCGATCTCGGAGAATGTAACGCTGATTGTCACCCACGCTGACTTTGAAGATCTCACAGCATAGCATGGATGCTATTGGCGAAATAGTTGAGCTGTGGTTTGAGCCACGAATTGCTCGTCGGAGCGAAACTCTCACAAGAATACACTTTGGAAAGTGAATTGTGACTTGTCCGATTGAATGTTCAAAATACGAGAATTTCGTGCCACCCATGACGGAGTTGTTCGCCTTATGCACTGTTCATACCGAGTACAGGTCGATGATCATTGGGTACAAAATGCGCACAAGTCGTTGATTGGTTAAAAGTGTGCTTGTACGTTTGGAACTGAGAGTTCCAAATGTACAAGCACAGTTGATTGGTTAAAACACTATCGATTGCTGTGCGGCGGGATTGAACGACGACGATCACAGTCGGATTTCTCTCATAACGTGGGGCAAAACCGAATGACGACGCCAAGATTTGTCAAGCATATTTCGTGCAACATCCTATGGAGTGGTCGTATGTCCAAAGGTGGCATCTACAGAAGTCCTTACCGCGGTGTATTCTATACTTGTCCTTTGGATTTGACCACCGGGGAGAGGCGATTTCGGAGAATGTAGCTGATTGTCACCCACGCTGACTTTGAAGATCGCTGATTGTCACCCACGCTGACTTTGAAGATCTCACAGCATAGCATGGATGCTATTGGCGAAATAGTTGAGCTGTGGTTTGAGCCACGAATTGCTCGTCGGAGCGAAACTCTCACAAGAATACACTTTGGAAAGTGAATTGTGACTTGTCCGATTGAATGTTCAAAATACGAGAATTTCGTGCCACCCATGACGGAGTTGTTCGCCTTATGCACTGTTCATACCGAGTACAGGTCGATGATCATTGGGTACAAAATGAGCACAAGTCGTTGATTGGTTAAAAGTGTGCTTGTACGTTTGGAACTGAGAGTTCCAAATGTACAAGCACAGTTGATTGGTTAAAACACTATCGATTGCTGTGCGGCGGGATTGAACGACGACGATCACAGTCGGATTTCTCTCATAACGTGGGGCAAAACCGAATGACGACGCCAAGATTTGTCAAGCATATTTCGTGCAACATCCTATGGAGTGGTCGTATGTCCAAAGGTGGCATCTACAGAAGTCCTTACCGCGGTGTATTCTATACTTGTCCTTTGGATTTGACCACCGGGGAGAGGCGATTTCGGAGAATGTAGCTGATTGTCACCCACGCTGACTTTGAAGATCGCTGATTGTCACCCACGCTGACTTTGAAGATCTCACAGCATAGCATGGATGCTATTGGCGAAATAGTTGAGCTGTGGTTTGAGCCACGAATTGCTCGTCGGAGCGAAACTCTCACAAGAATACACTTTGGAAAGTGAATTGTGACTTGTCCGATTGAATGTTCAAAATACGAGAATTTCGTGCCACCCATGACGGAGTTGTTCGCCTTATGCACTGTTCATACCGAGTACAGGTCGATGATCATTGGGTACAAAATGCGCACAAGTCGTTGATTGGTTAAAAGTGTGCTTGTACGTTTGGAACTGAGAGTTCCAAATGTACAAGCACAGTTGATTGGTTAAAACACTATCGATTGCTGTGCGGCGGGATTGAACGACGACGATCACAGTCGGATTTCTCTCATAACGTGGGGCAAAACCGAATGACGACGCCAAGATTTGTCAAGCATATTTCGTGCAACATCCTATGGAGTGGTCGTATGTCCAAAGGTGGCATCTACAGAAGTCCTTACCGCGGTGTATTCTATACTTGTCCTTTGGATTTGACCACCGGGGAGAGGCGATTTCGGAGAATGTAGCTGATTGTCACCCACGCTGACTTTGAAGATCGCTGATTGTCACCCACGCTGACTTTGAAGATCTCACAGCATAGCATGGATGCTATTGGCGAAATAGTTGAGCTGTGGTTTGAGCCACGAATTGCTCGTCGGAGCGAAACTCTCACAAGAATACACTTTGGAAAGTGAATTGTGACTTGTCCGATTGAATGTTCAAAATACGAGAATTTCGTGCCACCCATGACGGAGTTGTTCGCCTTATGCACTGTTCATACCGAGTACAGGTCGATGATCATTGGGTACAAAATGCGCACAAGTCGTTGATTGGTTAAAAGTGTGCTTGTACGTTTGGAACTGAGAGTTCCAAATGTACAAGCACAGTTGATTGGTTAAAACACTATCGATTGCTGTGCGGCGGGATTGAACGACGACGACCACAGTCGGATTTCTCTCATAACGTGGGGCAAAACCGAATGACGACGCCAAGATTTGTCAAGCATATTTCGTGCAACATCCTATGGAGTGGTCGTATGTCCAAAGGTGGCATCTACAGAAGTCCTTACCGCGGTGTATTCTATACTTGTCCTTTGGATTTGACCACCGGGGAGAGGCGATTTCGGAGAATGTAGCTGATTGTCACCCACGCTGACTTTGAAGATCGCTGATTGTCACCCACGCTGACTTTGAAGATCTCACAGCATAGCATGGATGCTATTGGCGAAATAGTTGAGCTGTGGTTTGAGCCACGAATTGCTCGTCGGAGCGAAACTCTCACAAGAATACACTTTGGAAAGTGAATTGTGACTTGTCCGATTGAATGTTCAAAATACGAGAATTTCGTGCCACCCATGACGGAGTTGTTCGCCTTATGCACTGTTCATACCGAGTACAGGTCGATGATCATTGGGTACAAAATGCGCACAAGTCGTTGATTGGTTAAAAGTGTGCTTGTACGTTTGGAACTGAGAGTTCCAAATGTACAAGCACAGTTGATTGGTTAAAACACTATCGATTGCTGTGCGGCGGGATTGAACGACGACGACCACAGTCGGATTTCTCTCATAACGTGGGGCAAAATCGAATGACGACGCCAAGATTTGTCAAGCATATTTCGTGCAACATCCTATGGAGTGGTCGTATGTCCAAAGGTGGCATCTACAGAAGTCCTTACCGCGGTGTATTCTATACTTGTCCTTTGGATTTGACCACCGGGGAGAGGCGATCTCGGAGAATGTAACGCTGATTGTCACCCACGCTGACTTTGAAGATCTCACAGCATAGCATGGATGCTATTGGCGAAATAGTTGAGCTGTGGTTTGAGCCACGAATTGCTCGTCGGAGCGAAACTCTCACAAGAATACACTTTGGAAAGTGAATTGTGACTTGTCCGATTGAATGTTCAAAATACGAGAATTTCGTGCCACCCATGACGGAGTTGTTCGCCTTATGCACTGTTCATACCGAGTACAGGTCGATGATCATTGGGTACAAAATGCGCACAAGTCGTTGATTGGTTAAAAGTGTGCTTGTACGTTTGGAACTGAGAGTTCCAAATGTACAAGCACAGTTGATTGGTTAAAACACTATCGATTGCTGTGCGGCGGGATTGAACGACGACGATCACAGTCGGATTTCTCTCATAACGTGGGGCAAAACCGAATGACGACGCCAAGATTTGTCAAGCATATTTCGTGCAACATCCTATGGAGTGGTCGTATGTCCAAAGGTGGCATCTACAGAAGTCCTTACCGCGGTGTATTCTATACTTGTCCTTTGGTTTTGACCACCGGGGAGAGGCGATCTCGGAGAATATAACGCTGATTGTCACCCACGCTGACTTTGAAGATCTCACAGCATAGCATGGATGCTATTGGCGAAATAGTTGAGCTGTGGTTTGAGCCACGAATTGCTCGTCGGAGCGAAACTCTCACAAGAATACACTTTGGAAAGTGAATTGTGACTTGTCCGATTGAATGTTCAAAATACGAGAATTTCGTGCCACCCATGACGGAGTTGTTCGCCTTATGCACTGTTCATACCGAGTACAGGTCGATGATCATTGGGTACAAAATGAGCACAAGTCGTTGATTGGTTAAAAGTGTACAAGCACAGTTGATTGGTTAAAACACTATCGATTGCTGTGCGGCGGGATTGAACGACGACGACCACAGTCGGATTTCTCTCATAACGTGGGGCAAAATCGAATGACGACGCCAAGATTTGTCAAGCATATTTCGTGCAACATCCTATGGAGTGGTCGTATGTCCAAAGGTGGCATCTACAGAAGTCCTTACCGCGGTGTATTCTATACTTGTCCTTTGGATTTGACCACCGGGGAGAGGCGATCTCGGAGAATATAACGCTGATTGTCACCCACGCTGACTTTGAAGATCTCACAGCATAGCATGGATGCTATTGGCGAAATAGTTGAGCTGTGGTTTGAGCCACGAATTGCTCGTCGGAGCGAAACTCTCACAAGAATACACTTTGGAAAGTGAATTGTGACTTGTCCGATTGAATGTTCAAAATACGAGAATTTCGTGCCACCCATGACGGAGTTGTTCGCCTTATGCACTGTTCATACCGAGTACAGGTCGATGATCATTGGGTACAAAATGAGCACAAGTCGTTGATTGGTTAAAAGTGTGCTTGTACGTTTGGAACTGAGAGTTCCAAATGTACAAGCACAGTTGATTGGTTAAAACACTATCGATTGCTGTGCGGCGGGATTGAACGACGACGACCACAGTCGGATTTCTCTCATAACGTGGGGCAAAATCGAATGACGACGCCAAGATTTGTCAAGCATATTTCGTGCAACATCCTATGGAGTGGTCGTATGTCCAAAGGTGGCATCTACAGAAGTCCTTACCGCGGTGTATTCTATACTTGTCCTTTGGATTTGACCACCGGGGAGAGGCGATCTCGGAGAATGTAACGCTGATTGTCACCCACGCTGACTTTGAAGATCTCACAGCATAGCATGGATGCTATTGGCGAAATAGTTGAGCTGTGGTTTGAGCCACGAATTGCTCGTCGGAGCGAAACTCTCACAAGAATACACTTTGGAAAGTGAATTGTGACTTGTCCGATTGAATGTTCAAAATACGAGAATTTCGTGCCACCCATGACGGAGTTGTTCGCCTTATGCACTGTTCATACCGAGTACAGGTCGATGATCATTGGGTACAAAATGCGCACAAGTCGTTGATTGGTTAAAAGTGTGCTTGTACGTTTGGAACTGAGAGTTCCAAATGTACAAGCACAGTTGATTGGTTAAAACACTATCGATTGCTGTGCGGCGGGATTGAACGACGACGACCACAGTCGGATTTCTCTCATAACGTGGGGCAAAATCGAATGACGACGCCAAGATTTGTCAAGCATATTTCGTGCAACATCCTATGGAGTGGTCGTATGTCCAAAGGTGGCATCTACAGAAGTCCTTACCGCGGTGTATTCTATACTTGTCCTTTGGATTTGACCACCGGGGAGAGGCGATCTCGGAGAATGTAACGCTGATTGTCACCCACGCTGACTTTGAAGATCTCACAGCATAGCATGGATGCTATTGGCGAAATAGTTGAGCTGTGGTTTGAGCCACGAATTGCTCGTCGGAGCGAAACTCTCACAAGAATACACTTTGGAAAGTGAATTGTGACTTGTCCGATTGAATGTTCAAAATACGAGAATTTCGTGCCACCCATGACGGAGTTGTTCGCCTTATGCACTGTTCATACCGAGTACAGGTCGATGATCATTGGGTACAAAATGCGCACAAGTCGTTGATTGGTTAAAAGTGTGCTTGTACGTTTGGAACTGAGAGTTCCAAATGTACAAGCACAGTTGATTGGTTAAAACACTATCGATTGCTGTGCGGCGGGATTGAACGACGACGACCACAGTCGGATTTCTCTCATAACGTGGGGCAAAATCGAATGACGACGCCAAGATTTGTCAGTCCATATTTCGTGCAACATCCTATGGAGTGGTCGTATGTCCAAAGGTGGCATCTACAGAAGTCCTTACCGCGGTGTATTCTATACTTGTCCTTTGGATTTGACCACCGGGGAGAGGCGATCTCGGAGAATGTAACGCTGATTGTCACCCACGCTGACTTTGAAGATCTCACAGCATAGCATGGATGCTATTGGCGAAATAGTTGAGCTGTGGTTTGAGCCACGAATTGCTCGTCGGAGCGAAACTCTCACAAGAATACACTTTGGAAAGTGAATTGTGACTTGTCCGATTGAATGTTCAAAATACGAGAATTTCGTGCCACCCATGACGGAGTTGTTCGCCTTATGCACTGTTCATACCGAGTACAGGTCGATGATCATTGGGTACAAAATGCGCACAAGTCGTTGATTGGTTAAAAGTGTGCTTGTACGTTTGGAACTGAGAGTTCCAAATGTACAAGCACAGTTGATTGGTTAAAACACTATCGATTGCTGTGCGGCGGGATTGAACGACGACGACCACAGTCGGATTTCTCTCATAACGTGGGGCAAAATCGAATGACGACGCCAAGATTTGTCAAGCATATTTCGTGCAACATCCTATGGAGTGGTCGTATGTCCAAAGGTGGCATCTACAGAAGTCCTTACCGCGGTGTATTCTATACTTGTCCTTTGGATTTGACCACCGGGGAGAGGCGATCTCGGAGAATGTAACGCTGATTGTCACCCACGCTGACTTTGAAGATCTCACAGCATAGCATGGATGCTATTGGCGAAATAGTTGAGCTGTGGTTTGAGTCACGAATTGCTCGTCGGAGCGAAACTCTCACAAGAATACACTTTGGAAAGTGAATTGTGACTTGTCCGATTGAATGTTCAAAATACGAGAATTTCGTGCCACCCATGACGGAGTTGTTCGCCTTATGCACTGTTCATACCGAGTACAGGTCGATGATCATTGGGTACAAAATGAGCACAAGTCGTTGATTGGTTAAAAGTGTGCTTGTACGTTTGGAACTGAGAGTTCCAAATGTACAAGCACAGTTGATTGGTTAAAACACTATCGATTGCTGTGCGGCGGGATTGAACGACGACGACCACAGTCGGATTTCTCTCATAACGTGGGGCAAAATCGAATGACGACGCCAAGATTTGTCAAGCATATTTCGTGCAACATCCTATGGAGTGGTCGTATGTCCAAAGGTGGCATCTACAGAAGTCCTTACCGCGGTGTATTCTATACTTGTCCTTTGGATTTGACCACCGGGGAGAGGCGATCTCGGAGAATGTAACGCTGATTGTCACCCACGCTGACTTTGAAGATCTCACAGCATAGCATGGATGCTATTGGCGAAATAGTTGAGCTGTGGTTTGAGCCACGAATTGCTCGTCGGAGCGAAACTCTCACAAGAATACACTTTGGAAAGTGAATTGTGACTTGTCCGATTGAATGTTCAAAATACGAGAATTTCGTGCCACCCATGACGGAGTTGTTCGCCTTATGCACTGTTCATACCGAGTACAGGTCGATGATCATTGGGTACAAAATGCGCACAAGTCGTTGATTGGTTAAAAGTGTGCTTGTACGTTTGGAACTGAGAGTTCCAAATGTACAAGCACAGTTGATTGGTTAAAACACTATCGATTGCTGTGCGGCGGGATTGAACGACGACGACCACAGTCGGATTTCTCTCATAACGTGGGGCAAAATCGAATGACGACGCCAAGATTTGTCAAGCATATTTCGTGCAACATCCTATGGAGTGGTCGTATGTCCAAAGGTGGCATCTACAGAAGTCCTTACCGCGGTGTATTCTATACTTGTCCTTTGGATTTGACCACCGGGGAGAGGCGATCTCGGAGAATATAACGCTGATTGTCACCCACGCTGACTTTGAAGATCTCACAGCATAGCATGGATGCTATTGGCGAAATAGTTGAGCTGTGGTTTGAGCCACGAATTGCTCGTCGGAGCGAAACTCTCACAAGAATACACTTTGGAAAGTGAATTGTGACTTGTCCGATTGAATGTTCAAAATACGAGAATTTCGTGCCACCCATGACGGAGTTGTTCGCCTTATGCACTGTTCATACCGAGTACAGGTCGATGATCATTGGGTACAAAATGCGCACAAGTCGTTGATTGGTTAAAAGTGTGCTTGTACGTTTGGAACTGAGAGTTCCAAATGTACAAGCACAGTTGATTGGTTAAAACACTATCGATTGCTGTGCGGCGGGATTGAACGACGACGACCACAGTCGGATTTCTCTCATAACGTGGGGCAAAATCGAATGACGACGCCAAGATTTGTCAAGCATATTTCGTGCAACATCCTATGGAGTGGTCGTATGTCCAAAGGTGGCATCTACAGAAGTCCTTACCGCGGTGTATTCTATACTTGTCCTTTGGATTTGACCACCGGGGAGAGGCGATCTCGGAGAATGTAACGCTGATTGTCACCAAACGCTGACTTTGAAGATCTCACAGCATAGCATGGATGCTATTGGCGAAATAGTTGAGCTGTGGTTTGAGTCACGAATTGCTCGTCGGAGCGAAACTCTCACAAGAATACACTTTGGAAAGTGAATTGTGACTTGTCCGATTGAATGTTCAAAATACGAGAATTTCGTGCCACCCATGACGGAGTTGTTCGCCTTATGCACTGTTCATACCGAGTACAGGTCGATGATCATTGGGTACAAAATGCGCACAAGTCGTTGATTGGTTAAAAGTGTGCTTGTACGTTTGGAACTGAGAGTTCCAAATGTACAAGCACAGTTGATTGGTTAAAACACTATCGATTGCTGTGCGGCGGGATTGAACGACGACGACCACAGTCGGATTTCTCTCATAACGTGGGGCAAAATCGAATGACGACGCCAAGATTTGTCAAGCATATTTCGTGCAACATCCTATGGAGTGGTCGTATGTCCAAAGGTGGCATCTACAGAAGTCCTTACCGCGGTGTATTCTATACTTGTCCTTTGGATTTGACCACCGGGGAGAGGCGATCTCGGAGAATATAACGCTGATTGTCACCCACGCTGACTTTGAAGATCTCACAGCATAGCATGGATGCTATTGGCGAAATAGTTGAGCTGTGGTTTGAGCCACGAATTGCTCGTCGGAGCGAAACTCTCACAAGAATACACTTTGGAAAGTGAATTGTGACTTGTCCGATTGAATGTTCAAAATACGAGAATTTCGTGCCACCCATGACGGAGTTGTTCGCCTTATGCACTGTTCATACCGAGTACAGGTCGATGATCATTGGGTACAAAATGAGCACAAGTCGTTGATTGGTTAAAAGTGTGCTTGTACGTTTGGAACTGAGAGTTCCAAATGTACAAGCACAGTTGATTGGTTAAAACACTATCGATTGCTGTGCGGCGGGATTGAACGACGACGATCACAGTCGGATTTCTCTCATAACGTGGGGCAAAATCGAATGACGACGCCAAGATTTGTCAAGCATATTTCGTGCAACATCCTATGGAGTGGTCGTATGTCCAAAGGTGGCATCTACAGAAGTCCTTACCGCGGTGTATTCTATACTTGTCCTTTGGATTTGACCACCGGGGAGAGGCGATCTCGGAGAATGTAACGCTGATTGTCACCCACGCTGACTTTGAAGATCTCACAGCATAGCATGGATGATATTGGCGAAATAGTTGAGCTGTGGTTTGAGCCACGAATTGCTCGTCGGAGCGAAACTCTCACAAGAATACACTTTGGAAAGTGAATTGTGACTTGTCCGATTGAATGTTCAAAATACGAGAATTTCGTGCCACCCATGACGGAGTTGTTCGCCTTATGCACTGTTCATACCGAGTACAGGTCGATGATCATTGGGTACAAAATGAGCACAAGTCGTTGATTGGTTAAAAGTGTGCTTGTACGTTTGGAACTGAGAGTTCCAAATGTACAAGCACAGTTGATTGGTTAAAACACTATCGATTGCTGTGCGGCGGGATTGAACGACGACGACCACAGTCGGATTTCTCTCATAACGTGGGGCAAAATCGAATGACGACGCCAAGATTTGTCAAGCATATTTCGTGCAACATCCTATGGAGTGGTCGTATGTCCAAAGGTGGCATCTACAGAAGTCCTTACCGCGGTGTATTCTATACTTGTCCTTTGGATTTGACCACCGGGGAGAGGCGATCTCGGAGAATGTAACGCTGATTGTCACCCACGCTGACTTTGAAGATCTCACAGCATAGCATAGATGATATTGGCGAAATAGTTGAGCTGTGGTTTGAGCCACGAATTGCTCGTCGGAGCGAAACTCTCACAAGAATACACTTTGGAAAGTGAATTGTGACTTGTCCGATTGAATGTTCAAAATACGAGAATTTCGTGCCACCCATGACGGAGTTGTTCGCCTTATGCACTGTTCATACCGAGTACAGGTCGATGATCATTGGGTACAAAATGAGCACAAGTCGTTGATTGGTTAAAAGTGTACAAGCACAGTTGATTGGTTAAAACACTATCGATTGCTGTGCGGCGGGATTGAACGACGACGATCACAGTCGGATTTCTCTCATAACGTGGGGCAAAATCGAATGACGACGCCAAGATTTGTCAAGCATATTTCGTGCAACATCCTATGGAGTGGTCGTATGTCCAAAGGTGGCATCTACAGAAGTCCTTACCGCGGTGTATTCTATACTTGTCCTTTGGATTTGACCACCGGGGAGAGGCGATCTCGGAGAATGTAACGCTGATTGTCACCCACGCTGACTTTGAAGATCTCACAGCATAGCATGGATGATATTGGCGAAATAGTTGAGCTGTGGTTTGAGCCACGAATTGCTCGTCGGAGTGAAACTCTCACAAGAATACACTTTGGAAAGTGAATTGTGACTTGTCCGATTGAATGTTCAAAATACGAGAATTTCGTGCCACCCATGACGGAGTTGTTCGCCTTATGCACTGTTCATACCGAGTACAGGTCGATGATCATTGGGTACAAAATGAGCACAAGTCGTTGATTGGTTAAAAGTGTACAAGCACAGTTGATTGGTTAAAACACTATCGATTGCTGTGCGGCGGGATTGAACGACGACGATCACAGTCGGATTTCTCTCATAACGTGGGGCAAAATCGAATGACGACGCCAAGATTTGTCAAGCATATTTCGTGCAACATCCTATGGAGTGGTCGTATGTCCAAAGGTGGCATCTACAGAAGTCCTTACCGCGGTGTATTCTATACTTGTCCTTTGGATTTGACCACCGGGGAGAGGCGATCTCGGAGAATGTAACGCTGATTGTCACCAAACGCTGACTTTGAAGATCTCACAGCATAGCATGGATGCTATTGGCGAAATAGTTGAGCTGTGGTTTGAGTCACGAATTGCTCGTCGGAGCGAAACTCTCACAAGAATACACTTTGGAAAGTGAATTGTGACTTGTCCGATTGAATGTTCAAAATACGAGAATTTCGTGCCACCCATGACGGAGTTGTTCGCCTTATGCACTGTTCATACCGAGTACAGGTCGATGATCATTGGGTACAAAATGCGCACAAGTCGTTGATTGGTTAAAAGTGTGCTTGTACGTTTGGAACTGAGAGTTCCAAATGTACAAGCACAGTTGATTGGTTAAAACACTATCGATTGCTGTGCGGCGGGATTGAACGACGACGACCACAGTCGGATTTCTCTCATAACGTGGGGCAAAATCGAATGACGACGCCAAGATTTGTCAAGCATATTTCGTGCAACATCCTATGGAGTGGTCGTATGTCCAAAGGTGGCATCTACAGAAGTCCTTACCGCGGTGTATTCTATACTTGTCCTTTGGATTTGACCACCGGGGAGAGGCGATCTCGGAGAATATAACGCTGATTGTCACCCACGCTGACTTTGAAGATCTCACAGCATAGCATGGATGCTATTGGCGAAATAGTTGAGCTGTGGTTTGAGCCACGAATTGCTCGTCGGAGCGAAACTCTCACAAGAATACACTTTGGAAAGTGAATTGTGACTTGTCCGATTGAATGTTCAAAATACGAGAATTTCGTGCCACCCATGACGGAGTTGTTCGCCTTATGCACTGTTCATACCGAGTACAGGTCGATGATCATTGGGTACAAAATGAGCACAAGTCGTTGATTGGTTAAAAGTGTGCTTGTACGTTTGGAACTGAGAGTTCCAAATGTACAAGCACAGTTGATTGGTTAAAACACTATCGATTGCTGTGCGGCGGGATTGAACGACGACGATCACAGTCGGATTTCTCTCATAACGTGGGGCAAAATCGAATGACGACGCCAAGATTTGTCAAGCATATTTCGTGCAACATCCTATGGAGTGGTCGTATGTCCAAAGGTGGCATCTACAGAAGTCCTTACCGCGGTGTATTCTATACTTGTCCTTTGGATTTGACCACCGGGGAGAGGCGATCTCGGAGAATGTAACGCTGATTGTCACCCACGCTGACTTTGAAGATCTCACAGCATAGCATGGATGATATTGGCGAAATAGTTGAGCTGTGGTTTGAGCCACGAATTGCTCGTCGGAGCGAAACTCTCACAAGAATACACTTTGGAAAGTGAATTGTGACTTGTCCGATTGAATGTTCAAAATACGAGAATTTCGTGCCACCCATGACGGAGTTGTTCGCCTTATGCACTGTTCATACCGAGTACAGGTCGATGATCATTGGGTACAAAATGAGCACAAGTCGTTGATTGGTTAAAAGTGTACAAGCACAGTTGATTGGTTAAAACACTATCGATTGCTGTGCGGCGGGATTGAACGACGACGATCACAGTCGGATTTCTCTCATAACGTGGGGCAAAATCGAATGACGATGCCAAGATTTGTCAAGCATATTTCGTGCAACATCCTATGGAGTGGTCGTATGTCCAAAGGTGGCATCTACAGAAGTCCTTACCGCGGTGTATTCTATACTTGTCCTTTGGATTTGACCACCGGGGAGAGGCGATCTCGGAGAATGTAACGCTGATTGTCACCCACGCTGACTTTGAAGATCTCACAGCATAGCATGGATGATATTGGCGAAATAGTTGAGCTGTGGTTTGAGCCACGAATTGCTCGTCGGAGTGAAACTCTCACAAGAATACACTTTGGAAAGTGAATTGTGACTTGTCCGATTGAATGTTCAAAATACGAGAATTTCGTGCCACCCATGACGGAGTTGTTCGCCTTATGCACTGTTCATACCGAGTACAGGTCGATGATCATTGGGTACAAAATGCGCACAAGTCGTTGATTGGTTAAAAGTGTGCTTGTACGTTTGGAACTGAGAGTTCCAAATGTACAAGCACAGTTGATTGGTTAAAACACTATCGATTGCTGTGCGGCGGGATTGAACGACGACGACCACAGTCGGATTTCTCTCATAACGTGGGGCAAAATCGAATGACGACGCCAAGATTTGTCAAGCATATTTCGTGCAACATCCTATGGAGTGGTCGTATGTCCAAAGGTGGCATCTACAGAAGTCCTTACCGCGGTGTATTCTATACTTGTCCTTTGGATTTGACCACCGGGGAGAGGCGATCTCGGAGAATGTAACGCTGATTGTCACCCACGCTGACTTTGAAGATCTCACAGCATAGCATGGATGATATTGGCGAAATAGTTGAGCTGTGGTTTGAGCCACGAATTGCTCGTCGGAGCGAAACTCTCACAAGAATACACTTTGGAAAGTGAATTGTGACTTGTCCGATTGAATGTTCAAAATACGAGAATTTCGTGCCACCCATGACGGAGTTGTTCGCCTTATGCACTGTTCATACCGAGTACAGGTCGATGATCATTGGGTACAAAATGAGCACAAGTCGTTGATTGGTTAAAAGTGTACAAGCACAGTTGATTGGTTAAAACACTATCGATTGCTGTGCGGCGGGATTGAACGACGACGACCACAGTCGGATTTCTCTCATAACGTGGGGCAAAATCGAATGACGATGCCAAGATTTGTCAAGCATATTTCGTGCAACATCCTATGGAGTGGTCGTATGTCCAAAGGTGGCATCTACAGAAGTCCTTACCGCGGTGTATTCTATACTTGTCCTTTGGATTTGACCACCGGGGAGAGGCGATCTCGGAGAATGTAACGCTGATTGTCACCCACGCTGACTTTGAAGATCTCACAGCATAGCATGGATGCTATTGGCGAAATAGTTGAGCTGTGGTTTGAGCCACGAATTGCTCGTCGGAGCGAAACTCTCACAAGAATACACTTTGGAAAGTGAATTGTGACTTGTCCGATTGAATGTTCAAAATACGAGAATTTCGTGCCACCCATGACGGAGTTGTTCGCCTTATGCACTGTTCATACCGAGTACAGGTCGATGATCATTGGGTACAAAATGAGCACAAGTCGTTGATTGGTTAAAAGTGTACAAGCACAGTTGATTGGTTAAAACACTATCGATTGCTGTGCGGCGGGATTGAACGACGACGACCACAGTCGGATTTCTCTCATAACGTGGGGCAAAATCGAATGACGACGCCAAGATTTGTCAAGCATATTTCGTGCAACATCCTATGGAGTGGTCGTATGTCCAAAGGTGGCATCTACAGAAGTCCTTACCGCGGTGTATTCTATACTTGTCCTTTGGATTTGACCACCGGGGAGAGGCGATCTCGGAGAATGTAACGCTGATTGTCACCCACGCTGACTTTGAAGATCTCACAGCATAGCATGGATGCTATTGGCGAAATAGTTGAGCTGTGGTTTGAGCCACGAATTGCTCGTCGGAGCGAAACTCTCACAAGAATACACTTTGGAAAGTGAATTGTGACTTGTCCGATTGAATGTTCAAAATACGAGAATTTCGTGCCACCCATGACGGAGTTGTTCGCCTTATGCACTGTTCATACCGAGTACAGGTCGATGATCATTGGGTACAAAATGAGCACAAGTCGTTGATTGGTTAAAAGTGTACAAGCACAGTTGATTGGTTAAAACACTATCGATTGCTGTGCGGCGGGATTGAACGACGACGACCACAGTCGGATTTCTCTCATAACGTGGGGCAAAATCGAATGACGACGCCAAGATTTGTCAAGCATATTTCGTGCAACATCCTATGGAGTGGTCGTATGTCCAAAGGTGGCATCTACAGAAGTCCTTACCGCGGTGTATTCTATACTTGTCCTTTGGATTTGACCACCGGGGAGAGGCGATCTCGGAGAATATAACGCTGATTGTCACCCACGCTGACTTTGAAGATCTCACAGCATAGCATGGATGCTATTGGCGAAATAGTTGAGCTGTGGTTTGAGTCACGAATTGCTCGTCGGAGCGAAACTCTCACAAGAATACACTTTGGAAAGTGAATTGTGACTTGTCCGATTGAATGTTCAAAATACGAGAATTTCGTGCCACCCATGACGGAGTTGTTCGCCTTATGCACTGTTCATACCGAGTACAGGTCGATGATCATTGGGTACAAAATGCGCACAAGTCGTTGATTGGTTAAAAGTGTGCTTGTACGTTTGGAACTGAGAGTTCCAAATGTACAAGCACAGTTGATTGGTTAAAACACTATCGATTGCTGTGCGGCGGGATTGAACGACGACGACCACAGTCGGATTTCTCTCATAACGTGGGGCAAAATCGAATGACGACGCCAAGATTTGTCAAGCATATTTCGTGCAACATCCTATGGAGTGGTCGTATGTCCAAAGGTGGCATCTACAGAAGTCCTTACCGCGGTGTATTCTATACTTGTCCTTTGGATTTGACCACCGGGGAGAGGCGATCTCGGAGAATATAACGCTGATTGTCACCCACGCTGACTTTGAAGATCTCACAGCATAGCATGGATGCTATTGGCGAAATAGTTGAGCTGTGGTTTGAGCCACGAATTGCTCGTCGGAGCGAAACTCTCACAAGAATACACTTTGGAAAGTGAATTGTGACTTGTCCGATTGAATGTTCAAAATACGAGAATTTCGTGCCACCCATGACGGAGTTGTTCGCCTTATGCACTGTTCATACCGAGTACAGGTCGATGATCATTGGGTACAAAATGCGCACAAGTCGTTGATTGGTTAAAAGTGTGCTTGTACGTTTGGAACTGAGAGTTCCAAATGTACAAGCACAGTTGATTGGTTAAAACACTATCGATTGCTGTGCGGCGGGATTGAACGACGACGACCACAGTCGGATTTCTCTCATAACATGGGGCAAAATCGAATGACGACGCCAAGATTTGTCAAGCATATTTCGTGCAACATCCTATGGAGTGGTCGTATGTCCAAAGGTGGCATCTACAGAAGTCCTTACCGCGGTGTATTCTATACTTGTCCTTTGGATTTGACCACCGGGGAGAGGCGATCTCGGAGAATATAACGCTGATTGTCACCCACGCTGACTTTGAAGATCTCACAGCATAGCATGGATGATATTGGCGAAATAGTTGAGCTGTGGTTTGAGCCACGAATTGCTCGTCGGAGCGAAACTCTCACAAGAATACACTTTGGAAAGTGAATTGTGACTTGTCCGATTGAATGTTCAAAATACGAGAATTTCGTGCCACCCATGACGGAGTTGTTCGCCTTATGCACTGTTCATACCGAGTACAGGTCGATGATCATTGGGTACAAAATGCGCACAAGTCGTTGATTGGTTAAAAGTGTGCTTGTACGTTTGGAACTGAGAGTTCCAAATGTACAAGCACAGTTGATTGGTTAAAACACTATCGATTGCTGTGCGGCGGGATTGAACGACGACGACCACAGTCGGATTTCTCTCATAACGTGGGGCAAAATCGAATGACGACGCCAAGATTTGTCAAGCATATTTCGTGCAACATCCTATGGAGTGGTCGTATGTCCAAAGGTGGCATCTACAGAAGTCCTTACCGCGGTGTATTCTATACTTGTCCTTTGGATTTGACCACCGGGGAGAGGCGATCTCGGAGAATATAACGCTGATTGTCACCCACGCTGACTTTGAAGATCTCACAGCATAGCATGGATGCTATTGGCGAAATAGTTGAGCTGTGGTTTGAGTCACGAATTGCTCGTCGGAGCGAAACTCTCACAAGAATACACTTTGGAAAGTGAATTGTGACTTGTCCGATTGAATGTTCAAAATACGAGAATTTCGTGCCACCCATGACGGAGTTGTTCGCCTTATGCACTGTTCATACCGAGTACAGGTCGATGATCATTGGGTACAAAATGCGCACAAGTCGTTGAATGGTTAAAAGTGTGCTTGTACGTTTGGAACTGAGAGTTCCAAATGTACAAGCACAGTTGATTGGTTAAAACACTATCGATTGCTGTGCGGCGGGATTGAACGACGACGACCACAGTCGGATTTCTCTCATAACGTGGGGCAAAATCGAATGACGACGCCAAGATTTGTCAAGCATATTTCGTGCAACATCCTATGGAGTGGTCGTATGTCCAAAGGTGGCATCTACAGAAGTCCTTACCGCGGTGTATTCTATACTTGTCCTTTGGATTTGACCACCGGGGAGAGGCGATCTCGGAGAATGTAACGCTGATTGTCACCCACGCTGACTTTGAAGATCTCACAGCATAGCATGGATGCTATTGGCGAAATAGTTGAGCTGTGGTTTGAGCCACGAATTGCTCGTCGGAGCGAAACTCTCACAAGAATACACTTTGGAAAGTGAATTGTGACTTGTCCGATTGAATGTTCAAAATACGAGAATTTCGTGCCACCCATGACGGAGTTGTTCGCCTTATGCACTGTTCATACCGAGTACAGGTCGATGATCATTGGGTACAAAATGAGCACAAGTCGTTGATTGGTTAAAAGTGTACAAGCACAGTTGATTGGTTAAAACACTATCGATTGCTGTGCGGCGGGATTGAACGACGACGACCACAGTCGGATTTCTCTCATAACGTGGGGCAAAATCGAATGACGACGCCAAGATTTGTCAAGCATATTTCGTGCAACATCCTATGGAGTGGTCGTATGTCCAAAGGTGGCATCTACAGAAGTCCTTACCGCGGTGTATTCTATACTTGTCCTTTGGATTTGACCACCGGGGAGAGGCGATCTCGGAGAATATAACGCTGATTGTCACCCACGCTGACTTTGAAGATCTCACAGCATAGCATGGATGATATTGGCGAAATAGTTGAGCTGTGGTTTGAGCCACGAATTGCTCGTCGGAGCGAAACTCTCACAAGAATACACTTTGGAAAGTGAATTGTGACTTGTCCGATTGAATGTTCAAAATACGAGAATTTCGTGCCACCCATGACGGAGTTGTTCGCCTTATGCACTGTTCATACCGAGTACAGGTCGATGATCATTGGGTACAAAATGCGCACAAGTCGTTGATTGGTTAAAAGTGTGCTTGTACGTTTGGAACTGAGAGTTCCAAATGTACAAGCACAGTTGATTGGTTAAAACACTATCGATTGCTGTGCGGCGGGATTGAACGACGACGACCACAGTCGGATTTCTCTCATAACGTGGGGCAAAATCGAATGACGACGCCAAGATTTGTCAAGCATATTTCGTGCAACATCCTATGGAGTGGTCGTATGTCCAAAGGTGGCATCTACAGAAGTCCTTACCGCGGTGTATTCTATACTTGTCCTTTGGATTTGACCACCGGGGAGAGGCGATCTCGGAGAATGTAACGCTGATTGTCACCCACGCTGACTTTGAAGATCTCACAGCATAGCATGGATGCTATTGGCGAAATAGTTGAGCTGTGGTTTGAGCCACGAATTGCTCGTCGGAGCGAAACTCTCACAAGAATACACTTTGGAAAGTGAATTGTGACTTGTCCGATTGAATGTTCAAAATACGAGAATTTCGTGCCACCCATGACGGAGTTGTTCGCCTTATGCACTGTTCATACCGAGTACAGGTCGATGATCATTGGGTACAAAATGAGCACAAGTCGTTGATTGGTTAAAACACTATCGATTGCTGTGCGGCGGGATTGAACGACGACGACCACAGTCGGATTTCTCTCATAACGTGGGGCAAAATCGAATGACGACGCCAAGATTTGTCAAGCATATTTCGTGCAACATCCTATGGAGTGGTCGTATGTCCAAAGGTGGCATCTACAGAAGTCCTTACCGCGGTGTATTCTATACTTGTCCTTTGGATTTGACCACCGGGGAGAGGCGATCTCGGAGAATATAACGCTGATTGTCACCCACGCTGACTTTGAAGATCTCACAGCATAGCATGGATGCTATTGGCGAAATAGTTGAGCTGTGGTTTGAGCCACGAATTGCTCGTCGGAGCGAAACTCTCACAAGAATACACTTTGGAAAGTGAATTGTGACTTGTCCGATTGAATGTTCAAAATACGAGAATTTCGTGCCACCCATGACGGAGTTGTTCGCCTTATGCACTGTTCATACCGAGTACAGGTCGATGATCATTGGGTACAAAATGAGCACAAGTCGTTGATTGGTTAAAAGTGTGCTTGTACGTTTGGAACTGAGAGTTCCAAATGTACAAGCACAGTTGATTGGTTAAAACACTATCGATTGCTGTGCGGCGGGATTGAACGACGACGACCACAGTCGGATTTCTCTCATAACGTGGGGCAAAATCGAATGACGACGCCAAGATTTGTCAAGCATATTTCGTGCAACATCCTATGGAGTGGTCGTATGTCCAAAGGTGGCATCTACAGAAGTCCTTACCGCGGTGTATTCTATACTTGTCCTTTGGATTTGACCACCGGGGAGAGGCGATCTCGGAGAATGTAACGCTGAGTGTCACCCACGCTGACTTTGAAGATCTCACAGCATAGCATGGATGATATTGGCGAAATAGTTGAGCTGTGGTTTGAGCCACGAATTGCTCGTCGGAGCGAAACTCTCACAAGAATACACTTTGGAAAGTGAATTGTGACTTGTCCGATTGAATGTTCAAAATACGAGAATTTCGTGCCACCCATGACGGAGTTGTTCGCCTTATGCACTGTTCATACCGAGTACAGGTCGATGATCATTGGGTACAAAATGAGCACAAGTCGTTGATTGGTTAAAAGTGTGCTTGTACGTTTGGAACTGAGAGTTCCAAATGTACAAGCACAGTTGATTGGTTAAAACACTATCGATTGCTGTGCGGCGGGATTGAACGACGACGACCACAGTCGGATTTCTCTCATAACGTGGGGCAAAATCGAATGACGACGCCAAGATTTGTCAAGCATATTTCGTGCAACATCCTATGGAGTGGTCGTATGTCCAAAGGTGGCATCTACAGAAGTCCTTACCGCGGTGTATTCTATACTTGTCCTTTGGATTTGACCACCGGGGAGAGGCGATCTCGGAGAATGTAACGCTGATTGTCACCCACGCTGACTTTGAAGATCTCACAGCATAGCATGGATGCTATTGGCGAAATAGTTGAGCTGTGGTTTGAGCCACGAATTGCTCGTCGGAGCGAAACTCTCACAAGAATACACTTTGGAAAGTGAATTGTGACTTGTCCGATTGAATGTT
Source organism: Aphanomyces cochlioides (assembly GCA_019828595.1). Taxonomy (NCBI): domain Eukaryota; phylum Oomycota; class Saprolegniomycetes; order Saprolegniales; family Verrucalvaceae; genus Aphanomyces; species Aphanomyces cochlioides. The sequence goes on from JAHQRK010000004.1 coordinate 1,425,272, forward strand.
CAAAATACGAGAATTTCGTGCCACCCATGACGGAGTTGTTCGCCTTATGCACTGTTCATACCGAGTACAGGTCGATGATCATTGGGTACAAAATGAGCACAAGTCGTTGATTGGTTAAAAGTGTGCTTGTACGTTTGGAACTGAGAGTTCCAAATGTACAAGCACAGTTGATTGGTTAAAACACTATCGATTGCTGTGCGGCGGGATTGAACGACGACGACCACAGTCGGATTTCTCTCATAACGTGGGGCAAAATCGAATGACGATGCCAAGATTTGTCAAGCATATTTCGTGCAACATCCTATGGAGTGGTCGTATGTCCAAAGGTGGCATCTACAGAAGTCCTTACCGCGGTGTATTCTATACTTGTCCTTTGGATTTGACCACCGGGGAGAGGCGATCTCGGAGAATGTAACGCTGATTGTCACCCACGCTGACTTTGAAGATCTCACAGCATAGCATAGATGATATTGGCGAAATAGTTGAGCTGTGGTTTGAGCCACGAATTGCTCGTCGGAGCGAAACTCTCACAAGAATACACTTTGGAAAGTGAATTGTGACTTGTCCGATTGAATGTTCAAAATACGAGAATTTCGTGCCACCCATGACGGAGTTGTTCGCCTTATGCACTGTTCATACCGAGTACAGGTCGATGATCATTGGGTACAAAATGAGCACAAGTCGTTGATTGGTTAAAAGTGTGCTTGTACGTTTGGAACTGAGAGTTCCAAATGTACAAGCACAGTTGATTGGTTAAAACACTATCGATTGCTGTGCGGCGGGATTGAACGACGACGACCACAGTCGGATTTCTCTCATAACGTGGGGCAAAATCGAATGACGACGCCAAGATTTGTCAAGCATATTTCGTGCAACATCCTATGGAGTGGTCGTATGTCCAAAGGTGGCATCTACAGAAGTCCTTACCGCGGTGTATTCTATACTTGTCCTTTGGATTTGACCACCGGGGAGAGGCGATCTCGGAGAATGTAACGCTGAGTGTCACCCACGCTGACTTTGAAGATCTCACAGCATAGCATGGATGATATTGGCGAAATAGTTGAGCTGTGGTTTGAGCCACGAATTGCTCGTCGGAGCGAAACTCTCACAAGAATACACTTTGGAAAGTGAATTGTGACTTGTCCGATTGAATGTTCAAAATACGAGAATTTCGTGCCACCCATGACGGAGTTGTTCGCCTTATGCACTGTTCATACCGAGTACAGGTCGATGATCATTGGGTACAAAATGAGCACAAGTCGTTGATTGGTTAAAAGTGTGCTTGTACGTTTGGAACTGAGAGTTCCAAATGTACAAGCACAGTTGATTGGTTAAAACACTATCGATTGCTGTGCGGCGGGATTGAACGACGACGACCACAGTCGGATTTCTCTCATAACGTGGGGCAAAATCGAATGACGACGCCAAGATTTGTCAAGCATATTTCGTGCAACATCCTATGGAGTGGTCGTATGTCCAAAGGTGGCATCTACAGAAGTCCTTACCGCGGTGTATTCTATACTTGTCCTTTGGATTTGACCACCGGGGAGAGGCGATCTCGGAGAATGTAACGCTGATTGTCACCCACGCTGACTTTGAAGATCTCACAGCATAGCATGGATGCTATTGGCGAAATAGTTGAGCTGTGGTTTGAGCCACGAATTGCTCGTCGGAGCGAAACTCTCACAAGAATACACTTTGGAAAGTGAATTGTGACTTGTCCGATTGAATGTTCAAAATACGAGAATTTCGTGCCACCCATGACGGAGTTGTTCGCCTTATGCACTGTTCATACCGAGTACAGGTCGATGATCATTGGGTACAAAATGAGCACAAGTCGTTGATTGGTTGAAGTGTGCTTGGTTAAAACACTATCGATTGCTGTGCGGCGGGATTGAACGACGACGACCACAGTCGGATTTCTCTCATAACGTGGGGCAAAATCGAATGACGACGCCAAGATTTGTCAAGCATATTTCGTGCAACATCCTATGGAGTGGTCGTATGTCCAAAGGTGGCATCTACAGAAGTCCTTACCGCGGTGTATTCTATACTTGTCCTTTGGATTTGACCACCGGGGAGAGGCGATCTCGGAGAATGTAACGCTGAGTGTCACCCACGCTGACTTTGAAGATCTCACAGCATAGCATGGATGATATTGGCGAAATAGTTGAGCTGTGGTTTGAGCCACGAATTGCTCGTCGGAGCGAAACTCTCACAAGAATACACTTTGGAAAGTGAATTGTGACTTGTCCGATTGAATGTTCAAAATACGAGAATTTCGTGCCACCCATGACGGAGTTGTTCGCCTTATGCACTGTTCATACCGAGTACAGGTCGATGATCATTGGGTACAAAATGAGCACAAGTCGTTGATTGGTTAAAGTGTGCTTGGTTAAAACACTATCGATTGCTGTGCGGCGGGATTGAACGACGACGACCACAGTCGGATTTCTCTCATAACGTGGGGCAAAATCGAATGACGACGCCAAGATTTGTCAAGCATATTTCGTGCAACATCCTATGGAGTGGTCGTATGTCCAAAGGTGGCATCTACAGAAGTCCTTACCGCGGTGTATTCTATACTTGTCCTTTGGATTTGACCACCGGGGAGAGGCGATCTCGGAGAATGTAACGCTGAGTGTCACCCACGCTGACTTTGAAGATCTCACAGCATAGCATGGATGATATTGGCGAAATAGTTGAGCTGTGGTTTGAGCCACGAATTGCTCGTCGGAGCGAAACTCTCACAAGAATACACTTTGGAAAGTGAATTGTGACTTGTCCGATTGAATGTTCAAAATACGAGAATTTCGTGCCACCCATGACGGAGTTGTTCGCCTTATGCACTGTTCATACCGAGTACAGGTCGATGATCATTGGGTACAAAATGAGCACAAGTCGTTGATTGGTTAAAGTGTGCTTGGTTAAAACACTATCGATTGCTGTGCGGCGGGATTGAACGACGACGACCACAGTCGGATTTCTCTCATAACGTGGGGCAAAATCGAATGACGACGCCAAGATTTGTCAAGCATATTTCGTGCAACATCCTCCTATGGAGTGGTCGTATGTCCAAAGGTGGCATCTACAGAAGTCCTTACCGCGGTGTATTCTATACTTGTCCTTTGGATTTGACCACCGGGGAGAGGCGATCTCGGAGAATGTAACGCTGAGTGTCACCCACGCTGACTTTGAAGATCTCACAGCATAGCATGGATGATATTGGCGAAATAGTTGAGCTGTGGTTTGAGCCACGAATTGCTCGTCGGAGCGAAACTCTCACAAGAATACACTTTGGAAAGTGAATTGTGACTTGTCCGATTGAATGTTCAAAATACGAGAATTTCGTGCCACCATGACGGAGTTGTTCGCCTTATGCACTGTTCATACCGAGTACAGGTCGATGATCATTGGGTACAAAATGAGCACAAGTCGTTGATTGGTTAAAAGTGTGCTTGTACGTTTGGAACTGAGAGTTCCAAATGTACAAGCACAGTTGATTGGTTAAAACACTATCGATTGCTGTGCGGCGGGATTGAACGACGACGACCACAGTCGGATTTCTCTCATAACGTGGGGCAAAATCGAATGACGATGCCAAGATTTGTCAAGCATATTTCGTGCAACATCCTATGGAGTGGTCGTATGTCCAAAGGTGGCATCTACAGAAGTCCTTACCGCGGTGTATTCTATACTTGTCCTTTGGATTTGACCACCGGGGAGAGGCGATCTCGGAGAATGTAACGCTGATTGTCACCCACGCTGACTTTGAAGATCTCACAGCATAGCATAGATGATATTGGCGAAATAGTTGAGCTGTGGTTTGAGCCACGAATTGCTCGTCGGAGCGAAACTCTCACAAGAATACACTTTGGAAAGTGAATTGTGACTTGTCCGATTGAATGTTCAAAATACGAGAATTTCGTGCCACCCATGACGGAGTTGTTCGCCTTATGCACTGTTCATACCGAGTACAGGTCGATGATCATTGGGTACAAAATGAGCACAAGTCGTTGATTGGTTAAAAGTGTGCTTGTACGTTTGGAACTGAGAGTTCCCAAATGTACAAGCACAGTTGATTGGTTAAAACACTATCGATTGCTGTGCGGCGGGATTGAACGACGACGACCACAGTCGGATTTCTCTCATAACGTGGGGCAAAATCGAATGACGACGCCAAGATTTGTCAAGCATATTTCGTGCAACATCCTATGGAGTGGTCGTATGTCCAAAGGTGGCATCTACAGAAGTCCTTACCGCGGTGTATTCTATACTTGTCCTTTGGATTTGACCACCGGGGAGAGGCGATCTCGGAGAATGTAACGCTGAGTGTCACCCACGCTGACTTTGAAGATCTCACAGCATAGCATGGATGATATTGGCGAAATAGTTGAGCTGTGGTTTGAGCCACGAATTGCTCGTCGGAGCGAAACTCTCACAAGAATACACTTTGGAAAGTGAATTGTGACTTGTCCGATTGAATGTTCAAAATACGAGAATTTCGTGCCACCCATGACGGAGTTGTTCGCCTTATGCACTGTTCATACCGAGTACAGGTCGATGATCATTGGGTACAAAATGAGCACAAGTCGTTGATTGGTTAAAGTGTGCTTGGTTAAAACACTATCGATTGCTGTGCGGCGGGATTGAACGACGACGACCACAGTCGGATTTCTCTCATAACGTGGGGCAAAATCGAATGACGACGCCAAGATTTGTCAAGCATATTTCGTGCAACATCCTATGGAGTGGTCGTATGTCCAAAGGTGGCATCTACAGAAGTCCTTACCGCGGTGTATTCTATACTTGTCCTTTGGATTTGACCACCGGGGAGAGGCGATCTCGGAGAATGTAACGCTGATTGTCACCCACGCTGACTTTGAAGATCTCACAGCATAGCATGGATGATATTGGCGAAATAGTTGAGCTGTGGTTTGAGCCACGAATTGCTCGTCGGAGTGAAACTCTCACAAGAATACACTTTGGAAAGTGAATTGTGACTTGTCCGATTGAATGTTCAAAATACGAGAATTTCGTGCCACCCATGACGGAGTTGTTCGCCTTATGCACTGTTCATACCGAGTACAGGTCGATGATCATTGGGTACAAAATGAGCACAAGTCGTTGATTGGTTAAAAGTGTACAAGCACAGTTGATTGGTTAAAACACTATCGATTGCTGTGCGGCGGGATTGAACGACGACGACCACAGTCGGATTTCTCTCATAACGTGGGGCAAAATCGAATGACGACGCCAAGATTTGTCAAGCATATTTCGTGCAACATCCTATGGAGTGGTGGTATGTCCAAAGGTGGCATCTACAGAAGTCCTTACCGCGGTGTATTCTATACTTGTCCTTTGGATTTGACCACCGGGGAGAGGCGATCTCGGAGAATGTAACGCTGAGTGTCACCCACGCTGACTTTGAAGATCTCACAGCATAGCATGGATGATATTGGCGAAATAGTTGAGCTGTGGTTTGAGCCACGAATTGCTCGTCGGAGTGAAACTCTCACAAGAATACACTTTGGAAAGTGAATTGTGACTTGTCCGATTGAATGTTCAAAATACGAGAATTTCGTGCCACCCATGACGGAGTTGTTCGCCTTATGCACTGTTCATACCGAGTACAGGTCGATGATCATTGGGTACAAAATGAGCACAAGTCGTTGATTGGTTAAAAGTGTACAAGCACAGTTGATTGGTTAAAACACTATCGATTGCTGTGCGGCGGGATTGAACGACGACGACCACAGTCGGATTTCTCTCATAACGTGGGGCAAAATCGAATGACGACGCCAAGATTTGTCAAGCATATTTCGTGCAACATCCTATGGAGTGGTCGTATGTCCAAAGGTGGCATCTACAGAAGTCCTTACCGCGGTGTATTCTATACTTGTCCTTTGGATTTGACCACCGGGGAGAGGCGATCTCGGAGAATGTAACGCTGAGTGTCACCCACGCTGACTTTGAAGATCTCACAGCATAGCATGGATGATATTGGCGAAATAGTTGAGCTGTGGTTTGAGCCACGAATTGCTCGTCGGAGCGAAACTCTCACAAGAATACACTTTGGAAAGTGAATTGTGACTTGTCCGATTGAATGTTCAAAATACGAGAATTTCGTGCCACCCATGACGGAGTTGTTCGCCTTATGCACTGTTCATACCGAGTACAGGTCGATGATCATTGGGTACAAAATGAGCACAAGTCGTTGATTGGTTAAAAGTGTACAAGCACAGTTGATTGGTTAAAACACTATCGATTGCTGTGCGGCGGGATTGAACGACGACGACCACAGTCGGATTTCTCTCATAACGTGGGGCAAAATCGAATGACGACGCCAAGATTTGTCAAGCATATTTCGTGCAACATCCTATGGAGTGGTCGTATGTCCAAAGGTGGCATCTACAGAAGTCCTTACCGCGGTGTATTCTATACTTGTCCTTTGGATTTGACCACCGGGGAGAGGCGATCTCGGAGAATGTAACGCTGAGTGTCACCCACGCTGACTTTGAAGATCTCACAGCATAGCATGGATGATATTGGCGAAATAGTTGAGCTGTGGTTTGAGCCACGAATTGCTCGTCGGAGCGAAACTCTCACAAGAATACACTTTGGAAAGTGAATTGTGACTTGTCCGATTGAATGTTCAAAATACGAGAATTTCGTGCCACCCATGACGGAGTTGTTCGCCTTATGCACTGTTCATACCGAGTACAGGTCGATGATCATTGGGTACAAAATGAGCACAAGTCGTTGATTGGTTAAAAGTGTACAAGCACAGTTGATTGGTTAAAACACTATCGATTGCTGTGCGGCGGGATTGAACGACGACGACCACAGTCGGATTTCTCTCATAACGTGGGGCAAAATCGAATGACGACGCCAAGATTTGTCAAGCATATTTCGTGCAACATCCTATGGAGTGGTCGTATGTCCAAAGGTGGCATCTACAGAAGTCCTTACCGCGGTGTATTCTATACTTGTCCTTTGGATTTGACCACCGGGGAGAGGCGATCTCGGAGAATGTAACGCTGATTGTCACCCACGCTGACTTTGAAGATCTCACAGCATAGCATGGATGATATTGGCGAAATAGTTGAGCTGTGGTTTGAGCCACGAATTGCTCGTCGGAGTGAAACTCTCACAAGAATACACTTTGGAAAGTGAATTGTGACTTGTCCGATTGAATGTTCAAAATACGAGAATTTCGTGCCACCATGACGGAGTTGTTCGCCTTATGCACTGTTCATACCGAGTACAGGTCGATGATCATTGGGTACAAAATGAGCACAAGTCGTTGATTGGTTAAAAGTGTGCTTGTACGTTTGGAACTGAGAGTTCCAAATGTACAAGCACAGTTGATTGGTTAAAACACTATCGATTGCTGTGCGGCGGGATTGAACGACGACGACCACAGTCGGATTTCTCTCATAACGTGGGGCAAAATCGAATGACGACGCCAAGATTTGTCAAGCATATTTCGTGCAACATCCTATGGAGTGGTCGTATGTCCAAAGGTGGCATCTACAGAAGTCCTTACCGCGGTGTATTCTATACTTGTCCTTTGGATTTGACCACCGGGGAGAGGCGATCTCGGAGAATGTAACGCTGAGTGTCACCCACGCTGACTTTGAAGATCTCACAGCATAGCATGGATGATATTGGCGAAATAGTTGAGCTGTGGTTTGAGCCACGAATTGCTCGTCGGAGCGAAACTCTCACAAGAATACACTTTGGAAAGTGAATTGTGACTTGTCCGATTGAATGTTCAAAATACGAGAATTTCGTGCCACCCATGACGGAGTTGTTCGCCTTATGCACTGTTCATACCGAGTACAGGTCGATGATCATTGGGTACAAAATGAGCACAAGTCGTTGATTGGTTAAAAGTGTACAAGCACAGTTGATTGGTTAAAACACTATCGATTGCTGTGCGGCGGGATTGAACGACGACGATCACAGTCGGATTTCTCTCATAACGTGGGGCAAAATCGAATGACGACGCCAAGATTTGTCAAGCATATTTCGTGCAACATCCTATGGAGTGGTCGTATGTCCAAAGGTGGCATCTACAGAAGTCCTTACCGCGGTGTATTCTATACTTGTCCTTTGGATTTGACCACCGGGGAGAGGCGATCTCGGAGAATGTAACGCTGAGTGTCACCCACGCTGACTTTGAAGATCTCACAGCATAGCATGGATGATATTGGCGAAATAGTTGAGCTGTGGTTTGAGCCACGAATTGCTCGTCGGAGCGAAACTCTCACAAGAATACACTTTGGAAAGTGAATTGTGACTTGTCCGATTGAATGTTCAAAATACGAGAATTTCGTGCCACCATGACGGAGTTGTTCGCCTTATGCACTGTTCATACCGAGTACAGGTCGATGATCATTGGGTACAAAATGAGCACAAGTCGTTGATTGGTTAAAAGTGTGCTTGTACGTTTGGAACTGAGAGTTCCAAATGTACAAGCACAGTTGATTGGTTAAAACACTATCGATTGCTGTGCGGCGGGATTGAACGACGACGATCACAGTCGGATTTCTCTCATAACGTGGGGCAAAATCGAATGACGACGCCAAGATTTGTCAAGCATATTTCGTGCAACATCCTATGGAGTGGTCGTATGTCCAAAGGTGGCATCTACAGAAGTCCTTACCGCGGTGTATTCTATACTTGTCCTTTGGATTTGACCACCGGGGAGAGGCGATCTCGGAGAATGTAACGCTGAGTGTCACCCACGCTGACTTTGAAGATCTCACAGCATAGCATGGATGATATTGGCGAAATAGTTGAGCTGTGGTTTGAGCCACGAATTGCTCGTCGGAGCGAAACTCTCACAAGAATACACTTTGGAAAGTGAATTGTGACTTGTCCGATTGAATGTTCAAAATACGAGAATTTCGTGCCACCCATGACGGAGTTGTTCGCCTTATGCACTGTTCATACCGAGTACAGGTCGATGATCATTGGGTACAAAATGAGCACAAGTCGTTGATTGGTTAAAAGTGTGCTTGTACGTTTGGAACTGAGAGTTCCAAATGTACAAGCACAGTTGATTGGTTAAAACACTATCGATTGCTGTGCGGCGGGATTGAACGACGACGACCACAGTCGGATTTCTCTCATAACGTGGGGCAAAATCGAATGACGACGCCAAGATTTGTCAAGCATATTTCGTGCAACATCCTATGGAGTGGTCGTATGTCCAAAGGTGGCATCTACAGAAGTCCTTACCGCGGTGTATTCTATACTTGTCCTTTGGATTTGACCACCGGGGAGAGGCGATCTCGGAGAATGTAACGCTGAGTGTCACCCACGCTGACTTTGAAGATCTCACAGCATAGCATGGATGCTATTGGCGAAATAGTTGAGCTGTGGTTTGACCGGTAGCCCGTTACCATTTGAAGGTCCAGCGAGTTCTTGGGCTGCTCACTTGGTTGTGTGGGTGCGGGCGATTCGTTGGTAGACATTTCCACATCTTGTTGTTGTTTTTCTTGCCCATTATTGTCAGGGCCAAGAGAATCGCTGTCACCAGACATATCGACATCAGAGCCATGAGAAGGAGCTGTTGGCTGTGGTTGTTCATCTTGACGATCTCCAGATGCCTCAGGTGAGTCGGCCTTGCCTTCCGCATTTGTTCCAGGGTTGTGATCATGATCGTCTCCATCATGTTCTGGTTCTTTTTCTCCTGGTGGAGGAGATTTTGCCTTTGCCTTGGCCTTTGCACGTCGTGAAACAATCGAAGGAGGCAATGTCTTGTTCAGAGCAGCGATCTTGTGCTGAAACACGACGACAAAAGGCTGACCCGACGGATCCGTAATGGTGATTTCGCGTAGTGCGTCGCCGGATTTTGGCACCAACACTGCAGGAGGCGCAGACGACTTGAAAATGACTCTCAAATGCGGCGACTTGATGTTCTGACCAGCAATAGGGTTGAATGCTGCTGTCACTGACTTGGTCAATGCAGCCATTTCCTTGACAATTGCCTTGGCCATCGAAGGGTGACTGACATTGTTGAACGTAATGTAGTAGTTGTTGCCATAACGCGAGTACTTGGGAACCAGGAAATCTTTGCCACCAAGTCGAAACGTTGTGCCTCCGATTTCCACACACGTAGACAAGTTGTAACTTGAGATCACAATGCCTGTGGGTTCTTCTTGTGGATCAAAATGTTCGGACATTTGGAACCCCATAACGAGCCAGGATTTTCCTTGACAAATTGGTCGCAGATGATTTTTCGGACCAGTCCTTATAGCCCTCGCCCAACTTGACAGTGAGCTCGTACACTTGGGACTGGGGGGATGTGCAGGATGTTTTCAATGAAGGCGTCCATATCACCAGAGTCTTTGTAGAATGCGTCCGTCCATTCACCAAGATGCGGGACTTGCGGCCCGAGTACAGTACACGAACCTATCAACAAAGGTTTCTGGGAAGCCATAGTGACGGAGGACGCGGAGCAAATAAGCGTGGTTCCTCGATCAAAAGCCTTCTCAAAGTCAAGCAGAGCCGCCATAGAAGATAGACTTTCGACGTTGCCTCGTACTATTCAAGTCAAGAATTATCAAGTATCGCCACACTCATAATGTCCACCGCTAACAGCGGTTTTGATTTTCGTGAGATCAACACTCACGGAGGCACCAACATTCTATGTATTGTATCAACTCACCCACTTTTTGTCAAATCAGGATGTCGGAAGTGGTGCGAGTGATGTCTTTACACCCAGCCCAAGGGCCGAAGTGGAGGTCGTGTCCGACCCCAACAGCATCTCTGGTACCCCCGTGACTATGCATTTGATGAACCTAACAAAGAGCCAATACAAGTTCAAAAACTAACAGTCGAACCTCTCAACAAAAGACGACGCAGTCCCTATTATAGTGTCACCCTAGGAATTAATAGCAGGGCAATCAAATTAAGTATCACGATGTTCTCAGATTTTCCACAGTTGTATCACATGATACAGTGGACTGGCCGCCAGCCAAATAATTTGCCAGCTACGTCGTGCTCACATTCACGTCAGCACGCACACTTGGGATCGTCAAACAAACGACAATCGATAGAGATGTTGAAGATCTTCGACAGACTGAGTTCAGAGCTTTCCAATACCACTAGAATTGGAGCAAGTCATGACTCGAAGTTGGAACCTCGAAGCTCGAAACAAGCCCGAAGATACTAATGGCTGTATTCATACGAGCGACGGAATCCACCCTAGAGTAGTTTGATTGCGATGAAAGCCTCGAATGCTAATGGAAAGATTAATTTTATAAATTGAATGTTACGCGTTGCTGTTGAAAATTCGATTTCAGACTCCTCTCTTTGAGCAGAGATACACAAACCTCAATGCTGGTTTTACCTCTGGTTTCGTCGGATTTTTGTATTTTCTGCACTTCTGTGAACGGGCACGACACGCAGGCAAAATCTCAAATTTTTGAAACACTCCGCGAGCAAGAAAGTGTAGATGGGATAGCCGTTTGACTTATTTTGTCATACATTTCCACGAGAGTCAATTACCTCACATTTGGTTATCCCCACAGGATTGTGAGATTCATTCTAAATAGTGCGATGGGCTGATTCGGCTTCAAATCGATTTCCCAATCTCGCAGCCAATCAAAATCGAGTATTTAACTAATTCACGCAAAACACACCCCAACACACATGCAAATTAATTTGGCCAATATTCGGTTTAACTTGGCTTTAGTATGGTTAAATCGATGTGGAAATGCATTTGATGTTTGGTCAAAACTACAAATTTGCCTGAAATTGACGCGACAGTTAACAAGGCCTAACGAAGTTTTGTAAATGTCCACCTCTTCAATATCTCCATTTCAGCCAATCAAAATTTTAAAAAAGAAGAGATTATTTTGATTGGTAGAATTTTCCACACCATTTTTATTTAAATAGTTGTCTTTTTAATTTAATAACCTGTAAGAAAACATATTCAATACAAACTTATAAATAAAAACTATTGTGGAAAGAAATCTATAATTAAATAAGCTGTATAATAAAATTATTTTGTATACATTATATTTACTGAGCAGTGAGTGGCTAAAATAAATACAAGTATTTCGAAGTACTAAAGCCAATCAAAATTATGCATTTTGATGGATTTCGAAGTACCACCTAGGCCTTGTTAACAGTCGTTCCCTGTACGATGTCTGGGCATCAATGATATCCGGACGTCTTCGTGTTTCTTTTTCAAAATTTTCTGTGATAAATTCTTCGTTTTTTCTGAAAAAGTGCCCAAGGCATTCATCAATGCTTGAGATAATCCGGAAACATCGACAGACCGCAAAGCTGTTAATTATCCGGAAATTTGACAAATTAGCCAATCAGAGGGCTGAATTTATCGTTTCCCCACCAGCCTCTTCCTTTTACACAAAACACTTTACTACCATCGACTGAATGGACCATCCAAAATCTAAGGACACTGTGGTGTGAATACCTGCAGCAGTACAGCTGTAGTCTTGCCGAGGTATAGACTTTTTGTTCACCCAACTCAAAACTTTAATGCGATAAATTTTTATAAAACTTCTAGAACTTGTAAACCGCTCTTGGTCTTGCCAGTCATGTAGGCTAACATCTGACGATTTACTTGAGCACAAATTCACTCGTTTCGAGAATTCCTTATCGTCTACGAGCTTGCTTCGGGCTTCGGGGCTGTGTTTTTGAACTACTGCTTGCTGCACCAATGTTGGTGCTGGACATAGTTGAGCTCGGCCGCTTCGACATTTGATCCAGCTGTCGTTTGTTGGATGCGCCGGAATTCGTGCGTTGACTTGAGTTTGAGGATGATGCAGCTGGCACATTATTTGGCTGGCCGCCACTCCATTGCATTGGACGATTTGCCTGTGGAATTGTGATTCTCTGGTGGTACTCCACATTTGTCAAATGCTTACATTACTTGCGGTTCCTCGGGCGGCACTATTTGAGTGGCTATTTCGTCTTTCACGGCCTAGCGAATACATCACATATACACGACATTGGAGAGGTAAACTTACTCTCATCATCGTCCTTCGCTCCTTCGTTGTTCGATGGCGACTTAATTTTCAATGCATCGTCAGTGAGAGGTTCAACCTTTTGTTTTTGAAAATGAATCGGCTCTTTGTTTGGTTCATCAAATGCATAGTCACGGGGGTACGGTTCGCATTTGAAGTAGTCATGCGCAAGCGCCTCGCTCGCCGTGATTCTCTTCTCTGGGTCTACGACAACACCATAACAACATCTTCGCCGATCATTGCGTACCGTAGTATAACATTCGAGTAACTAAATCTCGAAGCAGCATGGACGACTGACCAGTTCCAAATTTGACGGCTTCATGCAGTTTGGAAGTAGTGGGGTATTCTCTTTCCTTTGTCATGTTTTGCATATTCGAGTACTCTGGCAGGTTGTCCAAGCCTTCCCAAGTTTGTGGTGTTGGCAGCCCCAGAATCTTGAAGATTTTGTCGCACTGGTCTTTTTGAAACGGAGCATTTTGTCCTTCAGCTTCTTTACCGCAAAAGAGTTCACGAGTGTTGAGAATCTAAAGAAAACCTTCAGTTAATGGGATCGACACGCTTTGTACCTCAGCAAATATGCAGCCGACAGCCCACATATCGACAGCTTTTGTATAGTGCTTCGCTCCCATGAGAAGCTCAGGAGCTCGGTACCACAGTGTAACTACCACTCGTTCAACCTCAGTCAACGCTTTGATAGGATCCTTGTAAATTCTTGCCAGCCCAAAATCTATGAGATGATGAGATTTAAAAACAAACAAATAGCACTTACCGGCAAGCTTCACTTGTCCTCTTCGTCGTCCATGACCAACAACTAAAATATTCTGGGGTTTCATGTCACGGTGCATAACCCAGTTGTCATGCATATACTTGACTCCCTTCAAAATCTGATGCATGAAGGACTTTTTTGTATACTCAGTGAGCGGCTTTTGTCTGCTCTGTACGATGATATCTCGGAGATCATGGTCGGCATATTCAAACACAAGGGCCAACGACGTGCCTTTCGGATCAACGTGAACGTCGTGGAGATGCACAATATTTTCGTGGTGCATTTCCCGAAGAATCTTGATTTCTCGAACAGTCGCGATCGACAAGACGACGTCGTTCTTTCCTTCCTTATGGGATTTGATCATCTTGATGGCAAAACTCTGTTCGTCTTCATCTTCTCGACCACGGTCCCTTGACGACGGTGCCAGTTCAGCTTTGTATACCAGACCGTACGTTCCTTCACCGATTTTACCGAGCAGTTTGTACTTGTCGGTCAGGTTCTGCCGTCGTTGAAGCAATGCTTGGCGACGCATGAGAGATTATCCACAGTTTGAGGGCGCTCCGTTTATATTTCATTATATTGTCAATTTCATTCGAAATTGTGAGGGGGTCCGAAATGTATCGATTTTTCAAATCGATCTGCAAATCGCTCAGCCAATCAGAATCGAGTATTTACCTAATTCACCCAAAACACACCCAGACACACGTGTAATTAATTTGGGATGTTTGCCATACTTTCCATTTATACTTGACTTCAGTATGATCGAATCGATTTGGAATAGAATTCGATTTTGGTAAAAAATACAAATTTGGGTGAAAAAGACAATAATGTTCAAAAGATTATTATATTGTCTTTTTCACTGAAATTTGTATTTTTGATTAAAAATTGAAATATTCTCAAATACAATTCAGGTATAGTGAGTTCAAGTGTAATATGAAAGTACATTCAATAAAGTAAAGTTTTGAATGTGTGTTTTGCGTGTGTTTTTGTGAAGAAGGCAAATACTCGATTCTAATTGGCTATAGATTTCAAATAGATTTGGAAAAATAGATACATTTTTCACCCCAGTCACAATTTAGAGTGCAAATAACAATATATAAGATTAGAAAGGTAATAGGTGATATTAGTTTTGATATTTATGAATGATAAGAGGATAGTGTCAAGTTGGCATAATTGGTTGTTGCAGTTGACAGCATGCAGTTATTGTGCCTGGCAGTGGGAAGACACCTCGAGCTGGTGGCCCATGAAATTCAATCGATAGCTTCACTCTTTGGAGAGCCTATTCGTAACAATTCTTATCAGTATCTCTCGCAAGAAGTGACGTTTCCCACTAGTCCACATGGAAGATCCTGTTCAAGTTGGTCGATACTTTTTTGTGGACTTTCGAACTGAAGTAAGCAAACTTGGTGGTCGATTGTTGCACTTATTGATTCAACTTAGGTGGCCGCAAAGTGCATTGTTTCCCGGTGCATTTTATTGCAAGCATGCTTCAGAATTGTAGACAATATGCAATTGGGGACGATGAATATGCTAGCCAAGTATTTCCTCAAAACGTACCCAGATTGCTTTCTACCTGGCAAAGCTGAGAATTTGGTGGATGTAAAGGCATTGAACAAGCGTCTTCGGAGCCCTAAGGAAAAAGAAGCTTTGATGGGTCAATTCACACGTTTGGACATTGAAGCCTTTTGCAAAGTTCATGACTCTGGCGATCAAGTTACATTGCTGGCTGGAAAGAATATGTGCTGTATGGGATTCCTGATTGCTCAAGGCCTGTCGCCTTCTAGTGGAAGTTGCAATGGACGTGTTGGTGGTGGCATTGCGGCAAAGTTTTCTTTGAGAGATCGACCTTACACAGGTGTGACCACAATGGACCCGGAACTCGCGCTTGTTATGGCAAATGCTGCTCGGGTTAAGAAAAGCGATATTGTTCTCGATCCGTTTGCGGGATCATGTGGCGTATTGCTTGCCTGCTCCTATTTTGGCATGGGTAAGGTGACGAATTTGATGCAAATGACATGCGACTAGGTATGGGGTTTGCTCAAGACATCTCCCAAAGTACTCTTCGCGGCGAAGGTCCCGGTCGCGATATTGCAGCAAACTTCGATGCTTTTCATTTCTATAGACCTGAAATAGCCCTAGCCGATGTTACCAACCCAATGTGGCGAAAAACTTGGGAGATCGACGCAATTGTTTGTGATCCGCCGTATGGAGTTCGAACGTTTGGCTCACACACTGATGAAATTTTTGGATTTGACGATCAATACATCTCGGAATTAATAGTCAAGTGGAGCCCATATCTTGTCAAGGGAGGCCGAATTGTTTTTTATGCATGCGGACCACCAAATCATTATGAAATCTTGAAAAGTTACTTGAACAACTTAACTTGTGCTTACAACCTCGAAGTGGTTTCGATTATTGAATCCGTCGTGCACTTGGAAAATACTGAATCTAGCACCAAGTGGTCACGAAGCTTAGTTACTCTGGAGAAGACCGGGGCATTCATTTCAATCCCTCTTCATGAGTTGAAAACAATCAAAGTTCACCAATCGTCATCGCGACAAAAACCTTGGAATATTGAGCGAAACATGGACCCTTTCGACGTTTGGCGTGCAGCGTGGCTTGGAGATCTATCGTCCATAAAAGAATATGCGTCACGCGGAGGTGATCTCAATTTACAGGACGTTGCAGGAAAAACGGCCTTATTCTTTGCGGCAGGATACAACCAGCTCGAAACAGTAAAATTCCTGGCAACTAAAGTACCTATCGATACCATGGATATTCAAGGAATGACTCCTCTTTTTCAAGCTGCGAGACATGGCAATCCAGAAATTATGGAAGTTCTTTTGAGTTTAGGTGCCGATCCGTGCACTATGAATTCAAAACGTTTGTTTCCAGCATATTATGCTGCCACATATGGCCACTCAGAGGTATGATATAGGGGATTGTAATTTCTGATTGTCGAAGATTTTGAGGCTGCTGTTCAAACATTCTGAAAATTCGATTTTACTGAAGGGGCCTGGTCATGCTACAGTTTTGCACAGGGCTGCTGAATGTGGACATCTATCAGCAGTTCAAACGCTTTTAGATTTGAATCCTGCGCTAGCCTTTGTGCAAGATTGGATGGGTCGAACGTATACGTTTTATGCTGTAAAATGTGGCCATTTAGATGTGCTACGATTTGCCAATCTTACAACCATAGAAACAGATGCAGAAGGAAACAGTCTTTTGCACGAAGCAGTGCGCAATGGTCGCCATGACTGTGCAAAATGGCTTGTAGGACAGTTTACTTGTGCAATGCACGAAAACAATCAAGGAGTTTCACCTTTTCAGCTTTCAAAAACGAAAGAAATGAAGATTATTCTGTCCACTACAATAAATCAATAAACCTGCTCGATGGATGAGACAAGATTTGATCAATATCAACGTGGTCGTCAATCCTTGCGGTCCACTCTTTTTCGAAAAGTGAAAAGTGATTTGCTGGAATGGAATACTTCTTCGAAGCGTTCAAGATCGCATGCAACCCCATTTCTTTGACCTAACAGAACATCATCAATAATTCTAAATCAATAAATATGTGATACTTGAGGCCACGTTAACAACATTGTGAAATTTTGGCTGCTTACTCCTCTTTTTATCCTGACGAACAGCGCACGCCAAACATCAATAAGTTCATGATATAAATACTTTGAGTTTTGACGGTATTGATTTGGAAGGTTGTAAACTATGTGAGCATATTTTGCTGCAACCAATGCCAACATATGATACATGTTCATCTGCAACATTCAGTCAGGAAAATTTACCGCCTGAGTCACCTTCACCGATTCTTCAGGGACATAGCAAAAGAAAATAGGATGACATCGAAACAGGACTGGAGAGGCAAGTTGATCAAATAGCCACTTGCTGAGCGAGCGGGAAGCATCGATCGCAACCGTACTCCTCAGTGCACTACAACGTTTCTCAAGATTGAATATAAGGAATAAGGAATTACCCTTTAGTCGCAGCATACTTATTGTAGCTGGATTGAACGGATAAATTACTTGGATCGATAATCAAACCACACCATTCCACACGCTCAAAGCCATTTAAATTGGATCTTGTTTTACGTTTATTGATGTGGCATCCATAGGGTTTGTGACCCAAGTGCATTATATTTTCGAATGTTTGGGCTTTCGACTTATTCGTTGTAAGGAGAAGGAAGTCGTCTGTATATCGAAGCAGCAAATCATGACCAGGTAATAAATGTAACTGAGGGCTTAAAACATTCTGCTCGAAGTTTGCGTAGCACACGTTGCACAAGAGGGACGACAACAGGGAGCCCTGAGGGATGCCCTGCGTTAAAAGAATGAGCTATGTGCCTTGTACAAAACATATACCTTCTTTTGAATAAAAAACTCACGATTGATAGACACGTAGTTGCTTAGTAGGTGAGATTTCAGCGTCTCTAGTACATCACAACGCTTCATGTACTTGTAAAGCACGCCATCAATGTAGATCTATGAGTTTGGAAGTTGTTAGGCTCATTTACTTAATTATAAACCGTGTTCATTGAGGAATTTTCCACAACTATATCTTCGAAGCGCTTATAATCTGATGGAGAGAGCACATGGTAGCGAGTCTAACACAAGTGACTTCAATTATGCATTGTGTTGTACCTTATACATAACATTTTTGTTGGAGCGTCGAACCACATAGTGTTTTCGAACCATGTAGCGTTCTTGACGCAAGAAGTTTGGCAACAAATTCAATAAGCGTTGAGTGTTGATCGTGTCAAAGCATTTTTCAATGTCCAACTTCACAAAGTACAACTGAGGTGAGTTTTGCAACCTCCAACTCGAACGGAAAGTATGCAATCGATCGCATATTTCGCTTAAGCAAGTTACAGAAGCTCCCAGTGATATATTTTGACATTCTGCCTTTAATATTTGGAACGCAAGTTGCAAACTTTGATTGACAGAACGTCCAAGCTTGATTGAGCGCGACAAGTTTACAATAGGTCGGATACCATGTAGTTTTGGTTGAAATCTCAATGTAGACACGGAAATACTTCGATGTGGATTCTTTGAAACTTTATTCAAGACTCCATCCATCAAGTCTCGAGTTCCCAGCTGTCTACTAATTGGTTATTTACAATGTAGATGCGTCTCTTACATTAGTTTATTCCATATACAATGGCGATAAAAGTAGATACGATTAAATGTTCCTTCCTTTGTGGTGACATAAAAAAATTGCCGTATCAGCGTCACTACAAGCTCCGACCAGATCTATTCATTTTGATGACATAATTAAGAACATAGAGAGTAGTACCCAGGACAAAAGACTCCTCATCAATAATTTCCTTTTGGCGATTTCTGAAGGCACACTGCATTCCATTTACTCCATGATCTAACACACCTGTTCTTACCACACAGAGTTAGGTCGAATATTCATCCATGCGATACAACTCACTGACAACCCATCCACTATCTAAAATCCCAATTGCTAAATGTGGTTGATTTGATCTGGAAATCACCTTGTTAATGTCTAAGATATCATGGAATTGAGCATTCACATAGCGGTGCAATTGCTGAATAAATCGCTTATGATTCTTTGCCGTGCCCCACAGAGCCTTCGGGAGTACACTGTCCAGTACATATCTCAGAAATTCATAGACCTATCGTGGAGTCAGACATTTATTCGGTGACATTAACTTACCTCATCTTTCGGTGTATCATACTCCAATAGGGCAGATATGTACTCTTCATTGCTTAGTCGCTTAATTCGTTTAGCTCGGTGGCTTCCACTCTGAGAAGTCAAATCACGTTTTCTTTGTCTACGAGGTATCTCTGAATCATCTTGACTAGCAAATCCTTCATCTTCCAGATCGATATCAGTTGTATTCCAGGGAGAATGGACTGTAGATTTCAATTCACTGACGGTTTTGTCTTGATCGAGTAATAGCTGTTTACATGCAGAAGGCAATGGACAAAGTCGACCGACAACTGATATAATGTCGCATTTTTGAAATCTCACCATCATGTCTTGAACGATAGGGATCGCATTCCGCAGTCTTCCATTAAACCTTTTTGTAGAGCCAATATTAAATATATGAGAAATCACTCGCCGTGCAGCTTGTTTGGATATTGGAGATTCGTTCAGAATGTGACCCTTTACGAAAGATGACAGGACATGTGGGCGTGGAGTAAACACCAATCTCTTCAGTGACAATTTGAAGTCGTTGTCACTCTGGGCCGGAAATCGGATAATTTCACCCGCCACCTATAGCTTGTAAATAGGATATCACACATCCTATGTCCCCACTTGCATGTAGCACTGTCGATCAACATCTAAGGTCACGAAAATATAATAGTCGAGCAACAGTAACTTCATCAAATCGTCCCCTACAAATAATGATGCAAGTCATCACACGACTGTACCAATGCAATCATGGAGATTGGCCCAAACTGCTGACTTGAGCTTGCTTACGAGTGTGTTTGGGTAATAGCAAGACACGTCATTTTCAAGAAAGTGGTTATGAGGCCCCTGACCTGCTGTGTCGTATCCCAACGTCAGTAGATTCCATTTCTGCATTCCTAGTCGTTTCCGTTTCAAGAGCTCTTTGATGACAATATTCAAGAGCTCAGCTTGACTAAGCAGCACATCTCGATTGAACGTGCTCAAATCCTGGCCTCTACGAGCACCATGTCGATGTCCAACAAAAGTTCGTTGAAGAAACGAACGAGTCGCATCATTCTCCATCCATGATTCCCTTCCTATAACACTAGCCACAGCTAGATAAAGCCACTAGCGTGAGTATTACTTGAGCAGCATGTTCTCCAAGGTCTCAATCTGCGGAACAACCTGCTTTAGGATCTTCATGTGGCCAACAGGTCAAGAAATGACAAATATCGTCAAGCTGCCGGATAATTCACTGTATCCGGTGATATTTGGATGAAATATCGACGTCGCATGATGTTTGTGTTATCGACAGATCGTACTTCCTCTGTTCCACATTACTGCGTACAAATCACTTTACATCGACCCCAAAAATCTATTTCTTTTCTAAATTCGATGGCGGATATCATTTTTTAAAGACCATAAAAAACTGCAGGAAATTGCCTTGACTGGCAGGAGCAGAAAGTGAGTTTTCGTGGTCAAAATCGGCGGCGAATGCATCCATGTAGCCAGGCTAAGGATTTATGACCAATGAAATCTAATAAAACATATTTCGAGCCAATCATAACTTAAGAATTTATTACCAACGAAAGAAATCATAAGGATTTATGACCAATGAAATCTAATGAAAAATATTTCGAGCCAATCATAACTATTTGTACATAGGTTGTGGAAAAGTGTGTTTTCAATTTGTACACAGTAATGTGGAACAGAGGAAGTACATCCGACAATTGCTTGCATGCTTTCAACGTGGTTGAAGTCGACAAATTTAAGGAAGAAGAGACTGTGTCTAACGCTGAGCTTGCAGTGTCATAACGGAATGGAGGTCATCGAGGTGACGATACCTCTCATTGTTCGAACAGTTTGAGCTAGAGCTGGTACGACAAATGGGGCAATCGGTGTAGTGTCGATCGGCTCCGTCGTGCATGGCTCTATCAGACTACGTCACCAGTCTCGGAGTTTAAGGCTGATGACACATTTAAATGGTATACATTTCGAACTGTCCAAAAGCAATATTTCCGATACCTTGTGCACACTCCAGAAGTTTAAGTCAAAAGAATCATCAAGAGTTTCAATGCCTCTCGAGGAATATGATGATGATGAACGTTTCGTGTTAACTACGTTGAGCATAGTCTTCGCATACGTGAACTAACTATATCTTGGCCGACATTCTCGTTGTGAGGTGTCTAGGCCATCCATCATGTCCGAGAACGTTCGTGTGGTCCGTCTGTGGTTCAGTCTCTGCGTGTCCTGTGGTGGCTCGGATCTGTGGGCTGTATCAAGATTGTGTATGAGGGCCTTCCATTTCGTCTTGGGCTATTGTGCGAAGATATTCAAGATCGGGGAATATATACTCAACGATAATGACTCGTCTCTCTGAAACGAAGTGTCTTAATATAGAACGCGAATAATTTGAGCTGCCGAGTGCCACCGAGAAGGATGGTTGGAGTGCATCCATGCATTGCATCGAATGAGGTTGATGCTCTTTGCGAGCTTTTCCATGTTCTTGGCGGTAGAAACCCTTCTCATGCCCTTTCAAGCCATCGATTAGGTACACAATGGCAGCGAAATCAGGGTTGGTTGAAGTTGGATTTGTCTGAAGACAAGAAGAAACACGGGTTTGGATTGTTGTGGTATGGAACGAAATGGGAAAAGGGCCACCTCATTTCTCTTGATTTGAATGGGAATAATCTTCGAGGCAATTTACCAGACATCTTCTCCCGCCTAAAGAGATTACAGTATCTAAATCTAAGTAATAACCCATTGCTCAAAGGTAAGTTCGTACAAACTGCGTCACTTCATGATTCAATATTTCCCGTAGGAAGGCTTCCGGAATCACTGGGAAAGCTCAAACACATGAGATATTGCTACATTCAAGGGACTTCTTTGTTTGATGTATTACAATCAAAGTCAACTCACGACTTGCATGTTACAAAGTATAAAGACGACATGAAAGCCACTGTTCGTTTCCAAAGAGGTATCCACTTTCACATTGATGACAAAGAGTCATGACTTTCATTCTAGGAAACGCTCAGTGGATGGCCGATACCACTGTACAAGAAATGTACTTCATCACGTCGACATTGCAAGCAGCTAGAGCTCCTCCGAAACAGCTTTCAACGATCAAACTTACAGCACACAATGCAACCGGCCCCGAGCGAGTCAAGGCAGTAACAAAGCTACAACGGCTCTACCGAGAGCGGATGATGAGGCGCAGCTTGTTGTTCAACGATGGAAATTTATATCAATCGCGTGAAATTGGTATCATCCACACATTGACGAGCAAAATCGAATTAGATTTAACATTAGATTGGATGAGTGCATGGTCGTCGAAAAATCTACTGAGCAATGCTTCAATTCTCAAAGAAAATGAGGTTTGAGAATTTACTTGCCACCGTATTAACTTTTGTTGTTAGATGTACTGGTATCAAGACAACACTTACTTTCTACGAAGAAGTACAGTTCATGACGAGCTCGAGCGACGGTATGGCAGTGACAAAACACCAGACGAAAAATATCAGTGTCTATTTGAAGAATACGACCAAAATCACACAGGCTACATCAGCATGGATGCTCTTGCAATCCTCTGTGGTGATTTGGGAATTCCAATGTCGCAGCAACAACTGCGGCAAGCTCAAGAAGAAATAGGAGTATCTGACGATGGGGCATGCAGTCTGAATGCAGTGCAAGCTTGGCTTGATTCATGAAGACCATGCTGTATAATACCTCATTCACGACCCCCAAAAGAAGTTTGTAGAGAAAGCTATAATTATTTTCCAAGCAAAACACCAGCCAAATAATTTTACTGTATGAACTACTTGTACAGTCTTGTCAAATGAGTTCGAAATATTGCGAATGGTGACGATTTGAAACCAGTGGCAAATTTGCAAAGATAAGAATGAAGAATTGCCTATAAGTACAAATATTCCGCACAAACCAAATTCAATTCGCGGCCAAGCTGACATTCCATCATGAGGAAAAGACAAACCATTAATTAATTAGTGGTTAAAGAGTTTTCTCACCCAATGCCAGTGCCCCTGGGCGAAAAACTCATCCATAAATACGTGCACACTCCAGATTGACAATGGGAAATTATCTACCTAGAACGGGGTTGCGGTTTATATTCAAATACTTGAGCAAAAGTAGGCAAGTTCGAAATGTCCGGCAATTTGACAAATTCATCGAGGAGACTTTTAGCTTTGTCGTATTCATGTAGATTGACGTATTGCTGTCCAAGTGATTCGAGATAATCTTTTCAACTGTTCACAAGAACACAAGACTAAAATCTTACATGGATCGTTTGGATAGAGAGTGTTGAGCTCTTGTAACACTTTGACACGGAGGTCTTGTAATCTAAAAAGTAACACAGTGACTCAATATGACACGCAACTTCTTACATGCCAAGGCTTTTCGAAACAAGCACAGCATCGTTTATTCTTTGCGGAGTGGTTCTACCAACTTCGACAATATCGCAATACTTTTTGAGAATTCTACGAAACTTTGATAGACTCGATTGCTTCAATTTCACAACTTTTCCAAGTAAGTCAAAGCGTCAATTCTCTTTCTGCCCTCAGACTTGGCTAAATAGGCCGACATGTGGACTACTCGATATTCAGAGAAGAGACATTTGGGTTGACAATCATACCTTCGCATCGATTCCATACCTTCTTTTTCAGAAAATAATGAAATAACAGATAATGAGCTTCATAAATCTTGTAGCACATGTGATTCCTTAAAGAAGAGCGACTTACTCTTGAATCCTCGCTTTTCTTGATTGCTTTCATTTCCTCTTCGGTTGGCTCAACCATTGAATTCCTGGTATTTTCAAAGGGGCGAATGGCATTAGTCATGTACGCGACTGCTTTATCTTCATCACCAAGACTCATTAACAGCTTTCCAATCTACATATATTCAGTAAGCTATCGGCACACAAATGTAATCGAACCTCCAAATCTGCCATCAATGGATCTGGCATCGATTTCTTTGCGTTCCACAACGATTTAATTTGATCCATTGTCGTTTTATACTGTTTTGTATGATGGATGTGAGGAAGAGTAATTTCTCGAGAGATATCGGGGTGCATGCTTTCTAATTCAGACAGGCGAGTTGTTATGGGAGAACTCTTTTCATCCCTTCTGGCCTTGGCATCGCAAAGTAATTGATGCTTCAGTTTCCTATATTGTTTTTGTTCATAAATGCGTTTGTTGGTCACTCATTCTTTACTTGTCTTGCTCAGATGCGATTGAATTTCTGGTTAACCGGAACTCGTCGTCAATCCTCTGGAGTCCTTTCCGAAGCTCCTCGCATTCAAGCTGGCGTTTAGTCTTTTCTGTTCGTTCATTATTCCAGCTTGTGTTTGCCCCCATGTTTTACCTGACAACTTGGAAATGTCGCTCACATAGGAAGTGTCCATATGCGCTAGTTTTATTACGCTTCTGGCGAAATCGCGGTTGTCGACTTGTTTGCCTTCAAGTTGTCTTTGACGTTCTTCCTTCTCTTCTCTCAATCCTTTGAGCATCTGCTCAATTTGACACCGTTTGGATGTTTCACTCTCCATCGAGGATACGAATGACTCCCATGGAATAGGAACTCATTAGGGCGAAACCGTTGCGGTTTCGATTCGAGCAACGTTGTAAAAGACTAACCGAGCAGGTGAGCTCGTTCTGGCCCGCTCGGAGCATTTGAACGAGAACAATTTTGCAAGGTTTTCATGATCGATGTGATGTCTTACTTTTGATGTATGGTCTTGTCGCTGATTTCA
Source organism: Aphanomyces cochlioides (assembly GCA_019828595.1). Taxonomy (NCBI): domain Eukaryota; phylum Oomycota; class Saprolegniomycetes; order Saprolegniales; family Verrucalvaceae; genus Aphanomyces; species Aphanomyces cochlioides. Next base: position 1,450,458 of record JAHQRK010000004.1, read on the forward strand.
ACTCTTCCATCTTTTCGCCTTATCAAACAAGAAATTCAATTTAAGTACACGTAATTAAATTTGCAGATCTATTGTTCAATGATCACTGAGATAGATGAGGTGGATTATGGCCTATGGTAACAGAGAAGCAACACGCAAAAAGTTTTGATGCTTATGACTTCGTGGTGAAACATAAATACAGTGTTTTCTTTTACTTTTTAGCACAGTCGCTTCAAACGCGCAGACCAATTTAGATGTCGAAATCGTCATGGTTGAAAAATGTGTTTCAAATATCACAATGAATACTTTTAATGTTCTTATTATGGTATAGAGATCACTTGGCCAAACCGGCCAATGCTTTTCTGACAAAATATGTCGATTTATCGACCGAGAATAAATGGTGCACACACGTGAGAGCATCCTGTTGGGCATACTTGTTGCGTAGCAAACCAATCTTGCATATGTTGTAAATGACCACCGTGAGAGCAGACAGGACACCACACGAATAGTCCAGATGCTGGCAATTGACTAGAGAACAGGTTAACACGAGAATGAGAGTTGAGCGCACCAAATTGAGCAGTATGTAATATTGAAGCATTGGGTGCATAGAGACTTTTGACATACTTTCGCTACTTTCGGTGGCAAGGGATCAATTGTTTTACCGCACTTAGAGCAAGACGTGTAAATAGTTGTTGCTTTCTAAGATGCATAATTAGAGAATATATCTTCAAGGGAAAACCATGTTCATTTGTCGAATGCCAAGATCGGGACAATTCTTCACCAAATAGTTAGCAATTGAATAAAGCTGCAATTGATGGAGAAGATCTACAAATATGGTTGAAAGTTCAGCTAGCATGAAGGAATCACCTATGTAATGCATATAAACTTGTTGTAGCCAACCCTTTCCCATAATAAGCTCAATATTCGTGACAGTATTCATCGCTGCAGCAATTGTGGCGCAAGATTGTACGTCTCCAGCTTCGCAGTAATAGTCTAAAAGCTCCTTTAATAGTGTGTCTTGAACCCGAGAGATGTCGACGCTTTGACCGCTTGCTTGCTGTGCCTGCAGGGCTTCTGTACTTGAATCTTTCATCTCGTCGTATGGGTAGGCATCAACACCCTATAGTTGAAGATCAATGAATTATGCCAATAATTTCCATACATGCATCGGATTCACTTCATCTAACTGGGCGAGCAATTTAGATGTTTGAGTTGAGCTTGGATGTTGATTGAACCATTGTGTATCAGTATTTTCTGAATCCATGAGCGTTGCATCTTTGTGATACGTTGTAGTTCTCTTTTCATAAAGTAATTGCAAAATCATCCATGTCTTGCTGAGATGTGAGCAGCCAGCGACTGATGCCACCTAAGAATTGTCAGCGTGCATCAGAGGATTCTCAATTACTTTGGCATTTTGGGTGCACATTTGCTGGAATGACTCATCATAAAGAACGTATGACCGTGCGAGAAAGCGGAACACTTGTTCGTCAAAGCCAAATATTTGAGGTGTGATTCTATCGATAGCCAATAATGATAAAACGCTTTTCCCATCCAGAACATCTCTGAACTCTTTGTAGGAAACTGAGTTTTTGAATGAAGCCACGCTAACCATGCCTATACCAAGAAATATTCATCGCTTAGAAACCAGTCTTACCTTGAGGAGGGGGAATTGGACTATCTAGTGCTGTGTTGTGATGAACAGGCTCATTGGATGCGAAGCTTGCTTGGACACTTGGTAGCGACCCTGAAGACGTATTTTTCCTTGTCGGTGTCTTGAACGATGACATTCGGGGCATTTGCACCAGATTCGCAGCAGATTTAACTTTTCGTGCGTTGCGTGGCATAGCAACTGTAGTGTTCGCTACAGAAAATAATGGATTCGAAGCATGCTCATGCTGATGAATATTCAACGATGAGCATGAGCGATCTAATTACTTTGTCATGTTATCAATCATTCGTCATTACCAATCGCGTCATGGGATGAAACGATTTGCCCCTCTGTGTTCATCGTCAATGCCACAGTGTGCATACTCTGATGCGGCTTCACTGAATCAGCGAGTGAGTGCAAAGTCAAGGTTTTGTCTTTCGAGCAGGCAATGACGTGCTGCCAGTAATCACAACCTTCCACGTCTAGAATATTTCACGAATAAGAATGGCTGAAGCTTATCTCTCCACCAGAAGTCGAATCAGATGGGTTGGTTGACAGTTGAACTCTTGGCGTATCAATCCACTGGAAATCCGAGACAATATCAGCATGCCCATGCATACAAGCAAGTGGCACAAATGGCCTCTGAGTATCCCACAAATTAATTCTACTCAGTAGATTAAGCTTATGCCTTGTAATTTTTTGTACCTGCTGTCTGTAATCGACGAGCTTGTTGCAATTTGCTCTAGAAAGTTATTAGAAACGTTACACAAACAGAGCAAACCTGGGCAATTTGGACGCCATTGAATTCTCCCAGCATTTGCAATCAACGCGATCGTTTGAACTGGTTTGATATAGTTAGGGTTCATAGAAAGATCCCAAATCTAATGACCGTGTCAGCGCACATGAAGTATTTTGCATTCGCCACCTTAACACTTCGGTCTCGCGAGCCAGTGGCAATAAATCCAGGACGTGAAGGATGCCAATCTAGGGATAATATATGTCCTTGATGAGCTGGAAACTTTATTTCTGGGTGTCTATTGTTTCGAAGTTCCCAAATCTAAACGACTTGTGAGTCAAAACACCCATACGTTGGATGACCTACCTCTACCGTGCCGTTTTCGAATGCAGCAGCGAATTTAGAATCATCGAAAAGACTAAACTTCACATCGCGGACACTTTCAGACTTTTGCTGCTGAAATATATTGACGTTTTTGCCTTTGAGGCGTTGATCCTACTCCTTTGTTCACAAGATCCAAACAAGAGATTATGTACCCAAAGCTTAATCAAGCCATCTTGGGATGCACTCAAGAGCAGATTTGGATCAGTTGGATGCCAGCAGATGCGATTCACTGCTCGATCATGTGCTTTGAACTCTCGCTCTACGAAAGACTTAACTCTCTTGGATCTCATGAAGAACCTACTGTTCATTTTTGAACTATCTCGCTGGATATCCCAAAGAACTAGATATCCATTTGTCGCTGCAGTAGCCAGCATGGAGTCTGATTCTACAGCGAGGTCAGTACATGGATCAAGTCATTTCTTTTCTTACGAGGATGCCACCGAATGTCGTTCGTGCTAAAATTCAAATTGGATTTTGAAGATCGCAAGTTTCTCCTTTCCACAAATCCAGTACTTTCAAGTCCAACAATTTTCAGCACGTCTCGACCTCCCACAGCGATAAACTATTGTGTTGTCATCATCAAAAACTTGCTGAAATCGCTCCGACGTACCTTTTGACTTTGGGAGATAGAGACTGCATTCAACGGACCCTGGACTTCACCGTAAGATACAAGAGTCTGACACACATTACTGTAAACTCCATGGATGCTTTCACGCTTGAATTTTTCTTCGTCGGCATAGTTCCTTGCTCGTATTTCGTCGCCACTGTCGGCACGTAAACTCAAATACAATGACAAAGACCATCCGGATAATTTAACGGATGAATGTTAAGATACACATTCGGAAAGGCCACTTTTCAATTAACATGGAACATGTTGAACAAGTGATGTCAAAGCGCTGAGAGAGGAATGTACACAGAGGTATGACTAAGATTATTGTTTTGTGGAAGCATTAGCCAGAGATTTCGGGAGATCACTTTGGACGTTATTGTCACGGATTCAAAGTGTTTGACAACCAACTCGACTTTTGCTGGGACGATAAGGAGGTATGGTCCATGGCATTAAGCTCCATTAAAACGACATTTGAAAAATTTTGTGTTGTCTGTATAATCAAAATACCTGACAAACAAAGGTTCAAACGAGCAAATCTTGGCGCCTAGAGTTTACATCGGATATGAATAAAAGGGTGACCTGGGGCAAGACGGCAGTCTTTCTTCTCCAGTCCTCCAAAGTGACGCGCTGGTATTTTAAGTACATCAACCGTTAGGCCTACTCCGTGAAAGGTATCAAGATTGTTTTCGTGCACGGTATTGATTATTTCGAGACTACATTGGATTATGGCAATGTTCATCTTTACATTGATATAGTGATTGAATGACTACCAGTTTCAATCCCATTAGCGAAGGACAGTACACAACTTCTTTTTCGATTGATGCCATGACGAAAGACTAAGTCTCAGTTTCACTTGTCTAATGATTTCACAGAAGTACTACCACTAGTCGATGTTCCGGTTGAAGAAGGCATGTAACTTCTTGGCACATGACGATCCAATCAAGGTTTCAAGCTCTTGAAGGCTTTTGGTACTAAACTCAGCTAAGTTCTTCACTTTAGAAGCCACACGTCTGTAGTTGTGATCGGTAATCCCTGGCAACTTTCTCAACACATCCATGGCATGTGCATTGTCTCCAGCTGTTGAACCACTACTTCCAACGGCCACAGCAGTGTCGACGTTGGGGTCATCTTGTCCTCGTTTAACTTGTTTGAATAGTTCAACAGTAGCGTGTGGTGAGCGAGACCAAAGGATTCGAAGCTAATTGTTTTCTTTGAGATAAATACATCAACATAAGACTACCTGTGGGAAGTGCAGCACAAGTAGGCTAATCTTGGAACATATATTGGACGATTTGATGTCGCTTGTAATTTCAGAGACTTGCTACATGCAAATATGACGGTCAAAAGCCTAATGACACTAACCTGCAAAGAAAATGGTTTATCAGGCGTGAATTCAATGAGCAAAATTGGCATCTACAGCGAGCTTACATAACCCTGAGTTCCGTCCTACCTTATAATGTCGCCCCATCATTTCAGCTTGATTGAACAATCGGCCACTAGCAAACGAACCAAACAAATCACTGATGCTCTTCCTCTCCACGCACATCCAAGGAGATAAGATGTAATCGCCGACTTCAATGGTCACAGGATGCAAAATAAAGCCGTCTTTGTGAAGCATTGACGGCAGTGCGCTGCGAAATTCGCGGACATCAATGATGATTTGATTGGAAACAGTGTGTGCTTTAGCCCGCCCACCAGTTCGCGTATCTAAGCTATACTTTGGCGACTGCTTGACTTTCAAATGAGCAGGTAGATCAAACACATTGAGTGGAATTATCATGTGCTCTTTCTGTTTGATCAGCCGTTCAAAGGCGTCCTATATGTCGCAATAAATTACGACAAACTTCAAAACAAACCTTTTCCCGCTTGATTTCGGACAAATAAGCTTGTTGCTCTGCACTATTTTCGTACACCATGAAATGAATTTGTATTTCTTCGTCTCCTGTAAGTAACGCGTTGTGCACTTCCAGCTCACGTATAAAACTTGCATCAGGATCATAGAGAATCACATGGGCAGGATGCAAATCGTCCAATATATTGGTACATTTCTTGGCTTGCGCATATGTGCACAAAACAATTTGCGACGATGGAGCCATAATTGTCATTCTCTGCGATGGCTTTGACTTTTTTCCATCTTGAGAGCTACAGCAGTATTGACATCAATGCCTGAAAAGATAACGGTTATCTTACCTTAGAAATATAATTTCTTCCAGAGTCATTCCAAACGAAGCCAACTCAATCGAACCCGTATACACTGGTGTCGACACAATTTTACGTTTGCCATTGGAAGTCGTGGGCATATCAGCTTCTTCAGCCAAGTTTGCTGCAAGCTCAAGCAGCAATTGTTGCTCAATATTGAACGTAGTGAGGTTGGAAGCCCTTGTTTCATTCTTTTGTTTCAGATATCGCCCGAATCGGCGCTTCATCATATTGGTACCGCCCATAAATAAAAACTCTCTCAGTTGTGCAGCGGTTCGATCGTCTCGAAGCATAATTAGCACAGTTGATCCTCCAACAGCTATCTTTGGGGATTCTGCCATAATTTCCTTGAGTGTAGTTTGTAAAATCTCCCATTTTGGATTAATCTCCAAATTTAAAATCACTTTGCAGTTCCTTTTCTGAGCTTTGTCACTCTTCACATTGCCCTGTACGTGGTATAACCGCTTTTTGGCTGCTATAAAGAGTCGATCTGCGGCTTCAGTGACCAACCAAGCTGAAGGAACACGCTGTTGGCCACTTTGCTTCTTCTGGGTCATCAAGAAGCTGTAATATGTTATGGCATCGTAGCGTGTCAAATAGGCTAGCAACTACGTCCATCAAATCAATATCTCTGAAAATTCTAGCTCACTTGACGCAATACTGTAAGATCAGAGCAAAGTTGCTTCGTCTTTGCTGGCAACTGATGCCAAATCGAGTTCAACTACAACATTATGAGAGCCATTGATTGCATGATACCGACTTGTTTTTTAATTATGACGTCCAAAGCCTTCGTGAGAGCATTTTGCATGGTCAGGTCGGTTTCGTCGAGGTCCTTGCTGCTCCTCTTGAGCTCATTCAATGTAGCTTCAAGGGAAACCAAGAGTGCTTGCTGCATTTCCATCATCAACGGCGATAACGGGACTTCCACTTCGTACACATCGGGCTGACGTTTCTCGAGGCAACCACCAACAGCAATATGGAAACGGGGATACAAAAGAACCTTTCGCACGTAGAGCAGCTTCAAGACCTGCTCAATCTTGTTGTATCCAGCCGAGAAAGTCACCGCATCATCTGAGAATGCCTTGACAAAGCCACTTCGATTCACTTCTCGAAACAATCGCATAATAAACGCTTCTATCGAGGTATCTGTCACTTTGTGTGCATCGCAAACGAGTAGTCCTGATATCATCTACAAGAAATTGATGTCCGTACAACGAGGGTGTCGATACATACCGGAATATCAATGACATGGTTGAGCATGTCCACCACCAGGATACGCGAGGTGACGAAAATGCATCCACCATTCTTGTACATGATCTTCCGTTCCTGCACAGTACATTTGTTGGTGATGACCTATACGAGAGTAATGTGAGTTGATACTGTGGACGAACAAATCTCTCACTTGTGGCAAGTTCACAATGCCTTGTGCTTTCAGTGAATCCAAATATTGATCAGCATCATCCGATGCGTTCAAGCACAACGTTAGATTCGTTGGCTGGCAATAGAGAAGCATAAAACGACTCATGAGCATCTTCAATCCCAGACCTTTTGCCAGAACGATCAACACATCGCGTTCCTGAAGCAAGTTTTCCACAATCTCTCGTTCATAATCCAACCACACACGTGCCATCTCTTCGATATCCACTCGATGTACAATCCCGTCGAAAGTGCAAGGAGCTGGTTGTACCGATGCTTTGATGAACCTGCGACTCTTTTGGCAACAAGAATCCCGGATAAAAAATGTTTCCGGTTACATAGTATTCTGCCTTGGAGAAATGAAGCGCGTAAGTCTTGCCGAGCATAAGCGCGCGTTTCGGCAAAATCAGGCAGCGCAAAAGGAGAGCACGAGCGATTCTGGAGGAACCCGAAGGGTATACCGTCAAGCGCGGAAAACTGGAATCTTATCCATGCCAGCGAGATCTTTGACTGATTTTCCCGACGAAGTGTGCCATTTGATGGACTTTCTGGAAGCGGTCAGGCAACTAATGCAGCTACGATCTTAACATTGCACAGGATGAAAAAGGTTGGGAGTGTGTAGATCTGTTGAAAATAGATCTTAGGTTAGCCTTTTCCTTCGTGAACTCAAGTAACTTTGTCAACTAGCCACAATGATATCCATGAAATACCAAGCCAAATTGGAACTTTGAAAAGTGTGATATCGTTTAAAATATGCCAAAACAAGATTTCCGCTATCCCAGAAGAGCTTTTCTCTCTGAATTTGCTTGCCTACCTTGATCTATGCAAGTAAGAATGAAAACGAGAGCGAAAACATGACAAAATTGTAGCAATTGCTTAGTCGGTGAAATTTCTCCAAATATGGGCCAACTTCTAGCGCTTAAGGAGCTCGTCTTGTCATCCAACAAGTTGAGCGCGCTACCAGAAAGCCTTGGACAACTTTCAGTCTTGGAAGTGTTGAGGATCGAAGACAATCAGCTCACACATTTACCCGAGTCAATTGGTATATCTTTGGAGTTCCACCTGCTTATCAACAATTAGGGGCTCTACAAAAACTTCAAATTATGACAGCCCAATCCAATCAACTTGAAATTCTCCCTGATTCATTCAGCAATCTGCGCTTCATCACAACATTGGATTTGAGCAAAAACAGATTGACGAGTTTGCGAGGATGTTTGAAGCACAATGAGTCGTTAAAATTCTTGGACTTGCGACAAAACCGCCTTGTGGTTTTCCCGGAACTACCGTTTGAATGCGCCTTGGACACTCTGTTTCTTGGTTTCAATCAACTGAATACAATCAACGAAGCATCTTTACTTCGTGCTCAGAATCATTTGACAATTTTGGATCTACGAGACAATAAACTAACTGCACTATCCGAGAAAGTGTGCTTGCTGCATCAGCTCAAGACGCTTGATTTGACCAACAATGATCTCTCCGACCTCCCTCCAGGTATCTCGAAAAGCAAATTTGAAAGTCTCATCAATATTGTGCAAAGGTTTAGGATATCTGCCCAAGCTCAATTATATTTTGACGGATGGGAACTCAATGCGGTAATTGCTCGTAAATTCTAATGATAAATGAATCCTGGACAGGTCCATTCGACGAACAGTCTTGTCTGGGGGATCTGAACCTCTGAAGAAATATTTGCGAACACGAGGTGCACCCCCACCTGGAGTAAATTCGCTTGAAGCAGAACCTGATGAGTTTGAAGCCACACCAAGTGGGTCTCCTGACCTGAGCTACCTTCTTCGTGATGCCACCGCTTCTGGAAACCTAGACTTGTCCGAGAAACGGTAACTTAGTCACGACTGACAAACAATTACTTCGTGAAATAGACTCTCAACGCTTCCACCCGAAATATTGTCAAATAGTAGTTTGGTGACGAAGTTAACAGTTCTCGACTTGTCCAAAAATTGCTTAACATCTCTGCCTTCTGGAATAAGCGAATGCACGAATTTGCAAACAATAGTTTTGGATGACAACTCACTGGAAAATCTGCCTCAATCATTATCTCGACTACCTTACGTTCAAATCCTTCGCTTACGCAAGAATAATTTTACCTCTGAAGCTTTGGAGAATATTTTGCATCATAATTCACCTCTTGTGAGATCTGTCAAGGTAAGGAAGGAAGCTCACATGTTTTGAATGATCGGAATGAATGAATAGGAACTAGATGTCCGCAACAACGTGCTCCAGTCAGTTCCCCAAAATATTGAGCATCTGAAATTGATGCACACCTTGCTTTTATCTTTCAATCGCATTTCAAATCTTGACAACGTTAACTGGGGAAGGATGAGCCAACTGTCAATTCTAAGTGTAGCTGATAACAAGGTGCGCTTGTTTGCATTATTTCATGTAACTTTGTCTCCTAGTTGACTTCAATTGGTAATGTCTATCAAATTCCCAATTTGACATCTCTCTCGATCGAAAACAATAACTTGAGTCAAGTGCGTTTAACCTTGACAATCTCATATTTACGTCTACGAAATCTAGATTCCGTTTTCTTTGGGCCTATGTCAAAATCTGAAAGCATTGTATCTCAATGGCAACCCTCAACGCACGATTCGCATTACCACTTTAAACAAGGGCACTGAAGAAATCGTTCAGTACCTGAAGAACAGGCTCACTCCTGATGAGGTGGAAAGCTTGCTCCAAGCTAAACAAAACTCCCAAATTGAAATCCCCGAGCCGTCGACTGAAGACGCCACTATCGCCCCACCTCCAAGTCCATTCCCTCCTGCTGTAACCACCTCCTCGACGGCACATGCATCAGTCATTTCCGAGAATACATCAGCTATATTACTCCAACTTGAAGAAAGAGTTTCACAACTGGAGGCAGGGCTAGAAGAAAGCGGTTTGTCTGTTGCGAAGCGCTATGCGTTGAAGAAAGAATTGGCCAAAGTTCGCGCGGAAAAAATCCGCGAAAGTCGCAAAGCGAAGTGAATTCCGCATTTGCTCGTCAGTATCGTCATGTGCGCTCGCTCTTGACTGTCAACCTGCTTTTCGAAACACGTACTACGTAGTATTATCGTTAAACAATTCGATTGTCGGGTAAATGTGTCTGGAGACCCGCGTTGATTTCATTGCGCTTGGACCAATACGTTCGTTTGTGCATACAGCACTCAATGAAAAATCCTAAGATAGCTACGACACCAATAGCAATCCCGGCGTATACGACTCCAGACAGGCCGGCGTCCTTGTGCTTGGCACTTTGCCCCGACGATGTGACTGAAGGGACAGTAATGTTACTGGTGCTGTTCGTGCTGTTGGCCGACGTCGAATTACTTTCCAGCGCAAACACTAAGTAGTTCATTATAATACATTCATAGACAACCATTGTACCAGTAGAGAGAGCTACGAGAAGCACTACTCGGAGGAGCATCTTCATCGTCATGCCGTGGAGACTTGCAATTGTTACGAACTACCGGCACAATACACAAAATACTTCCTGACTCTTTTGTCCGCATAATAAAGTTCTATCCGGATAAAGAAACGCACTCAGAACTAACCAGTCATAGCTAATTTCGACCATGAAGATTGTCAACCTCATTCTTCTCCGTCTCATGACAGCAACACGGCCATGAGGATGCAAACCAGCTTGAATTATAAGAGAGATTCGAGTGAAAACAGATAGATCGCGATGCAGTTGTTGTGTCTCTGAATAGATGGAATGATGAGCTTTTGTGTGATATCCTGAATTACTAACCCGTTACTCTGGCCATTGAGTGAATATCGTTTGTCATTGAGGCTGCGTGAAATTTGTTTCAATCGGCAACGTTGTTGAACGATAGCGGCGTTTATCCGGAGATATCTTTTTTCTCCTTTGGAAGAATGTTGCAAACGCAGGACGTGAGATAGGAGATACGCTTGTACAAGGATGCTTCTGCCAATGCTACGAGGAAAGATTCTCTGTCAAATGACTTTTTACAAGCTTTACAAAAGTGCTATCTACAAACCACAGCATATCGGCCGACATCAATTCCACATCCTCACATTTTTCAAGCAATTTGAGGGGAATACATAAGAAACATCAGCTGTACAGAGGGGATCACAGAGAAGAGGACAAAAAAAGTAGACGCGATGATTGTAGTCGACAAGGCTCGAGAAATTGTTTCTATTGATTGAAAGCTTTGAAATGTTTCACCTGCGAACTCCCACTTCCGAAAAGACTTCAGCCCTGCGATAGCTGAACAAGTTCGAGCATGGTGAAGTCGCTTTATGTGCACTTGTTGTGACAACCTTTTCCACGTTGTGTGCCACGTTTTATACTCAATATCACGATTCAGGCTCAAGGTACGAGGTACTGTAGTTATGCACGCTGACGCCATGACAAGTTTTCCCAGTTCCAGTTTTCACGCATGTTTCATGCTTTGTCATGTCTCGACGATGAAACACGTTTGCGTTCGAGCTTGTGCAAACTTGTTTTTCTTTACAATACAGAAACTTCACCAAGAAGTGCATCAGATTGCTGATTGAACAAACTCCCGATAGACTGCACTTTGTTCCCCGTTTTAATCCACAGGAATTTCTAATACAGCTTTGTGCACATTGAAGCACCAACCGAAAAATGCTCGCCCCCTGCCCTATCCAGGCACTTCAGCTTCGAAAATCTTTAGTATTTCGTACAGGCACAAGCAAACCCCCAGTTGAGGATCCACTCCTGAAGTTGAATCTCTCTATTCTTCTTGATGCACTATCTTAAGTGCCGCAATGCACACTAAGCGTAAAAATAGCTGGCATGAGACTTCAGAATCCAAGGTTGGAAGAGAAATTACGTCCAAAGCAAGGTCGAACCGAGATTATCCGGATGTTTATCCGGATTTGAATCTCGTGGGGTGTCGTCGCTACCATGCACATTTTGTCATATCTCGAGCTGCAAGAACTCTCAAATGGCGCTGCTCCACAGAAGGACATCTGCACAGAGATCAGGGCCGAATTACATGCCCAGTTTATCCATCTCTACTTGGAAGATAGCCTCGAATAGGATCAAACGCAAGTGGATTGGCATGAAGCAGGTACGCACACGCTTGATTGTTGTTTCGTCATCATTCATATGCGATGATGCACAGCGAACGTCGTGGCGATTCAAGCAACGAAAGAGCGGCGTTGTCTTTCAAGTCGATGGTGAAGATGCAGAGGATGAAATGTATATCAGAGTATGCAGTGATTTGAACCATGTTGTAGTCACGTCTAATAATTTGTCTGTAGACGGCTAATGTTCCCCTGACTGACGAAAAGTACTGCCACAATGTGCTAGCAAATGCATCTCCTGAAATGCTAAATGGTATTCTGGGAGCTATTTCCCCCGAGGGGTCGGACCGATTTTGCACAAACATGACTGGATTCATGCTTCACTCATGCAATTCTGATGTCCGATCCAAGGTTTTGAATGTAATCACAAACGAAAGGCTAGACGACATCAGGTACACTGCTTCTCTACGTACTTTTTCTTACAGAAAGCTAGCTTGGCTAATCGGGGTATCATAATTCGAGCCATCCAACAGGAACTCATGTCACCTTTGACTCGTCAACGGGATGTCTTCCAAAAATCAGCCTTCAATATCCTCCGAGGAACTTTTGGAACGGATTTGACGCTTCTCAAAGAAGATATTAATTCAGACTTGGAGCCATGTCCTATGGCGAATAGTTTCAAGGGAGGGGATTTATATCAACTCATTTATGGTTGCCCCGATTTGACACAAGTCGTGTCAATCGTCCAGCATATTGCCGTCGAGTCGCTGAAAGTAGAGTCGCAGTACAAGGACAAACCGCTGATAAAAATCATCAGTGACATTGACGATACATTGTTTCCAGGGTACGCTCTTGTCACTTTATTTTAATAATTTATGCTTAGATGGGCCGACAAACGATATCCCAATCATATTTTGTACCCTGGCGTTGCTCAATTATACCAAGCAATGTCACGTGGAGTTGACAGTCGAAGTCCATCCGTGACATTTCTCACAGCACGTCCTCGAGGATGGTTCAGCTTTGGAAGAAATTTAACTGCCGATCGACTTGTCAGTCTTGGGGTCTCAAATCCTACCGTGCTGAATGGGTCTGTTCGAACTGGCACGAGTGCAGACAAAATTGCAGAGTACAAATTTCAATTGTAGCAGTACTTTTATGTGGATGCAGGCTAAAATTGGACAACTTTGTGCGCTACGCAACGCTCTTTCCAGAATACAAATTCATTTTCTTTGGAGATTCTGGACAAGGAGATGCCCTTCTAGCATCCCAAATGCTCCAATTATTCCCAGAAAAGGTGATGAAATATCGAAGGTTTATGTATTTATGTGTGAATTGTAGATGCTTGGGGTATTTATCCATGATATCGACCCTGCTAACCCAGTCACTGGCGACGGCGAATCGAAAGCAGTCTATAAAGAGTAGGTGCCGCGCATCAGATTTTTCTCATCAGTCGTTACTAGTCAAGGGGTTGTTTTTTACGAGAATTATGCAGCTGCAGGCATTGCAGCGTATGAGCGAGGTTTATTGACCCGTGAAAGTTTGGACGACGTGATTCAGAGTTGCCAAAACGAATTGGACAAGCTGACGTTCAAAGGACCCAATGCTAACGAAAAGTACACCCAACGGAAGCTCGAACTGTTAAAAGAATGTGATCGCTTGGTGAAGTACGCTTAGATTGAAAATTGGCTTTACAAATGCATTTGATGATTCAAAATAAGTTATTGTTAACTACACGACTGTACTACTCTCAAGAGTCTTTTTCTTTCTCCTGCGCCATTTGCGGTGATAAGTTTGGTTCTCTTGGCTTGGTTCGCTGGCTTGTGTACTGCATGATGCATGTTTGGAATTAACAAAGTATTTGTCACCTTGTTTTTGTTTTTCGTTCTTGGAGCGATTCGACTGAGCAGGTAACGACATGGCAGCAATGGATTCTTCGAAGCTCTGCATAAAGAAGGGATCCCATTCGGCGCCGATATGTTCAGCTTGGTTATGAAAATAATTTGCATCGGTAATATATGAGTTGGCTGGGTGTCTTGGTGGGTTTGAAGCTATTGGAGCACACTGTACAAAGTCATGTCTCTCTGGATACATGAAGATATCGCTTGGTAATGGATACGGACACGACCAAGAGTATATAGGCAGAGTATTTTGCGATAAAGGCGGCGGTCTGGGTATATTTTGTGGGGCAGAGTGCCGGAACCAACTCTGTGACATTGGAATTATTGGCGGGTGAAAGTTTAAAGCCTTCGTCTTTGATCGAGGTCGATAAGATGGAGAAAAAGGGGCTCCCGTAATAAATGGATGACTCAGGGCTTGACAAGGGCTCCAACGAGACGACGGGTCCAAGTTCAGCAGCCCTTGAAGAAAGTGGCTGAACGCAGCTCTCCCTTGCAGTTCTTTGGATCGTTCTTCTTCTGATATTCCGCGCCGGATTGGATACGCATTTATAATGTCTGGTACTTTTGAATGCTTGAAATAACGCTTAGAAGTAGCAATTTTTGTTTTACAGTCTTGAGCGTATTCAGCAGCAGACTTCAGAATAAACTAAGGCATGGTTACTATGACTACAAGTCATTTTCTTGTTATACCTCGTTGTCGTTGGCGACTTTAAAGTACTTGTGTAGATTACTCCCAGCTCGAATCATACTTGCCGGTGGATAACCCAAAGTGTCGATGATAACTCTCAGTTGATCGTGGTCAGAAGCGCCTGGAAACAGCGGCAGACCAAGGAAGATTTCAGCACTACGACACAAGATTCGTTAATGACATCAAAAGCGAAATCAAACCTGATACAGCCCAAAGACCACATATCGATGGCACCTGAGTATGGAAGTCCAAGAAGAACTTCTGGAGATCGATAAAATCTTGATTGAATGTATGAGTAGACAGTTCCATTTTCAAAGCAAGCCGAGCCAAAGTCGACAAGTTTAATCAAAGGCACCTGGCGTGACTCCTGGTTGGGAGGACTCGGGAGAGGAAACAATCGATCGTTCCTACAGCTATCAATTAGTTCGCCAGAATTATTAGAGCCCACCCTGTAATCAAAATATTTTCGGGCTTCAAGTCGCAGTGAATAATTTGAGACTCACTCAGAGCAATTAGAGACTTCAATATCTGCAACGCAAAGCCGCGGACTACAGTTAATGGTAGCCCACGAAACTACATCGACGCCTTATGAATTTCATGTTGAGAACGGACGTACTTTGTTTTGACTCAATAACTCATACAAATTCACACTCAGGAGTTCAAACACCAAGCACAGATGATTTTGAAACATGAAATAGTCCAAGAGGTCTACAATGTGCTCCTTGCCTTCTTGGCAAGTCATTGAAGTGAGCTATTCTTTCAGTGAGTCGGGTTTTGAACGGAGGTCGTACCAGTTGTGAAACTTGCATCTCGACGAGGGCTTGTTTGTAGTATGAAGGATGATTACGGATAACTTTAATTGCAACCACTTCTCTCGTCACAACGTCTTGGCAGCGAAACACTTGGCCAAACGTTCCTTGGCCGAGAAGGTCCAAGACAACAAATGTCCTTGCGTAGCCCCAACTGCTCTGAACTTCAATGAGGTCCCGCACTCGGAGCACAATATTATTGTCAGAGTTGTCCCATCCATTGTTGCCGACCACTTGGCTATTCGTAGTCAATACCCGTCTTGTCGTTTTTGGCTGACTATGACAGGGCAGCCCGCAGTTCGAATATGTTTGGGCCAGCTCGGTCGTTAACTTGACCACAAGGCGAGGTGCTTTGGCCTTAGCCGGATTGGTATTCGATGCCCGACGGTTCGAGCCTCCTTTTGATTCATGGTCGGCTGTCGAGTGGCTTTTCTTTGACTCGCGAGGCTCTGCCTTACCATGTGCCTCGCGACAATTCATGCGATGGCCGCGCTCTTGGAGCTATAAATACGAAGATACTTTTTGGAAGGAATCAAAACTCGAATTTTCGTAATTTAAATTGATTCAAAAAAATAATTCCATAATTTATTTCAAATGATTTTTTCCGAAATTACAATGCGGGCATTGCAAACTCCGTAAGTCACACGTAGTGAAATGCCACTGGGTGGCGATTGTTCCGAAAATACAAGCATAAATAACTCATATCCCCAGGCATATACCGATGAGAATGGCAACAAATGCATGCCATGACGAGATCGAAAGCAGCGTTGTACTCTGGAGTACATGTATTACAACGTTTGTGGAGAAAATATAATAATTGTCCTAAATTTTTATTCAAATAATTAATGAAATTATCGAACAATGCTTGATTTTTACCATGAGGAAGGTGCATTTTTCCTGTAATAATTCGAAATTTCATGAATGAATTACCGTTACTATCCATCGACGGTCGAACAGCGACACACATTTGTCGGCTATTCCCCTCTCGGACCAAGCAAATGAACGCTCGCCAAGTCATTTTGGGGTCGAATCCGATGACAAACTGCATCCCCTAGAATGCGTAATAAGGAATTCTATTGTTTTTTATTCATAATTAAATAATTCTCCGGTGTACTGTTTTTACCATAGTTTCACTTTACTAGCGACAATTTTGAATTATGGTCTCAAGTATTGTCGGCAGTAATATGAAACAGAGGTGGTATTGATTCAATACCACCACCGGATAATGGATTTGATTCTGCGGCATCTCAACCCCCTAAAGACAAGATGAACTTCATCAAGAATACCGTCATGGGGCTTGGATCTGCCTTCACTTCTGGTGGTGTAGGCAGTCTACCGTTCACATTAGTAGACGCAGCTGGAGAAGATAACGCAGAACTTCCGGACTTTCAACTGTTGAAAGCAAAGAGCAAGCAAGATGGTGCGCGCGTCTCTGTGTTCAAATCGCTTGCACCGCCTGGACCTTTGACCCAGAACGCACTTCGTCGCATTAAAACACTAAGGCACCCAAATGTGCTATCCTACATTGTAAGTAACAGCCCTCGTAGCTGCACCATTGTGACTTTTTGTATCGACTAGGATGGCACTGAAGTTGCAAACGGCAATGTGTTCATTGTGACCGAAGAAGTCGTGCCTTTGACATCATATCTGGAGGAAATTCGATCGCGCAATGGGTCTAGAAGTGAAGAAGAAACCCTCGCAGTATCTTGGGGGCTGCGTGCTGTTCTGTCTGCATTGAAGTTCATCAACATGGATTGCAAGATGGTGCATGGACGCCTGAATCCTGAGAGTATTTTTGTTACCAAGGTAGGATTCCTCATATTCATACAATCAAGCCTTATTTATTGTAGGGAGGTGACTGGAAGCTGGCTGGTTTTCAATTGACCGGCGAACTCACGATGGATGGGCCTTTTATTTCGCATAGCCGTTTGAACGGGGCTGGCAGCGATAGCACTCGGCGATTTACAGCCACAGGTACTTACTCTCGCTTCTTGCTCAATGTGTGCTCAATATTAGAATAGAATTATCTCGTGGAGATTGGAATAGCATTAGTTCGGGTCCTGTGCATGCTCTGGACATGTATGGCTTTGCCTGCACGGCTGCTTCTATTTTCAATCCGTCGTTTTCGACTCCGAACGACATGCAAAACATTCCACCGTCGTTGTCAAGCGCATTAAAACGAGCGTGTGATCCTACCCCAACGAGGCGCATCACTCCGGATCAAGCGCTTCAAGCTGGGTTCTTTGACTCACCATTCATTCGCCAAATGAGTTTTGTGGAGCAATTGGCGATTAAATCGTCTGAAGGGAAGACTGCATTCTATAAAGATTTGGTGGCCAATGTTGACAAAATCCCCCGAAACATTGCGTTGTTTAAAGTTTTACCAGCTTTAAAAGCCGTTGTGGACTTTGGCGTGGCAACGGGCACTGGTGGAAAAACAGCAACTTATAAATTAGACCCGTGTGAAAGTCAAATGCTCCCGGCGATGGTTAAGATTGGAAGCCATTTACCTGTAAGCCCAGCATCTTTGCTCAATATTATTGAAGTTGGCAATGTTTAGGGCGAAGAATTTAAAGTACAAGTATTGCCGACGTTAGTCAAATTATTTGGTTGCAACGATCGCGCCGTCCGCGTCCAGCTACTTCAAATGATGGACTTGTTCGCTGTGCATTTTGACTCGAAACTCGTCAACAGCCCCGTTGTGTTTGACAATATTTGCACGGGATTCAACGACACGATGCCTTTGCTGCGAGAACTTACTATGAAGTCCATGCTCCACATTGCCGACAAGCTCTCTGATTCCAATTTGAATCAAAAGCTGATGAAGTACTTTGCGAAGTTGCAGGTACTCTATGATATTCAAGGCAATTATTCCACGTCTGTAGGTCGATTCTGAGCCTGCTATTCGAACCAATACAACCATTTGCCTGGGCAAAATGGCGGAGTACATGAACGTCGCGACGAGAGGAAAAGTTTTGTTGCCTGCGTTCTGCAGAGCTTTGAAGGATCCTTTCCCCCATGCTCGGCTGGCTGGACTACGAACGCTCATGGCGTGCGATGTGAGCTCATTTCAATGACTGAATTTATGTTTGATCTATAAAACTTGTAGGAATACTTTACGCCGCAAGATATCTCAAATACGATCATTCCGTCCATATCTCCACTCATGCTCGATATTTCACGAAGTGTTCGCGACGAGGTTAACGATATATGCCTGGATTTAACAACTTAAATCGATTGCCTAGGCGATTGGATCCATGACGGAATATATGAAGAAGATTCAAGAAGAATCCAAGCAAATGGGACTCAAGGAAGACGAAGAAGAGCGGGAACGAGCACTCAATGCGCCAATCGCGCCACCTTCTGTGCCATCAAAAACATCAGAAATGCCATCTGGTCATGAACAGTCTTCCTTCGGATCGACTTCAGCGCCGTTTTCAACCAGTTCAGAGGTCAAATCGTTCAATGACGTCCCAGATGATGACTTTGGCAATGACGCCTGGGGTGATGATGATTTGGATGGACTTGCAAGTCCCCCATCGAACCAACAGCCCGCAAGTCTGTCGTCATACTCGTCAACGTTTGAGCAGTCAGCAACGAAGTCTATTGGATCATTGAATCTATCAATGAAAGCTCTCGCACCTGCTCCTGCAGAAGGCTCGTTCTTTGACGACTGGGGCACTTCTGCTCCATCCTCAAGAACTGGTTCAGGAACCAAGCTCGGCGACTCACTGCGATCTACATCTTCTGCAGTCCAAGACTCGCTGCGACCAAATTCAATCGTACAGGACTCGTTCTCAAGTGTAGAGCCTGTCAAGCCTCGGAAAACCATTCAAGAGCGCAAACTTGAAGCCAAAGCAAAGAAAGAGCCATTGGGAGCCATGAAGTTGGCGTCGAAACCAAAAGGCGGCGACAATTGGGATTGGGACATGTAGTCAATATTCATGAAAAACCAATTTTATCGTCGGAAAATCCTTTGTATCTCTCTCACTCTTTGCCACCACAAGGCACGATTTCTAGATCGGCCACGCGCTTGATCTCTCTTCTCGATGGCCGCGAGGTTGACAAGCAAGCCTAGAATGAAACCGAAATCCTTCCATGTTCTCGGAGAACATGAGTGTGATCCAATAACAAGTCATAAAATTGACTGACAAGCATAAAGAAATGAAGACTGAATTAATGAATAAATAATTCATTTATATTTCCGTTAAACGTAAAATACGACTTCGACGGACTTCCCTCAACACAAATCGCTGAAGTAAAATGAAAATCCTCCGGTTCGGGTCGTTTCCTGGCGTCCCAATAGGCACATTCACGACGCTACTCTCTGCTTCCTATAAAGTATTGCTCATGGCGCTTGTGGATATTATTCACGCCGGCATTTCAGCTCGAAGTTACTGTCTTTGCATTGTACCATGTGTTTTGTGAAGGGGGAAGGTGCCTTGCAACTGGAGGTCAAAACTCAACCTTTGCCTTAGTTAGCTGCACAATCCTAAACCCTCGGTGGACATCCCAGCTTGTGATGTGCTCTTACGGTGAGTACCTTTGATATTCAAATCGTAATGGTTTCTCTATACTAGTCTCAAACGACGCCAAAGTCGAATTTTTCAATCTCACCATTTTCGAGAAAGTCAATCCGCGTCAGTGAAATCGGTCGCGGGTTTTACACTGAGCTTACCTAATCATACAGCCACGGATAAAGCAGCAAGCTGCAGTTTCATCAATACTGGTGGTACGTTGGGGGTGAATGTCATTGAGCTGTGGATTAAATAAGGCTTTCAAGACCGAGTGGATGAATCGTTTATGCATGGAAGTAAAGAAGAATTCATCCGCATAGCTGTTACACATCGAAGGCGAAACGGACCGCTATTTTTAACAAACGTCGAAAATGTGTTGTCGAGATATGATTTGCAGATGCGCAGATCGCGCGCTGTGATTGGTCCCCCTCGAGAATCCTTGGAATAAAAATGCATACAAACTTCAAGTTTAACTGTGGATTTTAAATAAACACTCGAACGGGAGGTTGCACGCAATTCAGTTTTCTTTTTCCAGTCAGCCAGTCAAGAAGAACTCGACCGTCACCATGGGCATGGCATTTTCCCGCGTGTTTGAACGCCTCTTTGGCAAGAAAGAGATGCGTATTTTGATGGTGGGACTCGATGCCGCTGGTAAAACCACCATTTTGTACAAGCTCAAGCTCGGCGAAGTCGTGACGACCATCCCCACGATTGGGTTCAATGTCGAAACGGTAGAATACAAGAACATCAGCTTCACAGTGTGGGATGTCGGTGGACAAGACAAGATTCGTCCATTGTGGCGTCACTACTACCAAAACACACAAGGTTTGATCTTCGTCGTCGACTCGAACGACAGAGATCGTGTTGATGCTGCTCGCGACGAATTGCACCGCATGTTGAACGAAGATGAATTACGAGACTCGATCTTGCTCGTCTTTGCCAACAAGCAAGATTTGCCAAATGCCATGAGTGCTGCTGAAATGACCGACAAATTGGGCCTCCACGGCCTTCGCCACCGCCAATGGTTCATCCAAGCCTGCTGTGCCACTACCGGTGATGGTTTGTACGAAGGTTTGGATTGGCTTTCGGCCACTCTGCAAAAGCGAAAGTAAATCTGGCGCCCTTTTGTCGGCACCTCAATGACTCGCGAAGGCGGGACTGTGAGGCTTGTCTACTAAACAGCTTAGTTTTGCATTCCTTTATATTTTAGGCGCAGACTTGGTGAACACTTATCTAATCCATTGCTTCATCATGTTTGTCGTCTCTGTGTTCATACAAACGTCTATAACAGCGTTGTACGACCAAGCACGCACGTCACGAGAAAAGATTCCATGGTATATAAACGTGTTATGAGGTGTCTATTGACCTTCTCCCAACATGAGATTTACACGCTTCATGATGTAGTCTTTGGCAGGATCGTACGGCGAGTCCTTGCTCGGGATTTCCAGCACCGTCGGGATTGTCTTTTCGTAAGCGTTCAACAAATGACGAATCTCTTCCGCTACCTACCAGCATACCGGGGAGGGGATGTCAAAATCAGCGCATATTTCAATTCATTCGTACATGTTGGTTGATCAAAATGATGGCAATGTCATCGCGGCTCGTCAATCGTTTGAATGCATCTTCAATGACTGAGATTGGTGTGTCTGCGAGAAAAGCGTCAAACTCAATCAAGAAACATGATCGAGGCCACTTACTTGGTTTCACAACGAGGAAATTCGTTCCTTCAGGCGTACGATGGCCAACTCCCGCCAGGATGAACCCAGTCACGGTATCTTCATCGCCAATCACTCCTACCAACTTCGTTCCTTCCATGCTCGCTGACGAATTGGCCACATATCTTGAGTCATTTCAGAGCGTCCGGTTAATCCGGATAAAAATTGAAGAGAAAAACATTGAAAAGCAAAGAAATTCATTTAAAATGAACCAAAATGAAAAATGAAGAAATATTTAAAGCGCCTCAGAAACCCTTTGGATGCAAGATGGACCATGCTCATCCAGCCGATTTGGCGACCATCTCAAGATCTCAACTCTTCAAGAGAGCACAGACGGTCTGCAAGCTCCAAAAGCTCCCCGACTGGATAGTACAGGTCATGACAAACTGTTTGGTGTATTTTCACACATTTGTTTCAAAATACTGAAAACATTTTGCTTCACAACCCTCGTTTGCAAGGGTGCTGAGCCTAGCGGCGTCGTTTGGGAAGAAAAAGAGGATCCTCAGGTTACTTGAGAAGCTCACAGCAGGGAAACTTATTTCTTGTCGCTCAGAACGGAACTGGGGAATCAATCCCCCCCCTACGGTCAGCTTCCTATTCATGTAGCTCGTGTTATCGTGGGGGATCTTGTCACCAAGTAATCCACAACCCCAAAGGAACACTGGTGCCTTGCTCATGTACATTAACTCACTCCAAGCAGACTGAGGCTGGACATATTTGAGCAGAAGTCATTGTATGACAAGACTTCTCCCAGCTCAAACTCATCTCACCTCAAAGCTTTCCACTAGACCCACGTAGCTCTTACCAGCAGCACCGAGTAAGCTGGAAAATGCCCGCAAATGCTTTTTCGCCACACCGTCTTTCCCTGTGAACATTGAGCAGTGAATCAAACTCTTATTCATGGCAGGTTTGAAAGAAATGCATCTATTAATTTGAAGCAGAATTTGCATAAATCGTGGAATTTTATTGCCATTCAAGCGTGCATTCTTAGCACCGTTGAGCATGGATTCCAAGCACAAAGTCTTCGAGCCAACGACCGTGGCACAATATTACGAGAGTATCGCTGACTGTCTTTCCTTCAATGTCGGCATTGAGCAGCAGAGGTTTGGCAAACGAGGTGAATACAAATTCATGGCTGGATAGAGCATACGACCGAAAACGCAGAGCCTTAGTGCACACCGAGGGCTACGAAGCTGTCCTGAACAGATCCAAACGAACACATTTAGCCTTTTCTCCATATTCAAGCTCAATGGGCTCAACGGCGGGCATGATGACCTCGTCCACACCTGCTTCGGTATGTTGGTTTTGCAGTCTCAATCGCTGAGAGGTCCCTGTAGATGAGCACACTGAAGGTTCCAAACGTGGTTGGCGCACCAATAGCACAGCCAAAGCTACAGCAGAATATCTTACCCATGAGTGATGCTGTCAATAAGCAACTGGCACCGAAATACGTCAAGACTGCTTCAGGACAGACCGTTCCGGTCAAACCAGGCGAGAATCCACCGGGGAAGCCAGAGGCAGTATTCGCTATTGGCAGTGAAGTCATGGTCCAAGTACGTCTGCCCATGTTGTTAGACATTGCACTCACTCATGCGCGATAGCACACTGATAAGTTGGCAGCTTATGGTCTTGCTCATTTAATCGGCAAGAAGGTAAATGCTCAGTCAGGCGGGACTCAATGTCATTTCGTAGGGCAAAGTGGTTTCAATTCCAGCCACTAAAGGACCATTTCTATGCGGCGTTATGTTTGATGCGACGCTGCAGCACGTCCCGCTTGAAGCCTTGGTATCGGCAGACGCGGGTGCAGCCGCCGCAGCTGGTGCAGCCCAAATGAAACTTCCGGCTGCAAGTCAACTCAAGCTCGAGCATTCCTTTCACATGCATCGCCTGATGCAAGATCAGTTCAAGGAGATCCAGGCGCTTCAGAAGCAACATGCTGAGTACCGTGTTGCGAACAACACTGCCGCGATGGCCGAAGTCCAGAAGTCGCTTGCCGTGCTACGCAACTTGCATTTATCACAAATTCGAGTCCTCAAAGGCAAGCAAGAAGAAGAGTTAAGGCAAAAAGAAGCCTCTTCGTAATGGCATTTCATCCATTTGCGATTGTTCCTGTGTGTTTGCCAAGTGAGAAGCTCAGACACGTCACAGTCTGCTGAGTCGTGGCCGTTCACATCGTCGTTCATGCGCTACCACCAGTCGTGGGATATCGCCAAAGATGTTGAGGCAGATTCAAGATTGAGCAAGCGAAATGCGTTCCTTGTGGTGTCCGAAGCGACGTCCTCAGCTAGAACGCACTCGATGACGACGTGGATATGGACCAAGTTGCACAAGGTGTTCGTTAGGAGGTCGAACCTTTCGTGAACACTTTGATCTGAGTGGATACAACCCCTCTGCAACACTGGAAGATCTACTTGGTCGTTGTGATATGACAATATTGCCAAAGCATTTCCGTAGCTGCTGCGAGGGTATGCTCTCGCCACCCTGCATGTGTGCAGAGCAGGGTCATTGAATCCTTAAAAACTGGTTTGTGTCATCGTTCTCCATTATGTCATGTTGTTTTATCTAGTCTCAACTGCAGCTTACGGGGCGTAGTCTGGGTGCTGAGTTGAGACGTTGCACAATGGTTGACATCGATTATTCGGATGGACGTATCATTGATATCTTGTAGCGCTTCCGAATCGGGACATTGGACATTGAATCACCAGTCAGGTCCACTCGCCAGGATCTATTGCTCCACGAGAAATGTCTCCAACGAAGGTCGCAAGCACGAGTTGCATGCTCATGCTATCAATGACGACCCCAAGCACCAACATCACCTTCGACAATCCATGCAGATCCGATCAGTCGACTACCTGTATGTCCACTACTACTTGCTGTAATTTGCATGAAGTATAGTTTACTCCGTTGGAGGTAAGGGCAACCCTGGAGTTTCCTTGCAGTAAAACTCGTCTTTAAAATGGTGTATATTTTTTCGACCGTAGGCTGCACGTTCGACCATACTCTGACGGCAAAGCAATGGTGGTTTGGACCCATAGTCCACCATGACGAGTTTGAGATGTAAGTCTATTCCCCGTTGGTTTAGCCCGTCTTCCCCATCGCCAAACATTTGGGTCTGCGGTGTGTATCGTAAATTTGTCAATGACGTTACGTAGCCAATTTTTCGGTCTAACAGCTAACTGTAAGCATTATCAAAATTTGATAACTCTACACATTAATGTCTTTATTAAATTATAGTTTTCCTTTGCCAAACCGGAGGCTGCGGTAAATATACGAAAGGCCACTCAAGTAATCCGATATACGTCATGTTTAGATGTCAAATATATCGCCAACGCTATGGAGAGGGTTGTACGAGGTTGACAACAGCTTGGAAACACGTATGGTGTAGGTGTAGTGAATGTCGAAATGCTTGGCTGAGGACGCCAAACTTCTTCAGTCTGGCATTGGCAGTCTCATGTCTCGCCATAACCTTTTTCTGCAGTCCAGCGGAATGGGGATGAGTATCGGGGTCACGAAAAAATCAGCGTCGCGATATCCTCTGTCGGCCAAAGTCATTTCACCTTGACTAACAGCGTGAACATTGGCTTCTCTGGCTAGCTGTAGATCGGGAAATTGGCCACATGGCACACCACCATTCCACCAGATGATATGACCAGATCTGATGCAAATGCCAAGCTCGTACCGTAAGTCAGCGCCATGAAACTTATGAGAAAACCACTTTCTATTGAAAGGGTGTGGCTCAAGAATCCGCGTGTCGGTACCATCGAGAGAGACAAACATTGTTGCGCCTGGTGCAGCACCATCAAAGCGATTTTCCCATCGAATTTACAGATATTGATTAATGAACTTTGATGTAAAACATACCATATCGAGTTCGGACATCAATTGCACATATATCCAGCACCACTTACGAAATGTCTTCTCATCAGTTCCTGCGATTGTTGCATGGGTAGATTCAGAACCATAGACTTTGAGAAACATCAAAGACCAAAGCAAATGGGACACACAAGAGTTTTGTGGTCTCCTCTCTTCCAGTGCTTGCCATAAAGCAACACAAAACTCTAGACATATTCCAAACATTGCAGAAAAGCGACGTTTGTTTGGCCGTCGTCTTGGATTCATGAAACAGGTGAACGATGTGATCGTCAAATATGCTATGCAACAGGACCTGAGAGTAAAAAGAAACCTCAAGATGTTTTTGAAGGCTGTCGTCTATCGCATTGACCCACCTGGTTTGTTGAACCTGTTGCGATTTGAACTCAAGATAGAACCCGTCTGTTAGGAATGCAACATAAAACTCCTTTAGGCTTAATTCTCTATATTACATCAATCTGGTTTTGGCATCGGTCACAAAACGACTGTCCCCCAGTGGCGTCAAGGTGCTGATTTCTTATAGGTTATGAGCCCATGAAACGAGCTCAGCGCGACCACTGGGGCAAAGAATTGTCAAGTGAAGGGGACTTGTGATTTGATCGTGCCAAACAGAGTCCAGAAGGATCGGCGGGTGGCTACACATTCAAGCCCCGCGGCACGGTGCCATCGGTTTCTTAACCGTCATCCGTCCAAAGAAAAGATCCAAGGAGATGCGATCTTTCATAGTATCGGTCCACTCTGGACCTCCGACGAAAGGACACTTCCATACTTTCCCAGTTGATGAAAAGTCAACTCAGCTCAAGTGGAAGAGCTGTCAACCAAGGCCCGGACGAATCGACCTTGGCGAGCGCGCAATCAAGAGAGTGCATCGCAAGAGAAAGGACACGCTTGCAGGAGCTTGAACGAGAAATCGATTCAAGCGAAGAACTGGAATATTCTACAGGAAAAAGGAGGACATCGCCAACTACAAGTCACCACCGAGGTCTCCAGCAAGACAGATGCAGGAGAGCAAGTCCAAATCACCGCCTCAAACACCTCTCGGAGTGAACCCCAACACTTCGTCCCCGATCCATGGTTTTCGATCGGATCCATGGTTTTCGATCGGATCCATCGCCAGCAACATCTGCTCGGGAGTTCCCAAGTAGCCCTGCCGTCGAATACTTGGCTCAAAGGCATGCTGAGCAACAGCAAAGATGGGTACAAGAACAATTGGCCCTGCAGCAGGCCTATTTACAAGATATGCGGAAGACGCACGATGAATACCAAGCTTCTTTAGCCGAGTTTGAAGCTAATGCCAAGGCTAGAGAAATTGCAGCTAAGCTTAGCGCAGAAATGGAACACGAAGAGGCAGAACAGTGTCTGCGTAGAACCACAGCCGAGCGTGACACGATTGAATTCACCAGACAGCGTGAACGAGCGGCATCGCACGATGCAGAAGTCAGAGCCGAAAACGCCTCGGTTGAAAAGGAACGTCTTGCAGCAGAAGTTCTGCGCATGAAAACCCAAATGGCACAAGATCTCGACGCCATACGAGCGTGAGATGCCAAGCTTCAACGTGTCCGAGCTGATGCGGACAACCAGTGCCAAGCGAGGCTTGTTGCGGAGAGGCGAGCGGAACAAGCAGAATCACGTTCATCGACGTTCTCCAGTCCACAACAATCAAACTCAATGCACACACCACCAACTCGAACTCCACACTCAGGCAGCGCCGCAACGACAATGGAGACACTCCAGCCAACAATGAAGCCATCAAACCTCACCAAATTCAAGATTGAAAAACTCAGTGCTAAGGAAACTTATCAAGGCCTCGGCACCGATTTCGACGCGTGGCTACATAGGTTCCACAACGAAATCGAAATGGATGTTGCCTTAAATCAAACGCATTGGACCGACTCTCACAAATACATGGCCCTCAAGAAGTCGCTCGATGATTCTCCAGCCCGATTTGTGTTGGCACAAGAAAATAGCTGGAAGGCAGCAGTCCCCGCTAGCGAAACGTACTCCTTCAACCATCTCGTGGAGCACCTCCGAGAAGCGTACTCAACACGCCTAGACGTCGACCAACTCATGGCTAAAATGAGGATGGAAAAGAGATACGCTCACACATGGAACGAACACGTGGAATATTTGCGCCATATACAGCGACAGATCGGCGCACCTGACTCGCTCGTCCTCTCAATGTTCACAAAATACGCTTGCCCAGAACTCAAGACCACCCTTGTTGCATCGGTCAACAAGATAAACCAAAACGATTCAAGGGAACTGGTAAAGGAGGTGAATACATTAGTCACCCTCACCGGTACGGGAGTGAACTACGGCAAGAAAGGGAAGGGGCGATCTCACGGCCAAGCAAACCTGGCAACCATGACAAACTCCAGCAATGGAAGCCAAAGCAATCAACGAAACAACGCTGGACGTTACGTCGTGGCGGCAGAGGCGCTGGACGTGGAAGCGCCAAACGGACTTGCTTTGTTTGCGGTGAAGAAGGGCACATCACGTCGTCATGCCCACTCGTCATGGAAGTAAAAAGCCAACGGACTGGAACAGCAGCAATCGCAAATAAAAAAAATACTCAACAACCGCAATCTCCACCCAGTACGACAACAACAACAAGGTTGACGCCACCGACTCAATCGACAGGGTTGACACAGCCAAGGGGGTATTTGGATTACTTGCCAATTACGATAGTGACTCGCAGGCAAACTGGATCCACGGGAGTCCAAGCGCGCCAGTAAACCTCGCTATGGGCGATGCCCACCACCCCCAAACCAGCAATACTCATGCCGAAATGTGGACTCTCAACTCGGGGTGTAGTCATCACTTGGTAGCCAACCCAGCCTATCTCGAAAACTCAAGACCCTCCTCGTTACGTATCCGCGTAGCCAACAACGAATACGTTAGCGCTGACCTCGTCGGCACAGTGCACCTCGAACTAAACGATACGGGAGAAAATTGGGGAAGTAAACTACATCCCTGGCCTCAGCGCAAATCTGCTTTCCGTGTCAAGCATGGTGCACAAGGGCTTCACGATAACATTTGATGACGCCGAAGAAGTGATAAAGTTTGGCGACTATGCGATCGCAAAGGCAAAGGAACGTGACAAGCTATATCCATTAACAGAGGTCGACATCATCTGGAAGCCATTTTGCAATATCTCGTGAACTATTTGTCCAATCAGCATGCGATTTGGCTGACACATTCCTGGAAAAAAGGAATAACTCTAAACATAATACCCTTTGAGAAAAAGTAGATAAAACGAAGGAGTGATCGTCAATTTTCATCGTATCAAGACATAAACTTTCAAAAATAATATTCTATAACTTTTCACAGAATTTTCTTTCTACCCTCCAAAATCTTGTTGACCACACGATCAATCCAAGACTTATGGAGAGCAGTAGCGACGACAGCGATGCTCTTGATACAGGCGTGGACATACACGACACTGCTCTGAGCTATGTCCGTAAGAATCGACCAAAGGCAATGACCCGTGAAGAGCGTATGGACATCTTAAGGTTGCAAGCTTTCTTTCGGCAGCAAGGAGAGAAAGAAGTCAGTAACAAGATTGCTCGGATGCTTGGACGCGGCGCTCAATCTGTCAAAGAAGTCTGGTCAGCATTTGTGCGAGCGCAAAGTGTTCATGTTAAAGCCCCTCCAAGCAACACAACAATCCACGAAACTCGCGTACCTAGAACACCAGCGGTTGTCCAGGCAGTACAGACGTTTGTCAGGGAGCGTCGAAAGACGCGAACGAGAACTGTTGCGGCTGACGTAATGGACTTTCTCTGTGACGAAAACGTGATAAAGCTTAACCGTGACGACAAAACGCAACGAACGTCGTGTCTGCGAGCAGTCCAACGCTTCCTTCTTGCTTGTGGATATGAACGTGGGAAGAAGAAAGGGTGTATGGCATGGCACTTGACAGACAAAAATCGCTTGCATCGTGACTCTTACGTTCAAGAAATGATGGCACTATTGCATCCCAAGGATCCATTGCAGAAACGCACAGTCGTCTACACCGACGAATCATCCATCCATCATCATTACTCAAGTCATCAAGACTCCTTGTTTGATCCAAACGATCATTTGGACTTACAAACAAAAGCCAACCACAAAGGCCGCCGTTTTTGTTTCATCGGGGCAATCGTTGACGATGGTCCAACAATGTCTAAGTTTATTGCAAAGGACGTATTTGAAGGTGGAAAGAAGAAACAGCCCAAAGATTACCATTCTATGTTTACTTTTGATTACTACGTTGTGTGGATGCAACGATTCTTGCGAGATTTGGCTGTGCACGGTTACCAAAAATGCT
The DNA here is from genome assembly GCA_019828595.1 of Aphanomyces cochlioides. Classification (NCBI taxonomy): domain Eukaryota; phylum Oomycota; class Saprolegniomycetes; order Saprolegniales; family Verrucalvaceae; genus Aphanomyces; species Aphanomyces cochlioides. The sequence goes on from JAHQRK010000004.1 coordinate 1,480,249, forward strand.
GTATTGTCTTGGATAATGCGTCATATCATAAAGGCTTGCCAAGTGAAACTCCGAAGAAAGGATGGAAGAAAGCCGATCATGTCGATGCATGCAAAAGATATGGGTTGTTTGTCGCAGCTGACGAGCTGAAATCAACTATTTGGGGTAAGCTAGAAGACTATGTTGCTCGTAACATTCGGCCTCAAATTGTCACTATGGCCGAGAATGAAGGCCACATCGTCGTCTTCACACCTCCTCATTACAGTGATCTCCAACCGATTGAGCGTGTATGGGCTCAAGTGAAGCGTCGAGTTGGCAGACAATACAACTCAGACACTACGTTCAAAGACGTAGAAATGCGACTCCACGAGGCCTTGGATGGTTTGCTGCCTGAAACTATCCACGGATGCGTATTGGCCTCGACGCGCGAGCTCGAAAAGTTACACCAATATCTGCTGGATTTAGAGGTGCAAGATGGAGTGTTCGACTTTCCTGATGAAGCGAGTGCCGACGAAAGTTGCAATGAAAGCGACTCATCATCCGATGCAGAATCGTTTGATTGGGAAATTGCATTGAAACTTTAACCTCAACAATATATAACCTTATAAATTTGTAAATTTGCCATCATAAACTTTAGCGGGAGTTGTCGCATAGATGACTGTGTAAGATTATCACGAATCTGATTTGGCTTCTCGATACTGTCGACCTCTGTAAACTGCACAACGCGAGCAGATGGCGATGACCTCCTACCCGCCAATGACTACTAGCGACCTACTAAATCTATGCGACATCCAGGGCGGGCACTAATAAACCTGTGACCGGGAGACCAGGGTAAACAGCGAGTAGTAAGGTGGTTCCTTTGAATCCATATAAGCTGGGTCAATAGAAAAACTCAATTCTCCATTAAACTGCACAGTCGTCACTACCACATCACACAATCCACACTGTGCGTTCCTCGTTTACCAACCCCAACGGAGTTTACAAGATTGGCACATAGCACTTGGCCACCTCAACAAGGCAGCTATCATAAAATTAGCGAGGGACTCGATACCTGAAAACATGGTTTTCACAAGGTCTGAACATGACTTGAAGTCGCCATGCATTGAATGTGCCAGCCCATGACACCTCTCAGTCGGCACCAACAGATGAAATCGGCGCCGTAATTGCATCAGACGTGGCTGGCAAAATTATACCAAGCGACCGCCACGGCAACAAATACATCGTGAACTACGTTGATTATGGATCGGGCTTCGTAATGACATCAAAGCCACAAGGACAATGATCTTTGGAAGCGATCTGCCCCCAAAATTCTGGTCGCATGCTCTTTCGTACACGACGTACTTGCGAAATCGAGTGCCAAGCAAATCAAACGCCGAAATGCTATCACCCATGGCGATACTAACAGGAAAGCAGCCATGCTTATCGCACGTTCTCCCATTTGGTTCAGTCTGCACCGCTCGTATTGAGCCGCAAAGCAAAGGAATTGAACGCAGAACTGAAGTTGGACGAATCCTTGGCGTAAACAGCCAAACTAAAGCGTACGACGTCTGAGTGGCACGATTGGGAAAAATTATTGTCTCTCGGGACATCCAGAATATCAGTCGTCCAAGGAACCGAATTGTCACCGATGCAGATGAGCAATCGATCATGGAGATGAACAACGAATTAAGCGACGAAGACATGAGGAAGACACAAGTGAATAGTCAGTGTGAAACACGCGCTGAGTTTGACAAGCTGCGAAGCACACACGAGCGCTCAGCTCCACAGCTTCGGCGATCTGATCGCATTCACGCCATGCAATTGGCCCAAGGGGGGTATGTGGTCCTTGTCATGACATTTGTCGACCCAAAAACTCCAGCAGAAGCACTCAATGGCCCAAATGCCGACAAATGGCGTGAGGCCATGCAGCTCGAAGTTGATAGCCCCATTGAAAATGGGACTTGGGAGCTGGTTGACTACCCACCAAGCACTAATATTGTGTCAAACAGGTGGGTGTTTAAGATCAAGTATGACTCAGAAGGAGAAGTGGAAAAATTCAAGGCTCGACTTGTTATGTAGCGCGGATTCTCTCAACGCTACGGGGTCGACTACACAGAAACTTTCTCACCTGTCATCAAACAGCAAAGCGTACGTCTACTCCTTTCCCTTGGCCTTCATTTCGACGTGGATGTTATACACATGGACATACCACAAGCATACCCTGAAACGCAAGCACTACGACTACTCAAATCGTTGCATGGATTAAAACAATCAGGCAGGATGTGAAATGCCGATATTGACGCAACTCTCCGGGAAATTGGGTTGAAGAAGAGTTTACTTGACCCATGCCTTCACTTCTCATGGAGTGAGTTTGGCATCACGCTCATCGGAGTGTACGTCGATGACATCATTGCACTATCACAAGACCACTCATATCTCCAAGAGATCAAGAATGAGCTTGAATTCAAGTACCAAGTGAAATCATTCAGTTGTGTCAAACGGATCTTGGGTATAAATGTTCATCGGAAAGATGGAAGCATGTTCTTAGAGCAAACTGCATTGATTGAAGAACTATTCGAAAAACAAGGGATGACCGAATGCCACGCACAATTCACGCCACTGTCACTCGACCACAAAATGACAGAGCCTGGCAACCCCACTAAAATGACACAATCAACCATGAGAGAGATTGAGGGCTCATTGCAATGGCTAGCATGCTGCACTCGCCCGGATATATCATTCGCAACAAGCTTAATATCACGATTTCTCAACGCCCCAAATGAACATCATGAACTTGGCATCAAAAGAATTATGCGATATCTAAGTGGTACCAAGCACTTTGGCCTCGAAATCAAGCCCTCGATGTCAAAGTAAATGCACGTGTCAACTGATGCAGATTGGGCAGGCGATAAGTCCAATCGACGATCAACGACAGGCTGTGTGGTGGAAGTGTATGGAGCAATTATCCATTGGTTTTCCAAGCAACAAGCAACAGTGGCTCTGAGTACGACGGAAGCTGAGTACATAGCTGCGTGTGTTGGCACGCAGGAAGCTCTCTAGATCCAACAGATTATTCTGAGATTGGCCTTGAAAGACACGACGAACCAGTATCTCTCTGGTGTGACAATCCATCCGCAATCCGAAATATGCCAAACAATGTTTCAACTTCCCGTGCAAAGCACATAGACATTAAATACCATTTCGGGCCGCAGTCCAAAAAGGTAAAGTTGTCGTCGGATATTGTGGAACCGACGAAATGCCAGCGGATGGATTGACAAAAAGCATTGCCAGTAGAGCGATTCGAAGAAGCTCGAAAAATGCTTCATGTAGTATCCCGAAACGACAGCTCAGTAGTGAACGCCTTGAAAGCCATGGATGTTCATGTTGTGGGAGGCTGTTAGAAATGCAACATGAAACTCCTTTAGGCTTAATTCTCTATAATACATCAATCTGGTTTTGCATCGGTCACAACACGACTGTTCCCCAGATGCGTCAAGGTGCTGATTTCTTATACCGTCGACTCAGTTACAGCGTTTGCGAAACTCCTCAAGTTGCACATGGAGCGCATAGAAGCGTCCGGCCGACTCATTCAACAGCAGGAACAGATGGAGAAGAAGAAGCGAAGTCCTCCGATAGGATGGACGAACGGCGACGTCAGCGACGGTGGAACTCTCCAGTGAAAGTCCACTTCGACAAGCCCACGACACGTGGTTGGGGTTTTGAACGCGGTCTGATCGGCGAAAGAAGCGAGCGAGCGAAAGCTAAAGATGACAATTTGTTTCGATTCAACCAAGAACAGAAACAACGCGCTGAGGAAAACCGACGCATGCTGGAGAACACCCAGCAGAATCAAGCGATGAGTCGATGCTCAAGTCTTGCGCGAGAAGTGAAACACGAAGCGAAGAGTGGTGCCCCTGGTTACGACCAACAGGGACATAGATTATGCTTTGTCTGCCGTCAGCCGGGACAAAAGCTGCTGACTGCAAGGAAGCGAGTCCAAACACTCAAAATCGCAGTTTCAGAAAAGGAAAGAATGCGATAAAGCGATTCAAGAAGAACAAGAAGAAGACCGGTCCGGCGGCGCGGCGTGCTCGGCGCAAGGCAAAAGCCGCTGCAATGCAGGACACCAAGGAAGAAGAGCGCTGAATTACATTGGACGACGCGCTCGAAGTGCAGTATGGTCCAGACACAGGAGCGGACCAAAATATGATTCTAAGGAATATGGTCGACGCACTCCTGAAGGAAAGACCCAACTTGCAAGGACATGCAATTTGAAACCAAGTCCTATGTTGAGCTTAACCTACGACTACAGACAGCCGCTGGTGCGGTCAAGGTTCCTGGACGACAGATCTGCTACATCGTTGATGAAGGCGACGAATTGCTGGTTTCCCACGACACACTCAAGTCCATCGGTTTGGACATCGATCAGCGGTTGGAGTAAGTCGCCATACAGCAGCGAGAAGCGGATGGAGACGATCCTGGCGCTAAGTCGGACGCTGGTCCTCCGGGTTCGCAGTTGTCGACCAGCTGCCGAGAAAGCGACGACAGCGATACGCGTATGTCCGATCCAGCCGACCACGACATCGGTATTCGTGTGTCTAGCTCAAGAAAGAACAGAAGAGTCAAGTCGATGACGATTTATTCAACACAGCGACCACTACCGACTGCGAAGAACGAGCTACAGGAAGCGCTGCAAGACATGGTGGCAAGCGCGGTGAATAACGGCTTTCCAGAGCGATATGCGGTCAAACTGTGGAACGTGCTGGTTAAATTCGACATCTGGCGACTCAAGTTCAATGGATCAGATCCCCAGCGAAGGTCAAGCCTTTGCGGGTGACTCCAAAGGAAGCAAGTGTGCCGTACAGGTGCAAAGGAATGAAGAACAACCCGTTAGAAGAACGCTTGCTTACTCTGTTTGCACAAGGGCTGATGGATGCTGGAGTTATCAAGCACAACCAACAGTCGGCTTGGTGCAGCCCAGTAAATCCAGTCATGAAGCCGGACGGACGCAAGTCGTTGAAGACAGCCGACAAATGGACAGACGAGGATATATTGAAACATTTTAGGTTGACCAACGACAACAGAGTGGTGAACAGCAGAACGGAGCCGAAGGCTGGACCAATGCCATTCCAAGCGACTATCACGCAACACTAGGGCATGCGAGCGATGGGAGTTTTCGACTTACCAAAGTGCTTTTGGCAATTCCCACTGCATGAAGACAGTTGCGAAATGCTCTCGTTTATGCTGAATGAATGGGTTTACACACCGGATCGAGTGATGAAAAGTCATGTGGACTCTGCTCTTTACATGCTAGCATCGAGCGAGGAGTGTTATGCTTCTCTGCTTTTGAAAAACGTACTTGTTTGGATTGATGACATCCTAGTGTTTGCGAAAGATCCTGAAGAACACCTCGAAGTGATACATGAATTCTTTGGCCTGGTCGACCACTATGGGTTCAAGCTATCTCCGTCCAAGACAGTGTTGTTCACGAGCGAAGTCAAATGGTGTGGGCGTATTCTCAGCGGTAACGGCGTACGGCAAGGTCCCGCGAGAATCGAGCTGCTGTTTTCAATTCCCTACCCGACGAATGCTGGCGACCTGCAACAGCTCATTTGCGCAGTCAACTGGATCAGAGAATCGATCACAGAGTACGCGATTACAGGCGAATCACTCCAACAAGCATTGAACAAAGCGCTCGAAGGCAAGGCAAAGAAGAAACGGATCGCGAGCGGCATCAAAATCGAGCTCACTCTGGAAGAAAAAGCTGCTTTCGACGCTGTGAAGTCCAAGATGCGGACGGCGGTGGACATGTCGCACCCCTGTGCTGACGCCACGCTATGTCTGTTCACGGATGCAAGCGATCAAGGTTGGTGTATTATTGTTACGCAGGTGGACAAACTCGACGACAAGCTGCCAATCCAACAGCAGTCGCACGAAATGCTTGTTTGTCAGTCGGGAATGTTTACTGGTACCCAGAAGTCATGGTCAGTGATCGAATAGGAAGCCTATCCTATTGTGAGTGCATGTGAGAAGTTGAACTATATACTGATGCGAGCTGAAGGATTTAGGATGTACTACGATCACAAGAACTTGATTCACATCTTTGCGCCTGGCAAAGAGTGGCCGGAACACACGCGTGGCAAGTTGATGCGATGGGCAGCGATTATCGGCGGTTATCGATGCACCATTGAGCACAGTGACGGCATCCACAACCTTTGGGCCGACATGATGAGTCGATGGGGTCGGCCGGCTTCAGGCATGGCGACCCGCAAAGTGCTAGCGGCGCGGTGGATGAAGAAACGCAAGCAATCGCGACCTACGCCAAAGCGAAACACTCTACGACCGCTCGATGAAGAAAACTCTATTTGGCCATGTATTATCGACATTATGAAGGCTCGAGCTGCTTACGCAAACGTACGACCTAAGGAAACGAAGCGTACATCGGACGATCAATCGTGGATTGTCGATGGACGACTTTGGATTCCTGTTGCAGCCGAAGACTTGATTCAAAGAATTTTGGTGGTTGCTCACAGTGGCAGCATGGGACATCGCGGCCAAGCGGCGCTAGCCTACCACGTGAAGCGTATATTTTGGATCGAGCGGCTCAACGAACAAGCTGGAAATTTTATTGATGGATGCCTTCTATGTCCTCATGTAAAAGGGGGAAGGGTGGTGCATCGACCTTATGCACCTACATGTCACGCCAAGCGAAGAAACGAAGGACTACACTTTGATTATCTGTTTATGGGTGAAGCTCTAGGTAGATCGAAATACGTCTTGGTTCTCAAGGACGATTTGACACATTTGTGTGATCTAGCTGCGATGCACCAACAAGTCAAGTCTGTGTGGATGCACTTGTGGATTGGGCAAAGCGCTTTGGGATGCCGAGAGTCTGGATCAGCGATCAAGGAACACACTTCAAGAACGTTGCTGTCAAAGCTCTCGCGCACAAGTTCAAAGTCAAGCATAATTGTACCCTAGCGTACTGCCCATGACGAAATGGAACGGTTGAAAGGATGAATCGTGACATACTCCAAGTTATGCGTGTGATGCTACGCGAATTTCGACTGGCAGAACATCAATGGGACTATCTACTGCCTATTGTCCAAGCCAACCTCGACCAGACGCCAGTGCCATCTCTAGCGAACAAGTCACCCATGGAACTGTTTACGGGATTTGAGCCAACTACCCCATAGGATGTAATTGCACTAGGTGCAGGCCTTCGTGACTTCGGGCCTCCGAGCGCCGATGTCCGAAGCGTCCTCGACGAACTGCGTGCTAGTCTACAAGTCCTCCACAAAGCGATCCTCGACAAAAACGAAGCACGCGCTACGAAGGCGATGATTGCAACGGAAAACGCAGAAGTATGCAATGTGTGAAGGCGATTACGTTCTATGGTCAAGATTGGACGAAAACCATCATCCGAAGCTACTTGTCACCTGGCTAGGACCGTACCGCGTCACACAAGTCAATGAGTATTCCCTCGAGATTGAACATCTGCTGACCAAGGAAAGACAACAAGTTCACATGTCCAGAGTCAAGCTGTATGCCGAGGAAAGCTGTCAAATCACTGAAGAAATACTCGAACACATCTCATAACAAGAAATTATGTTGAAGGTTCACTCTATCTCTACACACAAGATGGACTAGGACGCTGGCGATTATGTGCTGCTCGTTCACTGGGATGGACCCGAACAGCTCGAAGCATCATGGGAACGACTCAGCAAGCTCACGCGTGAATGTCTGGCAGTTGTGCAAGCGTATGCGAAGACAAACAGGTCGAAGAAAATACACCAAGCGCTTGAGGCTGCAATGTAGTTGTGGCTCAAGACGAAGCCAAGAACGCAGCTACTGCGATCTAGTCGTGGTGCGCGTTGAAGTGAAGCGTTGAGGCCGCGGTCAAGCCGTGGACCAAGCTCAAGGGAGAAGTGAAGCCTAAGATGCTGCGATTAAATCGTGGTTCAAGTCGAAGACCGAGCATGTGTCCACTGGACATGGCTTGGGGGGTGATGTGTGCCGTGATCCAGCCGCATCATAGGCTCATCCTCGTGACAGCCGGTGTTGCCGAATGTGAACCGCAGTTTAAGCGACGAAGGCGTATCAAGATGAAGAGCCGCCGGTTTCAAGATGAAGGGTCACCGTTAAACCGACGCGCTCAAGATAGAAGGAAAAGACGTTCAAGTGAAGATTACACTCAAGTAGTTAGTTCATTATCTGCGGCTAACTGCCCAATTCAATCAATTACGTGTTGACGGGAGGTGTCACTCCCCATTTGATTGTTTGTGGCGGCGGCTTCGCGGAACATACTACAATGACGTTCGTACGGCGCTGCCATTGATCCCAGCAAGTTGTATGTTGACGCGCCTGTAAGTTTTGACGAAGCCTCGTATATTGTGTGGTTGCCGGCCGCCCATCAAACAAGTGACCAGGTCTAATCGTTTGGCAATCATTGAAATACAGCAAATCCGGGGCAATCGTTTGAAAGCTTGTGGCATCATTTGTGTCGAGCAAAGGCTGCTTCACTGGACTTGTACGGTTGGTGGAAGCAGTTGCGGGGATGAAGATGAGTGCAGAATGCACATTCCTCAATGAAGTCCATGTTGAAGATGTGGATATGGCAAGGTGTGAGGCGACTTCGACATGGATGTGGTCGCGGAATGTGCGTTCCCTGGTTTTTGGTCGTTGTCTAGAGTGTGAATTTGAATATCTTGTGTTAGTATATTTGGTAGTGATTGCTATGTCACTAAAGCGAGGTAGTTCATGGTTGCCATATGCGGATTTGGCATGTTGCGGGATACTTGATCGTAGATAAAATCTCATATGCGGATTTCGATGTTTGGCCGACTTTCGATGGGTGTGGGGAAGCTTGCGAAACATTGGTGTGTCGTTGTTCCAGTTTCCCTTGCTTTAGTAACATTACGATGGACGTCACGAAGAAAAATCAAGCATTTTGAATGAAAAGTCTGAGTGGAATACAGACATAGTCAATAATGCGAGGTATTTTGTGTTGGGCTGCAATTTGTCATGTGAGATATAATACCCGTGGTAATTCATATTGAATGGAGGAGTGGTTTATAGAGGTCAGACCTTCAAATTTCATTACTAGTACTATTTGGGCACCCGAACGCGCTTTCACCCCCAAATTCAATACCCGCCATCGCCGCGCACACACCGTCTTCTTCCTACGGACGTGGCGCAAACACACATGCTCAGGCGTCTCCCAGCAAGCACCACAGCTACTCAGACATCAATCAACACCAAGCGAGTCATAACATAATACAATATGCATTGTGTGTCTCCAATGGAGGACCCCCCCCCCCGAGTACAACGAATGGGTAACAGCGATATCTACGCGACGTCTTGTCAAACGGACGATTTTTCAAGATCAGTCGACGAAGACGCGAAACTGACTTCGGTTTGCTCCCCAAACTCCCTATATTAAGTTGGCCAGGCGTTTGAATACAATGACATCGAGGACTTCCAACGTAATCATAAACCTTTTGCATTGAGTTCACCTGAAGGGCAATGATATCAAAGGAATTGAGAACTGTGATCACAAGCTCGAGAAATGCAAGTCGCTTCGCTTTGGAAAAGTGATGAACCATGCAGACACGTGACCCTCTTGGAAGATTCTATGGGGTCTCGAATGACAGCTACACCATCGTAGATGGAAGCAAGAAGGGCTGGTTGTATTTGTGTTTCTTGAATCGGACTGTCGTCTTGACATTTGCGAGGGTAAGCTCCCATAGTAGTGAGAATGATGAGTGTTATCTTTAACTGTGTGCTCATTCACAAAACTTTGATGAGAAAGCATGCATGGAGACACGATAGACATCAGTGTGAACCATCTAATCAGGTACTTGGCGCTCTGAATATGGAGCATGCCGTCCTTGGAAATGGGGCAGCAACCAATTGCGATACTGATTCGATCCTCGTGAACTTGTCAACGATATGGGAGGGATTGCCGCCAACAAAAGATGCCCAAAGGATGTCTTACCTCCGTGAGCTGAATGGGTTTATCGCAATGTCGAGCCTTGGTGCTGCCCTTTCGCCTCTGCATTGCATCCACAACTCAGGCACAACTTATGGTCGAGACGGAGGTCCGAGCTACCGCAGTAAAAACATGTTAATCGCCACGAGGAAGGACGCTATAGGTGTGCATCAACCTGTCCTGCGTAGAATTGAAAGGCTTACTGCCACGTTGCTTTCATTAAATTAGAAGGAGCTGTTTTTACTAGGTAGAGAGGCGAACAAGAAGTGCTGGACAGGAGATTTGTAACCGTCGTAAAACGATCGGAGAGAAATGGCATTTTGAAATTAGACAGCACCAAGCTCTCACGACGTCTCAGGTGCGACGCTGCGAAGCTCTCCACACCCAAGAAGACAATTTCCAAGGGATCGCTTCATGTAATGACCGCGTCTTCTTTACCAAGGCCAAGAGAACAGCGTGAGAGAACAAGAGTGCTTCATGGATGGCAACAAAGTGACACATCTTACGGAGTCAAGTTCTTCCCGAAACGACTTCCTCTAACTGGGCGATTTGCTCTCAAGGTTATGTCGGCCCATGCATGGACAAGTTATCCAAGACAGTATTGTTGGCTCCTTGAATCCTCCTTGCAATGACAACCGGTCGAAAAATGAAAGCAAGAGAACAAGTCAAGATATCCCCCGACGAAATATCTGGACAAAATAAACGAACGAAATATCCAGACAAAATACACGAACGAAATATTTGGACGAAATATCTGGACGAAATACACGAACGAAATATTTGGACAAAATAGTTGTAAGAAATATCTGGACGAAATATCTAGGTGAAATAGCTGGTCAAGGTACTCGGTCGAAATAAACAGACGAAATAGATGGACGAGACGAACGGACGGAATTTACGAAAGAAATGGCTGGACGAATTATACGAGCGAAACGATGCGGATAAAATAACTGGACAAAATACCTGATCAAAATAGACAGCGAGGCTGACTCTAGGTGGGGTTGTTGCAAATTAGTACCCTATCTATCTACTACTTATATAAAAGGGAAAGAAAATCTGTGTGTCTGTGCACACTCAAAATGTCCGTCCGCTCTACCACCATCCACTGGACAAATCTACCCTCCTTTTCCTGTTTTAGGTTCTACACTCAAAAGTTGCCTTTTTCAAGTATACTACTCTCCTCACTACACTTGATAGTTGTATGTACTCATCGTAATAAAATAATTAAATAAAATGAGAGCTCTCGCGAGAGTCCAGAAAAGTCTGTTGATTGGACAATAAAGTGCATTTTTAGATTTTGAGGAGGGGTGACAACTTGAACGACATGATTTTATGAGTTTTGGAGAAATATTATTTGGATTTAACTCCGTCGTCATGTCAACCATCCTACTGAATCAACTTCAGGGGCACGGATGACGCTCAGCTCAAATCAGCAATATGGTCAATCGAACACGAAAAAAACGTTGTGTTTTGCTGTAGTTAGGGCTCCAGTGCGCTGAAGTTGGTAGTTGCTGTAGGAATAGTCGAATTCTACATTAGGTGAACGTGCACAACACCATGCAAGCTAGATTGGCGATTTAGTTCATGTCGTTCTACGCCAAACAAAATCATCGAATAAGCTATGTAAAGTCACCGCTACACACTTTAGCGAGAATTGTGAACACAAAATAAATCAATCGTGTCAAGGTCAAATATCCTTGCACTCGCCCGAGAGAAGCCGGGTAAAGGCACTGCATTAAAACATCGTTTCGAGGTACCATTTCTACTGAAGAATGAAAACAGCTGCATGCGCAATGATCACACCAAAATAGATTTTGTAGTCGCGTCAGATGAACACTGGGAACGAATGTACAAACGCTACATTAAGCTTGGATGAGCTCCAGATTATTCTTAGTTCAACTTAGCAGTTTGATTAAACGAATGAAAGCGACTGTAAAATTAAAGTGGTGTTTTGAGGCAGTTGACACTGCAGTGCGCTTTAGTTAGTGCTGCTTCAGGCTTAGTCGAAATCTATATTAGGCTAAAGTACACGCTACCATACGGTTAATCCCAGGCCGGATAAGGCTTAGATGGCCGATTTGTCAGTGTTGTTCTCCGCTTAATAGCATCATGAATTAACGCGTGAAGTCAGCGCTATAGAATTAACGACGCCGGTGACAACAATGCCACGTCGACTATCTTACACGAGCTCGAGCCCGAGCGAAGCCGGGTCAAAGACACTAGTCTATATACTTAAAGGTGAAAGTCTGTTTGTGTGTCTGTGTACTTTCCGGTGTCCGTCCGGTAGCGCCAAATACATTGGACAAAACAAACCCTATTTTTCGATCTTCAAATATTCAATGGACAAAATGTTGACTTTCAACCAACCAGTAGCATTCCAGCAGACCAATTTTGGGATGGTCGTCATCCGTCGTCAGATTACAATTGTTATAACAGGAGGGGTGATTTTGTCACGACGAAATACTTTACAGGTCAGGTTTAATCAATACTAACTTCGATTGGTCGTCGTGTAAACCATCCCATGCCAAGGAGGGGTGAGTGTATACTCTCCTGGGGAAATCCATAGGGGAAGGTTTGGCAAATGATGGGAGGAATTTTGAAGGAGTGCGGGCAAACATCACATGAAAAGAGTACGTTAGGCTTAGCTCGAAATGTATATAGACTCGCCGGGAAAAGCTTGGAGAGATTGCTGTTGCTTTGTCCATATTCAGCGTATATAGAAATCCATTTATATCCTCTAAACATCCTGGGAAAAATAGTAAGCTCTCGCAATACTATCTGAGATATCTCAGAAAGCGTATTCTGTGCTGTCTCAAAACCCCGGCGAAGGCTAGGTACGGATTAAGAATAGGCAACAGAGACTCCCCAGCGGGACTCAGCTATGAATACAAACCGTAAGCTAGAATTTATTCTTCTAGCATTTCTTTCACCTACCAACAAACACTTCAAACCCCGGGCGAAGCCGGGTAGCTCAGCTAGTAAACTTGAAATCTTACTAAATGGTCACAATAAATATTTCGATTGCAAAATGGTCACTAAATTTGAGTTTCCAGATAATTATTTTGCTCTGTTTCAAAATGGTCCTTCATCCAAAGTGTACACACCCTTGGTCCCATTTACTATTCTACTTGCCAGCTGAAGCAGAGTAATATATTTTGTTTCAACTTCGACACCGCCTCCATCACTTTCTCCTTCTGTAAACACTGGATAAGTGCAGAAGATCCTCAATTATATTCCAACAAACAGCTTAAGAAAATTTCATGGAACAAGGTTCCGACTGGCCATCATCTCGATGTGTAGTTCAATCAACAAGTCTAAGTCTATAAAGACAACGAATATTCTTGATAGATGATCGAATCAGAGGACACATCTCTGTGATGTTTTGGATTAACTGTCGGTTGAGGGCGTTTGTCTCTTGTTTATATTCTCTGGCTATGATGTGATGGGTTCTAACTGGGTCAAATTTCGTATTCTCACTTGTGAATTGGACCTCACCTTTCTCTATGTCTTATTCTGCTGTGCTATCCCATAAATTAGAGGCAGAATTGAGCAGTGAGAAAGCACTAAATTCGTGCCAATTTCAAATTAGAGCACAATAACTCAACAAAGTCACAGCTAATCATATATAGCTAGAGACACGCCAATATCAGTCATCTTCATCAAACTGGTACATCACATTGACAACCACCTTCAATAGTCATCTTTTCCCTCTTAAAATGTTTGACAGCGCAATGCTGTCATGCATCAGGAATCCCTGCATAGGTCTGTTTGCTAAGTAGTTAAAGGGAATATAATTTTGCTGAAATATGACAACGAGCCAATTTATTGGCATATTCCTCTCGGGTTGTGCATTTTGAACATACTTGTGCTGCCAATGAGTCTAAGTCTATCAACAAGACGAAAGGACAATACAAAGTAGTTAATGTATTAGGATTTACTGACGTCGTAGAGTTGTCTACATTCTCTTGCTACAGTGTACTATGTGATGGCTTTATGTCCTCACTTGTGAACCGGCCTGGAACTGAGCCGTTAGTCTCTGCCCTGGTCTGCCTGTGCTGTCCAGTGAGTAGACAATGTGAATAGCACATTCAAACTAGAGCTAAGATGAAAGGATGAGTCAAGCCAACACACAAGTGAGGACATAAAGCCATGTCATCCTTGCCAGAAATACACACGACTTTTTATCATCCTCATTTAGTTGAAATTATCGTGTGATACTGCCCTTCTGTTCCATCAGTTAGCTATGACCTGTGTCCCTTAATACACTTAGACTCATTAAAGTGTGATCTAGTCGTCTGTAATAAACTGTTGTAAGATATTCAACGATTAACCAAGATTGATGTTGATATTGATTATTGACTCCAAAATTTCTCCAGACTACATGCAGAAAATGGACCTCGTCGACAACAAGTGTCGTAGTTTCAAAGTGACAGTGATAGCTTAAATCACTCGAATGCACAAGAGCTTTCCCCAAAAGAGTCCCTACTTCAGGTAAGTTAGCCCCTAAAAGACCTCAGCTTAAGATCGCATTCAACTGATTGTGTTGCATATTATCCGGAGGGATACTGAATTGTAATACAAAAAACTTATAGTGACCATTTAGTAACACGAGGTACCAAATAGTAATACAATACATTTATGGGGCACCAAATAGTAACAACCCCGACTCTAGGTCGAGCAACATGTTTGGACGGTCGAACAAGTCGCTCGAAATTAACTGACATGGAAACTGCATATCGTCGGGGTATTTTGTCGATGGACAATGCTCACTAGAATCACGAGCCAGTGCATCTGCGGCGAGTTGTGTTTGCTTCGCACAACAGCAGTTTTTCGATAGCTTCGCGTCGGATTCATTTCATCACGACGCCATCAGAGAACCTCGGCCAGAGAACTCGTCGGGGGTTGTTCGCTGTCCTCGTTGGGCTCGAGATAGTTGCAGTTTTTGCCCAAATGATCAGTGTGAGGGAGACTCGACTAAACCCGTTTATTGTCCATGAATGTCGTTCGAGCAATTCTCAGCACAAGCAATCCATGGCAGAATGTTGCCCGAAAGACAGGAGTTCGATGGAGGAGAGAAGTTGTGAACAATACCCTCATCTTTTCATTGCTGATGCAAGATGTCATCGACATCGAAACGATGAGGGTATCGCACGGTTTTCCTTGAGCATAGTAGCATGCTTTTGCACATTCATTGAGTCCTCTCTCCTCTGCTACCTCTCTCCTTTGCTATTGATACATGATGCTCGTGTTACTGCCGAACTGCTTTTTTCCATGAATGAGGATTTCTAAGGCTCGTATCGCAAAATTCAACCTGGCGTCGAAGTAATAAAACATTACAACACGAAATACCTCGCGTTAGTGACAATGTTCGTATTCCACACAGGCGTTTCATTCAAAAGGCTTGATTTTCCCTCGTCGTCTCCCTCCTGATGTCACTAACGCAAGGGAAACCGATCCAACCACACGTGAATATATCGCAAGCTTCCCCACACCCATCGAAAGCCGAAATCCGCATATGGGGGGTTATCTACGATCATGTATCGCGCAACCTGCCAAATCCGCATATGGGAACCAACGACTACCTGGGTTTAGTGACATAGCTATGGCAGTCCTATTATATGTTGAAGACGCGCGCAAACCTTGCCTCGTCCACATCTTCAACATGGACGTCGTCGCCGCAGTCCAAACTCTATTCCATGCCGCATTCTTGCCTCGAGCTTCTCAACCTTTCAGGTACGTTCAAGCCTCATGCATTATCCACCGTCCTTTGACACGACGTAGGTGCAACTCCATCTCGAAGGCGTTGTTGCGGCATGCCACAAGAAGATCCGCTCGGCCGAATGGATAGGAATATTCGTCGCGTGTATTGTTATCAGTCTCAAGTCGATGCGCCCAAGGAGATCAACGTCACGATTAGCGCAGCTGCGCTCGTCGAAGGATCGCAAGAGTCGTTGGAGTATGCAGCTCTCAGGAAACGTCTCGTTAAACGGACGCTTTTCAAGTTCAGTCGACGACAACGAGAGTCAAGACGGTTTGCTCCCCAAACTTTTTGCAGCGTTTAACCCTCGGCATCTTTGTAGATATCGTTGCTGTCCATCCGTTGACCTCTGGGGTTCTCTGGGGGTCATGAAACCCTCGTAGTGTCAATCAACAGCAGCGGGGAAACCGTAGGACACACAAGTAAGGTGGCTCAACCGGGGTAGATTAGAAAGTAAACTTATACGACCCACATAATATCATAGCCAATTGGTGGTGGCAACCGTCTTTACGGTTGCCTTCTCACAACCATGCATTCATTAAATACATAGAGCAAGTTAAAGCTGGCCAACGACACGCATCATCTCTATGATGTGTGCCGTTTGCCAATTGAATTGGGCTGAGGGTCGTGCTAGACGATCCTCAGCCGGTTACCCATAAGCCATGGGCTCTTTACACGATCATCTATGTTAACTGACATGGATAACCTTCCCTATTGAGTTTCGTTAGAGATCTCCCATTTTAGATCTTAGATAAGCAAACTGTTGTTTAGCTAGAGGTTTTGTTAGGATATCAGCTATCATTTCCTTTGTAGGACAATATTTAAGATCTATTTTCTTCTCTTCAAATAGATCTCTAGTAAATGGATGTCTGATATCAACATGCTTAGTGCCTTTGTGGTTTCCTGGGTTCTTAACACAGGCGATTGCGGCTTTGCTGTCACACCATACACTGATGGGGCGTTTTAATGCCATTCCCATTTCAGTTAGTAGGGATAAATCCATTCACACTCTTTACAGCCCTCACTTAGGGCTGTTAATTCTGACTCTGCAGTAGAAAGAGCTATACAATCTGCTTCGAACTTGCCCAGCAGACACAAATCCCAGCCATCCGGATAAGATAACCGGTGACGGATTTACGATCTTTAGTTTGACTCGCGAAAGAGGCGTCTGTAAACACATCGTACGCTACTCGTTCGGCGTCGCCGCTTAAGTAGATACCATATGTAGACGTTCCTTTCAAGTATCTCAGGATCCTCAAGGCCGCTAGCCAATGTGTTTCATTATAACAGGACAGAAATCGACTTAAATCTCTTACTGCATTTGCTATATCAGGTCTGGTACCTCTAACCAGATACTGTAAGGATCCTATTAGTCCCCTAAAGTCAAAAGGTTGAGACTCCATCTCCTCCTTAGACATATTGCTTTCAGCTTTAAGCTCTAAACCGACAACCTGGGGTGTCGTTACAGGGATGCAATCTTTTATCCCGTACTTCTCAAGGAGGTCAGTGATGTACCGATATTGGGAAATCGTCATGATTTTGTTTTGACGGTCACGTTTAACCTCCATTTTCAGGAGAAAGTTGATATCACCTAGGTCTTTCATTTTAAACCTGGCAGATAATTCACGTTTTATCCATCTCATGCTTTCCATAATTGGAGATACTATTGTGATGTCATCAACGTACACAACTAATATAACCCAATCTTGATTTTGTGCGTTAAACACATCCTTTAATTCTCCCACTTTTTGTACGTAAATTTATATGCAATACTCTTTATAGCAACGGACAAAACCCATGCCAGTTAGAAAGGTGTGTAGGACATTATACCATATACGAGGAGCCTGGCGCAGGCCATATAAGCTCTTTCGTAGTTTAAGCACCTTGGTGCCGTCAATGATAAAGCCTTGCGGCTGTCGCATATATATCACCTCGTCAAGAGATCCGTTCAGAAAGGCGGTAACTACATCCATCTGGTGGCACTCCACATTAAGGATAGTAGTGATCGTTAATACAAGACGAAGTGACTCGTATCGTGCTACTGGAGAGTATATCTTATCACAGTCTATTTGTAGCTGTTGGTGGCAACCTTGGGCCACTAATCTAGCTTTATAACGATCAAGTTGGCCATTAGCCAGATATTTTAGACGAAATACCCAATGGCACGGAAGGGCTTTTTGACCATGTGGAAGATCTGATAACTCCCATGTTTCGTCCTCGAGTAATGCATTGTACTCTGAGTCAAGTGCATCACGCCAGTTGGTAGAGTCAGGACTCTGCATCGCAGCTCTGTAGGAACTGGGAACTTTATGAACACTTTGTTCAGGAAAGATAGACTTTAGGAAATACTTTATCAACAGAAGTCGTTAAACAAGAATACTCATTAAGATATGCAGGTATTTTTCGAAGACGTGTTGGCCTAGGCTCATCATTAGGCATCTCAACTTCAACAACTCTAGTTGAAGATTCAGTAGCAGATTTTCGACCAATAGCAGGCCGTTGATATGATCGTTGAACTGTTGAGTTATCAACTCCAACTGTCCCTTGATTCGAAGGAGCCGTCAAGGGAGGAATTCGACGACGTTTATTGGCTCGTTCAGCCACATTTAAATTCGAAAATTCCTCACTGTCGTAGTCATCAGGAGGAGATTCGACGTCATGAAATACGTTATTAACAATATCAGTTTCGTTCAACCGAATCTCGTTTGTTTCGAACGCGTTCTTTATAGCACATGTTCCATAGATTGGATCAAATAGAACGTCTCTTGCAATAAAGAAACGATTATTTTCAATGTCCAGGAGTCGATACCCTTTGTAGTCCTCCGACACTCCTAGGAAACGGCACTTTACAGCTCGTGCCGATAGCTTCTTATCTGACCGTTGCTCTTTAGGAACGTAGGCAAAGCAAATACACCCCCATATGTGGAGGTGACCTAAGTCGGGCTTGCTACTGTACAAAATTTCATGGGGCGTTTTAAACCCCAGACGTTTCATAGGTGTTCGGTTCTGAACATAGTTGAAGTAGACCAGTGCCTCTGGCCACCATATTGCTGGCATTTTAGCATCTTTAAGTGCACAACGCACCATAGCTAGCTTAGTCTGATGGTCCCTTTCTGCAGAACCATTTTCCTCAGGAGAGTATGGGATAGATTTCTGAAATTTTAATCCTTTTGACTTACAGAACTCTTCTAATTCCTGGTTAACGAACTCGGAACCACCATCACTTCTGATGACGCGTACTGTAAGATCGCCACTGCGATCGAGTTTTAATACAAGATGTTTAATTGAATCAAACACTTGGTTCTTTTTCTTAATATGAAACACCAACGCCAGCATGAGACATCGTCCACCACATTGACATAGTATTTCATACCGTATTTTCCACCGAAAATTCCCTTTCTTTTCATTGGTCCATTGGTGTCCGTGTGGACAGTACCAGGTTTTCTGGACCCAATTCTATTACGGTACGACATGCGACGCATTTTCATTTCAGCACATTACAGAAAAACTGCACCCGTTTTAGGAGTTCCACAGGAACAAGAGGTATACAGTGTACTAGGAAGGTCTCCTCGACTTAGTACGCGCATTACAGTCTCCTTATTCGCATGGCCCATACGGACATGCCATTCCTGTAACATAGCCGAAGCACTAGTAATAGAATCAACACTTTTAACTCTGCTAGGCTTAGCCTTCGCATGCTGACATGCGACCTGTCTCTGTCGTAGGTTGTAATGTCGGACGTAGTATGTCCCACTTATTGCGATCGCAACAAATTGAAGTTACCCTTTCACAAACACAAATTTATACGGTCCATTCAAACTGTCTATAATTTGAAACCCGGCCCTTTTAAGGGCATTCTCACTAAGAATGTTGGCACTTGCACTCGGCAAAAAACATACATTCTCGAACGAAAACCCCTTGAACTCTCTATCAATAGACATAATAAAGAATCTAATCGTTCCAACACGAGTGCTGCATAGCGTGGAGCCATCTCCAAACGTAAACTCGTATTCATTACACTGCTTAGAAGCTCTAAAGAAGGAGGTCACGTATGTCATGTGCATACCACATCCAGAGTCGAGAACCCAATCACTAGGGTCAACAATCTTAGATCTCTCAAACAGATACGGTGCATGACGCATTACCTCTTCTTCGATGCTCAGGGTTTGTTTTGCGACACTTTTAGTGAGTGAAGTTATCGCCGACCACTCATCCGGCCCATTTTTATCATTTGCGACATCATTATGCATCTTAGAAAAGTCGCCCTCTGATTGGCTAAAATTTATTCCCATATAATCATCTGATTGGTTATAAATCGAGCTGTCAGGGCTACCGGAATGAATCATCCCATTCATGTCTGATTGGTTTAAAATTGAATTTCCGGATACTTTGTTTGCCTGTGCAGTGTTTGCACCGACAATGCGCTTCTTGGCGCGCTTGTCATTGATATTGTCGCGCTCGATACCTGCCTTCTCGTCGCTGATGCGAAGAGGGCATGCCTCCTTAAAGTGACCTTTGCAACCTACATTAGAGGTCCCATGGCAGTAAAAACACTCAGTATACTTTTTAGCTTCTTATAGGTCTTGTTGACCTTAGCTTGGTTCACAGAGATTTCACGCTTACTGCCGCGCTTTGAAGCTGTCATGTCAGCAATAGCTTCACTAGACCTAGTGTTAAACACTTGCTTCACTACAGTCTCAATGACTGAGACTTTAAAACCTTCCTTAGTTTGGCTCACATTTGACCCAAAAAACTCCGAAGGAAGTGCGGCAACAAGTGCCTGTGAGACTTGATAATCAGATATCAAAGGTTCTCCAACACTCTTCACATACAGCTCGTTGAGCTGGTTTTGCAAAGAGCGCATTCTCTTTAAGAGGTCACTAACACTCTTAAAAGGTTTCTTAGGCAGAGTTAAAAACTCTAGGTACAAACTAGTACTCACGTCCAAGGACGATTGCCCGTATTCACGCTCCAGCATCTTCCACCCCTTGTGGATAGGGAGATTGGGGTTGTTGGTCGTCCCTTGGAGCTGAACTAAAAGTTCATTTGGCAACACTTTGCCCAATAAGCCACGAATGGCAGACTCTTGCATGCGTAGGTAGTAATAACGATCTTCCTCGAATGTTATTCGATTGTATGATTGTTGCAATCGTAGAGCGCCAGTTGAGACTCATCTCACCCATGACGAGCAGTCAATCTCAAGCCAAGGCCTCAAAGTCAGCCGTGATGTCCATCTTCAGCGACTTAGCGAGTTCGTCAACGTCGATGATTGGCTGAAATTTCATCCAATCAGAGTGCGCTATATGGGGCAACGGCCTATCTATATATAGATAGGGCCGTTGCCCCTTCTCGGATCGCTCGTAGTCGTGGGTAGTTGAAAGCACGTTGAGGTGGGCGATGAAGCGGGCCTTCCATGACGTGAACGTCGCCTTCTTGCCGTGGAATTTCAGGTCACTGAGATCTTTGTCGGACGCGGAGGAGTCGGTCATGGGGTCGTGGCGGGGAGGGGACAGGGGGCACTTGAAATGTCAATCAACAGCAGCGGGTAAACCGTAGGACACACAAGTAAGGTGGCTCAACCGGGGTAGATTAGAAAGTAAACTTATACGACCCACATAATATCATAGCCAATTGGTGGTGGCAACCGTCTTTACGGTTGCCTTCTCACAACCATGCATTCATTAAATACATAGAGCAAGTTAAAGCTGGCCCACGACACGCATCATCTCTATGATGTGTGCCGTTTGCCAATTGAATTGGGCTGAGGGTCGTGCTAGACGATCCTCAGCCGGTTACCCATAAGCCATGGGCTCTTTACACGATCATCTATGTTAACTAACATGGATAACCTTCCCTATTGAGTTTCGTTATCCCTAGGGCAGAGCCCTAGGGCTAACCTCTAGCTAACACGTAGCTCCTGAGACTCCTGCGGCTCCTGTGCGATCGAGCAACATGGTCAGGATGCACGATTCGAGAGGCGTCGTTGGCGTGCGCTGGGTGGAGTAGATAGGTCGTGTAGTTCATCGACATAACACTCGAGACAGAATGCGTATTGTATTATATGACTCTCTAGGTGTTTGCTGGATCTGTTGGTGGCGAATAAGGCGCTTGGATTGCGACGTGTGAGGGTGGTTCTTGTCGCCCAGTGCGCTTCGATGGAGAGTATCGAATTTTGGGATGAATCCTGTGTAATTGAATGCGAGTTTTATATGCGTTGCGGGAGGTATCGAGTTGGAGGACTCTGGAAGGCTTGATTTTCCCTCGTCCTGTCCCTCCTGATGTCACTAACGCAAGGGAAACCGGTCCTACAACACAGGAATGTGTCGCAAGCTTCCCCACACCCATCAAAAGTCGGCCAAACCCCGAAATCCGCATATGGGGTTTTATCCACGATCATGTATCCCACAACCTGCCAAATCCGCATATGGGAACAAACGACAACCTCGGTTTAGTGACTTAGCTAGCGCAGTCCTATATAACTCACACCCAATAGTCAAATTGACACTCCAGATAACGACCAAAAACCAGGGAACACACATTCCCTCACCACATCCATGTTGAAGACGCGCGCACACCTTGCCATGTCCATATCTTCAACATGGACGTCATCCATCTGCATGCCGCACTCTGTGGCAGTCCTAGCAGTTCTCTCCTCACGAGCTGCCACCCTACTCACGCCAGTCGCTTGCACAACAGGTACGTCTACAAGCTCCTATCCACCATCGATTCAAGGACGTACGTAGGTCCGCCTGTATCCCAACGACCATCGCCTCGCTCCAACGCATTGTCAACGAGCCGATCTCCGCGATGGGGATCCGCTCGCTGACAATGCCTTGGAAGTGGAGACGGTGATCGTGACGACTACGACGTACGACAAGCAAATGTCGCGATGGACACCACAATAGCGACCGAACCAGTCGAAGACCCCACGGCCGGTCCTCCCGACGTGATCCACTCAGCATTCGTGGACACAGACAGTCGCACGAACGCTGAGTCGATCAGGTCCTGAGGAGCGAGCGCTGTACACTGGAAACGAACGGGCGGCTGCAAGCGTCACAGGCTCTCACTGCAAACGAAGTACCACAATCATCATGGCGATTTGGATATGTTCTTCATCGCAAGGCGAGTCCAGCAACGCTTATCGCCCTCTACGCACGTTTGCGCTCGATTACTCAAGGAATTAACGGCATTTATGGTTCCCTCCCTCACTGCTCAATCCTCTTGGTTGACCTTTCAGTGGTTGCATGATTTATCCGGACATGACGTTTAAAATATCCGGATAGTCACCAAGTGGAAAACATATTGATCGCCGCCATATCGCCATATCACACTGTCAAAACTCTTGGTTCTCAGCATGACCAAGTGCTTTTTCGTGCGAAGTCTCTTTGGAGAGATTGGCGTCTGACCATCAAGATATTCGACAGCTTTGACAAGGCATTTTTTCGGTCAGTGTCATCGAAATTAATTTGTCCAGGAACTTTTCTCCATGATTTTTGGTATATTTTGACCAAATAAATTATCTCGAGAAATGGCCCAATTTTGTATAATTTGACCGTTCCTTCTTCAAATAATTTGTTCCATTTTATCCGTTCAGTTTTGCCCTTTGTTTCTTCGAATATTTTGCTCGCATAATTTGACCACAAGCCTTTTCACTATTTCGTTTGGATAATTTGACCACAGGCTTTTGGAATATTTCGCTCGGATAATTTAATCGCATGTTCATCGACTAATTTGTCTGGATAATTTGTTCGTCTTTTTGTCCGGATAATTCTAGTTTGTCCGGATATTGTAACCATATGTCGATTGTCATCACCCGGATATCTGTTCTGTTTATCCGGATGGCCCATCCAAAGATTTTTCGGTTGTTTGGATTTTTGGCCGGATTGCTTTGTCGAGGTGGACTTGGTAGATCGAACTGTCCCAATATCAATCATGAATCTTGTGGATGGAGTTGTGGTGGTGGTATGGGGCTAAGGTTCGTTCAATGGTAAAATGTGAAAACCACCAGTTGATATCCAGGAGCGTCATCGAGCATCTTCAGGGCGTACATCGCATGTTTCGTCCAGACTGTTCCTTGAATATTTGAATCGCTTATTGACTTACCTTTGAACGAAGGTATAGCTCGTGAGCGTACAGTCGGAGTCATCCAGCCTGGTGCTCTCAACACAACTTTCACTTGACGATGGATTGACCAAATCCAAAATGACCTTCGCTGGGATGGTTTCGTCATCGGTTTCAAAAGTCAACTCTGTCGAATCAAAATGCACGAGCCCTGCCAATTCTCTCCGAGCACGGACGCTTCAATACCATGATGGACCGTGAATTCACAGAGCATATCTCACTTACTTTGTGGTCTTAGCTCAACAATAGCGGCTCCTACTGCGCAGACGCAAGTTGGAGTGCAGCCTGATGTGAAACTTAATACCTCTGTAAATTGATATTCTACATTATTGATGGAATACAGTATGCTCAATTGGTGATGGGGAAGGAAGCATGGCGGGAGTGCCACCGACAAAGACGGATGCGCTTCTGTCAAGAGTTAAGCAGCGCGTGCACGACTACTTTGTCCTGGAATACCCGCTCACAGTTCCATTCACGAACGACTCGTTTCA
Source organism: Aphanomyces cochlioides (assembly GCA_019828595.1). Lineage (NCBI taxonomy): Eukaryota > Oomycota > Saprolegniomycetes > Saprolegniales > Verrucalvaceae > Aphanomyces > Aphanomyces cochlioides. The sequence goes on from JAHQRK010000004.1 coordinate 1,504,568, forward strand.
GTTGGACGAGACTGTCTTCGTATCAACAAGCACTGGCAAGACGAAAAACACATGCACAGAGGAATATCCATCGAATGGAACGTCCACGGGGCGTCTGTTTGCTCGCGCCAAGGTCATCGACACGTCTCCAGCCAAGTATCCCGGTCGTGTAAAGATTGAATACCGCGATGGGTCGACGTACCATGTCGCGCCATCACGATTGACGCCTCAATTCTTTCGACCGTCAGTGCATCCATTCAAGACGGGTGTGCTCGTGAGTGCCAAGACAGATCACTACCGTCGTCTTGCCAAGACTCAAATTCTGCCCAGCGATATCGTGCTTGAAATCGGCTGCGATCTAGGCATCACTGTTGATTCCATTGCCGAATGCGTTGGTGTAGCCAATGTCATTGGCATCGACAAGTCGCACGAGTCGATCCAAGTGGCCAAGCAGACGTATCCCCATTGCCAATTTGTCGAAATGGACATCTTTCACTCGCGAGATGAGCTCCTCGCGCTGGCGGCCAAGTGTACGAAAATTCTCATTGATATCAATGGCAATCGGCTTTTGGAAGCCGTTCTCAATGCTCTGGCGCTCGTTCTCGATGGCTGTCCACGCGTAGAGCTCATTATTGTCAAGATCATCGAGCTCCATCAACAAGTCCTCAAGCTCCGCAAGCAATAAGATCATGTCGCGATACGATCGCGGTGCTTTCAGATCTTGGCGCAACAAGATTAGAAGAATTCCCATTGTATAATACAACCAATCAAATGGAAGAACCGATCCAGGACCAACCAATCTTTGACCACATTGCAATTGGATTGAAAGATGAGCGACCAGCACATGGACGACGTCTTGGTGGCGGCTGCCTACGCCGGCGTTGAGCCTATTGTCGACACAATACCCATTCCCCATCATCCGGCTTCTACACAAGCTCCATTTGGCGCCGTTTTGGCGACTTCCAGTGCTGCTGAGGAAGAAGGTGAAGTCAAAGACGAAGTCACTGTAGCTCAAGTTGATGTAAAGAAAGAGATTGTTGACCAAAACATGGAAGGTGATGAGTCATCCAGCGATGAAGAAAGCGAGCCAGATAGCGACGACGAAGATCAGAAGAAATTGCGAATTGAGATTGAAGGAGCACTGAAGAAAGAAGAGCAAGCAGCAGCAGGACCACTTGTGACAGCTCATGAAGTGAAGCAATTGCCAATTAAGAAACCCAACGTCGAACTCACACCAGAATGCCCAATTGCCAAGATGGGGCGCATTCTCAACGTCAACCGAGCGGAGAACGCAATCACAATTCAAAGCGTTCCGAATCAACTGCCACTTGATGAAGGCAGCGTGCTCTGCCTTTCGAACCGACAAGTGCTTGGCTGTGTCGACGAAGTGTTTGGTCCCGTGTCACTGCCGCTTTATTTGATTCGCTTTGAAACCGCAGAAGACATTCCAGAGACAGCAACACTCCATGCTGACGTGTTCTACGCTACCGAGCATGCTACGTACGTTCAACCCGAGAAATGCCGCGTCAAAGGCTCGGACGCATCAAATCTGTATGATGAAGAGCCTGGCGATGACGAAATGGAATTTTCAGACGATGAAGCTGAACAAAATGCAAAGAGGAGTAAGCGTAAGCATGCTGGAAACAAGCAGCAATCCACAGAGCCCAGACCCCCACGTCAACAGTACCGAGAACCACACCACCATCAACCGCGTCACTTCCAACCTGGCTATCACGACCATCCTCCACCTCCACGTCCCCATCAACCTTATCAAGCGCCACCACCATATCCCCCACAATACCATCAGCCATATCCAATGGCTCCTCCACCGCCGCCGCACAATGCCTATTATCCAGACCAATACCAATACCACCCTGGACAATACCAGCAGCACCCAGAGCATCAACACCACCATCATCCAGGTGGTCCCGGTAGCTATCATCCTCCATATCCCCGCCCACAAGAGCAATACCCACCGCAGTGGCAACAACCCCCACCAAGGCCGTACAACCCAAACGCACCAAACCCGCTGTATCAACCACCACAACCACCTCGATCGAATTATCCATATTAAGGAGATATCTTTTGCCGTTTGGACGATGGAGTAAAATAATAAACAGTCGTCGGTGTCTGGCGCAGATGCTTCTTGATCAATCGCTCGACAGCGTACCAATTGAAGCCAGGAGTTCCAGCACCCAGACGAGGCATGTGTACTGAGGCATGGAGTTCACGAGCCTTGTGCGACAATGCTTCGAGTGCGACTTGGAGTGAGTTCAATCGAATCTCCAGAGTTTTGGTCGTTCGTTTCTTCTTTTGATGGAGAAAGCTTTGCACCACGAGCAAACACACAAAAGTGTTATCAGCAATTGGGATGCAATGCGCTTGGCCCAGTTTCAAGTCTTGGTTGGTCTTGGCTTGCGCATAGACTTGCTCAGGAATTGTTGATCGATGCGAAATAGCACCGAAAAATCCTCGAGGAGTCCACATTCCGCTCGTGTCAACGCAATGCACAATGATGACAGGTTCTGAAGGTGAAAGAGGCTTGACCAAGGCTGCATTTCCAGATTTGTACTCCAAACTGATGATTTCTTCTTTGTCGTCATCGATTATAACTACTTGCCCGTCTTCCGCTGCTTCTTCAGTCGAGACCACATAAGAAGTATAGTTGTTCTTGAGCCACAATGCTTCTTTTCGAGCTTTCCTCTTGCGTTCAATCTCTTCCTGATTCGGTGGCTCCTCTTCGTCGCTAGAATCGTCTTCATATTTTGCAATAGCTTTGTTCGAGCGGCGAAGTTTGGATGGAGCTGACGTGCTTTCGGCCTTGAGTTTCTTTAAACTTTGAGCATCTTGCTTGGAATAATCATGGCCCTCAAAATAGTACATGTTTTCGTCTTGTACAGCATCCTCGATGCCACTGGCAACCACTGGGGTGCTTGTTTGGCCTCTGCTCAATATGGTCTCCAGTTGATCTGGCGTCAAAGGTTCCAATTCTGTATCCTCCGACTGCTCCATTAAGTGATGTAAGCCATATTGGAGCATGTCTTCAGGCGATTCATCGTCGTTATCGATGTTTGCTTTGGACGCCTCGATGACCTGCATGGATCATTAATCCTGACAGAGAAGTATTATTGGGCCCTTACCGTTTTCGATAGCTTTAGCTTCGAGAGCGATCTCTTGTAGATAATTTCTTCAACTGAATGTGCGCACACAAGGTGAATCACGTGGATGGGTTGGGTCTGCCCCATGCGATATGCTCGTGCCAATGCTTGCAGCTCCATTTGAGGATTGTAGTCCACATCACAAAAGATAACCTTTTAAGACGCAAAAATGTCAAGAAACTCGCGAAAATACAACTTACCGTGTCTGCACGCTGTAGATTCAAACCCACACCTCCTGCTCGCGTGCTGACAAGAAATAAAAATGTGTCTTCATTGCGGAAGCGGTCAATTGTTTGCCACCTAAATAAAGCTGTCAATGCAATCTTCAGAAGAATTTGCGTACCTTTCTTCACCACGCACTGATCCATCCAATCGCTCGTATGAATAATGTTGCCACGTGCAGTAGTCTTGAATGATATCCAAGAAGGCCGTTGAGGTACTAAAGAGCAAGATGGTATGCTTCTGGGCTTTGAGTTCCGCCAAAATTTGGTGCAACACAAAGAGTTTGCCACTGTTCATGTACAAATGAGGACCTTCCTGAAAAGGCTCCGGTTCTGCATTTGGAAACAAGTAGGGATGGTTACAAGCTTTTCGAAGCTGAGCGAGGATATTCTGAAAGGATAAGCTTGAGAAAGAATAAGATTGTGCAAAATTCATGTGACGTACTTTGATTGGAAAGCCGTGCCCTTGGATACGACTTCCTTGTAATATGCTCGTTGCATCGCAGACATTTCTGCATGAATCACAACTTTCGAGAGTGGGGGCAACTTTAAAGTATGCTCAACATCCTTGACTGTACGCAATAACAATAATGGAGATAAGATGGATCGAAGGAATGTCGGAGACATTGTCGTGGATTGGAATGCCTGGCAAACAGCTGGGGTAAACAATGCGGGGTTGAGAAATGAAAGCAGCGCTGATAGTTCCTCCATATTGTTTTGAATTGGTGTGCCTGTCAATAGCATTTTCCGTTCGAACCTAAGTTTAGAGTGAGTGGTCAAGGTGTGTGGTCCGTTAAATGTACTGGATCTCATTGCTTAATGTTTGGTGGATTTTGGCCTTGGCATTCTTCAAACGGTGTCCTTCGTCGAAGACACCAATTGACCAGTGAGTTGCTTTGAAGAACGATACGTCCAGGAGCACCAACTCGTATGAAGCAAGGAGAATTCGAGTTGGGGCATTCTTGAACTACGAAGGATTGTAAGCAATTCCGCTATCATTTCCGAATACCTCATTTTGAATCTTCTGGCGATCTTGTTTTTCTCCAGAATATACCGCGACGGACAAATGTGGCGCGAAGCGTTGGAGTTGCTCTTGCCAATTTGGAAGCACGCTGAGTGGAGCAACAATTAAGCTCGATTTGAACGCATTTTTGTGAATTTCGTCGAGAAAGCAGATAAATGCAATCGTCTGCAGGGTTTTGCCCAAGCCCATCTCGTCACCCAAAATAACATTCAGCTTTGCGCTTTCACGGTGGGCGAGCCACTTGAGACCCTCCAGCTGGTAGTCATGGAGTTCGACATCTATTAAGCGGCCAGTAGCAGAAGAGGCCACGTCGTCTGATGGCTTGGATGCGCCTTGGAGCTTCTTGTCGAGCGTTGCAACTACACCTTTCAATGTCTCCATTTCGCACCAGCAGCTCTATTTGAAAGTGGCATCGACGAGGTTAACGTCTTTCTGAATGCTGGTCTTTCACTTAACTTCCGTACCATCACTCTCAACCCAACACCAAACAGGACAAAAGACTCTCACTTACTGTTATGCTGCACAACTAAGAGTAATCGATGCGATGCAGTCGTTTTTAAGAACCTAATTGACCTCTTACAATTTGGCTTTCAAAAGAAGTACCTCGACAAGGCAACCGGCCACGGGCATGTAATATAGCGACGCTGGGAAAGGATCGGTCAGAGAGCCATTGTCATAAACGATCGGACGGAGGTCCGATTTACCCAGAGCTTCGTGCAAGCTCGACCACTTTAACTGTTAGCCCCAGAGACAATGTAGTTGTCTTACTGGTGTTTCTGGAGTCACGGCTGGGCACTCATGGCGACGGGAGGCATGTGATTTGAGGTGCTCCAAGCGAAAATTGCATTTCAAGTAAGTGTTGAATTCGCTGTGCCTACATGTCGTTTAGCATGAGCAAGCTTCATAAACAAACCCAGGAATGTTAGTTCGCAAGATGATCTTCGAGACAGCGTGCGAGCCAGAGTACAAAATGTCAAGACCCAACTCGGGATAATTGTGGAAATATTCGCCTGAACACCTAGGAGAGTCAATAATTACTTCATAGATGTGACGTCGTCTACTCAGAGGGGTCTAAACTGGTCTTGTAGTACGTCGAAGATGGCGCACCAAGTTCACTCATAACGTCCTTCGTGAAGGGTGAGAGAATACTTGTTGTTAAGTTTACCTGTGGCGAATAGCCCATGCGAATCGAGCGTTTTGTCAAAGTGAACAATACAACAATGGCTTTCATGTTGGATAGGTCAACGACAACAGGCTCAAAGTAATTACTACACCATATTTACAATATAGATGTCGCAAGATATTACCTCTTGAGCGGTTGGGGTGCTTCTGGGCTTCCCAGGTTGTCACCGCAAAAGATCGAGAACCCAATCGCGGCGGGTGTGAATCCATTCTAATCATGTCGTACTAGGTCAATTCTTATTGCGATTGACTTACTGGGAATTCGACGGGAATAGTGTCTCTATTTTTGTACAATCTCTCGAATTCGGGCGGGATTGGAAATTGAAAGCTGCCTCCTGGATAGTGCAACGAGTATATATTCACTTTGGGGTCGTATGTTCCAGGATAGGTTGGACCCAGTAACTAATTTTGATTGAGTTTTAACACAACATGCCAAGAGCAAGTAGATATACCTGATATACCGAGAGGAACGACGAATTCACATCTTTGCCGAAGATTATATTGCTGTGGTAACGTAACGTGATCTTGTTCAATTGATACACTTGAATGACTGTCAAAAGCTGGGTCACTGGATCAAACTTCAGCTACACGAGTTCAAGATAAGAGTGCTGCACACAAATACCTTTAGACCGTCTTCCGGGGAGTTGATTACAATACCCGATTGAAATGGATCGTCTTCGCTGTATTCAATCTACGAGAAAGGACGTAATTCGAGATGCACGCAAGATCGCGATACTTCAAAAGGACGCACGGGATTTCGACTCTAAGAATAAGACGATTATGCACTTCCACGACTTTACCAAATACACCTTGAGTACGGCGATGCTTTCCGACAGCGTCGCTCCCAGAAGCAACGGACCGACTTTCTTGCCCAGCACGATCTCCCAAACTTCTTCCATCTTGAACGGAAATTTTAAACTCCTTCGTTTTCCGGATGATCAACATTCAGGATAAGGTTCGTTATCCGGATTTCTTTTTCCACGTTCTTCAGCGCGTGATTGGCCAAAACGCGATTTGGGTCAGCAACATCACATAGCTGGACGACTGACTTGGATGAAGGTCGCGGAGATGAAGGAGACGACGACAAAGAACAGCCCAGTAGAGCATAGACAATTGCCCTCTCTACGTGCACAACACGGAGCTCAAAGCAATCCATCTACGTCCTTTCTTGGCGTACCTTCCAAGTGTGTGTACTCGAATTGCATGTATTCTCATCTCATGTCTGGTGCAGGTGTCGAAACAAATCGTGACGACGATAGTATGGACTGCTCGGAAGAAGACACATCGTTGCTCGGGAAAAGGAAAAGAATTCCAGGATCTTTGGATGCGAAGCCTCGCATAAGCCCGAAGACGTCTATTTCAGCTGTCGAAAGTACAATTCAAGTCAAGATCATTGAACAACCACCACGGGTTTGGTATCGCGATCAAAAAGGTCGCAAAACGATTTTCACGATATCTGTGGGAATCGTTGAGAGCAGCAATGTTGAAAGGCTCTTGAGGCTTGACATCCCCGGTGCCTTTTTTAGAACAAAATTGCTCTACGAGAATGGGTTAGTTTGAAGGTTATCTTACATGAAGCACTGAGCGTGCACTGTTATGTAGGAACGAAGTGTCTGATTCACGTATATTGGACCTTCGGACAGGGCCGTTTCCTGAGCCCAACTCTTCGTCCGCCACATTGAGCCTTCGCATCAGTGATATTTCGAAGAACCATCAAAACCAGGTAGATAAATGTCAACCTTTCCATCAGTTCACTGTGGTAGAAATTCCGTGTGCGAGTTGAATATGCTTGCCCCCAATTGCCACCTGTTGCAAGTGCGATCACAGATGCAATCCATGTCCTTTCCAAGCACGTGGTACGTACTTCCTCAAGTACCCCCTGCCTGACCACCTTATTTAGAAGAAAAGTTTACCCACAGAACTTCATATCATGAAGACTCAAAGTCCTTCCAGTGCTTCAAGTGAAGATACAATGTCTACTCAAGCAACACCGCCTTTCGATTGCCCGCCAGTTGTAGACGCCCCAGCAGCCCCTGCAGTTGAAACCTCCTTTAAATTGGCAAACCACATGTCCCTGTCAAGATGGTGTGATACAGCTCACAGCATTCTCACTCACATGGAATGGACGCCATATCCTTCGCCGTCAGGAAAAATGGAATACAAATGCAATATGTGCCAAGCCATCCAGCCAAATAAACAGACTGCCAAGCATACGAACTCTTGCATGCTTCAATACTTGCTCAGTGCAGTTGGTAAGTGAAGAAGGGTCCATGTTCAGTCCTGAATGACATTTCCTAGAGCGTTCTCCACGGCTACCCTCGCCAGCTCCACTCCAAACCAACTTTGAAATGCACGAAAGGCTGAGTGCAGCAACTGTCTTCAAGCCAATACCACAATCAGTCTTCAAGTAATTGTAATCCCAATGGCATGTAAATACCTTTGCTGTAGGACTGAAAGGAGAGACGATATGGGTGAGCTGTCGATGATATCTATTGGTGATTTGGGGGTATTTGATGGAAAATCATCGACGTTTGACGATGCTTTGATGCTCAAGAGTCTTAGCCAAGTGTCTGTGAACGATGACGATTATGTTTCCTTTTCCGGTGCGCAAGTTGAACGGCTGTACCATCCACCACCACCAGATTCAATGCACGCCTTATCTCGATTTACCGAGACTGCAATTGGTGCGGTAAAAAGCGAGGATGCTGTTGCAATCGTTAGCGTCAACAAGTTACCTCCCTACGGCTACCCAGCCTTTGACTCAACGTGGTCATTGCTTGGATTTTATCAACCATCTCTAGAGGTACATGCGTTGCGTTACGTTGATATCACTCACCTCTCTCTAGAGTAAGGATATCTTGAGCTTCACGGCTCTTCAAGACGATGAAATTGAGCATTTTTGGGACAGCAACGTGGACATGGAGACCACAGTGAATCAAATAAAGTCAGGAAAGTGCTCATTGGAGGCGATGGACTCGTTTATTTCGATCCATGAAGATGGCTTTGAATCGCTGGATGGACTGAAGTCAAGACTCTTGTCTCTTGCTAGCACTCAATCAGCCTGAAGAAAATCCTCCTGTCGATGGCAACTCGAGGTATCAGAGGCTCGCAATAGTTAACTGATATTAATAGCAACAAAGACATATCCAAATCGTCCTATTGCCAATTCGTTACATCGGTTTCGACTCGATTGAATTGTCGGTTGCATATTGAACCTGCAGCATAAGGCGAGGTCGAGGGGGACAGCTGCGACACCATGGATGCTCCAGCGAGCGTTCCATCTGACGAAACACCTCGAACTCCCCACCGGAAACAACCGAGCCATGGAGTTGTGGATGAGAAACGTCATTCAGTAGTAGTCCCACCAGAAGTGATGGCCCGGCTCGAAGCTGACGCAGAAGCCAAGAGGCGGTCCACTGCTCAAAGGCATACGTTTTTGACGACTGGCCTCTTGAGCAAAGTTGCACCGTTTGAAGCAATCAAGCGAAAACGAAAAGCTTTGAAAAGGCATAAGACAACACCAGATGAAATATCCAAGTCGAAAGGCAATCCAAGCCACGTACCAAAGTTTGAAGAGCACGCCAACGAGCGAGAGAATTATCAATTAGGTGGATTCATTGGCGTTGTGAACGAAGTCATTTCGACACGAAAGAAGGAAACGTCACTGGAGATGAAATGGGTTGTCATGCCCAACAGCAAGTTCCGGAAAACATGGGACGTCATACTCATCCTCTGCTTGATCTATGTTGGTAAGTTCATCACCTGTGGAGCCTCCCTGACGTATCCTCTTCGTAGCCATCTTTCTTCCTCTGCAATTATCCTTCTTTGCATCCCAAATGTATCAAAGTAGACCGCAATCTATACGAACTAATGCCATCCATAGGACTGCAGACAATATGCAGTCATGGCTAGGAAGTTACATCACAGATCGGTTCACGGATGTGGTCTTTCTCGTGGACATTTTCATCAATTTTCGAAGCCCGGAAATTTCCCGCAAGGGCGACGTGAGCTTTGATGCCTCACGCCAAGCAAAAAAGTATTTCCAGTCTTGGTTTATTGTGGATGTGGTGTCAATCATCCCTTTTGACAATTTGTCCATCCTCTTTTTTGGCTCATCTGACACTTCGACGAGTGGTGGCAGTGTTCATTTGAGTCGATTACCTCGCCTCCTGCGCATGTTCCGACTCACAAAAATTCTCAAAGTCGTGGTACGCTCCCCACCACACGTCTATCCTCCTTACGATAAAAATATTGTAGCATGCTAGCCGCATTTTTCAACGCTATGAATCTCACGTTTCAATCAAGTATGGTTATCTCCGCTTGATGAAATTTTCCATGGGAATTGTCATCATGATCCACGTACGTTTGTCTCCAATGTCTATGAGAATTCACGGCCATCTCTCCAGTGGCTGGCCTGTGCTGCGTACTTGTCGGCAATCCTCTCGAAAGAACAAGATGACTCGGTCTTTACTTGGCTTGATGTCGCGCATAAAACTCACCAAATCGACACGTATGACTTTACTCAGGAGTACGTCATCAGCATCTACTGGGCTACCATGGTACTCTTCCCTGCAAAGCTGTGATGTACTTTGTAATAATAGACAATCACGACGATTGGATATGGCGATGTCACTGCGACCAACATAGTCGAGCGTGCGTTCTTTATTGTCATGATGCTTATCGGTGCTGGCATGTATGCATACGTCGTTGGTACGATGTGCCAGTTGGTCGAGGGACTCAACGTTGACGCATTGGAATTCCAGCGCGAGATGGTCTACTCATGAATTTATCATTGCATTGGTAATTTCGATTCTAGGACCGAGTCAACGACTTTTTGGAAATGAATGCAATCCCGCAGTCGCTGCGCCTGCGCATTCGTAAATATCTTTTGTACAAGCGCGATGCTCGCATCAGCAACATTTCAGAATTACTGTCCTCTGTGAGCCCTGCCATTCGAGATGAAGTCGCTTTGTTCAAATTTGAAAAAGTTCTCGGCTCCGTGGCTCAATTTCGTGGCGCACCGTCCGATTTCCTCGCCGCGCTAGCACTGAAATTGACCACGAGTACGTCCAAAACACACATCTTCGACATTGATCTGCGCATTTTAGTGGTGTTTGCGCCGAATGAAATGATCACTGTGTTTGGACGCGTCGGTAAATCCATGTACATAATCAACCGAGGCCGCGTTCAGATCGAGCGGATGGCTAGCGATGGCAAGATTGTTGTCGTCAGTGTCCTGGAGGAAGGCAGCTATTTTGGCGAGCGAGGGCTCTTATTCTCGTCGAAACGCCGTGCATCCGTGCGTGCTCTTTGCTACGTCGAGGCCAGTTGCCTCACACGACGAGATCTCGAAGAGGTGGCGAATGATTTTCCCAACGTGAAGAAAGTGATTCGCAAGAGCATGGTCAAGGAAGTGATCGCGCGAAGTTTGGCGACGGGAGAAGTCGTCGCGTTGGCGCAGAATCCAGAATTTGTGCGAAAACAAATGCAAATTTATGCCAAAGTCCACAGCGCACGACCAAACTCGATTGCTTCGACCAATGCAGCCAAGCCTGATGTATCGCCGCAAACAGTTCTGACAGTCCCGAGCGACCCAAAAGATGCACCACCACTTCCAGGGCGACGTAGCCTGCATTCAATCCATGAAGACCGAGACCATCCACATGGAGCTCCTTTAGAACCAGCGCCACCGCGTCTTTTTCATGAGGAACCGCTTCCAGTGGAGCCCAGGAGCCGTCCCAAGGTTTTAACTGACGCGAATGCTTTCAAGCCCAAGAAAAAGCTCTTTCGAATTGAACCTACTTGGGCAGACGATGAAGATCCATTTGGCTCGAGGCGGCGCAGTATTCTACGAGGACCCACATCGGCCGCACTGCGACGCAAGAGCTGCAGCATGTCTGCTCTCACGCAGCTGCAAAAACAAACCTCGCTCTTGGAAAAGCAAGCCGACAGTCAAAGCCAATCTGAAGTGGATGAAGATGACTCGACGGTTGACGGCGACAACGACAATGGTCCAAGCGAAGCGATGATTGCCATGATGGACGCCCACGAAGAACTACTCGACGCAATGAGCACGTCTTTGGGAGAGCTCAGGGCCAAGTCGGACATGACAGAGATGGCCCTCAACACAATTTTAGACAAACTCAATAAGCTTGAAGCCATGCTCACACCGCAGGGCTAGCTAACTTATTTATTTCTCAACCTATGGAACGCAAACTCATGTTGACAAGCAAGATTGGAGCTCCACGACGACCTTGGATGTGCGCTTTCGACGCTCCGGACAGTTTCACAAGCTAATTATATGTCGAATGCGCATCTTGTTGTCCTCGGGGAGCCTGGCGTCGGCAAGAGCAGTCTTATTCAAGCCCTGGGAGGTGAAATCCTCGGACGAGGTATGCTCCTCGTTCGTCCTCTCACCAAGACTGTAGATGGAGCCATCGTGTCGTATCAAGTGGTAAACCAACACGGCAAGGAGAGTATTCTCGAGTCCAGCGATGCCTCGACGGCCATTTTGAGCCACCATCCACAGTTCACTCTGCTTGCATTTGACCTGACACGTCAAGAAACCTTTGCAGCGATCATTTCAAAGGTCCGTCGATCGATGGAATTCGTGGTTGTGCCTCATGGAAATGTGTGTCGTAGTGGGCTCTGGTTGACCATGCGCAGTGCAAACAACAGGTCGTGCTTGTCGGGTGTAAATGCGATGCGATCGCAGACGAGAGTTTTCTCCTTGCAACGGAGGCTCAAGCGTACGCAGATTCAGAATTCAACGGGTATTTTGAAACATCGACTGTCGCGCCGTCCCCTGGACTCGATCAACTGCGAACTCTGCTCTTCTCCAAGTAAGAAGGCGAGCATGAATGGCTAGACTCAAAACTGTATGGGCCCAGGACCGTCAAAGCTGAAGTTGCCACTGAAATCCCCTCGAAACAATTGGAGCCGCCCGTCATGGCCGAAACCATCCATGAGAGACAGATTTGGCTCGACGACATGGAACAAAGAGCGGATATTAAGCCATGCAACATCGCTGCAGCGCGTATTTTCTCGTACGGTCGAGCCAAGGCCAAGCAAATTGATCAAGTGCAGAGTCAGCACTGCCCAAGCTTCGTCACCAGGCTCTATGCTCGACAAAGACGGCAACAAGATCAATGTGACGCGAAGCGCAAAGCGCCGATCGTTCTCTTCAACTCGGATGGATCTCTTCGCCAGTTTTCCTTCATGCAAGACACCCAAGCAAGTATTCACCGCTCTGAAGCGACCAAGAAGTGGCAAGCCAACGTCGAGAATGAACTGGAAGAAGCTGCCAATGCGCCAAAGATTTCTCCTAAGGCAAAAGGCAAAAAGTCGCCGAAACGAGCGCTCAAGTCGCAGAAAGCAGAGCCACCGCTCATTCGTCTCGTGCTGGAGAGTAGTTGTTCTCCTGGCAACGCGCCATCGAACGCAACGCTCGACTTGGAAGAGGCTCCACGTTCAGAGCAAGTAGAGCCCAGGAAAGAGACTGACGAGATGGACATCATGACAGTCGACTTGACACTACAAGCAAGTTGTCATGAGGATGAAGGGATAACGCAGCAACCTCTCAAAGTTGAATCGACTGACGAAATCACGTTTGACGCGACCGCGGAGTCGATTCCTCATGATGCAGAAGCTCTCGATTTACTCCTCAGTGAGAGTGTCGCCAGCGCTGCACTCGTCCAAGATCCAACGAGTCCTCTTGATCAAGTTGAAGACGACGATGTTACCTTCAACGACGACGATATCCTTGGCGCTCTTGATGCCTTTCAATTGTCCATTTAAGCACTGATGTTCCTCTTTCGCCCTTCATCTGACTTCGCTTCTTTTCCTAGCCCCAGAGCAGAACGAGTGGCTTTGAATCTTACAATCCGAGGTCGGATCGACTCTCTGGATGAGGGCGTTTCACGGCCAGCCTAACGTCGACTGCGCAGGGAGCAAAGATTGGCCGGTCAACACGCTGACTCGTCATCTTCGTTTCTTGCCCACCAGGGAGACAACCACGAATAACTTCACACGTTTGAAATGTCATCTTCAATGTGCCTCTCTGTAATCGTACATTTGTTCCATCTCATTCTATGTATGTATTGAATGTACATTGTACAATGCCGTACGTACATTGCGAGAAAGCCTTCCATAGCCCAAAGGTCGCGAGCCAAATGTTCGACACCACACGTCTTTGAAGATGCGATGCGGCTTTGATTCACGTCCATTTCCTCATTGACCATGTTCCGCCGCTTTCTCCAGACATCACGCCGTCATTCTGTCAAGGCTACACCTCCGCAAGGCTCAGCAGTTCCTGCATTTGCTCCTACATTGGACGCTCAGACCGACTCGTGCGTCGTCAACTCACACAACGAATGGGATCCGCTGGAAGAAGTGATCGTGGGTCGCATTGAAGGCTCGACCATCCCCGAGTGGCACGTCGCTGGCAAGGCAGTGTGGCCTTCCCGTTATTGGGATATGTACAAGACAAAGGCCGGTCAGCCATTCCCTAAAGATTTGATGGAAGCTGCTACCAAGGAACTCGATTACCTTGCGCACGTCCTTGAAGGTGAAGGTGTCCGTGTCCGCCGCCCTGAATTCAACCCTGACGACTTCAAAACCCCAGTCCAAACGCCAGATTTCAAGAGTCTTGGAGGTCTTTACGCCGCCATGCCTCGTGATGTCCTGATTGTCGTCGGGAACGAAATCATTGAAGCCCCCATGGCATGGCGATCACGCTACTTTGAATTCCGACCGTTCCGATCGCTCGTCAAGGAATATTTTAACCAAGGCGCCAAGTGGACTGCTGCTCCCAAACCTCAAATGAGCGATGAACTCTACAACGAAGACTGGGAGCCATCATCGGGCGATTTCCAATCGGTCGTGACCGAGTTTGAGCCAACCTTTGACGCCGCTGAGTTTACCCGCATGGGCCGCGACCTCTTCACCCAGCGCAGCCAAGTGACCAATTTGTTCGGGATCGAGTGGATGCAGCGCCATCTCGGAGACGATTACAAGATCCACGTGCTTGACTTCAAAGATCGCAATGCGATGCACATCGACGGCACTTTCGTTCCGCTCATGGAAGGCAAGATCTTGGCCAACCCATACCGTCCTTGTGTCACTGGCAAACCAGTCAAGACCTACATGTACAAGGACAAGGAGTACGAGTACCGTCTCCCCGAGATGTTCAAAGGCTGGGAAGTTTTCGTCGCCCCAACGCCTGAACTCTCGCCAGAGCATCCGCTATTCTTCACGAGTCCATGGACTGCTACGTGCAACGTTCTTGTCGTGCGACCTGGTGTTGTGGTTGTTGAAGCGCATGAGAAGAAAGCGCAATCGCTTTTCAAAGAATGGGGATTCGAGGTGATTCCAGTTCCGTTCCGCAACTTTATGCCCTTCGGCGGCTCCTTCCACTGTGCAACGTGCGATGTGCGCCGCACGGGCACTTTGCAATCATACTTTGACTAAACGCACAAATATATTCATGCGATTGACTTACTTGTAGCAAGCATAAAGCAAAACCCCGCCAAAGATAAGTGATGACCCGAGCCATTGACCTGTGCTGAACGCTTGGCCAAAGTAAAGCACGCTGAAGATGACGCTACAGGCCTTGCGCACGGTCAAAATTACTTGCAACGACACGGTTGATACAGCGGCGGCGAGGTAATACACCGCGCGGATGCATAGATAATTTGCCACGACGTTCACAACCACCAGCACGGGTATACTTGAGTCGCCGATCCAATTTGTCCATGATGTCTTGAAAGCGCTGCCGTCCCCAAGAGCCATAATGCCAAGTGAGACGACATGCAAGAAGAACATACTCTCTTCGGCTGGATGCGGCTTTCCTGGCTGAGCGTAGCGCCGCATGACAGCATTTTGCCAGTGGCCCAGGACAGATCCGACGATAAGACCCAAAAAGAGCAACGCAATGCCAATGCGCCACGGCCCGACTGCTTGTAAAGTTGACTGCATGACCGGATTGGAACAAAAAATGCCTTCGTTGTGAGCGCAAAAGGTTGCGAGCTTGGCGACGGGATGGTCCATCATGGAGCTAATGCCAATGCCAATCGAAATGAGAAGTACGCCGATGCATTGATGGGCCTCATAGCGTTTTCCAAAGATGAGAACTCCCGTCAGTAGAGATGCCATCGGCGTTGACGCTCGAAAAAGATTCAATAGCGGAAACGAGACGCCGCACGTGTAGGCTAATGTGTTGGTTCGGTTTGAGATGAAGTAAAGAAGGCCTAATATGCCGTGCTGTGTCCATGGAATGACTGTGCTTGTCAACGACGTGGGCACAGTCAAGAGTGCAACACTCAGGAACTGGAAGAACGCCAGGAGAGGTCCGCTCGTCGAGTCAACAGCCAAGATGGACTCCATGGCCGCTCCTTGAACCCAGCAACATGCCAAAACAGTCAGAACGAGCGGCACAACCTTGATTGGACGGCGTGAAGGAGCTTCATCGTCTTGCGTTTCCTTTCTCATTGCGAATCAGTACTATCCGGATGTCATGTGCGGCCAAAGATTCACCAACAACAACCCTTGGGGGAACCACAATCTTCATGGAGAAACTGGACAAAGTCGGCATTTGTGTGGACATGTTTCGCAGCCTCGACGCGCCTTGGCATTCACTCTTCGTTCTGACGAAATTTGTACGATCTTGCGACGCAAGTTGTCCCGACGTCGTCGACTTGCTCGTCCCACGATCGTCCAACTTGGTGATACAGCAGGGGTCAAGTGTATCATGGTCCATCGTGATACAGGGTGTATATACGATGGGGAGCGCTCCATGTCCCATGACGATGCCTTACCTGCACGCGAAAACCACATCTTTTCACTATCAAGGCGTCCAGATTGGCGACTTGGGCCGAGAGCCTGTCGTAAGTTACAAGGATGTGGCATACACACGCCCCTTCTCTTCTTTGTTCAAGTGGATGCAACACGTCTTCGAGCGTCGTCTGTCGTTCTTCCCTTCCTACATACAAGATCGTGCGTTCCTTTCCTCCGTCTGCCTTGTTTCTTCTCGTCCACGGGGGCGATGGACCGTCCCGTCGACTTTGGCGCGCTTTTTCGACTTTACCAATTTTCCGATGTACACATCCAAGATCGCAACGAAAAGTATACAAATGTCAAGATCTAAAGTTGATATCGCTTCCAATCGTTGAACTCTTCGATGTATATCTCCAGCCACTTGTGTTTTATATACTCTGCTGGTACTTCGAACTTCGGAGATGTCCCAGCTCTGTAACACACTGCAGAAAACCCAGCGGCGAGCAAATCCCCCCATGTGCTCTTCTCAATGCCTTCCCATGGCTATCTCTCTCTCTCCAAAGCCCAATTCGAACAGTCCCTACGCGTCTTGCAGTGAACGAATTCAACCATTTTCGATCGTCGTCGCCTGAAGCTAACCGTCGTTTGATTACTGTATCTCACTCTGTTTTGGATTGTGGACCTCTCCTTCAACGCCACACGTTTTTGGGCTCTGTATCGTATCAGCAGATCCAACCCGCTCGAGCTTTTCTCTTTCTGTCCCCCTTGCGCGCTTTCCTCAACGTGGTTGTTGCGCTTGACGAGGCATACATCGTGCCGCTACAGCGCAGATTGCACCTATTAGAGAGAGGGGTTTCGCATGGAAATGCAGTATGAAAGGAGAAAGACTTCCAGCTGGCTAGCACTGACTAGCGCGTTGCAGCGCATGGACTCGGTCGGGGATAGACGGGAAATGAAGCAGAGGATGCGACGCAGGATAGCACGTCGAGCACGAAGAGTCGATGGGTGTCTCGGTTGCTTGTCACGACGTCTTCGAACTTCGGCTTCTGAATCTTGAAATTTATAATCGCAGTTTTTCTCACATATACAAAAAATAAGATTAAAATTTGTCGTCTGGAGGTGACTTCTATACAAACTTCAAGATAAAATTGACTGGCGGGATTAATAATATCGAGATCCGCAACTTGACAGCCGCATTTTGCAAATAGCCCAACGACAACCAGGGACCGACTTGCGGCGACTCGACTTGCTGCGGCTTACGAGCAGAAATGAAAGAGGAATACAAGGCTCGAGTGCCGCATGACACTGCACTACCAGCCTCACGCCTGCCACCGCCACCACTGCGTGCATTGCCAAGCATGGATCAATTAATGCGACCGAGACAGACGGCACCGCCGCCATTGTACCCGCCGCAACATCCGCGCGCGCAATCGTCGCCGTATCATTCGGACCACATCAAGACGTACGCATTTCCGAAACCGCATGCACCAACTGCCGAGTCGTACACTGCGCCGGACGAACGAGCGTATCAACCACGAGGTCCGTACGCGGATTACAACAACTATTACGAATCGCCAAGAGTGTACGATTCAACGCCGGTGGCACCACCGAATGTGTACGCGCCACCTCGTCAATATGCGCAATCGTACACTAGTTACTACGACGAACGTGGTCCGCCACGTCCAGTGATGGAGCGGGCGTATTCTGGTCCTCATGACTACGATCGCGAATATGCCCGCCCACCACCTCGTGCCTATCACAATGGAGACGAAGTATCAGGTGCATTTCCATCGTCGCGATTGCACTCAGTGTACCAACACGAAGCTGAAACGCCCGTCGATGCCAAAGAAGCTGCAAAAAAGCGCGAGCGATGGACGCAGGAAGAGCATGCGCGTTTCATGGAAGGGCTCAACATGTACGGCCGCAAGTGGAAGAAAATTCAAACGCATGTCAAGACGAAAACCGCAGTGCAGGTAGCGTGCTATGGCAACGACAAGTCTTGATCGAGCATGTTTCTTGTAGGTACGCACGCATGCGTATGGTTACTTCGCGAAATTGTTACGCAACATGCCAGAAGAAGACGCGATCTGGGGTGCGGCGGAAGAGCTCAGCTCTTTGCCAAGCTCTGTGCTGAAAGGTCCAGGAAGCGGCAAACGCCGTGTGGAACCGATGACAGGTCGGGAAGGCATGGACGTGCTTCGGAAATTCGTCTTTTCGAAGCGCAAGACAGACGAGAAAAGAAAAGCAACATCGGACGCCACCGCGGATTCACAAAGTGACTCGTCCTCGATCGACGACTCTCACGAAGGAGACGCATCCTCAACATCGCCGCCCAAGACGAGAGGAACGACTCCATCGAAGGAAGCATCGAAAATGGTCCGAGAAGTCGTGCTCTCGAGCCCAACGATCAATCCCATGAAGGCAGGCGCGACTTCATCCAAGTCACGTCAGAGCGCCTCGACAGACCCCGAGGCGACCACTCGAGCTCATGCCTAAAGCTGCTCTACCACAATGTGTCCATGTGAATAAAACGGGAAACTCGTCCATTGATCGTCGTCATGCATCGCGACAGGATGGCCGACTCGCTCTCGAGACGAGTGGCCAGTCGATTCTCAGAGCCGATGGCCGCCATCTCTCTTCTTCCCAACCTTATGATCGAATCCGTCAAGGAGACGACGCCCGCGACGATGAACGTCCTCCGTTGAAAACAGAACCTCATGGGACTAAGATCGTGCTGAAACCACACCCAAGTTCGAAGCTTCGATGCAAGCTTCGATGCAAGCTTCGATGCATTTGCGCGGTCCTGGATGTGTCCAGCGACGACGACAGGGGAGAGCTTCATCCTCGCGCGACGGCTGGCTCTCGTTGCGTGGCCGTGCATTGCATCCGTCCCTCTCTCTGTCAATGAGATCACGCATGGACGTTTCACAAAGATCTTGGAGGGAGCAGATCCAGGAAGGAGCAGATTGGAAGCGCCATGGAGCATTCTGTCGGGTGCAACTGATCCATCCCCAGACGATCCTAATGGGTGATATTGACCATTCGTCGCAGTTCTCCCTTGACAGGTTGCACACCGCACGGTGGACTCGACTTGGACTCTTCGTTACGTACACATCGTCTCGATGTGACCTTTCGTTGTGATAGAACCCATCACAGTGCACTGTACAGCCCACCGTCAATCACACGGGGATTTTGCGCAGCAGGATCTTTGTTCCTCGTCGTTCGTGGCGCGTGTGTCCACGCCAACAAGTCCAAGAGTATATCGATTTCGAGAGGGACGTGTGGGCGCAAGTGTATGTCGATCGCCGCGCGCCGCACACACGTCATTCCAGTCGTGTCCCTCTCGAAATCGACCTAATCTTGGACTTGTTCGCGCCACGAACGACGAGGAACAAAGATCGTGCGCAAGATCCCCGTGTGATTGTCGTTCCGTCGAGCTCCACGCCGCAAGTGTATGTCTGTCGCCGCGCGCGCGACGGAACGACAAGAGGAATGGACGGATGTGATGAGGGAATGCAATGAGGAATCTTTATCGAATGATGAAGGATTGCTTCTTTCTCTTGGCGAGATGCGGATCGTTCGATGGTGTCGGGGACGCCATGTCAGCTTTCCGCACGACCGCGTCCGCGACGACGGGTCGCTCTTGCGCGTTTCGTTCGCGGAACTACGACACAAGATGAAATGTATCGACGGTGTGCATCCTCGTCTGCTCACCTTGGAGTACGCTTCCAGGACGTCCACGTCAGTCTTACCCAGTGCAAGCGCCTACCACGATCGTCAGAACAGACTTGGCGGCGGCGGCGACGGACGCGTTTGAAGCATGCGTCGGCTTTCATGCGATTCTGCTCGACTTGTTCATGGTAAAGCCCCTTGGCGATCTACACATCATGGCTCATGCGTGTCTCCTTCCTTCCCTCCTTACGAACGCACTGGCGGACGATGCAGCTTGGCATGCCTTGTCAAAGACATCCGGCGGCGCGCAGCACAACATCTTGGCCATGCGCGCCGCGATTTCCGCGAGAATCGTCGTATGCTGCGGCGTGTGTCGGACCATGTCGTGAAAGAGCTACAGAACGCAAAGTCCATCGACTCTCGACGGCGCCGCACCGCTTCCAGCTGCTTTGTGTCTCGGGCGCTCTCGTTGATATCATACGTCGGGCTCTCCATCATGACGAGGATAACTTTGGCGCATTTGTACGCCACGGCCGCGTTCGACGGCTCCAACGCGTGCGCTTTCACGTAGAGATGCTGCGCTTCGTCGAGTCGCTAGCATCTTGTCAATCGAGTGTGCTCCAGAGGAACTTCGTCGTACATGCTGCCGGCAGAGGAATCCAGCATAGTCGACGATCGCGTCGATGTCGCCGTCGTTGTCGTCGGCATCGGCTTGGACCGCTTGGATGAAATACTATATCGCCGCGAGAGGAGGTCAAGACGCCATGAAGAGCGCTACCTGCTCCGCGAGCGTCGGTTCATCTAGCTCGGCGTCGAGCATCCTTGCAAAGTTGAGCGCGGCGGGTCCATGCTGCGGCTGGAGCGCCAACGCATGCTGGAAACATTGCGATGCCTACATCATGGAGGTCCGATGTTGGCGCTGTCCATGGCGACGTACGTGGTCGACCTGGCCAAGTTCCCGCCAGAGAAGCATGCCGTACTACGCACGAGAGGATGAGCATCTTTGTCGAGCAGATGCTTCGGGAGCTGCTACATGGAACCAATTCGTGGCGTGGCGGCGGTCGGCGGCGAGCGCGCGCTTGTACAAGAAGTCGG
Source organism: Aphanomyces cochlioides (assembly GCA_019828595.1). Taxonomy (NCBI): domain Eukaryota; phylum Oomycota; class Saprolegniomycetes; order Saprolegniales; family Verrucalvaceae; genus Aphanomyces; species Aphanomyces cochlioides. Next base: position 1,525,672 of record JAHQRK010000004.1, read on the forward strand.
CGTCGACGGCATGGCGGCGCACCGAGCCGAGGAAGAAGGCAAAGTTGCCCAAGTTGTCGGCATGCTCTGGATCGAGCGCGAGCGCTTGGCGGTAGACTTGCTCGGCTTTCTAGACATTCGCGTCCGTCGTTCGCACCGCCGCGGCCGTTCGACGCTCGTACCTCCATGTCTTGCTGGATCGCATGCACGTACATGGCGTAGTTGCCGACACTACATGAGCATGAGCGCGTCATGTCATGGACGGGACGGACATGTCGGCGCTCGTCGGAGACGCGCGCACGGCACGGCTTGGAGAAAGCGCTCGTGTGCATCCTCGAGATGGTTCTGCTTGACGAGCCAGCCAGCATACTTGCAGAGGATCGATCCATGCGATGGAAAGAGCGCACACCAACAAACCCCCAAACCGCCACGTCGTCCGGGAACGCTTCATGGAGGAGCATGGCGTAGTTTCCAACGGCATGGCTGTGCGTCGGCGCGATCGCGAGGACGCGTTCGTAGAGTTGCTTGGCCTTTTTCACGTCGCCGCGGTGATGCTCGACAAAGAAGGCATAATGCGCTAGAGGAGGACCGGCCATGACGTTGCGCGATGGAGGATCAACGGCGCGCGTACCGAGTGTATTGAGGCAGTGGCCGTCCAGAGATGCCGTCGTCGTCGCCGCGTCCATGTGGCTTGGACACCACTGCATGGACGCGTCAAAGTACGGCTCGGCCGCGTCCGCGCGGTCCGTCAGGAGCAACAACTGGCCATATCTACAAGGACGACCACACCGCGGCGATTATGGCGCTAGAGCGCGCGCGGCCGTCGTCGTACCTCGACAGCGCGTGGCAGGACAAACTGCTTTCAGCCAAGCCGAGGTACTTGTCATGGACTTGTTGCATGTCGTTCTATTTATGGAGGAGCGGGGCATCGACGCCGTCCAGCTGCGCCATGCGTCGTTGGAAGAGCGCGGCCTGGGCTTGGAGCTCCTGCGCGTGGAGTTGTCGCAGCGACAGCACATGCGCCGCTTGCGCCGCCATCTTGGCATGCAACCTATCTCTCCTCACTTCCAACTCGTTGGCGCTGGCGTACGTACGCTGCAACTTGCTCCTCCAGCGCATCGAGCGCTTCCTTGTCGTCTCGAGCTTCTTCGGTTGTCTCTGCGGGGTTTGGCATGTCGTCCAGTAGCGGCGACGACGGCGGCGTCTTGTTGCTTTTCGACATTTTGTCGCCGCCGCTGCTGCGGTGACTTGTCGGCTGCCGCTGCTGGCGGCGGCGGAGTTGCTGGATCTCGTTGGCGAGTTGTTTGTTGACTTGCTCGACGTCTTGGAGAGCTTTGAGCCGCTTGGCCATGGTCGCCATGGGCCGCAGTTGATTCTCCACGACGTGGATGCGCGCTTTCGCTTGGTCCAGTTTCAGTTCGAGCGCTTTGTTCCGCCGCAGCAAGATGGCGTTCATGTCGTGCGCGTCGCGCTCTTTCTTCTCGAGCTGCACGTGGACGCTGTGGAGCTTGGTCGTATGTTGATCCGCGAGTTGTTTCTTGGCGCGCTCGATGGACGCCGTCGCGGTGTGCGTCAGTTGTTCCGTCTTGCGCTTCCACTTGAACACGTCGTCATGGTGCTTGGCTTGCGCGGCCGAGAGCGCGCTCTCCGCCTTGGCCACTTTCTCCTTCAACTTGTCGGCCTGGAGCTGCATGCGGGCGATGGACTGCTTGGCCATGTCGAGTGTGGCGGCGGCGTCGGCGCGTTCCCTCGCCATGCTTTCGAGCTTTCCTTCCAAGACGCTGCATCGCGCCTTGAGTTGATGCATGTCGATTTGCGCGGCGGTCGCGTTCTTGCGCTGCTCGTCCACGTCGCTCTGCGCTTTCCGCAGCGCCATCTCGAGCGTCATGCACTGCTCCGCGTACGCGTTCCGCTCCGCCCGAGACGTCGCGACGTCCGTCTGGAGATCCTGCATCGACTTGGTCATCTCTCTCAGCTCCGTCGTCGTCTACAACGCAGCATGAGCTCATCTTGCAGCGTTGAACTGACTCGATTGAAGCGCGCGCGCCATGCATCGAGCTCCGACGTGACGCATTGCAGCTGGACTTTCAGTTTCGCCGCTTCCGCGCTCGAGGATTCCCTCAGCGCATGGAGCTCCAGGGAACGCACCGGCATCGTCGCCGCCTGGAACGACTTGTGCGATGACTTTGTCTTGACCGTCTTGGTCGTCGTGCTAGGCGCATCGCGTGGAGCTACAGCGTCTTCCCACTTGACAGGATACATGTTCTCCACCGTGTACTCCCATGGACACGGCGGTGGGTTTGATGGAAGCGGCTCCGTCGAGCGGCTTTCCTTGGGAGCAGTGCAGTGGAGGGCATTGTCTGTGGTCGTCGTGCTCTTGTCATGGTCGTCGCTCGACAGGGCTGTCGTTGCAGTGGTGCTCTCCTCCTGCGATGGCTCTCTAATGGTCGTAGCAGAGGCGCTGTCCGCCTTCGATGGCTCTGGCATGGGCTTTGGCGCGGATGAAGGCTTTTCGTCTCCGTTGTCCACGGTCGGAGCTTGGGTTGCGTCTTTGAACTCTGCAGCACGCGAGACAGCGCATGCTCCCTTTGGAGATTCACATCGTTCGTTCACTGCTCCATGCGAAAGCTTGGCGTCGTTGGTTTCACTCCGTGATGGCGCAAAAGTTGGCTGCTCCTTGGCTGTATCGTCAGTCTACAGCACGCTCGTCAAGACAACAAGATCTTCCATGAGCTACCTCCTGATCCATCCTGGCTGCTTCTTCCACGGCGACTGGCTTCGTCGCGTCACGAGTGTCGTCATTTCGTTCGTGCTGCTTGTCGAATCCGTTCGATTTTCCTTGCTTGAGCTTCATGCGCGCCTGAGCCACACGTTTCAGTGGCAATTCTACGCGACAGGATCTTACATGATCGCCAGGAGGAGCGGCGTCTGCGATGATTTCCTTTGCCGCTACTTGCTCTTTCCCGTCATGTCGTGCTCTACACGATCGTCATCCCATCTGAGCGTCAAACAAGGGACAAGTCTACTCATTGTCGTCGAAATTGAAGCTGAAGTGGAGGTTCAACGGCGCTTGAGCTGGAACATCGCGCAAGATAGCAACGCCTGGCGTGCCCTCACGGTGGATTGTGTCGACTAGCAGCTTGATCACGCTCTCCGAGGGCTTTTCGGTACCTTGTGGTGGATCTGCTGTCGTCGTGTGGCTCTCCAAAGCAGTCGTTGAGGCGACAGCTGTCTCCTCCACCAGTGGAAATGCCTCGGATAAGAGCGTGCCTTTGGACACTGGAGTCGTCGATTCATCATGTGGCGACAAGATCGGCGACAGCACGAGTCGATTCTCCATGTCGAATTCAATCGATGCGTTCATTGCGGTTGCGTGCTTCCTGTTTAAAGCGTCTGTCGCGGCTAAAACTGCCCGTAACTGCCTCCTACGAGTCCCCGGCGGGATCCGCCATGAGTTCACAGGACTCACATTCGGCTTGCTACATCCACGCAGATGCGTTCTTCTAAGTTCTCATCCCGCGACGTCCTCCCTACGCCTCGTCGCTCCTCGGACTCGATGTCATTGGGTAAATTTCCATTTATCGAAGGGGTAACGTGGATCCCGAACCGACCGCCGATGGAACTCGCGCAACATCTTGTCGGCCATGTACGTCGGTCGAGAGAGCAGCAAGCGTTGACAACCGTGGCTAGATAGCTCCCTTGGCTGTGTTTCTCGTCGTGGCAGTATGGATGGGCTCTTTTATGACCGCTTACACCGTGGAGGCGGATGGAACGATCATCGAGCGATCCATGGCGGGCTTTTCATGGAGCAACAAGAACGACTTGGTGTTCAATTGGCATCCGACACTCATGGTCTTTGGCTTCATCTTTTGCTCGTCTCAAGGTCCATCAACCTCACATGCCTCGAGGAATCTCACCACTGTTGTCTGGCTAGCCATTCTGGTCTTTGTGTCGAAACCATTCGAGCACGACAGCAACAAGCTCGTGCACGTTGCATGCCACTCCCTCTCGATTCTCTCCGTAGCTGTCGGCACCATTGCCATCTTTCGATACCACAACGAGCACGGCTTTAGCAACTTGCACAGCGTCCACAGTTGGGTCGGACTCACGACACTCATCGTCTTTGCATTGCAGGTATGCTCCTCCGACTGTCCTCCATGCTGACATGCGCTCGATGGCGTAGTACGTCTTTGGCTTTGTCGTCTACTTCAAACCTGGCGCTGCAGTTCTCTTCCGCAAAGCCTCGATGCCATATCACATTGGACTTGGCCTTGGGATCCTGGCGTTAATCGCCATGACTTGCGGTAAGCCTCTCGCATCTACTGCTTGTTTCACGCCGTCTCGTCGGTAGTTTCCGGCATCTTGGAGCAACTGTCGTTCAATGCAAGTTGCGACCTCACCGGCACTTTGAACGGTCAGCGAGTTGAAAGCTTCATGGCATTGGACTGCGTCGTGGGCAGCGTGGCGGCATTGCTCATTGCTCTACTCTCCATCGCGCTTGTTGTCGTTGTTTGGGTCTCCAAGCATCGTGTGGATGACGTGGCAGCTCCAGATGCCAAGGAGCATCTTCTCAAGGCAAATGGAAAGATGGCATGTTGATCGATATAACCCCTACCCCCCTTTAACCCCTCTGACCACACTAACCACCTCAGCCCTTTGGACTCTAAACCCCTATTCGAAAAAACATTGACAACCTCGAGTATGTCCTTAAATCGAGGGAATATATCCGTCATAGAGCACAACTCAATGGTTAAGAGTCATTAAAGTCAGGTACATTCGATATCTATACGGATAACCTCTTTATCCGGATGAAATTGTAGTGGCTACAGCTCTGCTCAAGCCGCACATGAGTGAATCACCACCTCACGTGATTGTCCTCGGCAAATAGCGCATCTTCCGACACTCCAATGCAGCTCTGCGCGGCATCAAGATGGCCGTCGTCATGATCTTTTGTTCTTTCCGGCATGGTCACAAAGCGCGCCAAAATCAAAATGAAAACCTGTGATATTGAAATATATCCGGATAATATTGTATAATTTGATACAGAATTCCGGATAATTCACGCCGTTGAAGCTTTTGAACATTGTTGCGATCTGGCGCCAAGATGGAGACGTTCCTGCGTGTGATGAGCTGTGTACGTGCTCCCTCGATGATCTTCCGCGATCTAATATGCTTAGATCTTGTCTGTTGTGGTATTTTGTCTCGTGCTGGTGTGGATGAGCGCGGTTGTGACATCCTACTCGAAGCAATCCGATGGAACTGTGACGACCAAAGATCTCTCGGGATTCTCCTGGACCACAAATGACCCACGCGTCTTCAATTGGCATCCTGTTCTCATGACGTTTGGGTTAGTATTCTGCACGTCGCAAGGTACACACCAGCAGCTTCTTCGAAGTATCATGACGAAGGATGTAGCAATTCTCGTGTTTGAATCCAAACCGTTCACCCATCGCACCAACAAGTTGATCCACGCCGCGTGCCACACACTCACACTCGCATCCGTCATTATTGGCACTGTTGCGGTCTTTCGATTCCACAACGAACACAATATCCGCAACTTGTATAGCTTGCACAGTTGGCTTGGAATTTCAACGCTTGTTCTGTTCGCTATGCAGGTAGCACATCTACTCACGTTGGTGTTCTCCCGATGATCTACCTTGATTCTAGTACATGTTTGGCTTTCTCGTCTACTTATACCCAGGCGTTGGAGCTAAATTGCGCTTGCAAGTGCTGCCAAATCACATTGCTTTTGGCATCGGGCTCGTTGCCATCGTTGGGATGACAGCAGGTCTGCACTCCTTTGATCGTGTACGAACTTGTAAGCTGTCTAGTGGCCGGAATCATGGAGAAGCTCGCTTTCAACGGAAGCTGCAACGTCAATGGCGTGCTGCATGGCAAGAGCGTCCAAGGTTATCTGGCACCTGGCTGTGCACTGGCCAACACTGCAGGCTTGTTGCTTCTGCTGCTGGTCGTGGCGCTCACTAGCACTGTTTGGTTCACCAAGCACGCAAGAAGCGACGGAAACCCACTGCACAACGTCAGTGAAGACTCAGCGACGGACGAAGAGCCGTTGATTTCGAGACATTTCTAAGCCAAGTCGAGTTCAAAGACTGAGCTAAGTGGATCCATCACATTGGCATCTTTCTTGGCCTTGATATGGTGGATGGGACTCTGTGCTTGGTTGCACGACTTGCTCGAGTGTGGCTTGACGATCGTGCGATTGTTTCGCTTGAGCGACATCAAACTCAACGGCTCAGACGGCACTGCGCCCGTGAACGAGGATGCACGGAGCAGCGACGCCGCCGACGACGACGACGATTCCTTGTCCGTGGTGGTCGTTTGATTGTTGGACCTGGGGCTATGGCTTGACACGCGCTGCCAGATCATCTTGTAGTACTCGACTTCCTTGACCAAGTTGTCCTGACGTTCCTAGCCATGGTCATCATCCCAGAAGAAACACACGAAGGGATGCATCCTACTTGGCTCAGTCGCACTTGTTCCTTGTAGAGCGCTTGGTACTCTTGGATCGTCTTCTGAAGTCCAGCGGCATTGTCATCGTTCTTGGCGACCGCTTCCGCGAGCGCGTGGCATTTTGCCTGGAGCGTCTTGATCGTCTCGGCATGCTGGTGCTCCTCAAACTAGTCGCGTTAGGACGGTGGTCGTGACGCGCGTCGACTCACTCGTTGCCGCTCGTTCTCGAGCTTGAGCTGTGTCATTTGCGCGACGAGCTCATACGGCTCGCGGTCAAGAATAGATTTCGTGTACTCGGTCACGTAATGGACGTGGAGCTTCATCTCGACGAGTCGCCTTGATAACGTTTCAATGTGCTGCATCGCGCCGTCGCCGTTTCCGCCGCCAACGCCGCCTTGATCCATCTATGCAAGACAAGAGTCAACAGACAAGTCGGCGCGTTACGCTAGCTTAGCGCGAGCTCAAGACTCGACGCGACAAACACGACAACTAGAGCGCATACTAGACTACACACCTCATGGACGACCACGCCGAGACTCCGCGATGGTTTCGGCTGTCTGTCTTCCAAGAGCGCCTCTAGCTCTTGATTCCGGTCACTCAAGGCGGTGTTTTGTGCACAAATCGTGCGGTTGATCTCCTTGAGCGCATCGACTTCCGACTGATGCGTCGTCATGGAACCCTCTAGTTCGGCCGCACGTGCACTGAAGATGGAATTTTGAGCCGTCAAGACGACGTTGACTTGTCGGAGCGCGTTGTTTTCCGCGCGGCATCGCTGCAACTAGCTCAACGCGTGAGCTCCACGAGTTGGCCATGCTTACTTCATCCGTCGCGCGGTCTAGCTTTGTGCGGAGATCCTCCGACGGCGATGGCTCGGCAAACAGCAGCGACGTCAATGCTACAGATACAGAAAAAACGCAGTTAGAACTTCCCAGCATCGACATGGCGTACTTCGCGTGAGGCCGCTTCTCGTCGGAGTAGACGCAGCCATCGTCTGTGTCTCCTTGGACTCTCGGGCCACCTCGACACGTTTGTCGACTGGAGTCTCTGCATCCTGATGAGAAGCGCGGTTGCTCGGCCGCTCAGTCATGGCCGCACGAGTCTCAGGAGCGACGAGAGTTTCAACGTCCCCAGAGGACCACTGATGGACACCAACGCCGTCTTGAGCGTCGTGGACGGAGCTTGGAAACTCGTCCGTTTGACAAGACGTTTCCTCATGGCAGCCGAGAGCTTGATGCTCCAAGGACTCTTTGGCTTGCGACGCTTGGACAAGCGCAGCTTTGAGCTCGTTCTGCGTCTGTGTAAACTGAAGGAGCAGGTTTTGATACAGCTGCCGAGAAAAGAGCTGAGCGTCGTCGCGATCGACGACGGTTGTTGTACCTGCTGGTAGTCGCACATGGCGGCATCTTTATGCTGCGTCGGGTCGTTTTTGATTTCCTTGGCGCGCATGCCAAAGCGCAGCGTCGAGATCGTTTCCGCGACATTCTACGCCGTCGGTCGGGGGTGAAAAGACAATGGGATGTACATAAGTGCTCGACGAGACGGTGACGATCAAGCAAGTCTTGGCATGGCCGCCGAGAGAGTCTTGCAAGATGCGCGTGAGCTTGGAATCCCGGAATGGAATGTGTTTCTTCTCGTCCACGAGCGCTTTGATCACATTACTTAGCGCCGAGAGCGACTTGTTGATGGCTTTCGCTTCGTTGAGCGTTTTCCCCGTCGCGAGCGTCTTGTTGACCATCTCGGACCCTGCCAAGTCGACGATATACATGGTCGCGCGCTTCTCCGAGCCGGCGACGACGTCCTGCTGGACCATTTGGATCATCAGCACCGTGTGGCTACGACTCGAGTCCTATCACAAGATGAGAAACGTCGAGCAGCTTGATTCGCATACGTTGTTCATGCGCGTGGACCCGACAACGCGATTCGTATTCCCGCGTTCGACGAGTTTGAGCATTTGATCCTGCATCGACAGTCAAGTTCCAGGATGACGCGCACGCGCAAACCTTGGTCGGCGCACGGACGGCCAGCAAGTCGTCGACGTAGACGCCCTTGTCGGTATTCTCGCGGACTTTCAAGTTTTTACTCGCGGGGTGGAGTAAATCGTTGATTTGTTCCATGTAGATCTCCATGAAGGACGCAGAAAGGTCAAAGCTCACTTGGTCCGATTGCTGCTCTGCAATATGTCGGTAGAGATCATGCACGAGGCGGCCGATGAGACCTTGCTACGCTCTCCGCCGTCAATTCCGCATATGATAAAAAATCGTATCTTACGTCTTCCGGCTTGCCGACGACGCCGTCTTTGGGGCCGTAGATCGTGTGCGTCTTGCCCGAGCCCGTCTGGCCGTATGCAAACACCGTGCTGGACGTGGGAAAAAAAAAGTCTCCGACATGGAATATCGACAGCATACCAATTGTATCCATCGAGGAAATCGACGACGAGCGGCTGGGCGGTCGCTTCGTACACTTGTTCTTGCGTCGCGTGGGGGGCAAAGACGCGGTCAAATGTGCATCTACCCATGCAGAGTGTGTTCGTCTTGGCATGTTGCCATACATACTTTAGATAATCGGTCGCAAAGCCTTCGTCGTGCGTGATTTCAATCGCTTTCCCATCCACGATCGTGACGCTACATAGCGCGTTCGTGAGCTCGCATGGCCGCGCGCGTTTTCGTGACGTACCATTCGTGGCCGCCATGCTTTTTCTCATTCGCATTCTGAGGCCGAACACGACACGACACGTGGATGTGGCTCATTCTGCACTGATCGCTGCTGCTGCTGGTCTTGACCTACAAGAGTTGAACTGGGTGGCGGTTACAAAAAGCTATAAAAATCAGCCAATCAAACGTTGAGAAACCGTCGTCGGGTTGTAAAAATTTGCATTTTCTCCGATCTTTAGAGCTATGGCACGGTCGGGACGAGCGGCGCTAGATGCGTCTGCCACATGTCGTTGGCTTCGAGACGGCCGCGGAGAATTGTTGGACCGATGAGTTGACTCAATTGCTTGATGCATTCGACGGCGGCAAAGCGCGCCAAGCGAGCGGTGCCTACAAATGTAATTCGAACATGTGAGTCTGTTGTTCGAATTCTCACGGGAGGAGTACCTTGGACGGTCAACGCGAGCGGATCAAAGAAGAGCTCAATGTGACGCTTGAACAGTTTCTTCCCGAGTGCCGTACCCATTGCTGGCAACTCCTTCCATAGCGTTTCCTGTAGCACAGCCGTTTGTGGGAAATGGCGCAGAATCGCCACATCGGCAAGTGCCGCAAAGAGCTCGACGGCTGCCGCTTGCGTTTCGGGAATCGAGCACATTTCACGCACCAAGTAGATCGCGCCGTCCGAGTGTGCCCACTGCGCGTGACCGCCAGCAGGATCGTGGTCTGTGCATAGATCGTGGTCGGTGCGTTTGAGATGGCGCGGTTCAAACGAGCAGCATGAAAAACGCTGTTTATTCATGTGCGCTTGCTCCGATTTGATCAGTGCGTCGTAAGCCGCTTGGGACATCGCGGGCTGGTCTTTTGCCTTGGCGAGAAAGGACTGCGCCAGCGCAATAATTTGTTTACGGAGGGCGTCGTCGGCTGGATACGCACGGAGGCAATTGCCTAGCGCAATTGCGGCATCTTCACGGACCGACCAGACATCATCAGACAAGTGGATCGTCCACCACTTGATCTACAGTGCAGACGATGAGATACCACGAAGACAATGCGATGAGCTACGTACAAGTCTGTCTCGAGAGCTCAAAGATTCATTTGGGAAAGCCAAGACGACTTGCGAAGATGCACCACAAGCAGCATCACTCACTGTGAAGACATCGTCTTGGAGGCAAATCCGTGCCGCCGTAAGCAAATCTTGGACATGTGGTCGAATCTAGCCAAAGGATCAGTACAATCATGCGCATGGATATGAACCTTTTCAGGATCCACACGGACAACCAACTCGCCAATGCAGATACAAGCAGCTTCCCGCACGAATGGATTGTCGGCGTCGGTAGCATCGACGTAGCAAGCGACGCATTCGGCTGCGTAGCGAGCGACAACATGACGGCCGTTCTCACCAACGACTTTGATCCAAGTATCGCGCGAGTACGTCTTGACGCCGTCAGCCACGTAGTGGCGATTCAAACACATGCGAGGGACGAGTTTGGGGAAGTACAATTCGCGTTCGTCGGGTGTAGCATGGAGAAGAAACGAGCGCGTGGCTTGCGAAGCTGTTAGTCGTACTTCACTCCATGGATCTTGGAGCCCACGCACGAGGCAATCCGTGATCAAATGACCCAAAGAAGGATGGGAGGTCCAATATTGCGCTGGCAAGACATTCTTGTGTAATTCATGGAGTGTTTCAAAGGCGACGTTGCGGACGTGGCGATTGCAGTGCTTGACACTTCGAACGACGATCGCATGGAAGAATGCATAATCATCAACTTCCAATGGCGCTACAAAGGCAGGACCAAGGCCATGCACCATGTACTTGAACGTGAGCAGACAGGTTTCGAGACTCTTGAAACCGGAAATGTCGTCAAGGCGATGGGGAGATGTTGGAGTCGATAAAGGGGATGCCAGTGGAATCGAGGTGTCAAAGTACGAAAAGTATTCTTCCTCATTGATCTCTTCAAATTCGGGGGATCGTGCAATGTTGCACTCGACGATTTCCATCAACTCGGCGCGGAATTCATCGTAGAGCGCTGGACCTTGAACTGCACAAAGTGCTCCGAGTGTTTTACCGACGAGACGACGAATGCGTGGTTCAAGATGCTCCAAATTCGCATGGCAACGCTGAAGCACAAGATTCAACATGTCGGTATGCCCCACAAGCGTCGATGCGTACGTTTGGGCAATAAGCAAGCCAACCGCCATGATATCCCATCTTGGTTTCTCCACCTCCGCGAGGAACTGAGGAATGCACGACACATAGACTTCTGGACATGGTTTGGTCAACAGATTTTGCGTTGTCTCGACTATCTCCGCGGGTACATTCTCCCGGCGGAGCAAGCTGCGCAGCGCGCTATCCACAGTCGAGAGTTCCATCTTGCGTTCTTTTTCGCAACTTGATGCTAGTTATTCAGCCAATCAGAATAAAATATTTAATTATTATTATTGTCGTTTGGGTCCAAAACTGGAAATTTGAGATGTTTTGAAAATGTTTCAATTAATTGACGCATACACTATTTAAAGTTTACTCAAACATTTTCTTATATTGCCCTCGACAGTGACCATTAAATAGTGTAATTTCAAACGTTTTAAATGTTTGAAAACATGTTCAAAACATTCAATTTCTTTTCACTTGAAATTTGTATGCGTCAATTGTTGCGTCAATTTGCTTGTGTCAAAATTTATTCCGCACGACTCCAGTTTTTTATTAACACCACAATATTGTGTCTCTAGAAAGAAAACTGGAATCTTGCAAAGAAAATATCGACGCAGCCATTTTGACGCAAAAATGACGCAATACAAACTTCAAATGAAATGAAATTGAATGCTTCGAACATGTTTTTCAAACATTTAAAACGTTTGAAATTACACTATTTAAAGTTCATGATCGAGAAGCGTAAACCTTAAATAGTGTATGCGTCAATTAATTGAAACATTTTCGAAACATCTCAAAACTCCAGTTTTGGACCCAAACGACAATATCCAATCATATTTATTATTTGTAGCCAATCAAATAATTCAAAAATAGTTTTGTAGAAATTCCAATTCAATTCCAATTCGTTCGTATTTAACACAGTTTTCCATCCATAAAATTCATGCGTTCCAGGGTGCATTCCACCTCTCAATCACAAGAAAAGAATTGAACCGCAGTCTCTACTACTTAGCCTTGAAGACTCTTGAACTATATGGAGATAGTCTCAACGTCTTGGAAAGTTCATCAGACATCTTCATATTTTAAGCCAATGAGTAGTGTTTTGAATGTCATTATATATTCAATTACAAGTGTTTTATTTGTGTGATAGACACGCTGCCAAAATATTTTAGCCAATAAAAATGCATCTCTGTAATTAAACTAACCAATCATAGTGCATTATTTAATTAATTATAGCCAATGAAATTATTTTAACATTGTCATCGGATCCACGCCACTCAAAATCCGACATGCTTCAACGCGCCGCATCTTTCGTGTCCCGCCACCGGGTTCTTCTGCAACAACCCGTGCGATGCATGAGTGCATACCAGCCTAACATTGAAGACATCAAGAAGCTCCGAGCTGCCTCGCAAGCGCCTATGAAAGATGTCAAGAAGGCTTTGGTGGAATCCGCAGGCGATTTTACTGCTGCCTACGAGTGGCTCCGCAAGAAAGGCATTGCTGCAGCCTCGGCTAAGGCTGGCCGCGTTGCTGCTGAAGGTCTCGTTGGCATCTTTGTCGATGCCGACAAGAAGCGTGGTGCGATCGTCGAAATGAATAGTGAAACCGACTTTGTTGCTCGCAATGACCAATTCCAAGCACTTCTTGCAGATATCACGCGCACCGTGCAAAGCGAAGGCACCATTGTCGGCAACTACGACAATGCTGCTCTATCTGCGCTAACTCTCAATGGCCGCACTGTCGGCGACCACATTCCTGAATTGGTCGGTCGTGTCGGTGAAAACCTCGTGCTCCAACGCGGCACCACGGTCGCCGTGACCAATGGCGTCGTCTCACAATATGTTCACCGTGTGGCTTCGGCTGAACTCAACTTAGGCCAAGCGGGTTCCTTGGTTGGCCTTGAAGCCGACAAGCCTCTCTCCGATGCCGAACGCGCTGAATTGGAGACCGTGGGCAAGAAGCTCGCCATGCATGTCGTTGCTGCCAAGCCTCGTTTCCTGAGCCGCGAAACAGTGCCTGAAGATCGTGTTGCCGCTGAACGTGCATTCGTCTTGGAGCAAGTTGCCGAGCAAGCCAAGTCGAAGCCTGCGAACGTCGTCGAAAAGATGGTTGACGGCCGCATGAACAAGTTTTTCAGCGAAGTGACACTGACCGACCAATTGCACATGGTCGAGGAAGGCGCTCCCAAGGTTTCCGCCGTCTTGGAGAAGGCCGGCGCCAAGATCGGCGCCAAGATTTCCCTCACGGCGTTCCAGCGCTATGAAATTGGTGAAGAACAGCTATAGACTTAATACACAGACGTCCATGTTCGTCCTCAACGAGTCGCGCGAAGTCCACTGAAGGAACGCTCGTATTAATGTGGAAAGTATTGGGCATAGACCATGGCGACGATGGCGACAAGCACAACGGAGGCAATGATCAACGCACTCAATGGCGTGGTCAACTTGGAAGTCGTCGTGGCTGTAGCCGTCGATGCCACTTCCGCCTCCGAAGATGACGTCGTAGAGTTAGACGACTTGTCCAACTTGGCATACAATTGCTTTTCCTTGCGCTTTTGCTGTTCTCGCTTCTCCTTGACTAGCGGTATGAGCTCGCGGATAGCTTTGTTGTTCGGATCAATCTCCAATGCTTCACGAATGTAACTCGACGCCTCGCTGCATTCTCCTTGCTGGTATGCCATTTGTGCAAGGCGGTACCATGCCTAGAAACAGCCAAATCAGCAAGAGAAATGCGTCGTTCCTATACCTTGATGTTCTTTGCGTCGACTTGGAGGACTTCTCGGCACGACTCCTTTGCTTCTTTGTACTTGCCAAGCTTGCATTGCACATTCGCGACGTTGTTGCCGAGCGCGACGACCAATTCCTTGCAAGCGTTATTGGCGACAAAGTCCTCCTCAGTATCCCATTTCTCGAGCACTTTGAGTGCTTTCTTGTAGCAGTTGACAGCGTACGCGTAGTTCTTGATGCCAAACCATCGATTGCCGCTTTCTTTCTTCTTGTTTGCCTCGACAATCAGTTCTGCATTCGTCATTTCGTCGGGAATTTTGCGTTCCGCCACCCATTTGTCCAGTGTAATTATGAACTTGATCGTGCCCTGCATTTGTTCGTCTTGCTACAGCGCCATTAGCTTGGTACATTTTTCTAGAGATGCATAAAAATACCTCGACTTCTTCGCCCACGTTGCCGTACGCAAAACGAGGCTCGCAATGCACTTCGACAACTTCGCCTTCGCGCATAACGCGACCCATAAGCTCCACAACTAAACAGAAAACCAATGAGACATTGACACCAATCAATCCAACTACCAGCGTACGTCTCATTGTCGCCAATGCGGAAGGCTACCGTGGTCTCTTCCGATATTTTTGCGCCTGTTTCCAAGTTTTCGCTGCTGTAGGTAACGATCACTTCGTCGCCAAACTCTAGTAAACCACATAACGTGGGTAAGTTATACTCAAAACGAATATGTAGAGGGACACACCTGCTTTCTTTCCATCACTGTGCTTGAGCGTCTTCTTTCGAATCGCGCCCGTGCCCAAGACATCTTCAAACCCTTCCTCGACCATGTTGCCTGCCGCTCTCGTTGTGAGGTTTGTTAAGTGAAATTTTTCATCCAATCAGAATCTATAATCTATCTTTTAATTTTTTTTACAAATGTCAAGCTATTTTATTTCTGGTCTCTATTTCAAAGTACTGTATACAAATTCCAAGAGCTAATCACTTCCCAAAGCATTGGACAAACTTGTGCTTCCTTCTTCTCCTGCTCCAGCAAGTTTATGTCTATCTTGGCCACGTCGAACTGTGTCCATGAACTCGTCAACACCATATTCATCGTCGAATTCGAAGTACATAATGGGCTCTAGAAATGGATAAATTTGATTGGCATACAAATTCCAAGTCAATCTTCCAATTCAACTTAGACCACCGCAAATGCTGTTGTGACGGTAAGCGTTTATCGAACGCACAAACAGGCTTTTCTACAACTTCGAGGGGATGTGCCGCTCGTTGTATGGCGTGTGTAAAGCTGGCATTCCGCGTGTGGTTGACCAGCTTGTAGCTTGAAGTGAAGTCCACCCTTCACTTAAGTACAGGTTGTCCTTTATAAAACGATTCGATATAAATTGTAAGAGGTTCTTATCGGATTCGAGAGGATTTTTTTATCTTGAAGAATGTAACGACCAACAGAACCATGAGTTGAAAGAACACAAAAGCCAAGTTGCACACTGCTGCGTCTGGACGTGCCACCTTGCCGACTCCAGTGCTTCTGCCGCTCCGATTGCGCCGCTGTCTCTTCTTCCTCCAGTTCCGCCATCAAATTTGACAATTGCCCCAAGCTTCCTGCGTGCTTTGAGTTGATTTGTAAAGTATGCATGCCTCTAATGCGCATGGAATGCGATGGCCTGACGCATCTTGTAGTAGCGCAGAAAGAATGACGACGCTCGACATGCCCATGACGTCTGTACCCCTCGGCGAGAAATCGCACGTTGCCTCGTACAGCGATCGCAACTTGGACAACCTCGACACCAAGTCGAAAGCCACGAAATCCTCGAACGACAAGGTCAAGCTCGACCGATCACCTGTCAATGCAAATAAGATCGTATACCCCCCTCGTCTCCTAGTTGACTTCAATTCTCTGCATGTACGTCGTCCCCTCGTTGATTAACGGATTTATGTCATGTGTAGATCGATGCGCTGAACAAATATGTCGCTTTCTACTCGATTCCAGTACGAGAAGAGTACACGAAAGACGACATTGCGGCTCTCGTCGCACGGTAGAAAGATCTCCTCTCTTATAGTTTCATCTCAATTGTAGACACTTTGACTGCTCGCTTGAGGTCGAAGAAGACGAGTCGATCTTGTCATTTGTGACTAGAGTGCGCAATGGCGAAAAGACGGCGCGCACTCGCCCCCCTGCCCCAAAGAACACACAAGCATCCAAGAAAGTTGCGAAAGAAGAGTCCAAGACGTCGACAAAGCGTGCTCGAGAAGCCGAAGAAGAAGACGGTGACAAAGACGAAGAAGTAGAGGCAGCGCAACCTCCTCCACCCAAGAAATCGACCAAGTCGTCGAACAAGAGCTCCAAGGACAAGGCGAGCGATAAGAACAACGATGACAACGAACTCTACTGCGTTTGCAACCTCCCAGGCTACGGTGCCATGATTGCCTGCGACGGCAAGCAATGTCCGAACCCGAGCCAATGGTACCATTTGGAGTGCGTTGGATTTTCTGACGGACAACATCCCGACACGTGGTTGTGCCCTGAATGCGACCCCAAGGCATTTGCCACGGTACAACAGAAGAAGAAGAAGAAGAACCGCAACAAAGTGCCTGAGAAGTCCAAAGATAGTTCGCGGCGGTAGATAGCGTATCTCACTATTTTTGGTCTTTTGGTCATTTAACATGGTCGAGTTGCAGCGCATGGTAGAGAAACACAATTTCGTCAGCCGCGGCTTGGAGCTGATCGAGTCGCCCGAGTCCACTAAAATGACCTCCGTCGTCACTCACTTTGCACCACATTTCTACGGGTAACTCGCGACGCTGGCGGAGGCGGTGGACCCATGTCAATGGCTCCCAGTAATTCACTCGAGGGTCGTTGAGCGCTGTAGTGACGAGCATCGCAGGGTAATTACCACGATCGCGAATGTTGGAACATGGCGAGTATGACTCAATGTACTCGCGTGTGGTAGAGTCGACAGAAGGATTCCCCCATTCATCGTATTCGTGGATTGTGAGAGGTAGCGAAGGATCTTGCATTGTCGTTGCAATATCAAGGAATGGCACGTTCAAAACCAATGCGCGGAAGAGGTCTGGCCTTTGGTTTGCAATGTATCTACGAAGAAATCGTCGGCATGAATATGACTAATGGCACGCACCCCATGATAAGGCCACCCGCTGAGGTTCCTTTGGCAGCTAGACATGCTGGAGATGTGAACTTTTTGGCAACTAAATATTCGGCACAGCTGATGAAATCCATGAATGAATTCTTCTTGTTGAGACCGCGACCTTGAGCGTGCCATCCAAGGCCAAGCTCCCCTCCACCGCGGACATGGGCATAGGCAAGAATCCATTTGCGATCAAGTAGCGAGAGAGCCTCCATATCGTAGCCAGTCTCGAGATTCATTCCATAAGCACCATAACCAACGAGTAGTGTTGGGTTCGACCCATCGTATTTGATGTCCTTCGCATGCACAAGAGTCATGGGAACTTGGACGTCATTGCGGGGAACAAGAACTCGATGGCAGATATAGCCAGATGGATCAAATTGAGGCACCGCTGGCGCTTCTTTCACAACTGTCAATGTGCCTGTACATGCATAAGAGATAATACATCTACGCGAGGCAGTACGTGTTGGGATTTCGTACTGCAAGACAGTCTCAGGAAGAAGCGGTGTTGCAACTGAGAAGCGCACTGTGTTTGAGGCAAAATTGCGGTTAGCACATGGATACAAGACGCCATTCGAGTAATCTGCAAGAGGTACAAGATGCGTTGACTTCAGATCCGCCAAAGGTGCGATACGGATTTGAGGTACTCCTGCGGCACGTTCATAAAGGACGAGAAAGTCTTCAAATAAGTCGATTTCATCAATCTTTACATCTAAATGTGTATGTTAGATACTTGTCCATGAGACTTAACTATAACCTGGATGATCAGTTAAGCCTTCAAACCATTCCCCACGGTTCTTGTCGGGCATCACGACAACTTTATAATTGCTTGCCTAGAAGCTGTGAGTCAAAGGACATAAAAGTTCTACCTTGTCGGCATTTGTGACAATATAAAAAGCATCTTTGGAATGGTCAGCAAAGTAGAGTACATCAGGATCTCTTGCACGAATGAGGACAGGAATTGCAGCTGTGTCATTTGCATCGAGGCTATGGACTTCAGATGACCTCTTTGAATTTGCATTGATAAGCACAAAACGCATGTCTTTTGTCAAAACCACATCCAAGTAAACACTAGGATCTGCTTCTTCAAACACCTATGATAAATTGAAAGGTGAAACCCTGGCCTTTTAGCAACCCAAGCCATACCAATGTGTCAGTGCCATGACGATGTCGATAAACTCTACTTGGGCGGTGGAAATCGTCGGGCACGGTGTAGTAGAGTGAGCCTACTTGATCCCACTCGATACTTCGGACATAGTTGTTGATCTTGGACACTCGAGATGTGCGGATTTCCTTAATGAAGGCATTGTAGAGTTCGTCGCCCGACATGTCGACTGTGTATGCGATGAAATTGCCGTCAGGAGAGACTTTGAAGACACCAATCTGGCCAAAGTGTTCCATGCCATTGGAGTTGAGCACGACTTCTTCTTTTCCGCTGTGGAGGATATGTTGGCGACAATAAATGGGAAAGTTCATTCGTGGGACAGTTTTCAAGTAATACATGTACTCGCCAATTTGCTCCGGCACCGAGTGCTCGACCTTACCCAAATTGAGACGACTTCGCATTTCCAAATATATCTGTCGTTGGAATTTCCGATATGGCTTGCTCTCACGTCGCCACAAATCATGTTCGTTCTACATTCAATTTTCTTGGTATGTACTTTCTTGTGTTGATTGTCTTACCTGAAGAAACTTGTGGAGTTTGGGGCTTGAAAGATCCCGCATCCAGTCAAATGAGACTGATGAATACACTCGTAGAGCGTTTGACCGCTGTCGTATTACCGAGACCTTGCTTGCCGCGGCTCCGCGCAGCATCTTGACGAAGAGCGCCATGACGATTCAATTCCCAAAATGAGATGAGGGAATATACGGATAAATACCTTTATCCGGAATTTATATTTAGATAATTGGATAAAATGATCAATTTTAATCCAATTAATTGACATTAAAATTTATTTTTTGACCAATTAAATCGAATTTGATAGCGTGATCAACTTGATGTATGTCGCAAGTGATGACGGATAACTTGTCAAAGACGGCCAAATGACTTTACCCGCTGAACTTCCAGGTTTCATTACATGCACGACCATGCGAATCCAAAGACAAGATCGAGCGATGCATGGTATGGCGCGCGTATTCCATGAGCGTGAAAGGTTGATCTCTAGGCGTTCGAAGGAGATTCTGAGTTGAACATGCACTTATCCGGATAAAGTTGGATTATCCAGCGAATCTGATACAGATCCTTCAAAGCGCCACCATGGAGGAGTCGAACGAAGACAGCCGGCCGATCCTGTCACGCTATCCTTCTGAGACGCTCTTGATGCCACGGCGAGAGCGTGCCAAACCTATTTTCTATGGCGTTGAGTCGTTCTGGCCAACGTTGATTGATTTCTATTCGGTTCAAGACGACACTCGAGTGCTCTGGAGCTCTCGCTCTCATCGCAAAACGTTCTACACGCTCTACATGGCTTTCGTCCGAGATCCACGGTGGCGGCTCATGTCATGGAGCTTATGGACTGCTGCATTTTCAATCGCTGGTGCGTCATTTTATCTCTACGGAAGCGTGAACGAATGCGATTTTGAACCGCATGCTGCCCAACTCAATGCAAGCGAAGTCCCTATCGAAGTCATTCACAAATGGGTGGACTTGCCCTATTTTTTGGGCGCTGTTTGCTTTTTTATTGCTCAATTGCTGACCTACTTGGAAGTCATCAACTGCTGCCATGACCTCGAGGTTTATCACGTCTCCATTCATATTGCCTCATTCGTCTCTTCTAGAGGTGGCTTCATGAATATGTCCATGCAAAGCCATCTGTCCGTCGCATGAAATGGTTTGGATTTTCGCCGTATCGCATCGACTACTGGAGTGCTTTGCTCAACGTCGTGGGTTGGGGACTCTTGGTGTGTGCTAGAGGTTATATCTATCGAGCGAAAGTATTTGGTGTCGTCAATCTCTCGCGTGGTGATCCTAAGATCTTTTGGGGTCACTGGATACCTAGTCTTTTTGGGTATTTTTGCTTAACCGTGGGTATGTATCTCGCGCACGTCGAAGTAATTCACAGATGGTTCGTCTGCCGACTGAACAAACTTGAGTTCTGGGTCACAGGTACTGCCTCGATCATAAATTAGCGTTCATATGTCGTCGCAGGAACAAATTGTCTGAGCGTTCTCTTTCTATTTATGTGTTCCGTCAGCCAATTTATCGATCCAGTCAATATTGTCTTCACAGACGACAGCTCCATGACTGCATTCCAAACTGGATCTGCGCTTGGACTTGCGTCGGCCGTGCTTAGCATCATCGAAGTCGAGCGACTGCATTTACCATCAAGACATCCTGTCTATGGCAAATTTGAAAAAACTGGAGGATCCATTTATGGATCTGTGTGATATTGAGATTGACTAACCAAAGATTACATTCAAAAACATGCCCTTCTTTTGGATTTCGGCGTTGGACACATGCTCGACCATGAGATCCGAAACGTTGATAAGATTTTTCGCCACCAGTGTATTTCCATCTACAAAATCAACGTCATGAACCCGTGAATGACCTTCTATCGTACGGTGGTTGGCGCAAAAGACGACCAAGGCCCAAAATCCTTCAGCGACCACTGCTTCGTTTGAGCGATGCAGCTTGAGAGCAGTTGCCACTGCGTCGATCGCACCTTCTTGTTGGACCAAGTTCAAGTTTGGATCTACCATCAAATGAAAAACTGAGTTTTGGACGACGACGTACCACAATGGAATGCAACAGTTCGAAGCGCACGGCAACCATCTTCTTGCATCGATCCATTCTCCTGTGATCGTTTCATGGCATCTACAATCGCAGTAATGGCGCCACATTCACCAGCTTGAACTTTAATTCGCGCTACAAGTACAAAAGTAATTCCTTCCTCCATCAAGTCAAGACTTGCATTGGTTGAATGTCAATTGAACGAGTTTGTTCAAGCCTTCTGCGGCCACGAGAGGAGACTGACTTGCGATCAAAGTAATCGCTTCTTGCAATGGCGACGCTTCTGCCATGGTAATTTCAAAAGTGGCGACCAAAGACCCGTATCCGGACATCCCATTTTTATCCGGATATCTGATTTGATTTTGGCGCCATTTTTCAATTTCCTCAGAAAGCGAATCGTTTGCATCAAGATGTCCGATCAACCAAGCTCATCATATCCTCATGTCCTGCCCACGTCGCTTTTTTGCTCGAGCCAGGGAGATCTGATGACGAAGAACTCATCCTGCAAATCCAAGGCGTGAACTGTGATCAGTCACTGAGATCATTGTACTTTCCTCTTTCAGATTTCCTCGAACAAGTTCATAAGAGTGACGGGTAGAAATCCCATGTACTCCTCTGGTCAAAACGTGAAAGAGATGTTGAGCTGATGCTAAGCACATCGATATACTCTGGTGAGCACGATGACCTCAGGCAGGTGGCAAATCACTCAATGCCTTTATGAAACTGTTCAGTTACTTAGTCGTTTCGTCCCCACGAGGTGAATGTGATTTCAATGGAAAGTGCGCCAACGATGAGGCATCTGGAAGCAGTAGAGACGTTAATTCAGCCGTTCGTTGAGCAAATCCTTGACGGGGTTCCACCTTTTCTTCAATGCAGCTCTATATCTCTAATCGCTCAAGCCGTTCGTCGAGCAGCGTCAGTCGATGTCAGGTATAATGATCCATCCACCCCAGAGTACCAACTTTGTAGCCAACGCGTCATGGATGAAACATTGGCCTTGGCATCCGTTGGTTTCACACACCTCGACAATAGTCACCACAACCAAACACTTGCTGACGACTTTCATGGCCTTCATACGAAACGTGCTGACTCACGCACGAAGCTGAAGGCTCGAGCAACAGAAATCCAAGCGAAGTGGCTCAACGTGCGCTTTCGAACTTTGTCGCTGGTGCCCACATTGGAGCTACCTGATTTCATTTTTCATGAAAACTACGATGTTGACGTCTTGCCATCTTCTGCCCCAGATTCGGCTGGTCTTGCTAAAGAGGTAACCATTCTTGGTCATCGGTGTGTATCCTTGGCATGTAGATTGCTGCGTACAGGAATGAACTGGATAGGCGCTTAAATGAAAGTCGTAAACAAGAACGACTTCAAGCTGCAGAGTCTACGCAGCACCAACAGTCTTCCGAAGCACGCCGCAAACGTGAGGTACATGTGGAAATGATAATAATTCCTCTATGAAAGAGTGTGTAGCTCTATGCCCAGCAAAAACGCTTTGAGCAGGCTCAACATCGATGGAATAACCTGTCGAACAAAATGCTTCAGCATCAACGCCGCATGCGAAGAGCAGCGGTCAAGTTGGCCTACGCGCGGGACGAGTATGCTCAAGACTACGAAGATAACCGCTCAATGTTCAGCAAGCGAAGGAAATTGCTCCGACCATTTTTATTGAAGTACATTGCAAGCCTCCTGAACCAAGCCACACTTCGTGCTACGTGGGCTTCACAAATGCAACCAAAGCAGCAGCTTGTGCTACCTGCAACGCCCGCAACTTGTCGCGTTGTCCGACTAGCGATGCTTGTTTGCCCAAACCCGTTTGGGATAAATTATGCCCATCTCTACCAGCGGTTTTTTGAAAAGCACACTGGCGACTACAATGTGGTCTTTGAGTGGACCGTGTTTGACATTGCTGCAATGGAATTTCCCTCGCGCGCAGCACAGCGCTGTGCAGATGGTTTCTTCATCGGTGGTCCTCCTAATGTTACTGAAGCCCCCGATCATGCTAGAAAATCAAGCCAGTGGTACCCATCTCTTCTTGCTCTGGTCCGAGAACTGGTTTCCCAAGGGCAGATTGTCGGCGCACTAGGCCAAGGTCATCCTATCCTTGCTGAAGCACTGGGTGGTCGCATCGAGACTCGGCCTATTTGGCAACAAGCTCACAATGTCATTGAGGAAAGAGTCCTCGTTCAGGGACGCTCGCAAATACGAGTGCGTGTGGTTCATTCATTACATGGTGAATATGTTGCATCACTCGACCATGCTCTTGTCCGATCGACGCTCAGCTTGCCAGTCCCAGGGACAATGCATTCATTTGTTTCTTCGTTCAAGGCCCCAACACTGCGTCTCTTATCCTTGGATGGTTATCCAGAATGTGGCAATCTCATATTTACTCTGCTCCGAATGTTTCATGAAGAGAATGTTCATTCAGAGTCATGCTCAAGCTCGTTAGCACTCGATTGGGTCTCCGCAGCACCGTCAGTGGCGCGTCAATTCATCCAGCTCTTTGAATCGACATCTTACCAGTCCAATGGTGACTTGCCTCCACTACTCCACGATGGTCGAACATCACCAGTCAACTTTTTTGCAATGAAGGCATCAACACCCCACACCGATTTCATATCCGACACAGAGGAATTCGTGACTTTTGCAGCCCATGAACATGCTACTGCCATTGTCCTCGGCGTCTCGCTATCGAATGATGGTTATCCCATTGTGTTTCCACATTGTGCTTTGAGCGACTTGACGGATGTCCGCCAAGTTCTCCCATCGTCCAGCGAGCGTGAAAATATCTGCATCCAGCACCTCGATCTCCTCCAACTCAAGACTTTGACAATTTTGCACAGCTACCAACGCCGCCATGTGATAAAATCTCCACGCAAAGTGCCCGGCTCGAAGTCTTCATCTGCTCACAATCGCCTCCAGACGCTCGTCGAAGTTCTTCACACTGTGAATGCCTTGAATCACGGCGGCTCTTCCATGCGCGTTGTCGTCAAGTTTCCCCAAGAAGAGCTGGAAATGGTATCCAACCTGGACATGGAAAGATATTGGGCTGCACTCATCGGAGCACTCAACGCAACCACAGAGATAGAAGTCACTGTTGTTTCGTTTGATGCCATGCTGCTGCGTGTTCTACGGTCGATGAGGCCAACATGGGAATTCATTCTAGCCATCCCCCTCAATCGAAACCCTCAGGATGGATTCTTTGTGCGCCAGCAAGCCAAATCAGTGGCACGTGTAGCTGATGGCATCCTCCTCTTCAAGACGCATGCTCTTATGTGTGGATATCCATGCAGCGACCGCATTCAGCCTGTCGCTGTTGCTGGGCTGTATCGTGATGCTGGCCTTCGAGTATACGTGGACGCAAACGACTCACAATCTGTGTGCGTCCTACTGGAGGCGCAAGAGAAGAGTCCAGTTCGCGACCAACTAGCTTTACTTCTCCTTGGAGTTGATGGCGTCTTCACATCCAACCCGCATCCAGTCCAAGATGCATGGAAATTCTTTCAAGAGAAACATGCGATAGTTGAGGAAGTCCGCCAAGCTATTTGCAATTATGGCTGTACGATGGCTGCACAAATGGAGGCCGACATGCACAAACATGACCAAGTCTACCACCACTACGCTCATCACTACTACAAGGAGCCACAGGAGCTACACAATCAGGAGCGAGATAATCCAATCGGCGATGATGTTCTTCAACTCATAGCTCGTCTCGGCCAAGTGGATATTGCAATCGAAGCTGCTCGGCAGATCCAAGCTCATGACCTATACCACTGCAAGCCAATTGCAGTGGTAGATGCGCAGCCATCTCGACGTGAAAACATTCGCATGGCTGTGAAAGCACCAATACTAGACAAAGTCCGCTGGGTCAAGCGTGAGGCTCCGCCCAAGGGCAAGCGAAGTCGAGGCTTTGCATTTCGATCACCATTGGCCCCTGCACCAGACTGGAGAGATGACAATGCTGTTCTTTCTGTGCGTCACTCCCCTATGCCTCCAACAGCGAGGCCATCTCGTCGGGGCCGAGGACATGCACATAGGACAATCAAGGCACACCCAACCAGTCCATCGACGACATCATCCGACGAAAACGAATCACGGCGCGTCGTTTTTCATTCAATCTCCCTCCCGGCATGCACATAACAAGCGGCGGACAGCATATTTATTGCTTAGTTGGTAGTGAGGTATCTTTCGACATGCTGGGCGAGAATACGCTCCTCTTCTGATTCGCCCAACGCGCAACTCGTGCCTCCATAATCTAGTCAATTAGTCAAGACCCAACACATGTTGACAAGGACGTACTCGATGGAAGTTGATCTATGTCAATGGCTGCCAACAATTCTTGTGTCGCGGTGCTTGATGTACAGATGCGAATCTTGGCTTTTGTGACGGGGTCAATCATTGGACTCATGGCACGGTACGTTGCGTTGAACCATCCAGGTACGTTGATCACGATGATCTGTGCACTGCGTTCGGGATAATGCGCACCGGCAAATGCCATGGCTTGGCGAATGAATGATGTCACATCGCCAGTGAGGTCGAAAAATCCAAAGTTGGCCACGTCCAAGACTGTAATCGATCGGCCCGAATCCGATGGCTCGAGAATCTTCCATAAAAACTCCGTAATGTACATGTAATGACGAAGCAGTTGATCCATGCTCAGGCCTGAGTTCTTGAGCGTCTTGAAATCGACGTAGCCCAGGCGCTCATAGTACACACGATGGCCCTAGACACACACGTGATGATGATTCATTGCATAGACGATTGCAACACATACATTCTTCGACTTGCCATGAAAGTACTGTGGGTAGTTTTGCTTGATGATGCGGAAGTGCGGCTGTGGTTCATACAGGAGCGTGTCGATACGGTTTTCGCGGCGCCATTTCAACGTAGCTTCATATCGTTGCCGACCCTTTTCGAGGTTTCCCTTCTCGGCTGCAATAAAGCGTGGCGAGAATGGAATTTCTTCAACCGCCGCGGAAGCCTTCACAACGGCGGACTCGTCTCGTCCGGCCACGGTATCCTCGGCATGGGCCGGCATTCTGATGCTGAACTGCGTGCGTCGACGAAAAAAAGATTATGACGTCCTGCCATCCCTCTGCCAAAACTCGGTACACCCTCTTTGGAGATTCGGGCTCTTTTTTTCCGTTGCGATCTCCTCTTTTGAGAAATTGTACCCGAAAATGTCCTTCTCTGTAGTCTTTCGAACGACTTTGATTGGCCACAGCACTGACTGTAGTTGTCAAATCTTCATCGACAGCGTAGAAAAAAAGTCGGATAAAAATATCTTACCACATGGCAAGCAGTAACTTAATAGTTGTACACTGTACTATCAATAGCTAATTCACAGTATTATTATTGTGCTTTTGATACAAAATTGTGAGGAACGGTTTGAATCGACCGAGGTTTCGAATCGATTCCGAATCGAACGGGCTTCTCTGATTGGCTAGAATTAAAAATTAAAATTTTTCAGCCAATCAGAATCGATCAGCCACCTGACTCACGCAAAACACACACTGACACACACCACTTCAGTATTATGAAATCGATTTGAAAACGAATTCGCTTTTTGGTCAAAACCACAAATTTGGTTGAAAATGACAATAATAAAAAAACAAATTTTCAATTTAAAATCTATACTAGTATTGTCTTTTTCACCCAAATTTGTATTTTTTTATTGTTGATTTGGTATGAATTTCCAGATGTCGCCCGAATCGAATCACGCCTTCAAACCGATCCTCCAATCAAAGTCCTATTGGATAATTTTCAAGAAGTTGATTTTGATTGGTTAAAATATTTTCCTGGACATGTGGGGAATTTGTCTTGGGTTTTCTATTGAGGCAATTGGATTCATCAAGCACATGTCGGCCTTCCTTTATGCTGATATGCCTGCGCGGAATACCCGATCGTCCCAAAGCTCGCCCCAACAGTCTCAGGAGAATGCAACAAGCAGCCTGTACGAGCTCACGGTTCTACCAATGGTCAAAGACACCGTTGGTCAGCGAAACACGTCTTCTACGAAGTTGGCAACTTACATCTGCGGCGGTGCATCATGGAGCGAGATCAAGACGAAGATCTTCGAGAAGGACAAAGTCAAGTGTCTGGTGATCGCGCAGAGCAACGACGAAGGCGTTTGGAGTGTCCTTGATGACCAAGTGGATGAAAGCAGCTTCGCCAAGATATTTTCCTTGCGATCGGGTACGCATGTACGCAAACTTGACACTGACCCCGTCATGAATGACTGGCTAAGATCTGTGCGAGGAACACAAGTGGCACTTTCAATCTACAAATATGGCAACGAAATCGCAACAAAAGAGCAGCTCCTGGACTTCACCGCTGCTTGTATTGCACCAGGCTTGCAAGACCGATCTGGTGCTCCAAGCGAGTCAACTATACAAGAATACATGGGGAAACTACATGCAAAATGGGACGATACGTGGGAAGCAGCGAATCCAATTTGGCGAATTTGGGCTTCTCATGTCGTGAGACCACCCCTCCTTGCCTGGGAATCAAGAGTTAACCAAGCACCACCTCCACATGTGCTCTCCCGTCTTCGGCCAAAGACCTCGGTGCACGAGATACGAATGGAATCATTTAATCGGACCATTCGAACGGCATTGGATATTGTGGATGGCTCCCTTGGTGAATTGGGTCATATACGAGGGGCAGTTGATGTTGTCTTGCAGCGATTGACGATGTTTGAACAAGGCCTAGTTGCCAAGAGAGAAATTTTGGTCGCTATGGAGCATGATTTAGCACCAATTCCCAACGACGAAGTGGCAACTACTGAGCTACAGGAAAATCAAAATATCTTGGATACGTTTGTTGGCAACTGTCTTCTCGTCTTTTCGATAGATGACTGCCAAACGGCTCTTCTTCATGCCAAGAAAATAGTACCCATATAGGCAATACATCACGGTGTTTGTGCTGGCGTGTCGACGGAAAACACATTCAATAGCGCTCATGTTGGCGCGGAACACAAAATATCGATATGAG
The DNA here is from genome assembly GCA_019828595.1 of Aphanomyces cochlioides. Classification (NCBI taxonomy): domain Eukaryota; phylum Oomycota; class Saprolegniomycetes; order Saprolegniales; family Verrucalvaceae; genus Aphanomyces; species Aphanomyces cochlioides. The sequence continues at coordinate 1,553,517 of JAHQRK010000004.1, forward strand.
GCCGTCAGCATACAATGATTTCAGCCAATCAATTTGCTCGGCGTGATTTTGGATCAATTCAAAATTTTCGCACAATCCAAGCAAAATCTGGAAATTTGGACCGAAATGACAATACCAAAATCGAATTCTATTCCAAATCGATTCGATCATACTGAAGTCAAGTATAAATGGAAAGTATGGCTAACATCACAAATTAATTACACGTGTGTCTGGGTGTGTTTTGCGTGAATTAGGTAAATACTCGATTCTGATTGGCTGAGCGATTTGCAGATCGATACATTTCGGACCCCCTCACAATTTCGAATGAAATTGACAATATTTAATTGAATTATTTCATGACTAAGGGCGGGTCTGGATGCCACCAAAAATGGCATAAAAATGCCAAAAAATGCCATAATTCGAAATATGCCATAATTTTCAATTTTGACTGACTGGATGCCACCTTTTCAAAGAATTTTTTGTCACAATTTTCTGGAGTTTTGGCCAAATTATGCCATAAAAAAAATGGACCAAATTGGTCTATTTTATTTATGACATATTTTCGTCATGAACGCACTGATCGAGTCAAGCTTGAGATTCAGCTTGTCATCTCTACAAAAATACACGCACACACTATATATTATCACTGTTGCATGTTCTAACACTCTGAGAAGCGACAGTGATCGAGCCTTGCTCATCTCTGGCTCATTTCAAAGTTTCCGGTCGGAAGTGACTGACACAGCAGTATGACAACAATCGTCTGTACCGGTAATGTTGAAGTTTCTTGTGGGCCTCAACCAGACAAATAACAAATTCTCCAACTATTCCATTTTAAATTGTGAATTTGGAACTTTGGAAAATTTTTGCAAAATGTCATTTCAGTTTTATGGAATAAAAAAATTGATGGGCATCCAGACCCGCCAAGTAGGATATTGTCTTTTTTGGATTCAAATAGTAGTACTAATTCTACTGCAGGAGCATCCGGATAACGGGAAATCTTTTCCAAGAAAGCGCGCGACTTGCAATGCACATGCTGACTCTATCGGGAGGTTCAAGGAGTCATGGTGCAAATGGGAATCACCGAGACAAGCACATGCGAGAGATGCTCTTGAAGTGGGATCGTAGAGTTGCAGGTACAGGGGAAATTGTCAAGTTTTGTTCCACCACCAAGCCGCCGAGCTGGGGATTCTCCGAAATCTTGGAAGAGAGTGTTTGAAAAAGGTGAAACGTTGCCGTTCAAAAGTGCTTGCGACGTGTATGTATGTTGTAGCCGACGGAAGATCGTTCATGCGACTTCGGGTCGGTTTGAAAGCGTTGGTGATCTGTTGACAAGCAATGCAATGTACTTGAGTTATCATGAGATTCAGTGTGTAAGGATGAATGCAAGGAACACAATATCTCCTGTTGATGACAACCAGTTTCATAGGAAGCAGAAATCTCAATGCAGTGTCTTGTTGGCAGTGACCCATGTGGAAAAGAACGAAGCAATGCCGCAGTGGAGTGTCGCATCCTCGGTCGCTCGAGTATGGCGTGCCTCCAGCCATTCATACACAGTGAGCGCGGCCAATGCAGCCTCCTAGCATGCATCAATTCCCTCCTGCGTTGAGAAATGCTTGCCAAACGAAAGCTCAGTCGTCTATTGATCATTACGGCGGGGTTTGCTGTGCTAAAATGTCGTCGACATGTTTGGCAAGAGCAATTTCTTCCTTGGAATGCCCCAACGCAACGCTCCCGCCACCATAGTCTACAGAAGCCATCATTTGTTTCCAAATCAATGACTGAAGGATATGTACCCGACGGCAATTGATCTTCCGCAATGGATTTGAGCAACTCATCCTTGACGGCTTTGCCCTTGCAAATGCGAATCTTCTCCTTCGTGACCGGATCGATCATTGGGCTAATAACCTTCCAGAGCATGTTGAACCACGACGGGACGTTCACGATGAAAATCTGCGCACTCCGTTCAGGATAATGCGCACCGACAAACCCCATCGCTTGACGGACAAAATCCATCACGTCGCCGGTGAAATCGTAAAAGCCAATGCCTTCAACGTCGAGGACTGTGACACTGCGGCCGCTGTCGGACGGCTCGAGGAGCGTCCACATATATTCGGTCAAGAAAATATAATGGCGCATGAGTTCGTCCATCGTCAAGCCAGCAGCTTTCATCGCCTTGAGGTCAATCTTGCCCACTTTTTCGTAGTAGACGCATTGGCCTTTGATCGACTTGCCGTGGAAATACTGCGGATAGTTCCGCTTGATCAAGTGGAAATGAGGTTGAGGCTCGTAGAGAAGGCCATCGACGCGGTTTTCACGGCGCCACTGGAGCGTCTTTTCGAATCGAGCACGGCCTTTCACCTCATCGCCTTTTTCAGCAGCAATAAACCGTGGTGAAAATGCAATTTCTTGAATTGGATTCTGAGCCCTGTTGGATGCCGCTGGTGCCGCACTTGGAGGCGTAGCAGTGGTCTCCGCAGGTGCTGCCTCAGCTTCAGCAGCCGTTGCTGTTGTTGTAGCTGCAGAAGCTTCGATTTGGACAATTTGCATCGTCACGTGATGAAGTGGAGATACGTCGTCTTGAGAATTTGATGTTGAAGCGGCAGACGACGCGGCTGCATCATGAATATGGAGAATTGCACTACGACAGCATCAGGAACATGTCATCTTGGGATCAAGAAAGACCTGGCAACGACAGACACCGAGAGGAAAAAGCCCATAACAACGGTAACTTGCATGACGCCTTGGAATGGTGGCCCAAATGCATACGCGAGAATGCAACTCACGACGTAGAGGACACTAAAGCTCAGCGCGAATGCATTGATCGGTGTAGGAAGCATCAACGCTTTTGCACGATGCAATGGCAGTGTTGTCGCTGCTGCAGCTTGTCGAGCATTTGGCAAAGCGACGCGCAATGAGACTAGATGAGCTGTTGGCCAATGTCGCGACACTTCCAAGTACCTTGGACGTTGATACACGTGGTATTCGACTTGTTTGGAAGCGTCAACGTCGTGACAAAAGGTTGAGAAGATTCAGAGCCACTAGCTGCTTTGAGGGTGCTTGGTGGCAAGGTCAAGATTTGCTGGTCGCTCAGGATGAAATTCACATTTGTGTCAGCGAGACGAATGGCACCAAGCGTGATTTCCTTTTGGAGCTCGACTTTACGAGACACGAGACGCTCACGACTGCCGCCTTGCCCGTTGTCCTTGGCGCTAGATATTGAAATGGCTAAAATGGACGGCGCCACGAGATTCTAAAATGATTATCTATGATTGACGAGCTTTGGATCGTGATACATACGTCAGTTGGCGCGCTAGATCGAGCACTGTCTGGTTGATTTTCGGCAGTCGATGTTGTTGATGCTCTAGCATATCAGTTAAGCGAATTTTCAAAGAGAAAACAGCAGACGAACCCGGTCAAATGAGCAGAATACTCATCGTACATCTCTGGAGTCCACTCATTGGGATACAAGTGTTTCTTGGCGACATCTTGTGCGGCTGAAATAGCAGCGACCCAAGCTTTGGCCATCGCCAGTGTATCCACGCGAAGGAACCACGTCAATGTGTGTTGTTTTGAGAAAAGACCAACAAAGTGCTTGTCGTTGCCTGGCTCGACTGTTCCATATGGAGCTTCAGCTTCGGGGATGATCTTTGCATAGGCAAAGTCGCGCAACGACAAATGCCCTCGCTCTGTACCAAAGATTTCCGATTCGTCTGCCTTGCGGTAGTAGTGGCAACCACGTACGCTGAGCAAAAAAAGGCGTCGTGCATACCCCGCTCTAACGGCTCCTTCTCTTCGCTTGTCGAGCATACCGGACATCAAGATGCCCAAGTACTTTCCTTCAAGACAAACGTTAAACGTGCCGCCGATCGTCGATCGTGGAGTGTCGAGCGCAGAAGATGACGACAGATTTCTCTCAACGATATGCTTCCCAATCCCATTTCCTGGCGTCTGTGCGCTGCTTGTATCGCTAGCAGTCCGGCGTTTGTCTTCCATCATCCTTCGAAGCTTTCCTTGCCCCAAGCCTTGTCGCCGTGTGGATTCAACGGATATTTCGCAATTCAAACGTTTGTTGCAAACCCTAAAAAAAAAATTAATTTCAAAAATAGAAATTAAAAAGATGGATGGAAATCCTGCTATCAAGAGAGATTTCTCGATCCACTTCGGCGCCAAGCACATTAGATGTCCACACAACGACATGGAAGAGGATATGGGTAAGCTCTACACACCTACACCGTGGATGCTCGTATACCGCATGGTGAATCTCAAGGCAAGAAATATTATACTAGTATAAAAAAGAAATCACAAACTTTTTAAAACTCATCATTTTAATGTATGTTCAGGGAATTGTATGCAAAAACGTATAAATTAAGTTTATGATATTTATAATAGCTTTTTAAATCTATTTTAAAATAATTTCAAAGATCAACAAGGTCATCACCATCATTCGCGCCACGAACCGAAATGGAAGTCCAAGCCGCGTTGTCGTCCGATGAAATTGCGCGCTATAGCCGTCAGCTCTTGGTCAAAGACTTTGGTGTAGATGCGCAGCAAAAGCTCCTTCAAGCTCGGGTCCTAGGTTTGCAATTTTCACTGAAATGTACTCAACCGATGCGTAGTTATTGGTGCCGGCGGTCTTGGCTGTCCTGTTCTTGTCTACTTGAGTGGAATGGGTGTGGGTCATTTGGGGATTGTGGATGGTGACAATGTCGACTTGAGCAACCTACATCGACAAATTCTCCACACGACAGCTGACATTGGACGATTAAAAGTCGAGAGTGCTCGTGACGCAGTTCTGCAACGGGCACCGTCGACCATCGTCGATGTTTTTCCCGTCTACTTGGATGCCCACAATGCCGAATCAATCGTGCGGCCCTATGATGTCATCGTGGATGCTTCGGACAATGTCGCTACGCGCTATTTAGTCAACGATGTCTGCTGCATCTTGGACAAACCTCTAGTGAGTGGAAGTGCTCTCGGCTTGGAAGGTCAAGTGTCGGTCTACCATTTCAAGAGCGGTCCCTGCTATCGATGCTGCTACCCCAAGCCTCTGCCACAGACCATGGTAGGACTACTTACCCTTTCACTGCCTTATCATATTTAGGCAGGCTCTTGTGCCGAGAATGGCGTCATTGGTGTTGTTCCTGGCATCATTGGATCTCTCCAAGCCATGGAAGTGCGGCAACACAACGATTGCATTTTTCATCTAACATGGGCGTGTAGACTGTCAAAATCATTACGGGAATGGGGTATCCACTGAGTGGCGTCCAATGTGCTTTGGACGCTTGGGATCTTTCCTTTCGCCACTATAAAGTACGTCCATTCTTTGCTGCTTCAGGATTTCATTTTGCTGTCCATGTAGCTGCCCCTCAAACGAGCAGACTGCGCCGTTTGTGGCACTGAGCCAATCATTCTCTCTCCATTTGACTCGGTAGCCTCCATTGGACCTCAAGAATGTGAAAACCCAACTCCTCTGGATGCAGCCAACGTCACGACTGTCGAAGTATTGCCTCTTCATCGATATCATTCAAGCCCTCATTTTAGGAAATGGCTCGAGTCCTTCGAGATCAAGATATATCGGCATTTGATCTCTTAGACGTTCGAGAGAGTGTTCAGTACGCCATTTGCTCGCTACAAGGCTTCCGAAACATCCCATGGCGGCAATTTGACGTCACCATAGCGTCGCTTGCACAATCCACAAAGCCAAGTAAGCTGTGACTATGACATCCTTTCTATGGTAACCCCTCTTCTCGTGAATAGTGTACGTAATCTGTCGACGAGGGATGGATTCGACGCACGCGGTCGCAAAGCTAGTCGCGCTCGGCAAGAAGGATGTCTGGCACGTCCAAGGAGGTCTTCTAGCATGGTCCGCAAAGATCGATTCGTCTTTTCCAAGCTATTAATCGTCTTCGTCTTCATGGTTGGCGTCATCATCCGATTCATCACTCGCTGAAGGCGCCTTCGTGGCTGATGCTGGCTCGTATTCATTATCGTCGTCGTCATCATGGCCTGCAGGAAACATTTCCCCATGCAATTTTCGATAATCCACGACGGCTCGGCGTCGCTTGCCATGGATAATCAACGAAGCAACATCTTCTTCTGATTCTTCTTCGTCTTCGGCTGGATCCTGGTCGTCTCCTTCATCATCATCTTCGTTCCCCTTCTAGAGGACAAGGAAATTTCGAATCCATTTATGCTTGAAGTAGATTTTGTACCTCAGACGCCGAATCCTGAAGTAGATTTTGTACCTCAGACGCCGAATCCTCCTCTTCTTCATCTACGGTGTTAGCATCCACGTCGGGAAAAATCTATTCCATTTTAAACACCGAAGAGCCATGACGTTATCTACCTCGTCCATCGTTTCCCACTTCTCATCAAATGTGGAATTGATCATGACCAAGCATTTGAAGACGCCATCACAGCGAGGACAATACCATTCTTCATCTTCTTGAGGAAGCTCTGCCAAGATTGGCTCAAGACAATCTTGATGGTACGCTCTAGAGAGCCCACATCAGTCGGTGGTTCTGCTGAAAGGAACGACGTACCGATGACATGGACCACAATCGCACAAGACAATATCGTTCGTGTCAGTAGTGGTGGTAGATCCACATTTGGAGCATACAATCTCATCATCGTCGAGTTCACTTGCATCTTTGGGGAGTGGTTTGTCATCTGCAAAGACAGCATCGAAGTCCTTCAAGTCGCGCAAAATCATGCGCTTGCCATGCGCCAATTGATTCTTCACTTTGAGTAGTTCTGCTGTAGGTTTGAGCTTGTCGACTGCACCATTACGCCATCCTTCGAGCTCGTACGCATCAAGAAATGCCAGTTGCACTCGCATGTTGCTCAGCTAGGTATAGTTCAGTGTCCATACAATGAAATGCAAAACTAACGCGATTGCGTACGCGGTTCACAATGCGCGTGACGTGTGGATTGCCCAGCGTTTTTGGTTCAGACTGTCTTTGCTGCCGTCGTCGACGTTTCTTGCTCTCGAGATTGTTCGGTGAATAATGATCTGCCGCTCTTCGCTCACGGGCTCCTCGTCCACGTCCTTCTTGTGCTCTCAGCATGATACGTGCACTTGCCCTAGTTAGACGCGAGTTCACATGACGCACTACAGGTAGCATGGACAAACCTGGACTTTTTATGGACAGGTGGCTTGGTGCTTTGTACTCCTTTGGCTTCTTGTGGTGCTTGAGCTGCATGGGGATGGTCTAGTAGGATTTTCTGTGGTCGCCCACGACCTTGCTTGATAGGTTGCCCACCAACCGACAGGGGTTGTGGCGTCTCTCTTTGTTCGAGTGACCCAGCCTGTAGTGGCATTTGGGAAGGTGTACGATGGGTAAAGTTTTTCCGTGGTCTGCCTCGTCCGCGCGATTTGACAGTCGGGGTGGGTGTTGAGAGTAGAAAATCCACTTTGGATTTTTGCGCTTGCATCGAGAACGACGGTACCGACTCTTGTGCGTTGTTTGCACCTGGTGAGCCTTGGACAAAGGATGAAGAGGGTAGATTCGACGATGATCCATCATTGTAACCAGAATTCACGGCTATCTTTGGTACATCGCCATTTAATTGTTGCAAGGACGACGTTGTCGCATCCAAGAGATTATTTTCATTCTTTCGGGGTTTGCCACGACCGCGCTTATTGAGTGGAAGAAGCGGCGGCGGCGCTGGTAATGGTTCTTCCATCGGACTGAGTAAATGATGTAGAGCACTTGCCATGTCGTTTGAGTTAGCTGCGTTGATGATCTCTCTGGTTCAAATAACGAAATATTTGGCTCGAATAAGTTGTTGGTGTTGTATCCGGATAAATCCGGATAATCCACAGAAGGGGTGTAGGGGTTCACAATCATCCGGATAATCCAAAATGTCCGCATAAAGGGGTTGCAGGGGTTTAAAAAATTGATTGGGGGATACATGGCAGAAAGGCAGCAGGATGAGACTCCTCTTGCACGTCCAAGCGCTTGGGATCGAGGCAGGACGGAACATTCACGGGAAATGTATGTAGTCTAGAGAATAGATGCTCGGACACACATACCAGCCACTCTTCTTGATATTAGGACCATGAATCTGCAGAATGGGGGAGTCAGTGGAGGTCGCCACGGCAATACGACGCATAACGTTAACGCATGTCACCATTGACCGAAACATTGATCGGTGGAACTTCCTAAATGATGAGAATGGCCATGGAGATGAAAGTGAGCAGGCATCCCCTAGCCCTGGCGCTCGATTTGGTCAAGGTTGCGCAATTCATTTTCTGACACAGAGACATGGACTGGTACACTTGGCAGTTGGTCGACTCGCTTTACCCAACGGGCGGATTTGCCCACTCGCTCGTACGAGTTTCTCCACTGATGACGTTTAAGATCATGGCCGTAGGGACTAGAGAGCGCTGTCCAAGAGAAAATTGTCACGAATAGCGTGACGCTGAGGCAGTTTGTTGTGGCGTCGTTGCACCAGACAGCCAACTTGCTCCTTCCCATTCTATATGAAGCTCATGCGAACCCGACTGCCGCCAATTTTCTCCGCTTAGATGCACTCACACATGCCATGTTAACAAACCATGTTGCCGCCCGTGCTTCTATCGCGCAAGGCACTGCCATGCTCCGTGTCGCCTCGACGACTGCAGCAGCTTCATCTGTTCTACATGGCATCAAGCGGAATAAGGTCCACGGGCATCATGTTGTCGTCCTAGGCATTGTGTGCGGCTCTCTGGGCATTGATGCTCTTGCCACGCAACGACTCCTTCTCTTCTTTACACTTCGAGATACACTCAGTGCTGCCACTCGCCTGAATGTGATCGGGCCACTCGAAAGTGCCAAGCTACAGACTCAACTTGCACCTTTGGCCGAGAAGATCCTCCAAGAAAAGAAAGACCGTCCTGTCGAAGACGCGTACCAGTCAGCGCCGTTCCTCGATTTGGTCCAAGCACGCCATGACATGCTGTACACTCGCATCTTCAACAGTTGATAACGTTATCAATCAAGCACCACTTGGAATGCAGATAGCACCAACAACTAGACAGATCTTGCGCCAGAGATGAATCTTTTCCCGAACAAGATGGCTTTCGTCCATGGGGGGATCTGGCAGCTTCAGTTTCTTGCGTCGGCGAGAGCGCATGGATGCGTCGGAAGGGGTCAAAGACTTGACTTTGTCCATGAAGCCGCGGGCGTGTTCGAAGAGCAGAGGCAATTCAACGTTGGCGATGCCAATAATCCGCATGTATGGAGTCGTCAAACGGCGGAATTGTCGCTGGAGATGACACAATTGAAAGTTTGTGTAAGCGACCGCAACGGCACTGCATCGCTTCTAAGAAATAATCAAGCCACTGCCACGAAAAAATAAGGAGTACCTCATGGAGTAAACGGATCATTTGGGAATGTAATTCGTCCAATTCTTGAACTTCACCACGGAGAGCGACAATGGATGTCCGACGATGCACAAGCAATTCCTGCAGCAAGTCCGATATTCCATTGAGTTCATCCTATGCCAAATTCTTATGCTATTAGCAATACATAACATCCAAACCTCGGAGAGAGACGGTGATTGAAGGAGTTTGAGCATCTACGCCAAGAGTTATAAGCTTATTGTAAACAGTACACTTACTCCCAAATTGGCAACAGAAAGCGACTGAAGCGATTTGTCCTCTGAGGCATTGATATATGTGGTCCAAGACCCTCGAAGTTCATCAAGTTTGGCTTGCTCCTCCGATGTTGTGCTTGGTTGGCTGGAACTATCGGCAACGAAGCTGTCTAGTCCATCTCAGCATGTTCATCATACCCTTAAGATGAACTTCTTACCATTTGTGCTGCGTTGTGATATTGGCGGTGGTGCTTGAAGCCTTCTCTGCACATCTTGTACCAATATTGCTTCTTTGCGAATCGCCTCCTGCACATGAGGTTGCATAATTGCTGCTCGCGTTAACCAACCTCGTAGGGATGTGGCGGGAAAAGTAGAAAGTCTCTCAACTCTTTGTCCAAAGTTGAGAAGAGCCCGCACATACGGCAAAGCAGCCTGCCATTCTGTAATGTATCGAAAGGTACAAGCGCTTTGCATCCTTCACATGGATAGCTCAACTGATTGCACGACGAACTGTGAGGCTGATAAGTGCGTCCAACGCCATTGCAATTGCTTACCATTGAACAGCAAAGCTAGTGCATCTAGAGTCAATCATATCCTTTGGAACTGGGACTGCTTGAGGCGGTTGGTCGAACGTCGCGCACCGCGAGTTTGAGCATCGCCATCGCATTGCTTTGATTCAGCTTTTCGAGATTTATCCGGAATTTTACGGATAAATTTGAAAAGCGCGCCAAAGTGTTTCATTTTGGAAAGTGCAGCGTCAAGAACACATCGGTTGATGGAAGAAACGATGTAAAGAGAGATTAAGCGGATGCAAATAGGAAAGCTACATTGTGGAGCAAGTACAACCAGGTACGCGCGTATGATTCTTCTCCCACTCGGCAAACTTCTTTCCAGATGGGGCAACGGACACCTGGCCGCGAATCGTGCCAGAGTGGATGCCGTTCCGAATCACAGGAACTTCAAAGGGAAGGCTTTGATCTGGAGCATAATAGTCGGGTAGGTATAAGACAGCTTGACCTGCGAAAGTATTGAGGTATGACACATGCAATGATATTTGTACCGAGTGGATCATCTGCTGAAGTCGCATCCCAATCCATGAGTAACATGATTAAATGGACGTTCTGGAGTTGACTGAGTGAACATTTCAACTGAAGCGCTGGGATTTGGCTATCATCCCAACTAAACATGTTTTAGATATGTACCATGGTTATAATTCTTACGATGGATTCAGTGTACTCTTGAGAACAGCCGTTTGTGGACGTTTTGTCTCATCACTCAAAAGCATTCCAGGCACTGAGCAATAAAACTTGATCTACAACAAGTCAAGGCACTAAAATGTTAGGATCATACGTATGGGTCACTTTGGCCATTCATATCCATTGCTGCTAGATTCGCAGCCGAAAGGTTTATCAACTTCACTTCAACCATCTAATGTACGACATTGACTGCAGATGCATATTGTACACTTACGTCATGATTATTGAAATCGGGTGATGCAGGTGGTAGCGGCTCAAGTTCAAACGATGCGAAGATGGGCTTGTGGTCGCTTGTGCAGATGTCTTGGACGCATTTGTATTCGATCAGCTTGAGGTGCTTTTCAAAGCCAGGCAAAGATTTCCAAAGCACACGATCACAGTAAGACGGAACGCGTTGTTTCTAGTCAAAGAACTTGTCAGTCTGGAAATTGAGAATTGAATACCGTATATTCGTCTGTTTTGCCCCTCAAGCGCTTAAACGTCGGTGGAAAGTTGCAAGGACTTGTCGTCCAGCCAGCTAAGACTTTATTTGCATGCATTTGATGCTGAAGTTGGTCATTTTCGTACAATTTGTTATACTCCTAATTGCAAGCAGCTGTGTCAAACTTGGAAATCTCTTGGCTAGTTACCTTGGCCGCAACCAGCGAGTGCACTGCGGCCCAATGTTCCTCCTTGGACATTTCTTTTGGATCAGAGTAACCAAGGTTCACACGGTAATTCATGTCGCCAAACCAAAATGCGTGGTCAAATTGGTGATCCAATTCAATTGACTTCTGTCCCAATCTTGCGCCGTTCAAGATCTCCGCGACCTAACATGACAGTGACAAGACAGAAGAAAAATATTGTGGTTACATCATTATTGCGGCGCTCGAGAAATTTTTGCGCTTCGTGGGCAGCAAGATGGCAATTGACGAAGCAAAACGAACGATTATTTACATGCAACTTCAGAACCACGCCGCCCTGCCATGACAAATTTACATGACCAACCAAGGACAAGCGGTGGCTTACCTTGTTTCCGATTACATTCCCCACACCAGTTGCCTCGGTGATTTTTTCCACATCTGAAACCTGCCCGAATGTCAAAATACGATTATAAAAGATAGCCTACGTGATGTTGGGTGTGGACGAAAACGACCAAACGAATCTCCATGAGCTCGACAGAGCCAGCCATGTGATAATGGCTTCCCAGATGCTCCTGTGAACGGATTACGACAATGAATTCTCAAGAGTTCTTACTTGTAGTTGAACGAAAAAAGGATAAGTACTGGCAGTGGCACTGTTGCGTTTCGTGAGGCTGAGCATTCTTGTCGGAGTTTTTGGTTTAGGAGGTTCTTCCAACACAACTTCTTGCATCTCGATGTCTTGAGCAGCATCGTCGTCGTCATCATCTTCCTCGTGCTCTTGCTCCGGTACAGTCTCCATTTCATGGTTGCCATTTGAATGACTCGCTTTCTTTTTGTATGTGCTTTCTTGAACACCAATTGCCAATATGTCATAGTCTCCTCCACCTGAATTACAATTTTCATGAAGGTTTCGACTCGTTTTCCCTACCTTCTGGAATCCAAGCTGATATGCCCTCTCGGTTGGTGGGTGGCATTTTGTTGCCAACATTCCATGATCTAACATCGTGTGACTGAGTGCAAGTTTTACAACACAACGGAAGTACCCAGTGAATATCTTCATCTTCTTTGAAGTGTCGATGGTTTTCATCTAGGGTGGAACTATGATTGAAATCGCATTGAAAACAACTTACGACACCACCCTTGTCAACCAATTTTTGAAGAAATGGATGGGGTGACTTCCTCGGAGATTGTTGTGCCTTCTTCGGGGAGTTTTGCGCCTTCTTTGGAGATGTTGGTATGGGCGCTTCTGTTGACGTTGACACAGGCTCAGGCACTCTGACGATTTGCGGTGAAGCGAACACTGGTTTTGGTGGCGTAGTCGCAACACTTTGCATCGTTCTTGACCTTTCTGCGCAATGAATCTATAATGGTGTGTGAAGCGCATGGTAGCCTATTTTTGGTAGACTCACATCCGGCAACCGACACGGGATACCGTTTCAGACAAAATTGAGTTATATTACTTCAATTAACTAACTGGTTAACATAAATCAAAATCAACTAGGACATGCAAAGACTACAGAAGAGGCAGCAACGAGACCAATATGCATTTCGGGCACAGAACTACATCGTTAAAGCGTTGAGTTTTGCCAGCATTTTTGTGGCAAATTGCACATGAGCCCAACTTTTCTTGTAGAATCACCGTCGGAGAATTCTCATGTTCGAGCTCAATTGAGCACGGCCATGTGATGCTCCGCCTTAGAAGATCTACAGTCAAGTGTGTTCCTTTGGCATTTACTCGTCGAAGTTTCTTCAAGGCAGAAAATGTCGAAGGCACACCGGTAAATACGTTAAAACCGAGGTTAATTTCTTCAAGTTCTTGAAGCTGACCGATTAAGAGAGGAAGTTCCACCAAACTGTTGTGCGAAATATTCAGTTGGCGTAGCATTTTGAGACCAATAATCGAGTCTGGTAATTGCAAGAGCGAATTGTACGACAAATCGAGAATTTGCAGGTTCACCAACGTCTTGAAGAGAGCATCAGGAATGGACAAGAGGCAATTCCGCGACAAATCCAATTCGAGCAAAGCGGGCAACATAAAAAGCGATTGCGGAATTTGGATGAGACGACAAGACGACTTGGATAGCCGTTTGACGGTGGTATGTCCTGGGGGATATGAAAACAAAATACCTCGTTGACGTGTGGCTTGGACAATCTTGTCCACTTGGGCGAGAGTTAGCTTGGATTTTCCAATAGCCATATCGACACTCAGGGCTAACTCGAAAGGGGATGAAGCTATTGGGTTTGTTGCGGTCGCAGCCTTTAACAACGCCTTCAATCTGTCGATGGTGAATTTATTTTGCAACGGACTTTGAAGTTCGACAAGTACGGCTGTGCGAAGTAAACCTGCGTGAGAAGGATAGCCAGCGAGACAAGTCCGCAGAGTGTGTTTGAAGGCAAATCGTTCACGGTCGCTTGAGAATGGACAATCTATTCACTCGAGTAAACGGCAAAGTCCAAATCATGGTGTCGTACTTGAGTATGCTAAAACAAATGGAGGAAACAAAGCGAAGTCTTTGGCAAAACTTGAATACGCAGACGCATGCACATTTTCCGGCAAACTTGCGACATAACGAGAAAACAATTGAAAGGCAAATTTTCTGGAAGGGGATGTGAGACACCAGTCGACTGCTGATACGATTGATTGAAAGTTTTGAGGAGTGTCGGTTCTTTTAATATAACGGCGCAGCACTTTGTCACCATCATTGCATTCTTGAACGGCCCATTCGACTCGAAGCGACCATAAATGTTGATGATCCGCCTCGTAAATATTACTCCAAGCAAACGATCGGTCTAAGATCCAATCCAGGTATTTTGTTGCCCTGGCAATACCATCAATGTGAGCAATACAATGAAGCAAGATCAATCCCAAGAACACGTTGGGCTCTTCCTTCAAGGACTCTGTCCATTGAATTAATTCAGCGACCGCCCATTGACTGTCGTGCAAGGACTGCTTGAATACTGTCTCCACAATTCTTTCAACTTGATCTTTGTTGAAAATACATCGATAAAGAAGCGACTCGTGGTCTTCGATTCCCATGTCTTGCATCCAAATATTTGCAACATCATTCTTCTCGAGCGATGAAAGAGTCAAAACGATAGAGAAGCGTAATCGTGGCGGCAATGGAAAATCCCAGAGTGTGGAAAGTATTGGATCCATTTCAAAATTGCCATGGCACGATTCAATCACCAGTCGATTGTGGAGAAAGATTCCAATGGCTGGGTGAATGTCGCCAATCGAGGTCTTCATGCCTTGAAAAATGGAATCAAATTTCATCCGATCCAAATGTTTGAGACCATCCTTCACCATTGCGCAAATGCTCTTCGTCGAATAAATAAAGTCGAATACATTCGATGTTCTGAAAGCCTCACAGCTGTGAAAAACACATATATCGACATAGGAGAGCCACAAAATAGCCAAATCATCCGTAGCAAACTCGAACGATCCCAAACAAGCAGGTTTATCATCCCCACCCTCCAATAGTGAGGCCATAAGCTCCTGTGCCTTCATCACTTGACCAGCATTAAGGAGCATTTGACACCATTCTTGTACAAGAAGTGCTACTGAGCGCGACGTTTCCTGAGTAGCATGCTTGATTATCTTTTCAATCGCTCGACCATAAACAACACTAGCAACAGACACAGATTCAAACTTGGTTGAACTAGTCAGGTAGCGCCACAATTTTATTGACGAGGGAAGGAATCGGACAGCTTCTCCAGCCAATTCTTGTTGAGAATTTTCGGGATATAGGGTGAGATACAATAACCACAGAGTTTCGTTGTACAAGTTCGCTTCCACTTCCAAAGCACGAGCCAGAATATGCAATGCCTTGTCCCAGTTGAGCTCGTCCAAAAGGCGACAATAAATCTTCGATCTCAAAACCTGAACAAAACAACGAATTGTGGGAATACATCAAGTCACTATCACCTGGATGATTTCGAGCACTTGACACTGGCAAGAAATGAGGCCGACATCATCACTACTCAAAATACATCAGTGACCCAACTCGTAAATGAATCAGAGATACATGTTGGGCAAGTCTATGTCGAGTTGTAGCAGTGCAAGTGAAATCCAGGCATCAACGTCTTCAGGATTTTGCTTTACTTCAGCTTCCAGGTCCTACGTAGTCCAAATCGGTTAAAATGCCTTGATCCATACATACTTGAATGTAATTTAAAGTGCAATCTTTGGCGTGGTATCGTCCTATTTGATTGATTTTTGGTAGGCCAGAGTCATCTGAAGGTGGCAATGCGAGAAAGTCGTCGTCTGATTGTTCAATCAATGGCGATGCAGTCTTTTCCTTGGAGACAAATGTTCCACTAGGGCTTTTTGCCGGGGCTACAACTTCATCCTACTCATTCTTTAGTGATTCGAATTCGTCTATCGTAGACCTCGATTAAAAATTCCAAACTGAAATCACTTGGCGTCTTGCGTAGAGTAGATAAAGACTCCGTGAAGGCACAAAAGTCTTGAACTTGCTTTTGCACAACGAGCTCTTTGGACTTGACCACAAATTGTGGAGATGAAATTTGCTTTTCCACAAGCAGTTCTAACGTCGAACCACCCGAGGCATGAATATTCTCCACAATGTTTGAAGCCATCCTTTCATATTCAAGAGGCTCAACAGAATCAGTGTCTTCGTTGTCTTCGGAACCCAGTTTACGAGTCAATTCCAAATAGGCATCTCGATGAGACATTAAATAATCACGCTCATGCTGGTAGCTGCATTTCTCATCGTTGCATATTCCATTGAGCTCAAACGGACACAAAATCCTACAGTGTATCAGGTCAGACTTTGCCTTCGCCTTGAATCAACTTCATCGGATCGACATGATTGGCATACGTGGAGCTGAGAAGTGAGCGCTGTGACTTTCTGAACGACTTTTGAAACCGGTAGGCACGGAATTGCTCCAACGCCAGACTATCTTTCCATGAAGGTGATTTGGACATTGGGCGGGCATCTTCGTTTAATCCCAGCCTTTCGGAATTCCGGGTATCTTGCAGTAAATAGGTCATTCCACCATTGTACAAATCCACGGTAGATAATTTTTTTCCTGACAACGTAGGAGGGGGGAAGCACGCAGTGAATGCCGTCGTATAGTGCCACACTGATTTTGCTGAAATAAGAAACATCTTGGCTTGTACAAGGTCCAAGAAAGAAACCCTGTCGTCATTTGACTGCAGTCGTGCTGATGTGATAAGTGCAGCATTGAGGCTTTCTCGACCACTGGATAATAGAGCCAACAATTGATCTGAAGCAAAACCTCAGCAAAACCATGACATTAAAAGTGTCAAACCTGATGATGCAATCTTCGACGTGGGAAAGAGACTCCAAGAGTGATCGACTCGATGCTTCTCTTGGGCATGTCCAGCGATACAAGCGTGAAACGGTGGAAAGGATGCCAACAAACCAGACAAATCGTAGTTGTCCTCAACATGACACAGCTGTGCAACAGACAGGAAAGGCTTTGTGGAATATTTGACAAACTTTGCCTCAAGCTGATGCTCCGTCAAGATCTACAATCGCAGATTCTAGACAGCACTATATGATGATTTCAACCTTATTTGACGCCAACAGCGACCGAATGCAAAGGCGAAAGAGATGAGATACCATATCATGCGAAGTTTCCAGGACAAGGTTCTCACTTGGGGGCACTAGACCATAAACTTAATGAGCATGTTCTCACGGAAGTGCACGTACACTCGTACATGTGTGCTTCGAGGTTGACTCGCGAAGACTCGGCGCCAATTCGTTGCCGCTTTAAGTTTCGCTGGATCGTATTGGTAGTAACTGTCTGTGCTGTCGTTGTTTTTAATTGTTGGACTGGTAATTTTCGCTTCGTGGGAATGGGGACGGGTCTTTGCCTAAGCTTTTCGCTTTCCAATTGTTTTGCCAACTCCAATTGCTCGCGAGCTTGTCGCTGTTTCTACGCATAACTCCAATATTGTCTCAAGCAAACAATATCTGAGCTACCTGTAAAGCAATTTCTGCTGTCCTCTGAAGTTCTAACAGCTTTTCGCGCCTTTGCGCTTTCAATTTTTCTTCTCTCAGCTTTTGGAGAAGGCGTTGTTTCTCTGCATTTTGCTCATTTGGTGTTTGATCACTAGTGGGAGACATGGCAGGCGAAGGCAACGGCGTTTGGATTGCCTGGAGTGGCTTTTTTGGTGCATCCGTTCCACTTTGCATGATTGTTCCTGGTAGTGGGGTTGAAGGTGCAGAATGTGATTTTGGAGGATTTGCGGCCACTGCGGCTTTTTTCTCGGCGACAACAAGCCTTTGTTTCCAGACACTCAGCTCCGCTTCGCAAATTGCCAATTCCTGGCGCAATTCCTCCAGCTCATCTCTTCCATTCGGCTCGATCATTCGACTGCCTGTCCTTGTCTCGCGAATTGGAATTCGTCCTGTGCAATCAATATGGAGGCACTTTCAAAATTGATAAATGATAAACCTCCCTTTATCTATATTTTACGAAACCCTACACGCCCACACTTAGTAAACCCCTGACCCCCTAAACCCCACTTCTCCGAATCAACGATAGACACTCTTTTCCACCTTGATGGGATCGATATACGGCGTGCTCGATTGGAGTGAGCGCCTAGAACAAACTTCACGCTGTCCACAGGCTACTTGTCTTACTCGGAATGGGAGGAAGCATCGCCAGCCTACGTGTTGCATGAGAAATCAGTAGATGCAACTCTGTCACAACCTTTTTCGTACGCTCCAAGTGCTTCGATTCCGCAACGATGCGACGTCTTTGTTGCTAAGGCAAGCAAGGTCATGTGGTGAATTTCCCTATAATGATTGAGACCTGATGCCAACGCCATTCCTCTTGCGTCATAATGATTTGAAACTCGAACGACCCTTCAATCTCGAGCGTGTTCTCCACGGGATTCTTGGTTGAATAATGACCAGGTTCCTTGAGCGCAACGTAATTTACATCTGAAGGAAAAGCGAGAGCTTTCTCCAATTTCTTTTATGGTGTCATTACCTCGCTGCGTCCTTAGCCAGGCGGATTGTCGAGTTTCCCATCTATAAAGTGCCTTGACGGACTTGGTCTACACAACCAATGATTCAAAATCCATTCCCACTTCACTATCAAGTACCGGGGACTCCGTCGTTTCCTTGATGTTCTTTGGTCTAGAGTTGACTCCGTTTCCATTGCTCAATGTATTTATGACGTACTCGAATACACGACTTTTGCGTTTCTTGGCCAATTCCATCCGTAGCTCGCGCAGACGCGTCAGTGGTTTTTCGATACGAACATCTACACACAACTCAGTAATCACAAAACAATGAGCATACCATCCGGAAATTGGCTTCGCAGCATGTCGAGCTCATCCAGACGTGATCCAACAGCTCCAACAAGCTCGTCAATCTGCCGTCCAAATGAGTTTTCAAGCTTATCTCTCTTCGTACTTGTTCGTAAGTTCTCTCCGCGGCAGTCTTGACTAACGTATCCACTAAAAAGCTGTCATTTAACGCTGGGCATATTCCCTCGTGCCTTCTTTCACAAGCGACGTCAAGCGTTGGCTCTCAACCAACGCCATCCTGGCTGGCATGGTTGAGCTTTTGAAGAGTCAGACCGACATTCTCACTGGATTTCTCAAAATCACATGATGATTGGCTAACGATTATCCGACTAGCCAATCAAATGGTTGTATTTCAATGTATTTTAACCAATCATAACTCTCCTATAATTTGATTGGCTTCAAAATATATCCATCAGAATAATATCGCATTTTAATTGGTAAAAAATAAATATTTAAACCAATTAATTTGCATTATTTAAATTTATTATAGCCAATTAACTTTATTTATTCTAAGTGGAGGGAAGAGTGGTGACAAACCAAGTTGAACCTCTCGAGCATGGCCAAGGAGAAGGCTATCTTTGACGACCAGGCGCAAGAAGAGGCAGAAGATGTAGAGATTCGCATCAATGAAAAGTTTGCCAAGAAGTACCACGAGCGCAAACGCCACGAAGAACTCCAAAATCTTAAACACGTCGATTTAAGTGACGACGAGGACGAATCCGATTCGGAGACGGAAGACGAAGATGGCGATCAATTGACAGAAGAACTGGACAAGGATATCTCGCGCACGCTCAAGTTGATCCGCAAGAAGGATCCATCTATTTATGACAGCTCGATCACCTTCTTTGAAGCCCAAGACGACGAGGATTCCGACGACGATGATGACAGTGAGAACGGCGAAAAGAAAAGCAAGAAGAAAAAGGAAAAGGAAAAGAAGTCCAAACCACTCTACTACAAAGATTTAGTTCGCCAACAAGTACTGGCTGGGGATGTTGAAGATTCGGAGGATTCGGACGACGAGCTGCCAGTTCAATCCTATGCCGAGGAGCAACAAGAGCTGAAAGGTGCTTTTATGAAATCTGTCGCTGACGCAGAAGACGACGACGAAGAAGAATTGGATGGTGGTTTGTTTACCAAGCGCAAGAAGACAGATGAAGAGGTCGATGCCGAAGAAAAAGCGTATGAAGAATTCAAGGAAGTCCATGGCAATGAAATCGACAATGCCGACGAGTTTCTCGCGAAATACATGAAGTCTGGCGCATGGAAAGAACGAAAGCAAATTCCACGATACGACGAGATTGTCGGTAATGAAAATGCAGTCGACGACGATGAAGACGAAGAGGAATTGGACAAGGCGGACGCGTTTGAACATGCGTACAACTTTCGCTTTGAAGAGGAAGGCGGTGGTCAAATCCAGACTTTCTCTCGTCACATTGAAGACTCGCTACGTCGCAAGGATGACAAGCGTAAGATTGCCCGCGAGGAGCGCAAGGCTCGTAAAGCTTTGGAGCGTCAGAAGAAGGAAGAGGAGCTCCGTCGGCTAAAGAATCTCAAGCAAGCTGAAATTCAGAGCAAGTTGGACAAAGTGAGCGCACTCATGGGCGGCCAAAAGCTGACGGTTGCCGACTTGGACGGTGATTTCGACCCCGAAGAGCACGATCGACGCATGTCAGAAGTCTTTGACGATGAGTACTACGGCGAAGAAGACAGTGAGAAGCCGACATGGGATGATGACGATGAAGTATTTGGTAAATTGCCCGTCGAAGACGAAGAAGATGAAGACGAGGAAAATGAAGACGACAATGAAGTCGCTGCAGATGATAATGACGACGAAGATGAAGCGGCAGAGGACGACGAAGAACAAGAAGAAGAAACACAAGAGAATGCTGAGGAAGAGGAGGAAGAGCCAGCTAACGACGAAGAAAAACCCATGACACGCGCGGAAATGGAAGCAAAGAAGAAGCAATACTTGGACGAATTGTACGCGCTGGACTATGAAGATCTTATCGGTGACCTCCCGACGCGTTTCAAGTACCGCGAAGTAGAGAAAAACGACTACGGCTTGACAACAAATGATATCTTGAACGCTGACGACAAAGAGCTCAAGACGGTCGTGTCGTTGAAGCGCTTGGCGCCGTTTGCCGACCACGAGTACAAAGTCAATCGCCGCAAAGTGCAACAACTTCGCAAAGCACTTCGTGAAAAACAACGCGGCAAGAAACAAAAGGGCGACGAGGATGCCGCCGTCGACACTGCCGTGGATGCTTTAGAAGCTAACAAGGAGGAAGAATCATCAGGATCCAAAAAGAAACGCAAGCGCAAGCACAAGAAAGCGTCCAAGACGACGACGGAGGAGGAGAACAAGAAGGACGAGCAAGACAAAGAGGAAGAAGAGCAAGAGGAAAGGGACGACGGGCCAGCCAAGAAAAAGCGAAAACGCAAGAAGAGCAAAGGAAGCAGCGAGGCAGCGGCGGCATCAACCGCAGGACTGTCGTCGTCGCGATTAGAGTCGTATCGCATCAAGCCACTGAAAAAGTAAAGAATATGACTACTATTGGTACATAGAGAGGAGCACGTTGCTCATACGAGGACACCGGCGCAGACCGATACGTCGTCTTTCTTTCCATTCTGCTTGTTGGCAAACGTGAGCAGATTCGACGCTGTGTAGAACGCGAGGTTTTTCACGCGCTTGTCGTTGGCAAAGATGGCCCGCGTGTCTAGTTGCGGCAGAGCGCGACATTTTTCCTGAAACATGGCAAACTCGGTTGTCGAAATCGCATCGTTTGACCTCAGTTCTTCAATCGCAGTCAGGCAAAAGGCAGCCGCTGCGACGGCAAACGGAATATACCCACATGTGCCTGAAAAGGTCTCCCGACATGCTTTCACTGTCGCTTTGGCAATGTCAGAACCATGATTGGGATGTGATGCTACGGCACGAAGGACTTGATCCACATATAAATTGTCGTGCACGCCATCGGAAAAGACCATGAGCACGTCGCCAGGCTCGTAACTAGTGACTTGGACATCGATCGCATCACATGGGTAGTGGATTTCATTCAGGGTCGACACGACGGCAGGCACGTTGAAGTCGTATATGATCGAGTCGCTTTCAAAGACGACGCAGTTGTTGCGCACAACAATGCATTTGCAATCTCCAACGTTGAATACAAACAACTGGGCGGACGCGGCATCGACGTACACTGCCGTCAACGCTGAGTCAAAGCGGCCTTTCCGCCGGGTCATATTGCGTGCGTCTCGGACCGCCACGATCATCTCTGCTTGAAAGTCCGAGGATTTGATCGGTTCGCCTTGTCGTCGGAGACGTTCCAACGCAGCCAATGTTTCCGTCACGAGCGCGCGGGCCAAGATGCCGGAGGATTTCTGCGTTCCCGACACACCGTCTGCAACGACCATGTAATTCGGACCGTACCCGACCGCATCGTCGCCGTGGAAGTCATAGGACGCGCATCCAATCGAGGAGAAACTGCCCAGTCGACTCTGATTGCCGCGACTCGCCTTCATTTTGGATAAAATGTACTTGTAACCATCAAATCCCATCGCAGCCCGCCGCCGATCGGCGCTCTTCCACACTGCACGATGGACTTTGGACTGTAACGGTTGGGCAAGTCCAACTCGTGTATACAAATCTCAAGTCAAACTTAAAATTCCCATACAAAAGACCATAGTAAACAGAAAAGCTCTGAGATGCTTGATCGTTGAAGTTGGTTGATACACACAGACCTCCGAATAGACTTATGTTCAATATAGTATACGTTATTCAAGATTAAAAATGATATGGAGCATTGTATACTATACTGAAGTCAAGTCTGGATCGAGGTAGGAGAAATCTGTCGCTCGGTCGGACGACCGATGATCACAAGATGAATAATGCGTCGAGCGATCCATCCACTGCAGCTGGATGCGCGTGGATGAAGCAGGAAGAAGCGAGCGAGAAAGTCACGACATGGAAGAAAAGGACAGCGGGAAGACGTGATGGATTGATGGTGGGCATCGTCTGGACGGAAGCTGGACACGGCACGAACACCACTGGTGTCAGGAATTGTGATGAGATTGGATTCCAACCAACACAGCACGGTGAGAACCAAACTATTGCACCTCCACCTCCACGTGGCAAGAATAGGCCAGCTTTACGGTAGTTCTAGCTTCGCAAAGATTGAATCGGCGAGATTAACGGATTTGTCGCCAAGATCGCCAAAGCATGTATGAGAATTCACTCGCAGTGGGCTCGGGGACAAGGATTTGCGATCAACAGGAGAGTTTTCTGCTTGGTGTTGCATGGCAGGCATAACATACAAAGCGCTGCATTGTAACTTCCAAGCATGGAGCCCTCCCTCGATGGTCTAGGCTCTAGTCTCGAGCGTTCATTCAAGAGGTGAACCAAGCGCACCCGAGAGCACGCTCAAGGTACTTTAACTTGAACCACAGGCAAAACGTTGAGGATACCTTGTGTCTAATGCTACGAAACAATGCAATGTCGATGAGTGGACCTCAGCGTGCTCGTTGGGTGCAAACGCAAACACCTCCATGACTCGAACTGGCGGAAGGAGCAATCTCCTTGAAGCTAATTTGATCTCAAGAAAGCCTGAGCTTTGTTGGGAAGGCCATGTGAAGCGGTGGCGAATCGTCGGACCAAATCCCCCAGCTCAAACGCCGAGCGAAAGCTTGGAAAGGGCTCTACCTCATCTAACGCCCCGTTCATTAAATGAAAAGCCTTATTTCAGCTTCCTACGTTACCGAGGGCTAACCATCTTCATTCACTTGGCGACAGCCAAATAAAAAATCGCCATCTTGTATGCCTCCTTGTAGGTCACCGCATACCAACCACGATGTATTGTTTCGCTCGATTCCCAACTCTCGCCGAATGGGATCAGTCAGTATGATTTGCGTTATTAACCATGCAAATTGCATAAGCGCGGGCGCCAAGCGCCATCGATGCTGAGTGTGTTCGACATGATAGTATAGGCTGTAGGATATACTAGTATTTATTAGAGCATGCCCAACGCGACAACGCTATTCCATGCCGCTAAATCCAAACTAGCGTGCGTTACTCACTCAAAATTTGGCGTGATTGCCTGAGCATGCCCAACGGTCATATCCTCTACGTTTCGGGACTATATGGCATCGACCACGCCAGACGCTATTCACCACGCCAAATCTAGTGGAAATTCTAGCGTGCATGCTAGAATTTCATTACACGCTATGTTTAGCGTGACACCGGTGGGCTTGAATTTGCCACGCTAGAACGCTAAATTCTATTTGGTTAGCGGGTTAGTGTGGCCGCGTTGGGCATGCTCTTAAATGTAGTCAATGCATGTTTCATGATTTTAAACTTATGTCCCGAGTTCTCCGCGCCAAAGACCAAATACTTACGGCTCTATGCGAACGGGAGCAAAGTGGCGAGAGTTCATCATTCGATTCTCGTCGGATTCTTTCTGTCGAGGGACGATACGCTCTTTCCATCATACCAACCCCAACTTGCCGAAAAATAGCAAGTACGAAGGTGTTGGATCCACCTCGTCGTTTTCCTCGGAGCTGTCACGTGCAACCCCACAACATCGTCGTTTTTGTAATCTACCAAGGTACACTTGGACAATTATATCCACATATTTTATAGCCAAGCCTGCTGCGACTTATCAACCTCCTGAGCCTCTTCGACTCTCGTCGAGCAGGCTTGGCTATAAAATATGTGGAAATAATTGTCCAAGTATACCTTGGTAGGTTGCAAAAACGACGATGTTGTGGGGTTGCAGGCGATAGCTCCGAGGAAAACGACTTGCTATTTCGGTGCCAACTCCAGCCCCCAAGCAGGATGGCAATGAAGATGTCATGAATTTGTATTTCATTTTTTATTTTATTTTTCAACTGCGGTGACAAAAATGGAGGGCAATTGTTCATTTGGTTGCCTCCTTGAGGAGCACCATGCCGACGTCCTTGGGGTCATACTTGATTGTTTGTTGGGTCTCTTCATACGATAGTGCACTTGTGGCATCTGGGTCTTGGTGGCACCGGCGTCGCTTGGTGCACTTTGTGTGCGCTCGTTCATCCGACGCATGTCGCTTCTTGGTACCAACGAACGCGAGCGGGAATTCTCCCCCTTCACTCAGCCAAAAGTACATGGTCGGAGTTGAAAACTGGACGAGGCGTGAGCTCATCCGACGTCGTTTCGCCACTTGTGGCTCATCATCACAGTCGTGAGCACGTTTTGCCGAGCCATTTGCCACGACGCGTCGTTTCTTTGACACTTGTGGCCCACCAAGCTCGTCACGAGCGCGCTTCATGCCTTTGACATTTGTTTTCTCTTGGGTATCCTTGGCGTTTGTTGGACTGCCAACTTCCACGGGGGCGACGGGCCATCTTGTCGATACGACTGGTTTTGTACATCCGCGTCAAAGGGTTGGACGGGGGGAGCTTGCTCACTCGAGCATACTTGCCGGACATGTACTTGACCGTGACTGCGCGAATATTCTCTGGGTCTGTCTGTGCAACTTGGTACTCGGCATGGTGAACCTTGTAGAGTTTTGCCACGCAGTCTCGAACTTGCTCAGCATTGTACGTTGTCAAATGATGTAATGTTGGCCTCTACGCGTGGAGAAAATAAGAGAGTCGACCAAATCTAGACATACCCAAGGTGATTTCTCCTTTGCCACTACTCGCGTCATGTAAACTATCGAGGCCGCCAAGACAGATAGGGGGTGCGCAATTGTGATGGGATAGTCCATCACGGCTAACTCGGCTAAATACTGAGTTCGATGTCAGTAAAAAAACAAGTGCAACGTCTTACATGAGCGAAATGCTGCTGTGTCTCGGTTGCACATATCTCGAGGAAATGGTACCGGCCAACTGGTATTCGAGCGTTTCCAGGACAAGATTTTGCTTCAAACTTGTATGCGAGCATCATACACGCACATCCTAATAGCTGAAGCTTTCCTGGGGCAATTTTCATCACGGACAAACAACGATCAACCAAGTGCAAGGTGCAACGTGTGAGGCACCAAGTTGTCCATTTCTCCAATTTTGACAAGCCAATCCATCAAGATACCACACATGCTGGGGTTAATATCACATTGGACCCATCTTTTTCTTCGGCGAGGCAATCGTGTTTGACCCGGTATTTTTCTCCATGTTGTCGTCGAAATGAATCGACTTCACGGGCGAGACCATCTTCATGCTTGGGAGTCAATCGGGCGAACTTGCTTCACACATTCATCCACGTCAAATTCAGAGCCTACAACATTCGTCGTCAATTTTGTGTCAGGCGAGAGCGTGCGTACTCGAAGCACTCGTGCAAATTTCAAACAAATGCTGTCGTCGCTGCTGCTCGTGACGTAACGACGATCGTCTAGATTCTGGAGACCCTCCCGGTTCCTTCTCTTGACTGTGGAGAGTCGAGGTACCGACCCCTGAGGACTTTGGACGCTACATCTCGACGCCACCAAGATGGACTCAACGGCAAGGTCCATCGTGGTGGCGTCGAGATGTTGCGTCCAAAGTCCTCAGGGGTCGGTACATCTTCTTGTCTCTTGGGCCGTGGGAACGTCTGTTGAGTCTTCATCATGGTTGATCGGCCATGAGTGTCGCGTCGTTGTCTTCAAGCGTCCATCTTGAATCGTTTGATGTGGTTTCTTCATAGTCGTCGCCGATTGTGGCGACGTCAGACAAGACCAAGGAGTCGTCTGCATCGTCGATGACATCCGTGTCGGTATCGGAGTCTTGATTGTCTTCAATTGTCGAACTTGATATGATTGACATCAAGTCATCCTCGAGGTCTTCGCCCATTGTCGCCACGTCCGAGAAGATTTCTTCATCCATCGTTGCGGCCGTTGGGGATCGATGTCGTAGTCTTGCTTGATTGTCCTCTTTCGTCCAGCGAGGTTCGCTGTCTGTAAGGCTTTCTTCTTCTTGTTCTTGTTTGGGCATCGTGGGCGCCATGTGGAGGGCGAGTGCCACATAAGTGAGCACCGCCAGGCAGCATCTCTTGAACGCAGACCCTGAGAACTTGGCACGCGTCGAGTCGAGTGGAGCTCCGACGAGACGATATTCTAGACACCACGGCTTGGGTTTTCTCACACCATATCGCCCTGGAATTGTCTTGGATGTATGTCGTCCATGCGACGACACGCCGCGAGGTTCCAGAGCTTTGATAAAGTTCCGTCTGTGACGACTTTTGCTCAGATCTGCAGACCCGTATAGAGCTTCAAGCCACGCATACAAGCATACTCTGACGCTCGACTGCTGCTGCTGGTAGACAGCCTTCCTGCCAAGGGGGGATGTTTTTCAGGGAAGAAAGATGGACTGACAACCATGTACATCCGGATGCCTGATAGGTATCCGGGTAAGAGTCAGTCTGCTGAATAATCCACACAAAAAGAATTTATATTTGGTTTTTGTATGTCGTTTATGAAAAAGAAAAGAATAAAGAGCTTAAATTCCAAATTCACCAAAAAAGTCGACATCTTTCTTGACTTCCTTCTTGGGAGGAGGTGCTGGCGCGGCCACTGGAGTTGGCGCTGGTGGCGGTGGAGTATATGAGAGCCCAAGAGACAAGAAGATGTACCGACCCCTGAGGACTTTGGACGCGACATCTTGGTGGCGTCGAGATGTAGCGTCCAACGTCCTCAGGGGTCGGTACCTCGACTCTCCACAGTCAAGAGAAGGAACCGGGAAGGTCTCCAGAATCTAGACGATCGTCGTTACGTCACGAGCAGCAGCGACGACAGCATTTGTTTGAAATTTGCACGAGTGCTTCGAGTACGCACGCTCTCGCCTGACACAAAATTGACGACGAATGTTGTAGGCTCTGAATTTGACGTGGATGAATGTGTGAAGCAAGTTCGCCCGATTGACTCCCAAGCATGAAGATGGTCTCGCCCGTGAAGTCGATTCATTTCGACGACAACATGGAGAAAAATACCGGGTCAAACACGATTGCCTCGCCGAAGAAAAAGATGGGTCCAATGTGATATTAACCCCAGCATGTGTGGTATCTTGATGGATTGGCTTGTCAAAATTGGAGAAATGGACAACTTGGTGCCTCACACGTTGCACCTTGCACTTGGTTGATCGTTGTTTGTCCGTGATGAAAATTGCCCCAGGAAAGCTTCAGCTATTAGGATGTGCGTGTATGATGCTCGCATACAAGTTTGAAGCAAAATCTTGTCCTGGAAACGCTCGAATACCAGTTGGCCGGTACCATTTCCTCGAGATATGTGCAACCGAGACACAGCAGCATTTCGCTCATGTAAGACGTTGCACTTGTTTTTTTACTGACATCGAACTCAGTATTTAGCCGAGTTAGCCGTGATGGACTATCCCATCACAATTGCGCACCCCCTATCTGTCTTGGCGGCCTCGATAGTTTACATGACGCGAGTAGTGGCAAAGGAGAAATCACCTTGGGTATGTCTAGATTTGGTCGACTCTCTTATTTTCTCCACGCGTAGAGGCCAACATTACATCATTTGACAACGTACAATGCTGAGCAAGTTCGAGACTGCGTGGCAAAACTCTACAAGGTTCACCATGCCGAGTACCAAGTTGCACAGACAGACCCAGAGAATATTCGCGCAGTCACGGTCAAGTACATGTCCGGCAAGTATGCTCGAGTGAGCAAGCTCCCCCCGTCCAACCCTTTGACGCGGATGTACAAAACCAGTCGTATCGACAAGATGGCCCGTCGCCCCCGTGGAAGTTGGCAGTCCAACAAACGCCAAGGATACCCAAGAGAAAACAAATGTCAAAGGCATGAAGCGCGCTCGTGACGAGCTTGGTGGGCCACAAGTGTCAAAGAAACGACGCGTCGTGGCAAATGGCTCGGCAAAACGTGCTCACGACTGTGATGATGAGCCACAAGTGGCGAAACGACGTCGGATGAGCTCACGCCTCGTCCAGTTTTCAACTCCGACCATGTACTTTTGGCTGAGTGAAGGGGGAGAATGCCCGCTCGCGTTCGTTGGTACCAAGAAGCGACATGCGTCGGATGAACGAGCGCACACAAAGTGCACCAAGCGACGCCGGTGCCACCAAGACCCAGATGCCACAAGTGCACTATCGTATGAAGAGACCCAACAAACAATCAAGTATGACCCCAAGGACGTCGGCATGGTGCTCCTCAAGGAGGCAACCAAATGAACAATTGCCCTCCATTTTTATTGTCACCGCAGCAAGCGCGGGGGCCAAGCGCCGTCGATGCTGAGCGCGTTCGACATGATAGTATAGGCTGTAGGATATATTTATTAAATGTAGTCAATGCATGTTTCATGATTTTAAACTTATGTCCCGAGTTCTCCGCGCCAAAGACCAAATACTTACGGCTCTATGTGAACGGGAGCAAAGTGGCGAGGGTTCATCATTCGATTCTCGTCGGATTCTTTCTGTCAGAGGGACGATACGCTCTTTCCAACATACCAACCCCAACTTGCCGACAAATACTACACCATTTGCCGGTTTAGTTCGTTTAACTTGCGATATATTTCGTGTCACGTGCAATATATTTCGTATCACGTGCAATATATTTCATATGACTTGCATTTAATTTCGTGGCCCGCGACGAAAATCGATTTATATTTCGCATGACGTGCATTATATTTCATACCTCTTGCATTTAATTTCGTATTTTTAGCTTATATTTCGTATCACGTGCATTTAAATTCGCAGAAAAGAGAAAAAGTACATAGAAAAATTAACAAAAAATTGTTATCGAACTCATAAGAAATTGATGGACACTTCAATCGCCATATAAGTCAATGCGAGCATCAAGCAAGCTCAGCAGAGTTCATATGCGCCTGCCAGTCGCGAATTCATAGCTCAAGCCAACACTGCAACACATGTGAAACTTCGTATCTCAATAGGACATTCAATAGATTTGGCATTACTACGAATTTAAATGCACGTGATACGAAATATAAGCTAAAAATACGAAATTAAATGCAAGAGGTATGAAATATAATGCACGTCATGCGAAATATAAATCGATTTTCGTCGCGGGCCACGAAATTAAATGCAAGTCATATGAAATATATTACACGTGATACGAAATATATTGCAAATGATACGAAATATATCGCAAGTTAAACGAACTAAACCGGCAAATGGTGTAGTAGCAAGTACGAAGGTGTTGGATCCACCTCGTCGTTTTCCTCGGAGCTGTCACGTGCAACCCCACAACATCGTCGTATTTGTAATCTACCAAGGTATTGTGGATTCGCTAGAAATTTCCCAATTTGGATTGATTTTTAGTATCAATCTCCAATCGCGCCAATAGATTGGATGAATGAAAATTAGAACAGTACTTTCTCTCATGGGAACAGTATGGTGCACGTCAACTATAAACGACAAACGGCAAAATCTGGCCCAAGGTAGTCGATAAACTAATATATTCATGTTGAGGTGAAAAATAATATTAAAGACTTCTTCAGAATGATTAAAGTATTAAAATCTACTTATTTATTTGAAGATGAGACCGCCAGGTTTCCCTTTTGGGCATGGACACTGAAAATGGAAACCAACCGCTCATTGCAATTGGCCCCCACTTCAAATCCCGATTCGGACATAATTTTTCTAAAATTATACTAGTATCATTTATCAACATCATTCAAAATTCCAACAGGAATTGGGCGATGGCTTTTGTATAGTGGGCGACAGGAAAAGTGGCCCCTTTGCAAGTGGACAAGTTTTATTATTTTATTATATTACAAGCTGTGAAGGATTTTTATTTTATTTTAGCCAATGAGTGACATTCTTGCATACGACAAGCAACTTGACATGTTGACAGTTTAAATGACACAAAGCCGAGGACGAGTTAGGGAGTGTATGCTGACGACGAAATATGCTTATCTAAATCTATTCACTTTTCTCTTGATTAAATTATACATTTCTCCCATCCTCTGACATGTCAAGGGGCTTTTGACACCATTCGTTAACTCAAATTGCCCGCCAAATCATACATGCCTGATGACCATTCGTGTACATATTGGTGCACATTTCCCACTCAGCTCCAATATGTACACGAATGGCGATCGGAAG
The DNA here is from genome assembly GCA_019828595.1 of Aphanomyces cochlioides. Classification (NCBI taxonomy): domain Eukaryota; phylum Oomycota; class Saprolegniomycetes; order Saprolegniales; family Verrucalvaceae; genus Aphanomyces; species Aphanomyces cochlioides. Next base: position 1,584,305 of record JAHQRK010000004.1, read on the forward strand.
CGACTGCTGCAAGAATTCGAGACATTATCAATGAGTTCCAAGCAGTTTGCAAAGGCGAAAAACGTGCTGTGGACAACTTGGCATCGTTGGTTGAAGAACAGGGAAGGAATAATCAACACAAATAGAGGAATGAAGCATGCTACGCTTGGTGGACAAGGTGGGAAAGAGATAATTTCTTTCGCTGACTCACTTCTTGCATACATGAACAAAATGAGAGACTCGGAGAAGCACTTAACGCATGCTCACATGATCAATTTTATGAAGCTCAATCACTTGGAGTGGCTGGAGAGCTACCTTAATGACAAGAAAAACGAGTCAACAGCTTATCGAAGCTTATTTAGAATATGCCAGCGCTTCTCGGAACGACATGGTTTCTCTCAGCGTGTGCCATGTTACACTAAAATGCCCTCTCAAGACTTGGAGGCGACCAGAATATCTTTCGCAAAACGTTTTTGGGCCACGTACAATGATTTATCAGCAGAAATGATTATCAATGTCGACGAGACCGCTGTGCATTACGACATGCCACCAATGAAGACTCTGGCCAAGGTTGGTGGTTCGTCGAAGGTCGATTCGTCCGAAAAGCACTCGGATAGACTCACGGCTGTCCTATCTGTTCGATCAAATGGTGTGTCAATGATTCAATTTTGTTTAACATGAATGTTGTAGGAGAGAAACTTCCGATTCTTTTCATTGTAAAGGGTACTCCAGGTGGACTGATTGAGCGTCAAGAGGTTCCAACGTTTCCACGAGGGCATGTCTACGTCGTCCAGGAGAATGCTTGGATGGATTCTCGAGTTTGGGAGAAACGTAGACTACGCTACATGTGGCTATTTGAGAAGCCAGTATTCACTGCAGCAGACAAGAGAATGGCGATGATAAAACGAACAATCAAGGCATGGGAAGAAATGTCAAGCGATATGATACGAAGTTCTTTTTGCAAGGCAATCCCCAAGTCACTTGGCAATGAGTCTCACGAGCATTTATAACTCATTTCAATACATGTACTTTCTTGCATTGAACACTTGTGCACTGTATATATAATGCAAAAATGAACATGACTCATATAATACAACGGCACTTTTCACTTTTGGAATTTTTGGAAAAAGACTTGCCACTGCCCGGGTTCGAACCCGGGCCCCTTCCTCTATCGCTGTGAGGCTGTCGTTCTTAACCGTTGAGCCACGTGCCAAGCCGATGTTTGATATTTTCAACCATCAATTGGTTCAAAAACTTACGATGTTGACTCGGTCGTGCTGTTTTTGATTGGCTTAGAAAAATTGTTTATAAGCCAATGAACACAATTTTTTTAAGGGAGGTTTATTAAATTTAAAAAAAAAGTCATGACCAATAATATTATACGCAATACAAACTTCCATATATTTACAAAGTACAACGGGGCCACTTTTCCTGTTGCCCACTGTACTTCTTGTGAGCATATTGCGACAACTTGTAGTCGCATCCATAGCTGTAGGCTTCGATGAAGTGGCCACAGCGTCGAAAATATTTTCTGATCGATGACAATCCGACACGATTCAAACTTTCTGGAACTGTCTCGACAAGACCAAGCCACGAATAATCACAATTGACACGAACGACGAGGAAATCTTCCTCGTCGTTCGAGAAGAAGACCAACTCTACCTCATCGCATTCGTCCTCACCTGTTCTCTCATCTTGAATACACTGGTTCGTCACAAAATGACATTCGAGAGACGAGTTGCGCCAGTTGCAAGACGAGACCGTCGAGATTTCTTTGGCATCCTGGACTGTAGTGATGTTCGGATATGGAATATGTCACATCCGGAAAAGCTACATACAACTTATAAGTATAAAGATATCCACCCCTAAGGCCAACATTTCATCAACTCCATATATTAGTTGAGTTTGAAGGGTCCACGCCAAACGCATCTACTCCATCATTTCTTAGACAATTGTAAATCTAGGCGGCACATTCTCTTCCTCTCATCAATTTTTATCGAATTAACCGGTTAAATAACGACAAAAGTGCATTTTGCTCGACGAGATGAGTTTCGAAGTGGACACGAATTCCTGTCGTTTATAGCTGACGTGCACCATACTTTCTCTTAAATTTTATTCAGCCAATCACAATCGCCCAAAATATTTATTAGCCAATGGCGTCGATTGGTGAATCGATCCGCCGGCGTGATTCGATTGAACGGGGTCTGGAAATTCGTATCAAATCAACAATACACTTGGACAATTATTTCCACATATTTTATAGCCTAGCCTACTGCGACTTACTTCGAAGTATCAACCTTCTGAGCGCATGCCAACTCCAAGATGTCATGAATTTGAAATTTTATTTCTTTTTTTCTTTTATTTTTCATTTTAATAAAAGACATACAAAACCAAATTTAAATACCTTTTTGTGTGGATTATTCCAAATTTTCAACCAGGGTAACCTCCATAATATGGAGGTCGTGGGAAACCTTATTGGAGATTTTTGGTGCTGAAAGGTGCGCGATGGGGGTTGTGGCCCACATCGCACGTTGGTCGTCGAAAGTGTAGCAGGGGAAGAAGCACAGCTTTTTGAAGCCAAAAAAGCGAGTTTGCGCCGTCTCCGCCTCTCGGTGCCAACAACGCCAAGCTGTGGCGGACTTTGTGCTGGCTCCAGTGGAAGAAAACGCATGAGTGGTGACTGCTCTGGGACGCTAAATCCTGCTTTGAGATACTCGCAATCATGATTTTCTCAATGATGAGGGCATTATAGAATGGATTGCGCTTTGTCGAAGTGACCACGAGTCCGTTTGCCATGTTTGATTACGCCCACGTATTGGAAGCGCTCGGGGAATTCACTGCCGCGACCGACGTCATCGAGACGCTCCTCTACGTGCGTCTTTATTATGCAGGGTGAAGACTTGACTTGAATTGCTAGTCGTTTCTAGGCTTCGCCAATGCCGATCAAGTTATTCTCCGCGCGGCGAATAACTTGATCGGCATTGGCGAAGACGAGCGGCGGCGACAACCGTGAAATGCTCGAGCAATATTGCGATTATTGCAAGTTTATCATCGACAAGCATGTCTCCAAGGTACAAAGCAACGATGCGCGAGTGATTGACTCGACTTGCGCTCTTAGACGGACTTGTACGTGACGTGAGTCCATAAAGCCTTGGCGATTCCAAGGACGCTGAAGTACGCCGCAAAGACGTACGAAGAGCTCTACCGCGTGGCGCTCCGGCATGGCATTCGCTGGGAAAGGAGCGCTTGACTGGTTTCGAGAAAGCGTGTCGTGGGTCGTCTGGGTCGAGGTATGTCGAGCGCCAGTCAGTTTTCTCAACTCACATGCCGCTGTAGTACTTCGAGCGGCGCGACGAGTTGATTCTCGCGGTCGATACCGCTCAACAGAGCTTGAAGCGCGTTTCCAAGCGCGAATGGAATGTGCATACGTTCTCCTGGCTCTGATGCAATGGTATCCCCAGCGATGGAGGTAATCTACCAAGTCAACCAATGCATCATCTTGTCATTGCAGCACACCCCTCACTTCGCAAGCCAAGAGTCAAGTGAAGATCGCCGCGCTTCTGCGTGGCGCTTGGCGCGGTCTGAGTTCGCTTGACGCAGGTGGATTCGACTGCTGTGTCGACATTGATCCAGGGAATGGTTGAGCGGCAATGATCACTTTCGAAGCGAATATGAACAGGCACCTGCCTACCCAAGAACCTGAGCATCGCGCAAAAATACAACACACCCTAAGCTGAAGCCTTCCGCAATAGGAACTGATACTTGACGAGAATTACGACTCGATTGATCCGTAAAATAAACTCAATGCGCTTGTCCAAGGCACGACACCTGTGCCATTGCCACGCTGGGATCCTTCATCAGCCCCATCGGCTGGTGCTAATGTCATTTTTGTTCTCCAGACATCACAGATATTCCATAAAGCTTTGATTTAGGGCCAGTCTGGCAAAATATTGATGGAAAATGGCATGTCAGAAAGGTCAAGTATTGTATTTATCATGAAATGTCGGATTTCGACGTCCACTTCCACGCTTGGTCATTAATGATCCAAGATGGCGTTCATCATGCTCGTGGCTTCACTTAGCAGCAAAGCCTCGATACTAGAACACTCTCGGCGAAGTGTCTTTTATCATCGAGAAGTTCATGAAGTAGTTATTATTCTTGATAATCCACTCGAGTTGTTTTTCCGCGCATGATGGAGCCATACTTCTGAAAAATATAATTCGTCAAAAAATATATTTAAATAGTCATCAAAAAATAATTTATTCACCATCAAGAAATGGAAAAATATATTTATTTTTCTCAGGGAATTATTTCCAATATTTTCAGTTTATGGCTGCAGGTGAAGTTCAAAGCGAATGGCTACAGGCAGCCTTCACTGTCCACACATAATGAATGGTCCGTGACCATGTATAACATAATCTTAGTCACGTCTGCTTCATTTTTCGACTCAATGGTTCGACGCGACGCTAGCGACAAGAATACATCAGATGTACAGTGTACTGCAAGGGAAAGATACTTTAGTCTGTTAAGCGCCACGGACAAGACGTGGGTCTGCAAGTGTGGCGCCGTGCGTGTTCAACGGGGGTCGAGTATACAAATTTGTGCTCGCACATATCCAGTGCTCATCCTGAGTCGTCGCAATTACGCCGTGGCGAGGTGCTGGAAATGAGACGCCAAAAACACTTTTGGTTGGTTAAAATTGGTTTGTGGTGCCTGAAATTTTGACCAATCACGTTGCTGGAAATTATTTGACATTGAAACGAATCAGCCCAAGGTCGTTTGTTACTTAACTAACAAACGACCTTGGGCTGATTCGTTTCAATCTCATAAAGTCATTCGCCCGACGTCGAACATGTGCGAACGATTTTTTTCAATTGCCAAGCACGCCTTGCTGCAAAGACGCCAGCGAATTCTGCCTCAAAATTTTGAAGCTCAAATGTTTCTCCCTGTTAACAGCGACCTTTGGGACGTTCGAGATGTTCGCGATATGCTTCATGGAAACGGCGAACTCTCTGATGATGTACAACTTTAGATCTCTTTACATCTTAAATGCATGTTGAATACAAGAATATATTCGAATAATTCTTTCGCGCGGATCATGGCGCTGAATAATTCATTCGGCGGTCGTAGCACGAGGAATGAATTGTGAATATGATTTTTCGTATGCATGCATGGGGCTGGCTGCCTCATCGATGAGGAGAGCTCACGACTGCATCGGTTTGAAATCATGAAACATGCATATAGAATATATAATATATATCCTACAGACTAAGATGTCAAACGCGCTCAGCATCGACGGCGCCTGGCGCCCGCGCTTGCTGCGGTGACGATTGGAGGACAATTGTTCACTTGGTTGCCGCTTGAGGAGCACCATGCAATTATCCTTGGGTGTCTTCAAGGGTAGACAATTGTTCGCTTGGTTGCCAACTGGAGGAGCATCATTCCATTGTTTTCGGGGGATCTTGAATAGAGTTCTTTGGAATCGCAGACTTTGAACGAGATGACGACCAAGACGACACACCATCCAAAATATTTGAATCCAATATAGCTCCCCCATGTCCAACCCTATTTGACAAATATGCAACTCTAGTTGGCAAGATTTGTCAAGACAGCGGTCCACAAGACGTTCCATTTATGTGTGCAAAATTTATGTCAAGGATTGCGCAGTTTGAGCATCTCTGGGGATGTTTGGGTGGCATCCAAGATCAATGAACCCGGGTTGAAGCCGCTTATTTGAATCCTCATCTACCCGTGGGCCTTCGTTGCCATGAAAGATGGTACTAGTAAAGGTTTTTTGATCTTGAATGCCACCGACTTGCGCTCTCGTCGTTGCCATCCTTGACATAATTTGTTGCGCACGAGTGATACCATAAATTGGATCGGTACAGAGGCCTTCTGGACTACTGTTTTCCCAAAATCTTGCCGACTAGAGTTGTGTACATGTCAAATTGGGTTGAACAGGGGGGAGCTTGCTCACTCGAGCATACTTGCCGAACATGTACTTGGCCGTGACTGCGCGAATTTTCTCTGGGTCTGTCTGCGAAACTTGGTACTCGGCATGGTGAATGTTGTAGAGCTTTGCCACACAATCTCGAACTTGCTCCACATTGTACGTTGTGTACTCATACAATGTTGGTGTCTACGCGTAGACTAAGTGAGAACGAAAGTCGGCCAAATCCTGACATACCCAAGGTGATTTCTCGTTTGTCACTACTCGCGTCATGTAAACTATCGAGGCCGCCAAGACAGATGGGGGGTGCGCAATTGTAATGGGATAGTCCATCACGGCTAACTCGGCTAAATACTGAGCTCAATGTCAGTAAAAAAACAAGCGCGACGCCTTACATGAGCGAAATGTTGCTGTGTCTCGGTTGGACATCCAGCCTGGATAAATCTCTCGAGGAAATGGTAGACATGGGTACCGGCCAACTTGTATTCGAGGGTTTCCAGGACCATATTTTCCATGGCCAACATGTCGTCCTTTGTGTATGGGTGATCACTCATGGTGACGAAGCGTTGAACAATTTGGCCACCCTGTGATTCGACCTTGCATGCGAGCATCATGCACGCACATCCTAATAGCTGAAGCTTTTCTCGGCCAATTTTCACCACGGACAAACAACGATCAACCAAGTGAAAAGCAAGGTGCAACGTGTGAGGCGCCAACTTGAACATTTCTCCAACTCTGACAAGCCAGTCCATCAAGATACCACGCATTGTGGAGTTGATGTCTCCACCTTTTTCTTCTGCGAGGTAATCGTACTTCACTCGATATTTCTCTTCATGTTGTCGTCGAAATGAATCGACTTCACGAGCGAGATCATTTTCCTCCTTGGGGTCCATCGGGCGGGCTTGCTTCACATTTACATCCACGTCAAGCTCAGAGCCTACATCATTCGTCGTCAATTTTATGTCCCGGGCGAGAGTATGCGTACTCAAAGCTCTCGTGCGAATGTCAAGCATGTGCTGTCGTCGGCGCTGTTCATGACTTAACGACGGCCGTCTAGATTCTGGAGACCGTCCCAGAGGGGCTTTGTTCACTTGACTGTGGCGAGATTTCTGGTGGAACTGCATCTCTTGGTCCAGCATATCCACTCTGAGCCAACGGGTCTCGTTGTATGAGGGTGTACTTGTGGCGGCAGCAGCTGTGACGTGGTGGCGCTGGCGCTTGGCGTAGTTGCTGTACCCTTGTTCGTTCGACGCGTGACGCTTCTTGGTACGAAGAAGCGGGAGACGGTACTCTCCTCTTTCACTTTGCCAGAAGTGCATGGTCGGAGTTGAAAACTGGACGAGGCGTGAGCTCATCCGACGTCGTTTCGCCACTTGTGGCTCATCATCATAGTCCAGACCACGTTTTGTCGAACCATTTGCCACGACGCGTCGTCGCTTTGGCACTTGTGAATCAACACACTCGTCTTGGGGGCGCTTCGACGCCTTGACTTTCGCTTTCACTTGGGTATCCTTGGCATATGTTGTAGGCAGGCCAACAACCCTTGGGGTGGCCGAGTCTCTTCGTCTTTTCGCCCAATTTGGCGGGGTGGACGTGCCTAAGTCACCCGGCGTCGTCGTGTCTTCTTCTCTTGGCGCACAATTTGGTGGCATGGACATGCCAAAGTCAACCGGTGTCGCCGGGTCTTCTTCTCGATGTGACGATGAATGGCTCTGGGTGCCAAAGTCAATCGGCATCGCCGGGTGTTCTTCTCTTCTCGCATGGTTAGGCGACATGGACGTGCCAAAGTCAACTGGCGTCACCGGGTCTTTCGTGGTTTCACCCAATTTGGCGGGGTGGACGTGCCAAAGTCAACCGGCGTCGACGGGTCTTCTTGTGGTTTCACCCAATTTGGCGGGGGGACGTGCCAAAGTCAACCGGCGTCGCTTCGACATCTTCTTGTTTCCAGCGAGGTTCGCTGTTTGCCGGGCTTGCTTCTTCTTGTTGCTTGGGCAACATCATCGTCATGTGGAGGGCGAGTGCCACATACATTAGCACCGCCAGGCAGCATCGGAGGATCGTGTTCATCATCGCGTTCTTCTCAAATTTGGATTTTTAAATGGCGGTGTCATTTTCGGCTTAGGAAGCAGACGATGCCGAATCTTGATTGGAGTTCATTGCAAATGATAGGTGTGTGTCTTGAACGCAGGTACTGAGAACTTGGAACGCGTCGAGTGGTGCTCCGACGAGATGAAATTCTAGACAACGCGGCTTGGTCTTGCATGCATACGAGCATACTCTGTCTGCTGCGGGTGACATCCTTGCAGGGATGTTCTCGGGGGAGAAAGATTGCCATGACAACCATGTATCCGGATGGAGTTGGTATCCGGACAAGAGAAAAAACCTGTAATAATTTGTACAGGAAAAACCTCTCTGAGGCAAAAATGGCCATAAATGTTGAATTGTGAGAGGTTATGATATCTTGATTAAGATTGTACTTCGAAGTATATAAAATACTCGATAACTTATAAAATGACAACATCATGGTTATAAGATTACAGATGTATCAGTTTAAAGAGAGATCCCTTCATCCTGAATTGGCAGCAAACCCCTAATCCCCTGTAAGATTACCATCAACTTTGTCCAGAACGACAATGGACAGAGTATTCTGTCGCTGTAGTGTAGACGCGGGAATGAGGACAAACTTGAGCTGTCTACTGTGTGAGTCAAGTTTGTCCTCCTTCACGCATCTGCTTGACTAAGAATACTCTGTCCTTTGACGCGCTCTCTCTAGTCTTGCTGTTACCACTTGGTATGTCGATCGGTGAAATCAGACCCTGGGAAAAATTGATTCTATTTACAGACCGCGATACCATCGAGACTGCTTCTGGATAACTGATAATTTTAGACAGTGGCTGTACAAAAACCTTTGAACATCTATAATATAGAACAAAAGAGGTATATTTACTGTTAATTATTTACTTTCACAAGCTCACTCCATATCACTGCTCGACCCGCTACAATTATCGGAAGAATCCTCGCTGCATTCTTGGGTATCAATGATTTGCAAATGAGCCATGATTTCCAGTAAATGCTCCTCGGCTTTGTCTATGCACTTCTTGATTCATGTCGTTTAGAGTTCCCTGGAGGTGTGGCGATTGTAAGCTTCCCAGTGGCTTGAAATTCTCGCCATACGTCTTGTACAAGAGGTCTTCCTCTGCTCAACATTGTAGCTATGGTGTCACTGACTCTTTCCGCTCCAGCCGCTCGCATGTTTGCCTGAAGGATTAGTATGTCGAGCTTCTCCTGTAGGGTCAAGGCGCGTGGTCTATTGGCCTTGACGTTGCTGATGGCTTCATCGAGATGCGGCATTTTGAATGAACTGGCTCAATATCATATTTCAGAGGTTTCTACTTCATTATTTTATATTTGATAATTCTCCTATCTTTATTTGTTTTGAGGAGATACAGCTTTAAAAGGGCAAAATAAACTTCACTCTGAAGTTTATTTTGGTCTTGAACGCAGGTCATTTTGTTTTAGAGACTATTGATTATTACAGGGAGTTCCCACTTTTTAGATCTTTCAAAAAGCCCACTTCTGCTCTGATTGGATCAATGGATGGGAAGTAACGCCTGAAAGCAGTCTCGATGGTGTCGCAGTCTGTTAAATAGCAATCTATTTTTGACATAAAATAACTTATTTATGAACCGTGACAAAAAAATATATTTACTTTTAATACTTTATAAAGAAACAATTTATTTATTATAACAGTATATAATTTTTAAGATACTGCCGATGCGTACATGGATTGCCGCTTCATACAGCCTACTTCAAACCTGTGCGAGCGACTCTTTTCGTTGTCTAAGTTTGCGCTCAGTGATCGCCGCCGCGGCATATTGCCTCAGAACTTCGAGTCTCAAATTTTCCTCCATGCAAATAGGGAAATTTGGGGCCTAACCGACGTGGATGAAGCCATCAAGCAGGCAAATTTTCAAAGTTAGATTTACGTTACAGTGTAGCACTAACATCTAACGCGACTTCCATTGTGTATGAACTTGATGGGGCTTTTTTTTCGACTTCTTTCGTGCCGCGTGCAAAGAAAGTAACTTATCTGACAGGATGCGCTGTAAAAATAACTTTATCTTGTGACCGCACTGATGCCATGAATATATTTATTCCTCGCAGTCAAGGAATAAATATATTCCTCGCAGTCAAGGAATAAATATATTCATGGCATCAGTGCGGTCACAAGATAAAGTTATTTTATATATTTATTCCTCGCAGTCAAGGAATAAATATATTCATGGCATCAGTGCGGTCACAAGATAAAGTTATTTTTACAGCGCATCCTGTCAGATAAGTTACTTTGCCTCGCAGTCAAGGCATAGGTAGTAAATACGATTTTCCCAGGGTCTGGGTGAAATGCCTGCAAGGTTGACGCCAAGTGATACATGAGCACACAGAACGGATCCTCCGAGAAGCCAACACCTCTCAACATGCTTTGTATCCCCCCTTGCAGATCTCGTTGTGGCTTATCCCTTGGCGTTGATCCTCATCAGCGGTCTCGGTGTTTGTTTGCTCCCCGAATGAGCAGCTCCGATGGACACAGCAAGGACTTGGAGATCTGTATCCGCCAGATCCATCGATTGGCATCTATGTCGCTGCTGCTAAAGAAGAAGCTGAACATGGTGGCGCCACGACGCAAAAAACGCCAGTCTTGACTCAGCTTTAACGGCTCAATGTCTATGGTGCATAACAGTTGGTCGCTACAAAAATTTGGGTCATACCCGGGAGACTAAAGATTTCAGACTGAAGTACTTTATGTCTCGAAAAGCAGTAGAAACGATAGATCTGGACAAGAGCTATCGATCCTACTGCTCAGAATCGCAATTGAGTAAATATTGTAGGAGCAGTAGGCATTCTACTACGACGGTCTTAACACAGTGATGTATGGAACTTGGGCCCTTTTTGGCATCAGGATGAAGGACCATTTGCCCGGATATGGGGTCAAGTCCTAACCGGATGAAGCACATTAACTTGGTATTTGTATGCCCATTCGTATCCGAACTAAAGGGACTGTATCTCAACGCGTTGGGCAGTCCAATCGCTCGAAGAATGCCCGCGCAATCCCAAGAAACAACAACCGGTTCATTGCCGCCAGCCCCGCACTAGAGGCTGAGGCCATCTCTACGGCTGAGATTGAGGCTTCCGAGGATAACGCCACGGCCTTCGAGTTCTTCGACGACTGGTGGGTAGTGCAACCTACTACAGTGATACAGACCACGGCTACGAGGGTGGCAACAAGTGGCCGTTAGTCTACGCGGGCGTATTCCAGAGTCGATCTTGCACGAAAAGGACTAGGAAAAGCTCATGAATTACGCAGATATAGCTCATAAAAGCTCCATGCCCATATATAGTATTGGCTGGCCAAATTTTGGCGCTTTTGTAGGGACCAACTGTTATGCACCATAAGAATGTTGTAGCAATCTCCATTCTCTGTAGTCCTGCTGTCCTCTGTGTTGTAGAAAAAGCACTTCCATTTGGACAGTACAAATGGAAGTGCTTTTTCCACAACACAGAGAGCTTCCGCGACGTGGAAAAACACCCCTGCGGCGTTTGCCCTGTCAGTCCACTGCCAGCGCCGTCTTCCCTCATCTCTATACCAGTACACTGTAGCTGAAGTTTGAACACATTGGCATCGTGTCGGATTGTCCTTTTATTGCCAGGGGTGAAGGGGTTCATAACCTCTTAAATAAATATGCTTCATTAATTGATACTTAAAGAAATCTATAATTTGATCTCAAGAAAGGCGCGCACTCTGTGGTTGTCGAATCCATGTTCCCAATTGCTCCTCACGCTCAAACGTCAAAGAAGAGGTACTACATCTGCAGACAAGTCCAAGATCAAGGTGAAGTAGATGCATACTACTCGAAAAACGGACGAAGGGGACGCTCAAAGAAGCAAGGCGAGCCGCCAACCAGATTGATGTGGGGATCTTCGTGGGCAGACACGTGCTCATTTCGTCGTCACGTTGAGGAGCATTATGTATTGTCCTTGGGGGTCTTTATGGGTAGACACGTGTTTCTCAAGGCGGTGACGAAACGAACAATTGTCCACCCATAGAGACCCCCCCCCCAAGGACACATGGCATGGTGCTCCTCAAGGTGGCGAAGAAAAGCAATGTGTCCACAGGGCAATCGCACGGTACTTTGACAAAGTCCATGCTATTCTTATCATTGCCGCCATTTGGAGCCGTCCCAAGCCATTGGGTGTGTACGTGTTTCAAGAAACAAGACGACGGCCGGCCCCGTTCTCTGTGTGTGTCAATAACGTCGTTGTGCAAATATTCAATGGCAAATTTCCATTTGGTGGTGTCGGGCTCGTCGGGAATGGGGCTATACCACGGCAAGCTCTAATTTGATACGTTTTCCCGCGCCGTGGCCATCCTGCGCAAGCTATTTTCGCTCGACTGGTCGCTGCGATACATGCCGTTCACGCCTATGAGCGTCAAAATTGTGTGGGTTCTTATGGCAGGGGACATAAGAAGCCACACAATTTTGTCGTTCAGAGGAGTTTACGGCATGTTCATGGCATTCCTCGTGCACTTGACTTCATTTAGCGGCAAAGCCTCCATCCTACAAGAACTCTCGGCGACGTCGTCATTGATCAATTGTCATAATTGTTGAGAATTCACTTGATTTGTTTTTCCACGCTTCACATGGAGCGCGCTGCCTCATCCAAGACATCCAAGGGAGCTCATGTTGCAGAAACAACCCGAGAAGTGTCCATTGTTGAGTCCTTGCCACTTTTGCTCCTGTTGGCATCGGAGGCACTAGGTATTAGATCGTCGGCGCGGAGAACTCAGGATGCGCACCATCAGTATGAAATCATGAAACATGCATTAACTAGTTTTAATATATAAATCCTACAGACTAAGATGTCGACCGCGCTCAGCATCAACGGCGCCTGGCGCCCGCGCTTGCTGCGGTGACGATTGGAGGACAGTTGCTCGCTTGGTCGCCAAGAGAGGAAGAAACACTGAATGTTCTTTGGAAATGCAGACTTTGAACGAGATGACGACCAAGACGACACACTATCCGAGAGATTTGAGCAAGCCAAGGCCCTCGAGCAGATGAGGATGCAAGAAACGGCTTCAACTCGGGTTCATTGATCTTGGATGCCACCCAAACATCCCCAGAGACGCTCCAACAGCGCAATCCTTGACATAAATTTTGCACACATAAATGGAACGTCTTGTGGACTGCTGTCTTGACAAATCTTGCCAACTAGAGTTGCATATTTGTCAAATAGGGTTGGAAAGGGGGAGCTTCAAGCCTCACAGAGGACACGCGGTAGCATGGAAAGCACGTGATGCACCAAGTACACCACCTGCTGCGGCCTTGGGCAAAGTGCTTCAAAATTTCTACGACGAGAAAATGTATCCAAAAATTACGTTGGAGCAAAAGTGCAATCCAGTAAAAATTTGTCGTCGTACCAGAGGCGATCGTAATGCTTCACGACATTGGATTTAATTCGTTGCCATGAAAGATGGAAAAGGTTTTTTGATCTTGAATGCCACCGACTTGCGCTCTCGTCGTTGCCATCCTTGACATAATTTGTTGCGCACGAGTGATACCATAAATTGGATCGGTACAGAGGCCTTCTGGACTGCTGTTTTCCCAAAATCTTGCCGACTAGAGTTGTGTACATGTCAAATTGGGTTGAACAGGGGGGAGCTTGCTCACTCGAGCATACTTGCCGAACATGTACTTGGCCGTGACTGCGCGAATTTTCTCTGGGTCTGTCTGCGAAACTTGGTACTCGGCATGGTGAATGTTGTAGAGCTTTGCCACACAGTCTCGAACTTGCTCCACATTGTACGTTGTGTACTCATACAATGTTGGTGTCTACGCGTAGACTAAGTGAGAACGAAAGTCGGCCAAATCCTGACATACCCAAGGTGATTTCTCGTTTGTCACTACTCGCGTCATGTAAACTATCGAGGCCGCCAAGACAGATGGGGGGTGCGCAATTGTAATGGGATAGTCCATCACGGCTAACTCGGCTAAATACTGAGCTCAATGTCAGTAAAAAAACAAGCGCGACGCCTTACATGAGCGAAATGTTGCTGTGTCTCGGTTGGACATCCAGCCTGGATAAATCTCTCGAGGAAATGGTAGACATGGGTACCGGCCAACTTGTATTCGAGGGTTTCCAGGACCATATTTTCCATGGCCAACATGTCGTCCTTTGTGTATGGGTGATCACTCATGGTGACGAAGCGTTGAACAATTTGGCCACCCTGTGATTCGACCTTGCATGCGAGCATCATGCACGCACATCCTAATAGCTGAAGCTTTTCTCGGCCAATTTTCACCACGGACAAACAACGATCAACCAAGTGAAAAGCAAGGTGCAACGTGTGAGGCGCCAACTTGAACATTTCTCCAACTCTGACAAGCCAGTCCATCAAGATACCACGCATTGTGGAGTTGATGTCTCCACCTTTTTCTTCTGCGAGGTAATCGTACTTCACTCGATATTTCTCTTCATGTTGTCGTCGAAATGAATCGACTTCACGAGCGAGATCATTTTCCTCCTTGGGGTCCATCGGGCGGGCTTGCTTCACATTTACATCCACGTCAAGCTCAGAGCCTACATCATTCGTCGTCAATTTTATGTCCCGGGCGAGAGTATGCGTACTCAAAGCTCTCGTGCGAATGTCAAGCATGTGCTGTCGTCGGCGCTGCTCATGACTTAACGACGGCCGTCTTGATTCTGGAGACCGTCTCAGAGGAGGTTTGTTGTCTTGAATGTGGAGAGCTTTCTGATTGTTCTGCTTCGCTCGGTACGGCATCTCCGTTCTGAGGCAAAAGGTCTCTTCACATGATGGTGCACTTGCGGCGACAGCAGGTGTGTCGTGGTGGCACTTGCGTCGCTTGGCGTAGTTGGTGTTCCCTTGTTCGTCCGATGCGTGACGCTTCTTGGTACGAAGGAGCGGGAGACGGCACTCTCCCCTTTCACTTTGCCAGAAGTGCATGGTCGGAGTTGAAAACTGGACGAGGCGTGAGCTCATCCGACGTCGTTTCGCCACTTGTGGCTCATCATCATAGTCCAGACCACGTTTTGTCGAACCATTTGCCACGCGTCGTCGCTTTGGCACTTGTGAATCAACACACTCGTCTTGGGGGCGCTTCGACGCCTTGACTTTCGCTTTCACTTGGGTAACCTTGGCATATGTTGTATGCACGCCAACAACCCCGGGGGTGGCCGAGTCTCTTCGTCTTTTCGCACTATTGGGCGACGTCGACATGCCAAGGTCAACCAGCGTCACCGGGTCTTCTCGTGGTTTCACCCAATTTGGCGGAGTGGACGTACCAAAGCCAACGGGCGTCGCCGGGTCTTCTTCTGGACGTGACGATGAAAGGCTCTGGGTGCCAACGTCAATCGGCGTCGCCGTGGATTCTTCACTTCGCGCAAAATTTGGCGACGTCGACATGGCAAAGTACACTGGCGTCGCTGGGGCTTCTTCTGGTTTAACCCAATTTGGCGACGTCGACATGGCAAAGTTCACCGGCGTCGCTGGGGCTTCTTCTGGTTTCTCCCAATTTGGCGGGGTGGACGTGCCAAACTCGATGGGCGTCGCCGTGGGTTCTTCTCTTCGCGCAAAATTTGGCGACATGGACATGGCAAAGTTCACCGGCGTCGCTGGGGCTTCTTCTGGTTTCTCCCAATTTGGCGGGGTGGACGTGTCAAAGTCGATGGGCGTCGCCGTGGATTCTTCTCTTCGCGCAAAATTTGGCGACATGGACATGGCAAAGTTCACCGGCGTCGCTGGGGCTTCTTCTGGTTTCACCCAATTTGGCGGGGTGGACGTGCCAAAGTCGATCGGCGTCGCCGTGGATTCTTCTCTTCGCGCAAAATTTGGCGACATGGACATGGCAAAGTTCACCGGCGTCGCTGGGGCTTCTTCTGGTTTCACCCAATTTGGCGGGGTGGACGTGCCAAAGTCGATCGGCGTCGCCGGGTCTACTTCTTGACGTGACGAAGAAAGGCTGAGGGAGCCAAAGTTGATGGGCGTCGCCGTGGATTCTTCTCTTCGCGCAAAATTTGGCGACATGGACATGGCAAAGTTCACCGGCGTCGCTGGGGCTTCTTCTGGTTTCACCCAATTTGGCGGGGTGGACGTGCCAAAGTCGATCGGCGTCGCCGTGGATTCTTCTCTTCGCGCAAAATTTGGCGACATGGACATGGCAAAGTTCACCGGCGTCGCTGGGGCTTCTTCTGGTTTCACCCAATTTGGCGGGGTGGACGTGCCAAAGTCGATCGGCGTCGCCGGGTCTACTTCTTGACGTGACGAAGAAAGGCTGAGGGAGCCAAAGTTGATGGGCGTCGCCGTGGATTCTTCTCTTCGCGCAAAATTTGGCGACATGGACATGGCAAAGTTCACCGGCGTCGCTGGGGCTTCTTCTGGTTTCACCCAATTTGGCGGGGTGGACGTGCCAAAGTCGATCGGCGTCGCCGGGTCTACTTCTTGACGTGACGAAGAAAGGCTGAGGGAGCCAAAGTTGATGGGCGTCGCCGTGGATTCGTCTCTTCGCGCAAAATTTGGCGACATGGACTTGGCAAAGTTCACCGGCGTCGCTGGGGCTTCTTCTGGTTTCTCCCAATTTGGCGGGGTGGACGTGCCAAAGTCGATCGGCATCGCCGTGGATTCTTCTCTTCGCGCAAAATTTGGCGACATGGACATGGCAAAGTTCACCGGCGTCGCTGGGGCTTCTTCTGGTTTCACCCAATTTGGCGGGGTGGACGTGCCAAAGTCGATCGGCGTCGCCGGGTCTACTTCTTGACGTGACGAAGAAAGGCTGAGGGAGCCAAAGTTGATGGGCGTCGCCGTGGATTCGTCTCTTCGCGCAAAATTTGGCGACATGGACATGGCAAAGTTCACCGGCGTCGCTGGGGCTTCTTCTGGTTTCACCCAATTTGGCGGGGTGGACGTGCCAAAGTCGATCGGCGTCGCCGGGTCTACTTCTTGACGTGACGAAGAAAGGCTGAGGGAGCCAAAGTTGATGGGCGTCGCCGTGGATTCGTCTCTTCGCGCAAAATTTGGCGACATGGACTTGGCAAAGTTCACCGGCGTCGCTGGGGCTTCTTCTGGTTTCTCCCAATTTGGCGGGGTGGACGTGCCAAAGTCGATCGGCATCGCCGTGGATTCTTCTCTTCGCGCAAAATTTGGCGACATGGACATGGCAAAGTTCACCGGCGTCGCTGGGGCTTCTTCTGGTTTCACCCAATTTGGCGGGGTGGACGTGCCAAAGTCGATCGGCGTCGCCGGGTCTACTTCTTGACGTGACGAAGAAAGGCTGAGGGAGCCAAAGTTGATGGGCGTCGCCGTGGATTCGTCTCTTCGCGCAAAATTTGGCGACATGGACATGGCAAAGTTCACCGGCGTCGCTGGGGCTTCTTCTGGTTTCACCCAATTTGGCGGGGTGGACGTGCCAAAGTCGATCGGCGTCGCCGGGTCTACTTCTTGACGTGACGAAGAAAGGCTGAGGGAGCCAAAGTTGATGGGCGTCGCCGTGGATTCGTCTCTTCGCGCAAAATTTGGCGACATGGACATGGCAAAGTTCACCGGCGTCGCTGGGGCTTCTTCTGGTTTCACCCAATTTGGCGGGGTGGACGTGCCAAAGTCGATCGGCGTCGCCGGGTCTACTTCTTGACGTGACGAAGAAAGGCTGAGGGAGCCAAAGTTGATGGGCGTCGCCGTGGATTCGTCTCTTCGCGCAAAATTTGGCGACATGGACATGGCAAAGTTCACCGGCGTCGCTGGGGCTTCTTCTGGTTTCACCCAATTTGGCGGGGTGGACGTGCCAAAGTCGATCGGCGTCGCCGGGTCTACTTCTTGACGTGACGAAGAAAGGCTGAGGGAGCCAAAGTTGATGGGCGTCGCCGTGGATTCGTCTCTTCGCGCAAAATTTGGCGACATGGACATGGCAAAGTTCACCGGCGTCGCTGGGGCTTCTTCTGGTTTCACCCAATTTGGCGGGGTGGACGTGCCAAAGTCGATCGGCGTCGCCGGGTCTACTTCTTGACGTGACGAAGAAAGGCTGAGGGAGCCAAAGTTGATGGGCGTCGCCGTGGATTCGTCTCTTCGCGCAAAATTTGGCGACATGGACATGGCAAAGTTCACCGGCGTCGCTGGGGCTTCTTCTGGTTTCACCCAATTTGGCGGGGTGGACGTGCCAAAGTCGATCGGCGTCGCCGGGTCTACTTCTTGACGTGACGAAGAAAGGCTGAGGGAGCCAAAGTTGATGGGCGTCGCCGTGGATTCGTCTCTTCGCGCAAAATTTGGCGACATGGACATGGCAAAGTTCACCGGCGTCGCTGGGGCTTCTTCTGGTTTCACCCAATTTGGCGGGGTGGACGTGCCAAAGTCGATCGGCGTCGCCGGGTCTACTTCTTGACGTGACGAAGAAAGGCTGAGGGAGCCAAAGTTGATGGGCGTCGCCGTGGATTCTTCTCTTCGCGCAAAATTTGGCGACATGGACATGGCAAAGTTCACCGGCGTCGCTGGGGCTTCTTCTGGTTTCACCCAATTTGGCGGGGTGGACGTGCCAAAGTCGATCGGCGTCGCCGGGTCTACTTCTTGACGTGACGAAGAAAGGCTGAGGGAGCCAAAGTTGATGGGCGTCGCCGTGGATTCGTCTCTTCGCGCAAAATTTGGCGACATGGACATGGCAAAGTTCACCGGCGTCGCTGGGGCTTCTTCTGGTTTCACCCAATTTGGCGGGGTGGACGTGCCAAAGTCGATCGGCGTCGCCGGGTCTACTTCTTGACGTGACGAAGAAAGGCTGAGGGAGCCAAAGTTGATGGGCGTCGCCGTGGATTCGTCTCTTCGCGCAAAATTTGGCGACATGGACATGGCAAAGTTCACCGGCGTCGCTGGGGCTTCTTCTGGTTTCACCCAATTTGGCGGGGTGGACGTGCCAAAGTCGATCGGCGTCGCCGGGTCTACTTCTTGACGTGACGAAGAAAGGCTGAGGGAGCCAAAGTTGATGGGCGTCGCCGTGGATTCGTCTCTTCGCGCAAAATTTGGCGACATGGACATGGCAAAGTTCACCGGCGTCGCTGGGGCTTCTTCTGGTTTCACCCAATTTGGCGGGGTGGACGTGCCAAAGTCGATCGGCGTCGCCGGGTCTACTTCTTGACGTGACGAAGAAAGGCTGAGGGAGCCAAAGTTGATGGGCGTCGCCGTGGATTCGTCTCTTCGCGCAAAATTTGGCGACATGGACATGGCAAAGTTCACCGGCGTCGCTGGGGCTTCTTCTGGTTTCACCCAATTTGGCGGGGTGGACGTGCCAAAGTCGATCGGCGTCGCCGGGTCTACTTCTTGACGTGACGAAGAAAGGCTGAGGGAGCCAAAGTTGATGGGCGTCGCCGTGGATTCGTCTCTTCGCGCAAAATTTGGCGACATGGACATGGCAAAGTTCACCGGCGTCGCTGGGGCTTCTTCTGGTTTCACCCAATTTGGCGGGGTGGACGTGCCAAAGTCGATCGGCGTCGCCGGGTCTACTTCTTGACGTGACGAAGAAAGGCTGAGGGAGCCAAAGTTGATGGGCGTCGCCGTGGATTCGTCTCTTCGCGCAAAATTTGGCGACATGGACATGGCAAAGTTCACCGGCGTCGCTGGGGCTTCTTCTGGTTTCACCCAATTTGGCGGGGTGGACGTGCCAAAGTCGATCGGCGTCGCCGGGTCTACTTCTTGACGTGACGAAGAAAGGCTGAGGGAGCCAAAGTTGATGGGCGTCGCCGTGGATTCGTCTCTTCGCGCAAAATTTGGCGACATGGACATGGCAAAGTTCACCGGCGTCGCTGGGGCTTCTTCTGGTTTCACCCAATTTGGCGGGGTGGACGTGCCAAAGTCGATCGGCGTCGCCGGGTCTACTTCTTGACGTGACGAAGAAAGGCTGAGGGAGCCAAAGTTGATGGGCGTCGCCGTGGATTCTTCTCTTCGCGCAAAATTTGGCGACATGGACATGGCAAAGTTCACCGGCGTCGCTGGGGCTTCTTCTGGTTTCACCCAATTTGGCGGGGTGGACGTGCCAAAGTCGATCGGCGTCGCCGGGTCTACTTCTTGACGTGACGAAGAAAGGCTGAGGGAGCCAAAGTTGATGGGCGTCGCCGTGGATTCGTCTCTTCGCGCAAAATTTGGCGACATGGACATGGCAAAGTTCACCGGCGTCGCTGGGGCTTCTTCTGGTTTCACCCAATTTGGCGGGGTGGACGTGCCAAAGTCGATCGGCGTCGCCGGGTCTACTTCTTGACGTGACGAAGAAAGGCTGAGGGAGCCAAAGTTGATGGGCGTCGCCGTGGATTCGTCTCTTCGCGCAAAATTTGGCGACATGGACATGGCAAAGTTCACCGGCGTCGCTGGGGCTTCTTCTGGTTTCACCCAATTTGGCGGGGTGGACGTGCCAAAGTCGATCGGCGTCGCCGGGTCTACTTCTTGACGTGACGAAGAAAGGCTGAGGGAGCCAAAGTTGATGGGCGTCGCCGTGGATTCGTCTCTTCGCGCAAAATTTGGCGACATGGACATGGCAAAGTTCACCGGCGTCGCTGGGGCTTCTTCTGGTTTCACCCAATTTGGCGGGGTGGACGTGCCAAAGTCGATCGGCGTCGCCGGGTCTACTTCTTGACGTGACGAAGAAAGGCTGAGGGAGCCAAAGTTGATGGGCGTCGCCGTGGATTCGTCTCTTCGCGCAAAATTTGGCGACATGGACATGGCAAAGTTCACCGGCGTCGCTGGGGCTTCTTCTGGTTTCACCCAATTTGGCGGGGTGGACGTGCCAAAGTCGATCGGCGTCGCCGGGTCTACTTCTTGACGTGACGAAGAAAGGCTGAGGGAGCCAAAGTTGATGGGCGTCGCCGTGGATTCGTCTCTTCGCGCAAAATTTGGCGACATGGACATGGCAAAGTTCACCGGCGTCGCTGGGGCTTCTTCTGGTTTCACCCAATTTGGCGGGGTGGACGTGCCAAAGTCGATCGGCGTCGCCGGGTCTACTTCTTGACGTGACGAAGAAAGGCTGAGGGAGCCAAAGTTGATGGGCGTCGCCGTGGATTCGTCTCTTCGCGCAAAATTTGGCGACATGGACATGGCAAAGTTCACCGGCGTCGCTGGGGCTTCTTCTGGTTTCACCCAATTTGGCGGGGTGGACGTGCCAAAGTCGATCGGCGTCGCCGGGTCTACTTCTTGACGTGACGAAGAAAGGCTGAGGGAGCCAAAGTTGATGGGCGTCGCCGTGGATTCGTCTCTTCGCGCAAAATTTGGCGACATGGACATGGCAAAGTTCACCGGCGTCGCTGGGGCTTCTTCTGGTTTCACCCAATTTGGCGGGGTGGACGTGCCAAAGTCGATCGGCGTCGCCGGGTCTACTTCTTGACGTGACGAAGAAAGGCTGAGGGAGCCAAAGTTGATGGGCGTCGCCGTGGATTCGTCTCTTCGCGCAAAATTTGGCGACATGGACATGGCAAAGTTCACCGGCGTCGCTGGGGCTTCTTCTGGTTTCACCCAATTTGGCGGGGTGGACGTGCCAAAGTCGATCGGCGTCGCCGGGTCTACTTCTTGACGTGACGAAGAAAGGCTGAGGGAGCCAAAGTTGATGGGCGTCGCCGTGGATTCGTCTCTTCGCGCAAAATTTGGCGACATGGACATGGCAAAGTTCACCGGCGTCGCTGGGGCTTCTTCTGGTTTCACCCAATTTGGCGGGGTGGACGTGCCAAAGTCGATCGGCGTCGCCGGGTCTACTTCTTGACGTGACGAAGAAAGGCTGAGGGAGCCAAAGTTGATGGGCGTCGCCGTGGATTCGTCTCTTCGCGCAAAATTTGGCGACATGGACATGGCAAAGTTCACCGGCGTCGCTGGGGCTTCTTCTGGTTTCACCCAATTTGGCGGGGTGGACGTGCCAAAGTCGATCGGCGTCGCCGGGTCTACTTCTTGACGTGACGAAGAAAGGCTGAGGGAGCCAAAGTTGATGGGCGTCGCCGTGGATTCGTCTCTTCGCGCAAAATTTGGCGACATGGACATGGCAAAGTTCACCGGCGTCGCTGGGGCTTCTTCTGGTTTCACCCAATTTGGCGGGGTGGACGTGCCAAAGTCGATCGGCGTCGCCGGGTCTACTTCTTGACGTGACGAAGAAAGGCTGAGGGAGCCAAAGTTGATGGGCGTCGCCGTGGATTCGTCTCTTCGCGCAAAATTTGGCGACATGGACATGGCAAAGTTCACCGGCGTCGCTGGGGCTTCTTCTGGTTTCACCCAATTTGGCGGGGTGGACGTGCCAAAGTCGATCGGCGTCGCCGTGGATTCGTCTCTTCGCGCAAAATTTGGCGACATGGACATGGCAAAGTTCACCGGCGTCGCTGGGGCTTCTTCTGGTTTCACCCAATTTGGCGGGGTGGACGTGCCAAAGTCGATCGGCGTCGCCGGGTCTACTTCTTGACGTGACGAAGAAAGGCTGAGGGAGCCAAAGTTGATGGGCGTCGCCGTGGATTCGTCTCTTCGCGCAAAATTTGGCGACATGGACATGGCAAAGTTCACCGGCGTCGCTGGGGCTTCTTCTGGTTTCACCCAATTTGGCGGGGTGGACGTGCCAAAGTCGATCGGCGTCGCCGTGGATTCGTCTCTTCGCGCAAAATTTGGCGACATGGACATGGCAAAGTTCACCGGCGTCGCTGGGGCTTCTTCTGGTTTCACCCAATTTGGCGGGGTGGACGTGCCAAAGTCGATCGGCGTCGCCGGGTCTACTTCTTGACGTGACGAAGAAAGGCTGAGGGAGCCAAAGTTGATGGGCGTCGCCGTGGATTCGTCTCTTCGCGCAAAATTTGGCGACATGGACATGGCAAAGTTCACCGGCGTCGCTGGGGCTTCTTCTGGTTTCACCCAATTTGGCGGGGTGGACGTGCCAAAGTCGATCGGCGTCGCCGGGTCTACTTCTTGACGTGACGAAGAAAGGCTGAGGGAGCCAACGTTGATGGGCGTCGCTGGGGCTTCTTCTGGTTTCACCCAATTTGGCGGGGTGGACGTGCCAAAGTCAATGGGCGTCGCCGTGGATTCGTCTCTTCGCGCAAAATTTGGCGACATGGACATGGCAAAGTTCACCGGCGTCGCTGGGGCTTCTTCTGGTTTCACCCAATTTGGCGGGGTGGACGTGCCAAAGTCGATCGGCGTCGCCGGGTCTACTTCTTGACGTGACGAAGAAAGGCTGAGGGAGCCAACGTTGATGGGCGTCGCTGGGGCTTCTTCTGGTTTCACCCAATTTGGCGGGGTGGACGTGCCAAAGTCAATGGGCGTCGCCGTGGATTCGTCTCTTCGCGCAAAATTTGGCGACATGGACATGGCAAAGTTCACCGGCGTCGCTGGGGCTTCTTCTGGTTTCACCCAATTTGGCGGGGTGGACGTGCCAAAGTCGATCGGCGTCGCCGGGTCTACTTCTTGACGTGACGAAGAAAGGCTGAGGGAGCCAAAGTTGATGGGCGTCGCCGTGGATTCGTCTCTTCGCGCAAAATTTGGCGACATGGACATGGCAAAGTTCACCGGCGTCGCTGGGGCTTCTTCTGGTTTCACCCAATTTGGCGGGGTGGACGTGCCAAAGTCGATCGGCGTCGCCGGGTCTACTTCTTGACGTGACGAAGAAAGGCTGAGGGAGCCAAAGTTGATGGGCGTCGCTGGGGCTTCTTCTGGTTTCACCCAATTTGGCGGGGTGTACGTGCCAAAGTCAATGGGCGTCGCCGTGGATTCTTCTCTTCGCGCAAAATTTGGCGACATGGACATGGCAAAGTTCACCGGCGTCGCTGGGGCTTCTTCTGGTTTCACCCAATTTGGCGGGGTGGACGTGCCAAAGTCGATGGGCGTCGCCGTGGATTCGTCTCTTCGCGCAAAATTTGGCGACATGGACATGGCAAAGTTCACCGGCGTCGCTGGGGCTTCTTCTGGCTTCACCCAATTTGGCGGGGTGGACGTGTCAAAGTTGATGGGCGTCGCCGTGGATTCTTCTCTTCGCGCAAAATTTGGCGACGTCGACATGCCATAGTCAACCGGCGCCGCAGGGTCTTCTTTTTGACGTGTCGATGAATGGCTCTGGCTGGCAAAGGCAACCGGTGTCGCTGGGATTTCGGCTTTGTGGGTCGAAAATTCATCAACATCGCTATCGTCGTGGCCCGTCTTGCTTGACGCCTCCGTCTCGGACTTGTGTTTTTCTTGTTTTGCAAGGAGGATTATAAGAATGATCGCCGTTGTGAGGTCGATGTGCGCCGCGACGAGTTTTTTTGCCGCTTCGATGCGGTCCAGATTCTGTGGCATCTTGGTGTCTTCGTTCGTCGGTGTGGCCGCCAAGGCAGTGTCCTCCTCATCGGGCTTGTCGCACCAATTGATGGTGGATTCCGTCGATGTCATGTCTTGAGTGTCATCGCTCGTTGGAATGTCTGTCGAGTCTTCGTCAATTTCTTGAATTTCCCCGCCAGTTGCCGCGACATCCGACCACTCGTCATCGGTCATGACATTCATGTCGACACCGGAGTCTTCATTGTCTTCAATCCTCGAACTTGATTCGATTGACATCAATTCGTCCTCGAGGTCTTCGCCCGTGGTTGCCACGTCCGAGACTATCGAGTGTTCTTCATTCATCGCGGTCGAGTCTTCGACATCTTCTTGTTTCCAGCGAGGTTCACTCTTTGTCGGGCTTGCTTCATCTTCTTGTTGCTTGGGCAACATCATCGTCATGTGGAGGGCGAGTGCCACATACATAAGCACCGCCAG
The DNA here is from genome assembly GCA_019828595.1 of Aphanomyces cochlioides. NCBI lineage: Eukaryota > Oomycota > Saprolegniomycetes > Saprolegniales > Verrucalvaceae > Aphanomyces > Aphanomyces cochlioides. The sequence goes on from JAHQRK010000004.1 coordinate 1,609,024, forward strand.
GCAGCATCGGAGGATCGTGTTCATCATCGCGTTCTTCTCAACTTGGATTTTTAAATGGCGGTTTCATTTTCCGCGTAGGAAGCTGACGCTGCCGAGACTTGATTGGAGTTCATTGCAAATGATAGGTGTGTGTCTTGAACGCAGGTAAGTTACTGAGAACTTGGAACGCGTCGAGTGGAGCTCCGACGAGATGAAATTCTAGACAACGCGGCTTGGTCTTGCATGCATACGAGCATACTCTGTCTGCTGCGGGTTGACATCCTTGCAGGGATGTTCTCGGGGAGAAAGATTGCCATGACAACCATGTATCCGGATGGAGTTGGTATCCGGACAAGAGAAAAAACCTGTAATAATTTGTACAGGAAAAACCTCTCTGAGGCAAAAATGACCATAAATGTTGAATTGTGAGAGGTTTTGATATCTCGATTAAGATTGTACTTCGAAGTATATATAATCCTCTATAGCTTAAATCCTTTTTCCTTTTTAATGCATTCTCTTGCACCTTGACGTCTGATGAGAAGGTTCGTAGAGGAGGAATGCGCCGTGTTGACCTTCAAGAATCACAGAGAGCTACACACAACAGAAAGCCTCGTTCACCCTGACGATCACAGGGACAATCTTCGCCACGTAACGAGTAACGAATGCAATGGACAAAGTGGATGCCTCTCTCGACTGGATCGAGCGAAATCTACAGCTTTTTCCAACAGTTCCGAGCGGATTTCATTGCGCCGACGTCGAATTCAGCGTACAGTACTCGAAAAAGATGCTGGCGTGGCTACGAGTCGAACGGCGCTTCTTTGAAGAATGACTATCGTCTCCCACGACGCCAAATCCATCGGAATGTCTGGATGCCAAACACGGTATCATATTTATAAGATTACAGGGGTATCAGTTTAAAGAGAGATCCCTTCATCTTGAATTGACAGCAAACCCCTAATCCCCTGTAAGATTAACATCAGCACGGGGAACGCAGCAAGGACTTGGAGATTTGTATCCGCCAGATCCATCGATTGGCATCTATGCCGCCGCCGAAGCTGCTGCTGAAGAAGAAGCTGAACATGGTGGCGCCATGACACAAATAACCCTGGTTAGAACACATTGGCATCGTGTCGGATTGTCCTTTTATTGCCAGGGGTGAAGGGGTTCATAACCTCTTAAATAAATATGCTTCATTAATTGATACTTAAAGAAATCTATAATTTGATCTCAAGAAAGGCGCGCACTCTGTGGTTGTCGAATCCATGTTCCCAATTGCTCCTCACGCTCAAACGTCAAAGAAGAGGTACTACATCTGCAGACAAGTCCAAGATCAAGGTGAAGTAGATGCATACTACTCGAAAAACGGACGAAGGGGACGCTCAAAGAAGCAAGGCGAGCCGCCAACCAGATTGATGTGGGGATCTTCGTGGGCAGACACGTGCTCATTTCGTCGTCACGTTGAGGAGCATTATGTATTGTCCTTGGGGGTCTTTATGGGTAGACACGTGTTTCTCAAGGCGGTGACGAAACGAACAATTGTCCACCCATAGAGACCCCCCAAGGACAATGGCATGGTGCTCCTCAAGGTGGCGAAGAAAAGCAATGTGTCCACAGGGCAATCGCACGGTACTTTGACAAAGTCCATGCTATTCTTATCATTGCCGCCATTTGGAGCCGTCCCAAGCCATTGGGTGTGTACGTGTTTCAAGAAACAAGACGACGGCCGGCCCCGTTCTCTGTGTGTGTCAACAACGTCGTGGTGCAAATACTCAACGTCAAATTTCCATTTGGTGGTGTCGGGCTCGTCGGGAATGGGGCTATACCACGGCAAGCTCTAATTTGATACGTTTTCCCGCGCCGTGGCCATCCTGCGCAAGCTATTTTCGCTCGACTGGTCGCTGCGATACATGCCGTTCACGCCTATGAGCGTCAAAATTGTGTGGGTTCTTATGGCAGGGGACATAAGAAGCCACACAATTTTGTCGTTCAGAGGAGTTTACGGCATGTTCATGGCATTCCTCGTGCACTTGACTTCATTTAGCGGCAAAGCCTCCATCCTACAAGAACTCTCGGCGACGTCGTCATTGATCAATTGTCATAATTGTTGAGAATTCACTTGATTTGTTTTTCCACGCTTCACATGGAGCGCGCTGCCTCATCCAAGACATCCAAGGGAGCTCATGTTGCAGAAACAACCCGAGAAGTGTCCATTGTTGAGTCCTTGCCACTTTTGCTCCTGTTGGCATCGGAGGCACTAGGTATTAGATCGTCGGCGCGGAGAACTCAGGATGCGCACCATCAGTATGAAATCATGAAACATGCATTAACTAGTTTTAATATATAAATCCTACAGACTAAGATGTCGACCGCGCTCAGCATCAACGGCGCCTGGCGCCCGCGCTTGCTGCGGTGACGATTGGAGGACAGTTGCTCGCTTGGTCGCCAAGAGAGGAAGAAACACTGAATGTTCTTTGGAAATGCAGACTTTGAACGAGATGACGACCAAGACGACACACTATCCGAGAGATTTGAGCAAGCCAAGGCCCTCGAGCAGATGAGGATGCAAGAAAGCGGCTTCAACTCGGGTTCATTGATCTTGGATGCCACCCAAACATCCCCAGAGACGCTCCAACAGCGCAATCCTTGACATAAATTTTGCACACATAAATGGAACGTCTTGTGGACTGCTGTCTTGACAAATCTTGCCAACTAGAGTTGCATATTTGTCAAATAGGGTTGGAAAGGGGGAGCTTCAAGCCTCACAGAGGACACGCGGTAGCATGGAAAGCACGTGATGCACCAAGTACACCACCTGCTGCGGCCTTGGGCAAAGTGCTTCAAAATTTCTACGACGAGAAAATGTATCCAAAAATTACGTTGGAGCAAAAGTGCAATCCAGTAAAAATTTGTCGTCGTACCAGAGGCGATCGTAATGCTTCACGACATTGGATTTAATTCGTTGCCATGAAAGATGGAAAAGGTTTTTTGATCTTGAATGCCACCGACTTGCGCTCTCGTCGTTGCCATCCTTGACATAATTTGTTGCGCACGAGTGATACCATAAATTGGATCGGTACAGAGGCCTTCTGGACTGCTGTTTTCCCAAAATCTTGCCGACTAGAGTTGTGTACATGTCAAATTGGGTTGAACAGGGGGGAGCTTGCTCACTCGAGCATACTTGCCGAACATGTACTTGGCCGTGACTGCGCGAATTTTCTCTGGGTCTGTCTGCGAAACTTGGTACTCGGCATGGTGAATGTTGTAGAGCTTTGCCACACAGTCTCGAACTTGCTCCACATTGTACGTTGTGTACTCATACAATGTTGGTGTCTACGCGTAGACTAAGTGAGAACGAAAGTCGGCCAAATCCTGACATACCCAAGGTGATTTCTCGTTTGTCACTACTCGCGTCATGTAAACTATCGAGGCCGCCAAGACAGATGGGGGGTGCGCAATTGTAATGGGATAGTCCATCACGGCTAACTCGGCTAAATACTGAGCTCAATGTCAGTAAAAAAACAAGCGCGACGCCTTACATGAGCGAAATGTTGCTGTGTCTCGGTTGGACATCCAGCCTGGATAAATCTCTCGAGGAAATGGTAGACATGGGTACCGGCCAACTTGTATTCGAGGGTTTCCAGGACCATATTTTCCATGGCCAACATGTCGTCCTTTGTGTATGGGTGATCACTCATGGTGACGAAGCGTTGAACAATTTGGCCACCCTGTGATTCGACCTTGCATGCGAGCATCATGCACGCACATCCTAATAGCTGAAGCTTTTCTCGGCCAATTTTCACCACGGACAAACAACGATCAACCAAGTGAAAAGCAAGGTGCAACGTGTGAGGCGCCAACTTGAACATTTCTCCAACTCTGACAAGCCAGTCCATCAAGATACCACGCATTGTGGAGTTGATGTCTCCACCTTTTTCTTCTGCGAGGTAATCGTACTTCACTCGATATTTCTCTTCATGTTGTCGTCGAAATGAATCGACTTCACGAGCGAGATCATTTTCCTCCTTGGGGTCCATCGGGCGGGCTTGCTTCACATTTACATCCACGTCAAGCTCAGAGCCTACATCATTCGTCGTCAATTTTATGTCCCGGGCGAGAGTATGCGTACTCAAAGCTCTCGTGCGAATGTCAAGCATGTGCTGTCGTCGGCGCTGCTCATGACTTAACGACGGCCGTCTTGATTCTGGAGACCGTCTCAGAGGAGGTTTGTTGTCTTGAATGTGGAGAGCTTTCTGATTGTTCTGCTTCGCTCGGTACGGCATCTCCGTTCTGAGGCAAAAGGTCTCTTCACATGATGGTGCACTTGCGGCGACAGCAGGTGTGTCGTGGTGGCACTTGCGTCGCTTGGCGTAGTTGGTGTTCCCTTGTTCGTCCGATGCGTGACGCTTCTTGGTACGAAGGAGCGGGAGACGGCACTCTCCCCTTTCACTTTGCCAGAAGTGCATGGTCGGAGTTGAAAACTGGACGAGGCGTGAGCTCATCCGACGTCGTTTCGCCACTTGTGGCTCATCATCATAGTCCAGACCACGTTTTGTCGAACCATTTGCCACGCGTCGTCGCTTTGGCACTTGTGAATCAACACACTCGTCTTGGGGGCGCTTCGACGCCTTGACTTTCGCTTTCACTTGGGTAACCTTGGCATATGTTGTATGCACGCCAACAACCCCGGGGGTGGCCGAGTCTCTTCGTCTTTTCGCACTATTGGGCGACGTCGACATGCCAAGGTCAACCAGCGTCACCGGGTCTTCTCGTGGTTTCACCCAATTTGGCGGAGTGGACGTACCAAAGCCAACGGGCGTCGCCGGGTCTTCTTCTGGACGTGACGATGAAAGGCTCTGGGTGCCAACGTCAATCGGCGTCGCCGTGGATTCTTCACTTCGCGCAAAATTTGGCGACGTCGACATGGCAAAGTACACTGGCGTCGCTGGGGCTTCTTCTGGTTTAACCCAATTTGGCGACGTCGACATGGCAAAGTTCACCGGCGTCGCTGGGGCTTCTTCTGGTTTCTCCCAATTTGGCGGGGTGGACGTGCCAAAGTCGATCGGCATCGCCGTGGATTCTTCTCTTCGCGCAAAATTTGGCGACATGGACATGGCAAAGTTCACCGGCGTCGCTGGGGCTTCTTCTGGTTTCTCCCAATTTGGCGGGGTGGACGTGTCAAAGTCGATGGGCGTCGCCGTGGATTCTTCTCTTCGCGCAAAATTTGGCGACATGGACATGGCAAAGTTCACCGGCGTCGCTGGGGCTTCTTCTGGTTTCACCCAATTTGGCGGGGTGGACGTGCCAAAGTCGATCGGCGTCGCCGGGTCTACTTCTTGACGTGACGAAGAAAGGCTGAGGGAGCCAAAGTTGATGGGCGTCGCCGTGGATTCGTCTCTTCGCGCAAAATTTGGCGACATGGACATGGCAAAGTTCACCGGCGTCGCTGGGGCTTCTTCTGGTTTCTCCCAATTTGGCGGGGTGGACGTGCCAAAGTCGATCGGCGTCGCCGTGGATTCTTCTCTTCGCGCAAAATTTGGCGACATGGACATGGCAAAGTTCACCGGCGTCGCTGGGGCTTCTTCTGGTTTCACCCAATTTGGCGGGGTGGACGTGCCAAAGTCGATCGGCGTCGCCGGGTCTACTTCTTGACGTGACGAAGAAAGGCTGAGGGAGCCAAAGTTGATGGGCGTCGCCGTGGATTCTTCTCTTCGCGCAAAATTTGGCGACATGGACATGGCAAAGTTCACCGGCGTCGCTGGGGCTTCTTCTGGTTTCACCCAATTTGGCGGGGTGGACGTGCCAAAGTCGATCGGCGTCGCCGGGTCTACTTCTTGACGTGACGAAGAAAGGCTGAGGGAGCCAAAGTTGATGGGCGTCGCCGTGGATTCGTCTCTTCGCGCAAAATTTGGCGACATGGACTTGGCAAAGTTCACCGGCGTCGCTGGGGCTTCTTCTGGTTTCTCCCAATTTGGCGGGGTGGACGTGCCAAAGTCGATCGGCATCGCCGTGGATTCTTCTCTTCGCGCAAAATTTGGCGACATGGACATGGCAAAGTTCACCGGCGTCGCTGGGGCTTCTTCTGGTTTCACCCAATTTGGCGGGGTGGACGTGCCAAAGTCGATCGGCGTCGCCGGGTCTACTTCTTGACGTGACGAAGAAAGGCTGAGGGAGCCAAAGTTGATGGGCGTCGCCGTGGATTCGTCTCTTCGCGCAAAATTTGGCGACATGGACATGGCAAAGTTCACCGGCGTCGCTGGGGCTTCTTCTGGTTTCACCCAATTTGGCGGGGTGGACGTGCCAAAGTCGATCGGCGTCGCCGGGTCTACTTCTTGACGTGACGAAGAAAGGCTGAGGGAGCCAAAGTTGATGGGCGTCGCCGTGGATTCGTCTCTTCGCGCAAAATTTGGCGACATGGACTTGGCAAAGTTCACCGGCGTCGCTGGGGCTTCTTCTGGTTTCTCCCAATTTGGCGGGGTGGACGTGCCAAAGTCGATCGGCATCGCCGTGGATTCTTCTCTTCGCGCAAAATTTGGCGACATGGACATGGCAAAGTTCACCGGCGTCGCTGGGGCTTCTTCTGGTTTCACCCAATTTGGCGGGGTGGACGTGCCAAAGTCGATCGGCGTCGCCGGGTCTACTTCTTGACGTGACGAAGAAAGGCTGAGGGAGCCAAAGTTGATGGGCGTCGCCGTGGATTCGTCTCTTCGCGCAAAATTTGGCGACATGGACATGGCAAAGTTCACCGGCGTCGCTGGGGCTTCTTCTGGTTTCACCCAATTTGGCGGGGTGGACGTGCCAAAGTCGATCGGCGTCGCCGGGTCTACTTCTTGACGTGACGAAGAAAGGCTGAGGGAGCCAAAGTTGATGGGCGTCGCCGTGGATTCGTCTCTTCGCGCAAAATTTGGCGACATGGACATGGCAAAGTTCACCGGCGTCGCTGGGGCTTCTTCTGGTTTCACCCAATTTGGCGGGGTGGACGTGCCAAAGTCGATCGGCGTCGCCGGGTCTACTTCTTGACGTGACGAAGAAAGGCTGAGGGAGCCAAAGTTGATGGGCGTCGCCGTGGATTCGTCTCTTCGCGCAAAATTTGGCGACATGGACTTGGCAAAGTTCACCGGCGTCGCTGGGGCTTCTTCTGGTTTCTCCCAATTTGGCGGGGTGGACGTGCCAAAGTCGATCGGCATCGCCGTGGATTCTTCTCTTCGCGCAAAATTTGGCGACATGGACATGGCAAAGTTCACCGGCGTCGCTGGGGCTTCTTCTGGTTTCACCCAATTTGGCGGGGTGGACGTGCCAAAGTCGATCGGCGTCGCCGGGTCTACTTCTTGACGTGACGAAGAAAGGCTGAGGGAGCCAAAGTTGATGGGCGTCGCCGTGGATTCGTCTCTTCGCGCAAAATTTGGCGACATGGACATGGCAAAGTTCACCGGCGTCGCTGGGGCTTCTTCTGGTTTCACCCAATTTGGCGGGGTGGACGTGCCAAAGTCGATCGGCGTCGCCGGGTCTACTTCTTGACGTGACGAAGAAAGGCTGAGGGAGCCAAAGTTGATGGGCGTCGCCGTGGATTCGTCTCTTCGCGCAAAATTTGGCGACATGGACTTGGCAAAGTTCACCGGCGTCGCTGGGGCTTCTTCTGGTTTCTCCCAATTTGGCGGGGTGGACGTGCCAAAGTCGATCGGCATCGCCGTGGATTCTTCTCTTCGCGCAAAATTTGGCGACATGGACATGGCAAAGTTCACCGGCGTCGCTGGGGCTTCTTCTGGTTTCACCCAATTTGGCGGGGTGGACGTGCCAAAGTCGATCGGCGTCGCCGGGTCTACTTCTTGACGTGACGAAGAAAGGCTGAGGGAGCCAAAGTTGATGGGCGTCGCCGTGGATTCGTCTCTTCGCGCAAAATTTGGCGACATGGACATGGCAAAGTTCACCGGCGTCGCTGGGGCTTCTTCTGGTTTCACCCAATTTGGCGGGGTGGACGTGCCAAAGTCGATCGGCGTCGCCGGGTCTACTTCTTGACGTGACGAAGAAAGGCTGAGGGAGCCAAAGTTGATGGGCGTCGCCGTGGATTCGTCTCTTCGCGCAAAATTTGGCGACATGGACTTGGCAAAGTTCACCGGCGTCGCTGGGGCTTCTTCTGGTTTCACCCAATTTGGCGGGGTGGACGTGCCAAAGTCGATCGGCGTCGCCGGGTCTACTTCTTGACGTGACGAAGAAAGGCTGAGGGAGCCAAAGTTGATGGGCGTCGCCGTGGATTCGTCTCTTCGCGCAAAATTTGGCGACATGGACTTGGCAAAGTTCACCGGCGTCGCTGGGGCTTCTTCTGGTTTCTCCCAATTTGGCGGGGTGGACGTGCCAAAGTCGATCGGCATCGCCGTGGATTCTTCTCTTCGCGCAAAATTTGGCGACATGGACATGGCAAAGTTCACCGGCGTCGCTGGGGCTTCTTCTGGTTTCACCCAATTTGGCGGGGTGGACGTGCCAAAGTCGATCGGCGTCGCCGGGTCTACTTCTTGACGTGACGAAGAAAGGCTGAGGGAGCCAAAGTTGATGGGCGTCGCCGTGGATTCGTCTCTTCGCGCAAAATTTGGCGACATGGACTTGGCAAAGTTCACCGGCGTCGCTGGGGCTTCTTCTGGTTTCTCCCAATTTGGCGGGGTGGACGTGCCAAAGTCGATCGGCATCGCCGTGGATTCTTCTCTTCGCGCAAAATTTGGCGACATGGACATGGCAAAGTTCACCGGCGTCGCTGGGGCTTCTTCTGGTTTCACCCAATTTGGCGGGGTGGACGTGCCAAAGTCGATCGGCGTCGCCGGGTCTACTTCTTGACGTGACGAAGAAAGGCTGAGGGAGCCAAAGTTGATGGGCGTCGCCGTGGATTCGTCTCTTCGCGCAAAATTTGGCGACATGGACATGGCAAAGTTCACCGGCGTCGCTGGGGCTTCTTCTGGTTTCACCCAATTTGGCGGGGTGGACGTGCCAAAGTCGATCGGCGTCGCCGGGTCTACTTCTTGACGTGACGAAGAAAGGCTGAGGGAGCCAAAGTTGATGGGCGTCGCCGTGGATTCGTCTCTTCGCGCAAAATTTGGCGACATGGACATGGCAAAGTTCACCGGCGTCGCTGGGGCTTCTTCTGGTTTCACCCAATTTGGCGGGGTGGACGTGCCAAAGTCGATCGGCGTCGCCGGGTCTACTTCTTGACGTGACGAAGAAAGGCTGAGGGAGCCAAAGTTGATGGGCGTCGCCGTGGATTCGTCTCTTCGCGCAAAATTTGGCGACATGGACATGGCAAAGTTCACCGGCGTCGCTGGGGCTTCTTCTGGTTTCACCCAATTTGGCGGGGTGGACGTGCCAAAGTCGATCGGCGTCGCCGGGTCTACTTCTTGACGTGACGAAGAAAGGCTGAGGGAGCCAAAGTTGATGGGCGTCGCCGTGGATTCGTCTCTTCGCGCAAAATTTGGCGACATGGACATGGCAAAGTTCACCGGCGTCGCTGGGGCTTCTTCTGGTTTCTCCCAATTTGGCGGGGTGGACGTGCCAAAGTCGATCGGCATCGCCGTGGATTCTTCTCTTCGCGCAAAATTTGGCGACATGGACATGGCAAAGTTCACCGGCGTCGCTGGGGCTTCTTCTGGTTTCACCCAATTTGGCGGGGTGGACGTGCCAAAGTCGATCGGCGTCGCCGGGTCTACTTCTTGACGTGACGAAGAAAGGCTGAGGGAGCCAAAGTTGATGGGCGTCGCCGTGGATTCGTCTCTTCGCGCAAAATTTGGCGACATGGACATGGCAAAGTTCACCGGCGTCGCTGGGGCTTCTTCTGGTTTCACCCAATTTGGCGGGGTGGACGTGCCAAAGTCGATCGGCGTCGCCGGGTCTACTTCTTGACGTGACGAAGAAAGGCTGAGGGAGCCAAAGTTGATGGGCGTCGCCGTGGATTCGTCTCTTCGCGCAAAATTTGGCGACATGGACATGGCAAAGTTCACCGGCGTCGCTGGGGCTTCTTCTGGTTTCACCCAATTTGGCGGGGTGGACGTGCCAAAGTCGATCGGCGTCGCCGGGTCTACTTCTTGACGTGACGAAGAAAGGCTGAGGGAGCCAAAGTTGATGGGCGTCGCCGTGGATTCGTCTCTTCGCGCAAAATTTGGCGACATGGACATGGCAAAGTTCACCGGCGTCGCTGGGGCTTCTTCTGGTTTCACCCAATTTGGCGGGGTGGACGTGCCAAAGTCGATCGGCGTCGCCGGGTCTACTTCTTGACGTGACGAAGAAAGGCTGAGGGAGCCAAAGTTGATGGGCGTCGCCGTGGATTCGTCTCTTCGCGCAAAATTTGGCGACATGGACATGGCAAAGTTCACCGGCGTCGCTGGGGCTTCTTCTGGTTTCACCCAATTTGGCGGGGTGGACGTGCCAAAGTCGATCGGCGTCGCCGGGTCTACTTCTTGACGTGACGAAGAAAGGCTGAGGGAGCCAAAGTTGATGGGCGTCGCCGTGGATTCGTCTCTTCGCGCAAAATTTGGCGACATGGACATGGCAAAGTTCACCGGCGTCGCTGGGGCTTCTTCTGGTTTCACCCAATTTGGCGGGGTGGACGTGCCAAAGTCGATCGGCGTCGCCGTGGATTCGTCTCTTCGCGCAAAATTTGGCGACATGGACATGGCAAAGTTCACCGGCGTCGCTGGGGCTTCTTCTGGTTTCACCCAATTTGGCGGGGTGGACGTGCCAAAGTCGATCGGCGTCGCCGGGTCTACTTCTTGACGTGACGAAGAAAGGCTGAGGGAGCCAAAGTTGATGGGCGTCGCCGTGGATTCGTCTCTTCGCGCAAAATTTGGCGACATGGACATGGCAAAGTTCACCGGCGTCGCTGGGGCTTCTTCTGGTTTCACCCAATTTGGCGGGGTGGACGTGCCAAAGTCGATCGGCGTCGCCGGGTCTACTTCTTGACGTGACGAAGAAAGGCTGAGGGAGCCAAAGTTGATGGGCGTCGCCGTGGATTCGTCTCTTCGCGCAAAATTTGGCGACATGGACATGGCAAAGTTCACCGGCGTCGCTGGGGCTTCTTCTGGTTTCACCCAATTTGGCGGGGTGGACGTGCCAAAGTCGATCGGCGTCGCCGGGTCTACTTCTTGACGTGACGAAGAAAGGCTGAGGGAGCCAAAGTTGATGGGCGTCGCCGTGGATTCGTCTCTTCGCGCAAAATTTGGCGACATGGACATGGCAAAGTTCACCGGCGTCGCTGGGGCTTCTTCTGGTTTCACCCAATTTGGCGGGGTGGACGTGCCAAAGTCGATCGGCGTCGCCGGGTCTACTTCTTGACGTGACGAAGAAAGGCTGAGGGAGCCAAAGTTGATGGGCGTCGCCGTGGATTCGTCTCTTCGCGCAAAATTTGGCGACATGGACATGGCAAAGTTCACCGGCGTCGCTGGGGCTTCTTCTGGTTTCACCCAATTTGGCGGGGTGGACGTGCCAAAGTCGATCGGCGTCGCCGGGTCTACTTCTTGACGTGACGAAGAAAGGCTGAGGGAGCCAAAGTTGATGGGCGTCGCCGTGGATTCGTCTCTTCGCGCAAAATTTGGCGACATGGACATGGCAAAGTTCACCGGCGTCGCTGGGGCTTCTTCTGGTTTCACCCAATTTGGCGGGGTGGACGTGCCAAAGTCGATCGGCGTCGCCGGGTCTACTTCTTGACGTGACGAAGAAAGGCTGAGGGAGCCAAAGTTGATGGGCGTCGCCGTGGATTCGTCTCTTCGCGCAAAATTTGGCGACATGGACATGGCAAAGTTCACCGGCGTCGCTGGGGCTTCTTCTGGTTTCACCCAATTTGGCGGGGTGGACGTGCCAAAGTCGATCGGCGTCGCCGGGTCTACTTCTTGACGTGACGAAGAAAGGCTGAGGGAGCCAAAGTTGATGGGCGTCGCCGTGGATTCGTCTCTTCGCGCAAAATTTGGCGACATGGACATGGCAAAGTTCACCGGCGTCGCTGGGGCTTCTTCTGGTTTCACCCAATTTGGCGGGGTGGACGTGCCAAAGTCGATCGGCGTCGCCGTGGATTCGTCTCTTCGCGCAAAATTTGGCGACATGGACATGGCAAAGTTCACCGGCGTCGCTGGGGCTTCTTCTGGTTTCACCCAATTTGGCGGGGTGGACGTGCCAAAGTCGATCGGCGTCGCCGGGTCTACTTCTTGACGTGACGAAGAAAGGCTGAGGGAGCCAAAGTTGATGGGCGTCGCCGTGGATTCGTCTCTTCGCGCAAAATTTGGCGACATGGACATGGCAAAGTTCACCGGCGTCGCTGGGGCTTCTTCTGGTTTCACCCAATTTGGCGGGGTGGACGTGCCAAAGTCGATCGGCGTCGCCGGGTCTACTTCTTGACGTGACGAAGAAAGGCTGAGGGAGCCAACGTTGATGGGCGTCGCTGGGGCTTCTTCTGGTTTCACCCAATTTGGCGGGGTGGACGTGCCAAAGTCAATGGGCGTCGCCGTGGATTCGTCTCTTCGCGCAAAATTTGGCGACATGGACATGGCAAAGTTCACCGGCGTCGCTGGGGCTTCTTCTGGTTTCACCCAATTTGGCGGGGTGGACGTGCCAAAGTCGATCGGCGTCGCCGGGTCTACTTCTTGACGTGACGAAGAAAGGCTGAGGGAGCCAAAGTTGATGGGCGTCGCCGTGGATTCGTCTCTTCGCGCAAAATTTGGCGACATGGACATGGCAAAGTTCACCGGCGTCGCTGGGGCTTCTTCTGGTTTCACCCAATTTGGCGGGGTGGACGTGCCAAAGTCGATCGGCGTCGCCGGGTCTACTTCTTGACGTGACGAAGAAAGGCTGAGGGAGCCAAAGTTGATGGGCGTCGCTGGGGCTTCTTCTGGTTTCACCCAATTTGGCGGGGTGTACGTGCCAAAGTCAATGGGCGTCGCCGTGGATTCTTCTCTTCGCGCAAAATTTGGCGACATGGACATGGCAAAGTTCACCGGCGTCGCTGGGGCTTCTTCTGGTTTCACCCAATTTGGCGGGGTGGACGTGCCAAAGTCGATGGGCGTCGCCGTGGATTCGTCTCTTCGCGCAAAATTTGGCGACATGGACATGGCAAAGTTCACCGGCGTCGCTGGGGCTTCTTCTGGCTTCACCCAATTTGGCGGGGTGGACGTGTCAAAGTTGATGGGCGTCGCCGTGGATTCTTCTCTTCGCGCAAAATTTGGCGACGTCGACATGCCATAGTCAACCGGCGCCGCAGGGTCTTCTTTTTGACGTGTCGATGAATGGCTCTGGCTGGCAAAGGCAACCGGTGTCGCTGGGATTTCGGCTTTGTGGGTCGAAAATTCATCAACATCGCTATCGTCGTGGCCCGTCTTGCTTGACGCCTCCGTCTCGGACTTGTGTTTTTCTTGTTTTGCAAGGAGGATTATAAGAATGATCGCCGTTGTGAGGTCGATGTGCGCCGCGACGAGTTTTTTTGCCGCTTCGATGCGGTCCAGATTCTGTGGCATCTTGGTGTCTTCGTTCGTCGGTGTGGCCGCCAAGGCAGTGTCCTCCTCATCGGGCTTGTCGCACCAATTGATGGTGGATTCCGTCGATGTCATGTCTTGAGTGTCATCGCTCGTTGGAATGTCTGTCGAGTCTTCGTCAATTTCTTGAATTTCCCCGCCAGTTGCCGCGACATCCGACCACTCGTCATCGGTCATGACATTCATGTCGACACCGGAGTCTTCATTGTCTTCAATCCTCGAACTTGATTCGATTGACATCAATTCGTCCTCGAGGTCTTCGCCCGTGGTTGCCACGTCCGAGACTATCGAGTGTTCTTCATTCATCGCGGTCGAGTCTTCGACATCTTCTTGTTTCCAGCGAGGTTCACTCTTTGTCGGGCTTGCTTCATCTTCTTGTTGCTTGGGCAACATCATCGTCATGTGGAGGGCGAGTGCCACATACATAAGCACCGCCAGGCAGCATCGGAGGATCGTGTTCATCATCGCGTTCTTCTCAACTTGGATTTTTAAATGGCGGTTTCATTTTCCGCGTAGGAAGCTGACGCTGCCGAGACTTGATTGGAGTTCATTGCAAATGATAGGTGTGTGTCTTGAACGCAGGTAAGTTACTGAGAACTTGGAACGCGTCGAGTGGAGCTCCGACGAGATGAAATTCTAGACAACGCGGCTTGGTCTTGCATGCATACGAGCATACTCTGTCTGCTGCGGGTTGACATCCTTGCAGGGATGTTCTCGGGGAGAAAGATTGCCATGACAACCATGTATCCGGATGGAGTTGGTATCCGGACAAGAGAAAAAACCTGTAATAATTTGTACAGGAAAAACCTCTCTGAGGCAAAAATGACCATAAATGTTGAATTGTGAGAGGTTTTGATATCTCGATTAAGATTGTACTTCGAAGTATATATAATCCTCTATAGCTTAAATCCTTTTTCCTTTTTAATGCATTCTCTTGCACCTTGACGTCTGATGAGAAGGTTCGTAGAGGAGGAATGCGCCGTGTTGACCTTCAAGAATCACAGAGAGCTACACACAACAGAAAGCCTCGTTCACCCTGACGATCACAGGGACAATCTTCGCCACGTAACGAGTAACGAATGCAATGGACAAAGTGGATGCCTCTCTCGACTGGATCGAGCGAAATCTACAGCTTTTTCCAACAGTTCCGAGCGGATTTCATTGCGCCGACGTCGAATTCAGCGTACAGTACTCGAAAAAGATGCTGGCGTGGCTACGAGTCGAACGGCGCTTCTTTGAAGAATGACTATCGTCTCCCACGACGCCAAATCCATCGGAATGTCTGGATGCCAAACACGGTATCATATTTATAAGATTACAGGGGTATCAGTTTAAAGAGAGATCCCTTCATCTTGAATTGACAGCAAACCCCTAATCCCCTGTAAGATTAACATCAGCACGGGGAACGCAGCAAGGACTTGGAGATTTGTATCCGCCAGATCCATCGATTGGCATCTATGCCGCCGCCGAAGCTGCTGCTGAAGAAGAAGCTGAACATGGTGGCGCCATGACACAAATAACCCTGGTTAGAACACATTGGCATCGTGTCGGATTGTCCTTTTATTGCCAGGGGTGAAGGGGTTCATAACCTCTTAAATAAATATGCTTCATTAATTGATACTTAAAGAAATCTATAATTTGATCTCAAGAAAGGCGCGCACTCTGTGGTTGTCGAATCCATGTTCCCAATTGCTCCTCACGCTCAAACGTCAAAGAAGAGGTACTACATCTGCAGACAAGTCCAAGATCAAGGTGAAGTAGATGCATACTACTCGAAAAACGGACGAAGGGGACGCTCAAAGAAGCAAGGCGAGCCGCCAACCAGATTGATGTGGGGATCTTCGTGGGCAGACACGTGCTCATTTCGTCGTCACGTTGAGGAGCATTATGTATTGTCCTTGGGGGTCTTTATGGGTAGACACGTGTTTCTCAAGGCGGTGACGAAACGAACAATTGTCCACCCATAGAGACCCCCAAGGACAATGGCATGGTGCTCCTCAAGGTGGCGAAGAAAAGCAATGTGTCCACAGGGCAATCGCACGGTACTTTGACAAAGTCCATGCTATTCTTATCATTGCCGCCATTTGGAGCCGTCCCAAGCCATTGGGTGTGTACGTGTTTCAAGAAACAAGACGACGGCCGGCCCCGTTCTCTGTGTGTGTCAACAACGTCGTGGTGCAAATACTCAACGTCAAATTTCCATTTGGTGGTGTCGGGCTCGTCGGGAATGGGGCTATACCACGGCAAGCTCTAATTTGATACGTTTTCCCGCGCCGTGGCCATCCTGCGCAAGCTATTTTCGCTCGACTGGTCGCTGCGATACATGCCGTTCACGCCTATGAGCGTCAAAATTGTGTGGGTTCTTATGGCAGGGGACATAAGAAGCCACACAATTTTGTCGTTCAGAGGAGTTTACGGCATGTTCATGGCATTCCTCGTGCACTTGACTTCATTTAGCGGCAAAGCCTCCATCCTACAAGAACTCTCGGCGACGTCGTCATTGATCAATTGTCATAATTGTTGAGAATTCACTTGATTTGTTTTTCCACGCTTCACATGGAGCGCGCTGCCTCATCCAAGACATCCAAGGGAGCTCATGTTGCAGAAACAACCCGAGAAGTGTCCATTGTTGAGTCCTTGCCACTTTTGCTCCTGTTGGCATCGGAGGCACTAGGTATTAGATCGTCGGCGCGGAGAACTCAGGATGCGCACCATCAGTATGAAATCATGAAACATGCATTAACTAGTTTTAATATATAAATCCTACAGACTAAGATGTCGACCGCGCTCAGCATCAACGGCGCCTGGCGCCCGCGCTTGCTGCGGTGACGATTGGAGGACAGTTGCTCGCTTGGTCGCCAAGAGAGGGAGAAACACTGAATGTTCTTTGGAAATGCAGACTTTGAACGAGATGACGACCAAGACGACACACTATCCGAGAGATTTGAGCAAGCCAAGGCCCTCGAGCAGATGAGGATGCAAGAAAGCGGCTTCAACTCGGGTTCATTGATCTTGGATGCCACCCAAACATCCCCAGAGACGCTCCAACAGCGCAATCCTTGACATAAATTTTGCACACATAAATGGAACGTCTTGTGGACTGCTGTCTTGACAAATCTTGCCAACTAGAGTTGCATATTTGTCAAATAGGGTTGGAAAGGGGGAGCTTCAAGCCTCACAGAGGACACGCGGTAGCATGGAAAGCACGTGATGCACCAAGTACACCACCTGCTGCGGCCTTGGGCAAAGTGCTTCAAAATTTCTACGACGAGAAAATGTATCCAAAAATTACGTTGGAGCAAAAGTGCAATCCAGTAAAAATTTGTCGTCGTACCAGAGGCGATCGTAATGCTTCACGACATTGGATTTAATTCGTTGCCATGAAAGATGGAAAAGGTTTTTTGATCTTGAATGCCACCGACTTGCGCTCTCGTCGTTGCCATCCTTGACATAATTTGTTGCGCACGAGTGATACCATAAATTGGATCGGTACAGAGGCCTTCTGGACTGCTGTTTTCCCAAAATCTTGCCGACTAGAGTTGTGTACATGTCAAATTGGGTTGAACAGGGGGGAGCTTGCTCACTCGAGCATACTTGCCGAACATGTACTTGGCCGTGACTGCGCGAATTTTCTCTGGGTCTGTCTGCGAAACTTGGTACTCGGCATGGTGAATGTTGTAGAGCTTTGCCACACAGTCTCGAACTTGCTCCACATTGTACGTTGTGTACTCATACAATGTTGGTGTCTACGCGTAGACTAAGTGAGAACGAAAGTCGGCCAAATCCTGACATACCCAAGGTGATTTCTCGTTTGTCACTACTCGCGTCATGTAAACTATCGAGGCCGCCAAGACAGATGGGGGGTGCGCAATTGTAATGGGATAGTCCATCACGGCTAACTCGGCTAAATACTGAGCTCAATGTCAGTAAAAAAACAAGCGCGACGCCTTACATGAGCGAAATGTTGCTGTGTCTCGGTTGGACATCCAGCCTGGATAAATCTCTCGAGGAAATGGTAGACATGGGTACCGGCCAACTTGTATTCGAGGGTTTCCAGGACCATATTTTCCATGGCCAACATGTCGTCCTTTGTGTATGGGTGATCACTCATGGTGACGAAGCGTTGAACAATTTGGCCACCCTGTGATTCGACCTTGCATGCGAGCATCATGCACGCACATCCTAATAGCTGAAGCTTTTCTCGGCCAATTTTCACCACGGACAAACAACGATCAACCAAGTGAAAAGCAAGGTGCAACGTGTGAGGCGCCAACTTGAACATTTCTCCAACTCTGACAAGCCAGTCCATCAAGATACCACGCATTGTGGAGTTGATGTCTCCACCTTTTTCTTCTGCGAGGTAATCGTACTTTCACTCGATATTTCTCTTCATGTTGTCGTCGAAATGAATCGACTTCACGAGCGAGATCATTTTCCTCCTTGGGGTCCATCGGGCGGGCTTGCTTCACATTTACATCCACGTCAAGCTCAGAGCCTACATCATTCGTCGTCAATTTTATGTCCCGGGCGAGAGTATGCGTACTCAAAGCTCTCGTGCGAATGTCAAGCATGTGCTGTCGTCGGCGCTGCTCATGACTTAACGACGGCCGTCTTGATTCTGGAGACCGTCTCAGAGGAGGTTTGTTGTCTTGAATGTGGAGAGCTTTCTGATTGTTCTGCTTCGCTCGGTACGGCATCTCCGTTCTGAGGCAAAAGGTCTCTTCACATGATGGTGCACTTGCGGCGACAGCAGGTGTGTCGTGGTGGCACTTGCGTCGCTTGGCGTAGTTGGTGTTCCCTTGTTCGTCCGATGCGTGACGCTTCTTGGTACGAAGGAGCGGGAGACGGCACTCTCCCCTTTCACTTTGCCAGAAGTGCATGGTCGGAGTTGAAAACTGGACGAGGCGTGAGCTCATCCGACGTCGTTTCGCCACTTGTGGCTCATCATCATAGTCCAGACCACGTTTTGTCGAACCATTTGCCACGCGTCGTCGCTTTGGCACTTGTGAATCAACACACTCGTCTTGGGGGCGCTTCGACGCCTTGACTTTCGCTTTCACTTGGGTAACCTTGGCATATGTTGTATGCACGCCAACAACCCCGGGGGTGGCCGAGTCTCTTCGTCTTTTCGCACTATTGGGCGACGTCGACATGCCAAGGTCAACCAGCGTCACCGGGTCTTCTCGTGGTTTCACCCAATTTGGCGGAGTGGACGTACCAAAGCCAACGGGCGTCGCCGGGTCTTCTTCTGGACGTGACGATGAAAGGCTCTGGGTGCCAACGTCAATCGGCGTCGCCGTGGATTCTTCACTTCGCGCAAAATTTGGCGACGTCGACATGGCAAAGTACACTGGCGTCGCTGGGGCTTCTTCTGGTTTAACCCAATTTGGCGACGTCGACATGGCAAAGTTCACCGGCGTCGCTGGGGCTTCTTCTGGTTTCTCCCAATTTGGCGGGGTGGACGTGCCAAAGTCGATCGGCATCGCCGTGGATTCTTCTCTTCGCGCAAAATTTGGCGACATGGACATGGCAAAGTTCACCGGCGTCGCTGGGGCTTCTTCTGGTTTCTCCCAATTTGGCGGGGTGGACGTGTCAAAGTCGATGGGCGTCGCCGTGGATTCTTCTCTTCGCGCAAAATTTGGCGACATGGACATGGCAAAGTTCACCGGCGTCGCTGGGGCTTCTTCTGGTTTCACCCAATTTGGCGGGGTGGACGTGCCAAAGTCGATCGGCGTCGCCGGGTCTACTTCTTGACGTGACGAAGAAAGGCTGAGGGAGCCAAAGTTGATGGGCGTCGCCGTGGATTCGTCTCTTCGCGCAAAATTTGGCGACATGGACATGGCAAAGTTCACCGGCGTCGCTGGGGCTTCTTCTGGTTTCTCCCAATTTGGCGGGGTGGACGTGCCAAAGTCGATCGGCGTCGCCGTGGATTCTTCTCTTCGCGCAAAATTTGGCGACATGGACATGGCAAAGTTCACCGGCGTCGCTGGGGCTTCTTCTGGTTTCACCCAATTTGGCGGGGTGGACGTGCCAAAGTCGATCGGCGTCGCCGGGTCTACTTCTTGACGTGACGAAGAAAGGCTGAGGGAGCCAAAGTTGATGGGCGTCGCCGTGGATTCTTCTCTTCGCGCAAAATTTGGCGACATGGACATGGCAAAGTTCACCGGCGTCGCTGGGGCTTCTTCTGGTTTCACCCAATTTGGCGGGGTGGACGTGCCAAAGTCGATCGGCGTCGCCGGGTCTACTTCTTGACGTGACGAAGAAAGGCTGAGGGAGCCAAAGTTGATGGGCGTCGCCGTGGATTCGTCTCTTCGCGCAAAATTTGGCGACATGGACTTGGCAAAGTTCACCGGCGTCGCTGGGGCTTCTTCTGGTTTCTCCCAATTTGGCGGGGTGGACGTGCCAAAGTCGATCGGCATCGCCGTGGATTCTTCTCTTCGCGCAAAATTTGGCGACATGGACATGGCAAAGTTCACCGGCGTCGCTGGGGCTTCTTCTGGTTTCACCCAATTTGGCGGGGTGGACGTGCCAAAGTCGATCGGCGTCGCCGGGTCTACTTCTTGACGTGACGAAGAAAGGCTGAGGGAGCCAAAGTTGATGGGCGTCGCCGTGGATTCGTCTCTTCGCGCAAAATTTGGCGACATGGACATGGCAAAGTTCACCGGCGTCGCTGGGGCTTCTTCTGGTTTCACCCAATTTGGCGGGGTGGACGTGCCAAAGTCGATCGGCGTCGCCGGGTCTACTTCTTGACGTGACGAAGAAAGGCTGAGGGAGCCAAAGTTGATGGGCGTCGCCGTGGATTCGTCTCTTCGCGCAAAATTTGGCGACATGGACTTGGCAAAGTTCACCGGCGTCGCTGGGGCTTCTTCTGGTTTCTCCCAATTTGGCGGGGTGGACGTGCCAAAGTCGATCGGCATCGCCGTGGATTCTTCTCTTCGCGCAAAATTTGGCGACATGGACATGGCAAAGTTCACCGGCGTCGCTGGGGCTTCTTCTGGTTTCACCCAATTTGGCGGGGTGGACGTGCCAAAGTCGATCGGCGTCGCCGGGTCTACTTCTTGACGTGACGAAGAAAGGCTGAGGGAGCCAAAGTTGATGGGCGTCGCCGTGGATTCGTCTCTTCGCGCAAAATTTGGCGACATGGACATGGCAAAGTTCACCGGCGTCGCTGGGGCTTCTTCTGGTTTCACCCAATTTGGCGGGGTGGACGTGCCAAAGTCGATCGGCGTCGCCGGGTCTACTTCTTGACGTGACGAAGAAAGGCTGAGGGAGCCAAAGTTGATGGGCGTCGCCGTGGATTCGTCTCTTCGCGCAAAATTTGGCGACATGGACATGGCAAAGTTCACCGGCGTCGCTGGGGCTTCTTCTGGTTTCACCCAATTTGGCGGGGTGGACGTGCCAAAGTCGATCGGCGTCGCCGGGTCTACTTCTTGACGTGACGAAGAAAGGCTGAGGGAGCCAAAGTTGATGGGCGTCGCCGTGGATTCGTCTCTTCGCGCAAAATTTGGCGACATGGACTTGGCAAAGTTCACCGGCGTCGCTGGGGCTTCTTCTGGTTTCTCCCAATTTGGCGGGGTGGACGTGCCAAAGTCGATCGGCATCGCCGTGGATTCTTCTCTTCGCGCAAAATTTGGCGACATGGACATGGCAAAGTTCACCGGCGTCGCTGGGGCTTCTTCTGGTTTCACCCAATTTGGCGGGGTGGACGTGCCAAAGTCGATCGGCGTCGCCGGGTCTACTTCTTGACGTGACGAAGAAAGGCTGAGGGAGCCAAAGTTGATGGGCGTCGCCGTGGATTCGTCTCTTCGCGCAAAATTTGGCGACATGGACATGGCAAAGTTCACCGGCGTCGCTGGGGCTTCTTCTGGTTTCACCCAATTTGGCGGGGTGGACGTGCCAAAGTCGATCGGCGTCGCCGGGTCTACTTCTTGACGTGACGAAGAAAGGCTGAGGGAGCCAAAGTTGATGGGCGTCGCCGTGGATTCGTCTCTTCGCGCAAAATTTGGCGACATGGACTTGGCAAAGTTCACCGGCGTCGCTGGGGCTTCTTCTGGTTTCTCCCAATTTGGCGGGGTGGACGTGCCAAAGTCGATCGGCATCGCCGTGGATTCTTCTCTTCGCGCAAAATTTGGCGACATGGACATGGCAAAGTTCACCGGCGTCGCTGGGGCTTCTTCTGGTTTCACCCAATTTGGCGGGGTGGACGTGCCAAAGTCGATCGGCGTCGCCGGGTCTACTTCTTGACGTGACGAAGAAAGGCTGAGGGAGCCAAAGTTGATGGGCGTCGCCGTGGATTCGTCTCTTCGCGCAAAATTTGGCGACATGGACATGGCAAAGTTCACCGGCGTCGCTGGGGCTTCTTCTGGTTTCACCCAATTTGGCGGGGTGGACGTGCCAAAGTCGATCGGCGTCGCCGGGTCTACTTCTTGACGTGACGAAGAAAGGCTGAGGGAGCCAAAGTTGATGGGCGTCGCCGTGGATTCGTCTCTTCGCGCAAAATTTGGCGACATGGACTTGGCAAAGTTCACCGGCGTCGCTGGGGCTTCTTCTGGTTTCACCCAATTTGGCGGGGTGGACGTGCCAAAGTCGATCGGCGTCGCCGGGTCTACTTCTTGACGTGACGAAGAAAGGCTGAGGGAGCCAAAGTTGATGGGCGTCGCCGTGGATTCGTCTCTTCGCGCAAAATTTGGCGACATGGACTTGGCAAAGTTCACCGGCGTCGCTGGGGCTTCTTCTGGTTTCTCCCAATTTGGCGGGGTGGACGTGCCAAAGTCGATCGGCATCGCCGTGGATTCTTCTCTTCGCGCAAAATTTGGCGACATGGACATGGCAAAGTTCACCGGCGTCGCTGGGGCTTCTTCTGGTTTCACCCAATTTGGCGGGGTGGACGTGCCAAAGTCGATCGGCGTCGCCGGGTCTACTTCTTGACGTGACGAAGAAAGGCTGAGGGAGCCAAAGTTGATGGGCGTCGCCGTGGATTCGTCTCTTCGCGCAAAATTTGGCGACATGGACTTGGCAAAGTTCACCGGCGTCGCTGGGGCTTCTTCTGGTTTCTCCCAATTTGGCGGGGTGGACGTGCCAAAGTCGATCGGCATCGCCGTGGATTCTTCTCTTCGCGCAAAATTTGGCGACATGGACATGGCAAAGTTCACCGGCGTCGCTGGGGCTTCTTCTGGTTTCACCCAATTTGGCGGGGTGGACGTGCCAAAGTCGATCGGCGTCGCCGGGTCTACTTCTTGACGTGACGAAGAAAGGCTGAGGGAGCCAAAGTTGATGGGCGTCGCCGTGGATTCGTCTCTTCGCGCAAAATTTGGCGACATGGACATGGCAAAGTTCACCGGCGTCGCTGGGGCTTCTTCTGGTTTCACCCAATTTGGCGGGGTGGACGTGCCAAAGTCGATCGGCGTCGCCGGGTCTACTTCTTGACGTGACGAAGAAAGGCTGAGGGAGCCAAAGTTGATGGGCGTCGCCGTGGATTCGTCTCTTCGCGCAAAATTTGGCGACATGGACATGGCAAAGTTCACCGGCGTCGCTGGGGCTTCTTCTGGTTTCACCCAATTTGGCGGGGTGGACGTGCCAAAGTCGATCGGCGTCGCCGGGTCTACTTCTTGACGTGACGAAGAAAGGCTGAGGGAGCCAAAGTTGATGGGCGTCGCCGTGGATTCGTCTCTTCGCGCAAAATTTGGCGACATGGACATGGCAAAGTTCACCGGCGTCGCTGGGGCTTCTTCTGGTTTCACCCAATTTGGCGGGGTGGACGTGCCAAAGTCGATCGGCGTCGCCGGGTCTACTTCTTGACGTGACGAAGAAAGGCTGAGGGAGCCAAAGTTGATGGGCGTCGCCGTGGATTCGTCTCTTCGCGCAAAATTTGGCGACATGGACATGGCAAAGTTCACCGGCGTCGCTGGGGCTTCTTCTGGTTTCTCCCAATTTGGCGGGGTGGACGTGCCAAAGTCGATCGGCATCGCCGTGGATTCTTCTCTTCGCGCAAAATTTGGCGACATGGACATGGCAAAGTTCACCGGCGTCGCTGGGGCTTCTTCTGGTTTCACCCAATTTGGCGGGGTGGACGTGCCAAAGTCGATCGGCGTCGCCGGGTCTACTTCTTGACGTGACGAAGAAAGGCTGAGGGAGCCAAAGTTGATGGGCGTCGCCGTGGATTCGTCTCTTCGCGCAAAATTTGGCGACATGGACATGGCAAAGTTCACCGGCGTCGCTGGGGCTTCTTCTGGTTTCACCCAATTTGGCGGGGTGGACGTGCCAAAGTCGATCGGCGTCGCCGGGTCTACTTCTTGACGTGACGAAGAAAGGCTGAGGGAGCCAAAGTTGATGGGCGTCGCCGTGGATTCGTCTCTTCGCGCAAAATTTGGCGACATGGACATGGCAAAGTTCACCGGCGTCGCTGGGGCTTCTTCTGGTTTCACCCAATTTGGCGGGGTGGACGTGCCAAAGTCGATCGGCGTCGCCGGGTCTACTTCTTGACGTGACGAAGAAAGGCTGAGGGAGCCAAAGTTGATGGGCGTCGCCGTGGATTCGTCTCTTCGCGCAAAATTTGGCGACATGGACATGGCAAAGTTCACCGGCGTCGCTGGGGCTTCTTCTGGTTTCACCCAATTTGGCGGGGTGGACGTGCCAAAGTCGATCGGCGTCGCCGGGTCTACTTCTTGACGTGACGAAGAAAGGCTGAGGGAGCCAAAGTTGATGGGCGTCGCCGTGGATTCGTCTCTTCGCGCAAAATTTGGCGACATGGACATGGCAAAGTTCACCGGCGTCGCTGGGGCTTCTTCTGGTTTCACCCAATTTGGCGGGGTGGACGTGCCAAAGTCGATCGGCGTCGCCGGGTCTACTTCTTGACGTGACGAAGAAAGGCTGAGGGAGCCAAAGTTGATGGGCGTCGCCGTGGATTCGTCTCTTCGCGCAAAATTTGGCGACATGGACATGGCAAAGTTCACCGGCGTCGCTGGGGCTTCTTCTGGTTTCACCCAATTTGGCGGGGTGGACGTGCCAAAGTCGATCGGCGTCGCCGTGGATTCGTCTCTTCGCGCAAAATTTGGCGACATGGACATGGCAAAGTTCACCGGCGTCGCTGGGGCTTCTTCTGGTTTCACCCAATTTGGCGGGGTGGACGTGCCAAAGTCGATCGGCGTCGCCGGGTCTACTTCTTGACGTGACGAAGAAAGGCTGAGGGAGCCAAAGTTGATGGGCGTCGCCGTGGATTCGTCTCTTCGCGCAAAATTTGGCGACATGGACATGGCAAAGTTCACCGGCGTCGCTGGGGCTTCTTCTGGTTTCACCCAATTTGGCGGGGTGGACGTGCCAAAGTCGATCGGCGTCGCCGGGTCTACTTCTTGACGTGACGAAGAAAGGCTGAGGGAGCCAAAGTTGATGGGCGTCGCCGTGGATTCGTCTCTTCGCGCAAAATTTGGCGACATGGACATGGCAAAGTTCACCGGCGTCGCTGGGGCTTCTTCTGGTTTCACCCAATTTGGCGGGGTGGACGTGCCAAAGTCGATCGGCGTCGCCGGGTCTACTTCTTGACGTGACGAAGAAAGGCTGAGGGAGCCAAAGTTGATGGGCGTCGCCGTGGATTCGTCTCTTCGCGCAAAATTTGGCGACATGGACATGGCAAAGTTCACCGGCGTCGCTGGGGCTTCTTCTGGTTTCACCCAATTTGGCGGGGTGGACGTGCCAAAGTCGATCGGCGTCGCCGGGTCTACTTCTTGACGTGACGAAGAAAGGCTGAGGGAGCCAAAGTTGATGGGCGTCGCCGTGGATTCGTCTCTTCGCGCAAAATTTGGCGACATGGACATGGCAAAGTTCACCGGCGTCGCTGGGGCTTCTTCTGGTTTCACCCAATTTGGCGGGGTGGACATGCCAAAGTCGATCGGCGTCGCCGGGTCTACTTCTTGACGTGACGAAGAAAGGCTGAGGGAGCCAAAGTTGATGGGCGTCGCCGTGGATTCGTCTCTTCGCGCAAAATTTGGCGACATGGACATGGCAAAGTTCACCGGCGTCGCTGGGGCTTCTTCTGGTTTCACCCAATTTGGCGGGGTGGACGTGCCAAAGTCGATCGGCGTCGCCGGGTCTACTTCTTGACGTGACGAAGAAAGGCTGAGGGAGCCAAAGTTGATGGGCGTCGCCGTGGATTCGTCTCTTCGCGCAAAATTTGGCGACATGGACATGGCAAAGTTCACCGGCGTCGCTGGGGCTTCTTCTGGTTTCACCCAATTTGGCGGGGTGGACGTGCCAAAGTCGATCGGCGTCGCCGGGTCTACTTCTTGACGTGACGAAGAAAGGCTGAGGGAGCCAAAGTTGATGGGCGTCGCCGTGGATTCGTCTCTTCGCGCAAAATTTGGCGACATGGACATGGCAAAGTTCACCGGCGTCGCTGGGGCTTCTTCTGGTTTCACCCAATTTGGCGGGGTGGACGTGCCAAAGTCGATCGGCGTCGCCGGGTCTACTTCTTGACGTGACGAAGAAAGGCTGAGGGAGCCAAAGTTGATGGGCGTCGCCGTGGATTCGTCTCTTCGCGCAAAATTTGGCGACATGGACATGGCAAAGTTCACCGGCGTCGCTGGGGCTTCTTCTGGTTTCACCCAATTTGGCGGGGTGGACGTGCCAAAGTCGATCGGCGTCGCCGGGTCTACTTCTTGACGTGACGAAGAAAGGCTGAGGGAGCCAAAGTTGATGGGCGTCGCCGTGGATTCGTCTCTTCGCGCAAAATTTGGCGACATGGACATGGCAAAGTTCACCGGCGTCGCTGGGGCTTCTTCTGGTTTCACCCAATTTGGCGGGGTGGACGTGCCAAAGTCGATCGGCGTCGCCGTGGATTCGTCTCTTCGCGCAAAATTTGGCGACATGGACATGGCAAAGTTCACCGGCGTCGCTGGGGCTTCTTCTGGTTTCACCCAATTTGGCGGGGTGGACGTGCCAAAGTCGATCGGCGTCGCCGGGTCTACTTCTTGACGTGACGAAGAAAGGCTGAGGGAGCCAAAGTTGATGGGCGTCGCCGTGGATTCGTCTCTTCGCGCAAAATTTGGCGACATGGACATGGCAAAGTTCACCGGCGTCGCTGGGGCTTCTTCTGGTTTCACCCAATTTGGCGGGGTGGACGTGCCAAAGTCGATCGGCGTCGCCGGGTCTACTTCTTGACGTGACGAAGAAAGGCTGAGGGAGCCAACGTTGATGGGCGTCGCTGGGGCTTCTTCTGGTTTCACCCAATTTGGCGGGGTGGACGTGCCAAAGTCAATGGGCGTCGCCGTGGATTCGTCTCTTCGCGCAAAATTTGGCGACATGGACATGGCAAAGTTCACCGGCGTCGCTGGGGCTTCTTCTGGTTTCACCCAATTTGGCGGGGTGGACGTGCCAAAGTCGATCGGCGTCGCCGGGTCTACTTCTTGACGTGACGAAGAAAGGCTGAGGGAGCCAAAGTTGATGGGCGTCGCCGTGGATTCGTCTCTTCGCGCAAAATTTGGCGACATGGACATGGCAAAGTTCACCGGCGTCGCTGGGGCTTCTTCTGGTTTCACCCAATTTGGCGGGGTGGACGTGCCAAAGTCGATCGGCGTCGCCGGGTCTACTTCTTGACGTGACGAAGAAAGGCTGAGGGAGCCAAAGTTGATGGGCGTCGCTGGGGCTTCTTCTGGTTTCACCCAATTTGGCGGGGTGTACGTGCCAAAGTCAATGGGCGTCGCCGTGGATTCTTCTCTTCGCGCAAAATTTGGCGACATGGACATGGCAAAGTTCACCGGCGTCGCTGGGGCTTCTTCTGGTTTCACCCAATTTGGCGGGGTGGACGTGCCAAAGTCGATGGGCGTCGCCGTGGATTCGTCTCTTCGCGCAAAATTTGGCGACATGGACATGGCAAAGTTCACCGGCGTCGCTGGGGCTTCTTCTGGCTTCACCCAATTTGGCGGGGTGGACGTGTCAAAGTTGATGGGCGTCGCCGTGGATTCTTCTCTTCGCGCAAAATTTGGCGACGTCGACATGCCATAGTCAACCGGCGCCGCAGGGTCTTCTTTTTGACGTGTCGATGAATGGCTCTGGCTGGCAAAGGCAACCGGTGTCGCTGGGATTTCGGCTTTGTGGGTCGAAAATTCATCAACATCGCTATCGTCGTGGCCCGTCTTGCTTGACGCCTCCGTCTCGGACTTGTGTTTTTCTTGTTTTGCAAGGAGGATTATAAGAATGATCGCCGTTGTGAGGTCGATGTGCGCCGCGACGAGTTTTTTTGCCGCTTCGATGCGGTCCAGATTCTGTGGCATCTTGGTGTCTTCGTTCGTCGGTGTGGCCGCCAAGGCAGTGTCCTCCTCATCGGGCTTGTCGCACCAATTGATGGTGGATTCCGTCGATGTCATGTCTTGAGTGTCATCGCTCGTTGGAATGTCTGTCGAGTCTTCGTCAATTTCTTGAATTTCCCCGCCAGTTGCCGCGACATCCGACCACTCGTCATCGGTCATGACATTCATGTCGACACCGGAGTCTTCATTGTCTTCAATCCTCGAACTTGATTCGATTGACATCAATTCGTCCTCGAGGTCTTCGCCCGTGGTTGCCACGTCCGAGACTATCGAGTGTTCTTCATTCATCGCGGTCGAGTCTTCGACATCTTCTTGTTTCCAGCGAGGTTCACTCTTTGTCGGGCTTGCTTCATCTTCTTGTTGCTTGGGCAACATCATCGTCATGTGGAGGGCGAGTGCCACATACATAAGCACCGCCAGGCAGCATCGGAGGATCGTGTTCATCATCGCGTTCTTCTCAACTTGGATTTTTAAATGGCGGTTTCATTTTCCGCGTAGGAAGCTGACGCTGCCGAGACTTGATTGGAGTTCATTGCAAATGATAGGTGTGTGTCTTGAACGCAGGTAAGTTACTGAGAACTTGGAACGCGTCGAGTGGAGCTCCGACGAGATGAAATTCTAGACAACGCGGCTTGGTCTTGCATGCATACGAGCATACTCTGTCTGCTGCGGGTTGACATCCTTGCAGGGATGTTCTCGGGGGAGAAAGATTGCCATGACAACCATGTATCCGGATGGAGTTGGTATCCGGACAAGAGAAAAAACCTGTAATAATTTGTACAGGAAAAACCTCTCTGAGGCAAAAATGACCATAAATGTTGAATTGTGAGAGGTTTTGATATCTCGATTAAGATTGTACTTCGAAGTATATATAATCCTCTATAGCTTAAATCCTTTTTCCTTTTTAATGCATTCTCTTGCACCTTGACGTCTGATGAGAAGGTTCGTAGAGGAGGAATGCGCCGTGTTGACCTTCAAGAATCACAGAGAGCTACACACAACAGAAAGCCTCGTTCACCCTGACGATCACAGGGACAATCTTCGCCACGTAACGAGTAACGAATGCAATGGACAAAGTGGATGCCTCTCTCGACTGGATCGAGCGAAATCTACAGCTTTTTCCAACAGTTCCGAGCGGATTTCATTGCGCCGACGTCGAATTCAGCGTACAGTACTCGAAAAAGATGCTGGCGTGGCTACGAGTCGAACGGCGCTTCTTTGAAGAATGACTATCGTCTCCCACGACGCCAAATCCATCGGAATGTCTGGATGCCAAACACGGTATCATATTTATAAGATTACAGGGGTATCAGTTTAAAGAGAGATCCCTTCATCTTGAATTGACAGCAAACCCCTAATCCCCTGTAAGATTAACATCAGCACGGGGAACGCAGCAAGGACTTGGAGATTTGTATCCGCCAGATCCATCGATTGGCATCTATGCCGCCGCCGAAGCTGCTGCTGAAGAAGAAGCTGAACATGGTGGCGCCATGACACAAATAACCCTGGTTAGAACACATTGGCATCGTGTCGGATTGTCCTTTTATTGCCAGGGGTGAAGGGGTTCATAACCTCTTAAATAAATATGCTTCATTAATTGATACTTAAAGAAATCTATAATTTGATCTCAAGAAAGGCGCGCACTCTGTGGTTGTCGAATCCATGTTCCCAATTGCTCCTCACGCTCAAACGTCAAAGAAGAGGTACTACATCTGCAGACAAGTCCAAGATCAAGGTGAAGTAGATGCATACTACTCGAAAAACGGACGAAGGGGACGCTCAAAGAAGCAAGGCGAGCCGCCAACCAGATTGATGTGGGGATCTTCGTGGGCAGACACGTGCTCATTTCGTCGTCACGTTGAGGAGCATTATGTATTGTCCTTGGGGGTCTTTATGGGTAGACACGTGTTTCTCAAGGCGGTGACGAAACGAACAATTGTCCACCCATAGAGACCCCCCAAGGACAATGGCATGGTGCTCCTCAAGGTGGCGAAGAAAAGCAATGTGTCCACAGGGCAATCGCACGGTACTTTGACAAAGTCCATGCTATTCTTATCATTGCCGCCATTTGGAGCCGTCCCAAGCCATTGGGTGTGTACGTGTTTCAAGAAACAAGACGACGGCCGGCCCCGTTCTCTGTGTGTGTCAACAACGTCGTGGTGCAAATACTCAACGTCAAATTTCCATTTGGTGGTGTCGGGCTCGTCGGGAATGGGGCTATACCACGGCAAGCTCTAATTTGATACGTTTTCCCGCGCCGTGGCCATCCTGCGCAAGCTATTTTCGCTCGACTGGTCGCTGCGATACATGCCGTTCACGCCTATGAGCGTCAAAATTGTGTGGGTTCTTATGGCAGGGGACATAAGAAGCCACACAATTTTGTCGTTCAGAGGAGTTTACGGCATGTTCATGGCATTCCTCGTGCACTTGACTTCATTTAGCGGCAAAGCCTCCATCCTACAAGAACTCTCGGCGACGTCGTCATTGATCAATTGTCATAATTGTTGAGAATTCACTTGATTT
The DNA here is from genome assembly GCA_019828595.1 of Aphanomyces cochlioides. NCBI lineage: Eukaryota > Oomycota > Saprolegniomycetes > Saprolegniales > Verrucalvaceae > Aphanomyces > Aphanomyces cochlioides. Next base: position 1,639,319 of record JAHQRK010000004.1, read on the forward strand.
GTTTTTCCACGCTTCACATGGAGCGCGCTGCCTCATCCAAGACATCCAAGGGAGCTCATGTTGCAGAAACAACCCGAGAAGTGTCCATTGTTGAGTCCTTGCCACTTTTGCTCCTGTTGGCATCGGAGGCACTAGGTATTAGATCGTCGGCGCGGAGAACTCAGGATGCGCACCATCAGTATGAAATCATGAAACATGCATTAACTAGTTTTAATATATAAATCCTACAGACTAAGATGTCGACCGCGCTCAGCATCAACGGCGCCTGGCGCCCGCGCTTGCTGCGGTGACGATTGGAGGACAGTTGCTCGCTTGGTCGCCAAGAGAGGAAGAAACACTGAATGTTCTTTGGAAATGCAGACTTTGAACGAGATGACGACCAAGACGACACACTATCCGAGAGATTTGAGCAAGCCAAGGCCCTCGAGCAGATGAGGATGCAAGAAAGCGGCTTCAACTCGGGTTCATTGATCTTGGATGCCACCCAAACATCCCCAGAGACGCTCCAACAGCGCAATCCTTGACATAAATTTTGCACACATAAATGGAACGTCTTGTGGACTGCTGTCTTGACAAATCTTGCCAACTAGAGTTGCATATTTGTCAAATAGGGTTGGAAAGGGGGAGCTTCAAGCCTCACAGAGGACACGCGGTAGCATGGAAAGCACGTGATGCACCAAGTACACCACCTGCTGCGGCCTTGGGCAAAGTGCTTCAAAATTTCTACGACGAGAAAATGTATCCAAAAATTACGTTGGAGCAAAAGTGCAATCCAGTAAAAATTTGTCGTCGTACCAGAGGCGATCGTAATGCTTCACGACATTGGATTTAATTCGTTGCCATGAAAGATGGAAAAGGTTTTTTGATCTTGAATGCCACCGACTTGCGCTCTCGTCGTTGCCATCCTTGACATAATTTGTTGCGCACGAGTGATACCATAAATTGGATCGGTACAGAGGCCTTCTGGACTGCTGTTTTCCCAAAATCTTGCCGACTAGAGTTGTGTACATGTCAAATTGGGTTGAACAGGGGGGAGCTTGCTCACTCGAGCATACTTGCCGAACATGTACTTGGCCGTGACTGCGCGAATTTTCTCTGGGTCTGTCTGCGAAACTTGGTACTCGGCATGGTGAATGTTGTAGAGCTTTGCCACACAGTCTCGAACTTGCTCCACATTGTACGTTGTGTACTCATACAATGTTGGTGTCTACGCGTAGACTAAGTGAGAACGAAAGTCGGCCAAATCCTGACATACCCAAGGTGATTTCTCGTTTGTCACTACTCGCGTCATGTAAACTATCGAGGCCGCCAAGACAGATGGGGGGTGCGCAATTGTAATGGGATAGTCCATCACGGCTAACTCGGCTAAATACTGAGCTCAATGTCAGTAAAAAAACAAGCGCGACGCCTTACATGAGCGAAATGTTGCTGTGTCTCGGTTGGACATCCAGCCTGGATAAATCTCTCGAGGAAATGGTAGACATGGGTACCGGCCAACTTGTATTCGAGGGTTTCCAGGACCATATTTTCCATGGCCAACATGTCGTCCTTTGTGTATGGGTGATCACTCATGGTGACGAAGCGTTGAACAATTTGGCCACCCTGTGATTCGACCTTGCATGCGAGCATCATGCACGCACATCCTAATAGCTGAAGCTTTTCTCGGCCAATTTTCACCACGGACAAACAACGATCAACCAAGTGAAAAGCAAGGTGCAACGTGTGAGGCGCCAACTTGAACATTTCTCCAACTCTGACAAGCCAGTCCATCAAGATACCACGCATTGTGGAGTTGATGTCTCCACCTTTTTCTTCTGCGAGGTAATCGTACTTCACTCGATATTTCTCTTCATGTTGTCGTCGAAATGAATCGACTTCACGAGCGAGATCATTTTCCTCCTTGGGGTCCATCGGGCGGGCTTGCTTCACATTTACATCCACGTCAAGCTCAGAGCCTACATCATTCGTCGTCAATTTTATGTCCCGGGCGAGAGTATGCGTACTCAAAGCTCTCGTGCGAATGTCAAGCATGTGCTGTCGTCGGCGCTGCTCATGACTTAACGACGGCCGTCTTGATTCTGGAGACCGTCTCAGAGGAGGTTTGTTGTCTTGAATGTGGAGAGCTTTCTGATTGTTCTGCTTCGCTCGGTACGGCATCTCCGTTCTGAGGCAAAAGGTCTCTTCACATGATGGTGCACTTGCGGCGACAGCAGGTGTGTCGTGGTGGCACTTGCGTCGCTTGGCGTAGTTGGTGTTCCCTTGTTCGTCCGATGCGTGACGCTTCTTGGTACGAAGGAGCGGGAGACGGCACTCTCCCCTTTCACTTTGCCAGAAGTGCATGGTCGGAGTTGAAAACTGGACGAGGCGTGAGCTCATCCGACGTCGTTTCGCCACTTGTGGCTCATCATCATAGTCCAGACCACGTTTTGTCGAACCATTTGCCACGCGTCGTCGCTTTGGCACTTGTGAATCAACACACTCGTCTTGGGGGCGCTTCGACGCCTTGACTTTCGCTTTCACTTGGGTAACCTTGGCATATGTTGTATGCACGCCAACAACCCCGGGGGTGGCCGAGTCTCTTCGTCTTTTCGCACTATTGGGCGACGTCGACATGCCAAGGTCAACCAGCGTCACCGGGTCTTCTCGTGGTTTCACCCAATTTGGCGGAGTGGACGTACCAAAGCCAACGGGCGTCGCCGGGTCTTCTTCTGGACGTGACGATGAAAGGCTCTGGGTGCCAACGTCAATCGGCGTCGCCGTGGATTCTTCACTTCGCGCAAAATTTGGCGACGTCGACATGGCAAAGTACACTGGCGTCGCTGGGGCTTCTTCTGGTTTAACCCAATTTGGCGACGTCGACATGGCAAAGTTCACCGGCGTCGCTGGGGCTTCTTCTGGTTTCTCCCAATTTGGCGGGGTGGACGTGCCAAAGTCGATCGGCATCGCCGTGGATTCTTCTCTTCGCGCAAAATTTGGCGACATGGACATGGCAAAGTTCACCGGCGTCGCTGGGGCTTCTTCTGGTTTCTCCCAATTTGGCGGGGTGGACGTGTCAAAGTCGATGGGCGTCGCCGTGGATTCTTCTCTTCGCGCAAAATTTGGCGACATGGACATGGCAAAGTTCACCGGCGTCGCTGGGGCTTCTTCTGGTTTCACCCAATTTGGCGGGGTGGACGTGCCAAAGTCGATCGGCGTCGCCGGGTCTACTTCTTGACGTGACGAAGAAAGGCTGAGGGAGCCAAAGTTGATGGGCGTCGCCGTGGATTCGTCTCTTCGCGCAAAATTTGGCGACATGGACATGGCAAAGTTCACCGGCGTCGCTGGGGCTTCTTCTGGTTTCTCCCAATTTGGCGGGGTGGACGTGCCAAAGTCGATCGGCGTCGCCGTGGATTCTTCTCTTCGCGCAAAATTTGGCGACATGGACATGGCAAAGTTCACCGGCGTCGCTGGGGCTTCTTCTGGTTTCACCCAATTTGGCGGGGTGGACGTGCCAAAGTCGATCGGCGTCGCCGGGTCTACTTCTTGACGTGACGAAGAAAGGCTGAGGGAGACAAAGTTGATGGGCGTCGCCGTGGATTCGTCTCTTCGCGCAAAATTTGGCGACATGGACATGGCAAAGTTCACCGGCGTCGCTGGGGCTTCTTCTGGTTTCACCCAATTTGGCGGGGTGGACGTGCCAAAGTCGATCGGCGTCGCCGGGTCTACTTCTTGACGTGACGAAGAAAGGCTGAGGGAGCCAAAGTTGATGGGCGTCGCCGTGGATTCGTCTCTTCGCGCAAAATTTGGCGACATGGACTTGGCAAAGTTCACCGGCGTCGCTGGGGCTTCTTCTGGTTTCTCCCAATTTGGCGGGGTGGACGTGCCAAAGTCGATCGGCATCGCCGTGGATTCTTCTCTTCGCGCAAAATTTGGCGACATGGACATGGCAAAGTTCACCGGCGTCGCTGGGGCTTCTTCTGGTTTCACCCAATTTGGCGGGGTGGACGTGCCAAAGTCGATCGGCGTCGCCGGGTCTACTTCTTGACGTGACGAAGAAAGGCTGAGGGAGCCAAAGTTGATGGGCGTCGCCGTGGATTCGTCTCTTCGCGCAAAATTTGGCGACATGGACATGGCAAAGTTCACCGGCGTCGCTGGGGCTTCTTCTGGTTTCACCCAATTTGGCGGGGTGGACGTGCCAAAGTCGATCGGCGTCGCCGGGTCTACTTCTTGACGTGACGAAGAAAGGCTGAGGGAGCCAAAGTTGATGGGCGTCGCCGTGGATTCGTCTCTTCGCGCAAAATTTGGCGACATGGACTTGGCAAAGTTCACCGGCGTCGCTGGGGCTTCTTCTGGTTTCTCCCAATTTGGCGGGGTGGACGTGCCAAAGTCGATCGGCATCGCCGTGGATTCTTCTCTTCGCGCAAAATTTGGCGACATGGACATGGCAAAGTTCACCGGCGTCGCTGGGGCTTCTTCTGGTTTCACCCAATTTGGCGGGGTGGACGTGCCAAAGTCGATCGGCGTCGCCGGGTCTACTTCTTGACGTGACGAAGAAAGGCTGAGGGAGCCAAAGTTGATGGGCGTCGCCGTGGATTCGTCTCTTCGCGCAAAATTTGGCGACATGGACATGGCAAAGTTCACCGGCGTCGCTGGGGCTTCTTCTGGTTTCACCCAATTTGGCGGGGTGGACGTGCCAAAGTCGATCGGCGTCGCCGGGTCTACTTCTTGACGTGACGAAGAAAGGCTGAGGGAGCCAAAGTTGATGGGCGTCGCCGTGGATTCGTCTCTTCGCGCAAAATTTGGCGACATGGACATGGCAAAGTTCACCGGCGTCGCTGGGGCTTCTTCTGGTTTCACCCAATTTGGCGGGGTGGACGTGCCAAAGTCGATCGGCGTCGCCGGGTCTACTTCTTGACGTGACGAAGAAAGGCTGAGGGAGCCAAAGTTGATGGGCGTCGCCGTGGATTCGTCTCTTCGCGCAAAATTTGGCGACATGGACTTGGCAAAGTTCACCGGCGTCGCTGGGGCTTCTTCTGGTTTCTCCCAATTTGGCGGGGTGGACGTGCCAAAGTCGATCGGCATCGCCGTGGATTCTTCTCTTCGCGCAAAATTTGGCGACATGGACATGGCAAAGTTCACCGGCGTCGCTGGGGCTTCTTCTGGTTTCACCCAATTTGGCGGGGTGGACGTGCCAAAGTCGATCGGCGTCGCCGGGTCTACTTCTTGACGTGACGAAGAAAGGCTGAGGGAGCCAAAGTTGATGGGCGTCGCCGTGGATTCGTCTCTTCGCGCAAAATTTGGCGACATGGACATGGCAAAGTTCACCGGCGTCGCTGGGGCTTCTTCTGGTTTCACCCAATTTGGCGGGGTGGACGTGCCAAAGTCGATCGGCGTCGCCGGGTCTACTTCTTGACGTGACGAAGAAAGGCTGAGGGAGCCAAAGTTGATGGGCGTCGCCGTGGATTCGTCTCTTCGCGCAAAATTTGGCGACATGGACTTGGCAAAGTTCACCGGCGTCGCTGGGGCTTCTTCTGGTTTCTCCCAATTTGGCGGGGTGGACGTGCCAAAGTCGATCGGCATCGCCGTGGATTCTTCTCTTCGCGCAAAATTTGGCGACATGGACATGGCAAAGTTCACCGGCGTCGCTGGGGCTTCTTCTGGTTTCACCCAATTTGGCGGGGTGGACGTGCCAAAGTCGATCGGCGTCGCCGGGTCTACTTCTTGACGTGACGAAGAAAGGCTGAGGGAGCCAAAGTTGATGGGCGTCGCCGTGGATTCGTCTCTTCGCGCAAAATTTGGCGACATGGACATGGCAAAGTTCACCGGCGTCGCTGGGGCTTCTTCTGGTTTCACCCAATTTGGCGGGGTGGACGTGCCAAAGTCGATCGGCGTCGCCGGGTCTACTTCTTGACGTGACGAAGAAAGGCTGAGGGAGCCAAAGTTGATGGGCGTCGCCGTGGATTCGTCTCTTCGCGCAAAATTTGGCGACATGGACTTGGCAAAGTTCACCGGCGTCGCTGGGGCTTCTTCTGGTTTCTCCCAATTTGGCGGGGTGGACGTGCCAAAGTCGATGGCATCGCCGTGGATTCTTCTCTTCGCGCAAAATTTGGCGACATGGACATGGCAAAGTTCACCGGCGTCGCTGGGGCTTCTTCTGGTTTCACCCAATTTGGCGGGGTGGACGTGCCAAAGTCGATCGGCGTCGCCGGGTCTACTTCTTGACGTGACGAAGAAAGGCTGAGGGAGCCAAAGTTGATGGGCGTCGCCGTGGATTCGTCTCTTCGCGCAAAATTTGGCGACATGGACTTGGCAAAGTTCACCGGCGTCGCTGGGGCTTCTTCTGGTTTCTCCCAATTTGGCGGGGTGGACGTGCCAAAGTCGATCGGCATCGCCGTGGATTCTTCTCTTCGCGCAAAATTTGGCGACATGGACATGGCAAAGTTCACCGGCGTCGCTGGGGCTTCTTCTGGTTTCACCCAATTTGGCGGGGTGGACGTGCCAAAGTCGATCGGCGTCGCCGGGTCTACTTCTTGACGTGACGAAGAAAGGCTGAGGGAGCCAAAGTTGATGGGCGTCGCCGTGGATTCGTCTCTTCGCGCAAAATTTGGCGACATGGACATGGCAAAGTTCACCGGCGTCGCTGGGGCTTCTTCTGGTTTCACCCAATTTGGCGGGGTGGACGTGCCAAAGTCGATCGGCGTCGCCGGGTCTACTTCTTGACGTGACGAAGAAAGGCTGAGGGAGCCAAAGTTGATGGGCGTCGCCGTGGATTCGTCTCTTCGCGCAAAATTTGGCGACATGGACATGGCAAAGTTCACCGGCGTCGCTGGGGCTTCTTCTGGTTTCACCCAATTTGGCGGGGTGGACGTGCCAAAGTCGATCGGCGTCGCCGGGTCTACTTCTTGACGTGACGAAGAAAGGCTGAGGGAGCCAAAGTTGATGGGCGTCGCCGTGGATTCGTCTCTTCGCGCAAAATTTGGCGACATGGACTTGGCAAAGTTCACCGGCGTCGCTGGGGCTTCTTCTGGTTTCTCCCAATTTGGCGGGGTGGACGTGCCAAAGTCGATCGGCATCGCCGTGGATTCTTCTCTTCGCGCAAAATTTGGCGACATGGACATGGCAAAGTTCACCGGCGTCGCTGGGGCTTCTTCTGGTTTCACCCAATTTGGCGGGGTGGACGTGCCAAAGTCGATCGGCGTCGCCGGGTCTACTTCTTGACGTGACGAAGAAAGGCTGAGGGAGCCAAAGTTGATGGGCGTCGCCGTGGATTCGTCTCTTCGCGCAAAATTTGGCGACATGGACATGGCAAAGTTCACCGGCGTCGCTGGGGCTTCTTCTGGTTTCACCCAATTTGGCGGGGTGGACGTGCCAAAGTCGATCGGCGTCGCCGGGTCTACTTCTTGACGTGACGAAGAAAGGCTGAGGGAGCCAAAGTTGATGGGCGTCGCCGTGGATTCGTCTCTTCGCGCAAAATTTGGCGACATGGACATGGCAAAGTTCACCGGCGTCGCTGGGGCTTCTTCTGGTTTCACCCAATTTGGCGGGGTGGACGTGCCAAAGTCGATCGGCGTCGCCGTGGATTCGTCTCTTCGCGCAAAATTTGGCGACATGGACATGGCAAAGTTCACCGGCGTCGCTGGGGCTTCTTCTGGTTTCACCCAATTTGGCGGGGTGGACGTGCCAAAGTCGATCGGCGTCGCCGGGTCTACTTCTTGACGTGACGAAGAAAGGCTGAGGGAGCCAAAGTTGATGGGCGTCGCCGTGGATTCGTCTCTTCGCGCAAAATTTGGCGACATGGACATGGCAAAGTTCACCGGCGTCGCTGGGGCTTCTTCTGGTTTCACCCAATTTGGCGGGGTGGACGTGCCAAAGTCGATCGGCGTCGCCGGGTCTACTTCTTGACGTGACGAAGAAAGGCTGAGGGAGCCAAAGTTGATGGGCGTCGCCGTGGATTCGTCTCTTCGCGCAAAATTTGGCGACATGGACATGGCAAAGTTCACCGGCGTCGCTGGGGCTTCTTCTGGTTTCACCCAATTTGGCGGGGTGGACGTGCCAAAGTCGATCGGCGTCGCCGGGTCTACTTCTTGACGTGACGAAGAAAGGCTGAGGGAGCCAAAGTTGATGGGCGTCGCCGTGGATTCGTCTCTTCGCGCAAAATTTGGCGACATGGACATGGCAAAGTTCACCGGCGTCGCTGGGGCTTCTTCTGGTTTCACCCAATTTGGCGGGGTGGACGTGCCAAAGTCGATCGGCGTCGCCGTGGATTCGTCTCTTCGCGCAAAATTTGGCGACATGGACATGGCAAAGTTCACCGGCGTCGCTGGGGCTTCTTCTGGTTTCACCCAATTTGGCGGGGTGGACGTGCCAAAGTCGATCGGCGTCGCCGGGTCTACTTCTTGACGTGACGAAGAAAGGCTGAGGGAGCCAAAGTTGATGGGCGTCGCCGTGGATTCGTCTCTTCGCGCAAAATTTGGCGACATGGACATGGCAAAGTTCACCGGCGTCGCTGGGGCTTCTTCTGGTTTCACCCAATTTGGCGGGGTGGACGTGCCAAAGTCGATCGGCGTCGCCGGGTCTACTTCTTGACGTGACGAAGAAAGGCTGAGGGAGCCAAAGTTGATGGGCGTCGCCGTGGATTCGTCTCTTCGCGCAAAATTTGGCGACATGGACATGGCAAAGTTCACCGGCGTCGCTGGGGCTTCTTCTGGTTTCACCCAATTTGGCGGGGTGGACGTGCCAAAGTCGATCGGCGTCGCCGGGTCTACTTCTTGACGTGACGAAGAAAGGCTGAGGGAGCCAAAGTTGATGGGCGTCGCCGTGGATTCGTCTCTTCGCGCAAAATTTGGCGACATGGACATGGCAAAGTTCACCGGCGTCGCTGGGGCTTCTTCTGGTTTCACCCAATTTGGCGGGGTGGACGTGCCAAAGTCGATCGGCGTCGCCGGGTCTACTTCTTGACGTGACGAAGAAAGGCTGAGGGAGCCAAAGTTGATGGGCGTCGCCGTGGATTCGTCTCTTCGCGCAAAATTTGGCGACATGGACATGGCAAAGTTCACCGGCGTCGCTGGGGCTTCTTCTGGTTTCACCCAATTTGGCGGGGTGGACGTGCCAAAGTCGATCGGCGTCGCCGGGTCTACTTCTTGACGTGACGAAGAAAGGCTGAGGGAGCCAAAGTTGATGGGCGTCGCCGTGGATTCGTCTCTTCGCGCAAAATTTGGCGACATGGACATGGCAAAGTTCACCGGCGTCGCTGGGGCTTCTTCTGGTTTCACCCAATTTGGCGGGGTGGACGTGCCAAAGTCGATCGGCGTCGCCGGGTCTACTTCTTGACGTGACGAAGAAAGGCTGAGGGAGCCAAAGTTGATGGGCGTCGCCGTGGATTCGTCTCTTCGCGCAAAATTTGGCGACATGGACATGGCAAAGTTCACCGGCGTCGCTGGGGCTTCTTCTGGTTTCACCCAATTTGGCGGGGTGGACGTGCCAAAGTCGATCGGCGTCGCCGGGTCTACTTCTTGACGTGACGAAGAAAGGCTGAGGGAGCCAAAGTTGATGGGCGTCGCCGTGGATTCGTCTCTTCGCGCAAAATTTGGCGACATGGACATGGCAAAGTTCACCGGCGTCGCTGGGGCTTCTTCTGGTTTCACCCAATTTGGCGGGGTGGACGTGCCAAAGTCGATCGGCGTCGCCGGGTCTACTTCTTGACGTGACGAAGAAAGGCTGAGGGAGCCAAAGTTGATGGGCGTCGCCGTGGATTTCTCTTCGCGCAAAATTTGGCGACATGGACATGGCAAAGTTCACCGGCGTCGCTGGGGCTTCTTCTGGTTTCACCCAATTTGGCGGGGTGGACGTGCCAAAGTCGATCGGCGTCGCCGGGTCTACTTCTTGACGTGACGAAGAAAGGCTGAGGGAGCCAAAGTTGATGGGCGTCGCCGTGGATTCGTCTCTTCGCGCAAAATTTGGCGACATGGACATGGCAAAGTTCACCGGCGTCGCTGGGGCTTCTTCTGGTTTCACCCAATTTGGCGGGGTGGACGTGCCAAAGTCGATCGGCGTCGCCGGGTCTACTTCTTGACGTGACGAAGAAAGGCTGAGGGAGCCAAAGTTGATGGGCGTCGCCGTGGATTCGTCTCTTCGCGCAAAATTTGGCGACATGGACATGGCAAAGTTCACCGGCGTCGCTGGGGCTTCTTCTGGTTTCACCCAATTTGGCGGGGTGGACGTGCCAAAGTCGATCGGCGTCGCCGGGTCTACTTCTTGACGTGACGAAGAAAGGCTGAGGGAGCCAAAGTTGATGGGCGTCGCCGTGGATTCGTCTCTTCGCGCAAAATTTGGCGACATGGACATGGCAAAGTTCACCGGCGTCGCTGGGGCTTCTTCTGGTTTCACCCAATTTGGCGGGGTGGACGTGCCAAAGTCGATCGGCGTCGCCGGGTCTACTTCTTGACGTGACGAAGAAAGGCTGAGGGAGCCAAAGTTGATGGGCGTCGCCGTGGATTCGTCTCTTCGCGCAAAATTTGGCGACATGGACATGGCAAAGTTCACCGGCGTCGCTGGGGCTTCTTCTGGTTTCACCCAATTTGGCGGGGTGGACGTGCCAAAGTCGATCGGCGTCGCCGGGTCTACTTCTTGACGTGACGAAGAAAGGCTGAGGGAGCCAAAGTTGATGGGCGTCGCCGTGGATTCGTCTCTTCGCGCAAAATTTGGCGACATGGACATGGCAAAGTTCACCGGCGTCGCTGGGGCTTCTTCTGGTTTCACCCAATTTGGCGGGGTGGACGTGCCAAAGTCGATCGGCGTCGCCGGGTCTACTTCTTGACGTGACGAAGAAAGGCTGAGGGAGCCAAAGTTGATGGGCGTCGCCGTGGATTCGTCTCTTCGCGCAAAATTTGGCGACATGGACATGGCAAAGTTCACCGGCGTCGCTGGGGCTTCTTCTGGTTTCACCCAATTTGGCGGGGTGGACGTGCCAAAGTCGATCGGCGTCGCCGGGTCTACTTCTTGACGTGACGAAGAAAGGCTGAGGGAGCCAAAGTTGATGGGCGTCGCCGTGGATTCGTCTCTTCGCGCAAAATTTGGCGACATGGACATGGCAAAGTTCACCGGCGTCGCTGGGGCTTCTTCTGGTTTCACCCAATTTGGCGGGGTGGACGTGCCAAAGTCGATCGGCGTCGCCGGGTCTACTTCTTGACGTGACGAAGAAAGGCTGAGGGAGCCAAAGTTGATGGGCGTCGCCGTGGATTCGTCTCTTCGCGCAAAATTTGGCGACATGGACATGGCAAAGTTCACCGGCGTCGCTGGGGCTTCTTCTGGTTTCACCCAATTTGGCGGGGTGGACGTGCCAAAGTCGATCGGCGTCGCCGGGTCTACTTCTTGACGTGACGAAGAAAGGCTGAGGGAGCCAAAGTTGATGGGCGTCGCCGTGGATTCGTCTCTTCGCGCAAAATTTGGCGACATGGACATGGCAAAGTTCACCGGCGTCGCTGGGGCTTCTTCTGGTTTCACCCAATTTGGCGGGGTGGACGTGCCAAAGTCGATCGGCGTCGCCGGGTCTACTTCTTGACGTGACGAAGAAAGGCTGAGGGAGCCAAAGTTGATGGGCGTCGCCGTGGATTCGTCTCTTCGCGCAAAATTTGGCGACATGGACATGGCAAAGTTCACCGGCGTCGCTGGGGCTTCTTCTGGTTTCACCCAATTTGGCGGGGTGGACGTGCCAAAGTCGATCGGCGTCGCCGTGGATTCGTCTCTTCGCGCAAAATTTGGCGACATGGACATGGCAAAGTTCACCGGCGTCGCTGGGGCTTCTTCTGGTTTCACCCAATTTGGCGGGGTGGACGTGCCAAAGTCGATCGGCGTCGCCGGGTCTACTTCTTGACGTGACGAAGAAAGGCTGAGGGAGCCAAAGTTGATGGGCGTCGCCGTGGATTCGTCTCTTCGCGCAAAATTTGGCGACATGGACATGGCAAAGTTCACCGGCGTCGCTGGGGCTTCTTCTGGTTTCACCCAATTTGGCGGGGTGGACGTGCCAAAGTCGATCGGCGTCGCCGGGTCTACTTCTTGACGTGACGAAGAAAGGCTGAGGGAGCCAAAGTTGATGGGCGTCGCCGTGGATTCGTCTCTTCGCGCAAAATTTGGCGACATGGACATGGCAAAGTTCACCGGCGTCGCTGGGGCTTCTTCTGGTTTCACCCAATTTGGCGGGGTGGACGTGCCAAAGTCGATCGGCGTCGCCGGGTCTACTTCTTGACGTGACGAAGAAAGGCTGAGGGAGCCAACGTTGATGGGCGTCGCTGGGGCTTCTTCTGGTTTCACCCAATTTGGCGGGGTGGACGTGCCAAAGTCAATGGGCGTCGCCGTGGATTCGTCTCTTCGCGCAAAATTTGGCGACATGGACATGGCAAAGTTCACCGGCGTCGCTGGGGCTTCTTCTGGTTTCACCCAATTTGGCGGGGTGGACGTGCCAAAGTCGATCGGCGTCGCCGGGTCTACTTCTTGACGTGACGAAGAAAGGCTGAGGGAGCCAACGTTGATGGGCGTCGCTGGGGCTTCTTCTGGTTTCACCCAATTTGGCGGGGTGGACGTGCCAAAGTCAATGGGCGTCGCCGTGGATTCGTCTCTTCGCGCAAAATTTGGCGACATGGACATGGCAAAGTTCACCGGCGTCGCTGGGGCTTCTTCTGGTTTCACCCAATTTGGCGGGGTGGACGTGCCAAAGTCGATCGGCGTCGCCGGGTCTACTTCTTGACGTGACGAAGAAAGGCTGAGGGAGCCAAAGTTGATGGGCGTCGCCGTGGATTCGTCTCTTCGCGCAAAATTTGGCGACATGGACATGGCAAAGTTCACCGGCGTCGCTGGGGCTTCTTCTGGTTTCACCCAATTTGGCGGGGTGGACGTGCCAAAGTCGATCGGCGTCGCCGGGTCTACTTCTTGACGTGACGAAGAAAGGCTGAGGGAGCCAAAGTTGATGGGCGTCGCTGGGGCTTCTTCTGGTTTCACCCAATTTGGCGGGGTGTACGTGCCAAAGTCAATGGGCGTCGCCGTGGATTCTTCTCTTCGCGCAAAATTTGGCGACATGGACATGGCAAAGTTCACCGGCGTCGCTGGGGCTTCTTCTGGTTTCACCCAATTTGGCGGGGTGGACGTGCCAAAGTCGATGGGCGTCGCCGTGGATTCGTCTCTTCGCGCAAAATTTGGCGACATGGACATGGCAAAGTTCACCGGCGTCGCTGGGGCTTCTTCTGGCTTCACCCAATTTGGCGGGGTGGACGTGTCAAAGTTGATGGGCGTCGCCGTGGATTCTTCTCTTCGCGCAAAATTTGGCGACGTCGACATGCCATAGTCAACCGGCGCCGCAGGGTCTTCTTTTTGACGTGTCGATGAATGGCTCTGGCTGGCAAAGGCAACCGGTGTCGCTGGGATTTCGGCTTTGTGGGTCGAAAATTCATCAACATCGCTATCGTCGTGGCCCGTCTTGCTTGACGCCTCCGTCTCGGACTTGTGTTTTTCTTGTTTTGCAAGGAGGATTATAAGAATGATCGCCGTTGTGAGGTCGATGTGCGCCGCGACGAGTTTTTTTGCCGCTTCGATGCGGTCCAGATTCTGTGGCATCTTGGTGTCTTCGTTCGTCGGTGTGGCCGCCAAGGCAGTGTCCTCCTCATCGGGCTTGTCGCACCAATTGATGGTGGATTCCGTCGATGTCATGTCTTGAGTGTCATCGCTCGTTGGAATGTCTGTCGAGTCTTCGTCAATTTCTTGAATTTCCCCGCCAGTTGCCGCGACATCCGACCACTCGTCATCGGTCATGACATTCATGTCGACACCGGAGTCTTCATTGTCTTCAATCCTCGAACTTGATTCGATTGACATCAATTCGTCCTCGAGGTCTTCGCCCGTGGTTGCCACGTCCGAGACTATCGAGTGTTCTTCATTCATCGCGGTCGAGTCTTCGACATCTTCTTGTTTCCAGCGAGGTTCACTCTTTGTCGGGCTTGCTTCATCTTCTTGTTGCTTGGGCAACATCATCGTCATGTGGAGGGCGAGTGCCACATACATAAGCACCGCCAGGCAGCATCGGAGGATCGTGTTCATCATCGCGTTCTTCTCAACTTGGATTTTTAAATGGCGGTTTCATTTTCCGCGTAGGAAGCTGACGCTGCCGAGACTTGATTGGAGTTCATTGCAAATGATAGGTGTGTGTCTTGAACGCAGGTAAGTTACTGAGAACTTGGAACGCGTCGAGTGGAGCTCCGACGAGATGAAATTCTAGACAACGCGGCTTGGTCTTGCATGCATACGAGCATACTCTGTCTGCTGCGGGTTGACATCCTTGCAGGGATGTTCTCGGGGGAGAAAGATTGCCATGACAACCATGTATCCGGATGGAGTTGGTATCCGGACAAGAGAAAAAACCTGTAATAATTTGTACAGGAAAAACCTCTCTGAGGCAAAAATGACCATAAATGTTGAATTGTGAGAGGTTTTGATATCTCGATTAAGATTGTACTTCGAAGTATATATAATCCTCTATAGCTTAAATCCTTTTTCCTTTTTAATGCATTCTCTTGCACCTTGACGTCTGATGAGAAGGTTCGTAGAGGAGGAATGCGCCGTGTTGACCTTCAAGAATCACAGAGAGCTACACACAACAGAAAGCCTCGTTCACCCTGACGATCACAGGGACAATCTTCGCCACGTAACGAGTAACGAATGCAATGGACAAAGTGGATGCCTCTCTCGACTGGATCGAGCGAAATCTACAGCTTTTTCCAACAGTTCCGAGCGGATTTCATTGCGCCGACGTCGAATTCAGCGTACAGTACTCGAAAAAGATGCTGGCGTGGCTACGAGTCGAACGGCGCTTCTTTGAAGAATGACTATCGTCTCCCACGACGCCAAATCCATCGGAATGTCTGGATGCCAAACACGGTATCATATTTATAAGATTACAGGGGTATCAGTTTAAAGAGAGATCCCTTCATCTTGAATTGACAGCAAACCCCTAATCCCCTGTAAGATTAACATCAGCACGGGGAACGCAGCAAGGACTTGGAGATTTGTATCCGCCAGATCCATCGATTGGCATCTATGCCGCCGCCGAAGCTGCTGCTGAAGAAGAAGCTGAACATGGTGGCGCCATGACACAAATAACCCTGGTTAGAACACATTGGCATCGTGTCGGATTGTCCTTTTATTGCCAGGGGTGAAGGGGTTCATAACCTCTTAAATAAATATGCTTCATTAATTGATACTTAAAGAAATCTATAATTTGATCTCAAGAAAGGCGCGCACTCTGTGGTTGTCGAATCCATGTTCCCAATTGCTCCTCACGCTCAAACGTCAAAGAAGAGGTACTACATCTGCAGACAAGTCCAAGATCAAGGTGAAGTAGATGCATACTACTCGAAAAACGGACGAAGGGGACGCTCAAAGAAGCAAGGCGAGCCGCCAACCAGATTGATGTGGGGATCTTCGTGGGCAGACACGTGCTCATTTCGTCGTCACGTTGAGGAGCATTATGTATTGTCCTTGGGGGTCTTTATGGGTAGACACGTGTTTCTCAAGGCGGTGACGAAACGAACAATTGTCCACCCATAGAGACCCCCCAAGGACAATGGCATGGTGCTCCTCAAGGTGGCGAAGAAAAGCAATGTGTCCACAGGGCAATCGCACGGTACTTTGACAAAGTCCATGCTATTCTTATCATTGCCGCCATTTGGAGCCGTCCCAAGCCATTGGGTGTGTACGTGTTTCAAGAAACAAGACGACGGCCGGCCCCGTTCTCTGTGTGTGTCAATAACGTCGTTGTGCAAATATTCAATGGCAAATTTCCATTTGGTGGTGTCGGGCTCGTCGGGAATGGGGCTATACCACGGCAAGCTCTAATTTGATACGTTTTCCCGCGCCGTGGCCATCCTGCGCAAGCTATTTTCGCTCGACTGGTCGCTGCGATACATGCCGTTCACGCCTATGAGCGTCAAAATTGTGTGGGTTCTTATGGCAGGGGACATAAGAAGCCACACAATTTTGTCGTTCAGAGGAGTTTACGGCATGTTCATGGCATTCCTCGTGCACTTGACTTCATTTAGCGGCAAAGCCTCCATCCTACAAGAACTCTCGGCGACGTCGTCATTGATCAATTGTCATAATTGTTGAGAATTCACTTGATTTGTTTTTCCACGCTTCACATGGAGCGCGCTGCCTCATCCAAGACATCCAAGGGAGCTCATGTTGCAGAAACAACCCGAGAAGTGTCCATTGTTGAGTCCTTGCCACTTTTGCTCCTGTTGGCATCGGAGGCACTAGGTATTAGATCGTCGGCGCGGAGAACTCAGGATGCGCACCATCAGTATGAAATCATGAAACATGCATTAACTAGTTTTAATATATAAATCCTACAGACTAAGATGTCGACCGCGCTCAGCATCAACGGCGCCTGGCGCCCGCGCTTGCTGCGGTGACGATTGGAGGACAGTTGCTCGCTTGGTCGCCAAGAGAGGAAGAAACACTGAATGTTCTTTGGAAATGCAGACTTTGAACGAGATGACGACCAAGACGACACACTATCCGAGAGATTTGAGCAAGCCAAGGCCCTCGAGCAGATGAGGATGCAAGAAAGCGGCTTCAACTCGGGTTCATTGATCTTGGATGCCACCCAAACATCCCCAGAGACGCTCCAACAGCGCAATCCTTGACATAAATTTTGCACACATAAATGGAACGTCTTGTGGACTGCTGTCTTGACAAATCTTGCCAACTAGAGTTGCATATTTGTCAAATAGGGTTGAAAAAGGGGGAGCTTCAAGCCTCACAGAGGACACGCGGTAGCATGGAAAGCACGTGATGCACCAAGTACACCACCTGCTGCGGCCTTGGGCAAAGTGCTTCAAAATTTCTACGACGAGAAAATGTATCCAAAAATTACGTTGGAGCAAAAGTGCAATCCAGTAAAAATTTGTCGTCGTACCAGAGGCGATCGTAATGCTTCACGACATTGGATTTAATTCGTTGCCATGAAAGATGGAAAAGGTTTTTTGATCTTGAATGCCACCGACTTGCGCTCTCGTCGTTGCCATCCTTGACATAATTTGTTGCGCACGAGTGATACCATAAATTGGATCGGTACAGAGGCCTTCTGGACTGCTGTTTTCCCAAAATCTTGCCGACTAGAGTTGTGTACATGTCAAATTGGGTTGAACAGGGGGGAGCTTGCTCACTCGAGCATACTTGCCGAACATGTACTTGGCCGTGACTGCGCGAATTTTCTCTGGGTCTGTCTGCGAAACTTGGTACTCGGCATGGTGAATGTTGTAGAGCTTTGCCACACAGTCTCGAACTTGCTCCACATTGTACGTTGTGTACTCATACAATGTTGGTGTCTACGCGTAGACTAAGTGAGAACGAAAGTCGGCCAAATCCTGACATACCCAAGGTGATTTCTCGTTTGTCACTACTCGCGTCATGTAAACTATCGAGGCCGCCAAGACAGATGGGGGGTGCGCAATTGTAATGGGATAGTCCATCACGGCTAACTCGGCTAAATACTGAGCTCAATGTCAGTAAAAAAACAAGCGCGACGCCTTACATGAGCGAAATGTTGCTGTGTCTCGGTTGGACATCCAGCCTGGATAAATCTCTCGAGGAAATGGTAGACATGGGTACCGGCCAACTTGTATTCGAGGGTTTCCAGGACCATATTTTCCATGGCCAACATGTCGTCCTTTGTGTATGGGTGATCACTCATGGTGACGAAGCGTTGAACAATTTGGCCACCCTGTGATTCGACCTTGCATGCGAGCATCATGCACGCACATCCTAATAGCTGAAGCTTTTCTCGGCCAATTTTCACCACGGACAAACAACGATCAACCAAGTGAAAAGCAAGGTGCAACGTGTGAGGCGCCAACTTGAACATTTCTCCAACTCTGACAAGCCAGTCCATCAAGATACCACGCATTGTGGAGTTGATGTCTCCACCTTTTTCTTCTGCGAGGTAATCGTACTTCACTCGATATTTCTCTTCATGTTGTCGTCGAAATGAATCGACTTCACGAGCGAGATCATTTTCCTCCTTGGGGTCCATCGGGCGGGCTTGCTTCATGTTGTCTTGAATGTGGAGAGCTTTCTGATTGTTCTGCTTCGCTCGGTACGGCATCTCCGTTCTGAGGCAAAAGGTCTCTTCACATGATGGTGCACTTGCGGCGACAGCAGGTGTGTCGTGGTGGCACTTGCGTCGCTTGGCGTAGTTGGTGTTCCCTTGTTCGTCCGATGCGTGACGCTTCTTGGTACGAAGGAGCGGGAGACGGCACTCTCCCCTTTCACTTTGCCAGAAGTGCATGGTCGGAGTTGAAAACTGGACGAGGCGTGAGCTCATCCGACGTCGTTTCGCCACTTGTGGCTCATCATCATAGTCCAGACCACGTTTTGTCGAACCATTTGCCACGCGTCGTCGCTTTGGCACTTGTGAATCAACACACTCGTCTTGGGGGCGCTTCGACGCCTTGACTTTCGCTTTCACTTGGGTAACCTTGGCATATGTTGTATGCACGCCAACAACCCCGGGGGTGGCCGAGTCTCTTCGTCTTTTCGCACTATTGGGCGACGTCGACATGCCAAGGTCAACCAGCGTCACCGGGTCTTCTCGTGGTTTCACCCAATTTGGCGGAGTGGACGTACCAAAGCCAACGGGCGTCGCCGGGTCTTCTTCTGGACGTGACGATGAAAGGCTCTGGGTGCCAACGTCAATCGGCGTCGCCGTGGATTCTTCACTTCGCGCAAAATTTGGCGACGTCGACATGGCAAAGTACACTGGCGTCGCTGGGGCTTCTTCTGGTTTAACCCAATTTGGCGACGTCGACATGGCAAAGTTCACCGGCGTCGCTGGGGCTTCTTCTGGTTTCTCCCAATTTGGCGGGGTGGACGTGTCAAAGTCGATGGGCGTCGCCGTGGATTCTTCTCTTCGCGCAAAATTTGGCGACATGGACATGGCAAAGTTCACCGGCGTCGCTGGGGCTTCTTCTGGTTTCACCCAATTTGGCGGGGTGGACGTGCCAAAGTCGATCGGCGTCGCCGGGTCTACTTCTTGACGTGACGAAGAAAGGCTGAGGGAGCCAAAGTTGATGGGCGTCGCCGTGGATTCGTCTCTTCGCGCAAAATTTGGCGACATGGACATGGCAAAGTTCACCGGCGTCGCTGGGGCTTCTTCTGGTTTCACCCAATTTGGCGGGGTGGACGTGCCAAAGTCGATCGGCGTCGCCGGGTCTACTTCTTGACGTGACGAAGAAAGGCTGAGGGAGCCAACGTTGATGGGCGTCGCTGGGGCTTCTTCTGGTTTCACCCAATTTGGCGGGGTGGACGTGCCAAAGTCGATCGGCGTCGCCGGGTCTACTTCTTGACGTGACGAAGAAAGGCTGAGGGAGCCAAAATTGATGGGGAATCGCGTCTTCTTGTCGATACGTTTGTTCTTGTAATACAAGTCCATGATGGCCTGCGACGCGCGCGCGGCAGTCGACGTCCGGTTTGTGTGTTTTCAGCTCGTTCAGCACTCTTGAAAAGAGTGTGCGAGATTGCAAGCAAAAATATGGCTCTTCGAGACTGAAGTCGTCTTCGGTCTCGTCGGCAAAATATCCTTCGCTGTCCACGGAGGGAGCCGCGTCTTCATGCCGTTGCGGTAATATTGACGACGCGATGTCTTGGCCAGTCGATCTGACAACGTCCACATGGGGAGTCGCGTCTTCTTGTCGATACGTTTGTTCTTGTAATACAAGTCCATGATGGCCTGCGACGCGCGCGCGGCAGTCGACGTCCGGTTTGTGTGTTTTCAGCTCGTTCAGCACTCTTGAAAAGAGTGTGCGAGATTGCAAGCAAAAATATGGCTCTTCGAGACTGAAGTCGTCTTCGGTCTCGTCGGCAAAATATCCTTCGCTGTCCACGGAGGGAGCCGCGTCTTCATGCCGTTGCGGTAATATTGACGACGCGATGTCTTGGCCAGTCGATCTGACAACGTCCACATGGGGAGTCGCGTCTTCTTGTCGATACGTTTGTTCTTGTAATACAAGTCCATGATGGCCTGCGACGCGCGCGCGGCAGTCGACGTCCGGTTTGTGTGTTTTCAGCTCGTTCAGCACTCTTGAAAAGAGTGTGCGAGATTGCAAGCAAAAATATGGCTCTTCGAGACTGAAGTCGTCTTCGGTCTCGTCGGCAAAATATCCTTCGCTGTCCACGGAGGGAGCCGCGTCTTCATGCCGTTGCGGTAATATTGACGACGCGATGTCTTGGCCAGTCGATCTGACAACGTCCACATGGGGAGTCGCGTCTTCTTGTCGATACGTTTGTTCTTGTAATACAAGTCCATGATGGCCTGCGACGCGCGCGCGGCAGTCGACGTCCGGTTTGTGTGTTTTCAGCTCGTTCAGCACTCTTGAAAAGAGTGTGCGAGATTGCAAGCAAAAATATGGCTCTTCGAGACTGAAGTCGTCTTCGGTCTCGTCGGCAAAATATCCTTCGCTGTCCACGGAGGGAGCCGCGTCTTCATGCCGTTGCGGTAATATTGACGACGCGATGTCTTCGCCAGTTGTCGCGACGTCCGACCACTCTTCATCGTCCATGACATTCATGTCTGTATCGGAGTTTAGATTGTCTTCAATTGACGAACTTGGCTCGATTGACATCAAGTCATCCTCTAGGTCTTCGACCGTGGTTGCCGTGTCCGAGAATATCAAGGAGTCATCTGCGTCGATGATGACAGTGTCGGCATCAGAGTCTTCATTGTCTTCGACGGTTGAACTTGAATCGATCGACATCAAGTCATCCTCTAGGTCTTCACCCGTGGTTGCCACGTCCGAGAAGATTGAGTGTTCTTCATTCATCGCGGTCGAGTCTTCGTCTTCGACATCTTCTTCTGTCCAGCGAGGTTCACTGTTTGTGAGGCTTTCTTCTTGTTGTTGTTGCTTGGGCAACATCATCGTCATGTGGAGGGCGAGTGCCACATACATGAGCGCCGCCAGGCAGCATCGGAGGGTCGTGTTCATCATCGCGTTCTTCTCAACTTGGATTTTTAAATGGCGGTTTCATTTTCCGCGTAGGAAGCAGACCCTGTCGAGTCTTGATTGAAGTTCATTGCAAATGATAGGTGTGTGTCTTGAACGCAGGTACTGAGAACTTGGAACGCGTCGAGTGGAGCTCCGACGAGATGATATTCTAGACAACGCGGCTTGGTCTTGCATGCATACGAGCATACTCTGTCTGCTGCGGGTCGACATCCTTGCAGGGATGTCCTCGAGGGAGAAAGATTGCCATGACAACCATGTATCCGGATGGAGTTGGTATCCGGACAAGAGAAAAAACCTGTAATAATTTGTACAGGAAAAACCTCTCTGAGGCAAAAATGACCATAAATTTTGAATTGTGAGAGGTTATGATATCTCGATTAAGATTGTACTTCGAAGTATATAAAATCCTCTATAACTTGACAATCCTTTTTCCTTTTTAATGCATTCTCTTGCACCTTGACGTCTGATGAGAAGGTTCGTCGCCGATGGCAGAGGAGGAGTGCGTCGTGTTGACCTTCAAGAATCACAGAGCTACACACAACAGAAAGCCTCGTTCACCTTGGCGATCACAGCGACAATCTTCGCAACGTAACGAGTAACGGATGCAATGGACAAAGTGGATGCCTCTCTCGACTGGAAATCTACAGCTTTTTCCAACAGTTCCGAGCGGATTTCATTGCGCCCACGTCGAATTTAGCGTACAGTACTCGAAAAAGATGCCGGCGTGGCTACGAGTCGAACGGCGCTTCTTTGAAGAATGACTATCGTCTCCCACGACGCCAAATCCATCGGAATGTCTGGAGGGCATGATGCCAAACACAGTATCATATTTATAAGATTACAGAGGTATCAGTTTAAAGAGAGATCACTTCATCCTGAATTGGCAGCAAACCCCTAATCCCCTGTAAGATTACCATCAACTTTGTCCAGAACGACAATGGACAGAGTATTCTGTCGCTGTAGTGTAGACGCGGGAATGAGGACAAACTTGAGCTGTCTACTGTGTGAGTCAAGTTTGTCCTCCTTCACGCATCTGCTTGACTAAGAATACTCTGTCCTTTGACGCGCTCTCTCTGGTCTTGCTGTTACCACTTGGTATGTCAACTCACTGATCGGTGAAATGCCTGCAAGGTTGACGCCAAGTGATACATGAGCACACAGAACGGATCCTCCGAGAAGCCAACACCTCTCAACATGCTTTGTATCCCCCCTTGCAGATCTCGTTGTGGCTTATCCCTTGGCGTTGATCCTCATCAGCGGTCTCGGTGTTTGTTTGCTCCCCGAATGTACAGCTCCGATGGACACAGCAAGGACTTGGAGATTTGTATCCGCCAGATCCATCGATTGGCATCTATGCCGCCGCCGTAGCTGCTGCTGAAGAAGAAGCTGAACATGGTGGCGCCACGACGCAAAAAACGCCAGTCTTGACTCTGCTTTAACGGCTCAATGTCTAAGAATGTTGTAGCAATCTCCATTCTCTGTAGTCCTGCTGTCCTCTGTGTTGTAGAAAAAGCGCTTTCATTTGGACAGTACAAATGGAGGTGCTTTTTCCACAACATAGAGAGCTTCCGCGACGTGGAAAAACACCCCTGCGGCGTTTGCCCTGTCAGTCCACTGCAGGAGCCCAGCGCCGTCTTCCCTCATCTCTATACTGGTAGCTGAAGTTTGAACACATTGGCATCGTGTCGGATTGTCCTTTTATTGCCAGGGGTGAAGGGGTTCATAACCTCTTAAATAAATATGCTTCATTAATTGATACTTAAAGAAATCTATAATTTGATCTCAAGAAAGGCGCGCACTCTGTGGTTGTCGAATCCATGTTCCCAATTGCTCCTCACGCTCAAACGTCAAAGAAGAGGTACTACATCTGCAGACAAGTCCAAGATCAAGGTGAAGTAGATGCATACTACTCGAAAAACGGACGAAGGGGACGCTCAAAGAAGCAAGGCGAGCCGCCAACCAGATTGATGTGGGGATCTTCGTGGGCAGACACGTGCTCATTTCGTCGTCACGTTGAGGAGCATTATGTATTGTCCTTGGGGGTCTTTATGGGTAGACACGTGTTTCTCAAGGCGGTGACGAAACGAACAATTGTCCACCCATAGAGACCCCCCAAGGACAATGGCATGGTGCTCCTCAAGGTGGCGAAGAAAAGCAATGTGTCCACAGGGCAATCGCACGGTACTTTGACAAAGTCCATGCTATTCTTATCATTGCCGCCATTTGGAGCCGTCCCAAGCCATTGGGTGTGTACGTGTTTCAAGAAACAAGACGACGGCCGGCCCCGTTCTCTGTGTGTGTCAATAACGTCGTTGTGCAAATATTCAATGGCAAATTTCCATTTGGTGGTGTCGGGCTCGTCGGGAATGGGGCTATACCACGGCAAGCTCTAATTTGATACGTTTTCCCGCGCCGTGGCCATCCTGCGCAAGCTATTTTCGCTCGACTGGTCGCTGCGATACATGCCGTTCACGCCTATGAGCGTCAAAATTGTGTGGGTTCTTATGGCAGGGGACATAAGAAGCCACACAATTTTGTCGTTCAGAGGAGTTTACGGCATGTTCATGGCATTCCTCGTGCACTTGACTTCATTTAGCGGCAAAGCCTCCATCCTACAAGAACTCTCGGCGACGTCGTCATTGATCAATTGTCATAATTGTTGAGAATTCACTTGATTTGTTTTTCCACGCTTCACATGGAGCGCGCTGCCTCATCCAAGACATCCAAGGGAGCTCATGTTGCAGAAACAACCCGAGAAGTGTCCATTGTTGAGTCCTTGCCACTTTTGCTCCCGTTGGCATCGGAGGCACTAGGTATCGTCGGCGCGGAGAACTCAGGATGCGCACCATCAGTATGAAATCATGAAACATGCATTAACTACACCATTTGCCGGTTCAGTTCGTTTAACTTGCGATATATTTCGTATCACGTGCAATATATTTCGTATGACTTGCAATATATTTCGTTTGACTTGCATTTAATTTCGTGGCCCGCGACGAAAATCGATTTATATTTCGCATGACTTGCATTATATTTCATATCTCTTGTATTTAATTTCGTATTTTTTAGCTTAGGGCGGGTCTGGATGCCCATCAATTTTTTTATCCCATAAAACTGAAACGACATTTTGCAAAAATTTTCCAAAGTTCCAAATTCACAATTTAAAATGGAATAGTTGGAGAATTTGTTATTTGTCTGGTTGAGGCCCACAAGAAACTTCAACATTACCGGTACAGACGATTGTTGTCATACTGATGTGTCAGTCACTTCCGACCGGAAACTTTGAAATGAGCCAGAGATGAGCAAGGCTCGATCACTGTCGCTTCTCAGAGTGTTAGAACATGCAACAGTGATAATATATAGTGTGTGCGTGTATTTTTGTAGAGATGACAAGCTGAATCTCAAGCTTGACTCGATCAGTGAGTTCATGACGAAAATATGTCATAAATAAAATAGACCAATTTGGTCCATTTTTTTATGGCATAATTTGGCCAAAACTCCAGAAAACTGTGACAAAAAATTCTTTGAAAAGGTGGCATCCAGACAGTCAAAATTGAAAATTATGGCATATTTCGAATTATGGCATATTTTGGCATTTTTATGCCATTTTTGGTGGCATCCAGACCCGCCCTTATATTTCGTATCACGTGCATAATTTCGCAGAGAAGAGAAAAAGTCCATAGAAAAACTAACAAAAAATTGTTATCGAACTCATAAGAAATTGATGGGACACTTCAATCGCCATATAAGTCAATGCGAGCATCAAGCAAACTCAGCAGAGTTCATATTCGGCTGCCCGTCGCAAATTCATAGTTCAAGCCAACACTGCAACACATGTGAAACTTCATACACGTGATACGAAATATAAGCTAAAAATACGAAATTAAATGCAAGAGATATGAAATATAATGCAAGTCATGCGAAATATAAATTGATTTTCGTCGCGGGCCACGAAATTAAATGCAAGTCATACGAAATACATTGCAAGTCATACGAAATATATTGCACGTGACACGAAATATATCGCAAGTTAAGCGAACTAAACCGGCAAATGGTGTAGTTTTAATATATATATCCTACAGACTAAGATGTCGACCGCGCTCGCTGCGGTGACGATTGGAGGACAGTTGCTCGCTTGGTCGCCAACTGAAGGAACACAATGGGTCTAGAATTATGTTATTTGGAATTGCAGACTTTGAACGAGATGACGACCAAGACGACACACTATCCGAGAGATTCGAGCAAGCCAAGCCCTCGAGCAGATGAGGATGCAAGAAAGCGGCTTCAACCCGTACTGTGTATCAAGCAACGTTCAGTTCGGCGGCCGAAGTGAGATCCGATGCAAGCGCACAGCCGCCACCGCTGCTATCTCGAACAAGCCCACCCAAACCAAAAGCAGCGCTCCAAAGGTTTGCATGAGAATCACTTTGTCACATTGTTGTTGCGCATTCTTTGGGTTCATTTTTTGAGCGTTGCATCACTCAACCACGACCGCTTGGAACTTGACAAAGGTGCTATTCAATGTCTTCTCCTACAAGTGATGGACGAGCACGTCGGCATATCAACAAAGATGGCACAACAGCATGAGATTCCATCTAGTAGGGAGGTGAAATGCTTATAATACGGCATATTCGATGCAAAATGACAATGTTAGTCGGTTGTACTCTGCTGTCGACATCGGCTTTGTCAAGAAGTGCTGCACGGTTTTCAGAACGACTACACCAAACGTTTGACCCACTTGGGCTAGCCACTGCATCAGCTTCGTCGTTGTATCTTTTGTGAAAGTCACAGCCTTCGAGGTGATGTCATGCATCTTCCCACTTGGTGGCCTCAGGAGGTAAATGGTGCCGCAAGACCACTGGTCCGTGCTGCAAGAGGTGCGTGCGTCACGAGATAACTAGCGCTCTTGTTGTTGCCATCCTGGACATAATTTGTTGCGCACGAGTGATACCATTAATGGTCTTGATCAGGACGTCTTGTTGACTGCTGTCTTGCACAATCTTGCCAACTAGAGCCGCATATTTGTCAAATAGGGTTGGACAGGGGGGAACTTGCTCACTCGAGCATACTTGCCGAACATGTACTTGGCCGTGACTGCGCGAATTTTCTCTGGATCTGTCTGTGAAACTTGGTACTCGGCATGGTGAATCTTGTAGAGTTTGCCACGCAGTCTCGAACTTGCTTAGCATAGTACGTTGTCCAACGATGTAATGTTGGCGTCTACGCGTAGACTAAGTGAGAACGAAAGTCGATCAAATCTTGACATACCCAAGGTGATTTCTCCGCTGTCACTAAGCGCGTCATGTAGACTATCGAGGCCGCCAAGACAGATGGGGGGGCAATCGTACCTTGGCTTACCAGCGAAAAAAACGTCGCAATGACATTGTTGATACGGTGCCGAATTACTGAAGCCACAATCTCTAGTGCCGTCGTCTTGTCGAATTGGAACTGCTCCATTACACCAAAACAATCTAAATTGTGTAAATTCTAAGCAGGTTGATTCTACTGTTCATCCTGGTCATCTTCGTCTCTCATACACTGTCTATTATTCTCATGTCCTTGGTTCTCCTCCAGTTAGCGATTGGTTTGTTGAGAAGGGTACAATTTATCAAATTATGCAAGCCTTTAGGGTTCCTCCTGGCTCAAGAAACTCTGTTATATTTACTCTTATGGACTATATCTCATGTATTAATGCAGGCCTTGCATACACTGGTCAATCATTGTATCGTGGTGGTTCAAATAAATTGATAATGGATGGTTCCTTCGAATGTCAATTAATTGCCGATTGCATGGAACTGGGGGCGAGTTTCCGCCAAACTGCTGATGCTGTCAATATCTCCCGTGTACAATCTGGGGCTGAAACAATTGGAATTTCTGCTATTTACTCTGCTTGTCAACGGTTAAATCCAATTATATCTTCAATTCCACGCCAAAAGCAAGGAAACAGTGACCCTTCAAGTTCATGGGCAAATGCTCGGTTTAATTATTCTAGACAGCTAGCTGTCCGACTAGGAATATGGAAATGGAATATTGATGAAATGGGTCCTTGTCCTGACATGTTTGATTTATCTAAAACTGGAAAGCTAGAATTATCACAAATTGTTCATTGGGATGAAACACATCGAAAAGTTGAAATTGGGCATCATGCAATCGGTGGAAAGAAAACTCAAGTACAATTTAAAAGAGATATTCATGGTCGAATCTGTAATGATGGAGATCTTTTGCCAAAAAAATCTTATCTTAATGTTAAGTTTACTGGTGAAGCTCGATTCTCCTTTGGTTGTGCAATTGTGAAATTTTCTGATGGCCGGCAAGTTGGAACTCGTTGTCATCCTTTTGTTTACAGTGAACGTTGTATTCGATCTATTGATGATTACAGAGGTCTGGGAAATTTAAGACCACAGAAAAATGCTCGTTGATTGGCCAGTTTCAAGTTCAACGTGACTCTTACACCTTCTATATATAATATCCTATATTATATGATAATTGAATTGTAGAAACTCAACAGCACTCAGTTGAGTAAGAGATCCTGCAATTGCATATACTACCAAACTAAATACAGAATGCCAATGACCCAGTAGAGCATTGTTTTGATCCATAACCAATACAGATTTCAAGAAACACAGAAACCTCCATAAATTAATATTGATGATGTGCCTGTCGAGGATGCAATTCATTCATGAACTCGATGTGATCAAAGAAAAGGAAAATGAACAATGCTGAATTAACCTTCTTTAGGCAACGCTTTCTTGAAACTAGATCTATTGTTTCAGAGCTAATTGCATTCCAAGCTGCAATGGCTCGTTCAATCGTAGCCTTTCTCTTTTCTTTGGCTGTTCGTTGCGTTGTTGTTTCGGCAAGCCACATTCTCCATAAAATACTCTTGAAGGGGCCCATGACGCCCACGTCCAAAGGCTGCAACACAGAGGTGCAATTCTTTGGGAGAGGACAGAGGTAAGAACTCAATTCTTCCTCAACAATAGAGACGCTCTCTTCGCTGACATGCGCGGCAAAATTGTCAACAACAAATAGTGTTGGCCCGCGCAAGTCAGGTCTAAATAGTGTTAAACATAAATAGAGTGAAATTTAAATAGTACCTCATCAGCTCATGAAGGAAATATTTCCATCCATCACTGTCCATCCAGGCATTCTTTTGAACAAAATATAGGTGCTCTTGAGGATATTCGCTAATTCATCTTGCTCAATGTATCCACCTTTTTCACCCATAATGATGAACAGCATTGGTAGTTTTTCACCTGTAAATAGTGTTAGAATCAGTTAGTATAACACTAATTTATATCATTGCTGCGAGCAGAAAGCACCGCGGTTAAACGAGCGGACGACTTTTCACTCGAGTTCACAGAGGTATCTTGGCCGATCTGTGCCCATAGATACCGAGGAGGAGTATCATAATAGATACCCGTTTCGTCTTCATTAATGATATTTTCGTTAGTTATATACCTATAGTCTCGCCAAAATTGATCACAGAACTTCTTTTTCGTGTCGCGCAGTTCTTCACGTGTCAATGGACACGAAGATATTGATGCACGCCGCCATGAAAAGTTGTGGCGAATGGCGAAATCACGGCAAAGTGACCCAATATTCTTGTATGGGTCACTGATACACTCACATGAAGCGAGGTAATCGCGTAGCCAATCTGAGTGGTGCGATTTCAAATATTGGACCATGTGAAAAGTACTAAGAGGTCTTCGCTTCTCGCGTAGAAACTCCATGAATTGGAGAAGGCTCTAATGAATGCAACAAATAACAATAACATATTATATTATATCCTTACTTGAGGCTGAGGTAATATACATGGTCTCCCTGGTCCTGGCGATCTCTTCGCTTTGGAAGGAAGTGATACCAACGCTTGAGGTTTCCATTTGCGTATCGTTTCTTTTGATATACTCGTGGCTTGGGCAACGGCTTGTATACCTTGCTCTTCTACAGCACGTACGATCTTCAGCTTGTAGGCAGCGGTGTATGACCGCCGCAGTTTGGCCAAGTTTTCTTGCTTTTCTGACATCGTGTCAGAACTTTTGTGGTCATCAAGTTCGGGCTGTCATCCTGTCATTTCAATTAATCGTCATAATTAATATTATTAATTTTGGAAGTTCGATAGTGGGTTAGGGTTTCTGTGTGGTCTTAAATTTCCCAGACCTCTGTATACAAAATATCTGAACTTTGAAATTGATCGTGTAAAGAAGATTGTTTTCGGGGGCGCGCCATGGGTTGTTTCAGGTCGTCTGAATAACAAAGGTAAATCTGGTTGATGTCTCGCAAGGTGATAATGTATATTGCAATAGACATTTACGATATGGACTGCATTTCAATCCCGCCTGGTGCTGGTAAAGCCACGGAAAAAAAGTTAAACTCCATTGGAATAATCCAGGTCTATCAATTTAAGATGGCTCATCTAGGCGATAACTCAATCATGGACACATTTAAATTCAAACAACTCCAACTTCTGTGCGCTTCTGCAAAGCCTGGTTTCTGTCCTGTGATTGACCATCGCAAAGCTGATAATCCGTACGAATCGCTCTATGGAGCTTCTTGGAAATTAAAAATTGCACAAACAACGACAATGAAACAACATTGCTGCATTATTGAGCACATTGTGAAAGAATCTCGAGCTGTCATGCGAAACACAATTCAAGCAGACGATTGGTATTTTCATCACGATGCGTTGCCTCAATTGACATGCAAATCAACGATCAAATGGATGAAACAAAAAGGATATTATTCAAAATGGCTTTTACCTATATTGGGTCTGAACGACGGAACGGTATTTGCCGGTCGCCCAGTGGGAAATAGTCCTGAGTTCATGTGCTGGGACTCGTCGCTCAATAAAGATGTCCACGATGCGTTCGATTTGCATCGTTTATGGACATCCCATCTTCCTCAAGGATCGCCTAAGAAATTCTGTTCGTCGACTCCAAAACAAATGGATAAAGCTTACCTTCGACTTTTTGATCCCTCACTTGGCCCAGACGCAGGAGTTCCTTTTGGACGAAGAATTGTTGAGGATATTTCTAAATGTTTCGGATCGCACCTCTTGTCAGTGATTGCTGCACGGGGAGCTGTAGTGCCAGGGGTTGGCAATCGGAGCGGCGTTCGTCGCACACCAACGCCAGATGCACGGGAAGGCAAACGAACAAAGAAGACTTCCTTTGAGAGTCATTGGCTTCATCCTGACGCTGAACTCGGCAGGAACTTGGCCATTCAAGCTTCACAAAGTCGCCACGCTCTTGACACGAACCAAACCAATTCTTGCACTGTCGTTGACTTGTACTACTCCGGTCCATTTTACTTGCTACGGTTCTGTTTTGATTGGCGGCATTTTTCTAATACATCCCCTTTCAGGTTTATGATTGGCTCATTAGAAAGAACAAGATTCCAGCTTTGATTGGCTGTATAGAGAGCGCGCCAATTCCTCCTGAATCAGGAGTTATGAGCCGCGAAAGCAAGGACAACGTGCAGCTGAGATTTAATTCCGTTCGCTGTGAGCTCATTAATTCATTTCAATCCTTCTCAACGAGTCTACAGCATCGCCAGCACCATCTAAATGTCTCGGACTTCTTCCTGCGAGAACAATCAACCCCAAGGGACGACAAAGGCTCAACGAGAGCTCTCAATCGACGAGCGCCGCATGGCATACGAAACGCTGCTCAGAACTATGGTGAACGGCCAGCTCCCATACGGTGCTGTGTCTAAGGTGGCTGAGCAGTTCCGTTGCCATCGCACGACTATATCACGTCTCTGGGCACGCGCCCATCGATTCTCCCTGCGCGGTGATCTGGTCGCCGACATTGCATCAAGAAAGCAAGGTATTTACTCTGAAACTTTATATTTTCGTCGATTACATTGAATTGTGGGAGTATATATTTTAAGAGGTTACTTTGTTTAGGAAATTGTGGAAAGCCAAGAATGCGGTCGTCAGACGCAATTGAAGAGGCCGTCAAAGCTGTTGCGCAGGAAGACCGTCAAAATCTGCGCACGCTTGCTGCCAAGTGCAACGTCCCCAAGACGACAATCTTACGTCATATGGCTGAAGAAAGGAGACTTAAGGCTCGCTCAAATCGCATCAAGCCGCTCCTCTCTGACGAAAACAAGAAAAAACGACTGCGATTTGCACTGGGATTCCTTCAGCCTGGGTTGCATGGAGCCCACTTCTTTGAGAACATGTACAACCGAGTACATGTTGATGAGAAGTGGTTCTATGTAGCTCAGGTTAAAAGAAAATCCTATGTCTATGAGGAGAAGAGCTGGCCTTGCGATCTGCTAAGTCGACCAGCTTTATCACCAAGGTCATGTTCCTCGCGGCCGTTGCCCGCCCGCGATACGATGCACATGCCAGAAAGCAGTTTGATGGCAAACTGGGAATCTGGCCGTTCGTGTCATACGTTGCCGCTGCTCGGAGAAGCAAGAACAGACCAAAAGGCATAATTGAAACCGTGGCGAAGAGTGTGGACAGCGAGGCGTACAGAGAGTGCATCATGCGGAACGTTGTCCCCGCAATACTGTCAAAGTTTCCCCATGCCTACCTGCAGCGTGGTGTGGTCATACAACAAGACAACGCTGGGCCACACGGTTGCATGTCTTCAGGGTTCCTTAGTTCTGAGGGCTTCAGAACATTAGCGTTGCTAATCAGCCTGCGCACAGTCCAGATTTCAACATTTTAGATCTAGGAATATTTAATGCTATTCAAAGCCGCCAGCAACAAAAGAAATCTCGCACTATAGACGAGCTTATTGTTGCTGTGCAGGAGTCGTTCTCCGAGTTGCCTGTAGCTACACTAGCGAAGACTTTTCTCACCTTACAAAAGGTGATGGAAAGCTCTATGGAGATTCATGGATGCAACAATTACAAAATGCCTCACATGAAAAAGGACTCTACTGTGAAAGATCTATCGTCCTTCAATGTCCAATGCTCTCCGTCGGTGTATGCTAGTGCCATCCACCACCTTAATTCCCAAGAATAAGTAGTGGTAATAAAAAAGAAATACATGATTATATTTTTCTGCACCATTATGAGTTTACAAGATTCAATACAAAATTTAAGATAAACATAAATGAATGAGTATACTTTAATCAAGAGTAAACACCGTAGCAAGTAAAATGGACCGGAGTAGTAATGTTGAACAATAAAAATATTGCATTGAATGTTTTTTTAAATGACCGATATTTAAATCATGAAAAGTCATTTTTCGATATTTTTTCATCCTTTTTTCGACAGTTACCATACAAATATCAAGACTTTGACCTTGGTTTTCTCAATCATTTCTCACTCAATGGGCGTAATATTTTGTACAGCGCGCAAACTTGGTAATTGAAATACACCCTCAAAATTTTATCGCTCAATTCGAAAAATTGACGGAGCTCGCTTTGCCCAAACGGACGGTAACGTGATAGTCCATCACGGCTCACACTGTCAATACATACTGAGCTCAATGTCAGTGAAAAAACAAATGCGACGTCTTACATGAGCGAAATGTTGCTGTGTCTCGGTTGGACATCCAGCTTGGATAAATCTCTCGAGGAAATGATAAACATGGGTACCGGCCAACTTGTATTCGAGCGTTTCCAGGGCAATATAAGTCCGCGGGGATCGCCGTGTCTTCTAGTCGTTCTGTCCATACTGGCGTCGAGATATTTTGGCCAGTCGAGGTGCCAAAATATCTCGACGCCAGTATGGACAGAACGACAAGAAGACGCGACGACCCCTGTCGACTTTGGTCGGGACATGTCCACACAGCCAACATCGTGTGTTGGGCAATGGAGGATGCATCCGGATAAGAACCTACACCTGTTATAGTTTATTAACCTACAACTCTATTTTGGAAACCAGCACAAAATATAAATTGCCTCAGTTATTCAGGAATACAGTATTTGTCATTAAACGATAAATACTAGAACCTACGAAACTTAATATACTACTAATTATAACTTATTGAAATGTAATGATAGTATCGTCAGCAACCCCAAAAGGATCACCGCCGCGCCAAAGTCGACAAGGTAAGGCATGACCAGCGAGAGAGCAACGATTGACAGAGTATTATGTCGCTGTAATATAGATGCGTGAATGAGGACAAACTTGAGCCATCTACTGTGTTAGTCTTGCTGTTACAACTCGCCATGATTACGTTTGTTGGAGCTTGACAAGAACACCGTGGCTTGATCCTCTCTTTGTAACCGACAGTCCTCTGAATAACGAAAGTATCTCTTCGACGGAGCAGCACGATCTGTACACCTGCTGAGAAAGCCGACATGGCCGAGCAGATTCGAGCGCAGTATATAAAAGAACGGCTCGGGTCGATCTCAGCGCCGCGCAAGTCGTCAGCGGTAGCTCCACCTCCTGACGATCCAAACGCTCGACCGCTTCCACGCCATCGAGTCAGCACGCTCTCCAAGGTGAAAGGCGTGGAATACCTCCAAGGCGGACGCCAAGTCATGCCTCCACTGACTCTCCACGGACGTATTCTCACCAACGTCGATCCGCGGTCGAGAGAACGCGCACAGAAACGATGGGATACCCTTCGCGACGTCGTCAGTCGGACGCCAGAGCTCACGCGGATCACGCAAAAGCTTCAAGAGAGCATCCGGTCTCATGTCTCCCTTCTTCTATTGCACTTGACACTCGTTCCCTTGTAGAATTCTCAAGATGCCGCCGAGTGAGCGCAAGGACACGGACATTGCACACTTGTACTCGTGGTTGATGTCGCAAGAAAACTTGAGCTCCCTCTTTCAAACGAGTGCGTTCTCCTTCATGGCGTTTCCTCACGACGTGTGGCTCGTAGTGCCAGAGAAGATGGGCAAGAACATTTGCCGTGAGCTTGAATTCCTCCACTTGCGCAGTAAAGTCTCCAGACAAGTGTCCGAGTCTTGACTTGTTGCACAGGCAACGACGTGATTGTTCACCAAGGCGACATTGGATGCACATGCTTCGTATATCTCCTTGTAGATGATCTCGTTGTGGCTTATCCCTTGGCGTAGATCCTCATCAGCGGTCTTGTCTCGGTGTTTGTTCGCTCGCCGGACGAGCAACTCCGATGGACGCAGCAAGGACTTCGAGATTTGTATCCGCCAGATCCATCGATTGGTATCTACGCCGCCGCTGCAGCTGTTGCTGAAGAAGAAGCCGAACGTGGTTGCGCCACGACGCAGAAAACGCCAGTCTCGACTCTTGCTTCAACAGCTCAATGTCTAACCATGTTGTAGCATCACACTGGACGACAGCTCGACAAGGCGCACTTTGGATCAAAAGTCGCGACGCTCAAACCCGGCGCTACCTTTGGGGAGATTTGCCTGATTGAGCCCGACTCGAGACGCACGGCGACGGTCGCTGTCGACGCAGCGTGCAGCTCGGCCAATTTTATCGTCCTCTCGTCGTCTTCATACACCAAGATGACAACAAGTCAACGGACAGAAGTAAACGCCATCTCTCACTCGTCTTCTAACTCTGCGGCGATTCCTAGGGATCTGTCGCCGAGCACATTGAGTTTTTGCATCAAATGTACATGTTCCGCACGTGGTCCAAGATGCGTAGGCCAGACATCGAGCGACGAATCGTCTCAATGACGTGGATAGAGCTCATGCGGCTTGCGTCGTCCATGCGGTACATGGTCTTTCCCCCGCAGGTACCAAGCTCCCTCGCACCATCTCGACGCATCCGACGGCTCTGTAGCAATACATACAACGGAGAAACGCCGAGACGGAATACTTCTTCATGATTCTAAGCGGCGAAGCGCGGGAAGTAACGAGCTTAGTCTTCAATCAACCCGTCGAGGCCGCGCCAACGACAACTGGACCAACTGCAATTGTACCAAGAGCAGCGTCAGCAGGAGCCACATCGTCTGGGTAACTCAGGACGGACCACCACGTTAGCAAAGATGCAAACTTAGGTCGCGGCGAAAGATGGCGCAACATAAAGTGACCGTCGAACTGACATCCATTGGCAAGTACGACGTTGCCTGTAAGCATTCCGCCGCGCACTTGGAGTCGACCAACTTGGCTAACAACCGTCCATTTGTCCAGGTGAACACTTAATCGAGGCCAAGAAGACGCATCAAACGAGTCCCGTTGACATTCGAGCAGGTACGACCGTCGCTTCCACTCTCTCTTGCAGCCTCGAGCTCATGGAGAAGCTTGTAGAGACGACCGTCGTAGCATTGGGACTCAGTGTACGCTCGTAGCTCGCTTGCTAGCCAGCTCGACTCCCTCCTCCGCAATCCTAACGCTCTCTTGTTGTAGAAAAAGCTCTTCCACTTGTACGTCTCTGGGCAGCCGAATCAAAAGCACGTCACGCATACGATCAAAGTACTCGAGCACGTCGCGGAAGCTCGCCATCGATGGCGCGATGCTCGCATCCATCAAGCTACAATGTATCCTGACCTGCTTGTCAAAATGTACACCTCGCCGTGGAATGACCTACTGGAGAGTTTGTTGTAGTACGTCCAAGATGATGCGCCTCTCTGGGAATATGTGCATGCAATGCGGGCGATGTACGCACATTGCGGGCGATTCCGTCTGCCTCGTCGATGCTGCCAACGCTAGCCGCGGTCGGAAACCCCATCCTCCTCGTCAATTCCATATGAATCGACGGACAATGTCGGCGTCGTCTTCCTCGTCGTCCGAGACATCACAGACAGACGACGCGAACAATCCCCCGAGTCCGACGGCGTCAGCAACTTCTCAAGGGAATAACAACCACAACGACGGAGACCACGGGGAGCTATCCACCGCCGCGCCGAGACGTAGACGACAGCTCCTAGCTGAACTCTGGGATGCAGCGAGTAAGTATGGCGTCATGCGACGGCCAAAGACCGCCGCTTCCACGTCAGTGACGACAGAGGCTGCGGAGGAACGGGAGGAAGAGAAGGCCAAGCCGTCAATCCAAGAAGCCATTGCCGCCGTGCGTCGGGCGTGGCCGTATGGAGAATGGCAAGATGCAGAGAAGGTCTAAGTCATCAACGTCGTCTTCCATTTAAAACTCATCTTCACGAATGTCACTATTGTAAGAATACTGCGCCGCTGGCTGCTGGTCGCTGCCGTCAATGTCCATGTCGCGCGGCAAATGCGTGTTCTCCGCCAAATACTCGGCGGCGCTCATGTACTGTGTCGCCGACTGCGCGAGGACTTTGAGGATTTCCAGCGCATTGTAGTCGATCACTTTGCGGGGTTTCGTGTCGGCGACGCAAATGTCGCCAATGCAGTCGCCATTCTCGAGTGTGAGCGGCACGCCGACGAAGA
The DNA here is from genome assembly GCA_019828595.1 of Aphanomyces cochlioides. Taxonomy (NCBI): domain Eukaryota; phylum Oomycota; class Saprolegniomycetes; order Saprolegniales; family Verrucalvaceae; genus Aphanomyces; species Aphanomyces cochlioides. The sequence continues at coordinate 1,675,590 of JAHQRK010000004.1, forward strand.
ATTGAATCCGCGACGTTTGGCGGCGATCGACGCTGATCCGTTTGTCCGAGTTGACGTCCAAGACGACGCACGGCTTGCCGCTCTGCGCCATGCGTCGAAACGTCGGCAGCGACTTGGGCATCTCGGATGGATTCACGTGCTCGACGTAGTGGACGAGCTCAAACAAGTTGGTGCGAATGCCAGCCATGGGGCAATCCAACGCTTGCATAGCCGAGCGGCAGATTTCTTCAAAGTCGGCATTGATGTATTCTTGGCGCTTGCTTGGCGCTTTCTTCTTGCGCCCGCCACCTTCAGACGAAGCGAGAGACGTTCCACGATTGCTCTCGGGGCTGTGATACGACGACACACGGGATCCATTGCTGGAACGCGCATATTCACCGCTTGATGTGCGTTGGATGTAAGATCGGGACGGAGGCGGTGGCGGCGGTGAGGGTTCTCGCTGGGGCATTACGCGCTCTGGAATCGAACTCGTTCGCGCAATCGCTTCGAGGTTGACATAGTTTGATGTGAATTTCATCAAGAGGTCGCGCAGGGCTGGACTCACGAGATTACTGCCACCTGCTTTCTTTGCCGAGATAGTGATTGTGATCACGGTCTTGCCATGCTCGGTGGATGGCGTCATGACGAAATAGCTCGGTTCAAACGACGCAAGCTTGTAGCTATCAGGACGTGCGCGGATACCGTATTGCGCGCCAATGCCGTCGTACGATTCAAGGAGACAGACACCAGTCGGTCCAAATTTTCTCGAGTTGTGAATGCCGCAATATTCGTAGTAGAGAAATTCCTTGGGCTTTGTAAACATTTTGCCGGTATTGAGTGCCATCCACTTGAGTGCAAGCGATTCCACATCGTCGTGGCGGCGTGACATGTCAGAGCAAAGCACTTCCCCATCAATAAATGTTTTCCCGTGTAATTCTTTCATCATCAAGCGAAAACTTGGACTGTCGAGCAGACGAAGCATTTCCACCGTCGAGTAGACCGATCCTGGTACTTGAATCACCATGCGCAGGCCGCATTGTTGGTTCGATACGTTGCGTTCATTCTGGTACATGCGCATGTCTGACTTGGACTGTACCAATGTCCACGCTGACATATCGGTCGAGCTCTCGACAGCGCGCTCCAATCGTCGTCGGCAATCGTCATACATCCTGTTGAGGTCGATATCTGCCGGCCATGAGGCGCCGGTCGTTGCCACGTTCTTCCTTCCAGACATGGCACCCCTCCTGATGTGACAACTTTGCAAATTAATGTATAGACAACCACCTTCGAAATTCGAAAATAAGACAAAATAAAATAATTTTCAAATTATTATAAATTTCACTCAATTAAATCTATTTTCCATTCTTTTTTTGGAGTTCAAGTCATTTCACTTGGTGTTTGTATTAGAAAATCCCCTTCGAACTTCTGTCGGGAAAAAGACTGTTCATAACATCCAGTCGGGATGGCGCGCTGGAGCAAGCAGGAAAAAGAATCGTGAGAGAAGGATGAGAAGATGCAAGGAGGTCAGAACGATCGCCGTATCATGTTGCAATGTGATCGGAAGCATCGCGAGTCTTGGACTCTTCACATGGACAGTCTCTCCATGACAAGTGTTGGACTTGGCACAAACCCACGACTGAAAAGAGTACGAGTACTACCATGAGACTTCATACGCAGTGGCTCCACCATCGTCGAGCCGCTTCGTCATTGGCGATGGTCGAGCCGCTGCGTATGAAGTCTCATAGTACTCATACTATCTTCAGTCGTGGATTCGTGTCGAGACTGTCGATGCGAGGAGTCCATCTAACGACTCGCGATGCTCACATTGCAACATGAGACGGCGATCTACGACAACGATGGAAAGGCTTGACGCCACGAGATGCTGGGTTAACTTGGTGTACTTGATGCCACTGGCACGTAATTTATGCATACTTTTCGCTGCAACACAAAAAGTCATCAACGGCACAAGGGAAACACAGGGGGACAACGTCAAACCTTCGACATAAGGGCTTGTTGGATGAGCCCGATGCGTGGCGAATAGCGCGATTGCCAAACATTAACGAGATTTCTCCCCGAACAGAGATTACAACACTTTGGCGGAGGAAAGCAGCTTACAAGATAAGCTCAGTTCTTAGGCGTGCATCTGGAGGTCCCCGGACCTTTAACATGTTTGAAATGTCCTCTCACCTTCTTGCGCACCTCTTGCCACAAAACGCAAACATTTGCAAGCCTCCACTTGGAAATTGCTGCTTTGCGGATGCTGACGCTCGAATAGCATGCTAAACGACCAAGCTACGTGTCAAACGTGCAGTGCCATCACCTTCAATCAAACAGCAGTGGATTGTATATCTTGCATTCTCGGAATAGGAAAAATCTTCACATAGTTGAAATGTCTCCTCACAACATCACCGTCTTCTTCGTGGCTTGAAAGCTCTTGCTAACTTGATGATGACGAACTTTGGCTCTAACTTTGGTCTAGTTCAATGTTAGATGTCTCTGGGCCAGCCAGGAACTCTTTTCGTTTGCTATCCTGGAGGCAATTCACGTTGTCTCCAAGACAGGAGTTGTCATCTGGCAAAATATCTACTTTAACATCTTATACTATTATAAAATTTTGCACTGCTATTGTGCGTTTTGACCAAACTGGAGTCTGCGCAAAATATTTTCTTCGCAGGCATAATATGCGCAGAATTGACGCATACAAAAATCAAGTGTATTTTTCAACTATCATTTTATGTTTTTTACGACGTTTTTTAAACGTTCGAAACGAGATCGGATATTCTTTCTTTCTTCCACCATTGATCAAATGGAGAACGCCGAGCAACGGGAAGTCATTTTCACCGTCCACCTAGCTCCAAGCATTCGCAATTTCAAAGGACAAAGCTCGGGCGCGACATGTGATCCGGTTACCATCAATGCAAACTCCGTGGAGCACTTCAAGTCATGTGTCATTGATTTCGTGGCGCCATTAGTTTCTCGTGAGATCGTGTTCGGCTCTGACATGACCCCATCTTGGTCCCCGTCAACAAGCCCATCCCGCGAAGACATTGGTCGCTTTGTTCTGTTTTATCCACCATCGAAACGAGTGGTTGAATTGAATGCTTTATCAACTCAAACGCTTCAAAATTGGTTCAACAAAACCATCTCGATGTTCATTCACAAGTACTCCAACTCCGTATCATCAAAATCTCTCTGGATAGCAGTTGAAAAGGCTCTTATCGCTCCAGCCGAAAGGGACAGAGCAGGAGCCGCATCAATGGCTTCATTATTGGCACTGAAGGGTCGATTGAAAGAGCTGCACCAGGATGCGTACCAGTCACAAGACATAAATTGGCAGATTTGGGCAAATTTTATTCAATCGAAAGATGCACATCTGCAACAATCACTAGAAACACAAGCCCCGCCACCACATTTGATACATCTCTTTGCTCACGCCCCATCAGTCCCAGAAGTTCAAATGGCAAATGTTCATCGAGGACTTGACGTGGCATTCAGTATCAATGAAAATTTTGCCCAAGCAATCTTGCAATTGAAATCAACGGTCCAAATACTGAAGCGAAAACACGAAGAGATGGAAGAGATACAGAAAGTTGTTGATTCTGAATTGCAAGCTTTGGAAAATATGTCAGGAATCAATTCAAATCTTCTCGATGGCTTTGGAACGGCAATTGGAACAATGACTACTGAATATGGTCAAAGTTTACTCCATGAAATTGAAGATATGCCAGACACAGATCATGCTTAGAGTTAATTGACTCTTTTCAGTTTTGAATTAACTTTAATTATGACAACCCTGTTGCAGGATTAAACTTGCTGTCACCATGATAGCCACATTTGTGATAGATGCCTTTGAAATTGAAACTACAAAAGCTGTTCAGAGCATTCGAGGCAGCTAATTCAATGTTGTCGTTCATCTGCCGAACCAAGCGTTTGAATTTGCGCTTAACTAAGCCAAACAAAAATTCTATGGGGTTGTAGAAAGGACAATACGCCGGAAGATAGGAACTACCCCCAGGGAGCGCAAGAAGTAAATAATGCTGGGATGACAATGAATTTTGGCACCATCGAATATCCAAATCGAGTACTGTCCTGGATATTGCTTGACCATTGTACTCTGGGCAAACTGTTCAAGGCATTGAACAAACTTCAATCGTGTGAATGTACCCTCAGTTGAAAACGTCTCCAAAAGACCGTGGATACCAAGAAAGCACAACAACGATACTCTTGGCTTTCTGTTGAATTCGCCTCTGTAAATGAGTTTTTCGCCTTTGCGCTGATAACCATGTTTTCGAATCATATCTCGATCATCAAAGCTCACTTCATCGAGAAACACCAAATTCTCGAGCAGCCATGGTGTTGAGAGCAGCTCGTTAGTATATCGAACGATGTCAGAGAAGCTGATTTGAATGGCTCGACATTCTAACACTTTCCACGTCAAGCCTGCTTGATGTAAGATTTTCCACACTGATGCAACACTGATTGAGACTGAAAAGTGATGGACAAAACGACCCCTTGCTTCATCAAGATAGAGAAGGGGCTCCTTCTCGTACAACTTCAACAACCAGACTCTCATTTCATTTGTAAATTTCCTCTGGATTGACTTGGAAGCCGTTGACGCTTCCAATGACCCCTCTTGTTCGTATTGTGATATCCAGGAGGCAACAGTTGAAGGACTTTTGGAGTAAAGCGCAGAGAGCCGTGATTTCGACAATCCTTGAAAGTAACATCCATACAAGCAATGGTACTTTGTATTCCGAGACGCGCGTTCATGAGATACAACATGCTGGATCATGATGGCAACGACAATGAAATGACTCTGGAGAAGATCTTGTGGCTTCAATCATCATAAATAGTGTGGGCGAAAATTGTTAAATGGTGTATGCGAGTATTATATAAGACACATTACAAACTCATCAAAACTCCAGTTACCAGCCAATAGCACAATATAATAAATATATTTTTTTACATTGAAAATTCCCAGATGAATGCCATGATGAATGGCAATTGCCCAAGGCTGGTCATTGCGGATGCGTGTAGTCCGTGCTTGGACCGTGGCATCCACTACGACCTTCTCGAGAACAATCGCTTCTCCATCGAACCGATCGCACGGATGCGCGAACTTATCGAGGTCATGCCTGTCGAACTGGACAGAACCGTGTTGAAAGGCTGGCAGTACAGTGCTTGACATGACGACAGAAAAGACACCTGAATGGGTGTGCTTTCGCTCAAGTGCTACGAGTCAACGTTGGACACGTTCACTCGAGAATTCTCCAATTCACGGCGTCGTCGTCGTCTTGTCCATCTCTCGCTTCGTCCACACATCTTGTGTCTTTTTGCGATCTTCTCTTCTCGAGCTTTCTCTCTCTCACCCTTGAAGCAGTACACGGTAGCGGCGTCGAAATAATTGTGTCGGGTTGCGAACTGGTCAAGCGACACCGTGCGTGTCATCCATGCATTTCCTCCATGTCTTTCCGTCTACGGGCGGCAATCTCTCGACCCGCCATGCGATCTCGCCGGGCAATGTGGCCGTTGGGGAAGTCTTGCGTTGCCAGGTGGTTGGTTGTCTTGGCTATCTCTGAACTGAGCAAGGTGGATTTGTACTTGATTAAGGAGATTTCAGCTTATGGGAAATGTATAGGAATTTGTATGAAGATTGCAATATGGCAAGGACCAGCTGCCCCGCATCAGGTGACATTCCGAAACCCACCGCGCGTCTGCGGAGGTGTTATTGACTGGGTAGGACACTTCTGACCATGATGCACGACATTCGACCCCGGCAAGACAACAAACGTCTCGAGATCCCCCAACTCCAGCGTCGATTCAGTGAAGATTTGGTCCACGTCGTCGACGACAGCCACAAAGGCTTGCGCAAGAAAGAGCTGCAACGTCGATATAGCGAAGACTTTGGCGCGGATCTTCTCGCCGCGACGAAAACCCCGTCGAATCAACTCACCCCAGACAAAATCACATGCGACGTTATCACGTTCTTCCTCTCGATCTCGGAGCTCAACCTCCAAGGATCCGTCAGCACAACGGATCAATTGATCCAAGGCGCCATGTCCTTCTTTGGAAGAAAAAAGCCCACGACGACGGCCCCTGCCAAGACTCAAATTCCCGAATCTCTCATTCACATCGATCTACAAAGTCGGCTGAGAGAAACCTTGCCATTCCAGACCGAGAAGATCCGTAGTGCGAATCCGTCCTACTCGCTCGGTATCTCGATCCCGATCGTCGCCGAGGAAGTTAGTGTCCAAGTTCTATGCTTTAGCGTCGTCTTGAGCGAAGAAAATAACGGCAAGACAATCGCGTATGCTGAACTCCCTCTGAAGGAACTTGTCCGCAAGTATATGAACGGCGCATCTGTCGTGAACCTCCCGTTGAAGTCGCTCACTGGACCCCTAAAGAAGAAACCCGCGCTCTTGACCATCAAATTGGCACGCGTTGCGGCACAAAAACACATTCTCTTTTCGTCAGAAGACAAGATGATGCGGAGCTACGCGTTCTACAACGGCGAATACTCCACTCCCGTCATTGCGACCGAAGAAGCAGAGGCAGTCGACAGTCATGCAATCGTGCCGGCATTATTCCTGAGCGAAATGGTGGCAGAAATGCAAGCAAGCTTGGATCTCTGGCATCTCCGTTATGAAACGAAGACACCTCGTGAAGTCGAAGTCCCCAGCAGCTTATTTCACAGTCACGATCCATCGCAAGAACGAGTGCTCCAAGATTTACATGCGCCGCTTGACATGATGTACGCATCGGGATTCCTCGAAGGTCATTTGACGGCGCTCGAGAAGCATGTTGCGGAAACTCGGGAAATGATGGGTCTGGCGGAAATCCTCGAGGAAAGCCACGTCATGTTCAAGTCAAGCTTGACCAAGGACAAGCGGGATACGCAAGCGATGGCAACGAACTTGTGTCTTTCTGTCTTTCGCCTGTACAAAAATGAAGAGAGTCCAGCGCTCCAACGCATGCGATCGCTCTCGATGGACTTGAACGACTCAGCCGACGTTGCTGCCACTGCTGCTGCTGCAGCGGTTGGAGGACCCGAGACGCCTTCCACACCGTCCATTCGATCAAGTCGCCGGGGACGTGATGATTTTCGCCGAGAAAAGAAGGAAAGATCCATATCGATTGACGAAACGATTCCAGTGGCTGCGCCGAAAGCCACGCCTCTCGTTGTGGACGTCGCAGTGGCACTCGTGACTTGCGGTGCACCATCAGCCGACGCGCTTGGCCTCGATGGAAACAATCTCGGACTGAAAGAACTTGAAGAAGAACTTGTCCAGATCGCCACGCAGCTACGCCACGCCATGCAAATGGAACTACCTGAACTCACGTCGAATGCAACCACGGGATCGTCGTCACTCTCGAGCCGCAAGTCTGAGGTCTCCTTGGACGATAACAACGAGGAAACGCGTTCGAGTTCGAACGGATCAACGACGAGTGCGCCGAACGACGGCGATATGGAGAATATTCTGACGCGGTCGGCGCGAAAGCTCAACATCTCAGCGCTTGAAGGAGCGGCCAAGAAGATTTCCAAAGTACGAAGCGATTCCTTTGACTGGGTCAAGTCGCGCGTCCGAAGCGATTCCTTGGACTGGGGGAAATCGTCGTCGTCGTCTCGCGGCGGGGAGCTCTTGGCGTCGTCGCTCGTCGACTCGCCGGGCCATCACCAGGGTCTCTGGACGAAATGGGAGCAAACCAAGGCCAACTACATCTTCCGGAAGGTTATCTGCGTCTCGCAAGCCGTCACAGTCGTCGTCTCGGCCTTCCTCGCCAAGCTCGAGATGTGCCTTGAAGCTCCGATGGAACTCGAGCAACTGTCGCGCATTGGTTTCCTCCTCGGCTGGGAATGTCTCCTCTTCTCCCAAGGCAAGGAACTCCGCATGCTCTCGGACACGTACGTGGCCGTGAAGGCTCTCGAGCGCTTCTCGATCATCCTCGTCCGTCAGGAAGGCTCGACGCCTCGTGTGTCCTTCCCCACTGCAACCTACATCCAAGTAGCCGTTCCCTCGAGTGTCTTTGATGTTCTTCCTGCTGCGCTGCAAGCTGGCGGCCGCATTTCGGTCCACACGGTTGTCTTTACCCAAGGCCTCCATGAGATGCAAAACATTGCCAACTTTGTCAACGCCAGTGGGTCCCAACTCCAAGGCACGATCAACCGCGAGAGTTTCCAGGCGCTCCAGCGATACCACCGTGCGTTCCTCGACATGCAGACCGAGATGGATGTCCCCGCGCGCTCTCGACTCACCAACGAATCCATGCTGGAATCGCTCATGCCGCTCGTGGGCCGCAATGCCAAACAGACCAAAGTCTTGGCTGCAACCAATACACTTATGCTCCTCGAAGCTGCTGATATCGTACGGCGGCTCAATGGCATGCGTGTCACGTGCTGTCCGACGGGTGCAGATCAAACAGCAATGTCTGCCACACTCGAACAAGCGCGCGTGCTGTACTCGAAGCGGACAGCGAACGGCAACGCCAGCACGGAAGATGTTGACGTGCTCAAGCCGATTGCCAACATCATGCGCGAATACGGCGTCCGCATCGCGATTGCCATGAAGAACACAGGTCGCTTCGAATACGCCTTCAACTCGATCCAACGCAAGCTGCTGCCCGATCTCTACCGCCCGCCCATGTCGACGATCCAAGAAATGACGTCGGCCTTCTTTTAATCACGAGGACTGCAACTCGTAAGCTAAGATAATTGTATCTATTTGATTGGTTGAAAATAAAATGTTTTCTCGATTCTGATTGGTTGAAAATAAAATTACAGATTAATTCCAAAATAGTTAAATTTATGTTTTGTCAAACTTCTTGCGATTGATCTGCTCGTTAACTATCAGCTCGTTCAATAGATTTGCGAGTGCAGATTTTAAGTTGCTATGCCACAAGTGTGAAAGAGACACAAAGAATTGCATAAGGTTTCGTGGTGAATGTTGTTGATATTTTTATTTTCTAATTATGTGATTGGCTGAAATATTTTATGAATTATTTTGATTGGCTGTAATTTATTTTGGATTTATCCGGATGATACAACCTGAAGATGACATCAACCGACAAAGCAGCACAACGCAATGACCAGCATGAAATGCATCGCGGATGTCGGGATTGAGAAGTACTTGAAGGACACGAGAGGTTTTGAAGTGGGGTTGTTAATCGGTCAAGTCAATGGAAAGCTTGGCAGCGATGTCATCTTGACGGCTGTCCCGACGCCACCCGAGACACGTAACTCCAACAATCTTTCGTATCTTAACTGGTCGATGTGTAGATGACAGCCCGCTCAACAAGCTCCAAGATCTATCTATCGAATGGATGATGCTCCATGCGAAGCAAGTCCTAGCGTGGCTGCCTGGTGGCATCGATTGTATCGGTGTCTATATTGCCACCAAGGAAGATCCAACACAAGTGTTCACCGCCGTTCAATTGTATCTCCGAGCTCTCGACGACATAAAACGTAGCTTGAATTGGCTTCAAGACGCTCGCGACGAATGGAGCACCATGTACGTCGTCGTGAGCACTACAGGTGGACCCATTTCGAGCCGTGTGGCATACAAGGTTGAGTTATTGTGTCGCCATCTCTCTACTCAAAACTTGTCGTTGGATCACATTCCTCAGACTCCTGTCGAGATCAAATGGCAATCCACAACTGGCATACTGCAGAGATTCACTGCGTCGATTGAGCTACATCAAGAGTTTGCCACGACGTCTGACGCAGTTGTGGCAAACTTGCGAGCTCGCCTGATCCACCAAGCCAAGCAGGTTGAGGATGCGCTAGCTGTCCCTGGCGATGACGGCAATACTGTGATATTCCTCTCACGTCCAGGCCACGACGATCCGCCCTCTTCGTCGAGATCCAAGTCGTCTGATGGCGCTGTTGCCGTTCTCCTTGGTGGCATCTCGTGCGTTGCCTACGTTCCTGCCAAGGCCAAGCAACACGAAGTGGCCGCAGCGTATCTAAAGCAAGATTTCCTCAAGAGCGTCGCGATTCGAATGGATTTGCTTGACGAGGGCCTTGCGCACAACGACAGCAGTACGTCAATCTCTCTCGTTGGTGGCTAATGCAGCTCTTGTTTGCAGACACGTCATCTCCTCGGACGAACCTCGTCTTGGCGCGCCGAGCGTCATTTCCATGGATTAGCTGTAGCATTGCGTCGGATTTCACGGGACTTGTGCATGCTCTCCCTGGCGAAACGCTTGGAGAATGCCAAGGCAACGTGTGTGAATTCCTCAGCAGCAGCATTGATGACGTCGCGATGTCCTGGCTCGAAGACGAGCCGACGACGACAGCGGACGATGACATTGACACATCAGAAGAAAAGAAAACCGTGGACGCGCCACCCATGTATTTGCTTACAGCTCTCGCCGTCCTCCTGATCGCGCTTGCGTTGCTCGTCCTCGACGTGGTCTAGATGCAACAATTCGTGTATAAATAAGGTGTAAATAACGCTAGTAGAGCGCACTAAAGTTCCACTCGACGGGGCGGGCCAGTTCGAGTTTCTCCGTCGTGAAGTCAACATACGTGTGGCGAAGCAACGTGTCGGGGTCGTCTTCGTGTTCGTCTTCAGGGTATCCAGGCGTGGTGGCACTGCACGCTTTGCTAGATGGTTCATTCTTGGGTTCATCAGCTGGAGGAGCTGGTTGCTTGCAAGCATCCTGCACGGCACGGATCGAGTCGGTGACGGCAAGGAGATAGGCCGAGTTGGACTGGCAGTCGAGTGAGCAGTGGGCGGCACAAGGACTGAGCGATTTGAGGTAAATATGTTTGCAGTTTCGGCACAGCGCGCGCTTGGTATCCCAAGGACACGGTCGGTTGCTGCGTGGATGTTGTGGATTGGAATGGTCGTCGTCGGTTGAATTCGCTCGCGGACGGGGATGCACGCTCATCGCTGGATTGTCGTTTGTCATCGTCGTCGTGTAATCCATCGCGTCGTGTGTGTCTGGGCACGATTGTGTCTGTCGAAAGATGCCGTGGATCCACGCGTCGAACATTCGAGCTCGACGACGCAATTTATAGAATGGAGAGGCCAACGACCGCCCTCAAAGCAACTTGTCATCGAAAAAAAAGTACACGTAGCCGTTGAAGAAGCTCGAGCCATTGAAACGCCTCGATTCCTTGAAGCATGCTGTTTCGCCGATTCCACATGGCGGCGTGGCCCCTACTTGGGTCCACCCGTTCCCTTCGTCAAGTCAACAAGTCTCTTGACTTGCACCTGATTAAATTCCCCACGCACGCACGCGTAGCTTCTCTCCTTTATAACAGCGCGGAGGAGGAGCACGAGACGGCAGCGGCGGATCGTCGACGTTTCACCATATCCAACTTGTATTGTCTGGCGCCATCTTGGAGTATTTTTACAACGATGTGTTGATGCAATTGTAATAAGTCCGTGTCTACATTCGCACTTTACAGGACTTTTATATGGATTAAAGTAAAGGAAGCTTGAATCGAACTTTAGCGAGAAAGGACGGTTCCCTCTCCACGGCAGCCACGAGAGCATGAAACGCCAACCCCAAGCGAGTGTCCTGTCGTATGATGCGGAAACTGGAGATCGCTGTTGCATCATCCCAGTCTGTTCGGAGCGTTATGTTCGAGCAGTCCCATCCTCGAGAGTTGGAGCTGAAACGCTCACTCGCCTTCGTCGTCATCTATCGAGTTGACACGACGTCCGCGCCGATTTCTCCTTGATGCCGATGCCGGATCTGTCTACCATGTATGTACCGGTAGGAATCGGAACAAGCATGAAGAAGAGCGTCGCTGTTGGCTTCGAAGGGTGTGAGGGGGAGGAGAGTTTCATAGCACATCGTTTGTGGATGGGTGTGCCATCAACTTTGTCACGACTTGGGATTTGTATACAAGGGGCAACGAAACCACATGGAAGAGCGCCCCATGGGTGTATGACAGGCCACCAGCAGGCAGCCACCGACTGATTTCAATCGGTGAGAAGAGGCGGAAGTGACTTAGGAGGATGGCCATATGACCGAGATGACTTCGTTTCGCTGGTGCCATTTGCGACCGCCGAGGCGATTCTTGACGGTGTATGCTGAGGAGCAGAGCAAGAAGGAAGGTTGGGTCAGAGGACGGGAAGTAAAGCCACGCGGCTCGATGGGGAAGAGCTGGGGAAAATGCTTGGACGAGCAGTAATTCCAGCAGTGCTCCCAGTGCGACAATCCACACTTCAACGGAGGGGAAGCTAACCTTCCCCTCTCGCCATCAAGAAATTGGATGAGCCGACTGACTTGGGTGCTCGTCAGTGTGATCAATGGCTGCAAGGCGATGTCAAATCAGACAAAACGCGGGTGGACGCAGCATGCAATGCATCACGCGTCGATTCCAAGACGGAGACTCTTGAAAAGCGATCACGAGACTCGTCCTCAGATGACACAGTGGACGGACGAGACGATCGGAGCAACTGTACCAGTGATACACGTCTTTCTGATGGACTGGCCTGAATGCATTACGCCCAACGCTGCCCCGTTTATTGTACTCAGAGCGCTCGCTTGCCTCCGCTCTTCCACAACCAAAGTTTGCCTCAGAGTTGTATCGAGGTGAATGCGACGGTGCCTTCGACATCACTGGAGGACCACCCCAGAAAGAGATGGCGACGCTACATACTATAGGACGCATATTCGGAATCAGCAACTTGGCGAGGAGCAAGCATGACTGTGATCAATGCACTTTGAACCTTCCAAGCCACAGACAGGGGGGCATACGAGCATGTTGGGAAGCTCATTTTGTCGTAATTCTTTCTGTCCTGCATATATTTCCCAATACAAATGTAGGCATTCGTATCTAAGTACATTTCAAAAATAAATATAAAATTTCTCTAATGTAGTATGACATCAAAATACCGGTAGATCCATGACTATGAAAATTACATAATTCAGATTGATTCTATTTCTGGCTTATTCCTGCTTATTTTCTTTAGATACAAAACAAACGAATTCATTAATTTAGTTCGTTTTGCTACCATAGTAAAAACCAGTGTATTCCCAAGCGTCATCTTTCGCGCATTTTGATTGGTCCACGGAGATATTGTCAAGTCGATTCCAATTTTCCGTCCTCAGGAGAATGGAATAGCCTAGTCAAATGGTTTAGAGAATCGCCTAGCCAATCAAATCGCTTCGTCTAGTTTTTAATTGATCAATCAAATCGTCACCTCATATTCTTTTCCATCAGACGGCGATATCCATGCAAGAAAGCTCCGCACCGTCAATACACAGATACAACACACGCTCGTCGCAGTCGCCTCCACAAGTGCCCCATGCTCAGTTAGTGCGCAGTGTTGTATCAAGTCATTTGTACCAAATGCGAGCAGATGTCGTGGTGAAGGAGACTGTGTACGGTCGGGATCATAATGGCAAGCGACTGCAACCCCAAGTCTTTGAAGGCGCTTCATGGGAAGCGATAAGAGAGTCAGTCTTCGAATTCGCTCGTCCACACAAAAAATCACTTGTCAATCACGTCTCCAGCCCCCGTGAATGGTCAGTGTCCCCTGATGGGCCAATTTTGGGTGATTTTGAACTCTTCATCACAATCAAAATGGGAAAAAACCATTTCAAACCACAGTCAAGCACTCAAGCCCAACAATATCTTGTGGATCACGTGAACAAGACATTCACAATTGCAATCTTCAAGTGGGGTTGTCATATACATTCAGCTGCAGATCTTGTCGAATTTCAAGCCCAGTGTGTGGAACCAAGTATTCAAGATCGTGCCGGCGCGGCAGCAGAATTATTGCATCAGCAAATGATTGCATCACTCAAAGCGCATTGGGGTGAAGTTTATTCGGCGTACGAGTGAACTTGGCGTATCTGGGCTACTCAAATATTGAAAAGACCATCACACGAGCATGACGTGCTTGTGGAGCGTCCGCCTCCCCATTGTTGATTCATTTATTCGACTCAGTTCCTCGTGGAGCTCAGATGAGAAACAACAGTCTACGTCAGAGTCTCACATTGGCTCGTGATGTTGTGGATGCATGCATGGAGGATGTCAGTATTATCATGGATAAAATCATGGATGTATCGTCAAGGGTCGAATCGTGCTTGCAAATGCTGAAGACAAAAAAACGAATCATTGAAAGCTTCTGTCGTGAAGTTGAGCCCCAACGCGGTGATGGAGTAGCATTAAGCGATTATTTCAATAGTATCCCAAACTTGAGCGACGTAGAACATGAATAATGCTCTTCTTGATGAAAGCTTCATGATTTATTGCTCATTATCCTCGTGCTTTATCTCGACTTCTTCACTAAAGTCAACAAAACCCAAAAGACTATCGTTGAGATTTGTTTTCGATACATAGATTGCATTCGACAAGTTCTTAGCATGATCGAAGCGTCCCTGTGTTGTATAACCACAGTGCTCGAAAATGCCTGTCAAGTCATAGTTCTTAAATTGATTAATGACAACTAGGATGAAAGGAAGGTGCACTTTCGTTGAATTCTCAACATAGTGCCTTCGAAATGCCCTCTTGACCAACCCAAAAACATATTCGATTGGATTGTAAAACGGACAGTAAGCTGGAAGGAAGATTGGTACAATCCCAAGTGACCGCAGAAAGTAAACAATGTCGGCTTGACAATGAATACTTGCACCATCTAAAATCCAAATGGATCCTTTTCCAGGATAATCAGAGCACTTCTCCACTTGTACAGCACAACATTTCACGAACTCATGACGATCAAAAGTGCCCAAAATGTTGAAAATTTGGGTGATTCCAGACTTGTCAACGAAACAAAATCGCGGCTTCCTGTCAAATTCACCGCGAAAGCATAGTTTCTGACCCTTGATCGCGTATCCACGCTTTCGAAGCATGCCCCTGAAGTCGAAACTTACTTCATCCAACAACTGGATGTTGTAATGGGACCAGTCGATCGATGAAAGCTCTTCAAAGAAACGAAATATGTCAGCTTGACGAACATGCATCGCTCTTCGTTCCAAGACTTTCCAAGTAAATCCATGATCATGAATGATTTTCCAGACAGTTGAGACCGAGATGCGTATTTTGAAATGTCCCTCAAAATCTCGCTTCGCTTCGTCCAGAAAAGCAATTGGGTTGGTTGTGTAGTAATTGATGATCCATTGCTTTTGCTCTTCATTGAACTTTCGTAGGGTAGAATTGTTCTGACGCCGGTAGTCGGACGTCTTCTCGTAGCGCTCAATCCAGTTGCTTATCGTGCGAACAGACTTACCAAACAGACGAGCTATGGCACTCCTCTTGACGCCGAGGAAATAGAAAGCATAAAGCGCATGCATCACCGTGTTTCTTGACGCATGCTGACCTTGGACATCATTGACTTTTGGAAATGTTCTTTCTACTGAGCTCAAAAATATTGGTTAAAATATAGTATACAATTTTAAAGATATCTCATGACATTCTGTGGCCATTTTGAAAATCGACTTGATTGGGCATATTCAGGCCAAATTGACAATATATACTGCCCTTGACAAAGACAAGACAAAACTCCATGGCACCTAGTAAATCTGGATCATCCACACAGTGGACGGGTTGCTGGATAGATAAGACTCAGCCAGACAGATCCCACAAGAGTTATCTTCTAAACGCAGCGGTCTGTGCCCTAGATGACTAGCAGAAATGACCAGAGCGCATGAGAGAGCGGATGATAGATCCAAGCTGGATATCATGGATTTTCTCGTATAGACCAATCAGAGCGTACTATTGGGTTTAATTTAAGCCAATAGAATGGCGTTATTTTGTTTGCTTATGTTCTCAAGCAAAAAATACAAGTGCGAACGACGACGCATGAAGCCGACACCGCGCGCAAAATTCAGCTACAATGCACGGACACACAGCGCAGCGAATAAGGACATGGTGTCCATCGCATCACTAATCAATGCTGACATTGCTCTCAAAGTTTTATACGAAGCACATGGACAAGGGCTCGAGAAAGACGACAAAGCGATCTTGGCATCGACGCTCAAAACAACCACCAAGATCACACACAAATTGGAAAAGCTCCTCGCGAAACATCAGCGACAACCTGGAGAAGCCGGCATGCCACATATTGGTGCCGAAATGCAGCATGAAGCATCGAAATGCGCGTCATGCTCGAAGAAACTATCATTGCTCGCCCGCGGAGGCAATTGTACGTTGCATTCAGTCGTAAAGGTTAACTTGCTCCTCTAGGTGTCTGCTGTGGATATATATCATGCTCCAAATGTATCTCCCCCCGACAAGTTCCGAGATGCTTTGGATTCGACGAGTCATCCCATGTCAAAGTATGTGCACTCTGCTCGAGTTGGTTCCACGACTTTCTCAACTCGAAATTCGAAGAGTACTCTCGCCCCAAAGAAGAAGACGTAAGAAATCAATCTATGCTATGGTCCTCACGATGATGTCATAGAAGTGCGGAGATTCTTCAACTCTGAGTGGTAAGTCTTGACTTGATTGAGCAATGACTCAGTGCGCCTGTAGAATTTCGCGCGCAACTCGACGTCGCTACTGAAGAAGGCTATCTCCCCAAGACGATCAAGAAGGACATCGAAGCCGCTCTTGAATCTCCTCTGACTGTATCAACAGCGTCATCAATCATGGGAAAACTCAAGCACATCCTCGCATCCGTCGTAGCGCACTATGAATACCAAGACGATATGGATTCAAACGACAGTGACAATGAAAATCCGTCGCGGAAATCTTCAGCAAAGTTAGCCAAGCGATCCGGTGTACCAGCTAGCGCGATTCAAAGCATTCTCTCCCTCATGGTGCTCTTGGACGGCATCCAACCTGATGAAGACGAGCCAATTCCCCTCGACGACGAATCTCTTGGCGACACTGTCGTTGAAACATCGCCCGAGCATGTTGAAACCGAGTTCATTGAAGCAGACGCTGAAGAAGCCTCCCGCGACGTGATCGACCACGGCATCGAAAATGGCGGCTCAGAGTTTTTCGTGACTCTCTTCCGACGATCCGGGGACAGATATCGTTTGCTCGTCTCTCAAGGTGTCGCTCACGTCACATCAATCGCTCGCGGGACTGAATTTAGTTTTCATCTCTCGGACGTTCAACTCCAGAGTATCGTCGGCGACGCTGTGCGGCTCTCCTTTGGATATCGTTCCGACTTAGTCTATCAGTACGCCTCGGAATCCATCAAGGCCGAATTTTGCGCTCTCATTGACAAGTACAAATCAGCGCATCCCGTGCCGGAAAAGCGAAAACTACCACTCGTTCCCATGCTCAAAGGGGAGCGCAAAGTCCACGCGTCCAGTTTCAAGGCGACCGTGATTATGGGAGGCGGCGATAGTCATATCCGTGGCGTGTTGATGGCGACAAATTACCGTGTACTCTTTGTCCCCGTAGAAGATGCACCGATGGTTGAAATTCCGCTTTTTGATATCATCAGCGTCTCACGCGTCGGTATGGGTGGTACTGGTTTCTCTCGAGAGTCCTCTTATGGACAAAAACAAGCGGGTCTTGTCGTTACCTGCAAAGATGTGCGCTCGCTCCGAGTCGACGTGGCGGAAGACCAAGTCGATTTGCTGCAAAATATGATTTCGCAGCTTGCGGAAGCGACGCAACGCCACAAACCCGTCCATTTGATGACTCTGAATGACAACAGCCTCGACGTACCGCACTTCGCCTTCTGCTACTTGATGAGCAACGTTGCGGTCGACGGCTGGCAGTTTGGCCATATCACGCGGGATTACGAGCGTATGGGATGTTCCCGAGGCAGCAACGACGCGGCGTCGCCCTTCCAGTGGGTGGACAATGAAAATGGCCAGATCTGTGATACGTATCCACCAAGTCTGGTCTTGCCGGCACAGATCCGTCACGGCGATATCGTGTCAGCGTCGCTCTTTCGAGCCAAGAATCGCCTCCCAGTCGTCACGTGGATGCATCCGAAGCACAAATCGCTCTTGGTGCGGTCGTCGCAGCCGCTCCTGGGGCGACTTCTCAGTGGCACATCGTGCAACATGGACGAAGCCATTATTGAAGCCTACCGTACGTTGCCAGGGCGAGAAAAACCGCTTTACATCTTTGACGCTCGTAAATCCAAAGCTGCGGCGGGTAATCGCTTGATGGGCAAAGGCGGCGTCGAAACTTCCGAAAACTACGCCGGTGCGATTATTTACCACCTCGATATCTCCAACATGTACAAGATGCAAGCGTCTTTCCAAGGTAGAGTACTCTGCGGCTATCTTACTCATCGCGATGGCTAGCTCTGGTCAAGATTTGTTTAGTGCCAGAACATGACAAGTCGTGGTGGTCCGCCGTCGAGGGAACACGTTGGTTTGAGCATTTGCAGCTCATCCTCGAAGGCGCGAGTCGCATTGCGCGAGTACTGGCTATCGAAGGCGCTTCAGCGCTCGTGCATTGCAGCGATGGCTGGGATCGAACATGTCAACTTGTCTGTCTTGCTCAAATCATGCTTGATCCATACTACCGCACTCTGCATGGTTTTGCCACACTCGTCGAGAAAGACTGGTGTCTCTTTGGCCACAAAGTACGTTCCCGGCGCTGCTGTCGCCGCTACGTCGAACATGCTAATGCTCTCTGTTGTCTAGTTTATGGAACGTCTTGGCGGCAACCGCGGCAAAGATCCCACACGATCGAAGATGTCGCCCATTTTTCTGCAATTTCTCGACGCCGTCTATCAAATCATGCTGCAATTCCCGAACGCGTTTGAATTCAACGACAAGTGTCTCCTCCACTTAGCGAATGCGCTCAGCTCTGGCATGTATGGCACCTTCGTCTACGACTCGTACCAGCAGCGCAAACAAGCCAGCGTGCACACCAAGACGGTCTCAGTATGGACGCCGCTCTGCTCTTCCTCGGGCTTCTTCCTCAATGTCGAGTACACCCCAACGACGGAGCCATTGTGGATTTGGACGGGCCATCAAGCGCTCAAGTTGTGGACCGCGTACTTTTTTCAGTATCATGAATATCAACGCAAGCTATCGACGTCCCAAGGAGGCCAAGCGAACCCTCAGACGCCAGAAACCACCGACGATTAAGTCGCATCGACTAGGAATTCCTCGACCAACTCTTCGTCGCTCTTTTCGAACGCCACTGACACTGACGCCACGCCAGTTGCCGCCGCTGCCGTCTCGTCAGGCTACAAAACCAATTTGTGATCCTTGTAACAGAACAAGATGGACGTACTTGTGTATCGATGACGATCGTCCCTGGACCGCTCATGCCGCACTGCTTACTGCCGTACTTCTTGACGACAATGCCACAGACGTCGCGGTTCGCCCCGAGACCTTGGACGCGCTACACCACATCCGCCGCGATATGTCATAGGCGGAGGAAGTGAAGAACTTACTTTGCCAACTTCGTACTTGCCAACTTCGCTGCTGGAGAGCTCGACGAGTCGTTCCTGTACCTCTGGGACGGCTTCGAATGCAGGATCGTGTGCAAGTTTTTCCATCACTTCCCGCGCCGCTTCCGCGCTCTCCGTGACAAAGGACGGCGGTGTTTCCCGATAGAAGATGTATTCCTTCTTGGGTGTCGCGCCTTCTGTGCCGATCGAGACCTTCTTGTTGTGCGTCTTTGCCTTGACTTTGTCCAAGTGGAGCGTAGGTGGCGCGGAAGGCGCTTCAGTCGGCGAGACGATCTCGTCCAAGTCGTCAAAGCCAAAGCTCTTGAGGTCCTGCACGCGTGGCTTTGGCGTACATCCTGGTACGCCAAAGTCTAATGCGAGAGCATCGGGGATTTCTTGCTGCTGGCTGCTGATCTTCAAGGGTTTCATCTCCTTCTTCCTCTACAAGACATGACCATGGAAAAAACACGACGGGTGTCATCTCTCACTTTGACTTTCTTGACTTCTAGCTGAATCCCATGCTGCGATGCATTCCACGACCTGACTAGCGCATCGAGACGTGATTTCAAATGCTCATCTAGACGAAATCAACTCGTGGGCGTGCTGGAGTCGGTGGAGAGACGTACCCCTCGGTGTATCAAGGGCAAGCGCTCTGTCTTTGGCTTCGATAGCTTGTTTTTGACGATTCAACTGCGGCTAGGAAAGACAAGATGAGCCGGAAGAGAGGGATCGACGTACGCGCTCGTTGTTGAATTCGTTGAGTGCGTCGGTGATGCCATGAACTTGAAAGAACTCGCGGATCAAGTCTTCAATGTACTCACACGTCGTGAGACTAACCATGCTTCCAGAGGAGACTAGTTTGTCGCTCGAGTTTGCTACTGGTGCTGCTTCAAAGACATCTTCAGGCTCTTCGTCCAAGACGAGCTCGAGTGTCTTCTTGGACCGCATGGCATGATGACTTACGTGCTGCGGTTCATCCATCCATGTCGTCGCCATCGGATGTCTTTGCGAAAGCCAACGACTGTTTCACGCTAAAATTACTCGTTAACCACGCTGCTTTCCTGCTCTGCGCTATGAAAATTAACTGGCGTCGACTTGAGCTGTCTCGTTCGCTTCTAGCACGAGGCGCTTCTCCCGCAGCAATGCCATGAGAGCATCCTATATGGTTTTAGTCAATGTGATGAAGAACCAAGATCGTACCATGTCCAACGCGGTCGGTAGACCTTTGTGCCGCGTAAATAACTTGTGGAAACAAGCATGGATGAATGGGATCCAGTCAGTCTGAAGCACCTATGCATATCTTCAGAAGACTAGCTAGAAGAGCCGATTCCACCATTGCGAGCTTGTGGATTTGAACGCCGATCGGTGCTTTCTTCATGAGTCCATCAGACGAAACGTCGGCCTCGGGGGTAATCCCATGCTGTTGGCAAAATCGTGCCAAGACATCGATTACGCGAACCATTGCGCTCTGGAGAAGCTGCGAGAGGCGATATTCCAGCGACACCAACGCGCATAACCTACAAAGATAACCTCGTCATGCACAGCAGGCGCAGTTTACTCACCGAAGATTATTGAAAGAATTCAAAAAGCCATTCGTGAGCTGCGCTAAGACTGGAAACGCCATGATGACATGCGGTGGACTTGTATCTGCAAGAACGATTCGAATGAGAGGAATGCGGCCATGCGATGTACCATCCGTTGTTGTGGTCAAATTGCGAAACGATGCGAGCATGACAGGCGTTGTCGACTGCTTGGAGGAGTACGCTCCAAGTGCAACGTCAAATTCGTCCACGACGTCGCGCCACTGCGTCGATAAAGTTTCCACGAGATGGTTTTGAAATTGCACAAAGACAATGCCTACAATAGCGATGAATCAACTCGGCAAATCCCGCGAAGAAACCTCGAAAATCGACGCCGACACGACCGAGAGATCCACCAAAGAAGAGAACTTGCTCCATGACATTGGCCACTGCGCCAAAGTCTGCCAGTTTCGGTAATGTTCTAAGCACAGCAGCGTCAATCGCGTGCATCTCCATGGAGGGCGTACTCGCTGAGGATTTGAGTCAACTCTGAGACTGTTCGAATAGCCCATGCACACAGAGGCTGGTCGATATGACCGTCCATCTCCTAATGCAGTGATTCCTCCGTGGATTTGGCGGCGGGGACTTACTTGATGACCAAAGATGGCCGAGTATTGCGTGACCATATCAAACCAACTAGAGCGCTTGGCATCGATCAATTGCATCAACTATAAACACCGTAATAAGCAATTTTGCTGGCGACATACAAAATTGTATGGATCGGACGTTGGAATACTCTGCATGGTCTTGAACAACCACGAGTCCCGACACGACAAGAATTCGACTTTCAACTGCTGATTGTAGTCCACGGGCAAAAGTTTCCAAAGCCCATCGACTCGACGTAGGTACGCGACCATGTGCAAGCATTTGGCCAGCGAGAGGTCCCCACGCAGCTTTTCGACGATTTTTTGGCGCAATACATCGGTCGCTGCATGGACTTCTTTGACCTAACCGTGGGAACACCCATGAGGCGAGTCATAGTCAGAGCATCATGTACCAAAGTGTGTAAGATGGTATTGGCGGGGGAACCTTTCGACGAGTCGGTTTGGTCAAAGATCTTTTTTGCGAACTGGATCGATTCCAACGCCTCCTCAAGTAAATCGTTGGCGATACATGCTTCAATGAGCTGCGGTATCTCGAGCAAATCCATGAGCTCATCGTAGTGTCCAAGGATGTACTGAATCTCTGCGTTCTTGCTCGCAGATGCATGCACTGCGGTATCGAGCTGCTTGCACTGTGATTGCAATTCTGGCAGCCTCATATCCACAATTTGTACGTTCCCACGGAGCGATTTCAAATCAGACGCCACCACTTGGGAGCACTGCTGACTCTGGACAAAGACGTGGTAGTTCTTCAGCGCTAGTACTCGTAGTTTTTCCGATACGTCGTCAATGCGTCGTTCAAGACGCCAGGGCTGTCCGACATCTTCCTGCATCACACTCAAAATGCTTTCCGGATAAAATTTGTCTTTTGACAAATCCGGATAAAATGAATTATATCCGGTGTCGGTGACCTGCATTATCCGGACGATATTATTAGGTCTTCGGATATTTATCATGATTATCCGGATGTGGATGTTCGAGATCGAATTCTGCATGTTCGATGAGAAGAAGCTGCACGACGGACAGGAAGTGCGAGGGAGTAGAGGCCGAGCAATGAAGAGTCTCAGTGAAAGAGAACAGAGCCGATGATTGTGATGTGATTACTGCCTAATGCGTACCCATGTGCGATGATTGCGTGTCGCAATTCTGTCGGGAAACGTTGAGTGCGTGGTTGACTTGATGTAGAGCCACGTTGATAAACTCGATGAGTTGAACGAATGAACGCAATGTTATAGAGGTTGATTCTGCTACGCATTCGTGGGAAAATTACGCCTGTTGTCAGCAAACAATTGAGACGAGGATCCACAGCCGATGACTGTTGGGACCACCTCACTTCTTGCCGCTTCAAACACCACACCAATTGGAGCCCACAAATGCTGTTCCATCTTCACACTTCTGTACCATTGATTCGCCCGTTCAAAGCCTTCAACTACACTGTGCTGCAAAGAAGTCGTCTACATGGCATACTTGGCAGTCCATTCTCGTGCCGTCGCATCGTGTTTCGAGCGGTCTGTTCTATAAATCTGAGCAATTTCCGGCACAAGCGGATCATCGGGGTTTGCATCAGTCAACAACGAGCAAATGGAGAGGAGCACTTTGGAAATGGTGAGGGCAGGGCTCCATTGGTCCTTGAGAATGTCTAAGCAAATGCCGCCGTTGGCATTGATGTTGCAGTGGTAAATGCGGGTCGTAAAGTTGACTTTCGGTGGTTTGAATGGGTAATCTGCAGGAAAGTGGATGTTGAGGAAATAGACGCCCCCCGCGTAAGGCGAGTCTTCTGGGCCCATGATGGTCGCTTGCCAGTGGAAAAGATCGTCACCGACAGGTCCGGCAGAGCAGTTGGCCGGAGGATCTTTGCCCAAATCTAGAAGTTCCTTGTTGATACGCTTAAGAGCCATGCTGTAGCTGCTTGTTCTCCGCGAAGTGACTTGGTCGGCCGCAGTGAAAACGGAAAATAACCTCCCCTTGGCAGAGCCATACAAGGCGTTTCACTTGGATAAAGTATGCTTTTGACTTTTCGGTCAAGTGCGGAGAAAAGCCGACCACCCGGATATCCCCCAAGTCAGTTTTCACTTGGATTCAGTATGTCTATATTTTCGTTATCCGGACGAAATTCTAGAACACTGAAGTTAAATCCGATGCGGACTTTATGGCTTTTCTCAAAAAAAGTAAGGGCGGGTCTGGATGCCACCAAAAAATGCCATAATTCGAAATATGCCATAATTTTCAATTTTGACTGTCTGGATGCCACCTTTTCAAAGAATTTTTTGTCACAATTTTCTGGAGTTTTGGCCAAATTATGCCATAAAAAAATGGACCAAATTGGTCTATTTTATTTATGACATATTTTCGTCATGAACGCACTGATCGAGTCAAGCTTGAGATTCAGCTTGTCATCTCTACAAAAATACACGCACACACTATATATTATCACTGTTGCATGTTCTAACACTCTGAGAAGCGACAGTGATCGAGCCTTGCTCATCTCTGGCTCATTTCAAAGTTTCCGGTCGGAAGTGACTGACACAGCAGTATGACAACAATCGTCTGTACCGGTAATGTTGAAGTTTCTTGTGGGCCTCAAGTTGTGGCATCCAGACAAATAACAAATTCTCCAACTATTCCATTTTAAATTGTGAATTTGGAACTTTGGAAAATTTTTGCAAAATGTCATTTCAGTTTTATGGAATAAAAAAATTGATGGGCATCCAGACCCGCCCTTTGCCTTATTTTTTCATTTTCTTAATTGTCCAGAAGTCCAAATGACAGCCTGCAACGTGGCTGCTTGCACGTTCATGTGCGTTCTCACACAGAATGCATCCCTCCCACGTGTGAGAACGCACATGCCTCTAGACTGTGGCGTTTCCGCTCCATCGATCTCCCTCTTACGGTAGGCTTATTGTTCGACAGTTTTTCGTAGCATTGCAAGACATCCCCAGTCAGTCGGAAATGCGAAATCACAGTCAATGGCAATTGACATTGCCTTGTCAAATTGAACTTGTGCATGCCATTGAATTCGCATTTCCGACTGATTGGGGATGTCTTTTCTCGCGCGCGCGTCTTGCAATGCTTTGTAAGACGCGCAATTCAGCGTGGCAAATGATACACACCCGTTGCCCTGTTTGTCAAGTGAGCAATGCGTCCCTCCTTTGTTGCGCCTCTTGCTGATCGGACGGCTGCTGATGTCTTTGACACTGCATCCTGCCCCTCCTCATGGAAAGATGCAAGCAGCATGACACCCCCTTTCAAGTAGAAAGACTGAAAGCCGACATGTTCAACGCATTATTGGTTCTCGGCCAACTTGTCACCCAAGACATGCACAATCTCGTATTTCTCGTGTTTGGAAGGCACATGGTGCGGGCTCTCCCGCTCCAGTTGTCGTCCGGAAAAAATTGTTTCACATGGACAGACACGACGATATATGGAAAAAAGAAAGGAAGCCTGCGATTTACGATGCTGCCCATCCGGACGACAAGCGTGACTCACGCAGTAATGCGGTGAGTCCGGCCTCTTCCATTGAGCTCAATTTTCCCAACTGACATGCGAGCAGTATACCTTGTCATCGTGGCCGCCGCGCTGGTGTTTGCCGACAACAGTGTGACTGAATCACAATCTGTGTGCCAAGCTAACGACGCAAGCCCAAACGGTAGCAACCCCAACACCACTGTCGACACTTGCTTGAAAGCGTGCAATGGTGGGGACAGCACCGTGTGCAAGAACGAGTGTATCATCAGTGGATCGTCTGATGGTGTTTCCTGTGGAGGTATTTGCCGTAAGAACAAGACGGCTGACGAATGCGGCTCCCCTGTGCGCCAAGTTTGCCAAGCCGACCAACTTGTGTGTGACAAGTCAACTACAACTGCGCCAACTACGACCGCCGCCGCCGTAACGACGGATGCACCCACCACGGCCGCTCCAACGACTGATGCTCCAACGACTGATGCTCCAACGACTGATGCTCCTACCACCGCAGCTCCTACCACTGCTGCTGTTACCACCGATGCCCCAACTACCGCCGCTGCAACCACCGCAGCACCTACTGCTGCTCCCACCACTGCTGCTCCCACCACTGCTGCTCCCACCACTGCTGCTCCCACCACTGCTGCTGCAACCACTGTTGCGCCCACCACAGCGGCCGCCACGACCGCTGTCCCTACTACCGCCGCTGCGACCACCGTCGCCCCTACCTCTGTTGCTACCACCGTTGCTCCTACCTCTGCTGCAACCACTGCTGCACCAACCACTACTACTACTACGACTACGACCGCCCCTTCCAACACGACTGTCGTCCCAACGACTACTCCTGGATCCACCGCTGCTCCCAACACAACTGCCACTCCTACCGTCACGGCGCAGCCCACCTCCGCGCCTTCGTCTTCGGCTGCCCCTTCTCCCTCCTCCCCTTCTGGCCCTTGCACTCCTGTGAGTGTCGTGGGGGACGCTACGTACTGCATTCAAGGTGCCGTCTGCGGTGACACGGGTGATGCGTGCCCCAAAAAAGGAGATGTTGCCGTTGCCGACTGCCTCAAACACCTCAAGAGCTACGTCGATGGCACCAAGTGCGTTGCGCCATTTTCATCGACTTGCCAAAAGATTCGCGCCACCGGCGTCAAAGGCTGCGTGTTCACGCCAACGTCCGAAACCGAATTAGCTTCATCGAATTCAGCCCCCAAGACCGAGTGCACAAACGTGAGCGTGGTGGGGGATGCTACCTACTGCGTGGCCGGTGCAATTTGCGGCGGTACCGGTACCACTTGCCCCAAGAAAGGCGACGTGGCCGTCCAAGACTGCCACAAAGCGTTGAAGACCTACGCCGATGGCGGCAAGTGCATTGCGCCTGTCGACGGTGTGTGCGAAAACATTCGCGGCAGTGTCCTCGGCTGTGTCTTTCCCAAGTAAATCTTCGTAACATGGGATCCTCGAATGCATATTTTTAAAATGAAACCACCCGCCGTGGCAGCCATTGCGGTCGACAGCGATCGCGACGCACTTGCAGTCATTCGCCGCATGCGTCTGCAGCCTTCATCTCTTAGCTTGAATGTTGATTCATTCAACCAGCTCATCGTAGCAGCCAAAGACGACGTCGTGAAAGCCACCGCCGCGGCCAAAGACGAGCTACAATACTACCGCAAGATCCTCGACATTGATAACACTCATCGTCGTCCTCCACGGTCGCAACAACCAGAGTTGAAGCCATCGACCATGCTGCCTAGTTTAGCAGCGCCACCAGTCAAGCTCCCCCAAGTACTAGTCACGTCAAACCAACAAGAGCGTCCTGCGACGCGAGAAAAGGCAAAGCCAAAAGCAGCACCACGTCAGCTCCAGGAACTTCCACCACCTACTGAGAAGCCACGGTCTCGACCACAGGCGCAGACACAGGTCGCTGTTAAGGCCAAAGCTGCAGCGAAGCAAGACAAGAAGACCAAGGTGACGCCCCCAAGCAACCAACAGGTCCATGTCAAAATGCAGCCACCGCCATCAAAGACGACTACGCTAACATCATCTTTTTCATCTTCCTCGTCATCCAAGCAGTCAAAACTCGATTGCGTGGCTTCATTCGACGACGATGAGCCAGAACTTGACACTGCACCAGCGTGGAATGACCATGAATTCACGTCGGGTTACGGCAGCGATGACAACATGTAATCGAAGACACCTTTGGTCTAGACGATGGCTTGCTTGTACGCGGCCACGACATAATCCACTATCGCGTCGACTTCCTTGCGAGCATTCACTTGAGCAAACACCGTCGGGCCGTCGCCACGCATAAGCTTGGCATCGCGGGCCATGACGTCCAAACTGGCACCAACGTAGGGAGCCAAGTCAATCTTGTTGATCACCTATGAACCTGTCAACCAAATGACAAAACATTAGATCGAACTGACCAAAAGATCCGCTTGGGTGATGCCAGGACCACCTTTGCGAGGCACTTTGTCGCCCCCAGCGACGTCAATCACGTAGATAATGTAGTCGGCGAGCTCGCGGCTGAAATTGGCGGCTAGGTTGTCTAGATTGCCATTTGTCAAACTCGGGCAGAGATAGAGATATGCCTACCGCCTCCAGACTCGACGAGGACCAATTCGAGATTGAAACGTGTCGACAATTCTTCACACGCTTGCAGATTGGCAGAGATATCTTCTCGAATTGCAGCGTGGGGACAGCCGCCGGTTTCAACAGCTCGGATGCGCTCTTCAGGCAACGCGTTGTGACGAACGAGGAATTCGCCATCCTCTTTGGTGAAAATGTCATTTGTCACCTACAATGCACACTTCATCAAGCTTGTTGATTGTAGCAACAGACAGCAGCAATGCTAAACTTGTCACGCAAGGCTTCACACAACGCCAGCATCAATGCAGTCTTTCTACCACACGCTTGAAACAGCTTGTGAGGATTGTCGAATGCTCACCCGCTGCCAACAGGGCCACCGATACCAACTGTGAATGCGCGCTCTGCAAAGTCGCGCTGGAGTATAGGGTCACGCTCGTCATAGTGGCCAGCGTGCTCCAAATGCTCGTGCGTGTGGCCATGTTCAATTAACTGGCGGTACTCGTCCGGTGTTGGATCACGTCCAAATCGCAGCTTGAATCGCTCGACCACTTCTTCCCCATCGTGATCATGCGAATGCGAATGGTCGTGGTCGTGAGAATGGCCGTACGAATGATCATGCGAATGCGAATGCTCGTGAGAATGCCCGTGATCATGCGAGTGGCTGTGCTCCATCGTGCTCGAAGGCGACAACGGCAACAAGATCAGATATCGACGATATTGGACAAACACAGCGGATCTCCGAAACTTAGTAAGATGCCGAAAATACAAAATCTATGCAACGTTTATATATTTTAATGTGTTTCAAATATCCGAATAATTTCAATATAATGACTAAAAATATTCAAAATAATTTCCCATACGAATCGAACAAGCG
Organism: Aphanomyces cochlioides; assembly: GCA_019828595.1. Taxonomy (NCBI): domain Eukaryota; phylum Oomycota; class Saprolegniomycetes; order Saprolegniales; family Verrucalvaceae; genus Aphanomyces; species Aphanomyces cochlioides. The sequence goes on from JAHQRK010000004.1 coordinate 1,703,956, forward strand.
GAGGATATTTTGGTGCATGGCAAACTCTCACTTTGGGAAAGAATTCCCTAAAAAGTAAAGCTGCTTAGGCGGTGCAGGGCGATAGCGACGACTCGAATCGCGCATCCCGAGCTGTCGATGGGCTTGAAAAGTCGTCCAAATTTCGGCAACAAATTTGATGGATTTGTCCTTGTACAGTGTACAGGCTGACCTCTCTTTTCTCAACTTCATGCCTCATTCGAATTTCGAAGTTTCAGTCTCCTCCTCGAAAAACAAGTCGATTTACCCGCATTGAATGCATGCTCTTGACGACAATGCATACGTTTGATTGTAGCAATTTGCGTCTTGCGTCGTTTTCTCGCGGCATGATTCGTTCTTGCGGTTGAAATCTCGTTGGAACGAGTTCTCGTGGTCTATAACATCGTGACTGATATCGAACTTCGAAGAAAATATCTGTCTTTGTCCGGATAATTTTGGTATCTCTCTCACACATCATCCGGATGATAAAAAGACATGAGAGCCACGTCGCATATACACCAACTGAATTCTTTGCCGAGATGATGGGCGGACAGTCGCTGGACAAGACACTTCTGGTGCGACGAACACGAGAGATGGAGAGAAAGATATCTTACATTCTATAAAAATAAAGGCTCTTGTTGAGGTGCAGCATACCCCATCGAGTGGCCATGCGGCAATACATAACTAAAAACTAATCGGCGGAGTGAGCGCTTAATTGATACGAGCGACCTTGAGCGGGACGACTCGTGGGTTTTCCTCTTCGAGTTTGCGCTTCGCAACGTTCTTGAAGTCGAAAACGCAGTTGTGTTCCTCGGCATACCGATGGCGATTGCAAAATGTGTAGCCGCATCGACATGTGACAGCAGAAAGGGCAATCTTTTGCTTGCATGTCCAACATCGGCGTTTGTTCGTCTGTGTCACAGGGTTCACGGTCGTCGTCTTTTCAGGTTCCGGCACAAGCGCTGCAACGGTCGCTGCCACATCAAGTGGCGTCACGACCGAGTCGGCTGGAGTTGTCTTGGAGACCCGTGGAGAAGCCGCGACAACGGGTATTCTTCGCGCGACTGGCTCTGCAGCTTCGGTGGGCACGACAGACTGAACTGGCTGAGGTTCTGGGTTGGCTGGTGCGTTGGCGCTGGAGGAGCTGGTCGGTAAGATTCCTGATGTGTTCTGCATGATGGTACGCGGCGCGCTTTCTCAAAGTCTCCTCCCGACGACGCACAGAGAGCGACAAATGGGAAATGACCCTGCCGCAGAAGCCGGGAAGGGGCCATGACCGTAGGAATTGTACTAAAATTCCTCGCACCATCTGCTCCGTCCGTTCATTTGAGCTGAGTATACGTGGGCGACGGGACAAAAAAATTTCGACCAACGAACCCAACGCTCCATATAAATGGAACAGAAAACCCTCGAAAATATTTTTGAAGTGAAACGTTCCATGTTGTGTGAGCAACGTCGAAAGTCTCAAGCCCTCCTCCGCAGCTGGGCTCGCTTCAATTTTAAATCGACGCCTATACAAACCGTCAGCTTCCAGCGATTAAAATACGCGCACGGCGAGCAGTTTCGGCCGAGAAAATGTCGTAGTTTGGCACCCCGGAGTGCCATCCCAGCCTCAACCTCCATTTTCGAAATGACCGTCGCCAAGGGCATGGCAAGCTCTCTCCTAAGACGCGGAATGCATCATCCAGTGCCATTTGAACCAGACGTGGATAGACGTTGTAGGAGCAGACGCACCATCGAGAAGCTATGGTGGATACGGCAAGACCAACGAAGCCGCATCCTCGGAGTCATGGTGGCTGTGGCAGGTCGGAAGGTTTGACACTCTCGTCTATATTATTATGCAAATTTTACTTGAAATTTGTATTCGAAACTGGCGATTTGGATTAAAATAGCTTGGGTCGAAATAAGAAAAAGCTGTGCCACGACCAGAATCTTCGCCTGCTGCTTCGACGAGGTCAGAGGTGGAAAAGCTTTGGCAGCATGCCAAGCGATTGGCTTGCCTCGCAACGACTGCATGTGCAATCTCTCAACGTCCACGTCATTTTCCCATTCGTGATGGTTGGGAAAGGGCGCCATGGCCTTCTTCTTCAAGTTGGTATCTCGGAGCCCATACCAGGCAGGCATGGACGAGTTCTAGATTTCAAGTCGCGGCCGACCAGCCAGCCATCGATCTATCGATCCATCGAGAAAGTCGTCGTTTGGTGTGCATAAGACTCGAGAGGGGGATGTGGCGAGGTGAACGTGTCGGTTTGCCAGGCTTGCTCCTCCATGGATGATGTGCACGGGAGATGATATTGGTCCCATTTTTGCAGACAGTCGACTTGTTGACCTTCGCTTCTATATGACTGTCGTGTCAATCGACTCGCAGCTGGGTTCGTGAGAGTCTTGACGAAACCCAGAGAAAGACAAAGCTTCGAGAGGATTCAAGGTGCACTCGTTGCTCACGACGTGGTGCACAAGACATCTTTTTCTGTCGCAAAACCACCACGATGGACTTCTGTGGACTTTTCAGCCAACCATCTGTTCCATCCAGCCAGTGTTACTGAATGCACTCAGACATCCATCTCTCTCTCTCTCTCTGTTCTTCCTCTCCCGTGAACTTTCACGGAGTGACTAGAGAGAGAGAACGATGGATAAAAACCGCCATGTGCATCCAGAGGATCAACCTATTCTTCCGATGGGAAATGCTGTCGTCGTGGTTCAAATAGCTTCTCGCCAGTGGTGGTTTCTATACAAAACTGCATCACACGTTATCGCCAGAGATACTCTACACTATTCCGCTCTGCGGGTCTGTCCACTCGTCAGCGACGACGAGGCCATGAGAACCCTCCGCCGGGACCCGCAAGAGGCCGCGTCGAAGCTTTTCGCGCTACTCCAAGATGATTTTCCCTCGCTTTCGGTATTAGTCGCACCATCCTGTTGAATGCTTCGTTTTGATTGGTAGAAAATAAAAATACCTGAGTTCTGAAGCACCAAAGTGTGCTCGGGGTCACACAAGCACTACTTGTCCATCAAGGTTGCGACCATGGTAGGTCATGTAGCATCGTCACTTCAAGGCAATGAAGCCATTTGCTTTAAAGAAGAAGAGCCCAAGCTCGAACAGACGGTGATTCAAAGCCAGGAGATGTCCTTGATCGAGAGAAAGCGAGCGCAGTCGCGAGCGTCGACACGACGGTGGAGAGCGAACGAACAGGTTGGTCCACTTGAATGATGGTGATGTGATAGCCCGTGCTAGCACACTTTGGACACGCTAAGACAGCAAGTTGTCCAACTTGAAGCCGAACTGAAAGCCAAGCTGTCAGTGAATGCCTCGACCGAAGCTGTTGATCGTCGTATGGCCAAGCTCATGGCGAAGAAACGATTCTACATTGCGCAAAACATGCAATTGCAAGAAGCTCTCAAAGTCCGCGGCGAGAGGCTACGCCACTTGGCCACGCTGGTATGGACATTCTTCTCAATTCGACGTACGACAACATTGGCTAGATGCAACGAAATACTCTCTCGACGTTGTATGACGATGCATTCCTCTTGTACGTGACGCGCCAAACCCAAGCCAAGTTTGAGTCAAACGATCTTCGCACCCATTTCCAAGGCACACCGCCAAGACTGCTCAATGGCATTACTTGCATGGCTGCTACCTTTGGCCACTCGATGGACTACGAGCTCCAGAAAGATTATCACGGCGTGAGTCACTATGCAATGGGCGATCTCACATGGGCCGCATATCAAGACAAATCCATGTACACACCGCTTGTGGACCGCCTCTTGGACCATCAGGTAGACGTCGAATTTAGACTCCTCATTCACTCGGTCGAGCAGAATATTCGGTCTGTGAATGAGGACATGGTCATCATCGCGACGAAAGCGTGGTCATTCGCCCAGCCCAACACTACGCATCAACGATTTCACATTCTTCAGCGCGAGCGCGGCGTCGATCGATACAAAGTGACCGTCACAACGCTCAATGAAGATCTGAGCCCAGCCCCCCATGCATGCCTGTACGTTGCAATTCCTGCTGATGCATGAGTTCTAACTAGCGTGTAGATTTGAGGGCATCGTGTTCAATCAGACAAGCTTTGCAGTCCGCATTCGGGGCAGGTGTTGCCTCAAGACTGCCTCACCGGAAGTTGCGAATGCCACAGTCGAAGCTGTTGTCTTTGCCATGTGCCGCTTTGAAACGTACCTCGGGGGTCTCCTCACTTCGTAGCCTTATCTATCCAATGTAATGTGTATGTCTCGTCAGGTTGCCAGCGTTCTCTGGCGAGATATACACTGTACCCACGTTGTCTTGGTAGTCACAGGCGAGAAATTCAAAGGAATCTCGTCCGTCAAGAAATGGGGGGCACCCTCTTCTTCGTTCACCTCGCCACCACAATGTCCACGGACGAAATCTCGTCGTCGCGAGCTCAGAAGCCTCGCTTGGCTTTGGAATCGGTTGCTGGAATGGAACTGTAGTGAAGATCGCCCATGGAATCGCTTGGATGTATGCCATGATGTGCACCAGCTGCCCGGGCACCTATTACTGTATTAGATCCATGGAGAAGGTCGCATGACCAACTTCGACATGACCTTCGAGTGTCCATAATGTTGATCAAACTGGACATTTGATAGCACGTCCAAGCATAAAACTTAACCCCTACATTTTATATACTTTGATAATTTATAGTTTAACAACGTATTCACTTCGAAAGGTATCAATCATACCCCGTCATTTGTCTGCTAGATTGATAACTTCAACACAATTAGCCAATGTAACTTTCATAAATCATCCAAAGGACATTAGAGCTATTGTCTTTTATCTTATAACTCTTGATTGTTATCACATTGTTCGTGGTTTGATGCTGGTCGGTTGAAAACCTTTATTAATTAATAGTTTTGTAATTTGGAGACCTTTGGAAATGAATATTCTATCCCACATTGAACCAAACGCCTCGAGAGCGTCCGAGTTCTTCCTCCTGCGCTCAAGAGGACGTTAGTTCATGCGTTTATTCAATGCGGAACTCTCTATGACCACGTATGGAGTCAAGACTTGGCGTCAACGCCAAGATGGGAACATTGCCGTGGCCAAGGATCGGTCGTTTCGAGACAGAATGCTGAAAATAGCGCCTGGAGATACTGTCCATCTACGACGAAGCATACGATTGAAAGACGACACGGAGCTAGCTGGTGTGACTGCAAAGAGGCAGCAAATAGAGTCTCCGTCGTTGATATCCTCTCGGTTCCGGTGCTTTTCGTTGTGGATTGGACATCCACCTGCATTCTGGTCCTCTCATTCGAACTTCGATCCCACGAAGCGAATTGGACTAAGAATCAAGACGTGTCTGGGTCTGCAACCCAAAGCACATCTTTCAACCAAGCGAGAGAGAGAGGTACAACCTATCTATCGTCTATGCCGCGCACATCTTCCCCATCACTATACCGTATTCAAAAACACCCCATCCCTCCGACTCCAACACGTGGTAATCCACACGAGGTCGCGTCCACTGTGGATTTTCAAGCATGGGTTGTTCGCTTTCGAAAAGGCACCCACCAAGTGCTCGCCTTCCTTATCGGTCTCAGATGAAACACCCACACACACACTGCGAGCTTTTCGTGCATTTAGCGTTTCAAGTAGAGCGACGATCTCTTTGCACGGCACGAACGACTCGAGTGTGTCGCCGCGCGCCTTCCATGGCTTCAATGGAGGTTCGAATATCCGGATAACGAACCCTCAGTTTGTATGGGCGTATCCGGATGGTGTATCCGGATACGAAAAGCTTGGAAAAAAATATCTTTGAGTCAAAGAAGTGTTCACCAAGGGGGCGCTTCAAAGTGAAACTTCCCGAGGAAACGAGTCGAGCCGACGGCGTGCCAGTAGGAGAACGTATCGTCGTCTCTGTGCACAGATTCGCGGAGATTGGCAAAGAGAAAACCCTGACCGTCGCGGTGCGAGTAGACCAGACACGGTAGCGCATCGAGCGTCGCAACGAACGTGACGACGAGATAGGAAGCCACCACACGATGGATTTGCCAACGAAACCCATGATGAAAGTGGGCTACGATAGCTTTGACATTCTCGCAACGCTTGGCACGGGTACGTTTGGCCGCGTGCGACTTGTCAAGCACAAAGAAAATAACAACTACTACGCGCTCAAGATCTTGAAGAAATGTGAAATCGTGCGGCTACAACAACTCCACCACATCAAGTGTGAAGTCGAAATCCTGAGCAAGATTGATCATCCGTTCATTGTGAATTTTCTCGGGAGCTTCCAGGACGAGAAACGACTCTACTTGGTGCTGGAATACGTCCCCGGCGGCGAACTCTTTTCGTACTTGCGACGACAAGGCAAGCTCTCCGACGACGCATCGCGGTATTATGCGTCACAGCTTGTCCTGGCCATTGCATACCTCCACGGACTGCACATTATTTACCGCGATCTCAAGCCGGAGAATCTCCTCATTACACAAGATGGGAGCATCAAAATCACGGATTTCGGCTTTGCGAAGCGCGTGGAAGACAAAACATGGACGCTTTGTGGGACACCAGAATACCTTGCACCAGAGATTATCCAGAGCAAAGGTCATGGGAAGTCCGTCGATTGGTGGGCGATCGGCGTCTTGATCTACGAAATGCTCGCGGGGTACGTTCTCTTCCTTGTCGACTGGAGCATCATGGCGGCGTAGATATCCTCCGTTCTACGACGAGAACCCGTTTGGAATTTACCAGAAGATCCTCACGGGCAGAGTTGAATACCCAAAGTACATAGACAGCAAAGCGAAGGATTTAATAAAGAAGCTGCTCACGCACGACAGGACGAAACGCCTCGGTACGTCCTCGTTCCACCGTCATGGCGCTGACAATTTGTCAATGCTAGGATGTCTGCGGAATGGCGCCGAGGATGTGAAAAAGCACAAATATTTCAGCAATGTCGACTGGAACGTGGTCATTTCCAAAGGCGACGCACCGCCGTATCTGCCGCCCATCCATGGCCCAGGCGACCACGGCAACTTTGACCAGTACCCCGAATCAACAGAGGACACAGCCATCGCACTCACGGGCGACGACAAGGCTGCGTTTGATGCGTTCAATTTGTTCTAGCTCCGCTTGTATCCTCTTAAATTCAATTACTCCTTTCGTTTACTCGAGTCGTTTCGCAGCCGTAAGCGTTTCACTGCCGTCCGTCCTTCCATGGGGGGATCGCCATCCCGCGCTCTCCTCCGCGACGCTTCTGACGCCGCTACCTCTGGGAAAACCGAGCTCCACTGGTCATCGCGTGGCCTTCTACCCGTCGTACCACCGACATTCGTCGCGACGCTCTTGGGCTCGAGTCTCACTGACGTCGATCTCTCTGGCAACAGCATCACGCAGCTCCCTGCAAGTTTTGGTCAGCTCGTCGCGCTCGAGTAAGCTCCTTCTAGCCGTGTAAAGCAGTGAACTTGCCGTCTTCCTAGGCGTCTCGCCATCGACCGGAACCAACTGACGGAGCTGCCGTACTCGTTTTACAAGCTGGTGAACCTGCGTGCCTTGGACGCAAGCCACAACCAGCTCACGCATCTCCTCGTACGTTTTTTCTCGCCCATCATCCTTAGCTCATCCCAGTCCAGCCGACGTTTTGTCAACTGGCGTCGCTGGAGCGACTGTGGCTCCAGCACAATCAACTCACAGCACTGCCAGATGAGTTTGGTCACCTCACTGCGCTCCATTCTGTCTACGTCCAGAACAATTTGATCACGGCGCTGCCCGTCTCGATCGTCTTGCTGCCAGTGTGAGCGCTTGCTTCTCACTGTCTGCGAGATTGAACTCAACGTTGCAGGCTTGAAGTACTCGATGCGAGCGACAACAAGCTCACGCGGCTTCCTGAGGAATGGAACACCACGCACCGCCTCACGACTCTCCGACTCGCACGGAATGTGATCAACCAGCTCCCAGCAGGGTTGGGCCATTGCACGACGATCGAAACGCTCTCGCTTCAAAGTAACCCCGGTCCTCTCGCTCTCATGATGACTCGCACGTAGGCAATCGGCTTGTTGAGATTCCGAAGTCGTGGCGGGCGCTCATCAACATTCATAACCTCGGTACATCTCGAGCAACAACAGCGTCGGAAGCGTCTTTGTAGGCTTGAGCTCGAACCGCATCGGGGATTTCCAAGCATTGAGTGGCATGATCAACTTGCGCGTCCTCACGTACACGCAAAACAGGTGCCATCATCAACGTCGTCGCCACTGAATGCAACTAGACTGGAGCGAGTGGACGCGACGCTGTTCACATTGACGCATCTCGTCTACTTGGATTTGTCCGAGAATGGCCTCACGGAACTGCCGCCAACTCCAGACGAGACCGACACGACGAGAGCAGGATGGGCCTCCCTTGTTGGTCTTCAAGAGCTGCATCTCGCCAACAATAAACTCTCGCATCTTCCAGTCGGGTTGGAAACTCTGCCAGCGTTGAAATTCCTCGACGTTGTCAACAATTCCCTCGACGAGGTCGTTCTCCCCCGACAGGATCATTTCATAAGCATGCCATGTCTAGATTTCGCCATGGATGGGATCTCTCGGGACGCTGGAAACGGCGTGGCTCCAAGGCAACAAGCTCAAGACTCTCCCGTCAGAAATCAACGGCTGGACCAAACTATCGACCTTCCTGTTGGATCGCAATGGTATCGTCGTTCCATTCCTGCTCTCGTGAGCCCACTCGCATGACTAGACCTCGAAGCACTCCCACTGTCCTTCATATCCCTTCCTGGGCTTTCCACTTTGAGCCTCGATCGCAAATCCTTTGCGCTGCTTGAGCCTGACATCGTACGCTTTTGCTCAGCGTTGCCAGCGTTTGAGCTCTTTGGACTCTGAGCGACTTGAAGCTCCAACATGACAAAGATCGAGCTGTATTGACGCGTCACCCTCCACGGAGCCGTTCAATTTCCATCTGCATCTCGTCCGTGAGTCTACGAGTCCCCTCGTAAGCATCAACATGGTGGAAAGACAGTGTACTTGGCCCATTTGCGCATTTCTTGAGCACTTAATTCACTCACGTGGCGTAATTCGGCATCGATCGCATCGCGCTGCCGCCTCAATTCGTTGCGTTCTTGCAAGAGACCCCAGATCATCTACATGGCATTGAGGATACACAGCAGATAGACTCTTGGGTTTGTCAACCTGGTCCTTGACTTTGAGAAGGCGGTCGCGCTCGTCGAACGATGCCTTGGACGTCGTGTGAATTGGCTTTGCTGCCAACTCTTTGATCTTGTCCAGCATCTACTCAGCTTGTCATATTTGCTTGGACGACCATGTCTTACCCTTGGAAACTCATCGAGGAATCGGTCCATCTCCTGCGGCGTCGGTCGTCGGCTCGAGAACATCCTCGCTTTCACATCACTCATGACACGATCGATTGCGTCGATGTCTACTTGGAGTTGCTCGATTTGATCGAGCCGACTTGGATATAAGCTCTAGAACGCAGCTAACGTCATGAATTCTGTCGTTGCGCACTACATCAGATTGACGCATGTGAGAGTTTCCCCACGCATCATGTCGAAGGGTGTCCAACTACTCCATGGTCAAAGCTGGAACGTTCTCGTGGATGCTTTACCTTGTCTTGAAGAAGAGCTCGCTGGGAGAGCAAGCTGCTTTCACATAAGCTGTTGAGCTGGTCTAATTTGGAGTCGTAGAGATGTTGTCGATCGTACACACGAGGCGAAGCCACCTAGAACGAGTAGTTTGCAATGTAATTTGATCGTTGACTCTGTACGTGGTTGTTCCATGGAGAAGAATCCACGGGGTAACCATTGAATCTATCGCGAGAGTAAATGAGAGCGCCATGGGTCTGTCGAGGTACCGTTTGTGATGAGGAGAATATGTGAACGTCCGTGGAGCAAGCATTTCCTCAACGAAAGGAGCGAGTTGCTTTTTGAAATCTTTGTAAAAGAGCTGAAACTCTTTGATTTCCAATGTACCAGAGCGATTGCTGTCGTAGCTACGCCACAGCATGTCGTCACGACAAAGTTCCGACTGCAACCTTACCGTTCAAAGAGCTGCCCGGCTTCGAATTCTGTATTTCGAGCAGTTCGCTCAAAGCCTAGTGGAATCCCTGCCGCATCCGTGAGGGCACATGGCATGACTGGCATATCCCATTTCCTCCCTGGGTACCATGCTGTATAGTCTCGAAGAAGCTCTAAGAAATCGCTTCGAGTGATGTGATGCGCCTTTTCTCGATCGTATCTACAACCGAAGATCAGCAAAACGTCCCAAAAGTGCACTCAACCTTCTGAATAATTGCACAGCATCAGGATCATTCAGCTCAGGCCTACCGCAGCGTGATATGAGCACCATCCATGGCATTCGTACTCGGCTGCTGGACGTGGAGGTTGGGCCACAGGTTGAGGCGGAGGTTCTGGCGCAATGGGAGGAGAGGGAGGCCTTTCCTTGACTTCTTTCGACTCTTTTGTCTTGTCTTTTGTCTTGTCTTTTGTCTTGGATTTGCTCTTGGATTTCTTCTTGTCGCCGTCACCTTCGTCTTTCTTCGCTCGCTTCGACGACATCGCTTATGCAAGATACCTTGAGGAACCGTCGCGGTTTATCCGGAAATTTATCCGTAACAATTATCCGGATAATATATCCGGATGACCACACCCAGTAAAGTCTTTGCAAAAGTGATGTCACAATCATGTCTGACGACATCTTGAGCAAACTTGGAGCAATCTTTTGCAAGCTTGAGAGGATTCATCAATGAGATGGAGCTGGTTAGAGCCCTCTTCGGATTCCGGCTTGTCGGTGTTGTCCAGCGAAATATGGTTGATTCCCTGGGGAAAGAGGCTGCCCCACCACTCAGTTCTAGTCTAAGACAGTAGTCTGAGCACAATTCAAAGCCTTGGTGTTGCTAACACTACAAGACCGACATAGTCGACTGATCAAGGTCTTCCCCGTCCTCAGAGCTGAAGTAACAGCGGATTGACTTTCAATTTTGTGAGGTGTTGGCAAAGTTGGGGGACTCCTCGGTATCAGCTCGAGGGAATGTCTACAGCTTGTCTGGGTGTGAGGGCTCACACCCAATTCAAACGGCTGTGCCAAGGGCACTCAAGTCTTCCTCTGGCGAAAGTTTATTACGACATGAGCTCGAGGGGCTTTTTACGTGCATCTTCATGGAATTAGTGTTGAGGGGTGAAGGGGTTAGTGAAACTTTAAAATAGTATTGCTATTACACTTGCATTCCTTTGTTAAAATAGTATTGCAAGGATGATCCGGGGCGCGACAGGCGCCCCGGGGCTCCAGCTTTAACCACAAGCAATTCAGTCAAGTCGCCGACGTTGATCTGCTCCGCTACGGAAGATCGTTGCGATGCAGTCGGGGACGAACGCGGCTACGGCGATTGGGACACCGACTCCACCTCAACTTGATGTGAAGAAGTTGAGCCGCTTCTTTGCTGAGGACAAACCGCCACGAAAGCGCCTGGCGGCCGCATTGGAATTTCTCAAGTCAAGCAATGCCGAGCAGCATGAACTCTTCTGGGGAGAAGTGGCCCATGGGAGTATGTTTTTCAGCGTCCTCCATGCGTACCTCACGGAGCTTGAAACGATGTACGTTGTGTCGGAAAGAAAGGGCATCATGAGTCAGATGCGGACCAAGAAGTTTCAAACAGACGACTGGATCGACATCTTTGAAGGATTGGAAGTGCTCATCAAGTCGAACAAAGCACTATTAGCATCAGGATGGCAGCACAACCGCTTCCTTCAAATTTTCCAAAAGCTGCTCCTCGAGGAAAACCTCCCGTACATCAAGAAATACGCCTTCAGGTTCTCATGCGCGCCATTCTTGTCATACTGACGTATCATACCGTAGATGTTTAGCGCTCTATTCAGATATCCTCATGGACGCAGACTTTGGCTTGCGAAACACGGCACAATTACTCGGCTCGGCTACAAATTTGTCGTCAGCGTCGTCGGGTGATGTCAACATTGGGTTTGGCTTTTCCCACTTGGATCTTCTCAGTGAAAGCATTGACTTCACTCCGTATGCGAGCGGCAACTCCAATGTGATGCTCCCTCCACGCGTTTACACAGTAGGCTCTGTCGTCGGTTGGGAACGTGGTGGCCAGGCCACGCTTGCTGAAGAACCCGTCGACATGCTCAAGTACGTGATGGACTTGAGCTTGGAACGAAGCGATAATATCACCGACGTCGACGTCCAGCGCTTTCTCTTCTGGTGCCACGTGATCATGCATTCGTACATGCCGCTCTTATATCCCAAGACGTGCATCGATGTGGGATTCAAGGAGAAGAACGACAAGATGGGCTTTTTCCACCATTGCCCTGGAAGTTTTCAGCGCGTCATGGCGCGCTGGCTCTACAAACTCCGTTCCAAGCCAAAGTTCATGGATGCGTTGTGGGCGCACAAGGAATACGTAGACGTGATCATGGAAACCCTCAGGCAGCGGTTTGCTTACCGCGATCCTGAATTAGTCCTAGACGGGATCAAGTTTTACTCGCATGTATGCAAAGGCACGCAGTATATTCCGCCCGCCATGAAAGAAAACTTTCACGAGGTAATGCTCTCTCTCATGCTCTTCCTGACGCTATCGTAGCTCCACCGAGCGATTACTGCACACGTCTCCCAAGTTTTTCACCCGAGCGTCCAGTTTGACGACCCAAATATCTACATTGTCGGCGTCGAATTGCTCGATCTACTCTCGCAACAACCCCTCCATGTCCATTCTTTTGCCGTTCTCCGCAAAGTAAAACTCCCTCTCGGTTCTTCTCTGAGGTTGATGGTGTAGGCGATCCTAGCAACGACTGACGCGTCTTTTTTCTTGCGGGAGACGCCTCCTGGACAATCAATCTTGATGCCAATGGTGGCGACAGTCTACCACACGTGGATTCACGGCATGGTGCAGCCGAACGGCTCGTCCGTCGATGTCTGGATCGAACTGGGCACGATGGTCAAGAAATGGCTCACGAATCCATCCGTGTCAGCGCCATTCGCGTTGGAAATCATCCGCCGGTGGAAACTTGAAATCAAATCCGTCAGCTCGATCCTCCAGTGGTACTACACGCCGAATGGGATTGAAAAGGACGAACTACCGAAAGACATTTCGAGCTTTATGTCACAACAAGTCGCTCCGACCGTCGACAATGCTCTCCTCGTCTTGGATCGACTGCTCCATGTGCTGTCACCGGCGACGATTGGTGCACTACGACCGCCGTATTTGCAAGCAGTCCAAGAAAGTGTGTTGGAAATAGTCACGATGTGGACCGACAAAGCGCCCGTCTTGGCCATCTCGCCCAGCACGATTGTGTCGCTCTTTGGCGAATGGTTCTTACCGGCATGCGAGACCATTGCCCCCGAGTTTGAAAAGAGTCAATGCGTCGCACTGCAAACTCTTTGTCTGGTCTTCACCGTCAAATGCAACGCGGAAGTCTTGCCGATGCACATTGCACTCTTGTGTCGGATCCTCCACGGCGCACTCCACGACACGACGCGATTCAACATCTTGTCGACAATTCTCAACCACGCGTCGACCATATTCGGCCGAAGCTTGCCGGGCACTCACATCTTGGTGCCAGTATTTCTCCACGCCATTGACGCTCTGATGGAGCACCACACGACGCGGCTGGTCCGCTATGGCCCTGAGATGAAGAAGAACTGCCTCTCGGCCGTCCAGCTTCTCTACGGCATGATAACATTGCCAGGGAAATACCCCAACCTTGCGCTCGAGAGCTGGCAGGCCAAGATATCTCATATTGCGCCGGGTAAAGTCCAAGGCGTACCGCTGCTAGCTGAATTCGAGGACGAGGTGCAGACTCTATCATCTTGGCACATTTAACTTTGTGGTTTTGTAGCTGCATGACGTCGCAGGACGTTGTTTCCAGCGCCTTTTGGCCTTCGATGCATCCGACGGCACGGATGTCCAGCAGAAAGCGCTGTGGGGATTGTATCTCTTGATTGTACTGCAGTTGCAAACCAAGCCGACAATTCTAGTCAAGACGTATGTCGTCCTGCTCTGTGATACCTGTGCGTCGCAAGATCCAGTGTTGTCCCAAACAGCTCTGCATGCTATCCATGCGCTCCATTACTACCACGAAGCGCTACATTTCTACGAGCCCGGACTCGTGCAGCACATTGTCCTTGCGCTGTCGTTGTTAGTCCAACAACAAGTGGAGATTGCGTCGACGGCGATTCGCGACAATCTCGAGAAAACGGACAGTCTTCCTCGCGCCGAGTCGCCGAAAACGCCGTCCGCTCCTGATGTACGCAAGCGAGCGAATTCATGGTCAGCGCCTGAGAAACAATCCCCAAGAGGGTCGTCGTCGAATGGCGACATCACGAGGCCTGGAACGTTCAATGAAGGCTCAGACTTGAAAACCATCTCAGCGAAGAGCAGCGCAATTTTTGAAGGCTTGACGGATTGGGTCATGGGTTGCACGACGCTCCTTGAGGACGAGGCGGTATTGAAACTCCTCTTCCAAGCAATGGAAGCCGCGCTCATCGGCAGCATCCCAACGCAATCCGAGTGGCAAAAAGTTGTCGAAGCCGCGCGACGAAAACAGCGCAAATTGGACACTCCACTGCTCTTTCTGGGCTTGGCCATGCGGGCGTCGTTGGATCCAGACAGGCACAAGTCATCGCTCCAGGTAAGGCTTTTCAACATCTTGCCATGATCACGCGTGAGCTAGTGCTTTGCAGACATTGCTGCTGGCGCTGAAGGTTTCCTGTTGCATCTGGTAATGTCGAGACGATGGAGGAAACTTGACGGCAATTCTTGTAGCTCCATCACTTGCATGGATTTCCATCGCCTGCTGGCATTGATCAATTCGTCTCAACGTGCACGGAATTTGACGACAAGGAGAACGAAGGCGTGACATCGTTCAGCTTTGTTTATCTCAATTCGATCGTCATGACTGTCATTGGAAGGTAATGAGCTGGTTTTGCCATATAGACGCTAATGTGCTGTCGTAGTGTCGATGCATCCTCTGCTCGACTTGTTGCTCGCGATATCACGGGAACTTATACGTGGGACGCTATTGCGCTGTCGAATTCGATGCCCGAACCTCAGCTCGCTGAGCTCAACGCCGTCGATGTGGGGCAGGAAGAGCCGTGGGAGCGATCGAAAGAGTTGCTCAATGATACGAGGGAGCGACTCGAAGTGATCATGGATCCAACCGTGGCGCATGCAAATTTACCAACGACCGACATGTGCAATATCTGCGGCGGTCGTGTCCCCAAAGACAAAAATGCAGCCGCCGCCGAGAAATCGTCCGGAGACAAAGCGACACCATCATCGTCCGCTTTGATTCCGTTCCCGGTTGCAAAAAAAGCAGTGCTCAAAGGCAATGCATTGCCGTCGATGCCGCTCTACGTCTTCCACGAAGAAGCGTATCCTGGCCTTGGCAATGGCAATTACGATATTTACCTGTGTCAGTGCAATCAAGCGTCCTCCAAGCAAGTCGACACAAGGAAACCAGCGCAAGTCCCGATCTGCCAACTCTTTTCGATCGAGGACAACCACGAGTACATTGGATCGCTCGACAACGAACGCTGTCTGCTTGATTTGCTCGTTGACAGTATTCCAATGCATTACCGAGACTGCGGCGGCGATTTGATCGACAAGACGCTACTGGGCGGTCGCTACACCATGCAGAAATATTTGGACATGGAATGGGAAGAGTTCAAGACAAATCGTCGGGTCGGACCCATGCACAAGGATCCATCGACGGAGCCTGGCTTTACGTTTCTCCAGCGACTTCTCCATGATGAAGAGTGCTACTCGTACTTGAAAACCTTCTTGGTGAAGGAGAATGGCAAAGAATTGATTGAATTCTGGTACGTCCCCTGCTTGACTATCGAGACTCATGCTGCTTGTAGCGATGCCATCAAGAAGTTTGAGCGCTCGTTCGAAGGCAACGATCGACTTAGCCAGGCAAACTCAATCTTTTGGGAATATTTGTCGTCGGAGAGCACGTTCAGCGTCAAATTCCCATACGGCATTTGCTCCAACATCCAACATGCTATCCAAGAAGCCAAGTCACACAACGCAACATTGTCGCTGCTGCTCTTCCAGGAAGCGCTTGATTACGTCGAGGAAAAATGCTTTGAAAATGGCGGACGCCTCGATCGATTCATTGCGTCGTTGAATGAAGCGCACATGAAGAGCCAACAGACGCCGACAAATGACGCCAACTGGTCGAATTTTCAAATTCCCCCGCAGCTCATGCTCTACGATGCATTCAATGTCCGCAACTCGGTGATAATCCATCGGCTCATGGTGTGTGCTGTAGGTGATGGAATTGAACGTTCGTATCTGCGCTGAAACACTCCTCGTCAAGAAAGCCGACGAGGCGCTGAGCCCGAGAAAACCACTGCCATCCAACTCGAAACTTGTCCCGAGTCGACTCGCTCCTCTCGACATATGTCGCTTATTCCTCGGTCAAATTGGCATCCTGCCCAACGGTGTCTTGGCGTCGCACTATCAAGTACACTTGCTGGACAACGGTGTGAAACTTGAGCGATCGTTGAAACACTTGGACAAGGCACCAAGTCGCGAAACCATGAAGATTGGCGTCGTCTACGTTGGAGCGAATCAGTCCACACAGCAGGAAATCCTCAGCAATACCAAAGGCAGCACCGAGTACGAACACTTTCTCGCCGATTTGGGCTGGGAAGTACGTCGACATGCATGAGTTGAGCGTGACATGCTCACGTGATTGTCGTAGGTTGACCTGGCAACCCATCGTGGCTTCGTTGGTGGCTTGGACGCCAATCCAAAGTCCCTCTCGAATGGCACCAAGACCATCTACTACTCGACGTCGACGTCCGAGTTGATTTTCCACGTCGTGACGATGATGCCGACGAAAGAGAGCGATCCACAACAAATCGACAAGAAGCGCCACGTTGGCAATGACTACGTGCACATTGTCTGGAGCGACAATTTCCGCGCATACAACCAGACCACCATCACAAGGTACGCTCGACTTTCGGCCAACGTCTTGTTGATTCGCTTTCGTTCATGTAGCAACTTTAACTTTGTCCAAGTTGTCATTTATCCCCTCAAGCATCCATCCTACGACGGTCTCTACTTGATTGAAATCCTCTCCAAGCCCAACGTACGTCCATCTTGCGCTCCTGCCATCAATATAGAGATGAATAGGTTCCATTGTTTGGTCCGCTGATGACTGGCATGATTGTCAGCCGCGCCAACCTCCCTGACTTGATCCGACAGGTTTCATGCTCCCCTGGACGTTGAATTCTAACGCTGTGGTGATTTTCTAGACGGTCATGAATGCCAATCGAGTATGCCGTCAGCAGACTCAATGGTACATGGCGCCATACACGACGCGTCGCAAGCTGATTGAAGAAGTCATCGAGCGATATGCCACCGATTACAGCGAGAAGAGCATGCTCACGAGTCTGTTGAAGATCCCATCGCCGTCGGAGGGACACAGTCTTTAAAGTTCGTCTCGGTATCATAAACTCTCTCTCTCTACCTCGATCGCATTCTTCATTAAATACCTTGCGCTTTCTCCATCATTCGCTGGAAAACTCGACGTTCTTCTTGAGATTGGAGCTGTAGTACAAGTAGTGATGGAAGCGAAAGTAGGCCAAGAGCTCGACGACGCCGACGTTGCTCTGTGTGTGGCAGTTCCGCCCGCGATGACCATACTGCGTGCAGACACTGCAGCGGTGTTCCCCCGTCGAGTGCGATTTCGCCCCACAGAGAGAGCAACCTTCCTTGCGATATGGGCAATCTTCCCCCCGATGGTCCCCCCGACGTGTGCAGTAGCGGCATCGATGTTGCTCGCTCTGATGGTCCTTTCGGTGGCAAAACGAGCAGCCCCTACGTCAAACTGGAGTGATTTTGCAAGGCATGGAGAGACGTACGCATCAGTCAGATTGGATTTCGTCGTCGCCTTGTCGAGTATTTTATCCATCGCACGCGTGAACGGCAAGACAGAGAAGGCCGACGGCATGCGGCGATTCGTGCCGTCGTCCTTGAGAAAAACTTTGAGCATGGCATCGGCATACCCTTCTGACATCGGCGGATACGCATGCACTGTGTCCATGGGATGCATGACGTTCAAAAGCTGATCGCTGCCGTAAATCACCTTCATCCGAGCGGCAAAACCAGCGTCGCCGACTCGCGGCGTGCCGAAAAAGACGCCGTGGATGTTCTTGATCGTGCCTGGGTACTGTGGTAGGACCAAGTCGCCCAAATGCAGCAAGAACAATTGACCAAGCATGCCGCCCATGCTGTACCCCGTGACGTGGATCTTGTAGCCTTCTCGGACAAATGCCGCGACGGTGTCAACGATGCCTTCTTCGATCATCTCGTCAAAGTAAGTCTTGATGGCTTTATGGACGCGCACAGTCGCCGCCAAATTCCAAATCGTCTCTTCCGTCGGATCGACTTCGTAGCTGTCCGTCTTGCGTCGTCGGCGCGAGCCATGCTTGATCAATTCCGCTTCCTACACCAATGTTTAATCATGGAGCGAGCGATCCAAAGCTCTTCAAGACCTGCGACGTCATTGTGTTGTTTCGCACGAGCGGCACATGCTGCGAGAGCGCTTTGGCATGACGCAGCTCTTCAATGTCGTTCAGTCCGCCAAGTTCAGTCAGCCCTCGGTTGAAATGAACAGCGACCATGTTTTCGAACGACTGACGGATCCGCGTTTGCTCGCCTTCCGCCCATGCCGTGCCCAACTTGGAGTAAATGTACGCGAGCATGGCATGGGCATGGGAATAGTCGCCTCCGACTGTGGCGGTCACGCCTTGAGCGAGTCCGACCAAGGCAGACGTGAGCGTGACGTGGCCAATTTGCTCCTTAAAGTCGGCAATCTCCGCTTCGTCCCAGCCATTCCAGAGATCGCCCCAGAGGCTGCGGATCGTCTCCGGCGTTCCCGCAGGGCTAAAGGCAATCATAGCTTCCTTGGCATTGTCGTCGATGCATTTCCAAATGTGCGCTCGGGCGCAATGCGATTTGTTCTGCGCGATCGAGACAAGTTCGTACACAGGACTCGCTTCGCCCAATGTCCGATCGGCGCGAATGCGAATACCGACTTTGAACGGCACGTTCTTGTTGCCCATCGCATCTTCGTTGAGCGTGTCGTTCTCCTTCATCATGGAGAACTTGGCTGTTAGCAGGAGCAGCGACTTGCCCTGCTTGAGGATTTGCCGCCGCGCTGACCAAGCACGATGCAGCTCGACCAGCATGGCAGCGCAAACCTCTTCCAGTTCAATCGCGGCGTCCTGCGTCGGACTCACGATGAATTCTTCTTGCGGTGAAATGAGAGCCAATTCGTCGGGAAGCATGGGAGAATCGGCTACGACGACATCGACGCCCCATCGCTCGATATCACGAAAGGCAGCGCTCTGCATTCGAGCTTTATCCGCGACGGACTTGAGCGTCACGAGGAAAGCTTTGGGGGCATACTCGTGTCGAATCTTGCGGACGAGATTGGGAGCTCGAACGAGGTTCAAGGTCACAGCTTCCTTCTTTGTGTTCGTTTGGGCTGCTAGCGTGGGAACGTAGTAGTCCAAAACTGACGCCGACAAAAGAATTAGTCCGCGAGAGCATGCAGGATCGAGAGCTTTGGATGTCATTCGCAAGTAGTAGAGGTATTGCTGGACGGTCGAGAAAGTAATGTGAAAAAGTCTCGACTTGGTGTGCTTGGCGCGCGTCAATATCGTAGAAAGACGATCTTGTTCTTGTTCTTCCAAGCTATCGACACGGAGCGAGCGGTCTTCATGGACACGTAGCATGGAAATAAATTGATTGTCGTGGATGAACGAGGCGAAATGTCTTGAAAATGGAGCCGCGGACCCTTGTCGGTGCAGAAAGATGACAGCATATCCCGCTTGGAGGAAATGCTCAGCGCTTGAAGCTCCACGATCTCCAAAAGAGACAGCATCCATGACGCTCTCACTCGTCAACGGCACCGTTGCAGATCCACTCGTGACGAGAGCAATACGTCGTCCGTCGCGCAATTGAGCCGCTACGAACTCGTTCGTTTTCGCAGTTAATACTTGCAGCGCCCATGCATCTTCCTCGATCGTATTCTCAAAGAACTTGTCGACGTAGGCGTCGGAATCGGACGCCACGGACCCTCCACCGAGCGTCTTCTGGAGCGTGCCCCAAAATTCCATCTCGAAACGCCAAAATGGAAAATGGAATCCACCGCCTTCAACGGAGTGACTGACATTTTGTCAGCCAATGAAATACCGTTATTTCCAAAAACGGGACTTTGATTGGATAATAGTAGCCAATCAAATGATGTTATTCCTATGACGCATTGTGATTGGCTATTGATATTTAGCACTCACGATAATTATAGTCGCACTCGATAGAAGATTCATACACTTTAAGGATAAGCGGATAAGAATTCAACTTTATTGCTCACGTATGGACATTATACGAGCCACCAATTTTATAGATATGCGTGCATTTGCTGCTTTCCGCGCGACTGAAGCCACGGCGATTCCTCGTTCTGGGATTGTTCTCTCTATCATTGAAATGCTCAATCATCTTGCCCATGTCAGTTCTATGACCGCTACTGATCCAACCACGCAGGCAAGAGTGGAATCAAACTTTAGGATAGTCTTAACGCAAAGTCATATCCCACAAGTTAGAGATTTAGATGGCATGTTGCCATCGAGGATCGACAGCCCTTTGTCACATGCTATTCATTTTGCGCATTTCTCTCAACGAGGACGAACGACTGTGGATAACTCGTGCACTCGTTCCGCATTCGATCAATGGAAGACAATGAAGAGTGCTATTTCGATTGAAAGAAGCTCAAAGATTTCCATCCCGACGCTCTCCGCGTTCTCGAATTTGCAAAAGTTAGATCAGCTGCATTCAGCTATCGAGCCAAATTTCCACCACATCTCCAATTTTTGAGTTCCATCAGCAGGCATATTCAAGTTCTCTTGGCCATAAGCGTTTCATCCAAATGGAGATTATGAGGAGAACGAGGCGCAGCGCAAGCAGGAGATAGAAGCAAGATCAGTCGAGAGACTTACCGTCCTCAACAATCACACAATTGCCTGCAAAACTGTGATATTTGATATACATATTATTGATTTGATACAAATTTTGGGCAGCGGCGCAATCGAATCACGCCAAAGTACCGATCCGCGAATCGATCCCATTGGCTGATTTTTCAATATCAGCATTTGATTGGTCGAAATGGATCTTGAATGTCGTATTAGCCAATCAAAACGATTGATAAACGACTCAACAAATCACGCCTATATCCGAAATTTTGCTCAAAAGCACAATAATATCATTTTATAGAGTAAAACACAAATCCCCCAAATATTTTTAGCCAATCAAAATCATGTCATTGATTTAATTTTTTCCAGTTGACATTTTGACATCTGAAGGAATCGATGGAGATCGTCAAGGACAAGATCGATGATGCGTTTGAGAACTATGCGTTGACCTTTGAAGGCAAGACGTCCGCGGAGCTCTTGCTATGCTCGCCTTTGTTTCCTCAGCTTGAGGCACCTGCCGCTGCGAGCAAGGAAGTCTGGAATGCACGCGTGTTTCACAACGGTCTCATGAGCAGTCCTTTCCACGACAACGCGGTATTTTATCTCAACCGAGATGGCGATCTCATGCAAGTACAACAATCACCTGGTGGAATCCAAGTAGCCAAGCTCCTTTCGTTTCCTGACCTTGCGACTACGCCGTGGGAAAAGCGGTTCGACAACCCGTCGCTACGTTTTGTTGCAGGTCACATGGGTATCTTGGCCGATGGAACGGGAAAATTGATCCTCTTTGGATATTTACAAGGCGAATGGTGTATCTTATGGGAGTCATCTCCCTTTGGCTCCACCGCGACGTCACTCTACCTCCTTCAAGCTCAATTGACACCTGACGAACTTGTTCATTGCCTCGTTGGCAGCTTGGACAGTCGCGCTGGAAGCCATCGTGTTTATGCCGTCACGATCGACTTACAAGCACCACAAAATGCTGCTCCTCTGCTTGTGTATGAAGGTGGAAAAGCTGTTCGTTATGCACATTTCCAATCTCCCCACGATATCGTCTTCCTTGTTGAGGACAAGCATGAACTCAAGGTTCCAATCCAAGCCGAGGCTACGGCCAAGAAAGACGACGAGATGGAAGAGACTCCTCGTATTTTGAAGCCTCCACGCGCCGGCCTTGGCTTTTCTGGCGAAATCCCGAACCCAGAGCTGCCATTACCCCAACTAAACTTGGAAGATCTCAACGAGAAGTCACTCTACGACCGATTTCTCGCCTCTTCGACTCCCTACAGCAGCATGGAGCAATCCGTCTGTACCGATGGTACAATTAAGCCCCCATCTGCACCTGCAACACCGCTTGAGGCTCCTACTACCGAGTCCATGCTTGGTGGCTTTGAAGAATGCGACGATATCGACCCCAATGCCACCGCAGTCTTGTACGCCTTTCATTTCGCCAACCACGTATGTACCGCTTCCTTCCAAATCAACTGCCGACGCTTTCATTTCCTCGGTGCGCATGACAATCTCTTTGGATTTCTGAACTTGCGCTGTAGGTCCAAGCTCTGTGTACACCGATCGTTTGCTCTTCCAGTACGACGTACATGGTCTTGTCTTTGGCTTGCGATGGCGTCCTCACCATCTCTCACTGGAACATGAAGCCACGTTTCCAGCGTTCGGTTACGTTCAGGCATCCAAGACCCAGAAGAAATACTCTCTTTTCCATCCGTCAGGGTCGCTCGCCGTCTTGGCCGACTTTGAAAAGCGTCTGTACCTGTACAAAGGACGTCCGGAAGCGCACCAGAAGCCGCACACGCGTTCGTCTCTGCTGCACGAGTTATCTGCCGATGAGCCGATCTACGGCATTCAGTTTACAAGCCCTTCCTCCTTGGCTGTGCTCACGAATTCTCGAGTGATTGCCTTGTCTGTCGCTCTATGACGTGGCAGTCTGAGATCGTAGAATATTAATTTATAAAGTTTTCCATTCAGAAGTCGAAAGTTGTGCTGTTGTTTGCAAGCGTATAATTTCTCACAGGATTTTCATGGAAGGAACCAAAGGCCACACTGGCCTATGCGCTACAGCCAGCACCACTTCGTCAAGCTCGCAGCTTGCTCTGTCCAACGCAATAGCTCACAGAGGTTTCCAGTGCCGAGATAGGATGGATATCGCAGTCTTATCGTTTCTTCGTTGCGTTCAACTGCCACTTTGCTGCTCATGATTGGAGCATCGATTTTCCATACAAATTTCAAATGGTTTCCGTTACCCGGATAAATTATCCGGACTTCCATTGCATATTCGGACCTCAGATCTGAACTTTAGCAGACGCCGCCATCATGGCGCACCAAATGGATTTGAGCGTGCAGCAAGAACTGCGTAAGCTTCCTGGCAACAATGTACGATCCAATGGACGTAGCATCGTGGGCTGATGTGTTTTGGTGGTAGAAATGCGTGGACTGTGACGCGCCGTACCCACAATGGGCCACGGTCTCGTACGGAACATTCATGTGCCTCGAATGCTCGGGACGACATCGCGGTTTGGGCGTGCATATCTCGTTCGTGCGCTCTGTTTCGATGGACTCGTGGACGGATAAGCAAATCCGCTTGATGCAGGTGGATTCTGGCTGCTGAGTTGATTTTGACCGAGGAAATAGTTGGGCGGCAATGATCATTTTCGAAGCGAATTTGAAAAGGCAGGTGTACCCAAGAACCTGAGCATCGCGCAAAAATATAACACACCTCAAGCTGAAGCGTTCCGCAACAGGTACTGATACGTGATGAGAATTATGACTCGATTGATCCGTAAAACAGACTCAATGCGCTTGTCGAAGGCACGACTCCTGTGCCATTACCACGCTGGGATCCTTCGTCTGCCCCATCGGCTGGTGCTGCAGCTCCCAGTGGTGATACCAATGGCGTCGAGGCTTTGAAGGGCGAAACTGAAGCAGAATATGTTGCGCGGTATGCTCTCAATCTTGTTGATTCGTTAATTGTTGTGTAGTCAAATACGCCTCCGAGAAGAAGCACGTGCTCGTATGGCCGCCAAGTTCGGCTCGGGCGGTATGCAGGGTATTGGTAGTGGCGGAGCTGTGAGCAGTCAATCTTCTTCAGGTGGTGGCTACTCAGATGTCACAAGGTACAGAACTTGTTACTTCCGTCTTGCGGACTCATGCTGTTTAGCTCTCTTGGCTCCGCATTCAGCATGCTATCCACGACCGTGACGTCGGCTGCAAACACAGCAGTGAGTTATGTGAACAAGCCTGAACTCGCCAACACTGTGAGCTCTGGATGGAGCTCGGTCCAGGCCAAGGTAAACCTTGTCGTCCATTATCCTCAATTCACCTTGCACTAGCTCACGGACCCCGAGTTGACCAATACTGTCAAGTCGACTGCGTCGTCGAGCTGGTCGTATCTCACATCGACGACATCGTCGCTTTTGAAGAACGCGCAATCTCTCGTAGATCCAAAGGCGTCACAGTCGAACGACGATACGTTCTTTCCACGTACCAACCCCAACTTGCCGACAAATAGCAAGTACGAAGGCGTGGGATCCACCTCGTCGTTTTCCACGGAGCCATCTCCTGCACCCTCCACAACGTCCTCATTTGCGCAATCAGCCAAGGTACACTTGGACAATCATTTCCATATCTAATGGCGTAGCCTGCCACGACTTATCAACCTCCTGAGCCTCTTGGGCTCTCATATACTCCACCGCCAACTCCAGCGGCCGTGCCAGCTCCAGCTCCCAAGAAGGAAGTCAAGAAAGATGTCGACTTTTTTGGTGAATTTGGAATTTAAGCTCTTTATTCTTTTATTTTTCAAAAACGACATACAAAAACCAAATATAAATTCTTTTTGTGTGGATTATTCCTTATTTTTCACCCTCTCGAGAGGTTGTGGGATACCTTGTGACAGAATTTTAGTGCTGACCGTTACAAAAAGAGCGCCATGGGGACGGCCAAGAATGGCCGAAAGCGGGATGGCGTCAAGAAAAAGAAGCCCAAGAAAGCCAAGGCGACAACATCCATTGAAACTCTCGTAGTACAAAAGACGAAGCTCTCCCCTGCCGAAGAATCACAACTTTTTGAAGCCAACAAAGCGAGTTTGCGCCGTCTCCGCCTTTCGCGCGCGATCTACTCGGTCATTTCGCAATACCATCAAGCGTACATTGACTGGTATCCCTGTGACCCCAAGAGCTACGAGCGCCAAGGGTACAGTGAATTCCACCTTGAGAACTACGGGAAGTCCATCGAACGACTCAGTCAAGCCGTGTATCTTGGTGCCAACAACGCCAAGCTATGGCGGACTTTGGGCCGCGTGTGCTGGCTCCAGTGGAAGAAAACTCATGAGTGGGGACTGCTCTGGGACGCTAAATCTTGCTTTGAGGTACTGACTGGGATGATCTCCTCGTTGACGAGAGCATTGTAGAATGGATTGCGCTTTGTTGAAGTGAGCACGAGTCCATTTGCAATGTTTGAATATGCCCAAGTGTTGGAAGCGCTCGGAGATTTTGCCGCCGCGACCGACGTTATCAAGACGCTCCTCTACGTACGTTTATGTCTTGCTGTTGAAGACTCACTTGACTTGAATTGCTAGTCGTTTCCAGGTTTTGCCAATGCCGACCAAGTCATTCTCCGCGCGGCGATTCTTCTCTTCCACACCATGATCTTTCAAAAGACGAGCGGCAGCGACCACCGTGAAATGCTCGAACAATGTTGCGATTACTGCAAGTTCATCATCGACAAGGACGTCTCCAAGGTACAAAGCAACGATGCGCGACTGATTGACTCGACTTGCGCTCTAAGACGGACTTGTACGTGACACTGTTGTACGTGACGGCGCGAGTCCATGAAGCTCTGGCGATTCCAAGGACGCTCAAGTACGCCGCCAAGACATACGAAGAGCTCTACCGCGTGGCGCTTCGGCAAGGCATTCTCACGCCTCTTGCTGGGAAAGGAGCGCTTGACTGGTATCGAGAAAGCGCGTCGTGGGTCGTCTGGGTCGAGGTATGTCGAGCGCCATTAAGTTTCTTCCACTCACATGCCGCTGCAGTACTTCGAGCGGCGCGATGAGTTGATTCTCGCGGTCGATGCCACTCAACAGAGCTTGAAGCGCGTTTCCAAGCGAGAATGGAATGTGCATACGTTCTCCTGGGAGCCTGAAGCGACGCTGTGGCGCACATTAGGAACGCTCTTCTTCCAATGCAACGATATGATTCCCGCCGTCGCCGCCATGGAAACCAGTTTGTACTTTGGCCGCTACCGCTCGGACGTCCGCGAGACTCTGATGCAATGGTACCCCCAACGATGGAGGTAGTCTACCAAGTGAACCACCGCGTCATCTTGACTTTTTAGCTCACCCCTCACGTCGCAAGCCAAGAGTCAAGTAAAGATCGCCGCGCTTTTGCGTGGCGTTTGGGGAAGAGACAGCGCCAAGCGCCACAAGAAAGCTGTGATCCAGGAAGCGCTCGACCAGTACGCCAACTCGCCGTACACGTACAGGATCGCTCGCCGCCGCCTGGCAAAATACTTCGCAGAAACGTACTCACCACGACTACACAGCG
Source organism: Aphanomyces cochlioides (assembly GCA_019828595.1). Classification (NCBI taxonomy): domain Eukaryota; phylum Oomycota; class Saprolegniomycetes; order Saprolegniales; family Verrucalvaceae; genus Aphanomyces; species Aphanomyces cochlioides. The sequence continues at coordinate 1,730,460 of JAHQRK010000004.1, forward strand.
CTGATGTTTCCTTGGCATGTAGATACGCTCCTCTCTTTGCCGCTCAGGAGCTGTCTGCCCGTGTGATCCAAGTAAGCATCACTGGCCATGCGCTATTGAACGTCTTTTCTACTTTAGAAATGCACTCTCCACTTCCTGAAGCGCCTCCGAGCATACTATTCGCATCAAAAGCACCGAGAGGAGCGTATTGAAGCCTTGGTAGCTCTTGTTGATGGCGTTTCTTGATGTCTTCTGTAGGTCTCACGTCTGAATCGAGAACGATTTGACCGACTTGTGCGCGACGAGCTGGCTCAGTTGTCGAGCGAGTACAAGAAATTGTTTGCCGCGGAAACGTCGGCGTCCGTCATGATCCAGGTACCGTTGATGGACATGTGGAGCTTGACAGATTGATCCAGCGCGTGGTGCGGGGACATTTCACACGTGTGAAATATATTCACTGGCGAGAGGAAGCCCGCGCAGCGCAAGCGCTCGCGATGAAGGAAAGCAACGCCGCGCGAATGATTCAGCGCCGCTTTCGACACATCCGAAGCAATGCAATTCTTCACACGAGGCATCTTCTTCGCCGGAAATTAGAGCGCCTTGCCGTCAATCTTCAACGACTCTACCGTCGGAAACAATCGTTGCTCGCGCGATTCCTCCATGCTCACGTAAGTGTCTTGCCCAAGATGTTTGAGAGCGTCTTGTTAAGGCCAAGCGCAAGCAAGAAGAAGCCCTGCGGCGACTACAGCGGCGAAAATGCATCCAAATCCAAACGTGGTGGCGGCGACACATGCATGTTCTTGACGACAAACCCATGGATGAAGTCGGGAACCTCTCGGAAAACGGCTCCATGTTGACGTGAACGACGTTGTAGGCATCTTTCTTGCTGGAACGACTCGTCCGTGGCTACGACGCGCTGTAAGTTTATCGGTGGTGGCTTTGCCAAATCATTGCCCCGTCGTAGGATGAAAGACGAGAAGGACTTGGACTTTTTTGCGCGGCGGATCCAAGCTTTGTACCGCGGGCGGAAGGATCGAATCAACTTGAAAGGTTTGCGGCGTCAAAAGATGCCACGACCGGCAGCGATTGTCGCTCGTCTCGTCCAGGTTCCTCGTTGCTTTCGTGGCATTCTGTTGACCGTCGACTAGGAAGCATTGACAGCTCGCTCTGCGGCGCTCGTGACGGAAGCGGCATCACTCGTAGCGCTACGAGGCTCGCTCCAGGGCTATCAAACCATCGTGCTGCGTCCGAATCATCCTGCGTATCTGTGGCCAAACTTCAAAGCTGCGCTAGCGCAAGGCTGTGGCGCAAACGTCCAAGCGATTCTCGTCGCAGGCGGTAGTCGTATTCAGTAGAAACTCCGCTGACATGAATGACGACCATGACATTACTCGGTAGGGGCGACGGCCTTGGCGTTCTCGTTGAAGCTATGCGAGCCAACCAACTCAAGCGCCTTCGTGTTTTGGCCATTGGACCCAACGAAATCGGCGCTGACGTCGCTGGGTGCATGCCATGGCGGTACGTTGAAGCCTTGAACTCTTGAACTGATGCTTTCGATAGAGATCTCTCGACGTGCTTGCAGACAGCGCATTTTCAACTGCGAGAGCTCATTGTCGAAGAGAACAAGCTCCAAGACACGGGCGTCATGCACATTGCGAATGGCATTGGCGACTTTTTCTTTGGAAGGTTGTGCGAGTTTGCCAACATGGAGCTGACGGAGCGAGTTGTAGATATGGACACTTGGCGCGCCTCGTCCTGGCTTGGGTTGGCATGACTGACGGCGCATGCGAAGCGTTGGGCAAAGCGCTTGCCATCAACACAGTCTTGCGGGTCTTGGATCTTCATGGCAATGACATTAGCGACGGCGGTGCTTCCAAGCTCGCTCTTGGATTTCAATCGTCGCGGTCGCTCGAGACGATCGACTTGGGCGACAACAGCGTCGGCTCGACAGGAGCCAAGGCGCTCTTTGGAGCCGTTGCTTCGAGCAGCGTCACATCGCTAGGACTGCGCAACAATAATGTCCAGAACGACGTCATGACCGCCTTGACCAATCTCCACAAGGCGAAGCCTGCTGCGTTCGTTGAGCTGCGTGGAAATCTCATCCACATGGACAACATGCGCGAAATTCAAAGCTGGTTCACGCCAGAAACGACAGAGGAAGCTGCTCCAAGCCGCAGCAGTCCAAAGAAGAAGACTCATGCGCCACCGGCGGCACCAAAGAAGATGGACGTGTTGGCTCAACTCCGCCAACATCGACGGGAGATGCCGCTCAAAGGGTACAAATCACCCGCGATTCAACTCGTCAAGTTGCCAGCATTGCCCAGTCGATGAGGCGTCGGGAAGCACACTTCAACGTCAAGTGAACGCGACGAGAACCACATTTCAACATGGCGCGATGGATTCAACGTGCGGTTGTCGTCGATGGACCGCCGCCACTCTTTCAGCACGACGTCAAGGAAGCTTCGTGCATCATGTTCGAGTGCAAGCGAAGAGAAGTCGGTTGTAAGTAAGCATCCTCCTCTCTCCGAATTGTCAACATCTTCATGTGTTCCTCCAGCGACAATGTCGGAGGAGGAGGCAACGACTTGATGGCCGACGCAGCATCACGCGGGTGGTGACCGCACATTGCTATCGTCGTCTTCTCGTCCAGCCCACGGAGACGCAAGCGTCATCCTCCGCGGCATTCCATCGAGCACACAAGAGCGCCAGCGACAGGAAGTCTGTCCTATGTTCTCCCTCACCCTGTTCTTCGTATCATGGATATGCCACGGACGCAGTGTGTTGGTTTTCCACCTCGGCCACGCTTGCACCATGGAGTTCCACTAGGACCTCCTCATGCACTGCAGTCTACTTGGAACGTCCCCATCTCCCGAGGAATGAATGCTCGCCGTGAACATCGCGCGTCGGTCGGGTGAGATTGGCGATGGAAGGACGGGAAGGATGTATTATCTATCGTCCGTTGCTACGAGGGGAGCTGAGTCGAACGCGGAGCTAAAACGCCAGCGAGGCGATCGCGATCGCCGTCAAGACAAACGTGGCGTACAAGAAGATGGTCGAGAAGCTGAGCGTGCTCACGTACGCCATGTCGAATGGAGTGAGCGCCGCCAATTCCGTGTGGTACGTGCGTTGGCAGTATTTGATCCCGATCACTTGGAGCCAGCATGGGATGATCAAGCCGAGCGCAAAGCCGAAATAGCCGGCAAAGGTGAAGATCGCATCTAGTTTCTTGAAGATGGCGGCCAAAATGAGCGGCGGGACGGCCGCGATCAAGCGAGCCAAGTTGCGGGAGCGCGTTGGACCAAGGGGAGCCGTCCACGACTTTGGCAACGACGACAAGATGTTGCCGCCGACTGTCAAGCCCACGAGGGGATACGTCGACGCGATGTTCATGACGGGGAAGAGAATGACGACAATGTGGATGATCCAGCCGAGCCACGTGGGTTGTCCCGATGGACATGGCGTCCAGCCATTGCCGCAACCCGTGAAGTCGCTCCACATCAACGTCACCAACGGGTTGATTTGGTCGAATGCGATCGCGCCAAGGATGCCCAAGAGGAGGTAGATCGTCGCGGCTATCGTCATGGCGCCAAAGGTGACGACGCGGGCGTTCTTCTTCTCGTCGGCATGGAGCGGCTGCAACGCGTCGGGCATGTTGTACTGGCAATTGAGCGCCAGCAACGTTGGTCCGAACCCAGCCGCAAAGTTGTGCCAGTTGAAAGCCCACTCGCCGCGGGAAGACACGCGGGCACTGATGACGTCTGCGCCGTCGTGGTAGAGCTTGATGGTGAGCGTCAAGAGCATGAGGAAGAAGGCGACAATGCGGTAGATGGACAGGAACTTTTGGATCGCAGCTTGATCGCCCAAATCCATGAGGACCAATGCAATCGCAACCACTGAGAAGACAGCCATGCTGATGTAGTACGCTTCCACGCATCCCGCGGACGCATCGGCCGCATAGGCGTCGCACGAGCCGTTGAGGAAAAACGTGTAGAAGATGGACGCGATCGACGACGAGAAGATCGACGCGTACGACCAGAGGGAGCCGAGGCAGTAAAACACGAGCACGGTCTGGACAACGTTATATCCCATGCTGCCGGCAAACAAATCGCCGATCACGCTGAAGTCAATCTTGCGGTATGTCAATCGATTCTCCGGCATGGACGCCTTGCCAGACGAAAGCACACCTTCCGCGCGGGCCATCGTTTCCAACGTGTAGTTCATCGTGACGAGCGATCCGAAGAAGCCGACAATCAGGAAGATTGACGTCAGGCCGAGACCTGCGGCGGAAAACGCGTACGGCAAGCCAAAGCACCCCGTGCCAACCATGTAGTTCAAGGTCATCGCGACGGCGACAATCGAGCCGTAAGGTCGAACGGACATGGCGGCAGCATCCAGCGGGTTCAAAGGCGGGTCAGCCGACCGACTGCGGCTGCGCGCTCTCACGAGTGGGGCCGCGTCCATTGCTCCGTTGGTAGAGTGAGCAAGATGGGTTCAAAGTGTCACCTGGTCAACTTTCCACATTTTGACTTGATTAAAGTATAAATGCACCAATGACTGGAAAAAAAATTGAAGCTCTCGACAATTTGTACTGTAGATTTTGTCAAGAATTGCTCAATCCACATAAAACCAGCGGCGGGGGAAGCACCGTCGAGGTATAAAGACAGCTCTAGCTAGGTGATATGGCGCTGCGATGTCTCGGTGGCGACAGTGGACGCGCAATTTACGGGAGGCGTTGATCCACGCTGCAGTGCGATCTTATTGCTCTTTCTACAATCTGATTGGCTAAAATTTTGGGTTTATAAAAATTATAAGCCAATCAGTATGCATTTTTCGAAAATGAAGATTTTGGATTGGCTGATATTTTATGTGATGTTTTCTATGGAGGTTGAAACGCATGAAACTGTCAAGAGGACCGCGCCGGTTCCATCTGTCAGGATATCGAAAGCGGTAGCATTGCTGCATGGAGCAATACGGCCGGCCGACCAGGAAGCGATCGAATGCTCCCGTTGTTGCCTTCCTACACCCGGCGTCCAGGTAGGTCTACTTGCGGCCATCCCAGCTAGAATGCCGTCTAGCAAGCCCGAAACGCAAAGTCCCCGCGCTTCAAGAGTTCAAAGTGCAAGCAGCGTCCCAAGACAAAGACCACGAGCTGTCAACAATGATGCGCAAGTCCCAGAACGGTAAGACTCTAGCGCTCTCTAGTGTATGACTTGGTTGTGGCAGCAGCGCCGCGGGATTTGCGGCCAAGACACAAGGAGACGACCACCGGGAATCGATCCCAGTCGTGCATAAAGTCCGGCCAAGCACTGCATCAGCCGTCAAGACGTCGAGCTTGACGTATTCCAAAGCAGACAATAACGACCACAACGAGGCAGAGGCTGCATCTCCCTCTTCTCCTCAACAACGAACACCAAGGATGATACGACCACGCACTGCAACAGCGACCAAGAGTACGTTGAGCCACGACAGACCACCGCCGCAAGCCAGTCTGCTGCCCGGAGCGATGAACGAAGAGCGGCCCGACGCACGAAATGAGCGGCCAGAAACCGTCGTCGTCGTCGAGACTCTAGCGGATCGTGCGTATATGACACACCTACGGGAAGATATCAAGTGTGTCCAGCGTCTCCTGGGCCAGATGGACGACGCGCCGAGCGATCCAAAGATGTCCTTGACCTCGAAAGGAGATGGACAGCTTACAAGTCCTCAAGCCATGAAAGCTCATCTCGAGCGAGTGCTTTCCGAGTCGCTCGTTCTTCTCATGGACAGGACGCTCGGGAATGACAACAAGGAGATGGCGAATCAAGACGAGCGGTGTGCAGGGTGCGGCGCTGACGGCGGCACTGTGTACTTGAGCAGCTTCTTGGGCCTCGCACGGCGGGCAGAAGTAAGCGGCTGGATGAGCGGTTGAGGTTGATTCTTGACGGCGTAGATGCTTCAGAAGAAACTCGCGAGCGCCGGCGTTGAGAAAGCATTCATGGAGGACGAGCTCAAGCTCAAGGAGTCCCAGCTCGACACAGCCAACGAGCAGCTCATCCTCTTCAAGGACACCTTGGCCAAGGCAAGGCCGCCGTGACTGACACTCGACTTGACGTGACGCCTGAGTAGATGCGCAGCCCGTCGAAAGATCAACGGCGAGCATGGCGTCGTGCCGAGGAGGAAGCGGTGGAAGTCGCCGTGCAAACAGACGGTGCAACCTACGGCAGGGAGGAGATTGAAGAACTGGAATATCGCTGTGCTCTGCTAGCCACACATCTCGAGCAAGCTCAGGAGGAGCTCAACCTCTCAATACGAACGTGCGACCAGCGGACCGCCGAAGCGCAAGCCTCCGTCCTGTCGTGGCAACTGCGCTACGAAACTCTGGACAAGGCAAATCAGGAGCTGACGGCAACTGTCACCGCGCTGCAAGACGAGGTAGACGTCGGTGATCTTTGCGACTCTGAAGATGTTCTAGCTGGCCAAGCGCGACACAACCAAGACGGAATGGGAGACCAAGCAAGCAAAGCTCCTCAAGCAACAGACCGAGCTGAAGAACCAGCTCAAGCTAGCCACTGCAACATTGGAAGGGCAACTCGACGACGCTAAGAAGAAAGTCGCTCGCCTCGCGCTCGAGCGCGATCAACAGCTCGCTCAAGTCCAGCAGACGCACGATACGCAAATCCAAGCGCTTCAAGCCGCGCATGCTGCCGAGATGGCAACGCTGCGAAGAGCACTGGAGACCGAGAAGAGCTCTCTTGCAGCAGACCTGGGTAAAGCAAAGCAACGCCACCAGTTGATGCTACATGAACTCTCGACCGCTGAGCAGGCAGCCGACGAAGCAACGCGGCAACTCAACGAGGTTACAAGTGCATGGACGCAGAAAGTGGCGGCGAAAACGACGGCGCTCGACATGGCACATCGGCAGATCGAAGAGCAGGAAGCGACCATCTTGCAGCTCAAACTCGCGGCGTCCGAAATCAAAATCACAGAGCAACATGAAGCCGAAGCGACGTTTCTCCATCAGATTGCAGCTCTGGAAGCGGCGCTCGCTCAAGCAAATGCTCGACTGGAAAGCAGCAAGGAGCAGCACGACTTGGCCATGCGACTCGAGCGGGATCGCGTCGCGCATGTCGTCGCCCAGGCCAAATCCGTCGCTGACGAGCTCGAGACCGCCAACTTATGTCTTGCAGAGCGCAAACGGCAGCGAGAACAAGACCAGCAAGCATTCGAAGAGCGCGAACGGCGGGCTGCTGCCTCCATCGCGCAGCTCATGGAGGAAGTCGATCGCTTGCAGCAGAAACCGCCGCTTCCCATGAGTGATCTTGAAGTCGAATGCCGCCAAGTGCACAAACACAACGACGACTTGGTCAAGCAGATGCAAGCGCTCAAGGAACAGCTCCAAGCGCAACATGCCGCGTCCAGGGAAGGCGATGTTGCCGCGCAGCTCCTTGAAGCTCAAAAGCGAGATCTCCAGCTTCGTTTGGACCTTGCAGTCGCGACCGCGCAGGAACTGCAACGCCAACTCCACGACAAAACCACCCAAGTCGCAGCGTCCATGTACTCGTCGCTGCGACGTCGCTTGCCTCATGGAACTCACGTAGGGACGAGCGGGAGCAAGAGCTTGAAGCGCGGCTGAACCAACGACTCGCCATCGAGAAGCGCTTGCTCCAGAAGCAGCAGCTGGACATGGACGCCGAGACACAAAACTTGATGGAGGACAAGCAGTTGCTCGCGCAAGTCGTCGAGCGGCTCGTGGAGCGTCTGCGGCTTCAGCTGGACGTCTTGGCGCTCCAGGCGGACGACAAGGGGAGCTCCAAAGTCGACTGGACGACGCAGCATGCGCAGTGGCAGCGGGTCCACGACCAGTGCGCGAATGCCGACTGGCAATTGAGCCACATGAAAGCGCGGCTGGACGAACTCGTCATCGCCAGACCCGGAAGGAGACCAATGAAGCAGTCGCCGTTCTCGGACGCGATTGCAGCAGGCCACAAGACCGTCGACGTCGCCGACCAGATCGTCCACGGCAGCCAGAACGAGAGCGACTCGTATGCGGCGGCGCTGGCCAAGGAAATGCACGCGATGAAGGCATCATACGAAGCCAAGCTCGCCGCCATGGCCGCAGAACTCAAGCGGCTACAGACGGAACCTGCCAAGTTTGACGATTTTCTCGACGGACGAAGCGGCAGTGCCGCCAGAATCAAGCAGTTAGAAGACCAATGCGCCGCGCTGGAAGCGTCCCTCGCCGCGCATGTGCTGGCCAAGCGGTCCGAGAAGGACGAGGAAGTGGATGTACGGGCGCAGTGTCAAGTGTCATGATGGTTTGATTGACGGTTTCTCTGTCTAGTTGATATGCAAATGCCGCGTCGAGCGCGATGGGAAAGCCAAAGCCGCGTACTTGGAAGCGCTGCTGGAATGCCGCGCCAAAGCATGCAGCGACGACGTGCAGCGGCGCGTCGCGTTTGAAGCGCTCCAGAGAAAACTGCGCAAGTAAGGAGATAACTTATCGTTTACAATTCCATGTCTTGTGCTTGGTCGTACATGTCGCCGTCGACTATTTCCATCGCTTCTTCGTCCATGACCGCCATCGCATCCTTGGGTTTCTCGTCCACGACGGTCAGGACGACCCAGACGGGGTCGCCAAAGTAGCCCCCTTCCCACATCAACCGCCAGTTGCCATAGTGCGTGCCGCTTTCGGCCGGCATCGTCAAGTGCAGATTGATATCGACAGTCGCTCCTGCTTCCACGGGATCGACATGGACTTGTGCCGGTGCATTGAAGTGAAACCCTTGGGAGAGCACCAAACAGGTCGACGTCGGCCATGGCGTCGTGCCCGAGTTCTGAAAGATCAAGTGCAAATGCACAGGTTGATGGGGAAGAAACTGCGCACTCTGTGCTGCACTGAGATCGCTCAGGAATCGCGCGTCTGGCAGTGCACGCGTGTCGGTGTATCTGTCCATGGGATCAATGAACGTCGACGTGGTCGTTGGCGCCGTCGAGAGATACATGTTGACGGCCGTTTCGACGTTCCAGTTGGAGCTCTCGAGGAAGAAATTGCTCGTCGACTCGTCGCACTGCAAGATCTTGGAGAACTGCTGGATCAAGTCGTCGTGGTCCTTCGTCGTGATGCTCTGGAACATGCGCAGCAAGTCATCGGGCTCGACCATGCTCATATCCAATTTCTTAATGGAAGAAGCACGACCAAATCCGGTTAAATTATCCGGAAGACCGAAAAACATAGAAAAAAGATCTTGGCCAGATTAAAATTGAAGCGCGCCATGGAAGACGACTTGGCTGCTCGCGGCGTCGGCGCGACGGACGACGCGGCCCATGCGGACCACGGATTCGCTAGCAAGATGCGACGAAACTTCGTCGACGTGTTCGGGGGAAACGATCAAAACCATGCCGATCCCGCAGTTGAATGTTCGGCTCATTTCCGAATCGGGCAAGTTGCCCACTGATCGCAACCAGCCAAAGACAGGCGGCAACGTCCAGCTTGAGCAATCGATCTCGACGGCGTCAGTCTCGGCCAACACGCGAGGAATGTTTTCCAAAAGACCACCACCGGTGATGTGCGCCATCGCACGCACAAGTCCTCGCTTGATGAGTGGGAGAAGGGCTTTGACGTAAATGCGCGTTGGCGTGAGGAGGTTGGTGCCCAAGGTGGATTTGGCATCCCATGGGCATGGAGACTCGTAGGAAAGACCAGAGACGTCGACGAGTTTTCGCACGAGCGAGTATCCGTTTGAGTGGAGTCCGGCACTGGGGAGACCGAGGACAACGTCACCAGCACTCACAGCCACAGGGAGTAGTTTCGACTTGGAGACAGCACCAACGCAGAAGCCAGCAAGATCATAGTCACCACCGTGATACATGGAAGGCATTTCAGCAGTCTCACCACCGATAAGACCGCAAATCGATTGACGGCAGCCTTCGGCAATACCTTCGACGACTTGCGCAGCGGCTTCCACATCCAAGGCACCGCAAGCATAATAATCGAGGAAGAAGAGAGGTTCAGCGCCTTGAACGAGCAAATCGTTGACACACATGGCAACCAAGTCAATGCCGACAGTGGTGTGTTGGCCAGTGAGTTGCGCGATCTTGAGTTTGGTGCCAACACCATCAGTGCAAGCAACGAGGACTGTGTCTCTGTCGTATCCTGCCGCTTGGAGATCAAAGAGACCGCCAAATCCACCCAAGTCCGCGTCGCATCCGACACGAACAGTGGATTTGCAAGCAGGCTTGATGCGTTGAACAAGGGCATTTCCAGCGTCAATGCTCACGCCAGCGTCAGCATAGGTGATGGGTTTATCCGATGGAATTTTGCCCATGTACATGGCCACTTGATGGCGACGGATGGCAAACAAGAAGGCCGTGCCTTCGAGGGGTTGTACGCGAGCTTTGAGCGTCTCGGCCGTATCAGTGGGGAAGACCGGGCACTTGAGTTGCACTGCGATAGGACCGGCATCGACTTCTTCCGTGATGAAGTGCACTGTGCATCCGCTGACAGTTTTCTTGGCATCCAAGACAGCTTGATGAACGGCAAGATCCATGCCACCAGCAAAGTCAGGCAAGAGCGAAGGGTGGACGTTGAGAACGCGGCCTTGCCACTGGTTGCAGAATGCACCCGAGAGAATGCGCATGTAGCCAATGCAGAGCACCAAGTCGACCTTCTTGGCGCGGAGGAGCGCTGTAACTTCGGCATCAACTTCTTCGCGGCTCTTGCCCTTGGTAGCAACAGCAGCGGCTTCGATGTTGTGGTTGCGTGCACGTTCCAAGATTCCAGCAGCCTTCTTATCACTGACGACAATTTCAACTGAGGCATTGAGCTCGCCAGAAGCGATGGCATCCAAAATTGGTTGCAAGCTGCTGCCGCGAGTGGAGCCAAGCACGCCAAGCTTGATCTTGGGGCAGCTACGAAGCAATCCCTTGTGGCCAATATCAGAGCGGTATTGCGCGCCTTGGAAATGAATCTTGGACACTCCTTCGTAGGCCTTGGCAATAGCATCCTTCATAGTTGGCGCTGTAGCGGTGACAGTCAACACGCGACCACCAGAAGTGACCAAAGCTCCATCCTTGATGGCAGTACCGGCATGGAACACTGTCACATCCGGCAATGCATTGGCAGCATCAGTGCCAGTAATCACGCGGCCCTTGGGGTAGCTTTCGGGATATCCTTCCGAAGCCATGACAACGGTAGCTGCCGCGCCATTCTTCCACTGCACAAGAGTCGAGTCAAGGCGGTGCTCGGCGCAAGCCAGAAAGATTTCAACCAAATCACTGTTGAGGAGCGGCAACACCACTTCAGTCTCGGGGTCTCCAAAACGGCAGTTGTACTCAACGATCTTGGGTCCTTGAGGCGTCAACATGAAGCCAGCAAAGAGAACGCCGACGTAAGGCATGCCTTCCTTGGCAAGGGCTTGCACGGTGTTTTCGACGATTTCAATGCACTTCTTTTGCGCAGTCGCGTCAAAGCAAGGAGCAGGAGCATACACGCCCATGCCACCAGTGTTAGGACCTTGGTCGTTGTCGAAAATTCGCTTGTGGTCTTGAGCACCAGGCATAGCAACGACACGTTGGCCATCGCAGATAGCAAGGAGGGACACTTCCTCACCCGTCATGAATTCTTCAACGACGACTTCGTCACCAGCACTGCCGAACGCTTTGGACACCATTACTTCTTTCAAAGCTTCAAATGTTTCCTCTTTCGTCGTTGGAATAAGCACGCCCTTGCCAGCAGCAATGCCTGACGCTTTAATCACGACATTGTGGTCGATCGACTTGACGTAGGCAACAGCATCGTCGTAAGAGGTGAAGTTGCGATAAGCAGCCGTCGGGATGTTGTGTCGGGCCATGAAATCCTTGGAGAAGGCCTTGGATCCTTCGAGTTGCGATGCCTTGAAGCTAGGACCAAAGGTTGGAATACCAGCAGCATTCATTTTGTCGGCAAGACCAGCAACGAGTGGCGCTTCAGGTCCCACAACACAGAGCGAAACATTCTTTTCCTTGCAGAACGCAATCAAATCGTCAGGCTTGTCAGGAGAAAGAGCGACATTGGAGATCTTATCATTGGTAGTCGCTGTACCGCCATTGCCAGGTGCTACATAAATATGAGCAGCTTGTGGAGATTGAGCCATCTTCCAAGCTAGGGCATGCTCGCGACCGCCGTTTCCGATAAGCAGAATATTGCGTTGGACGACTTCAGCGGGAATAATTTGGGAGGCACGTGAATCAAGCGATGCAAAGGTGCGGAATGCTTTTTGGGCAAGGCGCTTACGGTCATTGAGAGACAGGGCAAGTTCTCCGTGTTGGGAAACCTTTTCAAGAGAAGAGGCAAAATCTTCAGAATCCACCACGACAGCAATCTTGTCATACGCCCAAGCAGCAGATCGAACAAAACCATGGCAGCCGACACCCCATTCTTTCAATTCGGCTTCGTTTGCTGTTGATGCATTCGGTGCAAACGCAACCACGAGCCGGATTTGGGTTTGAATCAATTCTTCCACTTCACTCACTGACGTAACGTGGATATGTGGGATCTTGGCTTGGACAATTTGGTCTCGCCACGCCAACGAGCCCAAGACGGCAATTCTCAATCCTTGCTGCTGCAAATCTTGGAGTAATTCGAGACCTTTGACGGCTTCCGACGCCGTCGACGGCTTGCCGCAAGTCACGACCACTGTCATCGTGATGCGCAAATTTGAGAATGGCTTTTCCAAGGATATACCGGATACGTTATCCGGATGACTGATTTGAACCATGGAAATTTATTTCGAAGTTTGTATACTTGATTGAATTATCTTGAATTTTGTAAACTGATAGAAAGTGATGCATCGAGGTCATGAACCCATCATATTCCTCAGCACGACCATAGGAAAATGACGGAGCAATGGGTAGCATGAATGACGATAGCATCTAGATAGCAGTGGTTTAGACCAACCTCCGCCAACAGGACGTCTTTAACAGGCGGCTAACATTGGAATTTGCTTATCTTCTGGGCTTACGGCTCTCCAAATCATGCACAGCACCGTTGTTTCGGCGACTTTTTCGCTAATCCTCGAAACATTGAGATATAATAGCAGCCAGGGAGTCATGGTCAATGTGGATTTGAGCTCAAGCAGCGCTAGGCAGAGGTGGGAAAGAGGGAAAGCACCTTCGAGTTCGAGATGTTTGTTGCAATCTTTTGATGATTATAAGTTTATACAGTGAACAGTCTACTGAATATGAGAGGTCAATAGGTGGCTCTGGTCGTCCAATTCACCGAGTGAGAAAGCGAAGGGTTCCGCGCCGCGATCCATCATGGACTTCCAGAATCGAGCAGGCTCCAAGCCTGGATCAGGGGGCGTTATGTCCGAAGCACAGCAAGCCATGGAACGCCGTGAACGTCTGCGAAAGTTGGCCTTGGAAACAGTCGATCTATCCAAAGACCCGTACATCTTGAGAAATCACTTGGGCACGTTTGAATGCAAACTGTGTCTGACCTTGCACAGCAATGAAGGCAACTATCTTGCTCACACACAGGGAAAACGCCATCAAACGAACTTGGCTCGACGAGCGGCAAAAGATGCCTCCGAAGCCTCTTCAGCTGTTGTCCCTGTCAAGCCTGTCGTTGTCCCTCGGCGCACCATCAAGATTGGGTTGCCAGGGTATCGTGTGACAAAGCAAAGAGATCCCGACACTGGTGCACGAATGCTATTGTTCCAGATTGACTACCCCGAAGCTGCCGATGGATTCCAGCCGCGCCATCGTTTCATGTCTGCATACGAACAGCGCGTTGAAGCAGCCGACAAGAACTTTCAATACCTCCTCTTTGCATGCGAGCCGTACGAAACAGTCGCGTTCAAAATCCCCAACCTCGACATTGACAAGGCAGATGGCAAGTTTTTCACCAACTGGGACAAGCTCAACAAATCGTTCACACTCCAGTTAACTTTTGCCGTCGAGCAGAACAAACCAGCACGACCTGCTCCTCCTCCGCCACGCCCGACCCGTCGATTCCTCTAATGGCTCTAATAAGATCTGTATTATGAACTCCACACTGCTCAGCGTCTATTTGACGGGGTTTGGTCACGATTACGATCTTTGCTTGATGGTATTGCACACTTCCGCTTCCCGTCCTGCGTCGTTGCGTCGTCATCACAGCGTTCTCTCATTGATTCCAGCTTGGTAACTGGATATCATGACACAATTGGAGTTTCATGGATACACTCATGGTCGCGGCGACATAAACCAGCGACTTGATTTCGAGTTGCTTTGTCGATCCTTGGACGAAAAATGCTTGACGCCGATCAATCTAACGCAACATAATAAAGCTCCTTCCAAGCTTCTTCGTCATGGCAAAGAAAGTTTCCCTGCAGAGACAGCTGCCTTGGCATCCGCATTGCCTCGCGATCACCATGGACTGCAATATACCTGATGACATTTGACAAATGTGAAATAAACTACGTAACAATATGATTGGCGCATAATCAGCCAATTGTATCGCAATATTTCACTTTTGCGGCCTTTGATTGGCTCATTTTCTCCAATGAAAATGCATTCAAACGAGTTAATGCGTTTTGATTGGCTATTATTGAGCCAATCAAAAGTCGTCATACAAAAATGAAACTCCCGAGTTCGTTTCGCCAGCTTTGACCAGTCGTGGATTGATCCGAGATGAGTGAGCTGACGGCAGGCAACGCGGAGGAAGAGCACTACTATGGGATGAGCAACCAGTATCAGCTCTCCTTCTTCTTCTCCCTCTTCCTCGTCTTGCTCATGTCCTCGATCGTCGTGAGCAACTTTTGCGCGCATCATCTGCACTGGCATTTTCTCCCAGAAGCCGGAGGTACACAACACTCGACATCTCAAGCTCATCATGTCAACCGTAGCGACGATTCTCGTCGGTGTCGCGGGGGGAGTTCTCTGCTACTTGTACAACAACACAATCACCCACTCGGTACGCTTTCAAACTGGGATTTCTCATGATTTATCCGACATCTCTAGCTCATGATCTTTGACCCAAACACGTTCTTCATCGCATTGTTGCCCCCGATCATCTTCAATTCAGGTACGCTCGCTCGAATCTTGCCCGTCTTCACGTCCCCCCAGGGTATACCATGAAGCGCCGCTACTTCTTTGACAACATTGTGCCCATCGTGACGTATGCGATCGCAGGAACGACCATTTCTAGCATCACCGTTGGGTTGATCATGTACGCCGTGGGTCAGCTCGCCTTTAGCGTCAAGCTATCTTTGGCTGAAGCTCTTTCATTTGGCGCGCTCATCAGTGCGACGGACACGGTGTCAGTGCTTGCAATCTTCCAAGAGCTGCGCGTTGACCCGACGCTGTTCTACCTCGTCTTTGGGGAGAGTTCCCTCAACGACGCCGTCGCGATTGTCTTGTTTGGCACGTTCTCCAAGTTTATCGGCAACGTGTACTCGTCGAGCTATCTCCCGATTGCCATCCTCGACTTCATCCTCATCTTTGTCGGGTCGACGCTCATTGGCATTCTCTTTGGCGTGCTCTCGGCGCTCCTCTTCAAGCATTTCGACTTCAAGGGCTGCCTCTATCATGAAGTACGTCGTCTTCTCTTGCCTTGTCGTCTCAACTCTTCCCTAGATGGGCATCTACATGATGTTTGCGTACTTGCCGTTCCTCATCGCGGCCATCTTTGACCTCTCTGGCGTCGTTGCGATCCTCTTCACGGGTAAGAAACCTCATCGAGCTGGGCATTCTCATCCGCCCCATTAGGCATCACCATGAAGCACTACACGGCCAACAACTTGAGCGACGAAGGCAAAGAAATGTACGCCGCGATCTCGTCGGCGTCGTGTCATCCAGCGTAGGTGCGGGCGCATGTTCAACGCCATCTCGTACGTCTCGGAGACGACGATCTTCCTCAGTACAACGCCCTCCATCTCCGCCGTTCTCGTCATGCATTTTGTAGACTTGGGCTTGGCGGTCTTTGCATTGCCAGTGGGCTACCATTTCAAGTTCATCGCATGGACGCTCTTTGCCTGCTTGGCCGGCCGCGCGGCGTTTGTTTTCCCCCTCTCTTACTTGATCAACTACCGCCGCGATGCCGAGCGCAAAGTCCATCCGAACCAGCAAGTGATGATTTGGTTCAGTGGTTTCCGCGGCGCGCTCTGCTTTGCCTTGGCCTTGGAATGGCCCAACGACAAGCGCAGTGTGCGTCATCCTTGGTCGTTCGACCCTCTCTTAGCATGTCTGCAGGAAGTTATCGCGACGACGATGGTGGTTGTCCTCGCGACGCTTTTCGTCGGCGGTGGCCTCACCGTGCCCATGCTCAACTACCTCAAGATCAAGCAATTGACGGTAGGAAATCGCGGCGTTTCCATGGCGCTCATCAACTTTGCGTAGCCCGCCGAGGAAATCGAGTTGGATCAAATGGTCAAGCCCATCAAGCGAATGAAGATCCTCCAGTTCGATGCCAAGTACTGGGTGCCGTTCTTCACGCACATGCATCCCGACACAGGCTCTTTCCATGAAGAACCTGGCAGCGGCGGCATCCAAGACGACATGACCGATACGTCCAAGGAAGCGCTGCGTCCTGAATACGACGACGCGGACGACGGTGGCGAGTTTTCCACGATCAATGTCGCGTCGACGCCATCCACGGCAGCGTCTTCACCGCATTGATCGACGGATAGAGGCTTCGGTATCATGCTTGCATTTGGAATAATAAATCACATCTTCATCCTACGCGACTTGCGACGTCGGATGGAATGCCCACGACGACGTGGCGGCATCAAATTCGTTGGAACCCCACGCGTGGTGTGTCTTGTGCTTGAAAATCCTTTCAAATTCCGCGCGCGCGTCGTCGGCGACGTCGTATGGCCCTTTGAGTGCGCACGCAGTCTTCTCCATCTTCTCATCGCCTTTGGAATTGCCGCCACCCCACCGCGTCCAGACAAAATGCCGCTCTTTGTCGTCGGAAATCCACTGAAGCACAAAGAATTTACCAGTCTTGGCCTGCTCCAAGTGCACACCGCGATGGAGCACGGCGTTCGACCGCTTTCCGAGCGCGGGATCGACTTCACATGCGAAATCCACTTGGTTCGCCCCTTCTTGGACATGCATGGAATTGCTGAGCGGTGGAAACGACTTTGGCTCGGTCTTGCTTGTCGTCGGCGATGGTAGAGTGGCGGCTTTGGCATCATGGAGATCGTCTTCTTGAGCGCTGTGATGGCCACGAAGTTGACGACGATGTTGCCATCCACGGCAGCGAGCTTGAATGATCGTAGCCGCCCATTGTCGCTGGAACAATTCTGTCGAGAAATGCTCACGGACTGCGCGTTGGATGACACACGCTGCGGCATGACGCTTGGCATTCTTCTCCTCGTCGAGGCCTTGGTTCACGCGCTGAAAGAGACTCAAGCTGCATGGCAATTGTTCATTCCATGGGAGCGAGACGAGCCATTCCAGCCATTCCTGGATCATGGCGCACTGCGTGGAGCTCGCTTCGACTTGATCCAACTTGTTGATTTCATCTTGGACGGCGGCGATCACGTCCGCGGAGGCTCCCGCCGCTCGGAGACGCGTTTGGTATTTCTCAACGAGCGATTTCGTCGACGGAGCGACGGCACACGGCGCGGCAAAGAGCTTGTCCACTTGGTTGAGGAGCCGACGGACGCCAGGAAGAGCATACCATTGCAGCGACGTTTCAAAGTACGTCTTGGCTAGAGCGTACTGCTTGGCGCGCATGCATTTCCGTCCGAGATCTCTGGCGAGCGCTGCTTCTTGCGCTCGTTCTGTGTCGATGCATGAAGCGTGATCGGACGGCAACGACGGCACAATCGGCATGGGATGGTTGCTCGTCCTCTGCTGCAGAGTTTGCAAGACGGACGTCATTTGGCACTGCAAATGCTGCACCACGAGCTGTTCGTTCTTGAGCGCATGCTCCAAATGCGCCGTCACGGCCGCCGCTTCCATTTTCGCCGCGTGAACAGTCTGCGCCATGGCCGTCTGCATGCGCTGCCACTCATGCTCCCACTTGGACACGAGACTGCGCTGCGTTTTGACTTCCTGGCGGAGATAAAGCACTTCGACTTCACGGCGGATCGCGTTGGATCGAATGCGGTCCAGGATAAGCGCATCTGCTGTCGATTTCGAGTCCATCATGCGCGCGCCGTACCGCAAGAGCTGCTCCACGACGTGCAGGTCGGCTTTGGCGTCGTGCGGGAGGCTATTGAGGCGATCGCAGACGTAATGCATGGATGTCCAGC
Source organism: Aphanomyces cochlioides (assembly GCA_019828595.1). Taxonomy (NCBI): domain Eukaryota; phylum Oomycota; class Saprolegniomycetes; order Saprolegniales; family Verrucalvaceae; genus Aphanomyces; species Aphanomyces cochlioides. The sequence continues at coordinate 1,748,639 of JAHQRK010000004.1, forward strand.
CTTTATGATCGACGAAATTGACTTCCGCGCCGGCTGCCATGAGGTACATGGCGCAGTCGCCATGGCCGTAGCGACAAGCTACATGGAGAGGTGTCCGGCCGCTCTTATCGACTTCGTTCACGCCGTGGAATAAATATTTTCCACTGGCGTCCATGGTCGCCGTCGCGGTCAGGAGCACTTCCATGCATTCCGTGCTGCCAGCAAAGCAAGCAACATGCAGCGGCGTGCTCCCGCCTTCGTTGACTGCGAGAGTATGTGCGGCGGCCGTGACGAGGACTTGGACGCACGCTACACTCGGCGCCATGCACGCATAATGCAGCGGAGTTTGGGAGCCAAGATCCAACGCATCGACGTGTGCACCCGCGGCAAGGAGGAGCTCCACGGCTTCGACAGAGCCGGCAATGCAAGCGTGATGGAGCGCCGAGACGTTAAATGCGTCGGTGGTATTGGGAGACGTCGATTCCAGCAATGTGGCAAGAGTAGACTGCGACGCAGTGCGCGCTGCTGCTAGTAATGGCGGCAAAGAAGCGGACGGCGGCGGTGACCAGAGAGAGTAAATGGACGTCTCGTTCGCGAGGAGAACTCCCGCGGCCGCGCCTTCAAGGCAAACAATACCGACTGACTCGGGAGATTGAGCGAGAATCTGCTGGGAGATGGAGTACGGCAGCATGACGGATGGGATTGTAATGTGGTCGACGGCAAACTGGTCGACGCTCATGACAAACGCTGCGTCCGGGTTGACGGTATCGTTGTTGGCCACGAGGACGGCAACAGCTCCAGCTTGTTGAAGCCGTTCAATCTTCTCTGGGAATGTGCAGCCGCCGCGCTCTACAAATGCAATCGCGCCGGGGAAAGCGCTCTTGTTGCCAAGCGACGGATGGGCAGGCAGCGGCGACGCGAAGACGAGTCGACTGCGATAGTAGAGCCGTCGCCGAGAGAGTCCAAAGTCAGCCAGCGGTGCAAACTGCACGTGGAACTCGTCAGCGTTGGTAGCATACAACACAAACGCAAAGAGAGGTGTGAGTGGTTGGGACGCCGCCGCAGCAGACGTGGCGCATGGTTTGGGTTTGACAATGTTTTCCAGCGCTCCAGACGATACGTGGTGGACGATTTCAGGGTCTTTGGTGTACTAAAGGAAAGAATCAAGAACACACGACAAGTGAGAGAGGGACGTACGCCTTCGACGCTCTTCTTGACGACTTCAACGCCAGCTTGGACGACTTCTCCTGTCTGTTCGACTGTCTTCTTGACAGCTTCAACGCTAGCTTGAAGGAGTGTCTAAGCCGGAATGAACAACAGCAAGTCGCTGGAGAGTACCTTCTGTTCGTGCTTGAGCTGAATGACCACTTGCATGCCGTCTCGTAGAGATCTGCCCATCGCTTGTCCGACCATGAGGACGGGAATCGCAATTCCTGCACCTTCCCCTTCGAAAGCTTCTCCCATCCGCACGAGTTCTTCGCTTGAGTTTGTAAGAATCATGCCAATCGCTCCAGCAGCTTGAATACTCTTGGCTTTTGCAGCAAACGAGCAGTCTCCGCGTTCCACGACGACAATCTTCCCGCGCAAAGCGGCTCGGTTTTCAATTGTCGGGAACGCAGTCGCGGGGTAGACGTGGATAAGCGGCGCAGCATGCGTCGACGGCGTATGCAGTCCAAACGTTGCAACGGGCGCTGGCACTTGGCGCTTCACGCCGCCCAACTCGACGTGCAGGTACGCCAGGACTGCCATTGGATTCAACTGAGCTTCCGCTTCTGCCATGACGAAATCTTCCGATTTTCAAGACCTCGATCTTTTTGGACGTTTTTGATTGGATCATTTTAGCCAATCAAATTTAAGAAATAGAATTTAAAGATCATTCGTTGGTCAATAATCAGCCAATTAATAACGTTCAAACATCTATCAGAGAATTTAATTGGTTGATTATTATCCAATACAAAATAATTATGAGAAATCATGCGAACCCCTTCACCCCTTCAAACCCCTTAACCCCAGAAGGCAAGAACGATTCACGATGATACACACAGCGGGAAACATTTGTGTGACGACCAGTGTGAGGAACCGAGCTCTTTGGATTGTTATGGTGCACATCAGCTAAAGACGACACAATCAGGGGTCAACTTTGGTAATCCATAACTTTTTGTAGACATCGAATAACACAAAACGCAACAAACCCTTCAACATCACTGCTCCGACTTTCTTGTAACATTGAAAAGAGCATCGATTGTGCGCGAATTCTAGCTCAAGCTGATGTAAAACAGTCCGAAGATCGTCTGACGACTCAGTGCGTGCCCCAATTCCAGCTTGATATTGTATTTGACCCTCATTACAATATTTCGTCGAGGCGAGACGATCGGGGGAGTGAAGTGCACATGCACAGTGTATGACGATCATATCCTTCTCAACATATAGGCTGGACTTTGAGGAGGTAAGCCTCTTGCTTTTGCCCTGCACACGAGTTCCCTCAGACTGGCATGTCGGATAATACCGGGAGCGATCTGGATAAGATATCCGAAATTGTACGAAATCCAAAATGAAGGTAAGAAGACGATGGAAGAGTTGCCTTTGAGGATGATGCCGTTGTGCTAGAGTTTGTTTGGGTTTGGCACGCCTGTGGAGCTTGAAGTGGTGTTAAATGGACAGGAAGATCGTCGCAAAGAAGGTGACTTGCTCGTGTTTGCACCCACGGACGATATCAGCGGGACGCTCCAGACAACGGCCAAGAAATTCGACCATGGTGGAATCAAAGTCGAGTTGATCGGCGTGATCGAAACAATTCATGACAAGAGCATGCAATTTGAATTCACGTCTTCCGTGCGTGTTCTATCTCAGGCCGGGACTGTTGATGGTGTTCAAGTTGGCATCTCCCATCATCCTATTCGTGACATGATTGTAGACGTTTCCATTTGCCTTTGTGAATGTCGACATGCCACATGAATCCTACTACGGCAAGAGCATCCAGCTGCGCTACTTTGTGCGTGCAACTATCACACGAAGCTATGCAACAAACCTGACCAAGGAGCAAGACTTTCTCGTCCATGTCCTTGACACTGCCCCTGAGCTCAATAGCACAATCAAGATGGAAGTTGGGATTGAAGACTGTCTGCACATCGAGTTTGAATACAACAAGTCCAAGTAGATCGCTGGACGCATTCGAAACCTCATTTGTGTCTGTAGGTATCATTTGAAGGACGTCGTGGTCGGCAAAGTCTTCTTCCTCCTCGTGCGAATCAAGATCAAACACATGGAACTGGCGATTGTACGTCGAGAGATTTCAGGCATGGGTGGTTCCGACAAACACACGGAGAGCGAGACGATGACAAAGTTTGAAATCATGGACGGCGCTCCCGTCAAAGGTAAGAAAGATCTCGATCGGCTTTTCGACATCGTGCTTGAAGGTGAATCGATTCCTGTGCGTTTGTACCTTGGAAGCGTCGGAACGCTCACACCCACATTCAAGAATGTCAACAATAGATTCTCGGTCAAGTACTTGCTCAACCTTGTCCTCGTGGACGAGGAAGACCGCCGTTACTTTAAGCAACAAGAGATCACGCTGTGGCGTAAAGACTAATATCTATCGAGTCAGATCGTTGATTATACATACGTGGATGGAGCTTCTGAAAGCCCCACGAGTGCTGGATGGGTCTGTCCTGCGACCAAGTACTTGAGAACTGCCGCATTCGACGCTGACGTTGCGAGGATAACGTCTGAGGCAGCCAATTGACTCAGCCATTCATGTGTTCGCGAACCCACGACGAGAACATTGGATGGTTCTTTCTGCTGGAGGAGGGACGTCAAGGCTTTAGTACTGCCTTGAAATTCAGCGTAGTCGGCCATACCAGGCAGTCCAGTTATGATGACTTGGGGGACAGACGCCATGTGATTCACCAAGGATTGCATGGACAGAGGACCCGTGTCGAACGCTCGTTGGATCCACTCATGAATTTGAGGTGTCTGCACAAGTGCACCATCTGCGGTCTGAGTCCGGCAGCGGAATTGGGAAAGAGTTCCTGGCAATACATCATCGACCAAGATCCATTCGGTTGCATCAGTGTACGCTAAATGCAAGACCGTGCCATCGTACGTTTGAGTTTTCATCGGGCTGCGAGTTTCTTGTGGCTCTACCACGGTGACAACGACAGGTTCACCTACAAGAAAATCAATTTGGAGCCTACTGCAGTATGCACCTTTTTTCTTTGACTTCTTGGATTTACGAGTCTCAGTTTCGTCGTCGTCATTGTCCCCATCTTCATCATCTTCATCTCCTTCGTCTTCATCCTCATCCTCATCGTCATCGGCAGCGTTATTACTTGCCCCAGAGGACCTCGAGTCATCTGAAGGGGAATCTGTTTGGGACGACAAGTCCTTCCCATCGTCAAGTGGTGCATCTCCAGCGAGCCAGTCAAAAGGAAGGAACAGCCGAACGAGGTAGCGTGCAGCCTTTCGACGTATTGTGTCCACGACGCGCCAACTCATGGCCGGTTCGACATCAACGTCAAAGCTTGGGTCACCAGCGCACGTCTTACGATCATCGAGAGTTAGATGCAAATAACGCCAAAAGGCTGTGGCAACTCCACCGCAGAGGAAAATTTCGTCTGCCACCTCCAACAGACCATCAAATAACCAGAGCTTCGTCGAGAAAGATTTTCCACCAAAGACAACGCTCAGCTTGCCGCGTGGATTTTCACGCAATACAAGATCATCATGGGGCTGAATAAACCGAGCCACATGCTGACATTCAGCAAAGAGCTGAGGTCCAAGATACCAACGCGGGGCATTTATCGCCGCAGAAGTCTCCCAGTCACTGCGACCGAAGGTATCGCTGACAAGAACGTCAGTCCATCCCGAAAGGGAGTTTGAAATCACGTTTGAGTACGTGCCGTCCCAAACAGCCTGCTGCTGAAGATCAACGCTTGCGTACAATTTTGGTGGCTCCTCTTCTGAGACAACAACTAGATTAGGAGCTGAGGGCTTGGCATCTTCGTCAGGTTTGTCTTTCTTCCCCTTCTTGTCTTTTTTGTCATCTTTCGGAGGTTGCTTTTCCTCAGCTGGTGGCTGTAGAGACTCTTTTTTTACCACAGGTTGTGGTGTCTGGCTTAGCAGCTCGAATGACTCAACGACATGAATTTGGAAATTGAGCATAGGTGGTAAAATGTCTGTCGGCACTGAGTTAGCGAGGTTTGGGTCCACAACAGAAGCAACAGATGATACTCGCTTTGCAGTCAGGTGATGGAATGCTTCCATTGTACCAACAAAATTGATTGCCCGATCAAGCACGCGCTCGAGCTTGTCTGCTACAAATTTCATTGATGGTAGTGGGGCGGGTGGGGGTTGCAACAAAATCATTTTCTTGGGTTTTGAACGTTGTGGTGTGCTCATAGTACTCAAGAGCAACACATTTATCGTGATAGCTTCCACTGGACCGTTCGATTGAAAAATATTCGTGTATCGTTGGATGAGGGTATTTAGCACTGCAGCTACTTGGGCAATCTTGGTTGGTGTAAACGTATCGATTCCGTCCATCCATTTCCATTCGCATTGTAGCGCTGTTAGACCCCCAGGCTGCTCGTCATTTGCTTCTTGGGGGCATGGTGCAAGAGTAAAACAATGCGAAACATCCAAATCAACATGGAACACGATGTTTATGTTCGACATTGAAGTTGCTTGAAAAAGGCCCACTTCCATTGGGAGCTTGTCGTTAATCCAAAGGTGCTTTCGTCGAAAATGGCTAACTGCGTGTTTTGTTTCTTTCTCATAGAGAGTACTGATACTTTCATCCACAGTTGTGCACACAAAATTGGCTGCCCGAGCACACAACTCGGTGTGGACTTCTGGCTCATCGTCCAATTCAAGGATGCTTGCCACCACGGGAATTTCGCTAGCCCAAAATGATAGCCGAGATGCTATCTCGTCCATGAGGATGTGGGATGAGTGGGGACGAAAGAGCGAAAGATGGCGTAACTCTTCGAAAGCAAGTTGAAACACTGGTTTAAAGATCGATTTCTTCATGCGAAATGTTGGTGCATCGCCATCATCGTCATCTTCATCATCCTCTTCATCATCACCGTCGCTAGCATCATCTCCGTCATCAAGTGAGTCTTTCCTTGGTGTGAGTGACTTGAAATGTATCTTAGATATTTGATCGGCTTCCTTAGCAAGATGTAAAAGTGTTGTTAGCAAGCCATCCCATGGTGGAAAACCCTCAGCAAAATTGCTTGGGCTCGGTTCCTCTCCATCAGCCAAATTCGGTTTGAGGGACATATCGTCACCTGTTTCCCCTTGTATAAGTTTGGCTTGTTTATCCGCTGAGATTAGATTTTGCGCTCGGTCGTAGAGCTCAAGCATCATCTCGTACAGCTATAGGACAAAAATTAGATGAGCATGGTCGCAAGCAATACCTCTCGAGCATAATGAACAGAAAAGCGGCAGTTAACTCGCTCAAATGCATCTCGCCGATTTTCTTCTGGAATGTCTCGTGCGTCCCTGGACGGATAATCCATGTTCGTCACAATTTCCCGTAGGAGACTTCCCATCATATACTCATTGCTCAACTTTGCTATCTTCAATGAACCTGAAGCCCGAGCTTGGAACGGAGCGCGAGTGTCAACAGCCACACATGTTAGGTGAAGATTTCGTTCGGGCGCATAGATGATGTCATTGTTATGTTCAGCCAAGTAAGGATCAATGGTCACTTTCCACTTTTCAAGAAAAACCCCTGGAGTCGCTGAAAAGAAGCTAAAGCGAATGCATATTGTTTCCATAGGATGCAAGACTCCTAAAACCGACGTTATCAGGATATTTGCTTGATATGGCACTACCATTCTCTTGTGACACAAACGTCCGAGGACTCAGTCCTGCAGCTTCAATTGCAAAATCGCGGTGTGATGGCCCATAATGCATCCACGTAAAGTTAAAGGTAATGTTACCGGGGTTTTGAAGCCATACAACTTTCGTCTGAACTGTCGCTGTTGATGTGTGGAATGATAAATGGATGTCACCAGTGTTTATTGAGCCTAGTTCTTCAACGATATTAAGACAAGGTGCAATAAATGTAGCATTTTGATCTGGCCGCCGCGCAGACATATTTAACCGCCCAGTTGAAGTACCAGATGATTGGGATTGCGTGTTTAAGGGGCAAAGAATTTCAGAGGGGGCGCATTCGTTTTCTAATTCGCTTTGGAGTAGATAATCGTAGTGTTTTTGGGAGCTGATGGTGGCCCACTCAAACAAGTCTTGAGAGTCAACTTTTAATCCGTCACTAGGAATCTTAAGATGAACTCATTTCAGTGGACTGAGAGCGTACCAATTTACTGGGTCAATTTGGTGGGGTCGTATACGCTGAATATTACGGCGTAGGAGATTTTTTCTTGCTTGTAAAGCTTCGTTAAACTTTCCTTGATGGTCAGTTTGATGGAGACGACGACGGCGTGGATCCATGGGTCTTGTTCACATTGTCAGCTTTGCTCGAAAGAAATATCTTTGCTTACCTGCGGATGATCTCAGCCATCGGATTCTTGTCTTCTCGAATCGGACAAAAGAGACCACTGAAAACGTTGCCCACAGGTACAAACCGAGTTCCTTCATCACGGAGGCTCACTGACCAGTATTCCCTGCAAATCACGAGTGTAAACCATCAGCGAGCATTGTAATAACGTACTTGCCATGCTTTTCCTCTTGAGGTGTCGCCTTGTTAATGAGGTCGTATTCCTCTTTCTGCTGACGGTACTCAGACGCTTTGACCATAACCAAGTCGTCTTCAGGCTTGTTAAGTTTTTTTGACATTTTGGCCTTAAAGCGCTCCCATTCACTACAACCTGTAAATAGAGGCAGATGAAGTTATTATACCGATTGCGCGTCTCCCATATCAAGAGAACTTTTTTCTCTCTCTCCATCGAAATACGCTCATGTATCGGCATACTCCGTAGCATCTTCTTGTATTCTTTCATTTGTTGTGTTTTGGCATGACTTTGCACGCCTTCAGCATCACTTCGAGGTGCACCAGTTTCTTGTTTTGCCTCTGGTATCTCTTTCTTCACCGTCAAGGCACTAATAACAGCTCGACTGGTGATAGCTTTTGCCACCAAGCGACTTGTTGAGCTCTTGAGCGATCGAGAACTCATGCTTTTGAGAGAATTTGTTTTGTTCGTTGAGAGCGGTGTTGCCAAGTACTCCTCGAATTGTTCAACATCGTCTGGCGTACCCAGTGCTGCATGAGCTACAATCTTGCCATTATTGTCACGACGAATTTGCTTGTTCAATATTGCTCGAACTTCTTCTTTCGACATACTCGCCTTTCCAGGAGACGACACGTCTTCATTTGCACCACTGAGGTCTAAAGTAGGCGTTGAAGGAATGGAACGTGCCACTGTGAAAGTTTTCTTTCTCTTCGGCGACGGCGTTCCGGGCATAATGTCCCGCGCTGGGGATACAGACGCAGTCGACTTGGTGCTCTTGTTTGTATGCATCTACGCTTCCATGGACTTTCGCGCCTTTTCCCGAAATGACCTTTCAAAGATCTAAGAATTCAGTAATTGTAGTCTCTATTTACAAATAATTAACTGCAATACATTATGTCAATATAAAATTCAAGCATATTTGTAGTAGTATGTACAGTTAACAAAGCCTTCATCAATTACTTGTCATACCCACTACAATTAAAAACGAAACCGTTGCACTTTTTCATTATCCAATTTGAAAAGTCAAGCCAACTTGATGGGAGTCCGTCTCTAGCTGGAGCAAGTTCACACGGCCGGAAAGTGCTACGTTCAGGAACGGCGAGACGCGGCATTGATAGGCCATGCCGACCACACCAGTGCTGTCCAATGTGCCGAACAAACTCTCGCGCAGATTCAGCTCTTTGTGGCACTGTCCTTTCATAACAACTGTGCCACGCTTTCGTTGATACTCCATTTCACTGCCTACTTCAAAGTCTGACGTCACTCGCTGACGGATTTGACATCGCCAAATGTTGCCAAGGTCTTGTAAAGTTCCTACGGCGACGACATCGGACGCGACATATCTTGCGAGCGCAACCCATTTTTCAACCTTTTGTTGCAGTGTTCGAGACTCCATGAACTCCATTCCAGAATTGATACGCGCGCCAAGGCCGACACAAAAGGCGGGAGTACCAGTAACAACACCAAACTCGACCGAAGGACCATTCACAACATCCACAGCGCATTCAAGAGAACTCTTCAGGGACGCAAAGTATGGTACATCAGCTGTGCCTTTAAATCCAATTCTGGCATTTGGAGCAATTCCAACAGCTTTTTGGCCACATTCAAGTGCTGACAGCGTGAAGGTACCCCAGCTGGCAGTGTCCATCTCGGCTCGAAGGGACAGCCGATGCTTACTGTGCAAGGCTACAATGCCTCGAATAACTGAACCATCATTTGGGCTTTGGAGTGCAAACCTTTGACTGAGCGATGCAGCCAAAGTCGAGTTTTTCACCATGGACGTGCGAAGTTCGAGTTGCTTCGACGGGCTACGGAGGTGAACAAAGCAACCAGATAGAGCTGGATGCGGAAAGAGCGAGGATTTCTTCGCAAGCGAATCTTGCTTCTCGTCCGTCCCCGCCCACGGAACGTCAGGAAGCTGGGAAACGTCGACGAGATCGGTCAGAAACACTCGGCCATCCATGATGGAAAAATGAATATCTCACACCCGACGTTGAAAATATTAAAAGAACACGTGGCGTTCGTTCTTTTTTCTTTAAATTACATTTTGTTGCTTCTTTTTTTCTAAATTAGTTCTTCTAGTCGGAATGTACGAAAAAGAAATTTTCCAGATTTCTTTTCAGCTCGATTGTGAATTACGGGAGGCATGCTGCGAAGTTCCGCTGAAGACATCAAACCGACGCTCAATAGTCCCGACGGAGGTCTAGACGGTCAAGAAGGAAAGGCTCTTGCAAAAGAGAACATCTCAGAGACGTTTCGTGACCATCGTGACCTCTCTCAGCGTCTTGGAAAGCATAATTTTGAGTCTCCAGCACCAGGAAGTTGCTGCGATGTCGTTCTGTGCGCTGGGGGTAGTCGCTTTCACGCTCATCGATTTATCCTTGGCATCAGCTCAAAGCCTCTCAATGCTATGTTGACTGGACCCATGCGTGAGAGTTTGCAGGCTGAAGTCCACTTGAACGATCTCACAAGTGCCACAATGTCTCAAGTCTTGACCTTTATCTATTCCGGCGAAGTCGACCTGACAACCGACACAGTTGTGCACACTCTAACTGCAGCTGAGATGTACGAGCTACAAGGCCTGCGTGAGCTTTGCAAGACGTTCATCCTGCAGCAAGCTGCTCACGTCTTCAAGCCCCACCTAATTGAATCACTGCCTGAAAAACTGCTGTGCGAATTGATTTCCCACGACGAGCTTCAAGTAACGTTCACCTTGGGAAAAATTGCTTCATTGATGTCTAGATTCGTGAATCCGTCTTGCTCGATGCAATCCTTGCTTGGGGCGAAGCACGCTTAGATGACTCAAACTCCCATGAATCGGCGGCTCTTCAACACATTCTTCAAGACATTCTCTCCCTCGTCCGGTTTCCCACCATGAGTGTGCGTGAGCTCTATTGCAAAGTCAAACCCCTCGTCACAAACCAAATCATCCCAGAGCATTACTTGACAGAAGCACTCTTTTATCACCTCAATTGGGGAGCTGCCATGTCCTCAGATCATCAAATTCGCATGACCCCTCGAACTCTGTCGACGAACATGGTACATCCATCCATTGAAAGACATTTTTGCCTAATGGTCTCCTCTAGCGAAAGCGAAAACGAGTGTCGTTTATTCAGTCTGTATCGTTCAGCGAGCCCGAGTCATCGGCTTACGAACCATGACACAACTGTGCAGCATGCATTGGTGTCTATAATCTATCTATTTGTTCTTGGCAGCCAACTCCTTCTGGTACTCGGCAACCAACTTCTCTTGCGTGTCGCGAGCGACAAAGTCGTGAGTCTTGTACTCCATCGTGAACTCGCCCTTGCCTTGCGTGGATGATCGCAAGTCGGTCGAGAAACCAAACATGTTTTGCAATGGCACATCGGCACGCACAACGGTCGACATTTCGTCGGCTTCGCTGCTTTGAATCATACCGCGGCGACGATTCAATTCGGCAATGATGTTGCCTTGGAATTCATTTGGAATGTCCACTTCGACAGACATCAATGGTTCCAAAATCGATGGAGATCCCTTTGTGAAGGCCGATCGAATGGCTTGCACCATGGCCGTGCGAAAAGCCAATTCACTCGAATCGACAGTGTGGGCTTGACCATCCGTGATAACAACACGAAGGCGGGTGATTGGGTGGCCGACAAGCCAGCCCTTTTGAATAGCGTCGTAGACACCCTTTTCACAAGCTTGGATGTACTCGGGAGGGATAGCGTTACTACGAGTTAGATCAACGGAACGACAGCAAAAACGACGACGTACCCAATGATATCGTTGACGAATTGAATGGGGGCGGCACCTTCGTCGATTTCTTCTTGAGAGATAGGTTCGCAGTACCCCACGACACGAGCATATTGACCGGAACCACCACTTTGCTTCTTGTGCAAGTAATTGAAGTCGGCCTTTTGCTTGATCGTTTCACGGTAGTTGACTTGTGGTGCACCACTTTCAACTTCGACGTTGTATTCACGCTTCATGCGCTCAATGTAAATTTGCAAATGCAATTCACCCATGCCACTGATGATCGTTTGCTTGGAGTCTTCGTCGACACTCACGCGGAACGTAGGGTCTTCACGTTGGAAGCGGTTGAGCGACTTAGAGAAGTTGGTCAAGTTTTGCTTGTTGTTGGGGACGATCGCAAGCGACATGACAGGTTCAGGCACGTGAAGACTGGTCATAGTCATCTTGTTGGCATTCGAATCACTGAACGTATCCATGGAGGCACAGTCAACACCAAACATGGCAACGACTTCACCGGCAGAGACTTCATCGACATCTTCCATTTCGTTCGAGTGCATCTTGACGAGACGAGGGACCTTGATACGCTTCATGTTGGACATGTTGTAGATGAATCCACCACGCTTCAACGTGCCAGAGTAAATGCGCAAGTAACTGAGCTGACCAAAGCGTCCTTCTTCAAGCTTGAAGGCCAAAGCCAACAAAGGAGCAAGAGGCGAGCATGGCACCAAGACAGGTTGTTCGTTGTTACTTTGATCCAAGGCAATGTTTTCAGCTTCAGATGGAGATGGCAAGTAGTCAATCACACCATCCAACATAGGTTGCACACCTTTGTTCTATCCATGGAGTCAGCCACGATCTGACATAAGTCAAGCTTACCTTGAAGGCAGAGCCCATGAAGACAGGAACAAACTTGTGCGAGATGGTCGCCTTGCGAATTGCGGTGATCAATTGTTCGGCCGTGGGTTCTTCTTCCATGAGGAAGAGTTCACCAATTTCATCATCGACATCGGCCAACTTTTCAATCATTTCCAAACGCTTTTCAGCCACCAAGTCCTTCAAATCATCGGGGATTTCAGTCGAGGTGATGATGGTTTCGCCGCTGGCGCCTTCGTGGCGGTACACTTGCATGCGGACCAAGTCGACGACGCCTTCCAAGCGATCTTCAAGACCAATCGGGACTTGGACAGCAGCAGCGTTCAACTTGAGTTGCTTGCGCAAATCCTTGATGACTTTCCAAGGGTTGGCGCCCATGCGATCCAATTTGTTAATGAATGCAATACGAGGCACACCATAACGCTTCATTTGCTTGTCGACAGTGAGCGATTGCGATTGCACACCCGAGACACCACACAAGACCAAAATACCACCATCCAACACACGCAAAGCACGTTCGACTTCAATCGTGAAATCGACGTGACCGGGCGTATCAATGATGTTGATGTTCGAGTCTTTCCACGACGCATACGTCGCGGCACTCTGGATGGTGATACCCTTTTCACGTTCAAGTTCCATCGAGTCCATCTTGGCGCCGACACCATCTTTGCCACGCACGTCGTGGATCGCATTGATACGGCCCGTGTAGAACAAGATACGTTCTGTCAATGTCGTCTTGCCGGAATCGATGTGCGCAGAAATCCCAATGTTGCGCAAATTCTCCATGTATCCTTCTGGGTGGGGATACTTCTCAAACAAGTCCATGTTGACAGCGGCAGTGGTCTTCTTGGCAGCACTGGCATCTGAAAACGCGCGCCAATTGTGGCGCGTCAACAGCGTTCGGGGTCCAAGGGCATGCAAGAAGCGCATCTTGTTTCTAAACTGACAACCAAAGGTCAGCGACACCAATAAAAACCATCCGGATAAACGATCCAATCACAAAAGATTCAATGGTTCGTCGCATAAACACGGACATTTTACAAATAGTATAGTGAAATCCAGTATAATGAAGATTCGATTTTATCAATTTGACCGTTTCAAAGCCAACCAATCAAATGCGAGCCCATGACGACCTCCAAGAAAAAGTCTAAGAACCAGGTCATGGTCTCCGCCCACGTCACGGACGCCTGTCGTGACGGGGTTACAAACCTTGCGATCGGCACCTTCAACATTGCGCGTGCATTCCATAATTTGCTCGCCACAGCGCATAACATCCACCACTGTCCGTACTACTGCAACTCTGACGCGAAAGATGGGTCTGGTCGTATTGCAACGATGGTGGCGCCGTTATTTGATGGCACGATATCTCCGCAAAGCCCGCGAGCTCGAAGCCCAACAAGCTGTATTGCGCAAGAAGATGGAAAAGCTTGAAGCACGGATGCGGGCTATGGATGCATTGCATGGCCATAAATTATGCCTCGACCCTGCACGAAGTACATCGGACTCGAGGCATTCCATGACATCGACAAAAATCCAGCAAGAACAACAACCCGAGACAACCACTTCCAAGAGTCGCCTGACGAAGGCACAAAGTGCGCCACCGGCCATGCAAATCCAACCAGTCAAGATTCAAAGCCCCACGATGCGTTCAGAACAACACCCACCGACGTTACCTCCACGGTACCAAGAAGTAATTGCCATCGTCGAGAAATCACTCGTCGCCGCCATCCGCCTCACCAATACGAACTTCAATGCGCCTATCTCTGTAAACCAAACATTTCAACAAAGCATGCAGCGCCACCTCACGGAAATGCATACGAATTTAGTCGCCGCCATGCAAGCGTACGACTCACCCGACTGGACGACCATTGACAAATTTGACGAGCCTCTGCCATACACTCTCGGTTCGCTGCCATGGAAACGCCTCATGGACGACTGGTCCCAAGGCGACTCGGCTCGAGTTGGCGAACTTACTCGCTGGCTCGCCCTTGCACTCAACCCAGACTTCAAAGAAACTTTGCGTCCTATTGAGCTCGAATGCATGCAACCTGTCGTCCTCGAAGGATTCCTGCGACTGATCGTGCCGGCATTAATGCAACACAAGGATGTCGTTGTCCAGACAAAGCCGATCCAAGCAACGCTGTTGCGACTGCAAGTCAAGCCAAGCAGGCCTTAAGCCTCCGTGGCGATCGTAGCCATGGATGCTTCCTCCTGTTGCATGTAGATATTGATACCTGTTTGATTGTATTTAGCCAGAGTAAATGACTGTGTCTCGCTTGGATTTCGCAATCACATTGCCCTTGTCGTCGCGTGCGCCAGCGGCAGCTTTGGCCATGGGATGGTTGGCCAGCTGTGGCGGCACGGGCATGTTTGTGGCTTCCAGATACGTCTTGAGATCGTACATAATGTCTTCGTCCTGATCGGTGAGGAATGAAATTGCCACGCCTTCTTTGCCGGCACGACCTGTACGACCGATACGATGGCAGTATTTCTCGATTTCCTTGGGCACGTCGTAGTTGATCACGTGCGTGACGTCAGGAATGTCAAGACCACGGCCAGCGACGTCGGTGGCAATCAACATATCGTACGTGCCTTCGCGAAATCCTGTCAAGCTTTCGTCACGCTGTTCTTGGGACTTTCCACCATGCAAAATGGTCGCGTAAAAGCCTTCCTTCCCGACGGCTCGAGCGACGACATCGCAATCCTTCTTGTTGTTGACGAAGATGATAATCTTGGCTGTATCGCGGGTCTTGGCATTGCGCAGAATGTCCCGCAACGTCTCATACAACTTGGAGAGCTTCTTAGCAGGGGCTAAGAAGTGGACTTGTTGGTCGATGCGTTTGTTTTTGCCGGACGATTCGTCGCCAATCTTGATCACTGCTGGGTGGCGAAGATATGTCCTTGCAATCTTTTCCACTTGAGTCGGCATCGTCGCGCTAAACATCATCGTCACGCGGTACTTGAATTGGTTCTCGACGGCGCTCAGTTGATTTTCCAGCTCGAGTTCATTTTCCGACTTGAGAAGACCGCCCATGTTGTCCAAGATACCAATCACTTGGTCTTCAAAGCCTTCTTCAATCATGCGATCGGCTTCATCCAGCACGACGTAATTGCACTGATTAAGCACTAAGTAGTGGCTATCCATACAATCCATCAAGCGCCCAGGCGTCCCAATCAAAATGTCAATGCCTTCGCGGAGGAGGAACCCTTGCTCCTCAATGCTTTGACCACCAACAACAGACAAAGTCTTGACTACGTGGCGGAAATCGCCTTCGCCAATGTACGTCAGGTGCGAAAGCTTCTTCGCTTCAGCTTCAATTTGCAAAGCGAGTTCACGCGTGGGCGCCATCACAAGCGCCAGAGGTCCTTGGTCTGGCGTACGCGTCACCATGGCGACTGGTACCGTGCAGACGTAACAAATTATTGGGATCAAAAACGCCGCCGTCTTGCCGCTACCGGTTTCAGCAATACCAATGCAATCACGGCGTTGCATGCCAATGGGAATACTCTGCATTTGAATCGGCGATGGCTTTTCAAAGCCCATCAACTTGACAGCTTCAGCAACGGTTGGAGGAAATGTTGCTTCGCTCCACTTGCGCAATGGAGGCGGCGCACGACCACCACGTAAGATAATGTCGTAGTCTTCGCGGAAAATACGCCAGTCGCGATCGGTCATTTGCTCCAACGTCTTGTCGCTCCAGTGAAGCACACGTTCTGCTTCGATCGATGCGATTTCGCGCTCCCGATCTGCTTCGCGTTCTTGCATGCGGCGAAGTTCTCGCTCGCGGTCGCGCTGTCGTTTTGCGATTTGTTCTGCTGTCAACGTACCGCTCTTTTCATCTGCTGCCATTTGCTCAAGCTGCCTCTTCCGAGCAAGTTCAGTGACGAAGTTGTTCCTCTTGCGCTGTTCGCGGAGGTCAACACCAGCTGTGTATCCACGACCAAAGAGGAGATTGACCTCGCGGCGTTTGTAGAGCGGATTCAGCTCCGTCGATGTGTCTTCGGTCATATCCCAATCGAACTGGAAGTTCTTGGAGAACTTTTCACTCGCTTTGAGGACTTTTTTCTTGTTGACCTTCTTTCCCAAGTAATGATCTTTCAGAGCGGCCAATTCCTTTTCTTCATCTCTCGTCGTTGTGGACGTCGATGCTTCTGTCTTCTTTTCCTTCTCTTGGTTTCGTCTATTACGGTCAAATGATGCATCGTATGTCTTGGAAAACTTGGCTGCTGTCGCCGTAGACGACACTGTCGGCGTAATTTTATTCGCCGAGCGCTGTTGGAGACGTGCTAGAGCAGCGGCTTCTCGCTCTTTCTGTGTCATAAACTTGGGTTTCTTGGCCTCCATTTCTTGCTCTTTCTGTTTTGCAGCATATTTTTCTTCAGCCAAGCGAGCAATGCGAGCAATACGCTCCTTATCGCGGCTGATTTCCTCCATCTGCGCGGTCAGGTCCATCTTGTGGTTCACCTCTTGTTGTTTATCCGGATATGACACTTTGCAACGAGACTCAGGATTGAAAAAGCGAAGATGCCATCACACTCTCTCATTTCTCAGTCAAAGCTCCAAGGTTCTTGTGATCAAGCTTGCTTTTATGGCATGACGAAGCATTGACTCAACTGCAGGAGGAGACACTCTCGACTCAGGTCTTCCTCAGGTGGAAATAATGCCTTGGTGTCAAGATATCGACCAATGCCCCAAAGCTCAACCTGAAGGAGATCTTGTTCACATCAATGCAAGCTGAAGGTCTAAATCAACCGTGTGTGATTCGGCGACATGCAGCGTTGCGGCGTCAAGCTCCATGATATCTTTCACAGAGTCGCGAATAGACCTGGTGACTAACTCATCGCACCATTATTCGGTCTATGCATGGCTTTCTCTGCGAGCCTTAACGTTGCAAGTACATGCATCAATAGTTTATTTTGTTGCGGCTCTTGCATTGTACGTTAATCCTGCTGGAATCTCTAATTCGCCACGCTGGCCTCGCAATCTTGTGTCAGACGTCGCTGGTCTTCGCGAACTTGATCGACGAAGATGGGTCTAAGGGGTGTTGGGGTTTCATGAAGTCGAGGGTTTAAGGGACAAAGGGGTGAAGGGTTGTATGTTGGACACAGAAAAGTGAACTATCCGGATAATTGTCCGGACATCGACAGGCAACACACATATCAAGAAGATTGCGTGGTCCGATCCCCCTCGGGAGGTCAAGCATGCGCCGGAAGCTGCAGGATCTCAAGCTTTTGAGCTTTAACCTCTTGGCACCGTGTTATTTTCGTCATGGAGGCCGTCTTGAAGCGACAGATGCGCAGCAATACATGGGCCGACTTGGCGCATTGGTCTCTCCTTTGAAAGCCGAGCAATGCAATGTGCTCTGTTTGCAGGAACTCTGGTTTGACGACGCGTACATGCGGTCGTTCCAATCGCATTTCCCGCAGTATAGCTGTTACGCGTCGAAGCGACCAGGCCTGAAAGAAGATGGACTCGCTGTCTTTATCGACCACACCAAGTTGGCCATCCACAACTTTCGACAATTGGACTTTGACAAGGCCGGCGAACGCGTTGCGATGCTCCTCCACTTGAGTTTCCGCGCCGATGCATTCCCGTTCCACACTCATTCGTTCATGGAACGATCGTTCTTGGTCGTCAATACGCATCTCACGTTTCCACACTCGGACATCAATCGGATCATGCGAATGTCCCAAATCGAAACCATGCTCAACGCTGTCGTCGACTACCAGCGAAAGGAGAACCTCGAGCTCTGCCCGGTCATAATGTGCGGCGATTTCAATGACGTTTACGACCCCGTCCATGATCGTGTGATCGATCATGGATTCCAGAGCGTCTTCTCGGAAGTTCATGGTCGGGAAGCCAAGATCACACATTGCAACCACAACAACAGCGAGGCATGCTCTCTCCTCCCACGACTTACAGAGTCTCTGTGCTTAGGTTGGCGTCGATTTTATCTTTTGTCACAATCCTGATCCCTCGGGGATGAAACAATTGCAAGCGCCGCCTCTAGACCACGAGAAGCGACTTGTCTTCACGCCGACGTCGTGCGACCTACTTCCACGCGCTCTGCCCGACACAACGCGGCTGAAACGCCCTGAATTTATCTCTTCTAGAATGCCATGGGAAGATCTCCAAGTACGTTCTTCTCCTCTTTGTTGCGCATGAATTTCTAATCGGTGGTCTAGCTGGACGTCGAGCGATCTGTTCCAGAGATGGTCGACCTGTGGCGCCTCGTGTCGGATCATCGGCCGCTCGTCGCTTCCTTTGACGTGGATACGAACTCGTTATCTTAATGACAATGGTGGCTTGGCAAAGTATGTCGATACGTCGCAATGTCTTGGAGCGCACCGACAAGAATCGCATGTTCTCGCTCAGCTTGGGCAATCGCTTGGTCGATGAACCATCGCTTCCACGCTTGGAAGCAGCGCCGGACGAGCTCCTCATCATTCTCGTCGTTGTCTCGAGTGCATTCGGGAGCTTTGATGCCTTTGAGCTTTGCAAAACTGCGACGGAGGAGCTGAGTATGGCATTGCTTGGTGAAGAACTCAGTGAGCCATCGTTGCTGCCGCTTGGCTTGTGCTGTTGCCGCCATCCACTGAACGATGCCCCAGTGCGCAACGATAGCTCGCACGTCGTCCATGTCATGTCGATCGCATCTCCAAGCCAACGCACGAGGCAAAGCTAGTTCTTTCGTCGCCAGAACCCATCGCCAGTAGGCTTTACCAACGAGATACTTGTAGAACCTTGAAGCGACATGGACAAGTCGCTCGACTTGGCGGTGGACTCGACGTCGTCGTGCTTGCCAGCTCTTCCAGGCGTGGAGGCACTGTGCCAGGGTTCTCTGGGCTGCTTGACTAGCTCGCAAGGCGCTCACAAAGCGGCTCCACTGCGCTGACGACAAGCGCCGTGGAGCCCAAGACTGCCAGATTGAACCAACAAGTCGTCGGTGGGCATTCTGGCGGATCGCAGCAACGAAAGCTAGACGACTGGTAGCTTGCTGCCGGGTTTCCACCGTCCATGCATGCCAAACTTTGACGACAAGACGGCGCTGGACAAAGGACACGAACGCGGTCGAGATTTGACGGCGGTAGTGAGATCGTAGCCGGGTTTGTCTGGACCACAGGAGGAAGACATTGCGACAGAGAGAGCGCCGACTGCATGCATCGAAGGCAGCAACTTGGTTTCTTGGACAGTCGCAGCGCTGTCTACTAGCAGTAGCTGCAAGTCTCCATGTGAAGAAGACACTGGTGACGAGATCGCGCCGTCGCATCCATCGGTAGAGCTTTTGGAATCGATCATGCCGACGCTTGCTCTTCGCTCTCCAGACAAGTCCAAGCCGCCAGCGCGTCCACGTCGATTCCAGTCGAGCGACTGCAGCCTTCGTTTGAGTTCGACTGTCCATTGCAGTTTGATGCCAAGTGGCAAAGCATTCGAGAAGACGACGACGGCAAGTATTCGCGTTGACGTCGTCGACAAGGCGCTTCCAACCACGTACTGCAATGCTCATGACGAGTCGATCGTGGTGTTCCTCGACAAGTTTGAGCGATTTCGTCGCACTCTCGTGCTGCTGTCGTCTTGTTTGATACCGCCACGCATGCCACACACTTTCGAGACAGCGGAGAGCTCCATCTCGAGCACACTGTCGCCATTGCCGCCATAACAGCTTGATGTGTTGACGTTGCAGTCTCTGGCGTTCAACCCACGCCGTCCATTTGGTCAACGTGACGCGCAGGGCGACGACATTCAATCGCTCCATCGACTTGACGACTTTGGAATGGAGCAGCTCGACTTGATGCTTGTATTTCAACTCTATCGTTCGTCGAGCGCCATCTTGATGGACTAGTTCAAGGCAACGGAGTGTCGAGAGCCACGTTGTCCAGCTACCTCGGAGCCACCGGCGCCATGTCAAGACGACACAGCGTCGCAGCGATTGAATTTGGAGCTTGCGCATGACATACCCATCGTGCCATGCTCGCAATACCGCGATTTGGCAGCGTTTCCAGTGTCTTTCCAGCGCCAGTCGAGCTTGTCGCTGTCGCCGAGTCCACCGAGTCCACTGGCGGAACAAAACGCGTAGCTTGGCTGCGACTGCCGCTGCTACCGTTGCCCTGGCAGCTTTCTCAACGTGAACTCCATGTCGCCATCGGCCAAAGTACAAGCGGGAGACGTGGATGGCGTGGAGAATTCTATCTTGAGCGTCGACCATGCCTTGGATCACAGCGACGCGATCGAGGCATTCGTGATGGAGGAGGCGTCGGGCAACCCGATGCCAATTTTGGAATCCGCAGCCAAGACGGTGCATGTAGCAGCGCCATGCCAGTGCCTTGAGAGCTCGAACTCGACTGTGGCGGACAACAACCTGACGCCGCCATACTTGAAAGCGCCGATTCAGGAAACGCCGTTCGCGCTCCTGCCGTCGAGTCCTTGCGCTCATCCACATTGTTGTCCACGCCGTCCATGCCGCTTGCATTCGCTCCAGTCGGGGCACAGTTTGACTTCGCCACGCCACGAGAACTCTTCCCAGCACCGTGTGCGTCTCGTACAAGACGAGCAAGCGCGACACGACGTGCTTGTACTGCGCCAGTCGGTCCTGGACTCGAGCATGGGTTTGCCGCAGCGCCAAGTTGTTGCCCTGTTGACGCCAATGCGACCAGACCATCCGCGTCAACTTGAGCTGCTTGGATCGAAGGAGCGTCGCGAGCAGCCGACGGCGCTGCTTTCCAGCAAGAGCATGCAGTGCGATGGCAATGAGCACTCGCTGCATCTTGGCTCGACGCATGGAAGACTGCCGCATGATCCATCGCGTCCGAAGCGTCTAGCCATTTGATTCAAAGATGTCATTGCCAAGGGAACGCACCTGAAAGTCTCGGTGGAAACGACGCCATGCATACCAGCATCGTTGGAGCTGCACGCGCTGCTGCCACTGCGAGCCGTTCCTGCTCGCAAACTCTGCCAACGTCAAGCGAAGATACGACGCGCGGGCGATCCAAGTCTGTCGTTGCCACCGCTGCCAGCTCAGTCTCGCGACCGCCATCTCCTTTCGACGGGCGAGACGACTCAAGAGCAATCTACAAGCGTGAACTCGCTTGACATTGCGAGCCCACGCTTGAAAACTCTGGTCAAGACGACGCTCGCTCCACCGCTGCTGCAGCAAGAGCGATCCTCTCGACTGGAGGCCTCGAAATGGAGACACCAAGAGCCATCGACGCCACGCCAGGCGAAGTCGTAGCGTGCACGCCTTGGCGACGAGTCGCTGCAATGTCTTTCGCCGCAAAGTTTGCCGTCGAGACGAAATGCTCCATGCGTGAACGATAGACCGCAGCCAAGTGGCATTGCGCTGCTGCTGAAGCAATGTCGCCATGGATTTGTTGGTCGCTGCGACGTCGTCTTGGCAATGCTGGACGTTCCACAGCCGCACACTCTGTTTCCATCGACTGACAGCTTTATCGAGCGCTTTGGACGCTTCATGGCGTTGCCACCGCACGAGCCACGCGAGCTGGAGCTGCCTCGTACGATGAAACTCGATCCAGTGGCGGAACAATCGCGCGACGACGTGACGTTGGTTTAATGCAAATGCGCGATGACTCCACTCGAGATTGCGCCGCCTCTGCTTGACGTAGAGCTGCCAAGAAAGCCAAGACGACTGCACAATCCAACGCCGACGAGATGCGGCCATGTCAAGCTTGCAACTCTTGGCAGTCGAGCGCATCTTGGCCGCCAATTCGATCGTCAATTTGCACATGCGCAGTTTTGTCGTCCAGAGCTGCCACGCTAGACGCAATCGCTTTGAAATTGGTCGCTGTAGAGCACGTCGTAGCACGCTGCGTCGCTGGATTTGATGCTGCCATGTTTGTTTCCACTGGTAGAACGCACGCACGTGCGACCATTGCCAGCCAAAGAGACCGTGGCGAAGACATCGAGCGGCTTGCGACCTCGCGGCCTCCATACGACGCGTCCACGATCGCCACAGACGAAATAAAGAGTGCTGAAGATGGCAGTCATGGCGAGTTTGCGCCTTTGTTTGGCATCGGACGACTGAATAAGCTGTTCGATGCACGCTAATCCATGTCCAAGAGCGCCATGCCGTCCAAACACGCCGCTTCCGTCGATCTTGACGTGCTTGGTCATGTCGAGCCTTCCAATTTTCAATCTCGAGTCGTCGGCGCCACTGGACAAAGCGTCGGCGGACACAGTAGCGATACACGACGCTCCAGGCTTCGTGAATTGCTCGACCGCGGCTTCGGTGACGCATGACGACGCCTCGCCATGCGTGAAATATACTCTGCTCGTAAAACCGCACTCGCCGCCATCGCCTTGAGCGCTGATTGCGATCTCGCCATGTACTCCAAGCGCGCTGCAAGATAGCATGACGATAATGCAAAGCACTGACACGTCCAAGGCGTCTTGTCCAAGTGTGAAACGACGTCTCGCGGCTCCACTGCCGAAAAAATCTTGCAATCATGCGCTGCCAATGCGTTGTAACCACGTTGACAAGCTGGCGGAGTGATCGCCGCCGCGAAAGACACCTCGACCACTGCAAGAAACAAGCACGAAGATAGCGGCATTGGCGCCAATGCGCCACGTAGCGCGCCATGTGCGATGCTTGGGCATGCCGCCTGCTGCGCTCGAGCTTGAGATCGAGCTCCGTGTGGACATGATTGTACTTGAGCTGCAGTTGCATCGCGTGTGTTTTGTCGAGTTGCAGCGTCACAACCGTCCATTTGGTCAAGTGGCGAGCAAGAGTTTGACGGACAGCATGGAGCACGAGGCGATGGACGACTTTGGATCGACGGACAAGGCGCCACCACTCAAAGAGCAATCGATGGCACAACCAACGCATGTGGTGTGTACGCAAAAAGACAACAAGACGGCGATGCCAGAGGCGCTCACGATGGAGGTTGGTCCAGCGAGAGAAGAGTTTTCGAGCAAGATGCCGTCGTCGTGCCATGCCTTGGAGACTTGCGAGACGAGCGGTGCGACGTTCGAGGCGGATCCAGCCGCCCCATCGGAAGAAACGAAGGCATAAGTCAATGTGGTTGCCAATTGCACGCGATCGACTCTGTTCTTCGACGGTCTGTTGCTCGAGTTTGGCGTTCATTTCGAGTTGGAGCCGGGTACAAGCCTCGGTTTCTTCAGCAAGCGCAGTCTTGGCACTCTCGAGGCACGCTAGCCACTGACAAAGTTGTCGATCTTTCGCGTCGAGACGCCAAGCGACTACAGCTTGATCGAGGAGTCGTCGTCGTTGAGAGTCAAGAATTTTGAACACCAACGTGCGTCGGCGGAAATGAACTGCTCGGAAGCGGCACCAGGTTGTCCAGACAGATCGAACAAGTCGCGAGGAAGCGCTGCGGCGAGTTGTGGCTCCCAAGTGGCACTGAGTCTTCCATGCCATCCAAACTTTGCGCAGGTTGTCACGAAGATGGCGGCGATACCAAAGTCTGGCCGTCGTGGATTGAGCTTGGGACGCCGCAAGCGACGACTTCCACATTGCAAAAGCACTGCGTCGAAGCGCAGTCCGTCGTGGCTGGAAGAGAGCGACTGCTTGTTTCTCCAGCTTGTGCTGTAGTGCATCCAACGAATGTACAATCCTCTTTGCATTCTGAGGAGACTCGGTGGGTGGAGCAGTGGCAACTTTAGTCGATCGCGACGATTTCCACAGCGAAAAGACCTGGCGGAGGAGTTTCCGCCGCTGGATTCGACAGTGCTTGACGCGGCGAAGAGTACGCTTCCAGACGTCAAAAGTTTTCGAAAGCCAACGGCGAGAACGACGCCAGAGTAGCGAAGCTTCCCCACGACGTTGCCAGAGTTCCACTTGGCTTTCGTGCTTGGCCATGTTTTGATCAAGCTTTTTGTTCGTGGCGGTGCTGCACTTGAGAGCTTCAGCAGCAACCTTCTTGTTCATTTCCACGAGAAGCAGCAAGTCTTGGACTTTCGACTCGTACGCGGCGACTTCGCCGAGCCGTCGTTCGTTTTGTTTTTCAGCATCGGCAAGTTGGAAGCGAAGATGGGCCTTCTCAATCTCTAAGCCTTCAAGTGCTGCCGCTGGCACGACGACGTCCCGACTGGACGCCATCAGTCGCAAGGTCCGTCCACAGGCGAAACCTTCGATGTCGTTTCAAAAGTCACGACGATGAAGCATCAAATGCACGAAGAACGAATGTATTATTTCTTCTTAGGAGGACCAAAGAGCGATGTCTCGTCGTCAGACCATCCATCTGAATCCGAATCGGCGGCTTGGAAGAGGCGGGATGCTGTAGGCACTGGGGGTGCCGTAACGGCAGGCTTGGGTGCAGACGACGGTGCGGCAGACAGGTTGCTTGACGTTGTCGTGGCTGCAGGCTTTGGAGCAGAGGATGGCGGTTCGCCAAACAAGTTGGATGACGACGATGGAGCCTTCGCTTCACCAAAGAGGCTGCTAGATGATGGCACAGCCTTCGGTTCGCCAAATAATGAGGCCTGTGGCGCCGTGTGCAGCGTTGCACTGAGTGCAGGTTTGGGCTCACCGAACAAAGACGCACTTGGCTTTGCCTCACTCATGAGCGATGCACTGGGTGCTGATGCAGATTGCAATGTCGCTGCCACTGGAGCCTTGGGCTCTCCAAACAACGACGATGATGGGGTAGCGGGGACAGCGCCAAACAAAGAGGAGCTTGATGCAGCAGGCTTGGACTCGCCAAACAATGATGTACTGCTTGGAGTGTTTGAAATGCTCGAAGCGGGTGGTTTGGGGGCAGAGGATGGCTTCGCAGACATACCAACAGACGCCCGGCCAAACAATCCACCATCATCATCACTCCAGTCATCGTCGCTATCATTTGCAGCAGGAGGAGGAACAGCAGCCCTCGGCGGCACAACTGGTGCGGGAGGCAATGTCGCGTTGTTGTTGGTTGCAGCAGGTGGCGTTGGCATCACTGACTTCGCCCCAGGCAACGAACTCGCCGGCTTGGAGCCAAAGAGACCACCGGCATCGGATTCATTGTCGCTGTCGCCAAAGAGAGTCGAAGCACCAGCTTGTCGTTTCGGCTCTGCTTTGGGTGTAGCTGCAAATAGATTCTTCTGCGATCCTGGACCCCGCGGAGTTTTGGTACCAAACAGATCGGCGCTTGGTGTTTCATTGTCGCTTTCTTGGAATAAATTGTGAAGTCGTGTTTGAGGTGCAGCCTGGGGAGCAATTGTCGTGGTCGTTGTGACAGTCTCTGTGACCGTGACTGTCGGTGGTTTCGCGGCAGGAGTTTGTTTAGGAGGTGGGCGGCCAAATAAACCACCGCTATCACTGTCATCGTCGCTATCGTCACCAAACAATGCAGAGGCTTTCGGGGGAGGAGGTCCGGAGGAGATTGGTGGAGAGGGAGTGGTCAAAGTAGGTCGAGGAGGGACAATTGGTGCAGGTTGAACAGCTCCAGGAGGTGCAGTCTTTGGCTTACTGCCAAACAACCCGCCGGCATCGTCGTCGTCATCGCTATCGTCACCAAACAGAGTTGAGGCCTTGGCACTAGGTGCAGGCACTGGAACTGGTGGTTTGGGTTGTGCTGCGGCGGCAGGTGCTGAAGCTGGAGTTGTAGGTTTGCCAAACAACCCGAGGGAGTCGTCGTCGTCATCGTCACTGTCGAACATATTTCTGGCAGATTTAACAGGCGGCGCAGATACTGGAGCAGGTTTTGGTTGAGCAGCTGGAGGGCGACTCGACCCAAACAAGCTTGACTCAGTGCTTTCGTTGCGGACAAGAGCAGTCTGAGGCAGCACAGGGACACCTTTTTTGCTATCGTCCTTTGTCATCTTAACAGAAGATTGACGACCGAATAGACCACTTGATGTGGACTCAGCATCACTGTCGCTCTCTCCAAACAATGAGCGAGATGCAGGTGGGGCTGCTGTTGGTGGCTTTGGCGTGGCCGCGGCTGGCTTTGATGGGGCTCCAAATAATCCACCATCTGAATCGTCATCGTCGTCATCGTGGCGCTGAGCAGCGCGGGCACGAAGCTCAGCAAACATGTCCATCTTTGGTGGCTGAGGAGGTTGTTGAGTTGGTGGTTTGCTAGCTCGTCCGTCAAACAGATCGTTGCCCATATCTTCCTCAGCAAAAAGGTTCGCCTTTGACTTAGTTTGCTTTGGATGGTCGTCGTCATCGCTGTCGTCGCTGTCCATGCCAAAGAGACCACCGCTGCGACTTGGAGTAGCAGCTTTGGGACGCTGGGTACCAAATAAGTCTTCTGATTCTTCCTCCCATCTCTCGCTTGGACGAGGCATTGGAGGCGGTGGTGGTTTTCGAGCCACTTGCTCTTCCTCGTCATCATCACCTTCCTCTTCGTCTTCTTCGGACTCTTCTTCAGATTCTTCCTCTGACTCCTCATCTTCATCATCATCAGTATACTCGTCATCATCGTCATCTTCATCGTCATCTTCATCATCATCCGAGTCAGGAGCAGCCCCCAAGCCCAAATACTCGTCTTCTAGGAATTCCCTTGTTCCAATGACAAATGGCAATGGGCGCTCGTTGTAGATATCGAGGACGTCTTCTTCATCACCGACAGCAAACAATTTCAAAGCTTCCATTCCAAGCACCAGGGCCGCTCTAGCGATTGCACACATGAGTTCTCTACGTAGTGTACAAGATGCGATTTTACCTGTACTGATCAACAACCAAGACTTCCTTCTTCTTGTCGTCTACATTATTTTCTTTTGCTTCGGGGGGAGTATCGGTGGTCGATTTCGTAGCCGTCTCGTCCGTCGGAGACGTCTCCTGTACTGGCACACTCTCTTCGTCTTCTTCGTACACACGATTTTCAATAAATTGGCTGTCGCTGAGCATGAGGAAATGATTGATTGTGTTGTTGAGACGAACGTCTGCCTTTTCTGCTTCCATGCCAAGCTCCCAGAGTGCATTCTCAAGCTCCTTGGTTCGCGTGAAAAGCTGCTGGGAGAATGCTTTGAGCTGGTTTGCCAATGCTGCATCTTCTGCCAGCGTCCATGTATTCCCTTGCTGCTGGCTCAGGATATTCTCCCACGCACTCATGTATGTCGTCGTTGCCGCTGTGGACAAGCTTGACGATTTCGAGAATGTATGCGGATTGCACACAGGATCCGGATAAGCCGATTATCCGGATAAATTGTATCTTTATCCGGACATCGTCCCATTCAACCTTTGACAAGCATGTCAATCATACTTTTCGCGGAAGAAGCGGCGTTTATGATGTTGGCTCTATCAACAACTTGCACTCAAATGATACGGCCGTTTCGCAATGGGACTCGTCGTCGCCAGGACGAGTGGCTCACCAAGCAATCCCCGAGGACGTTATTATTGAAAATGTTCGAGATATGCCAATCAAAAGGTCGGGGCGTCGCTTCCGTCGAAGCGACACATACTACACACGTTGCGTTCAACGGTATGGACTAGTACAACGCGTCGGAGACTGTACTGCTATGTGCAACTGCACGGTTTGATGTTAATAGTAGATAGAGCAAGGGAGATATTCGATATGGAAACATAATGCACAGCGCGAGGGTTTGACTCGCAGTTTGACTCGCATTGCTCAATTATTTCGATTAAAGAAGAAGCCACCGGCAACGGTACGATCGCTTTTGTCCCACTGCAACGTACATACAATGTACACATTGTACTGTTCATTGTAATTAAAGTATACTAGGAAGTTGTACGTGTCGTCCAATCATTCGGTCAAAGTGTGATGCTGAAGCGGGTCAATAGAACATCCAATCCAAATCTTCGATATGTGTGTTTTTCCAAATCACTAAAAGCACTCACAAAAAAGCCATCTCGAGCTCAACTGATTTGCGACGACGACCCAGATCAAGATTGAAAACCACAGCAGGATGATGATGATGGACGCAAAGAAAGTGAATCACACGAGACCGACGAGCCCACATCACGACTTTTCGGCGCGATCGCCGCCGCGCGTTGTGTCCCATTCGTTTGTGACAAAACAGCATGGTTTGCAGTTGAAAGTGTCAGGTACGAGACGTTGCATCGTGTGATGGTTTGGAACTAAGCGCGGGTAGATCCCTACATCTCGATGGACAAGAAACTCGCGACGTTGAACATCCCATGCGAAACGCCATTGCATTATACACCGCCGCCTCCGTTTCCAGAGACGAGCCCGAGCGAGCACAAGATGATGATTGATGGCGACTTTGGCAAGCGGTAAGCCGCAAGTGATGGACGAACCACTCATTGCTCGATGGTTGTAGGAAAAAGGGAACGCGTCGAGGCACGTTGAACCCTGAAGCGAAGAATGTACTAAAAGCATGGATGTTTTCGCCAGAGCATTTTGCACATCCATACCCGAGTGAAGAAGAAAAGGAAGAATTGGCTGCGGAAGCAGGAATTGAAGTCAAACAACTCTCAAATTGGTTTACCAATGCACGGAAACGTCTTTGGCAGCCTGTGCTGCGGCAATCAGGCGTCGAAGTCAAAAATTTTCTCTCGACGGGACGTGGTGGACCACGTGGAGCGAAACTGGACGTTCCCACGAATATTCCTTTCATCCATTCATCCAGTTCACCTCCATCGTCACCCCAAAGTCCATTGAATGAAGACGAAGACGAAAGTGCACCTACAGCTACGTCGACCTCTGACAAAGTCGTCAAACGCATGCGACCAACAACCACAAACGATGATTCACACGATCGCGACACGACATCCGGCGGGGCTTCTCCCGCATCAACTTCGTCGGACGACTCATGGAACGATCGACGGACTGGCGTTCCCCATGGATTTCGCGACGTGGAAATCCTAGCCGCCAAATCGTTGCTTGGACTCCAGCGCGAGTATCAATCCGTCCATTGATCCTTGTCATGTCCTGTCGCCTTATTATTATTTTATTACTATTTCCCACATAAAATTGACAAAAATTAAATTCCATCTCTAATACACGGTTTCTCCATGAGCGAAGCATGGATCTCGCGCCCGCGCTGGTTTCTACCGACGGCCTCCGCGGCAGTGCGCGCGCTCTTTGGGCTAAGATGTTGATAGCCGTTTCATGGTATGTGTGGGACATGGGGTGGAGAAGGAAACTGCCGTTGACAACCATGCAAGAAGCTACGATTGGCCAGGAATGTTTAACGAACAAGACTTGATATGGGTGTAATGGCATGGCGTGCGCATGGCAAAGCATCAAGAATCCTCTCGTTGGCTTGTCTAAACCTTGACACGACGTCTATGTACGCTTCATCAATCGAGAGTGAAGCGAGACTGCCGTTGGAACACGTCGAACGCCGCCAGAAAGGCCATGGTCATCAACTGGTGGAAAGTGTCAATGTCGACGTGGCTGACATTACGCACGGTGCATCTCATTGTCCGTATGTGCAGGTGCGATGCATCTAGGCGTGTCAAACGAGTGGTGGAACTGGCAGATGAGATGCAAATCAAAGTGGAAAGAAATGGCTTCGTTAGGATACAGACGACGAACTTTGTTGCTGCTGCTTTCGTGCCAAGTAGCGTTCTTTGGCAGCTTTGATCAAATCTTCACGACTCGGTGCTGCCACGGTTGGTACCGGCGCTGCCACTGTAGGTGCAGGAGTGTCATCGAGTGGAAGAGGTACTGCTTTGTCCGTCTCACGATATGCGACTCCTGGAGATGCCGTCTCGGTGGATGGCTTTGTAGCTTTGACTTCATCGTCATTGTGTTTGTGGCTACTGTCTTCCTCGGGATCCATTTTTTGCTTCTTTGGTGATGGTGTAGACTCATCTTTCGACAATCGACCGGTCGTGTATGCACTGATAGCCTTCGATTCGTCACCGCCCATGGCAATATTATTCGTGAGCAAGTTTGCATAAAATCCAGCCATGCCATGCTTTTGCTTGGTCACATCGTTCGCGGCTTCAATCGCTGCCAACCGTGCATCTTCCTGTTCCCATCGCTTCGATTCAATCAATTTGCGTTTGTACGAAGCTGTGACAAACTTTTCCTTGTCTCCATAGAGCGCATCTTCTTCCGCACGTTCCTTGAGTAGTCGGCGTTCACGAATGCGATCGTGTTCGATCTCTCGGATTTTTGCCTTTTCCATCAATGCGCCAATGTATTTGGATTGCGGCACGCCATTGACTTTCTTGGCATTCTTTTGCTTCTGTCGCTCCTCTTGAATTGAATCGTACGCGCCGTCATAGTCGAATACATTTGGATCGCTAGCCAATGCATCTTGCGCTGCTTTTTCCGCCTTGGAGATTACACCAGGACGCGATTCCTGCACGTACAGCGGCGGTGGTCGAGACGAAACTTTGGATACTTCAGGGGCTTTCGGCTCGTCAAGTGAAAAAATAGACGAAGATGTTGGCTGTGCAGCTGGCTTGGCTGTCTTCTTCCCGCCAGCCTTGAGCTTCATTGAGAACGCCATCCTCCTGTGGGTTCTCTCGTCTTATTGAAGGTGTGGACGTCCCATAATAGTTACGTCCAATCAGCACCGAGGAATAAATCGAATTAATTCCAAAAAATAAATTGCAAAAAGCAAATTTCAAATGATTTTTTGAATTATTTACAGAGTTTTTCGGATTAAATAAGAATTTTGAAGCCGACCCACTGGTCCAATCATGGCACCATGAGCATATTTGGATAAAGCGACACAGACCGACCATGAAGGAGTTTGTGAGCGTCGCGGGGCTTCGAGTGGATGGTCGTCGAGCTGGTGAAGTGCGCCGTATACGTGCCAAGTTTGGTTTGTTCCAACGTGTGGATGGATCAGCCTATGTGGAACAAGGACAGACCAAAGTGATGGCAGTCGTGTATGGCCCCAAGGAACACACTGGACGGAAGCAAACGGAAGAAGTAGCGCAAACCAAGGCCCGTGTCACGTGTGAAGTCACCCAAGCACCGTTTGCAACCAGCGAGCGAAAAGTCACGCATAAGGCCGACCGAAAGAAGCTCGAGAGCTCGTTGGCGATCCTTCAGATCTTTGAGAGCACCATTGCAACGCAGTTGTACCCGCGATCGCAGATTGATATCTTTGTCCAAGTGCTTCATGCTGATGGTGGTACGTCGCCGACTCTCATATTCGTGATGTCTTATAGATTCGGGATAGGTGAGCTTGCTGCATCCATTAATGCTGTCACCTTGGCTTTGATTGACGCTGGCATTGCCATGAAGGATTTTGTCGTTGCTTGCTCGGCTGGATACATCCAACAAACCCTCCTGTGCGGTATGCTATTAGCTCCATTTTTGAGACTCATAATGCTTGTTTAGATCTCAACTACACGGAACAGAGCGCACGCTGTCCCGACTTGACGGTTGCGATGACTGCACGCAACAACAAAGTACAAGATTTATCTGCGCTTCTCCTCGCTGATTTTCCTATCTTGTAGCTGAGTCTAGTGCAAATGGAAAGCAAATTGCCCCTGGAGTTGTTTGATGTATGTCGCACGATAGTGCAGAGCGGAAGCTGATGTGTTTATTCTAGACGTTGATGAAAACAGCAATGGACGGATGCACGCAAATCTACGACATTCTCCAGAACGAAGTCCAGGAGAACACTTGGCGTCGACTCATCTCGCGTGAAAAGTAACATGGAGTTTTATAATTGTACAAAATACGAGGAGACGGCAATATTGCGCCGAGGCGTACGAGTCACAATGACTTTGATCGTGTCTTGAGCATACACAACTTGTTTCATGTTGCTTTCTCTTGTTGTGTGATTGCAGCAGTCGCGGCATTGGCATCGAGGACCACAGGCGACTCCAGCTTGGAAACAATCGCAGTATTTCTTGGAGCACTTAGATTTCTTACAGCGGCACGTAACTCCATTCGCATGGTCCTACGTTGATGTCAAACCCGGTAGTGCACCTGTACTTTACGTTGGGAATCATTGGAACAAACATGGAGCCTAATCCCATAGATCCATGGTCAGTGTTGCCGCCAGGAAGCTGAGGTGTTGAATGTGAAGAAGCGCGAAATGCATTGATATTGTTCTTCAAATGCATGATGATAGCAGGTAGGCGTTGCGCCGATGTTTTCGTATTCAAGCAAGTTGCACATGAGCACTGGGCAGTGCAAAATCCTCGTGTCAAGAAACATCGGCAATATCTACGCACTCAAGTCAGTAAAGGCCACGCCGACTCGTACATACAATTTCAAGCACCCAGTTTTGCATCCACAGCACGTTATGGATGGTTGGCTTTGCTCATGAAGTGTTCTGGCTGCATTAATAACATCGACATCACGTGGATCCACTTCGTCTTGTGAGGCGACGGGTGATATAGTCCGTGGTTTGGATGGAGTGCCTTTACATGGGAGATCGAGCTCTGGTAGCTGATCGGTTGGGTCGATCACATTGGTGGGCAGATCTGTTCGTTTCTTGGTCAATAGTGCACAGCACATATCTAGCCAGGCCATGTTCACTTCGTCACGTCGGGTGGGATTGTCGATATCGGCGTCTTCCCACTCTTCCGTTTTGCGTTTTTTCACGGGAGTTCCGCGTTCTGCCTCTTCTTGCGCCAGGACGTTGGTCGACAGTGTCGCGAGCGGTTTCCTCTTCAAGGATGATGTCTGTTTGAGCCCTTTCATGGCATCCTGGTGGGTTGAGATGGGTCGGAGCGGAGTCGAGGCCATCGCGGCAAAACTCGAAAAGTGATTTTGAACACAAGGCGCCAAATTTACTTTCAAAATCGCCTTATCCGGATGAAATCCGGATAATCTCGCTCTGTCGTTTCAACCAGTTTCACCAACGGTTTGGCAACGACTCGCTTGCCGCCGGTTCAACCACGATGACAGACGCTGTCATGGGGCATCCCAACTCGATAGGGTCGCCTCGAAACGATGAGCGACGAAGAAAAACCGTCGTCACGTCGTTCCGGTCTGAACAAGTTGCTTATCGTCGAAGAAGAAGCACAAATCCCCCCGAGATGCCGTCGTTGGACCACTCACTGCAATTGAAACATGCAAACAACGCACACCATGAAGATAGGACAAGCCCGAAACAATTTTCGGGCAAACACATATTCAGCAAGGTCAAAGTTATACCCGTGAACAGTGATGCCAACGCCCACGCAACACAGCTCTCTCGCCCAAGGCGAAATTCAGTTAAACCTGGCAAAGCCACCGGCAAACGATCCAGTCTCCTCCAACGCGGGCGAAGTATTCGCCTCCTTGAAGAGAAAGTATCACTCATCGCAAAGCGAAGGCTCTTCTTCAAACGTGCGAGACAGATAGTCTTCCTTGTCTTTGTTGCATCAGTCATCTCTGGAATATCTCTTTTGGTGTTATTGTCAATGGAATCGACTGCGCCATCAGTATGCTGTCCCGGATCAGTTACTACGATAGCTCAAGGCATACGCGCGACGAGTGTTACAGTTGATGCATTGGGAGTTGTGTACATTGCCGATGCATTCGCGTCGAAACTCTTTACATGGTCAAATGGCACGCTCAGTGACTTCACAACGTCTACAGTCTATGGGTACTCAACCTAGTCGTCTTATTATCTCAACCCAATCTAGGAACGTTGACGGCACCCTCACAACCGCTAGGTTTTCTTTTCCCACGAGCATTGCGATCGACTCCACAAGGAACATTATTTACGTCGCAGCGCGGGACAGTGGCACAATACGAACGATTCAAAATGGCATTGTGTCGACACTGGATTGGGAGCGAGATACTGGACCAAAGCCCCCAGTCAACCTTCCAGTTGCTGCGTATGATGAAGAAGTGGATTACTACACCCCAGTCTCACTAGCAGTGGACGCCTCTGGAGCCTTGTACGTTGGCTCAGGTGCAGTAGTCGAAAAATACACATCAGACGGCAATGTCATTGTTCTTGCTGGCATCGGCTGGCGGGGATATGCTGATGGCCCAAGCTACAGTGCACGCTTCCGCTATGTCCGTTCCCTCGCAGTGGATCCAACGGGACATTATGTCTACTTGGCCGACATGTACAACAAAGCCATTCGAAGAATTGACACACAGAACGCCCAAGTCACAACGATGACGCTTAATGGGTTCATCATGACGAGCTCAGCTCGACGACCAGATTGTTATGCGTTTGACCGACCCATGGGCATCGCTCTCAATTCAAACGCGACCCAGTTGTACGTGGCCGACTCGTGGAACAACTCCATAGCGGTCTTTTCGATCAATGGGACTTGGATAGCAACGTACGGGACGGGCGAGTTCGGCGCTACGGACGACCAGATTCCATCGCCGTCTATGCCAGCTGGTCAGAATGCAACGTTTGGAAACCCCTGGTCTGTCACCGTGGACAAAAATGGAATCATTTATGTCGGGGACGCTGGCAACCGATTGCTTCGACGCATTCAGCCCCAAACCCCATGATCAATTTATTATTTATCGCCATGTCAGTCATGACCAGTCTTGGCTAGAGCGACAATCGTAAAACGAACTTCCCCTTCGTCGCGAGCCATGAATTTCTTGATGACTCGGCATGCGTCCTAGAGAAACAAGATGAAAGGCCACCCAGCAGCGTGCCATTACCTCCAAAAGCGTCTCTGGTGAAGATGGCCCATGGTTGATAGGGAATTGCTTGCGTCCATCCAGTTCGTACAAGTGACCTTCAACCGTACTAAAAGGATTTAACAAGATACGTCCATGTGCTGGACGGACCTGAAGCAAACAAAATGCGTGTTTATCGGGTCATCGACATGTTCGAGTTGCTGAAACAGATGTGAAAAGGACGACAAGTAGTGTGGACGTACTTCAGATTGACCTTCCTGGGCAGCCGATGCGTGGGTTTCTTCCAGTTCGTCGTCGTCCTCCAAAATCTCTGCAATTTCATTCGGGGTTTTCCCATGCGTTTTGTCAAAGAATGTCGCTAGAAAGCTCCCAGGACCTGAATCTCATGTTACTCTGCTTGTAGCGCTGCTCGTACGTGGTGGAAGCACATGCCTTGCATTCCCAAGCGCGTGCAATATGCCAACTGTGCCACATGCATTGCCTACAAGCAACGTACATTAATACCGGATTTCGTTCATTGAATTTTCGTACCCACTGTTTGTTTCATGTAGTACACCTTGTCCGACACGACTTGGCCCTCACGTTCAATGCGTCCACGCTGTTCCTTGGCATGCTCCTCGCTCTAGAATATTGCAATGCTCACACCACCACAATGAATACAATTTTACCGCTGGCTTGATCGGAAACAACATTACGACAGCAAGGACAGGTCGCAACACCATTTCCAAAGCCCAGTCTTCTGTACTGTAGACGTCGCAAAATCCAT
This sequence comes from Aphanomyces cochlioides, assembly GCA_019828595.1. Classification (NCBI taxonomy): domain Eukaryota; phylum Oomycota; class Saprolegniomycetes; order Saprolegniales; family Verrucalvaceae; genus Aphanomyces; species Aphanomyces cochlioides. The sequence continues at coordinate 1,784,090 of JAHQRK010000004.1, forward strand.
ACTCAGCATCTTCGGCGACACCCATCCGCTTGATATATTCATTCATCACTTGAGGGTTCGACTCCAACGGGAACCATTTCTTGTTGCCGCTGCCCTCTTCATCACTTGCCATCTTCCTCGTTGATATTTTCTCGTATCCGGATACCTATCGCAATCCGGTTAAAGATAAACTGATGTGTTCAACCAAAACCACCAAAATGACCAGAACAACACTGACAATGCCAACACTTCTCCTACGAGTGAAGGTGCTACGACGGACAAGATATTATTCACTTCGTTGCTCTTCTCTCGCCGTCAATTCTCTCGCTGGACGACCAAACAACGCTCTGTATGTCAAGAGCCGTGCACAATCCCAACACAACCTTGTCCCTCAAACCCATACAACATTCAAAATATCATCTGATGAACACACAACACAATTTGCAATCGTTGTCGTCGCTGCAAGGCAGATCAATTCCATAGAGTTTAAACGGGTCCAGTCTGAGAGACGGAGAACTGAGTTGGTGCATGGGACGTGCGAGGTAAAACAACGCAACCAATTAGACTCCAGCACAGTCTTTGCCAAGCGTTTCATCGACGGACAGGAATACATTTATCCGGATAGCAGAGGTTGCCATTAAAAAAAGTAGCGAATCAGCGCACCGAATAGAGAAATGTCTCAAAAATAATTCAATGAATACTGGGCATTGATTAGTGGAATTGAAATTGGAACGATTTGATTCGCGGGATTTATAAACCAGTCGTTCTCGAAGTATCGAGAATATCGCACGACTTCAATGACCGCTCATTTATAAATTCTCCGCCACGAGAACATCAAGATGCTGAGTTGATCGATTGGTCCATTGGGTGCCAGCCTCCTTCCATCAACGCTACCCCTCCAACTCTCGATGTTGCGAAAGTAGTGATCCCCGTCTACTCGTGAATGGTTTGGATCCTGTCCCTATCAGTCACGACAATTAGAGCCATGTCATATTGTCAAACACCGAAACAACATTGGGCTCCATGGCATAGTTATTTTCAAGGTCTCATTTACGTTTTGACTATTATTTGCAAACCAAGGTAATCCCACTCGGACCTCACTTGTGAATGAAACATCGCCACGCTGGATTTGCCAACGCTAGGCCCTGCCTGTTCTTTTCCATAGATCCTCGCCGGCGTGTCATGCATAATTTATCCTGTCGACACATCGTTGAAGAATCCACTAGATCAAACAAATTATTACCATCGGCGAATATGAAGCGTAGATTGACTGAAGGACACAATATTATTAAAACAATGAGTCAAGTGGACAAACACGCATGAATAGACGCATCCAAATTAACCAGCATTGAAATCATACTCCACATGACGCCAGTGATAGCCACAAAAATTCAAAATGCCAACGAAGTGACAGCCATATCACCCTAACCAAGCTGTTTGAAGAGCTGAACTAAACGTAGCAACTGGGACAAACGGTCACATCCATCGGAGTGTAAAGATTTGAGCCGTTGCTCATCGTTCTCGGGGTCCAAGTGGTCGCAACCGCCAGTCAAGTGTTGGGTTTGCTGAAGTGACCACGAGGCTGAAGTAAGTGGTGCATGAGATGGTCGCGCGTGGTGCGTTGTAGCCGCTTGAGTGTGTGTGCCGTGTCTGCGTGAGTCAAGTTTGAGCCGTCGTTGCCCAAGTCGTCGCAACCGCCAGTCGAGTGTTGGGTTTGCTGAAGTGACCACGAGGCTGAAGTAAGTGGTGCATGAGATGATTGTGCGTGTGGCACGTGCGGAAATATTGGTTTCGTTGTTTGGTGTCGTCAATATTGCTCTATTTGAGTGTGGTCATCGTCAGTTCAAGTCTGTGTCATGATTTGGGCCCCCTGTTGCTGGAACTCAATTTGGCAAGTATTGTAGTTTGATCAAGTCGCAATGTTGGAGGTACTTCGAAGAATTGAATTGGAATTGAAAAGATATTGTCAAAGTGGATGTGCTGTGGTGTTCTTTGATATGTTTTTGTCTTGGCTTGGCAAGTGTTGCTTTGGTTTGTATCATTGATTGTGGTTTTCTTTGCAAATATGCGTGTTTGCTTCTCTGCAGCTTTGCTGATGGCTGTGTGGAAGGTATGTAAGTATGATTGTTTAGGTTCTGTTCTGGTTTGCAATGGTTGTGTGGTTTGCAATTTGCTTTGGCGTCATGAATGGTGCATTGACAAGTGTTATGGCTTGTTTTCTTTCCCAGCGAAGATTGGCGAGATGCGTCAAGCTCATCAATCATCCATCTAGTTTGGTCAGAGATGCTCTAGTGTGAAGATTGGCGAGACCTGTGAACCTCATCAATCATCTTGTCGAAAAATGCAGTTATGGAAGCAACCAACGCAACACCAATGTGCTGATGCGTTTGATTGAGTTCTATTGCCATTTGACGCGATGTTTCAAGACGATTAGTGACACGAAGCTCAGTTTAATGTCGTAATTCCTGCCAAGTTTGGCAGGTGCTGGGTGATGCTAGTCCTTCATCACCCAGATCCCCAACCGAAGGGAGGCCACGTTGTCGTCGTGGTTGGGCTTCTCACCAAGAGCTTCCCATCTTGCTATCCTTAATAGACCTCCATTCTCCATCGTTCTCGACATTTCATTGTTCAAAGATGCGGTGCGGAATAGAATGTCATTTCTTATCCATCGACTCAACCTGATTGGTGGAGTAATTTTTTTCAAACGTTTAATTGGATGAATTCACGAAATGGAGACATTTGATTGGTTGAGAATCTTACCAGAAGCCAGACAAGTTACCAACAACCGTATTGCCACTATCGCATTTGCCGCTTTGACCCGAGTTGCCTTGAAGGAGCGATGATCTGAAGCCTGCTATGACTCTTCGAAGCTGATCACTGCCGAATTGCGTGATGTTGGAAAGGTAAGCGGGTCAGATGCAACCACGGTAACATTTGAGAAGCATTTCGAAGCGAAACCCATCTTACGTGAAGTCAGCTAGACACACACTGGAAATCACCTTTGGTATGCTTAAATGCTTGAAAGTTCTTATCTTGGGGTCGGCTAGTTCATGATGAACGATGCATCACACCGAGTTACGACTCTATCGTACGTGAATGTCCCCTCATATCGCGCCTTGCCTTTAGAATAACGATCCGGTTATCTCAAGACTTCTCGGCGAGTACCGTCACTTCGTCTCTTGGCCCTCATCTCCATCTTTTTGGATCGCGCGCTTGCATCACATTCGCCAAGCTATCTTCGCTTGAGTATGTTCCGTGTCCATGATTCGTGTTCTGCCTTGTAGTTGTGTTGAACGCCTTTCCAACTCACTGTTGGACCAACTGCTTGGTATGACGAATGCTTGCTTGCGGTGGTGCTCCGCATGTTTTCTCCCATGTCTGACATCGAGCGTAAATGTATCCTCATGATGTGCACCATGACATTAAACCAACATTGCGTGGTGTTTCTTTCGCCCATCTTCGCCTGCCTTTATCCCGTCATTATGGTATGTTAGCTGGATGTGTTGGCGATTCCTGTAGTTATTGCACACTCAGCCATCGTTGTACCGTTCAAACATTTCTTGCGTGCCGACATGTAAGCCGCTTATATTCAGTTTAAGTTGTTATAATAGCCGCGCCCACCCGACTTCTTGAGTCACCCGTCATTCATAGACATCCCTGCCCATTCCTGATATTTAATCAGTCATTCCCCCGATGGTCACTGGTGTATGGAGGCCCATCTAGTGTGTCAGCAAATCCTTTTTCAATGAAGTGTTGCCTGAAATTGATGGAATACATGCCGGTGGTGGCTATCCCTACAACATTGCCGATGGCTTCAGTTTCAACCTGTGTCCAAGTTATACTTGCTTTAAGGTGGTATGTGGTGACAGAATCGGATCGTCGTGGCTTTTCTAGCTCCTATTGCGCTCTTGTCGAATACATATCTTCGTCTCCTGTCAAGCGCCTCTGTAATGTGTGTATTCATGAGTTATGTCCCGATGTAAGTTGCTTGCTGCCACTCTTGCCTGCATTGTAGCCTGTGAAAAGTATGAGCCATCAGGAAGAGCCGTCGCCATTGTTTTGGTATGTGTCTTGTACAATTGCACCGTGGTGGTTCCTCTAGAGGGTTGTACGCCATGTGAATCAGCATGGAACACTATTCACTCAGATTATTCGCAAGTACGTGGACGAAGTTTCCTTTTGCGTGGGCTCTTGTAGCTGTTGGTGAATGCTGAACTGACTATTTTTGTTGAATGGTGTACAACTTGTTATCACAACTTTTTATTTGGTATGTTGCCGTGCTGTTTGGACCGTGGTGGCTCTTCTAGTTTGTCTGAATGTTGGAATGGCTACGCCATCGAACTCCAGTCGATCATTTGGAATGTAAGTCGAGTACATTCACCTCGAACGCGTGTCTTGTAGCTTGGATATTGTGACGTTTGTTAAGAAAGATATTTGGTTACCTTGTAATCTTGGATGAAATTGGATTGAATTTGGTACGTGGCACCGTGCTTTGAAACGCGTTTGGTCTTCTAGTGCCTGTGTACACACCGAAGTAATTCTGATGTGGTGTGAATGAACCACTCTCTCGAAACTCAATTCGATGTAAGACCCTTAAGTCCATCTTGCGCGTGCCTGTTGTAGCAATTGAATTTAAACGCAATTTCCCGAGGGTGCACCCGATTCGTCTTTGTGGATTTTACCGTGGAATGTTTGGGTATGTTTGTGTTGGTTGGATGGGATGGCATTTCTAGTGACTACCATGTTCCCTAACGCTGCCGAATCCCAAAGTTCCTGGTCAGATACATGGGAAGTAAGTCGTCAATCCCGCCTTGGTGTCTCTTTTGTAGCACTCACTAATGTCGTCCGCCGTTATGACTGGTGTTGGTATGTGGATCATGCTACCAGCGTCGTCGCTTCTCCTAGGATTTGGTTTGTCACCCAGCTACCGATTCTAGTTTGTACTCGAACATTTGATCTTCGGATTATCGGCGATTGTACGTTTTGCCTCTTCGTTCAAGCCCTTTTTTGTGAAATTTCTTGGTATGTGGATCTTTGTGTGGACCCGCCGTTGCTCTTCTAGTTACCCATATCAGCCCGTTTGCTTTATCTACTGTGGACTTCGTTTGGGAAGTAAGTCGTTCGTGTTCGCCATGTGTGTATAGTAGCCCCCGTTTGGCCAACCTTTATATATTACTCGTCGAAAGTTTCTAACCACTTTATGTGGTCGCGTTGGTATGTGGCAAACGTCAAAGCATCGTGGTGGTTCCTCTAGATTTACCAATCATTGCCCTCTTGCCCTTTGTTGTGACGAAAATCTTATGGAACAATGCCCTTGGACATCTCACGCCAGTACGTTTTGCCTCTGCGGGTCGCGTGTGTTCGTTGTAGTTCACCTTCTCTCTGCGTTAATTATCGGAGGCCTCTGCCATTTGCTTGCACACCTACGACTGGCGTGAAGTAAGTTATGGGTATCCAAAATTGCGTTTGTTATTGTTACCTTCTCTTGGCTCTTTTATGGTGGGCTTGCCAAATTTCTTTCCCGGCATCAAGTACGTGTGCATCGACTATAGCTCGTGTTGCTCCTCATAGAAGATACCTAGCCTTGTGTGCGAAGCGTAACCTTATGAGTGACCATCTCAATTGATAATTATGCAGAGAGTATTGGATGCCCGTTTTTGAAGGCATTGGACTTTGCTTGTCCTGCGTGTGGAATTACATATTGTCCTTGATGGCAACCTTGGTCAGTCTGAACGTCAAGTGGTTTTGTTTTGTAGTCACACGATTTTGAGCCTGGGATAACAATCAATCGAGTGTCAAGTTTGCCGTCGAATTCAAGTTGGATTGTGCCTTGTCTATTGTGTTATTATTGCCGTATTGCGAGCGTGTGATCAAGATCAGTGATATCGGTAGTGTTGTGTACTTCTTTATGTCTGTGTTTGCATGTTCTGCATTGTTTGTGATTTTTTTATGGTTTGTGTTGAATTCCTGTCCTTGTGGCAGGTGCTGGGCGATGAAATCTCGTCGCCCAGATCCCCAATCGACGGGAGGCCACGTTGTCGTCGTGGTTGGGCTTTTCACAAAGAGCCTCCCAATACTGTCCAACTAATATAACAAGTTTGAAATGTCTATTTATTATTACACTAATTACATTTTGATTTCGTCAATCCATCAACCATGTCGACCAGAGTGACGACTGTGAAGGACTTCTGCTTTGGTTCTCACGCTGTGCGCGTTCAGGAGGTTGTTGCTCGATGGTGAGAGGCAGATACCGATTGTCTTCGTTAGGAGCTGACCAACATTGGCGAGGATGATTCAGCTCTTGGGCTGGGATATTACGTCTGGCCATCCGCCATCGTGCTCGCAAGCTTTCTCGCAGACAACGCTAGTCTCGTCGTTGGCAAACGTCTACTGGAATTAGGCGCAGGCACTTCGCTACCAGGGTTGCTGGCTGTCAAGCTTGGGGCAGTGCATGTGACTTTGACGGACAAATCCGAACTTGATTTGAGCAATGCTCGTCAATCTATCGAGTTGAATGGACTGGATGCGTCTTCATTTTCACTCGTGAGTAGTTTCAAAGTCTTGCAAGTTCATTCCTTGCTCTAGAGGCCATTACTTTGGGGTGATGATTTCACTGACCAAGTGGACATATTAGTAGCAGCCGATTGCTTTTACAATCCTGACGGTAGATAGTCCACCTCACACCCATCACAGACGCATGTTAGATTTCGAAGATGTCGTGGCGACGATGGCTTGTATCCTCGAGCGCAATCCCGGCTGTGTTGTAATCACAACTTACCAACTTCGCAGGTACAAACTCTGGTGACAGGAATGACTCATAGAGGCTTAGCATATACTACACCATACAGCCTAGCTTGACTCGTTGGCGACTTCAAGCCCGAGAGATTCCGCACAAGTCAAACGACATCGACACTGACAATGTATTTTTGCTTCAGATAAGCCGAAAAGACTGATCTTTTCTTTTTATCTTAGTCGTTTGAGTCGAGGTGCTGATGCAGTGGACGGTGGTGGGTCGTCTTTCCTCTTTTTGGAGTGCACCTGAGGTGGCATCGGATCAGGTTCCGTCTCCACCACCGATCTAACCAGTCGCTTCAGAGAATAATTTCTAGACAACACGTACGTGACATCTACTTCCATGAGCGGAGTTTTGAGCTCGGCCAGCTGCCCTTGATGTTTCCTCTTGATCGTTTCTTCAACTAAACGACCAATTCTAGCAGAGTCAACATCAGCACCATGACTCTCGCAGGAGCGATACTTATTGTACACGACGAAATTGAGAAATTCCAAACTTGCTTTCGAGCACGGGGGAAGTTCAAGCCATTGCAAAAAGCCCTTGACCTTCTGCATGAAATTGGACGTTCGTTTCCTTTTGAAATCGTGTGAGATGCAATGCCAGCGTGGTTGCCATACTTTGAAAAATCCAAGTAAGTTGTCTGGTCCATGACTTGTGTCCTCTTGTCTGCAAACTTCATGCGTTCCTATGATTTCATAAGGAACACGATGAGAACCCGACGTACCAAAAAGTACTTTTGAAAGGCATTCAACTCCATATTTTCGTACGAAGCAAACATATCCAGCTCATCGACAAGATCGTCGGATAGATCGTCGTCTGGTTCTTCGTCTTCCTTTGTCTGGGACTTAAAATCTTTCCACCGACCATAATACATAGCTTCGTCGGGAAAGAGTTGAGTGAAGTCCTACCACGGTAAGTCATTTTAGCAGTATTTGATGCAATAGTACCAAGAGAGAATACTGCTGGAGCGACGAGGCATTCAAAATTGCCCTGATCTGTCTTTTCACTACATGAGGCAAGGGCAGTCACGACAATGCTCGATAAAGACGTACCTATCGCTTGTACTGCCTTTGCAGTCCTCTCACAAGGTGGGTCAATATCTCCAAAGGTAACCATCATGACTTTGACTTCAGTAAGAACTGCGTCGTTTGCTGAACTTTCGTGAGTTATTCCACAAGCACATGGCCCGAGTTTCGACAGATCCTGTATAACTTTCCATTGCATGTTGTAGCTTGGTGATCCATGAGACGATTCAGTGGTTTTCTTGAGTGAAGCCAAATAAGGATCAGACGCCGCGTTGGGTGTTTGATCGCTAGCTGGTGTGTATTCTGGCAGTACAGAATCTTCGTCGATTGGAGCTGGTGTCGTTTCTTCTTTTTCAACGTTGCTGCTACCTTCGTCATCGTAGTCGTCGTCTTGTGTCGTATCAGGTGGTGGTCGAGGAGGTGCTTTCGGTTGAATTCCACCAGCATTTGGTTTGTTGTCTTTGATATATTGCAAGATTCGCCGCTTGTCGTCCAAAGGTAAGGTCTTCCACGCTGTGGTCTACACTCCATGAATATGTATTCTCATGCTGGCAGGAGGACATACCTCTTTGTATGGATATTTCATCGCAATTGCATGAAGAAGACGATGGACTTGCTCAAGAAGCGGCAGCGTCGCAAGGTCTCGGAGTCCATACTCTTCCTCCATTTCAATGGGAAGACACAATTATCTGGATGCTATCCGGACAATACAAATTATCCGGACTTCGAGCTTATCCGGAAAAAGATTTGATTGTCCGGATACAGTTCGTACATCATATCCGGAATTTGCCAGTGAACTTCCGGATAATATGGGTCGGTTGGTCAGTTATCCGGATAACTTGGACTTGTCAACATTCAAACCCCAGAAAAGATACTCGTCACGGGTTGCTCCGCCCAGGACCACATGAGCGACGAGCTTCGGCGGACGATGACAACTGACGAGCCGATTCGTGTCCCCGCGGAAGAATGGGATGGAATGTTGGCAACGAAAGCCAAAATGTACGCTTCGATGGTAGGTGCTCCGCTTGTCTCTCGACGTTTTCTCACGTTTTGGCGCAGTACCCACTCACGCCGTGTATGCTGACACCGTACAACACCCCACATTGCAACTTGACCTCGCTCAAGCAGCGTTTGCACCAGAGTCAATCGGGAGATTCCACTCACTCGTCGACAAGCCAACCGATCGGACCGAATTCGCCGTCGTCGATTGCGCCAACGATGCCATTGTCGTGGAGTCACGTACGTCGTTTGGTTGATCTCTTACCCCAACGCGCGATTGTAGCAACCTCCATCAAACAGCATCGCGCGGTATTTTCTCTTTCTCGTTGCAGTCTGCGTTGCAGCGCCTGCCACTGTGGTGTTCTTTATTTGCAGTCCATTGCTGCTCCTTTTGGGATTCGTATTCAGCCCCGTATGGGTGCCCGTCCTCTTTATCATTTGGTGGTCGTCCATGACGACGCGGCGCTCGCCATGATACCAATCCATTTCTATAATTTATTTACTTCTTTGCCACTGCTGCTACGACTACATCTCTTGCCATTGTATACCGCGCGTCTGCTATTGACGACGGTTTGCACACTTGAATATGGTCCGTCGCTGGGAGCTGGACATACTCACCAAAGCCAGGATTACTCGAGGCCGCTGGGACTACGAGCGCTTCGACGCCTACCAAGGGCAGTTTCACGGGGGTGCTTTCTCCGATGCTGAGGACACGCACTGCCTTGTCTTTTGCAAACTTGGCGCACCAAGCGTTGAGCTCATCGAGACGTGGCGTGCCGTGCAAATCGGCTGTCACGGGATGCTGGAGGTGGATCCCTTGCCGCTGAACGGCAGCCGCGACTGGAAAAATCGCAGCGGCGACGGGAGATCCTTTGTGCGGCACGCCATAAAAGACGAGACCTTTCGTATTGGCAGCGAGAGTCGCTGCTTCGGACGACATGGCGTCGTCATGGAGCATTTTCTTGACGACAATGCCACCCATACTGTGCGCGACAAAGACGACAGGGCGGTCGACGCCAACGCCAGCACGCTTCAATTTGATGCGTAGATCTTCACTTGTCGCGTCAAGACCGAGAGTGGCAAAGGACGATTCCGACGCAAAGAGTTTGGAATCATAGCCGAGCGAGACCACGCGTGGGTTCATGTGACGATGACGGAGATCTTGGATAAGCCATTCCGCTGCCCAGACTGTCGGTTCACCGTCGGCGATCCAAGTTTCGTACGGGCAGCCAAGGAGTCCATGAACAAAGACGACATCGACGTCAAACGGTGCAGAAGTGTCGAGCGTGAAGGGATGCACGCCTTCCATGTAGGTCGCAGCGTCCTTTGTGCGATGGAGATTGTGTAAACCTCGCGTCGCATGTGTCTTCACTTGTAAATTCGACGACGTGGCGAGGCGAGTGAGCTGAGTCGTCCAAAACGGATCTTGCAACTCGGAGTGCTTCTTGCTGGTGGAGACGAGATTGGCGACAACTCGAGCCCATTCTACTTCGAGCGCCGTGACAGCTTCTCGGGGGTAAGAAGCATCGTCCAGAGACTGCAGCATGGCTCGAAGAAGCGGAAGGCCTCCGGCTCGGATAAATGCGGCGTGGCTTTCGGGGCGATCCAATGCAAACCCGAGAGCTCGAAGAGCACGAGTGTGCGCTTTGAGGTATGCTGTGGGAGTACTTTGAGGCTCCGACTTGAGCGGTCGAGTTCGACTCTTAGCAGCTCGGACAGAGCTCGCTTGGCGACGGACTTCCACCGGAACTGTCTCCAACACGGCATCGAGAATGGCGATCACCCATTCTTGCATTCTAGACAGTCGTCAATCTACGTACTCATGAAGGAATATGTTTCTTACCCTTGGTTTCGGTACATGCCATGCGTTGACAGAGCAACGAGACACGCCACGGCATTCGCCGCAACGTCAGCCTCGTCATGGGCAACAAACGACGTCAAGAGATCGATCCATCCACGGACGTAGGTCGGTTCGTCCATGTCGGCTAACCAGTCTTCATGGTGCATACTCACGTCGGCGTCGGAAGTCACAGACGAGAGAGAGCGTTCGTCGAGAGAAGCACCGAAAGCCAAAGCGTGTACCGTGCCGAGGAGAAGTGCCGTGAGGCGTGCATCTTCGTTGGCTTCAAGTTTATGATGGAGGAAGTCCAGAGTGCCTCTGGACGCCAACTTTGTCCGTCCAGACTCATGCGCCGCCACTTGCGTCAAAATCTGAAGTGCTTCGGCGCATACTGGAATCGCATCTGACGCGAGCCAGTCCAGGATGAGATCAAGGTGTCTGTCATCGTCGATGGGCAGTCCACTCGCGCACATTTCCTTGACGAGGCGAGCAGCTTGGAGCTACGTCGACGTAAGCATCGTCATCTTCATTGCAACTATGTACCTGGACTTGAGGAGAGCTCCCAGCACCAGCAGTCGTGAGTAGAGCAGACCAAATGTATGGATTTTTCATGAGAATAGAACGTGTTCGAGCGACGCGATCGTCGCCAAGCCATTCCTTGCGCCAGCGATATCGCGGCGTGAGCGCTTTGTTGCTAGCAGAAGCTGCAAGTGCCCACCATGCAAACTCAGCGTATGGCTGGGGAAGATTGGGAGTGCAAGCCAATGCCACGAGAGAGCTGAGATTCGCAGGACCAAATTGGCATTCGGTCCCATTGAGAACTGTCAAAGCACGTAGAGCGTCACCAAGGCGTGGATCCATGTCGTGACGTTTCGCGAGATGCATGAGCGCTTTTTTACCATATCGCGTCGCTCGCTCGGCGATGGCTGCTGCACAATCCACATTGGTGGCGAGCGTGTTGATGGCTCTGTACGTTGCATCAGGGAGTGAATTTCGCGTGTCGCCTGCAACGACGTTGAGCAAGAGGCTGAAATTGCTGCTATCAATCGTCGCTTGCGCTTGATTCGATGTGATCATGGTCGAGTTGAGTGCAATGTCGTATGGCGCTGGCGGCGACGAGATGCCTTGTGTGACCCAATTCATATACGCCTGGGACGCCACGACTGTCGCAGACGCTACAAGATCGCCCAAGTCGCGGAATGGACTCTGTTCGAGGCCATACTGCCTCGACCCTGCTGTTGCTTGGCGTGGGTCGACCGTTTCGAATGTTCGCGGGCGAGCGGCGAGCACAACTTTGTCCTTCACCGGTTCGTCCGACTCGAGCCACCACGGGCTAAAGCTCATGTATCCAGCACCGGCAACGCCTGCAAGAGCACCCACGAGACGCCGCGTGTGCATCATCTTGGCAAGTGTTGTTCTCCTGGGCGTTGATACACTGATTTATTTTCGCAGCCATGAAGATTCACTCAAACTCAAGTTGAATATACGAATTATCCGGATGACCGTTTCTACCGCCTGACTCTAGCATACAAATGTCAAATCTAATTACTTGCACGCATGTTGCGAGCAGCATTTTATCCGGACAATGATGTCATCATTCTATAGACCAATCAAATTGTAGTATTCAAAATCCAGCCAATCAAAAGTGTCATTGAACGAAACGAACCAATCATATGGCGTGACGTCGACGAACGGACGATTTTGAAACCTTACAAGCCCATTGTCATGAGCTTCTCTTGCTCTAAAATCGCCACGACATCTTCCATCCGCGGACGTTGCGCTGGATTCACAGCAAGACATGATTGAATGAGCTTTTGGATCGGCCGGGGGCACGTCGGCAGCACGGTCGGTCGGAGCGTGCCCGTCACAATCTGCATCAATAGTGTGTCGTCGTTGACCGTCGATTGTTGCCGCACGTCTGTGTACGGGATCAACCGCGTATCCAATTCCGTCAAGAGAACCTACACAGAAACTTTGACAAACGCTTTCGAGTAACAAAGACATACGCCAAAAGAATACACGTCGGCAGGCGTACTGTAATCTTCGTTTCGGAGCAGTTCTGGGGCCGCCCATTCCATCGTCCCCACCGCTGCTGTCATGGTTTCCTGAGGAGTCCAAACTCGAGCATAGCCAAAGCCAGACAATTTAGCCCCTAGAAGTTTAAAGTTCAACAATAAATTGGTCGCCGATCATACCAAGTCCAGGAGTGAGAAGAACTTTGCTAGCTTTGATGTTCCGGTGCATCAGAGATTGGCCATGGAGGTAAGCTAGGCCTTGGGCAACGTCCATGGCAATCCGCAGCTTTTCGCTCGGCCATGTGAGCTCGCGCTTCTTCTTGTCCAGGAGCGTTCGGAGGGTACCGCCAGCCATGAATTCAGTCACGCATTTCAAGTCGTTGGCGTTCGTGAAGGTGAAGCCGTAGAATGTGATAATATTTGGATGCTCCAGCTTGGCCATCATGGAGATTTCCCGCACGAGGTACTTGCGGTCTAGGTCGATATTGGCGCCTTGATTCATGTCGAGCGTCTTGACAACAACTGGATCGCCTCTGAAATGACCGAGCATCGTGCACATATACGACGATGGAATTTGCCTTGACACGACACAATCCTGAGGATGCAGCCAAAATCGGCTCTGAAGCGGACCCAACTTGTAGAAATCCTGATGAGGTATTGATGTCACATTGTCAATGGAAGCTGGATTGGCAGCAGGAATGGGCTCTTTTGCCTTGGCAGCTGAGAGCTTCTCAACTGCTGCTTCGGCGACTCGGCTTTGCTCTTCTCGTAGAGCGCGCACGATCTGTTCAGCTGATGGACGGAGCGACGAGTCGAGTTGGAGGCACGCCCTAACAAGCTTGGCCAGAGCCTTGGGGCAGTTGGGGCCGACAGTCGGGCGAATGACGCCAGTGATGATGTTGGTTACCAAGACGCTGCTCGTGTCGTGGTGGTTAGCGTAGGGCAGTTCCCGCGTGTCGAGTTCGACTAGAAGCACCTACAATATTCCTGTCACTTGAAAATGCCACGTCATCGAAGAGAGACCCCAAAGGAGTAAATATCGATTTTTTCGTTGTAATCTTCGTGGAGAAGGAGTTCTGGTGCCGACCATTCGATCGTGCCGACTTTTTGAGTCATGGTGTGCGTATAGCTCCACTCTCGCGCGGATCCAAAGCTACCCCAAAGTCACGACACTGGAAGGATGGTAGACATACCCAGAGAGTTTTGCCGACAGCGACGCTGTGAGGTGTACTTTTTCAGCCTTGATGTTGCGATGCATGATCTTGGGCTTGAGATTGTGGAGATACATGAGAGCTGTGGCGACATCGATGGCAATCGACAGCTTTTCTCGTCGCCAGCTCAAGTCCCGCTTTGGATTATTCAGGAGTGCGCGGAGGTTGCCGCCGTCCATAAACTCTGTCACGCATTTCAAATCGTCGACTGTCGTGTATGTAAAGCCCAAGAACGCCACGATGTTGGGATGGTGTAGCTTTGCTAGTGCTCGTATTTCCTTGATCAAATCAGCTACAAACAAACGTGTGAGGCGATGGAAGCATGACAAGGAGGACCCACCGCGTTCTTTCTCGACTGCGCTGGCTGGACGCTTGTCAAAGCCCACAATGGACTTGATGACTGTGGGGTGGCCTTGGTAATACCCGACGTGGGTCACCATATACGATGATTTGAGCGTCCGCGAGCTTCCACAGTCGTCTGGATCAATCCAAAACCTCTTTTTCAGCGGCAAGAGCGCTGCATAGACTTCATCCAACGCCGATGTCGTTGGGCTCTGGTATGATGGCTGGCTCTGCGTGGCATTACTTGGCATGCGAGATGGCCCTGGATCTGGTTTTTTCGGAGGCGCTGGATAATACTCGTTCACATTGACCGAGTCGGTCTGGATAGGCGCATATGCACGCGGTTCTTCTTTGCTGTTGCTGCAACCCATTGTATCGATCGCTTCTTGCTGCGCGACTGATGGACTGACGACGACACAAATGCTACAACTACAAAAAATCAAACATATTTTTACCGGCTCGAGGCATGATAGTACGACCAAACTTTTCAGGACCTCATGTAGAACGTCGTCACATTGTACATACAAATACCCATATTAAATATTCAATAGTACTTTGACGACCGCCTACATTTTGTACCACGACTAGACTTTTAGGGTCTAGTGCTCTAATATTATACTTGAATAAAATATATTTCTTTGTCCACTGTGCCTGTCGCACCGAATTCACGTGAGTACCAACGCGTTACCGAGGTGACAACAACCTGAGCGTGGCCAAAGCTCGCTGGAGCGTGCAATGTCAAGCTATCAACAAGTCCCGAGCGGGTTATAAGTTATGGACGGTCGTCTAGACCTACAGCCTTGAGCAGCTGGACGTTTTCGGCGATTCCTACGCGAGAAGGGACGGTCAAAACTGGTGGAGCAACCGGCGGGACGATCTACCTCGCTGGGCTGCACAATGATACGGCGTCATGTTTGTGAGACGGCTTGGATCTTTCGGTGGGGCGCCAAGGGCAAGCAGTGCTCTCACGGCGCCGGCTCCTAAATTGCGAGACGGATGGCCTTGAGATTTTGCCATTCTTGCTCCTGTACCTTTGGAACGCATCGCCGCGACGTGGAGCGGTTGAAATCCTTTCTTGTCAAAGGCCGCGACGGCCACGCCTGCTTCCAAGAGCGTGTCAAAGATACGTGGATCAAGCATCTCCGTGTCGATTTCAGCCGCGAGATGGAATAACGTCGAGCCTGTATCCTTGTCGGCTCCAGTCAAGTCGTAGCCGAGTTGGTGGCACATTGCAAGTACGTTCACCTTGCACGCTCGCGTCGCCGTCTGCAGTGGCGTCTCGCCTTGGCCATTCGTCTAGAAAGGTTTGAGTGCACACTAGACTCGAGCCATTTGCGCACTTTGCTGACGAGTTTCATCCCGATGGGCGTGCGGAGGAGCTGCTCGACGGCAAAGCCATAACCTTGACGGCATGCGGCATGCAGCGGCGTGTCGAGTGCTTTGTTGACTGCGGCTAGCTCGCTTGGATCGACCTTTTGGACCAAGTATTCGACGGAGGCATTCTGCTGCGCTAGAATCGCAACATGGAGCAGCGTCTGTTCGTCGTGGTCGCGGTCCGAGAGCTGTCCGCCTCTTGCAACGAGGAGCTCAAGGCATGGAATATTGCCGGCGATGACGGCGTCAAAGAGTGCCGTGCGTCCTGACGCATCTCGCAAGTACAGAGCTGGTGCTTCAGCATTCAAGAGCACTCGAAGTGTCGCTGGAGAAAAGTTGCTTCGGACGGCGTAGTGCACTGGACTGCGGTGGTCCAAGTCGACGCAGCTCACATGGGCACCCAAGTTGACAAGTTTCTTGGCTCCCACGTCGCTGCCGACCCTCGCAGCGTCATGCAGCGGTGTGCATCTACCGAACAAGTTGCCGCGGCGATATTCAACAGACTTTGGACGCACCCGACGTTGTCCTTGATGTCGAGATGGATCTTGTTGACAGCAACATACTCGCTGAAAGTGTACCCGTGCGCCGCTGCGTCGTGGAGAACCGTGCGGCCTCTACGTCGTCATGAGATTGCAGAGGCGTGGAAGAGAGATGGCCAACCTGTCGTCCGTGTGGAGGAGCTCAGCGCCTTGGTCAAGAAGATTGAGCGCAATCTCGCTGTGGGCGACGGCGTGCATGAGCGCTGTCTTGCCCGACTTGTCTGTCAGTTCGAGCTGCGCGCCATGACGGAGACAAAAGCGCACGACGGTGTAGAAGCCCCGCGTGGCGCCTTTCATCAGCAGCGTCAATCCATCCTGGTCTTGCTCGTCAATGTCCAGATCGCCCAGCTCGAGCAAGTGTTCGAGCTTGTTGAGCGGTTCTTCCACGAACGAAATGGGTGGATCCGCGTTGTCGTCGTCGTCGTCGACATTGGCCATCGCGGCCATCATGTCGTCGCGGAGTCCCCACTTCTTGCGGACTTCGCTGGCGATGACTTCGTGGCCGAAGGACATGGCGATCCGCCACGCCGACTGGTTCTTCTTGTCGAGTAAACCGACGTCGACGCCAGCCTGGAGAAGCACACGGACAGCAGCGCGGTCGCCTCGCTTAGCCGCCAGATGCAGCGCCGTCGCGCCGTGGCCATCTTGGTAATTCAGCTACAAGACAGCGCAGCTTAGTTTCATCCCTGGAAACGCCATCCTACCGCAGCTTTCGGGCAGTTGTCAACGACGAGTTGAATCGTTGCAATGTCGCCGCCGAGGACAGCTTCATGCAGCGGCGTGCGCTGGAATTGCGGCTCCTGGCAGTTGACGGCCAAGCCGTAGAGAACCAACTTCTCGACGGTCGTCACCATGCCATTCCGCGCGGCATCGTGAAGGAGCGTCCGTCCCGTCGATGCAATCTCGGGCGCTTTCGTGAGCAAATACTCGGCAATGTCAGCGTGGCCGTGTCGGACTGCGAGTCCGATGGCCGTCAAGCCTTGTTTGTTCTCAATGTTGAGCTTGATGCGTCCGATGACAGAGCGAACGACGCCGAGGTGACCCCATCGACTGGCGACGGCGAGCACAGTGTTTCCTACGCCAAACTTCGTGGAATTGAACGACTTCCAAGGCTTACCGTGGCCATCCACTGCATTCGGGTCTGGGATTTCATCAAGCCCGAGGCCATCGAGGAGATCCACCACAGTCTCGCGATGTCCTTTGCGCGCATGGACAAAGATATTCGTCTCCTGGTCGACAGACGCTCGCGCAGCAGCTCGTCGGCCGAGAAATCCTCTCACGATCCTTGTGATCTCGATAGCCGCCATGACTGTGAAAGCCTCTCGCCGCCATCGAGCTCGGGCGGCGCTCACAGCTCGTCCAAAGCGTCCTCGGACGACGCGCTGGATCAAAAGCGCCGCAGCGGCTGCGATACTTGCGGCCTCGATCTGCCGCAGTCGAGCCACCGTCTGTCGTCCCAAAGCGCCTCGAAAGCATCGCTGGATCGTTGTGGCGGCGTCGTCACAAGCAGCTTCTCGTGTCCGCTCCCCTTGGACAACGACTGCTTTTCTAGCAAGGCTGCGTGTGAATGCGTTCTGGATGAGTCGGATGGCGGCATGCCGCACGGCAAGGCGTCGACTCCTCACGAGAGTGCGATCGATGTAGCCACGGAAGAGCCGCTGGATTGTTCGCGCGAGTGCAAGGGCGAGAGCTTCCACATGCCGCAGACGAACCTTGCGGACAAAGCAGTAGGCAAGCCGTCGGCGGACGACCGACTGGAGTTTACGAGCACATTGATGCCGCTTTTCCTCAAGGACCATGTAGCGTTCCTTGGCAACGACTATGGCGGCTATGAAGCTACGGAATCCCCACTGAATCGTGCTTGCGGCTGCAATACGTTCGCGTTGTTTGGCCCGCGTTCGATCTTTCTCTTCGAGAATGAGCCCCGTCCCCGTTGCGACGTCTTTCATCACGGCGCGGACTTTGTTGCGGATCAAGAGCGTCTTCTTGACTTTGGCAAAGTTCTTGCGAAGGATATGGCCACGATATGTCCGCTGGACGACGCTCGCGGCGCGGTATTCCACCTACGTTGTCGCTGCTCTTGAGCTTTTATTGCGACTAAAGACAGACCTGATGCCGCTCCAGCCGCTGGAGCTTCAAATGGCCCATGAACGTTGTTTTCTCGGACACGAGCGCCTTCTTGTGTCGCTGCAGACATGGAGAATGTCATGGCCATGCCAACACAGTTGAGCGCGTACCTCCAGCTTGTCCTGCTGCCGTTCAAGGTGGTTTTGCAGCGGAGATACGAAGAGTGGATCGAGAAACGTGTCTGAAGTCGTCGTGGGTGTTTTGGTAGCTGGCGGCGGTGCTGGCCTTGCGTCCTGCATGCGAGTAGTGGTCGTGATGATGGAGATGACGTCGCTGTAGGTGCACCGCCGCGTGCCAAAGTACATGGACGGACTCGACGACAGCCCTTGGCGAACGTTGACGATTCTGTCTTGGATTTTCTCGGCTTGCTCTTGCAGCCAAGCGTTGCGCGAGTCGACGTCGCTCAGACGCCGCATCGTGAGCTCGCGCATATGTGCTTTCCGTCGCCTTTCTTGTATCTTCAGTTACAATTCGGTTACGCCAGCGAAACGCTCGGTAACTCGACCATGGGCGACGAGGATCGCGTCCGCGAGACGCCGCCGTGCTTTACGGGTCTCGACGAGACGCATTTGGTCTATGTGACCAAGAACCACTTGAGCTCGTCGGACGTGGTCGCCATCACCGTCACGACGTCGAAGCGTCTGCTCCCCAACACAAGTTTGAAGCGCCTCGCGGTCGCCCAGCCCAAGATGCACTTGTTGCTGCCGGCAGCGCCACAGTCTCTGCCGATTCCACGGGCGCGGATGAACAAGATCCTGCATGCGGAACGTGACGCGTACATGAAAAAACTCCATGACGATCGCGGCGATCGCATCAAGCTCGAAACGTGGGCAGCTGTGAGAATCCAATCGCTCTTCCGTGGCCACCGCGTGCGTCCCAAGGCCAAACCTGCCTTTGTCCACGACGGTAGAACCAACATGATGGCGTCGATTCGCAAGGAGGTAAGACGACGGTAGGAAAGGCGGGTGCATGTCGGGAATCTGTGCGTAGCTGCATGACATGCAACAAGTTTTGCCGAGTCATGCGAATTCAAAGCGCAGCGAGCCATGGCGACAGGACGTGCGACTTCGAGCTGCAGGTACACTGTAGCTTGCAAGCCATGGCGTCAACGAGAACTTTGCTAGATAAACGCCAAGCCAAGCATCGAAAGGACCGCCTTCACCACGCTGCTACTGTCATTCAAGTGAGTCCATGGACGCTGTCGAGCTATTCGTAGCGTCTTCTGTGTAGGCTTGTGTCAAGCGCTTTCTCGCTCGCGTTGCATTTATGCACTTGATGTCGCGCCACGTGGATGAAATGGTCCTGTGGTCGGCCATCGTCGTCCAGGTAAGCAGAGCGCGACGCATGCTGCCAGCTCATCCGTCGGCATTTTCCATGACTAGGCTGGTTACCGAGGCTACGTTGCACGGAAACGAATAGCAGAACGACTTGCGCAAGTCCAGGAAGCATCCGCGACGAAAATTCAATGCCTCGTTCGGTACGAAGCCAGTCAATCGAAAAGCGCTTCCTCATTGATGGCCATGCAGGGGAATTCTAAGTCGAGAGCGGGCGGCGTTGCTACGCCTGGAGCGGCATTCAAATCTTGGACAAGACATGCTACGGGAAGAAACTGCTGCCGCCACGACCATCCAGCGGCTCGTGAGAGGATGCAAGGGACGCAAGTCGACGACACTACTTCGTGATGGACAACGCATGCTTCACGTTCAGGTAAATGCTCTAGAATGTCGTGGTGGAAGTTGAAATCCATGGCAGAGAATCGCCGATGGACATTTGGATGAGCGCAAATCCATCGCCCATGGACAGACTTTGCTCCTGGTATGTGCAGCCAACACTGCGTGCATCATCAAGATATGCGTAGATCGACAAGGGAGTGCTCGTAGTAGAGCCAAGACCATCGTTGAAAGCACCGCTGAATATCAACACGACTCACTTGCATCGCGAGGAAACCGCAGCCAAGCTCAAGACGATCGCCAGCGGCATCGAAACTCGCCACAGGAGAAGTTTTCAAGGTTGTCGGCGATATTCAGGTAAAACACACGTGCAATTGTCGTTAGAAGCATCACCTTTGATTGCAGATGATGCCAGAGTAAGGATAGAAGAAGTGCATGCAGCTGAGAAACGACAGCTCGAAGCCAGGTACGCTAACAAGTTTGAACTGCAGCTGACAATCTTTCCAGGCAGACCTTAGCGCTGGTGCTGCCAAAGCCTGAGCGTGTCGAAAGCGTTCCATCTCGATCGTTGTTGATGGCACAACCAGTTCTACAGAGTGCTGATAGTAAGTTTGGCATGTACGCTGAGCAACGACCCCGCTCCAAGCGTGCAAATGGTCGTCAAACGTCGGACGCCGGTGAGCGAGTCGTGATGAATGGGACACTTCATCATGATGTGATAGACACAAACGCTGCAATTAAGATTCAAGCCATGGCTCGTGGTACAATCGTTCGTCAAGCACGGAGAAAATCAACCGCCATGCATCTCCGTTCGAGTCCAACGTGCAAAAAGGTTGATACAAGAGCGAACTCCATGGCACTGCCACCGCGATGAGACTACGCCATATTGCCACACATTATTTAAGACGTCTAATCCACAAGTCGCTGGGGTTTCTCCTTTCCATTGCGCAGTCTACATACAGATTGAGATCATCGAGACAACCCCCCAACTTACTTGTTCTTGGCGGCTTTCATCCGCTCTGCTTGCGAAATACGGCCACGAGGGATCATGACTTCAACGAGGACGACATAGAACACAGCTAGACTCACGACGACAGCCAGGAGCATCCACGGGCCGCCCAAATGATCGATCGTCTCCCAGAACGTCACCTCCGTTGCTGTTGCTTCCATGACGTCAATTTGAAAATGACTCTTCTTATTGTCATTAAAGAATGTTGTCTTTTTTCTTTAATGCTCTTAAATTCAGTTTCTTTTAATCTGAGTCACTACATACAACCCGACGACATGAAATCTTTTGGATGAGAAACGCTCATGCATGGCTTTTCACTCGCCGCTTTGGCTCTGGCCGTCTTCATTCTGCTGCAGACAAGTCGGGCGTGTCCTCTCGAGTGCTTCTGCTTTGGTTCGACGCGAGTGACAGTCCACTGCGAGTTCCGCAACCTCTCGGTTTGATCTTCACAATGTACAATCTCTCAACGACATGGCTAGACTGTTCCGCTCTACATTCCAGTCAACACAACGCATTTGTGCGCCTTCCCTCGTAGACTTCACGGAGCTAAAGCGTGCATAGATTGCTCAATGGCAACAACTTCAAGACTGTCACGCCTGATATGTTTGTCGGATATGACTTGGACGACCAAGGCAACTGGAATTTGACGCCAAAGCCACTCGCACGGCTTCAGGAAATGTACTTGCCACCTCTCTTACTTGACATGATCTCCATATTCGTAGTAAATTGGATTTGAACCCGATGCCTGTCGTGTCTGAATTTGCATTCCAAGATGCTCCGACATTGAAACTCATGTAAGTTAACATGGAGAAATCGCCATCACGCGATGGTTGTCTCGATAGATATCTCCCCTTCTTCGTTAAAATTCAGCACCAGGGACTCTCTGAGATGCGGCTCGACAAGACGTCCTTCGATGGATATACTCGCGTCCCAATTCACCCTCTAGAAGATCCAACATTCGTTGCCTTCTCAAGCTACGACTCGGTTTAATTTCAGCTCGACGTCGTCAGTCGATCTCCACGACTTGACTGCAGAAATTAGAGAAACGCATGCCAAGGAACATCCACAGCACTCAAGAATTCTTGATTGGAAAACAAATTCCATGGCATTAATCGATGGAGATCAAGTTGGCTGACACGACGGTAGACTTTGAATTGACAAGTACAACGGCTTGCTGCTACACAAAGACGGCGATTGATCCATGCATCGCGCTTGGATTTTAATGTTGCGCGACGGCGCGGTATCGGAAATAATACCACAGAAACGTGACGGCGGACACGACAACACTCCCGATCAAGAAGATCAATCGGCCATGAAAGCTACATAGTTCGATAGTCACAACGCAGGGAACCGCCGCTTACCTGAGCGACGGAAGGAAGAGAAAGCTGAAACTCGATCCACCGGCGTGGTAAACCCGGAAGATGGAAAATGCATTCACAGAGTCGGTTGGAAACTCTTGGCCGAGCACAACTACGAGGAGATCATGGATGAAGCACAGGGCTGAGAGAGAGCTTCGTACCATTGACTAAGGTCAAAGACGCTACGGAAACAACATGAGTGGTCCAAATGGAAGGAATAGCTACGTACATGCATCTCCCATGCCGATGAGCACTGCAAGCATTAGATTAAGTCCCCACTGGCCATCGCATTTCGTCACGGGGGCGAGATAGGAGAGAATGTAAGCACCAAGCAGCACAGCAAAGCACACGAGTTGACCCCAAAGCGGCCCATACCTGTGTGGATGTCAATCTCTCGCATGGACAAGTGTTTCATGTACCGATCTGCGAGTTTGCCGAATGCGTACGAGGAAAACACTGCCGTGATGCCGACGAGGACAAAAACCGTGCCGATCGATGGACTCCCGAGCGATTCACGGATGATGTTGGACGTGAATTCCCCCGTCATGAACCCTTGCTGGATGCCATTCAAGATCATGGCGGGGGCTAGGAGGAGCATTCGCCTGGATGGATGTCCATGAAGATGCATGAGGAGAAGCCGATTCGTACCGATCAAGTGCGAGAGAAAACAACGCTTGCATGGTCGACTGAGGCGTGTCGGGGATAATAATCGGTTGATGTTCCTTCAGTAGCTCTTCCTCTTCTTCAGCGACCAACGGAGGCAATATCGGGACAAAGAAGAGCAAGGATGCGCCGAGGAAGGAGATGGTCGCGTAGATCACGAATAAGGTTGACGTCGACCTGACGCGCTTGAGCCAAAGAGTTCCAAATGTCATGGACGTACCATGCCAAGTAACCTAAGACGATGGAGGAAATCGCATTGCCCGTGATGCTCGAGACGCGGTAGATGGAGAAGAAGAGGCCATTGAAATAGCCAACGGAGGCCACCTTGGGCATGCCATTCAACTTGGAATAAATGACACTCAAGTGCGTCAAGTAGCTTGCCTACACAGCCATGAAACCATGGCGTGCGTCGACGACTTACTTGGCAAATCCAAAGAAATGCCGCCGAGGTGCCGCTGATGAGCGACATTGGCATCATGACTCCCCATTGCAATGGCACGTTGGTCGGGTTCGATGCCACGACCAAGTTGGCGAGCGCAAAGAATCCGCTACATGACAAGTTAGCCTTGAAATCCTCCATGGAGTCATACTAGAAGATGGAACTGCCCGCCATCGTCCATTTTTCGCCAAAGTGGTCTATGCACGAATGAGATGACGCGGTCCATGTGGCGGAGTTTACAGGGAATGAGAGGCCCGGCGATGGATGCAGCCATGAACGTGAAGTAGTTTGTTCCCAAGACGACATTTCCCAGGCGCGCTACAAGGACAGACACGATGAGAGAACACGTCAAAGAGGCGGCAGACATTTGCACTCGTTGAATGGCGCGACGCAAACGACATCGCATGAAAACTGCGTCTTCTCTTGACACACGCCTTGCCACTGACACATTCCAGTCGCTGGGCCAGACACACAACGTTCGCAATGACTTGGGATGATGGAGGTTTCCAGCACCTACAAGAGAATGTTCACAGCCCTGATGAGCATGTGGCGTCGACCTCGGTGGCATTGTACGCCGTGAAGATGAGCAGGAAGCCGAACGAGAGGAGAAGGCCTGTGCGGATGCAGTCGTTTGCATCCAGCATGTTGTTTGGCCAATGACTCGACCTGCCACTTCAAGAAGATGCCATCTGGCTCGGAATAATTTGTCACTCAACGGACGGAGGAGCATGTTCTCCCGCCGGTCTGATGACAAAGACAAGGGAGAGTCGTCTGCCGACAGAGGAACTCCGTGGACAAAGCAGATCGCATCCACTATGAACTTGTGGCCGGCCTCAATGCTGCTGTACAAGCCATCGTGCAATGGATCGAGCTAATGCGTGACGTGGTTGGAACTTGTTGGAATTCATGGAGGGAAGTCCACGGGGATAATCGAAGGATCTTACAGAGACGACGGTGGGGAAATACAGTACGACTCGCCAAGGCATCGAGATGGCGTCGTCGTGATTGCGCAGTGACAGGGAAGAGAAAGTTGACCTTGACCCGTCCATCGCTGGGTTCCTCCACCTCAAGACGACAGTCGAAAGACCAATCAATGCCTGATCCAGTCCCTCGTCATGATATCCATCCACCGAGTGATTCCCCGACGTGCTTCTACTCCATGATGTCCACACACTAGAAGAAAGAGAATGGCAATGTTTTCAGTGGAGGCACTCGGCCTGACGAGAAGGATTTGACTCGTACGAGCTCAACAAGCCCTCACATCGACATGGAGCCACCGCGATACGCTCAAGATCCCTCGAGAATGCACTGTTCTTCCACCACTGCGTCAAGATGAGTCGTCGAATCCGAGGAAACACGCTCCCTGCTTGCAGAACTAATGCTCTCTTCACCACGCCGCCGGGTCGATAGCTAATTCCTCGTCGAGAAGCACGCGGATCGATGCAACAAGACATGAGCGGCAATGACTGCGCAATTTGAATCCTGCGGCGGCTGTGGTAGTGTGTCGGTTTTTCAGCATGATGGAAGATCGACTCAAGCTCACAAGAAGGAGAGCGCGATGAGCGAAGAAATCAAAGCGCGACACAAGTGCATTAGAATTGTTTGTGGCTCGGACAGCTTGGCCCTGCCACGATGAATGGCTTTCCATTCGGATCTTGGCAGCAAGACTGGTAGACATCCTTCCCTCCATCCTTGATGTAGGTCGAGTATGGCAATCCATGGCAGCATTGACGGTGGTTGGGATTTTGGCACTCAACAAGAGTTCCATTCGGCAGATTGCACGGAATCAAGTTGCCACACGCGGGCGTCGGCGATGGCTTTGGGTTCGTAGTCTTCGGGCGAGACGTCGGGCAGCCGCCTTGAGCAATCAATGGCGTTCCATTGGCATCTTTGCAGCAAAACTGGTAGACTGTCTTTCCTCCACTTGTGATGTAAACCCAGTAGGGCACGCCTTGGCAGCATTGGCGATGGTTGGGGTTCTGGCACTCGACAAGCGTTCCATTTGGCAGTTTGCACGGGACCAAGTTGCCACAGCCCGAGTTCGAGTCAGCCGCGACCACGGCAGCCAGGAGCGAGAGGACAAAGACGCACTTCATCGAAAGTTTTCAAGTGACGACAAGGTAGTCAATCACGCAAACTTCGATCATCTTCGCGGGGGAGCCGTGCGCCAAAAATTTCAAAGCTTCAGGTTGTAGTAGGTGGTCGCCTCATCTGTTGCTCCATGGAGATCCACGGGAGGAGGGGGCTCTGCACGCTCTGCAGCTACGTCATGAAGGGTGATAGGCGTTAATCACTTGACGCCAAACCCGTTGGCTCCTGTCCGTTCGTTTCTTGTCAACAGCGTCGAGACAAGTTGGTTGGCTGGAACAGTTCCAAGTGCTGCCTTCTCTGCTCAGCCCGTCCATCTAGCGAGTTTATGGACGTACCAACGAAGTGAGGAGCTGGTGTCGAGTCGATTGCACGACAGAGATAGCTCCCATCGATGCAATCTTCTGCCCTCGATGGCGCTGCCTCTAAAGCACTGTCGTAGCCTGCTCCAACAGCGTGTCGTGGCAACAGGGTCAACGATTTTGAATTTCGATCTGCTTCTCGATGAAACTTTCGCTCATCGATGTGCGATCCACGTGACTCCTGGAATATCAATGAGATGGCATTACGCCGTTCGTTCATCCACCCCTTGATTCATAGGCGCCTTTGGACTCGATGCGAAGCAGAGCACTGATGAAACTGAGCCCCAGAGCTCGACTTGACGCTGCTCGCGAAGCTCAAACTTTGGTCAAACTTTGTGCTGTCGACAAAGACGCCCTCGTAGTCAATGACCAAGGGTGGCCACTCTGGAGCTCACTGAACAGTCATTATGGCTTCACTGTAGTCGACTGAAGTAGTCAAAGCTCATCAAAATGTATTCGTCGTGGATGTATGCTCGCTGTCTAGCAACTACTGTGACTGGGACAGCTTGGCCCTTGAACTATGAAGGGGTTTCCCTTGGAATCTTCGCAGCAAGACTGGTAGATCGGACTGCCACCGCTCGTGACGTAGACCCAGTACGGCAGTCCCTTGCAGCATTTTCGATGGTTGGGGTTTTGACATTCCACCAGCGTTCCATTCGGCAAAGTGCACGGAACCAAATTGCCACACACTGAGGTTGGTGTTGGAGTTGTCGCCGGTGATGATGCTGGAGTTGGTGCTGGGGTTGTCGCTGGGGTTGGCTTGATAGTCGTCGAGGGAGTTGTAGGGCAGCCACCTTGAACGATCACAGGATTCCCCTTGGGGTCTTCACAGCAGGACTGGTAGATTGTATTGTCGCCACCAGGGGGGTAGTACCAATATGGGATTCCCTTGCAGCATCCTCGACGGGCAAGGTTTAGGCACTCGACGAGAGTTCCATCGGGCGTCGTGCACGCGAACGAGTTGCCACACACTGGGGTTGTTGCTGGAGTTGGCGCTGGAGTCGGCTTGATAGTCGTTGGGGTAGTCGTGGGGCAACCGCCGAGACCAATGAACGGATTTCCCTTGGCATCTTCACAGCATGCCTGGAGCATTGTAATGCCATCAGTGGTGTTGTAGAGCCAATATGGGAGTCCCTTGCAGCATCCCCGACGTGCTGGGTTTTGGCATTCGACGAAAGTTCCATTGGGCTCGGTGCAGGCAAACAGGTTGCCGCATCCTATTGTCGGCGATGGAGTTGGCGCGGCGGTCGTTGGGGCAGTCGTGGGGCAACCGCCGAGACCAATGAACGGATTTCCCTTGGTATCTTCACAGCATGCCTGGAGCGTTGTAATGCCATCAGTGGTGTTGTAGAGCCAATATGGGAGTCCCTTGCAGCATCCCCGACGCGCTGGGTTTTGGCATTCCACAAAAGATCCATCAGGTGTGGTGCACGCGAACAAGTTGCCACAATCAAAGTTGCTCTGAGCCAAGCCAGCAAGACACGACCACACCAACGCACTCTTCATCAAGATCGAAAGTTCTCAAATGGCGCTTTCACTTGGTCATCACGGATATGTTGCAGTGCATTTTCAATCATCCAAGTAGCTACCAGTATTTTTCATCGAAGGGAGCTCCCTTCGATGAAAAATACTTTGCACCCATGAAAATTTCGCGCTCGACAAGCTTGCATGTAAGCTTGTATGGTGGCTCTCCGTCGTGGCTTCATGGGGAACAACCTCTGGCAATGCTCTCAGGTGCGTTGTCTTGACGAGAGGAAGGCGGTGAATACACTGACGGAATGTGAGAACTAGAGCTCGGTAAGGCGCAAGTCTTCCCATGACATTCCGGTGGTTGTGTCTATGTCGACGGTGACATGGACAGATCTGTCGGCTCGAAAATTTCCGCGTGGGTTTATTCTCTGCTCAGTAGATCATGGCATTGATGGGAGAGTGCCGTGTGTCGCATCCGTCCATGGAGTTCAAGTAGCTGGGTGTGGGAAATTTTGAGCGCGTCTATGACGATGAACGTTGGGAGATGTCGAGTCGACTCAAGAGGTAAGAAGACCGCTCGAAATCGTTTCAAGAGGCCTCTCAGCTCATAGAATCTATAGCTCGTTGGTTTGACAGTGTTGTCGACTTGGTGCGATGGATCGATCTTTCCAGCAGAGTGAAGATTTGTTGATGGAGCAAGTTGTCGATGAAATTTTCATCTGAGATCGATCAACGTGCGATCTTCGTGACTCCCTCAATGTCATGGCGATATTCTCTACTGGCAGCTTGATGCTATCAAAGAATCAACTTCATGAAGCTCTCCGTGGACGTCATACCTATCGTCTGTGTCAAGGCGCTCTGGTGAACCATCCATCCACCTCATGTTCAGTATCGATCCAAAGATTGCATGCCGCGATCTCTCGCAAGGCACACAGATCAAGCACTTCGTTGGCAAGCTTTGACGAGCATGAACTTGATGGCTATCAGGTTTAGCATTGTGTGAGCTTTGTGATCTTCTGTCGCGACTTTGACGTTAAGGTTTTGAAGGTCAAGACTTCAAGTGACGACGTCGTAAGGTGAACGACTCACTGTGGATAAACTTGAACTGACGGTGACAACCATGAGAGCATGCTAATGGACTCGCCAAGTCCGATTGGGTCAGCTCAATCGCAAGAAGAGGCGCAACGCACATGGTGCACCTGGATAAGTGCAATCTCGCGAAAGATTGGCTCCGTGCGAGGGTTTGGTGTGCACTTTGCACTTGTGGATTGTCCCGACCCAGAAGAGAACTGTGGTCGACATGACATGGAATCGCCAGTCGTTTGACGAGACTTGAATCTTTCACGTCTATTTGTACTCTACCGACGCAATTACAGCAGCGGCCTTTATCCACAGACGCCAGTGCTTCACTCACCATGTTCCCATCGCCACCGAAATAAGAAAATGTCGTACTGGACCTTGTCATTTTTCGAATCCGTGACAGAGACGCCGAGAGTCTCATGCAGCTCACGAGAGACTGCACGCGCGCTGCGTTGATTCTATCGGCGGCATTCTTGCTCGTCTTCACAGCGTACGGTGGCATTGAGGTATGCTTATCCTGCTTGAGCTTGGTACCCTATGCGAGTTGACGCTGGAAACGTCGATTATTCCAGGAGAGTGCAAGGGATGTCTCGAAGGCCCAACGCATGGGATATGCCAGTCAGGAAGCGTCTGTCAGGATAAAGTCAAGTTTTCCTGCGATGAAGCATGCGCTGCGCCATTCCAGGAATGCAAATGTACGCTCGCCATGCCAGAGCAAGTTTTTGACTCGCGTTGCCGTTGTAGCATCCCTGGGCAACACGATTTTAGGCATCGTATACCTCGTCTACACCGTGAGCGCGTTCTTTGGGTCCATCGTGCTCAGTACAAGCTATGAAAACTCCGAAAAGTTGACGCTGCTGACTGTAGATTTACTTGGGAAGAAGTGGAGCTTGTTTGGCAGCTCTTTCTTCTAGTACGTCAGGCGTAATGCTCCATGCTTTAGCGCGCTCTTTGCGTTTGCGAACTTGACGGTCGCATTGACACCGCGTAATCCTGATTTGCATTCTGTTTTATTGATAACAGCCGCTGCTCTACTCGGCATGGCTGCGTCCGTCTTGTGGATTTCCCAAGAGAGTCGGCAGTGCGATTGCCTTGCTAAGTCTTTATGTAGGCCAGCTATATCACTCAAATCAGCGTGATTTATGCGACGCTAAAGAACGAGGCTGTCACGAGCTCCATGGGGCACTTCAATGGAATCTTCTTTAGCATTTTCAATCTCAGCAGCATCGCTGGCAACTTAACCTCGTCTCTCGTTCTTGGCACATTTGACTGGTAGTTAACTCGACCAACTACATCCCTTATATTCTTTTGACTAGGTCCAACACAAGTCTATTTGTCATCTACATAGTCTTGGGATTGTCCGGGACAGCTCTCTTCTTCTTTCTTCCTTCGCTTTCCGACAAGCTTCATGACGATTCTCTTGCAACGGCGCAGTTGAGAGCTTTTGCGAAAGCATGACCCTATTGACATGACACGGCTTTTCGTGTGTCATTTGCATCTTGCTCACAAAAATTGTAAACCAGAGTAATTGTCAACAAGTTCATTCTTGTAAACCGAATTGGCGCGATTTAGAGACCCCGACGATCCAAACTCGACAATTGCAGAATCGATGGCCATGGTGGACAATGTGCTCCCATGTCAGACCAACTTGAAAATGATGCTGCGTCTAGTTCGACCATATCCACTCACCACCGAGGAACACTGGAGTACAAAAACGAAATCAACTTGTCTCTCATATCAAGTCGACATCCAAATCTGTCTTCACGCTGTCACAGGGGATTTGTATTGCGATTTTGTTGCCCAAGGGATCCAGTGTTTGTGTGCAACAGGACAATGTACTGACGATCTTGTCGCCGACAGTGTTTATGTGAAAACAATGTTTTCGCCTGCAGTGTTTGTGTGAACACAATGTTTTCACATAAACAGAGTGGGTTGCATAGTTTGTCTCAACTATTTTGTGGCAGGCATTGATTACCAATGGACAAGATCAGGCGTGACGACAGCGGTGTACCGACAGCAGCAAAAATCGACTCGGGTCCATTCAAAGCTATGCTTTGGCTCAACTGCACGTCATGGAGTCCCCTCAATCAAATTGCATGGCTTCAAAATTGTGATGTAAATGTCCATGCCCCACCACCGACTACATCAATGTTGGAGTCTCGGGGAGAAGTGTTGAACATTGCTCACAACGTGCGTCGAGGATTTGGTATGTTGCCACGAGCGTTGAACAACACCCACATGACGCATTCACTAGCCCCCCCCCTCACTGTCGGACCACTGCCCGGCTCATTTCACGACACTATCAAGCAATGTTGAGGTTTCCACAAAGTCATTGTTCAAAACGCTGCCAAGGGAATTCAAGGCGCCATGCAGCAAACGAAAGAATGCACGCATGCGGCTTTGATTCTCTCTGTAGCTTGCCTCCTTGTGTTCACTGCCTATGGTGGTATTGAGGTACGCTTGCCCCTACTGAGCATTCAGTCATGATGTGGTAGACTTTGGAAACTTCGATCATTCCAGGGGAGTGCCAGGGATGTGAAGAAGGCTCGCTGGATGGAATTTGCCAGTCAGGAAACGTCTGCCATTACAAGGTCCAATTTTCCTGCGATGAAGCTTGCGCGGCGCCATTCCGTGAATGCGAATGTACGCTCGACTCATTGGCCTACCACTTGACACGGATTTCACATTGTAGCATCACTGGGGAACACAGTTTTAGCTGTCGTTTATCTTGTCTACACTGTGAGCGCCATCTTTGGGTCCATCATTCCAAGTACATGCCATACTTGATATTGCGTTATGATGCTCTGGACTAGATTTGCTCGGGAAGAAGTGGAGTTTGTTCGGCAGCTCCATCATTTAGTACATGAATGCCTCAAGTTTGAGACTCATGGACTCTCGTAGCGCACTCTTCGCCTAAACCTAGTGGTGGCATTGACACCTCATAGCCAGTGTTTGCATGCTGGTTTGCTCATCACAACCGCAGCTCTCCTTGGTGTGGCAGCTTCTACGTTGTGGATATCCCAAGTATGTCAGTATTTCCATTTCTACCTCCTCATTGCTTCGTCAAGGCAAGCTATTTGACGCAAGTCAGTGTAGTTTATGCCACGCTTAAGAACGAGGCAGTAACGAGCTCCATGGGTCATTTCTATGGAATCTTCTTCAGCATATACAACTTCAGCAACATCATTGGAAACTTGATTTCATCGCTCGTACTCGGCTCACAGAAGGGGTCTCAATGCTCCGTGATATTTCTATGCTAACGCGGCCAATAAGTCTGTTCATCCTTTACAGCGTCTTGGGTCTATCTGGAACTGCTCTGTTTTTCTGTTTGCCATCCGTTTCTAGTGAACCCGCTGAAGATCATGCGGAGACTAGCGAAGATCGTCCCCGGCTTTTCTCACCTCGAGCATTGTGGTCACTGATTAAAGACATGTGAAATCCAAAAGGTCTACGTGTAGCATGACAATTTGTTTTAGGCGCATACTGGTTCTACTACCAGTATTTCTCTTTGGTGGCATTCTTCGAGGATTTGCCTTGGGCGAATTCACGTCCAACGTCATCCGTGAGTCTCTCGGCAGCTCGTTCATCGGATACGTCATGGCTTTTTACGGTATCATCACTGTGGTCGGCTCGTTTGGATTTGGCAAGTTTGCGGACAGGATTGTGCATCTTTGTGGCTGGAATTTGACGTCAGGGCACAGATTTGGTCCATGGAGCAGCATGGTGTTTGGCTATGTTGCTATACTCGCGGCTTATTGCTTGTGCTTCACGTTGCACTTATCCAAGTGTGATGGTCAATGGGCATATGTGCTGTGCATTGCAGTGCTTCTTGGCATCAGCGATTCAAGTACGTCCAAATCATCTTGAACCTCGGCTCAAATTACGAATTCTAGCTTCCACAACTTTAACTAACGGTAAATTGAGAATTTCTACTCAGTCTCCATGAGATAGCGATGTGTCTAGTTGTCGTGGGCCAAGAATTCCCCTTGAATGCTGTCGGCGCTTTTTCGCTCGTGAAGGCATATCAATCTGCTGCATCTGCATTCTCGTTTGGTTTCTTTAAATACCTGAGGTACACCAAATTGTATGGATGATTTACATATTCTCTTTAGCTTCCATGGCCAGCTGACCTTGCTCATCACAATGGCCATCTTGGCACTTGCATGCTTCACTCTCTACACGGTCAAATTCAGAAAAGTTGTGCGTGAAGGTGAAGGTTATGCTGCCGTCGGGACGCCTTCTGTTCAAATTTGATGCAAAGTCCGATGAGCATCCAAGAGAACCAATTAACATCAATGATTTTTTGTTAATCTAGCTCAATTATCCCCACCATAATCGTGAGAGAATTATGTACGTACATGACCACAGCCGTATGAACCTTTCGTTGCAAGCGAGGACAAAATGGTATGAACAAAAATATAATTGAGCTCATTCCATTCTTAATGAAATAGTAGTTGCTCATGACCAGTCGGTTCTTTACACCTCCATCGAGACCAGAGTTGTGATACGTTACGTTAATTACCGTAACGTACAGTAATACGATACGTTATTTTGAATCGTATTTCGATACGATAAAATTATAACGTAGATTCATTACGTACGCTATATTTTACAGGAATACCGTTTTACGTTAAAAGGTATACTCATACATATCGCACAAACACGACACAAAACCGACAAATAATTTAAAATGATTGGATAACCGACATCAAACTAAATTCTTATTGGATGAAAATTGGAAATGACAGTTGACTGGACGAGGGACGTGTCGCGGGGGCAACATATACCAAACATTTAACATTTACGCAGTTTGATTGGATAAATCACTAAAACTTGACTTCTTTTTTGCTCATCACTTGTCCACAGGACGGAGATGGAGCAAGCTACGCCCTGCAAGCAAACGATTGAGCAGTCTTTCCTCGGGGCTTCCACCCGACGAACTTATGCCAGCTATCAAAGACAATTTGAGGAGTTTTGCAAGCATGAAAAGGACGGCATCGACCCTGCGTCGGCCACCGCGGAAATCTGCTCTGACTATTTTCACCATCTTTTCTCTCTTGGACGAAAAGCTCGAACTGTAGACACTGCCAAGACTGCGCTTGTTGCTTACTTTAAAGACCATAAGATTGATCCAAACCCTGCGCAAGGGACGACGTCCAAGAAGTACGTCGTTCCTCTCCAGAAGTTTTGTCGACAAAACACTACAGACGAGGAGCGAAAAGCCCATCCCCTCTCGATCCACGACATGTCCAAGCTCATTGATGCCTTCGCTCCGATGAACCATTTCGTTGTGACCATGCTGCGATTTCTGTTCTCTGCAAGCTACCTGGGTTGTTTTCGTATAAGTGAAGTCCTGAGTTTGAAATGGTGTGATGTCGACTTTAGCAAGACTGACGACGAACGATTTGTCTCGGTCAGGCTACGATGGCACAAGAAGGCCAGCGT
Source organism: Aphanomyces cochlioides (assembly GCA_019828595.1). Lineage (NCBI taxonomy): Eukaryota > Oomycota > Saprolegniomycetes > Saprolegniales > Verrucalvaceae > Aphanomyces > Aphanomyces cochlioides. The sequence goes on from JAHQRK010000004.1 coordinate 1,817,918, forward strand.
CGAGAAGGACTGCCAAATCTACCATCTTATCTCAATGAAGCGTCGTACCCATGCCTTCGTGTTTGTGATTTCTATGAAGAGTACGTGAAACTCGTTCGCTTGACGATACACAACATTCCAAATGGAACTTACGTATTTCCACAGACGACGACTGTCAACGGTGGTCTTCGTGTTGACTGGTTCAAGCAGGCTGAACAAATGTGGCTTTGTAGAATTTTGACAAATACAGTCGAAGCTACACCAGGTTTGCCATTGGGAATTACCTTGCACAGCATGCGACGTGGAGGTGCATTTTATCGCGTGTTTGAACCACCCGAAAGGCGATTCAATTTTCGTGAACTCATGGCATGGTGCCGCTGGGAAGACATCAAAACGTGTTGCGAATACTTGGTTCGAAAAGTATCAGTGATGCTATCGATCCTAGATTGCTCCTGCACAAGCGAACCACGAATTAATTTGTTGTGGCTGGAGACCAGCTCGCTTCCACTGTGGACATTGAAACTCTAGCAGATACAATCATCAGAGCTATTCTGGAGGCTCTGCCTGCTCAGAGTGTCAAACCAAAAACACCAGTGCAGAAGACGATGCACGAATACTTGGCACCAAAAGCAATTCCAACTGCAAGAAATGGCGAGGAAGCGTGGCAACAATGGTTCATGCCCGACCCCCAAAACGGATTGTTCATAGCGCTGAAAGACTTTCCGAAAGACAGCGTCAAACTTGACCGAAGAAAATACTAAGAGCGACTCACGCACTCCACCGCTTTCGCAAAGTTTCAGTGCTATGATCAGTTTGAGAGGGCGTATGATGGCTTCACCAGGACCTACTCGGGACTCTTGAAGGAAGTGGGCAAGAGAAAACGTGAAGGCACTTTGTGAATCATTCCATGTCGGCTGTCCTTCAGATTGTAAATTGTAATTGGAATGATAAATTGGCATTTCTACCAATCAATTTTCTGTCGGATGAAATTGTCGTGTCGTCCATTTTATCTAGACATAAACTTGATCATTTTAAAGGATTTATGAGGTAACATGAGGCTGCAACCGAGTCTCTCACATCCATGACAAGCGGAACACTTCATCAATTTAAACTGAATAATGGAGCTACAGTAACCATAATTTTGCAAAAATCAAGGACAGGCTATGACCCAAAAGTGTTGATGGCGTTCTTATAATAAATTAACGATGATATTATTCTTTCTGTATATGTGCAACACACTCAAACTACTCCACGGAAATCAAGTGCGTATTTGGGCAGATAGCTCAATTTCACGTCCAAGTTATCACACGAAACTTATCCACAATGACGACGTCCATGTTGTGGAGGAACATATATATAGCTACACAGTTAATGAACTCGTTATGATCACGTTTGGCATCCATCAACTTGTTTCTATCAACAGAGAAGTCGTAGTTCATACAGGGACTTCATCTTGTAAATATGTTTTGGCTCACCATCAATGTTTACTTGAAATATAGGCTCAAAATAACATACCAAACGTATTACTGTAATACGTTACGTTAAATATAACGTAAACAGGAATACGCTACGCTAAAAATATTTCGTACTAAAATACGTTAAGTTATAACGTATCGTAACGTATCACAACTCTGATCGAGACACGGCGATATTTCTTTGTGTAGACAAGAAAAGCCGAAATGGAGATAAGTACCATACAAATGAGCAACAAGAGGCGGCCATTGAAGCTACTCAGGGATCAATCCTAGCTCATTTTGAATATTTACCTCAAGAACGAAAAGAAAAAGTAAGCGGCGGCTGTCGATCCCGACTGGTACACTTTGAATACCGAAAACGCACTCAATGGATCTGATGGAAACTCTTGGCCCAGAACCACTACAAAATGCGTCAAACCGGTCAATCTTGACTCATTGAGTCACCGCTTATAAGCGTCGCAGAGGCTACAAGGAAGTGTTGAGATTTGGCCGTTCAAGGAAAACTTACATGCATCGCCGAAACTGAGGAGAACAGCGATTGTCATTACTAAAGTCCACTGCTCGTCACATTTAGCCACAGGAATCCAGTAGCACATGCAGAACGCCGTAAGCAACGATCCGAAACCGATCAAGACACCGCTTAAAGGGCCAAATCTACACGATATGTCAAACCTTATGTCACAGTTCAAAGACAACTTGTCTGCCAATCTCCCAAAAGCGAAGGATGCGACAACATTTGTGCTGCCGTATATAGCCATGACATAACCAATCGAAGAACTTCCCAGTGACTCACGAATGAAATTGGACGTAAATTCACCCGAGGCAAAACCTTGTTCAAGGCCGCTAAGGATGAACACAGGAGCCAACATTAACATGCGCCTAATATGATAATTAAACTTCGCGTCGAGAAAGAGCTCGAATACTTGTCTTTTACAACCTCCCACAGCGCGGACATTTCAGTGGCCACTGTGGGTGGGCTCTCTGGCGCGTCATTTGTACTCGCTGGAACCAACTTGACAAGCTCGGCATCATTGCCTTCTTGGGTCAAGGCAGGAAGTGCAAGCATCAAGGTTGCTCCAGAGAGACCCAACAGAGTGTATAAAACAAACAGACTTTGAGAAGACCTGCAACGAATTAGCGAAGCTGGACAATGGAAGTGCGTACCAAACAAGAAATCCCAAGACAAAAGACGAAATGAAGTTGCCCAAAATGGCACTCAAACGAAATATGCTGTAGAAGAGCCCGTTGAAGAAACCCATCGAGCTAACGAGTGGCTCGTGCTTGTACTTTGAATACAAGACGCTCACTTCGGTTAAGTATGCTGCCTATTCCACAGTCCGTGATGAAATTGTTAGCTTCAACAAACCTGAGCGATCCAGAGGACTGATGCAGCCACCCCTTCAAGCACTGCAGCAGGAATCATAATCCACCAGTGCAAGTCCTGGTTAGTCGGATTGAGAGCAACGATCAAGTTGGCAAATGCAAACAGGGCACTTCGCAAACAGGTTACAGATGGCCTCATGATTCATTCGTACTAAATCAATGCGCTTCCGAAAAGGCTCTTCTTCATTCCAAAGTAATCTACACAGGCAAATTTAGCAACGCCAATACTTATGCTGACGTACTCGGCACGACAGGTCCCACAAGTGAGGTGAGTGTGAACGTAAGATACACTGTTCCTAGGATTGTGCGGCCCAAAGACGCTACAGACGAGTCAGGCAAAACTTCACCTCGAACTCTTACATTCGCATTCTTTAAAGGGTGCAGAACAGGCTTCATCACACGCAAACTTGGTCTTTTCCTGGCATACATTCCCAGACTGACAGATTCCACTTGGGGAGCCTTCAAGGCATCCTTGGCACTCGCCACGAATAATAGACGTTTCAAGATTCTATTGCACTCGGGGTCAGGCGAGAGAACACGGACGAAACACCACACCTCGATCGCGCCGTATGACGTAAAGATCAAGAGGAACGCAACCGAGAGGATCACGGCGGTTCGAATGCACTGAGGGGCGTCCTTCATCTTGTTGAATGATGTCACTGGGGACCTCTCAGATCTTGATGCCTTCGACTTAGTATTTCGGTTCGACATTTCCAAATCATCCACAAGAAGCCAAATATTTTAAAATACATTTTAAATATAATGTGAGACGAGCCAAGCCATTTAAAAATGTTTTTCTAATAGAGTGAGTGGAACCCAAAATATTTAAAACGCATTTGGAGTATGATTGTTCAGTAGTGTGAAACCCCATCTGACACTTTAAATACATTAAAAACAAACATGCAGTACAAACGTGATGACAAATTCTCGTGAGCCAATCAGATATCGCCACTGGCTTTTGATTTGCGTTGCGACGACCAATACAAAAGACTATTAAGGGCACACTTCCGAGGGGCTCTCCTGCTTTGTTAATATCGTCATTTCGTCGTCTTCGTAGAGCATTGAAAGAGCATTTCCTTGCGTGCAATGTGCTCGTTTTCTACTGGAGAGCTGTCGCACAATGAGTTGAAACCATAGTTGATTCGTTGGGCTCTAATTTGAAATTGAAGTTGTGTCACTAATGACAGTAATGGTGGCACCGGTCTGGCAACCCGCCATTTGAAGTGCTCTCGCATGCTTCTGTCGGTCATGAGTGTCCTATTGCGCAGTATAACAATTGCTGAGCGCCAATTTAGAGGGCTGTAGTGTCGCTCGGGGTTGATTTATGTGGAATGGACCATGATGAGACTTGCACAACAATTGGTGGGTTGTTTGGGAGCATCGCAACATTCAGGACACGAAATGGGACGTCAATGAGCAGACTTTGAAATTGACCACCTCGCCAATCGACATCTTTCCAGCCACGAAAGATGATACAGGCCACGGCGTGTCTTCAGTCGGCGCTCTTGCTTTCAGCTGCATTCTTTCTCATCTTCACAGCCTCGTCGGGCCTAGATGTAAGTTCTACCTGTGACCTGTGACTTCTTGATAGCTGCTGGCTAGACTTTGATGACGTCGGTCATTCCTGGTAAATGCGACGATTGTCTCGAGGGCGAGCCGAATGGAATTTGCCAAGAAGGAAATGTATGCCATGACAAAGTTGCGATTTCCTGTGATCGCGTGTGCGAAGCTCCATTCCAAGAGTGCACTTGTACGTCGTTCCCATGGCGAAAATTGACACGAAGGGATTCCTAGCGTCTCTCGGTACCACAATTCTAGGACTGGCATACCTAACGTTTATGCTAAGCGCCATCGCAGGACCATTCGTGACAAGTCGGACAACCAAAGGAGATATTCGCTGACTCAATGATGTAGAGCAATTTGGTGAGCAGCGGAGTATGGTCGGGAGCTCTTTGGATTAGTACGTCCATTCGACATGTCCATTCTTTGCTCAGGCAACGATATAGCACGCTATACGGCGTTGTGAATTTGATCGTGGTTCTCAATCCAACGAAGACACAGCTACACTGGTTCGTGATGATCCCTGCATCAATTATTACTGGTTTCTCGTCGTCGGTCATTTGGATATCCCAAGTACGTCTCGCCACTGGCGACGATAACTTCTCATATTGCATTAGGCGAGTTAGTTGACACATCTCAGTGTCACTTACGCCTCGCTGCAAGGCCTGCCCACGACCAGCAGCGCCTTGGGCTTATTCACTGGGCTCTTTTTCGTTGGCTACAACATGAGCCAAATCTCGGGAAACTTGGTCTCATCGATTGTCCTCGGTTCGTTGGCTTGGTCGACAGCGACTTTGTTTATCATCTACATTGTGTTCGCCTTGTCTGGAACTTTTCTGCTCAGTTTGCTGCCAACGACGAGCCAACTCGCATTGGAAGAAGATTTTCCCACGGAAAAAACACTTCTTATCGACAGCGTGGCGCCAAGTACTTGGGTTTCGCTCTGGAATATGGCACAAGATCCGTAAGAAATGCCTCATGACTGACCAAATCAAACTCTCGTAGACGAATGGTCTTGTTGACCCCGACTATGATCTTTCACGGGTTGCAGCAAGGTTTCCTGACGGGTGAGTTTACATCGCATGTCATTCGCAAGTCCCTCGGCAGTGCCTCCATCGGATATGTCATGGCAGTGTATGGCTTGGTCAATGTTGCATCAGCCTACGTTTTTGGAAAACTCGCTGACAGGTACAAGCTGGTGATGACTTGAATCGGTCACTCGTGCTCCAGGCTCGGCCCTTCTGTTGGGCAATTCTTGGGCTTTGTTTTAGCATTTACTGCATACGCAGTGTGTTACTGGGCCAATCTTTCAACTTGCGGTGACCAGTGGACACTTGTACTCAGTATTGCCATCCTTCTCAGTCTCGTTGATACCGGTGAGACTTCTTGTGATAAACCTGCTGACATTTATTCATGGTAGCAACCACAACGCTTGTCAATGGTACCCTGTATTGAGCTTCAAACCACCTGAACTTATGTCCGCAGTGATTTTGGGCCGCGAATTCGTGTCAGATACGATTGACGCATTTTCTCTCTTTCGCGTCTATCACGCCGGAGCAGCTAGCTTCAGTTTTCTGGTGTTTGGGTACCTCAGGTGCGAATTCCCACAAATGATGTGAAGAGTGATTTTTTAAACTAGCTTTCAAGACCGCCTCGCGGTGCTGATGACTGTGGTTTGCCTCGCCGCGGTATCTTTTACATTGTTTTGTATTCGCCATCGCCAGGAAACCACTATATCGTAAAACGAAAGGTTGAATAACAATAGCTCTACTGCCCGCCATATTTACATGTTAAACATCCCCCAGCACTTTGATATACGGGCCCACTGTAGACTTTCAAGATCCTTGTAAAAGCACAGCGGATTTTGCTATTCATCTTGTAGCTCCGACTAGTTTGAAGCACCAAGAAGACAAGATACCGCAGATGGGGCAACGCCCCTTATGGAGCCGTACGAATGAAAATCGATTACGAGAACGAGGCATAAGGATGAGGGCGTCGTTTCTCGTACAAATAGTCACACATATAGATAGCGAGCTCTTACGACTAGCCTCGCAGCTTAGAAGTTGACTATGTCATGCATTGCGTCGTCATTTCATTTTCTTCCGCAGTTAACTTGAAAGTATCATTTTATCCTAATACTATTAATATATCACTTTATACCATGTAAATTTACTAATAGTATACTTTTCGGACGTATCACTTTATATCGAATTTCGAAGAATTTCAAGTATGAGAGAGGCAAATTTAAATTTTCAAAGCGGAACAGAAGAGCGCACGAGGAGATCAACTGGAGCGAGATGTCGAACGACTGGGACATGGACTTGGACGACGACTTCAATCAAGATCTTCTTGGAAGACCTTTTGACATGAGCAACGCGCTCGATGCAATGATGTTTCCTGTCTCTCCGCTCTCGAAAGCTGGTGTCTATCATCCACTGATCACCAACTAACGCTTGACTTGTAGGCCAGAGAACCTTGAAGTACGCGCAAAGATCACTGCAACATGAAGTACTTATTGACATTCCGGGTGTGAAATTTAACCTTGGATCTCCTAGTATGAAAAGAAGAAGAATCGGCGGCGTACCCTGGATATCTTCCTTGAACAATTCGACAACCGTGATACCCCAGGAGAATCCCTCCTTGATGTCGATGTATGTACAAAAGTGGAAGTATGGAGTTTAAGGTTTGACAGGATGAAGATGAGAAAATACTCGATCAAGCTCCATCTTCAAAGAAACCGCGATTTTCGTCGTTCAAGTCGACAATGTATCCAAAAAGGCAATCTCCTACGTTCCTTCGCATGCCACAATTGCCAGCAAGTCGACTGGTCCTTCCAACAAAACTGAAAACCCCCGCGAGAATTACCCTCAAGCGATCACGGCCAGATGAAGCCAAAGCACCAGCCACAAAGCGATTCCAACCTACAATAACTCGCTCTCTACCAACAGTACCAACAGTATCATCACTGAAGAGTCCTGGCAAGAGCCGAATCCCAGTACGGCAGGTTGTATAATTTCTCATTCCTGGACGAAAATCTTCATATTTATGTGAGGCCACAAGTATTATAGGTCTGTATATCCATAATCGCAAGCTTGATGATACATCCTTGCATTTTTATCACCTGCAACATGGGAGCGTCGACGCCTAGAGCGATTTAAAATGGCGGAGACAAAAAGGGAACGAACAAGTATTTTCAAGAGCCTGGAACGTCGACAGATCATTGTCTGCCCCGGCAATGAAAAGTGGTCCATCAATGGGTGCGATGAATGACCATGGCTACAAACACTGTGTGCGTCCATCAGTTCATCTTCATCCAGGTCATGGTCACAGGAGCCCATGAACCTTGCTTTGGTAAATATGCTCTTGCAATTCATCAGGTAGCTAAAACCATTTCAAGGGTAGTCACAAGAATACTGACATGAATATACTCGCTTATGTACTCAGTGGTCTTCCACTGCTACGAGCTTTCCTCGACTTGAAGACATGGCCTTGGTTTCACTGGACGAGTTATCTCTACTTGATGTTTGCTAGTGAACAAATTGGCTGCTAGCAACCTTTTCCGCCGGCAATGACGTAGCAAGATGTGCTTTCGAACATGGACAGCATGGCCGCGACAATCGAGTAGACCAAAACGCACAGGCAAAGGGTCAGAACAGCTCCTCCAATGATGGGGCAATGCCCACCAGAGGCTTGAAGCCTATGCAGCGCTTTTTTCTGGCAGGGGAGCAAGAAGACTGTTGCACAAGCTGCCAACGTTGTCATATAGTAGATGATGTATGTATTGGCAACTTGATCCCGCGTGGCTGGCGTGTCGGCAACAATCGCATCTTCCGAGACGTCAAAGGATGCAAAGATCGCATTCGAGAGGACTGGCCCGACTGCGATGGGCAAATTGGTCACTGTGGTGAAGAGTCCATACGTGACACCTTCGTTGCCCGCTTCGGCAATTTCGACAATCACAAACGCCGTCACGATGAATTGCATCGCATACGGGAGATTCTCCGCAAGCGGGACACCAATGTACCACCACTGGTTGCGCACAACGTCATAAATCGTGAAGAATTGAACGAGGGCGTCGATCGTGTTGGCGGCCAACGTGGTTACAACGACGACAAATTGCCAATTCCACATTGTGCCCCATCCAGCCATCATGCCAAGGGCAGACGCAAAGACCAAGTTGCCAGCTATCGTCACGAGCTGGCTGTTGAGGTTTTCCACCTTGGCCCAGTGAAGCATCACATACGGCGCTGCCGTCGATGTCACGCCAGAGTTGAGCAAATTGAAGAGAAACGTGAAGAGCATGGTCTGCCACGTCGCTCGCTTCTGAATGAGACGCCAAAATTGATGGATGTACGTTGGAAAGGGAAGAATCGTTGGGTGCCGCACGTCATGGATGCACCAAGCAGTCAGTAGTACCATCGTGATGGACACGGCGGCCAAGAGGATAAAGATCGTGTGGATGCCCATGTTCCACGTAAACGAGCCCGAAAAGTCTTTGGAGTTCAAGCCAAGGCCGATCAGGGCTGATGACACCATCGACGACAGCGTTCTTGTCATGTACGCCAGAGACTGGAGACGGCCACGGACAGCTTCAGGTTCTCGCTGCGCCACTTCGACTATCAACGCATCGGCTGGCACGTCCGCCATGATGTATGAAATAGTCGCAAGGCCACAGAGAATAGCCACAGTGCCACCTCTTATCGGTGCTTCCAATGTCAGCGTCTCCTTCTCTTCCTCGGTCAGATTCGCACGTGGAATTCCAGCAAGTGTGTGGTCGGTGTAGTACGGCTGACCAAAGCTTTTGATGGCAAGGAGGGTCATAAAGAAAGCACACAGCAACCATCCAAAGAGCACCCATGACTTTCGTCGGTACCCCAAGATCGGCACGCAGTCGGACAAGATCCCAAAGACACTTTTGATCGACCATCCAATGCCCAAGAGCGTCTTGGCTGAATTGTACTGATTGCCCGTCATGTGAAAGTACGACGCAAAGAGTGGATACATGAGACTTGGGAGCGCGCCGTAGCAGAGTCCGACGGCCACGTACTGCCCAAGGAGTCCGATCACTTCGGGACTTGTGTATCTTGGAGGAGGTCCTGGACGTAGCGCGCCGTTGGATGGCGTTCGGTCGAGCGGTTCGACGGGAGACTTTGCTTCTATATACACGACATCATGCTGCTCATCTGGAATCGAATACGAGACGCGCTCCATTGCAAGCTGGCGACTGATCGCTATTGTCGATGGATCTAAAAACTTACTGTAGTCCGTGTCGTGCTTTTCTTGAAGTTGCATATCACTTGAGATGACTATCCACGGCCCACTGGACTCATGGGCAGAGTTCAAGAATCAGCGGCGGTGTCTGGAGGCATGCTCAAGCTTGTTTCGGTTCCGCAATGCCAGACAGAAACTGCTGTCTCATGGCGTCATCTCAAGCGGCAAAAGACTGGACTGACTTGGTCGATCTAGAGCTTTCATGATGGAGTTCTATTGCTAGAATATGCATCAGCATGCATGTGTCTCCCCTCATGCAATATGGAGCGTCTGTTGAGTCCATCCATCGACCTGCTTGTTGACGAAGACAAGCTAGCTCGGCTTTTTTATCCAAGTTATCTCGAGCAGAAAGGCATAGAGTCTCAAAGAAGCTTCGTCGTGCATTCCCAAGTGCAAAGTGCAGTTGACGTCATGACCAGACAGTGGTGCATATCTACCTAAAATAGAACCATCCACTCATTGGGCTGTCCAAGAGTCAAGCGTCGTTTACGATCTCTCTGCGTCTGTTGAGCGCCGTCGATTCCGCCGCTGCTTGATGAACTTGTGGACCGGTGATATATATTGCGAAAATGTCTTCTCTACCATGGTCGACATGGTCCTACCCCGTGTTACCTCTGCTCGCTTCATGATGACAGACTCTTCCTCGACGAAGAATGGAAAGAAAGACGACTCGCACTGATGCAAGCAATGGCATGGCCTCGTGTTTCCTCGTGGATTGCTCCTCGAGAATTGAACGTTCAAAGCTATCATCACGGAATTCCGTGACTCCTTTCTAGGACAGACCACTCTGATGGCGGTGATATCTGGTGCTTGTCTCGTTTTCGAGCAATTGACGCGAGTCAGGACTTGGAACGTCTTTCTAGCCCAGATTCAAGTGGTAATGGTGTTCCGATTCTCCCGCTTGACTCATTGGGTGTGTCGTTGATAAGGTCAAGAATATGCTCGTTCTTCGTGCTGGTTGAATAGCCGACGGGACGAGGAATGAGCTGCGTCTGCTGCTGCTTTCAAGGCGTCGTCGATATTCTCCATGGTCAGCCAAACAACCCCGGAACGCGCAGACTCCAGGTTGAGGCCTGGGCATGGCAATCAAGGTTAAAAATAGCCAGCGATTGTGATCGCGGCTGCTCTTAGATGGAGGCGAAACGAGATGGCCACGGACTCTCCAAGCACCAGTGGCTTGCGAACGAACAGGCCATCTCGGCTATCACTCCCAAGGACGATGACGACGTCGTTCTGCTGTCATTCGGCTCATTCTGACGTCAGACTTAGGATGACTCGCTCGAAACCAATGAGCTCGAGCAAGTCTACGACCTCTTTCGCTTCTACGACTCGTCTCTCCACGGCGACAAGTATGAACTATCGCCAGCAGCTTGCTTGACAAACAACATAGACTTCCATCCATCAACTTGCCGCGATTCATCGAGATTCTCAAAGACGGTCATATTCTCTCGAGCACGTTTACCGCCCAGCAAGTCAGCGCGGCATTGAATTCATCTCATATATTGGAGACCAGGCGGAAGAAGTGTTTGCCGCGGCTGTGCTTGGCAAACTGCGGACGTACTTGGACTCTGGTAAGTCACGAGCCGACGATATTTGTGTCTCAACGAAAGGTAGATGGAACCCCAGCGCTCTCTTTCAAGCTTTTTTGTGGGGCGTTGATGCAATGCGCGACAATCAAAGCAAGAAATCCATTGCGTGCAAGAGCTAATCGTTGATTTAGTTTCCAACGATCTCTCCTGGTGCAGCCCTGCGTAAACTAGTGCGCCGACATTTGTTCTCGCTCATGAACGAAGTCGTGCCCGTGAGTGAGCAGCTCGCGCCGAGGAAAAGCGTAGCTGGGGCAATCAATGACAATTATTGGCACCCCCTCGAGGCGCAATGCGAAGTGAGACTTCAAAGGAGGAGGTTGCGTCACACCAAACTTTATGAAAACTCACGGGGGAACTCGCCATAGAGTATCCCAAGTTGCATATGACAAAGTCGTGCGCCATATTTTCCCCCCGATGGAGCAACCCGCTCCACTTGACGCAGGTACGCCGCCATCGTGTCGAGCGCAAACTGACAGCGTGACCCCTTGTAGCTATCACGCCTGAAATCCGAGAGTTTTTCAGCGAGGCGCATCTTGTGCTCATCGTGGATCGCTTTCACACATTTGACCACACTGACAGTGGACGAATCGGCAAGGACGAATGCTTTGTCTTCTTCCACGGCTTGGCAGATGCACTGCGCTTGGAAAGTCCTCGTCATTTGGCAGGGCAAGTTGAGGGCGAGGACATTTCATTAGCACAAATATTCCGCGTGCTCATGGCTTCCACGGAGGCTGCTAGCCCTCAATTTCAAAGACAGACGCACCACGCCTTCCCTGATCACCCCAGCACTGACGACGAGGTGGAGAAGAAAGACGCTCTCCTTGCGCTCTCCCACGACTGTCCTCCAGATGACTGGGAGCCTGATGTAAGCCGACTTGTGGTCTCTTTCAGCCTCAAACTCTGCTGTAGGATGCCATGTCCACCACGTCTCCAGTGAAGACTTCTACTGTGGATGGCAGTGCGAACAATACCAAGCATATTACCATCACCAACAAAATGACGAAAACGTCGAAACGACAAAGCACACGCGACGCCGTCCTGCCTCGAGTTGTCATGATTGACAGCCGCCAGAGTGTCAAGAAATACTGGGAAGGAACCGTGTGCTTGACCGGCTTGGCTGAGACGACGGGATTGTTTCAAAAGTACTCTCGACAAAGTTGACACTTGATGAGATTGGATAGGGGCGAGAAACGCGTGTTGAGTGAGAGCATGACGAAAATGAACAGCGACACCGCTTCCTCGCTCATGAAATTACGCGTCAAGTACAAGCTGGCGGAAGGATACGTCGTGGCAGAAGGCAAGAAATATGTAGCCGATGTCGTCGCCGCCGACGCGCCAAATACAAAAAGCAAACAAACAAAAAAGCTTCCCCCGAAGAAGCTCAGTCTCGACAGAGGCAGCACGATTGTGCGACCCATGCCGCAATTGCCGCTCTACAGTCCCAACCAACATCAGCCACTGTACAAGAAGCGTGAATATCAACTCCCGACAAACTTGAAAGCCCTCGTGGTGGATAGTAAGGTTCCTCTCGGGTGTAAACATTCGTCTCACTGAAAGCTCGGTAGAACTTGTCCTGGGTGCACGAAACATTTCCTCGCCTTCACGCAGATGACAACCGAGTAAATCGAGTGCTGTAGCGATTTTCATTCTGACAACCTGCTCTAGAGATGGCGCACGGAGCACATTCAAGCGGAGGAGTACGTGAAGAGCATGGCTGCAAACAAATTGTTACCCCAACTCCATAAAGCAAACCGATGATTTATCCTCATCTTGTCATTACTCGGCGCCTTGCAACGCCGAACTCAGGGCCACCAGCGACCAGTGCGAAAGAATGCAAGGACACGAGTTTCAAATCAAGGAAGACGTTGCGACTTGACATGGAAAACAGTGGGGGGGGAACACTGCTGTGCTTATAAGTCTAAAGAGCAAGTCGAATTCGATCACTGAGCTTGAGCGCTGCCAATCCAAACGTGATGGTCATCGCAAGACCAAGCGATGTACCCATCCAGGACGACGCATCACGCGCTGGAGCGCTTGGCTTGACACTTGCTACGTTTCGAATGCTTGCTCGAGAGCTTAGATAGTGCAAAACGTCGTTTGTCGTCGCATTTTCGTTGCGGAAGCCCACGTAGCCATCGGGGCGGATTATAAATACACACCGGTTGTGCACGCCATGCAAGGCGTGATTCTCCACGTCAGATGACGAGATGACTGCAAATCCAGTCACAGCCCCTTGGCTTTCAAGTACGATAGTCTGACCAAACGCGTTGAGATCTCATAGAGTTGTGGGCTTTGTTGCCTGCAAGCCTTGAAAGAGAACCAACTTAAAGCCTGGAGTTGAGTCGAAGAGAGTCGACGCGTGCCCTGTCAAGCGAGGAGCTTGCTGGCCTGCAACCACTTTAGACAGTGAGAGCCCCATCCATGCTTGCAATGAGCTTAGCCAGTCCGACTGTGGAGGTTCAGTCAAGGCGCTACTTTGGTAATTGATGTCGAAGGCGCCGACTGTTGCGGCAAACTTTTCAACGATGGGAGCTCTCCGAGTCCAGCACCAGATGACTGTATTCCGAACGAGATGCTTGAGCAATCCTCGCGAGTGGAATGCCGCTTGAGATCTGGCCAAGAATGCCAATGTCTTGGCTCCTAACGCCCGCCGCTCGATGTCGTACGTCGCCAAGAGCGACTCGTCTGCATTGCCAGACACAACAAACGCTATCTTCCAGCCAAGATTCACAGCATCTTGGATTCCAGCATTCATGCCTTGGCCCAGCAGCGGCGTGTGGCATCGCGCAGAGTCGCCAGCAAGGAAAACGCGCAGGTTCTTGTCGGCGTATGCCGCGGTATGTCGATGGTTGACTCGAAAATGGGATTGCCACCGAATGGACTCGAGTTCCATGGACTTGATACGCTTGGAAAGGAGTTGCTGGAGCTCTTCATGGGTTAACATCCGCTGCAAGGGCTGTCCATGGTGGTTTTCTTCGCCTGCGACTTGAAACAGGCCGTCTTGGTCGGGAGTAAGATCCACCGCTGCAAAGTAAGTCGCGTCTGGCATCGGCATGACCATGCTGGCGCCGTCAAAACCAAGACATTGGCGCAGTTCGTCGTTGGCCATGGGCAGTGGCGTCTTGGGTTTGAAGTGAGCGCACACAAACGACATCGGCAAGACTTCTCCATCAAACGAACAACCCATGAGCTTTCGAACGATGGAGCTGCCGCCGTCGCAGCCGACGATATATTTCACAACGAGCTCCGACGATGTTGTCTGTCCATCCTTGGCTTCGACAATCGTGGCGCGGATCATGCCGTTGGGCTCATATGTGTACCCGAGTAGCTCCGTTTGCCATTGAATGGCTACGTGCTGCTTGGCCACGTGGCGGTGCAAGACTTCCTCGGTGCGCCACTCCTCGACCAAGACGCCGTATTGGTATCGAGAGCGGAAGGCCCGCCCGACTGCCACCGTGGACAGACTATGTATCGGCGTCTCAAACGAAATTCGCCGCACGTATTCGCATTTGGCGAGGAGATCGTCGACAACACCGTCGTACATGGCCAAGAGCTCCAACGTGCGCGGTCAGATGAGGGTCGCCTTGGTGTGGCCCGATGGTCCGTTCAACCTATCGATGACGACAATATTCGACAGACCTTGTCGACGCAGCTCAGACGCGAGCGTGAGCCCTGTCGGGCCTGCTCCTACGACCAAGACGTCGATCGTCGACATTGCTTGCACCATCTTGCTCTTGGATCAAGATTCGCTTGTGACAATGGGGACAGAGTCATGGAAATCCAGTCCGTGCGTACAGTATTCTGCAGTCTTCGACCTCAATGGGTGGCACTTGGCACTTCCACCACTGAACGAGCTTGTCCACTGGATGCGGTGGCGTCTTACAGTCTTCTGTGCTTGCGTGCTCGTCAAGCAGTCACTAGAGGCCACGAGGAGCCCTGTCTTTCGAGCGCAACGGCGTCATTGGCATACACCATGAACACTCTCGGTTACGAGTGAAACCGCTGTCCTGCCAACCTCGCGAAAACTCCCCGAGCGATGTTCGCCTCCACGACTGCTGCGGTGGATGAAAACGACTCGAGGGACGGACCAAAGCTGACAGAGCGGGCCTTGGTTTTGTCCCGAGTGTTGGAGCGCCAGACGCGCAAGCACTCGATATCACGACGAGTGAGCTCCCTTCCAGCGATATCCAAACTTGTCCCGACGACATTGCACAAAGCTGCTTTTGTCCTTCCAGTACTCGAGTCTTCATCGATTCAACCGCTGCCGGCCCCCGTCGTGCAGCTCAAGCGGAGATCTCGCCTCCATGGTTTTTGGGCTCTGCGTCGTCGCTTGTTTCTCCTCTTCCACGACGCGACCTCCTCGTATGAGGTACATATCAGCATGATTCGACAACTCTGACCTCTGTGCCAGGCGCGATGCGTGTCAATCTTTCTCCTCTTTGCCGTCGCCGTCTCAATCATCGTCTACATCATTCAAACCCAACCCGACCTCGATCCCGACTTTCGGACCGCTCTGCAGACAATTGAGGTACACTACACCTCTCGACAACTTTCACAAAGCGACTGAGACTAGCTCGGGTGTATTTATCTCTTCTCTGTTGACTTTGCCGTGCGATTTGTTTGTACCTCCGACTACAAGGCTTTCCTTCACGGTAGACCCCTCTCCATCCTCCTTGATTCCATGGCCTCACATGCTGCTCCAGATCCGTTCAATTGGATCGACTTCACCTCGGTCTTGCCGCACTATCTCGAAGTTCTCGTCGATTCAGTGAGTGGCGCGACTGCTTCTGTAGTGCCAATTCCGTCGTCACTGTAGAGACTGAAAGGCAGCACATCTCTCAGCGCCATACGAACGCTGAGGCTGCTGCGAGTCGCTCGCATCTTGAAGTTATCGCGCTACACGTCGTCGCTCCATATATTTCTTCGGGTACGACAGTCCTTCATCTCATCAAACTTGATTTCTCACGCGTAGTCACTCACGCTGAGCGCCACGCCGCTCTTCATGCTAGTCTTCCTCATGGGCATCGCTACAGTATGTCGTCCTGTTGCTCTGTATGAGCTTAGCTTGGCTGTAGATTGTCTTTTCGAGTGCACTCTACTTTGTTGAGCTGACAGACCCGCTGCCCAACTTCACTCCGATGACCATGTGCCGCAATCCAACCTTCTCCAAGACATGCCATCCAAATGTCAACCCGTCCGACGATTGCTGCGACGTGAATCCATTCAACAGGTCCAACTGATCGATTGCAAAGAGTCTTATCCCCATGGATAGCATTCCTGCCACGTTTTGGTGGTGCGTGGTGTCGATGACCACGGTGGGCTACGGCGACGAAGTTCCAGTGACGCCAGCAGGGAAAGCCATCGCTTCGCTCGCGATGATTGCCGGCATGCTCATTCTTTCACTCCCCATCAGTGTCATTGGAGCCAACTTTCAGCGCGTGATGAAGGAATTCACAAAGCAAGCCCTCAAGGAAAACATCGACTCGGTGGCGAATTTGGATGTCCTCCGACGGTGAGATAGCTGCGCTTCGACATGCTCATGGTGTTGTTGGTGCAGAGCGGAGATGGTCGAAGTCCTGCGGGCGTTTGAAGTCGTCGGCGAGAATATCGACATTGACCCAGACGAGCTCATTGCGCTGTACGATCTCAACCATTCCGGTGCACTGGAAGACGACGAGCTGGTTGAAATTGCCGCAACTACATGTCCATTGACTTCATCTAGGCAAACTTTCGTAACGACCTCGCAGATCTCCAAAGCGCCATTCGTAACCATCAAGCCCATATCTTGAGCCCCGCCCAGGAGCTTCGCGTGAAGAAGCTCTCGTTTGGAGGCAGCTTTGGCCGAGGGACAAAGTTCGATACAGCAGCTGAACATGCCGAGTTAATCGAGCAAATGATCGAGACGCGGCTTCTGGAATCGGAAGTGCGCATGGAAGCCAAAATCACCGTTCTCAACAAAGCTCTCCTTCGTCTGCAAGCGCAGCTCGAGTTGCTGGGAGACTAGAGCACCCAACAAGCTCGACCAGTCACCATATTTATCACGCGTTCACGCAAATCAACACGTCCAGAGCCGAGCTCAAGCGACTCCAGAGTCCACCAGATGACAGTTCCGTTCTCCTTGCGAGAATTGCAGAGCCCGCAATGCCTAATGAATAGCAAACGAGATAACTCTTGCCAACATGAGCTTTACACTGGTGTAACTTTGTCCGTCGCAATGTATAAATCGAAAGCTCAACGATTCAATACGCAGGGCACAGAATGCACGTTTGATTTCAATCATTACCATTGCAAGAACAGACGCATTGGCCTTGACACAAGCAAAAATGACATCGAGCTAAGACCGCCACGCCGTACGTAGTCTTCCAATGCGGTGGCCATCTATATAAACAAGTCAATCCAACAATTTCGTCGAGAGAACACTCACGTCGCTTCCACGGATGGACGAGAGCACATGCGAAGGTACCACATGGCTAAGCGAGGATACAATCCATCCAGTTGGAGGCCACACCGAACAGCATAAGCGATGTTGGTGAAGACGACAATGTCACATAGACACACGTCGTTGCCCACAAGGAATTGTCGGTTGTCCAGGTACATCTCCCAAAGTTTGAGTTCCGCTTCGAGGACATTCCACTTGGCTTGGATGATCTCCGTGTTGGTCTTGATATTCTTTTTCGCATTGGCTTGGGCACGACGAAGGTAGACCACCATTTCACCTACCGTCGAGAGGATTTCGTTCGCTTCGCGGAGGCGCGTTTCTGCAATTGCAAAGGCTTTTGGGTCTGTCGGCATCAGTGGATTGGGATAAAACCTTTCTAAATACGCCAATATGGCATCGCATTCATAGAGGACAACACCGGCCGATCCGTCAACAAACACTGGTACGCGCATACGAGGGTTCAACTGACGGAATGCCGCCGACTTGAGGATCCCACTTGAGAAGCTTACACATACACTGCGATACTGGATTTGTTTCTCCTCAAGCACGATCAGGACTCTCCAAGCTACATGGCGCAATGTGTTGGTCGTAACATATCAACTTCGCCGTACCTTGCGGCGATCCCGAGCCCCAGTAGAGCACACGCTCCCCTGGCTTAGCAAACGACTGAATAAGCTCTTCTTCTGTGCAGATAGCAAACGCAGCATCCTGGAACGGTCCGTCCGTCGGCATGTCGGCCTTCTTCTCTTGGGTCGCCTCCATTCTTTGAAATTCACCAAATGACACATGCACGTGGGTTTCGCAATTTACATGAGCAAATGTGATCTGTATACTTTATTCAAATGAAATAGTAAGTACGCACTTGCGAATCGCTTTGGCGAGAAACCCTGCCACGCGCTGTCCGGCACGGCGCCAGGCGCGCAGCCCTGACGTCTACAAAGTGCTTTTATGATAGTAACCATTGGGTGGACAATTGGGGCTGCCCTGTATGTCTCTCAGTGTTGAGGTACGATCACTACTTACAGTTAGAACGTAACAACACATAGAAGTTGTTGCGACCTCCTGCACGCTCTGTCATCGGTAATGAAGCTCAGTCCAGTGCATAACCGCGTTCAAAACTCTATCCATTGCTCGTACAACAAAGTCATGAGCGATTCCCGTGGCTGTGTCTCCGCCACGATTCCAGCTCGTCATCATGCTTTCTCCTTGGTGAAAATACCAAAGAAATTCAAGAATAAAAATGATTGGCTAAAATAAGTCCAAAATAGTAAAATAAAGATTATCAATTAGTTGAAGTAATTCAAAATTACATATTTTAGCCAATGAAAATTATTTTTGAATTGATTTTGACCAATAGGATGACCTGTTTTGTATCCAATGGCCTTGTGGTATTGACAAGTTGCAGAGCGCCAACAACGACACCAAACCTCATGCTCGTGTCTTCGTTGCGTCGTGCCGTTCTAGGAGCTGCCCGGCGTGCGGTGCCTCTTCAGGTCACAACTAGACGCCATTTTGCATTGCATAGCTCTATCCTTGATCGAATGGCTCTACTGTCTGACCGGTACAAGCTGCTCTCGGATGAACTCAGCAGGTATCATGTCTCTCGTGCGTCGTTTGTGTTAAAAACTTTGTAGCAACGATGGTAGCATTCCACCTTCAAAGCTGGCCAAGATGTCTATCGAAATGGCTGAGATGGAGCCTGCTATCGATGCCATCAAAGAGCTAGAAGGTCGACAGGATGCTATTGCAGAACTTGACGAGGTTTGTGAAGTGGTCACCAGTGCCTGTCACAATTTTTGCCAGGTCATTCAAGAAACACAAGGCGACGACGCTGACTCGAAGGAGCTCCGTGAAATGGCCACCGCGGAGAAGTTCGAGCTCTTGCATGGTCTTGATGATCTTGAGAAACAAATTACAGTACGACGAGTGACTTGATGATCGTACTCAGCTCGGATTCCAGCGACTCATGCTTCCAAAAGACCAAGACGATGACAAGAGCGCAGTCTTGGAAATCCGTGCCGGTACTGGTGGCGACGAAGCATCGTTGTTTGCTGCCGATGTCTTTCGCATGTACCAAAAATATGCCGCCCTCCAAGGCTGGCAATTCGAAATCCTAAGCATGAGCGAGACAGACATGGGTGGATGCAAGGAAGTCTCTGTCTCGATCACGGTAATCAAGAGCGCAACTCGCCATGATCTAATCGATGCAGGGCCGAGGCGTCTACGGTCGCATGAAGTTTGAAAGTGGCACGCATCGAGTCCAGCGAGTTCCTGTGAACGACACCCGAGTTCACACCAGTGCAATCACGATTGCTGTCCTGCCCGAAGTAGATGAAGTACGTCCACCATGTTGCGGGGTTGTCCCCTAAAAGAGTTTGTAGGTTGAGATGAAGACGAATTTTCAGCCCAAAGACATTCGTGTTGATGTATACCGAGCCAGTGGTGCCGGCGGACAGCACGTCAATACAACTGAGAGTGCTGTGCGCATTACGCACTTGCCAACAGGAACAGTCGTTGCCGTCCAGGTAAACAATGCATTCAAAGAAGCTCATGGAATTAATTTGTGGACGTAGGACGAACGCAGCCAGCATCAAAACAAAGCCAAAGCGATGAAGATCCTCTGTGCTCGCGTCTACGATGCCGAGCGACGCGCTGCAATGAAAAGTCGGGACGACATGCGAAATTCCATCACGGGCAGCGGCGACCGATCCGAGCGTGTCCGGACGTACAATTATCCACAGAGCCGCATCAGCGACCATCGTGTGGAAGGTTTGTCGAGCTTTGGCATGGACCGCATGATGGAAGGCGAACTTCTCGATGAGATTATCGACGCCCTCGTGCTAAAAGACCAAAACAACAAACTCCAGCAGATGAATTCTAATTTGGAATAGACGACTACTACTATTGTGACTTTGCACGTGCGTACAAATTCAATTGCAACTCTTTCGTCATGCCAGTGCATCCACGCCAGAGCGACTCGAGAACAAGCTCGCCGTCTCCAGTGAACGCTTCGACGAGCTTGTCAACATCTTCGGGTTTGTTGAGCATTCCATACCAATGTCCCTCTGGTCGACTTCGTGAAAATAACCACGAGGGGCAATTCTACCTGGATAGACGATGCAATTGCCAGCAAATCGGTGTCCGCCATAATGGCTGCTGGCGTAGATCGTCCAGTCTTGAGGCGTCTTTGTCTATGCAAGTGTCAACTCTTCACAAGAAAGAAGGCAGTACTTGAAGCCACTCAATGAGTTTCGGTCCTGCGCAAGCGCATCGATAGTCTCTGCATTCAAAATGAGACTTTGGTCATGGAGCATTAATCTACCGATTGGCATGGGCACAAACAAATGCATGATGGCCTGTGAGTTCGGTCACGCTAAGCCTACAATTGATTGAGAGAGATCCAAGAGTCTGTCGTTCTACTTTGTTTCAAGCGCGGCGATATCGACTGATTCAGCCAGAAGATGCTTGGTCAGGAATTCGACTATGAGTCCATAAAGGTTCCAACGCGTGAAATGACGTACTGTCGCCCTCGCGCACGTTGGAAACGCGAATGTTTTCAGGAAAGACGACAACTTCGTGCGTGTCTTGCGACGACAAAGAGAGTTGGGCATTGGTTGGATAGGCAGCAGCAATCCCAAGTGGTTTCGGGTCGGTGGCTTCATTAAAGGATTCAATGGCCTACACGCCATCATGACAACCGATTGCAACGTCGGTCCTTACTCGCGCATATTGACTCAACACATGGTCGGACATCTCGAGTTTCTTTGGCCAAGCTTCGGCATTGCCTTGAGCATCCATGACGATCACATGGCGGCGGAAATACTACAACATCGACAAGGTCATTGGCGTTGGGACGTCAAAAAGAGAACGCACCGGCACACTGGCGGCCATTGACATGTGCCGCTCAAGAGAGCGGGAAGCAAGCAATGCTTGACGGGATGTCCTGGAGAGGCGTGGCAACATTTTCAAAAGAGATTTTGCTTGGCGACACCTTGGCACTCAAGCTTTCGCGGTTGTCATTGATTACTCGGCACGCTAACTTTGGTGAGATTGGTCTATTTTAATCCAATCGCTCGTCGTCGAGACTTCGAGAGCATCCGCACCCGCCATGTGGCCATGACGAGCGGAAATGTCTGCTGTGTCCGTCGAGTAGGTCTGGATTTAAGTCCCGCAGTTGAGAAGCGCACGTTAAAGTTCACGGCCGACTTGACGCCCAGGCGGGTCAAAGTGCACTTTGCACCAAGTGATCGATGGAAAAAAGCGTTTGCAGCTCTGACGGCTGTCGAATTGAATCTTGACTTGCGCCGTGAGTTAGCAAGAATCTTCGACCTTTCTCTCTATCTCTCGACGTCGTCACGCTCTGAATCGAGGGCCAAAGAGGCTGAGTGGGCTGTGAAGGTGATAATGTTGTTATTCGCAGTTCAGATTGGCTGGTCGACGAACGGACGACATAACGAACAGACGAACGACCGTTCACGCATGGCTGGAAGACCAACCGGCCAAGATGCCGTCGGTTGGCGCGTTCAAGTCCACTGGAGAAGTGAAGATGCATGGTTTGACGGCGTTGTGACTGAGTTTTCACCCGACGAGGGGTATTATGTCTGCTACGATGACGGGGATGAGCAGTGGCAGGTGAGCAAGCTCCCGACGAGGTCATCTTTTGACGATTCGCAGCCGCTCGCTGACGTCGATTCGATCCGCTTCATCTCCAACACCATTGCGGCGAGTGTTGAAGCCCGCGTGGCGATTGTTCTACCAAACCACAAAGAGTTCAATGAGCAGAATGGCCAAGCCGCAGTCGGATGGCGCGTGCGCGTGTTCTGGCCGGACGATGACAAATGGTACGACGGAGTCATTCAAGTGTATTCCGACGAGAACGGGTACTTTATTTGCTACGACGATGGAGAAGAACGCTGGCAGGTCAGAGCTGTCACGTCTGCAACGACGTTTGATGTTGGGCGCAGGTTCAGAACGACAAATCCGTCATGGAATTTGTATCCCGAGAAGACGCAAAGGACATGAGCAATCCCACAGTCACCGAGAGCCCATCCAAGAATGACTATGGAGACGATGATTTCGAAGACCATGAAGACACTGAGGAGAATGCACATGCGGGGCAAGTTAATATCAATCAAGACGAAGACATTTCCGAGCAGACGGAGAGAAAAATGTCTCCATCGCCAGTCGAGGACACGAAAGAGTTTCAAGTTGACGCCACGGTACCAACAGCGCCCAAAATCGATCCAAATGACAAGGAAGCAACAAGCAACGATGCCTCCACACTGGTTGATAAAGCCAAGCGATCGACGACAAAGAAGTCGACGTCGAGTCGAAATGCATCGAAACGAGTCTGCAGCTACGTACCGCCAACGTCGACTGTAGCAAAGCAAAAGCGAATCGCATTCTTTCACGACAACGAAACGCTCCTTGAGATGAAGAAGGCCCTCGAGGCAAAGAGAGCCACGCTGACGGAAGAGCTCAAATCACTGACTTTGAAAGTGACGTCAGAGGAGCACACGGCCAAGATTCTAAAGCAAACGATCATGGATCTCTCTGCCAAGCTGACGGTCGCGCAATTGAAGCATTCCAAGCCTACTCGGACGAAAAAGCCGTCTGCGGACGAGATGATCTTGGAAATGACAGTCAAGAATCGCCACGAAGCCCAAGAAAATATCAAGGTACTTTGAATTTCCACGTGGAAACACGTCACTAACCTGTTGTAGCTCAAGGCGATGCGCGATGAAGCCAAGAAACGAGTCGAGACTCTCCAAAAGCAAATCGCCGCGGCGACTTCCGAGTGGACTTCACTTCCAGAACAATTTCGCTTGACTCTTCCCGACATGCAGGCGCAGATTACGCAGTTGAAGCAACAAAAAGCAACGCTGGAAGCTGAACTGAGCAATCAAACTGCGACCGAGTCGTCCTTTGAAACATCCACCAAAGTCGCACAGCTGAAGAGTCAACTGGCAGCGTCGGACTCTAAAATATGGGAATTGAAAGCCGAGCGCCACCACTGGAAAAGCCTCTTGGAGCAAGAGCGAGCTAAAATTGAACATCTCACGGCCCGATCCAACGCTCTTCAATCCCAGATTGCTCGCTTTCGATCGTCAAAAGCTTTGCTCCGTGCTGCATTTGACCGTTGTGACACAGATAAAAGCGGCGCGTTGACCGTCGACGAGACGATTCAAGTGTTCTTGATGCTCGCATCACCCGAACAGACTTTATCCGAGGCAGACATTCGATCCTTCTTTGGGCGAACTGATACGAACAACGACCAGCGCATCGAGTTCGACGAATTCTGCCAGGCTTTCGATCGACTAATCGCGTCATAACTTACCATTCTAATCAAACAACCTGAATCGTACCAAGTCCTTCAAACCAACTTGTATCGTGACTCACTCGACAACGCGACAGCTCTGCTGAAGGAGCTCACGATTGCAAGTGCATGATATATGTGGTGAAATAGGAAAACTATTTCATCGAGGTAGAATTTTTTGCCAGTTTCGACGGTGTCATTGGGTTTGGAACTGTCGCGCGATAGTTGCCAACACGAAAGGTCACGACGATGGCCTCGCAAGTGCCGATCGTTCCTGAAAATGCCAACCGTGTCGAGCGAAAGAACGACATCAACTTGCTGCCAGAGTCAGCTATGCTGCTCTCTCGAGTTCTTGAGCGCGAAGCTCGCAAGCAAACGGTTCTCAAGCGATTTAGACCGTCTTCGGTTGGACGTCGCGATGCCACGACAGATGTGCCGACAAAAAAGATGATCCGACGGCGCTCCTCGCGCACGACGATCAAGTTCTCGCAAGTCTCAGCGACCAACACGACTAGTTCCATGTCAGCCATGCATCGCACAGCACCGAGGTTGCCTGCAATCGGTAGGAGGTAAAGCATGGTGCTTATATAAAACGAGGTGTTGTAGACGAACCTGTACTTTCATTTCGCAATCAACTCTGGCTGATATTCCACGAGCCGCACTCGTCCTCGCTGGCAAGTTTTCATCTTGAAGCTAACGAGCTCACTCCAGCGACGTAGGCTCGCGTGGTGTCCATCACGTTGCTCTCTGCTGTTTTTGTCGCCACGACTGTCTACATCCTCTCGACGCTGCCGGATCTTGATGACCTCACAAAAGCCATCCTGTCGAATATCGAGGTATGTCCAGCGTCTACTAAATGTCTTTGACAATCTTGCAGGCGGTTTGCATGTACATGTTTACAATTGAGTTTTGCATTCGCCTTTGCTGCACGCCAGAATTGTTCAAGTTTATTCAAGGTATATACCATGACATGGATGAGGAATGATTTTCCACAGATATTTTCAACTGGATCGACATGATTTCAATCATTCCATTCTTCCTCGAGATGTTTCTCAATCTTGTACGTGGCTAGCTGCTCTATATGCGTCACGTATTGTCCCTCCAGAAAGGGTCCTCCTTTGGGGCGATTCGCATTATTCGTCTTTTGCGAGTTGCTCGCATTTTGAAGCTATCGCGATACACGACATCGATCCAAGTATTTGTGAGAGTACGTTGTTCGCGAAACTTCAGGTGCTAACTCGCGCCAGGCCCTCACGCTTAGTGTCAAACCTCTCTTTATGCTTCTCTTTCTTATCATTGTGGCCATGGTAACATATATCATGGAGGACGATACGCAATTAACCAGCAACATCAACCTAGATCATCTTTTCGAGTGCATTATACTTTGCAGAAATGACCGACTCGCCGAAATTTTGTCGGAATCCACTCCAGTCCAAGTTATGCCATCCGAGCCAAAATCCAGATCCACACTGTTGCGAACTCAATCCATTCTACAGGTATACATCATCGATGTCTACTTCGAACCCACGGTGAGCGTAGCATTGCCGCCACATTTTGGTGGTGCATTGTATCAATGACGACGGTGGGCTATGGGGACGACTATCCAGTGACCCCGATGGGTAAATTCATTGCGTCACTCACCATGATGTCGGGCATGCTCATCCTCGCCCTGCCCATCAGTGTCATTGGATCGAATTTTCAGCACGTGATGAAAGAAGTGGTTCAAGAAGCAGTCCAAAAGAGTCTCGACACACTCTCAACTCTTGAAGTTGTCCAAAAGTAGCGATCAAAATGTTCCAGCTAAAAAAACTGAGGTGGCGTTGTAGAAAGGAGATGATTGAAATCCTCAAAGGATTTAACGTCCTCGGAGATGACATTGACATTGATGCTGATGAACTCATTGCACTGTACGACATTAACAAAACGGGTCGCCTCGAAGACGCAGCGCTGGTATGAACTCAAGAAAGGCACGAGAATTGAAGCGATTGCTAGGCGCAATTTCGTCGAGACGTTGAGGCACTCCATTCACATCACATGACTATTTCGGAACCATCAATTTCTCGACGACAAACAACTTCGCAGAACCGACTATCATGCGCTGCCTCAATTGCAGACATGCGCAGTGGAAAACCAGATCTATTTGCGCAACAGCTAGAGATGATGGAAGAGATCCTTGAAATGCGACTCCTTGAATCCGAAGTGCGCTTTGAAAACAAATTGAATGCGCTATTAAAGATTGTGAATCAATTGGAGAATAAGGTTGCCCTACTTCGAGACTAATGTAGATGTCAATCTTGAAGAATAAGTTTTTAATTGCGTTTACTACCTCCTTCAATTATCATTCTTATCCTGAAAAGGTTTCGTGCCTGTTACCGAGCTGACACGCGGACCAGTGAATAAAGTTATCGGTGTTTCCGTCATTTCATCGGAGTTGAATGCTACAACTTGGGTTGCTTGACCTGATATCTTGCGCTTCTTTTCAACTTTTTTGCTCTCTTCTTCATCCATATAATCTGCTTTCTCCGAGTAACTTGGCACTTCTGGAATCAGTGCCGCACTGATAGGTGTACCACGATGACTGTTAGCTCTGCCAAGAAGTAGTGAGCTGTTCGCCCCTCGTTGCAATTTGCTGCGCACCACCCGGTCTTTGCTTGATTGGTGGACGAGCCGCGGCTTTTGGAATTGAGGTGACTTGGGAGTCTGTGACATAGCTCGGCGTAAAGAGGGACGACTAACTGCTTTGGCCGGCTGCTGAGGTGGAGTTTCCGTCGGTGGTTCGCGAGGAGTGCCAAGCCAACCGCGTGTGTTGGACCGGACGATCGAACCTGCACGGTTCCACTGAGTGTCCGTCAGTGATGGGCTCTCGGACATTTTAAGATTAGTAGCAGAGTTTGAAGGGTTCACAAGGCTGCCTTTGAATATACCTGACAGTTGCGAAGATGACCAGCTTGCTTTTCTCAATAAGCTACGCGTAGCTTCCACAACCCTGTCGACAGGAGATGCAGTGCTGCTGCCCTGCGAGTCGCTGACTATCACAGTAGAGCTTAAAACACGTCGCATTGGTGGGACCAAAAACGACGAACTCGTATCGAGACCGGTCGTCGATATGTCCCGTTTTGGCCTGATGCGGCGGTATCGCAGAAAGAACTGACTCAAGAGGAGCTCTCGCAGTCCTTTTTCTCGCTGTGGAGGTTCAATTCCTGTTGTGTTCTTTTCAAGTGCCATGAGAGTAGATTTGTGAAAAGAAAATGGCGTATCTTCGTGAATTTCAGCTGAGCATCGCTTACAAAGAACTTGATGGCATTCCGTGCAAATAATCGTAGGAAGTCTAATTTCGCAATGCTGACACGCGTTCACAAACGATGATTGCTCAACTGAAAATGGCAGGGCAGTACCAGGGAGAAAAAAGTAGAAGAAAGATGCTAGAATGACATCGTAATCGTCTCGAAGGGAGAGATGACGAAATTCAGATCGCTTAGCTGTCACGATATCAGACACAGCTAGGCCAACTACAGACCAATCTGTTTCCAACGAATAGAGCACATCGCTGTGATGAGTAGCAATCTCGGAGGCCACTCTTAAGCACTCAGTAGTAGGTCCATGCTCCTTGAGCGCAGCTATCAAGTGAGTAGCTGGAAGGGCCAACAGATCACAAGCCCGCAATGTCACAACTGAATGACTGTTGCAACGCGATACGAGAAGTCCTTCATCACCAAAGTATTGGCCAGTCTCATATCGGATAGCAACGAAATGTGGTCGGTGAGATGCTGTCATCAGTACCCCACTACAAACAAAATACATCGTATGACCAATATTGCCTTCTACAACAATAGATTCGCCAGCAGGATATCCTACACGTAAAGCTCAAATTCACTTCGATTAGAATGAATACCTTCATAGACAAGTCGACGAGCGATACTGTATACAACACCGTCCACCCCCATCTGCGTGTGACTGACCAAAGGGCGAAGGTAGCGCAGAGCAAAGCGCGATAGACTCAATCTCGCAATTTCAATGAACGCCCTGGCTCGAATTCGTGGTGGCATCTGCTCTAGAATTACTTGATACGTTACTCCCTGCTGAAAAGACCACCAGTGTGACAAGTAATTTTGCAGACGACCATGAAGTGCAACGTCAATGTGCTTACGGGCGATGAACTCCATGACACTCATTTGATGAATCTGGAAATCGACCTCATTTTGAATGAGGTAAATACACAAAGTAGATCCTTCGCCGATCACGTAACCCATGATGAAGACACCAAAGACTGACACGATCAAGTGAAAGGCAAAGTGTAGTTCCGCCGTCGGCTCATAAACTGCCCCTGTGCCGGTATATATATTAAGGGAATAGTAGAAGCAGCGCAAAAACTGATGCAATCCAAAAGACAGAGAGAAATCGCTTGCGTGAATAGAGGACTAGTCAATCAAGTTAACGCAAGAAATGAATGTAGTAGTAAACGTACGTCAAAATACTCAATTGGAAGCGAAGAGGTCCAGTCAGTGCTAAATCCTGTCGCGAGAGTCAGTCCATACGTCCCACAAGCGGTCCAGTAGCATATGAGAAGGTAGCATGTTGTAAGCAACTTGAGCTGATTTAGCTCGTAGTACATGCTATATCGGTGCAATTCACTCCATATGTGGGGCATTTGTCGCAACTTGAGTAGTCGATTGAATTTCCACAACGACGAATGCCACCCGAATAATTGAAAGATAAAATCAAACGGAAGAAATGTCACTACATCGACCGAAATCTGAAACGCATTGTACTGCAATCGATGCTCATAGAGTTCACGCGAGCTTGTGCTTTCGACCAAGTGCAATTTAAACCATACGTCAAAAGCAAACACCAAGACGGTGAAAATATCGAAAAACTGACAAAATTTGAGATTGACATACTACTCTTTCTTACCGTGAAAAGGGCTGAATGGGTTGTACCTGAATTGTAGCCAAACGTTAGTATATATGGTATTCGCAGGGCTACAAAGAACATTGACCAACAGAGGATTCTGAGGTAGGCACAGTAAAATGGAGATTGCACAGGAGTTGCAAACAGAACTTTCTTGGCATTGCCAATCCAAGTCTTTATGTCAGGAGTTTTGATAGGCTCGATGTCTAGTCGGGAGGTTCCCGAGCTTCTAGCCCCTGAGATTTCATCACGGAGACTTTGTCGACCAGCCTCGCTCGCAACTGATTCATACTTTTTTGTTTCTTCACCAGCTTTTGCTGTTTGTTCTCGCTGGCGAGCTTGAGCAATTTGAATAACTTTGGCTTTCCATTCTGGGTGGTGAGCAAAAACTGAGTCTAAGTGGGTTCTGGATAACTTGTATAGAGTACAAAAAGTTTTTGCTTCGATTGTAGCACTGCGGGGCTCGTTCCAGAACAAAGATCGCTCCCCAAAAATTGACCCCGCTTGGAGTTCAGCCACCTTCACACCCTTTGAGGCACTCTGGTCAAATAATTGTGTGGAGGAATCATTTTCCACCTTGGGTGCAATGTATACACCTAAGCTCCCCGCGAAGACAATATACATTTCAACTCCAAATTCAAATTGTCGGCAGACGACTTCGTGACGAGTAACAAGCACCTGAGTGAATTGACGCACCAACGATCGCAGTACATTAGCGCTTGCTACAGACTCATGAAAAAAGGGAACTTTGTTGAGTATTGGCGTCAAAAGGAGCAATCGAATATCCGCAACAAGTGATGGCGGTAAGCATTCTGTCAAGACATGCTCTTCATGGATACTATGCGAAAGGTTATAGAAATAGAAGTGCTCAATCTTGGATCGAATATCATCAGTAAATTTGAAGTATTGCGTAAGTTTTCGCACGTAATTGAGATTTCTATAGAAAAGCCGCTGGCTGCCTTCTACAACTCGCGCTATGTCGAGTAAATTACCAACTATATAAGCCAGCAAAAATACACCCGTGGTTTGAACCAGCATCTATATCCAAGTAAGTATTTTGTATTTCCCTGATATATTTTACCGTAAATACACTTTCAAGAGGTGTTTCTGGGCGGCCACCTTTGTTGTAACCCAAGAGAAGTCCAAGACCCCAATAAAGCGATCTTGTGTACTTGTAAGCTGTCGACACGTTATGATTTGTCGGAGCCATATTCGAGTCTGGAAGCCACGAGCTCCCATGCCCGTGATCTTCATTATTATCATGCGATGCTGCGGAAGCGTTGTTCGCAAAGCTGTACCACGTGCAACCGATGAAATGAGCAAGCAAATACGTGTAGAATATCAACTTGAATAAACGAATCTGAATACTGACATAGTAAAAATGTCGTTCCAATTGGTCAATCTGCGAGGAAAGTTTTAGCATGCGGAGTAATTTATTCAAGTTCCAAAATTCAGATCGATTCTGTGTATATGCGTTGACCAGGCCAATGGGCAGTGTTGCAAGAATATCAATCGCAAATCGAAATGACCGTAAGTATCGGTGTTGAATTTGTTTCATGTCTGTAATCTACGAGATATATTTAGGTTGATAATCGTTAATTACGCATACCTTGTTGCCGAAGGCATAGAATCCTGTCCTCACCTTAATAAAGATATCAACCAAGAACCCGGCTTCAATCACAACAGTAAAGGTATCGTACATTGATGTACTCAGACCGGAGAGCCCAAATGCCATAAAAAATGGTAGATAAATCAGTTGAAGAACCATGCATATAAAAAGAATGGTTTCCCAAATGACAATAAAGTTTGAGTCAGGATCTATTGTCTTGGAGTCCTTCTTTTGAATTTCAGCTTTCCATGACACAAAGCTTGCAAGTGAGACCATTCCTCGGCGTTCAGCAAATATTTTCCGTGCCTTCGGTAAAATACAAGAGCAAAATGAAGGAAATGCCTCCTCTAGCAGAGCCAAACTGGGCCGTTGCAAAGACACAACTACACATGCTGTCTGGGCAATAGCATTTTCTGTGTAGGTTGCGGCTTTATTGTCCAAGGTGAGACTAGAGTAGCCGAATATTCCACCTGATCCAAATGTTACAGAGAGTAATTAGTTTATCTTACCAGGTCTCACTTTTTTCGTTTGCTCGAAATTGTTCGATGTCAAATTCGATGCCAACGTTATTTCACCTTCAAGAGTAAAATAGAGGGAGTCAGCAAAATCGCCTTTGTTGAATATGACTTCACCCTGACTGACTAAGTGAATAATTGCATTATCGAGCAAGATTTCCGATACAGAAGGCAAATGAGGACCGATTCCATCACATTTCGCTAGTACAGACAGCAGTGGCGCGCAAATAAAACCAAATATCTCGCGTTGTATACCAACTGGTAGCTCAGCTAACAAGGAATTGATGTTAGCTCCACGATGGGCACTCCACCAGAAATCCAAGTAAGACACCACACGACGGTGGATATTTGGAGGTGTCTTTTGTTGTTGCAACAGTCGCAGAATTCGAGAACGGGTGAACAAGAATTCCATTTGCTCAACAGCTGATGCAGTAACACGCTTTTGAACTTCATCTATGACCATAGATACGAGAAGCATGCCACTCAAGACTAATCCAAAGGCAACCACAAATTCTTCAAATTTTTCTGGTTCCAAAGTTCGTCCTAAGTCTGTTAGGCATACTGCGCCATACAAAAGAGCCCTCGCATATTGACGTACGAGAATGAAGTTAACCAATGCATCACCAGGAGGAATAAATTGTGCACCATCCATGTAGTTGTAACCGAGAAGATCACCAGTACTGTCGTTATACAGAGGTTTCAACGAAAGAGTCATTGGAGGGAGCCAGCTCTCTTCGTCATTGCCAAAGCCCAGATGTAATGTCAAGGAATGGGCGACACATCCCGCAAGATGGTAACATAGACAGAGACCCAAAAAAAGCGCAAGAATTTGCCTACGACTGTCCATGCGAATAAATTGAGTGACTTCATTCAGCTCTGAACTGAAATTCCATATCCTAAACAGTAATCAAAGTGCGATCATCTTGCCAATAAATACCGTAATAAGCGAACAAAGCGGCATTGTATTTGTCTAGACGGGTAAAATATCCACCATGGAAACGCACAAACAAAGTCAAATGCAAATGAAGAACGGAAGTATCGAAGCGCACAGTGGAGAGTGTCAAAAAGTTGTTCAGCTTCCATTGTGGGCGATAGGTTGAATTTACCATAAATATCCATCCATAACACTATGTCGCTGACAGTATTGATAATCATAATTTGTCGAGGATATCCAACAAGTTCAAAAGCGTTGACGAGCGGAACGGTAACGATGTTATAGATTGTAGTAGTCTACCAAAAAATTGAAAGACACTCAATAGATGTCACTACCATAACTAGCAAGATCCAAACAAATCTTGTGAATGACTTGCGTCGTATCGCTGTTTCCAAGAGGAATCGTTTTCGCCCAAATAACCATATCTTCTTTATGCATTTGAGGTGCACAGGTAGAGAAATCTACATCAACAATGTGAAGCAACCTTGTCATACGTCGACGATACTTTTTTTCGCTTTGCCTTCGTTGGGGATGGAATTATTCCGACCAGTTGTTTGCCACTCGTGCTTGACTTTGTGTTGGCGCCCGCAGAAATTTTAATGGAGCGCTGAGTTGGACCCAATTTCGATTGGTTTGTTTGTGCAGAAGAATACAATTTCATGGCGTCTTTAGCAACCGCGTGAACACAATGGAGGATTTGAGCTTCAAATTGTGGGTATGCTCGAAGGACGCGGCGTATATGTGATCTAGACAGTTTGTGCAAAATACAAAACGAAAGAGTCACAACTACGTCGCAATTTAATTGAATTCCACGATGAATTCATGTACCTCTAGGACAATTCACTTGATGTAAGAACACAGCCAGTTCGGAAAAATACTGCCCAGGTCGTAAATGCCTCACCTATTTACAACTCTTTAAAATACTGACTGACTTTGACTCCAAACCACAGTGTTGTCGATGATTTCAACCAAAACACCAGACTGAACAAAATACATGTCATCACCGCAAGCATGCTCTTGGGTGACAACAAAGTTGGTTGGCAATGTCAACGTTTCCATCAAATCAACGAGGGCTCTCACGAAGGCTGCACTACAGCAATTGAAGAACGGAACACCCGCCACCATGCGTTTAAGGAGAGTGAATTTCACATCGCGTGCAAGAGATGGACAAAGCAGCTTCATCGTGTGACGGTCATCTGCGTCTCCACTCTTAAATCCTTGCTGAAGACGGCGTTAAAAATTGCTTCGTTAAATATATACCTCCATGTAATCGATAGCGCGATCTTGTATATCTTGTGGTACTCTATGAAATGAGAGAACATGGCGAAGCTGATTTAATTTGGCCTCAAATTGCTCTGTGCTCTTTGCATTGTTGCATTGTGATATCATGAAGAGGGTTCCACATATGTAAACAAAGAGGAGAAATCCAGAAAGCATCACCACAACCATAAACATTGTTTCTGCCAGGGTCTTCGGGATGGCTCCTTCCAAGGACTTTGATACAATCCCAAGAGACCTGAACAAGAAACGTAAGAAAGGGACTATGGCATAAGAATACCAGAACAGAGCAGCGAAATATTCAGAGAGCAAAGGATATTCGCCAGGCTCACTTGGGTCGCGAAGATTCCACACATCGTGGGGAGAATCATGAGTAACCCTTCCAAAGGCGGCATACCCGCATGCAATGTAGTGGCTCACGAAAAATGTTACTGTAACAACCTTGAATATTTTAGAGGCATGCAAGTATCGTGCAAAGATCTAGCGATATTTCAAATGCTTAGATGTGGAAGTCCCACTCACTCACCTTGTCGAAATGGAGAGTGTAAAAGGGGATATTTCGCATCCTCAAGAGTTTGTTCACGTTGACGACACCGCAACCCTCCGAAGATAGAGTTTCGAATGCAGACAACGGAAGGAGTGCGGCAATGTCAAGCAGGAACTGCCTCGAACGCAAATATCGAGAGCGAGTAATTGCAGCATTTCGAACCAAATTACCACCAGAGTAGAATGACGTATGCAGTTGAATATAGATGTCGATGGCGAAGCACACATAACCCACTATATTCATGACGTTGAGCCAAGTCTCATTGCAGATCATTGGTGCGATGGGATTAAAACTCAATAGAAGCGGCACGGCCCATACGTCGTAAAGGACAAGTAAAAGCAGCCAAGAATACCAAACCAGAAGCTGATTTGACATTGGAGTGAAGGTATGGTTCATCTTGTACGTGATTTCCCATCCAAACTTTCCATGACGGACATTGAGAATGTTGTCCATGCTTTGAACTTTGGACATTGCGCCGCTCGTTGCGACAAATCGACCAGATCTGGCACTTGTTCGTCCATCCCCAATAGATGCATCATTAGATCGCATCCTTTGCGGCATTTCAACGAGCACCTCGGCCCAGTGCCAGCTAGATTAAAACCGTTTTGTGAAATCGACCTTGATCTTGAAACACTTCAGTTACACCTCCAAAAATACACTTCAGTACTCACAATGAGTTCCTCATCCTCGATTTGTAATAAAAAGAATAGAGGCTTCAGTCTTTCTATAACTCTTTGGGCGGGGTAGATCGATATCTGTGCCTCTGATCGCTTCTTCACTGTGTCTGCTATTTATATCTTGAGCTTATCGAGGGTAAACAACAGTGAATCTATGAATGACGGTAATAACGCCGATGACCGATCCCCTCGTCACACACAAGTCTCTATCCATCATAGAGTCCTCATCATTACCAATCTTGCTGAGCGAGACTCTTCGTTATATAGAATAGTGGACATATACTGAGTGGTTTTCTATATGCTGCGCACGACATGAACATCCAGCTCGCTTCAGACACGTGTTGGCCATTTAGAATAGTACACTGTACCAATGTTGCCACTAACGTTAGTATTATCTGAGTACTTGCGAGCCTCTATGCCATATCGTTCAAGACGTGAAACATCATATCCTTGCTCTTCTTGTTCATACATCTCGATTGCATTTGAGAGAGTCATCAGGAATTTTCAGCTGTGGCATGGATTTCTTCATGACACGGACCGATCGGCGGTAGAGCATGGGCTAACGCTCGCTCTAAGTCACTTTTAGACGGTCCAGAGGCTGGTAATACGACTGAAATAGGGTGCTTTATAGGCCCATGCTGCTCTGGTGCATCGCTGGATAATGTTGCGGTGGTACGAAAGTTTGTTGTTTCGGAGGCATCATCAGTTTGGCCAACTTGCAGGTCAGCCATTTCATTTGGTGTCGTGGAATTTGTCGGAATAGTGCTCATGTTCGAGTTCTGAGATGGATTAGAGTTCACTAATGCTCTTTGGTTGGCTTTCGACATGGTCGCCTTATTGCCATGGGTAATTCTTATATGTCGTTTTGACCCAGGAATGCGCCGAACAGATTGAAGTTTGGTTGGTGCCTTGTCCTCATTTTCAACAGGCACAACGTGGGATTTCCGAAAGAGTTGCCACGTACGAACAATTTGTCTTATTCCTACACTGTTTGAGGCTGGATCCTTCGCATTGTCTGTAGAAAGCTTCGTTAACGAAGGGCCATGAAAAGCGAAGTGAGTGTCTTTATGAATGTGGTCGGAGCACTCTTCACAAAGTCCCTGAAGGCAAAGTTTGCAGTAGAGAGATGACGGTTGAACTTCACAATGCTGACACAAGATTTGATATCCACGCTGTGTTTGATCGTCTTCTTCCTCAGTGTCATCTGGCATTTGTCTAACAAAGAGTCGGAGAAAATGACGGAACATAACCTCAGCTTGATCAATACTTGTGGGAGCCACAAATAGTAGCTCTTTCCCCATTCTCTCTATAATTGAGTACACGTGTCCTCCGACGTCACTAGGGCCATGAAGATCTCTCAGAGTTATATCATGATTTGCGACAGCATCCCAAGAAATGGCAACACACTCGGCGAATTGAGGATGCTCATTCATTGCCAAAAGAAAGTCCGATGATGAGAGAGCTAACAAATCACTCGCTCTTAGCGTGACAACTGAGTATCGACAAAAGCTGGAGGCAAGAAATCCCTCTTCTCCAAAGAATTGTCCATCCACATATCGAGTCGGACAGAAGTTGGGTGTTGTGCAAGCTGTAATTAGGTTCCCCTTCGAAACAAAATACATGGTTTGTCCAATGTTGCCTTGAACTATGACCGACTCTCCAGCAGGATACCCTACGAAATGTCTAAGAACACACACACACACTTTGTACCTTCGTAGACTAGTCGTTGCGCAATGCTATGCATAACCATGTCCAGTCCCAATGCGTTCTCACAGAGAGGACGAATATACCGCATCGAAAAGCGAGCCAAGCTTAATCTCGCAATTTGTATACATGCTTGAGAGCGTATTCGAGAAGGTAATTGCTCCAGTATTGATTGATACGCCACACCTTGTTGCGATGACCACCAGTACGCTAAATAAATATGCACCCGTGATTGCAATGACCTATCCATCCTTTTTCGAGCTAAGAACTCCATTATGTTCATTTGGTTGATTTTGAATTCGACTTCGTTTTGAATGAGATAAATACACAATGTTGACCCTTCGCCAATAACATATCCCATCACAAATACACCGAAGATTGATATGATGAAAGTGAAGGCAAACTCGAGCATATCTTCTGGTTCATAAACAATTCCGATTCCAGTGTACATTGTTCCAGAGTAATATAGGCACCGCAAAAGCTGGTGAATTGAAAACACGACGTCCGAATTATCGCCGTGGTTTGTTGGCTACAAAAACGTATTACATTTCTAACAACTTGAAATCTTACATTAAAATATTCAACAGGGAGGGATGAATTCCATTCCGATGCGAATCCCTCGATAAATGTCAATCCGAAATATCCACATGCAGTCCAGTAGCATATAATGAAATAGTATAATGCCAGTAACTTCAGTCGATTCACTTCGTAGGACATGCTGAATAAATTCACTTCATTGATTGCGGAGGTCAACTGGCGCAACTTGATGAAACGATTGAAGCGAAGCAGTGTCGAGTTCTGTACAAGCGAGGAGAACATGTACTCCAAAGGCAGGATGGTAAATACATCTGCAATAACCCCTAATTTATCGTGGTGAAGTCGGTGCTCATAAAATTCACGAGAGGCAACAGTTTCTTTCAGCTGCGACTTGAACAAGATGTCATAAGCAAACACAATGTCCGTTGTAAAGTCCACCGCCTATGAGTGATACATCAGTCAGATCTATGCAAATCTATCCTTACGCTAAAAATGATAGTTGTCGCTGACGCCTTTCCTCCGTGCCCAAATGTTACAAAGTAAGGGACACTCAAAGCAATGTACAACTGGCAACAGCACATTGTCTTCAAGTAATTTCGATAAAAGTTGGACTGAACTTCAACATTCAAGATTTGATCTGAGATCTTCTTCAGCCATGGATTTCGTGAAAGCGATCGAGAGAAGGATACATATGATGCAAATCGACTAGAGACGGCTTGAAGATTGTCACCATTCTGACCAACATTACTTAATAGTACTTCACTGGTTGTTCGCTGGTTTCCAGTCTTTTCTAGAGTAAATTTTGCTTGCTGTTTCTCGTATATGACCCCGACAATTTCCATTACTTTAGCTTTCCACTCCGGGTGTTGTGCAAAAACAGATTCTAAGTGTTTTCGAGACAACTTGTAGAGTGTACAAAATGTTTTTGCTTCAATAGACGCATTTCTTGGTTGATCCGAAAAAAGAGATTTCTCGCCAAAAAATGAGCCAGCATGTAATTCGTTTACCTTCATCCCTTTCTGATGAGTGAAAGCACCGCGAATTCCATGATTATTGTCATTTTTTTCAAAAGCAACGTATACTTCTAGACATCCAGTGAATATGAAGTACATTTCGACACCAATCTCATTTTGACGACACACCACTTCACCTCTTGTCACAAGTATCTGGCAAAGTTGTCTAACCAATGATCTTGTAACGTTTGAGCTAGCATTTTCGTCCTTAAAGAACGGTACCTTCTTCAACATTGGTGTTAACAAAAATAGACGAATGTCCGCCACAAGGGAGGGTGGTAGACATTTAGTTAATACATGTTCCTCGTGAATGCTATGGAATAACCGATAGAAGTAGTAGTGTTGAATTTTGGATTTCATGTCTTCAGTAAATTCAAAATAGCCCGTCAATTTGCGAACGTAATTGAGGTTACTGTAGAACAGACGATTGTTGCCTTCCGTTACTTGTACAATGTCAAGTAAATTTCCCACAACATAAGCAAGCAAAAATACTCCAAGTGTTTGGACTACCGCCTAAGAAATGTAAGGTGAAGGAGTAATTACAAATGTACCGTGAAAAGGTATTCAATCGGAGTCTCAGGGTATTGACCAGGCTCAAATCCAAGAAGAAGGCCTAATCCCCAATAGAGGGCCCTTCTATACTTAGAAAATGTCGATAATTCGTGATTTCGTAAATCCAACTCTGCGCCTGGAAGCCATCGATCATGACCAAATTGAGAGTCTTGAATAAATCCAAAAATGGTCGATGCGTTACTACCAAAATTGTACCACGTGCATCCAATGTAATGAGATAGCAAGCAGATGTAAAAAACCAGCTTGAAAACCCTAATTTGAATATTGATTGAGTAATAGTGCCGCTCCAGGTGCTCAATTTGAGATGACAATTTGAAAAGTCTCAGCAACTTATTTATATTCCAAGCTTCAGATCGCTTCTCCAAAAAAGCATTGACCAAGTTTATAGGAAGGACAGCCAACACATCGATAATAAATCCTAAAGAACGAAAATATCGTTTGCGGATTTTAGATATGTCCATAACCTACAGTTCTCACGTAAGCCCACAATTGGTTGCATTGTCGCACCTTATTTCCATACGAAAAGTAACCCGTTCGAGTCTTCAAAGCGATATCAACTAAGAAACAAAATTCAAGTACAAAAGAAATACTGTCTGATGGACCAACGTCTTGGACAGTGAAGCCAAATGCCATGTAATAAGGTACTCCTATACTTTGGTACACCATACCAATGAAAAGGATAGTCTCCCAAAACACGGAAAACTTTGAGTCAGGATTGATCACTACAACTTTTGTCGTTTTGCTCAAGCTACTGAGTTCCGTAGGATTAAGAAGTTTCGACATAGCTCGGTGTTCACCCGACCGTTTCTGTTCACGGCGCAAAGCGTTTTCGCAAAAGGATGGGAATGCTTGGTTGATTAATGCAAGCGTTGTTCGAGATATCATTGCAATGACACAGGCGCTACGCGCAAACGCCTGGTCATTGTGAACGACGTCCTCGCAATCCAAGTGTAAACTGGAACATCCAAAAAAGTCTCCTACAGATCAGAAATTTGAAGACATGTGAGGCCAAGCCAAACTGACCTGGTTTCAAGTCGCGCGCTGGCACTGTGTCAGAAGGTTGAATGTGTCGTCCAATTGCGCATTGTCCAACGACAAGGATGTACAGCGAGTCAGCATAATCGCCAAAACGATAAATTATTTCCCCTTGACCGTACAAATGAATAATAAGTTTGTCCAAAAGTAGCTTTGAGACGGTCTCAAACTTATCGCTAATATGATCCATACGCTGCACAATATCCAGCATTGGTGAGAACATGAAGGTGTAGATTTCATGTTGCATACTGTGTGGTAGTTCACCCAGCAGAGAATTTATATTGGCTCCTCGATGGGCACTCCACCAAAAGTCTAAGTAGGCTGAGACTCGCTGATGCATGTTCAACGAGGCCTTTTGCTTGTGCAAAAAATGCAATATTCGAGAACGGGTGGACAGAAATTCCATTTGCTCAATTGCAGATGCTGTCACACACTTCTGAACATCATCAATAATCAAAGAGATAAGAAGCATGCCACTCAACATGAGCACAAACGCCAAGATAAATTCCCACAGATTTTCAGGCTCTAATGTTCGACCTAAATTTGTGAGACACACGGCGCCGTATTGAAGAGCCCTTGTATATTGCTTAAGAATGATTTCACCAACAAGAGGGTCGCCCAATGGCACAAATCGTACACCATCCATATAATTATAACCCAAAAGATGTCCGGTCGAGTTATCAACAACTTTTTGTAGCTGTAGGGTCTTTGGAGGAAGCCATCCATGTTCATTTGCGTCATAGCCGACTACAAGCGCCAAAGAGTGGGCCATACATCCAGCAATGTGATAACACAAGAACAACCCAAGTCCGAGGAGAAACAGGCGCCTTCGGCTGTTTATCCGAACGAAAAGTGCAAGTTCTTCGAAGTCTTCGCCGATTTTATAGAACCTTTCGATGGTAATCATGTCAGGTATACTGCAATATAAACGAATTTACCTTAGTAGGCGGATAAAACGAAGCTTCAAGTGCTGCGAAGGAAATATCACCCACCAGGGAAATGCACATATAAAATCAAAATAGAAGGATGCACGTAAATAATTCTGAGCACACAAAGGCGGGTCCATGATTTGTTCCGCATCCAAAACAAACGAAAGGTTAAACTTGCCGTACATGTCAAGCCAAAGTACGACATCTGCTAGTGTGTTAAGAAGCAAGACGGAGATAGGATAATCGATGAGCTGAAATGTATTGAGAAGAGGAACCGTGGAAACGTTGTACAGAGTTGTAATCTATGTTTGAGTGAGTGTCACATCGAAGTTACAGCTGCAGTACCATGGTTCCAACAAGCCAAGCCAGACGAAATCTAGACTTACGGTTTATTGCAGTTCGCAGAAGAAACTTTTTCCACTTGATGAAATTTTTTATAGAGGGCTCATCAACAGATTTGTCTTTCATAGAGGCTGGTGCACCATTCAGCTTATCTTGACTTGAACTCGGTACACCCTTATTGTCCTGACCGACAAAGGCTCCGTACGCTTTTGCGCGTTTGTTCACAGCATCCATTTTCAACGAGTTCTTTTTCGCGGCTTCAGAATTCTGCATGTCCATTTCCTCCAACAAAGCCGTGACGCATGCCATGATTTGAGCTTCGAATTGAGGATATGCTCGCAATACTCGGCGAACATGCGAACGAGAGAGTTTGTGCAAAATACAGAATGTTGCAGTAACGACTGTCAGTGCATGAGATCATATGACAAGGCATAGGATATCATACCGTTTGCAGTACGCACTTGGTTTGTAAAAAGCGAGAGTTCTCCAAAAAATCCTCCCTTCCTTAATTCACGAACCTTTCATGACAAGTTATTACGATTCATAATCATAATGCGTTTGCACCTTTATATCGTTGATAAGGACCGCTAGCACACCAGACTGGACAAAATACATTTCCTCCCCTTGCTCTCCTTTACTGCACACGACATAATTTGTTGGCAAAGATTGTGTCTCCATCAAGTCGATAAGAGCTCGAGTGAAGGCAGTGTCGCAACATCTGAAAAACGGGATATTCGACACCATACTCTTGAGTAGAGTAAACTTGACGTCTTTGGCAATTGAAGGACAAAGAAGTTTCATGGTATTGCGATCGTTAGTATCACCGCTGTTGAAGCCATTCTTCAAGAAATTTGATCAGGAAGCAACGAAGACAGGAACACGTACCTCTAAGAACTCGACGGCTCGCTCTTGAACATCTTGTGGAATCCGATGAAACGATAGTATGTAGCGCAGCTGATTTATCTTTGCATCGAATTTCTCGACACTGTTTGTATCGCACTTGGAAATCATGAACAGAGTTCCACAAATGTACACAAAGAGTAAAAAACCACCAAGCATGACAACCAGCATGAAAAGCGTTTGTAGTAGAGTTCTTGGAATTTCACCCTCAAGGCATTTCGAAACAAGTCCACTTGACCTACCATATCATATAAGATAGTTTAAAAAATTGCACTTGATACCAAAAAAGTGCTGCAAAGTACTCGGTCAGGAGCCGGTGGTGACCATGCTCCGATTCGTCATGGATCTTCCACACATCATCTTCGTCTCCATCTCCATGAGTTTTCCCGAATATCACGTAGAAACATGCAATGTAATGGCAAAAGAAAAAGCTAACTACGACCATCTTGACGCTTTTGCAAAATTTGAAGTACAGAGCGAAAACCTGCAAATAAGTTATTTCGACTTCATCGTAAGATTTCCGTACCTTGTCGAACTCAAGAGTATAGGCTGGAATGCGACGCAAGCGAAGTAATTTGTTCACCAGAATGACTCCACATGCTTGGTCGCTCGCAAATGAGAAGAATGACAGCGGTATGAGGGCGAGCAAATCAAGAGGAAACTGGTACGAATGAATATATCGTCGTTGCGTACTGGTAGAGTTTCGAACGAGGTCGCCTGCTACATAATAGCCTGTGTGCAGCTGTACGTAAATGTCAATCGCAAAGAAGATCTCGAACGACATCAATGCATTTGTGAGCCACGTTTCGTGGCAAATATCTGGGTTGATCACATTGAAACATAAGAGCATGGGCACAACCCACGAGTCGTACAGAACGATGGCAAGTAACCAAGCGTTCCATATTGATATGCCGTTCGAGTCTGGGTCAATTGTTCTTGTTTTCTGTCGTGTGATTTCCCAAGACAGTGCACCATGTTCGAGCATGAAGCTGCTAAAACTATCATGATCTAGTGACCGTCGCATTCGAAATCTGGTTCGAGCAGTGCTGGGAAACAGTGATGGCAGCGCCGCCGGCTGCACACTTGGCCTTGACCCCATCGTTTCACGCTCAGTTGTTACATGCTGAAACGACACCAAGCCGTTTCGCATAAATTTTATTGACAGACTGTTTTGCATTGAAACATCTCATGGATTACTGCTTTCGATCAATCCAAGAGCATCTTACTGCGCTATTGACAGAGCTTCGGTCGACAAGATCGTGCGATTCCCGAAGGATCTGAGGGATCTTGGCCCTGTCCAAATCCAAGTAGAAATGTCACGCTTACTTTAATCAAGTAATTTTAAATCCATTGATAAAAAAATTTCATTGGCTGGAATTTCCGCTATAGCCAATCACTCGCATTTTTCAAAAGCTTGGACTGCGGAGTCCGTCAGAGAACATCACCGTCTCAACACTTGTCGCTCAATGCCGCCGAAGAAAGGAAAGAAAGCGCCGACCACCAAGAAGGCAGCTAGTGGAGGTGACGACGATTGGGACGACGTCTTGAATGAATTGGCGACGTCTACTCCTGCCTCTGCGCCTCCTCCAGCCGCTTCTGCTGGTGTAGAGCAACTGGTGGCTGAAAAAACGGAAAGTTCCGTCGGCGATGCCGTTGCCGCGGCATTGGCCAGTATGGGCATCAGTGCAGACTCTGCCGCGGATAAGAAGAAGAAGAAGGACAAGAAGAAGAAGAAGGATGGCGACAAGGCTGAGTCTGCACCTGCTGCAGCTGCAGCACCCGCTCCTGGTCCAAAGAAACCTCTCTCTGCTGCTGCCAAGGCGTTGCTTGAACGCCAGGCCGCTCAAAAAGCAGAGGAAGAGCGCTTGAAGAAAATTCAAGAGGAAGAAGAACGCAAATTTCGCGAAGCAGAAGAAGCGCGTCTCGAAGCGATTCGCAAAAAGGAAGAAACCGCTGAGCGCAAGCGACAAGCCAAGAAGGCTAAGATTGAAGCGCAAAAGGCTGAAGGAACTTACATGACCAAGGCGCAGAAGGAAAAGGCTAAGCGTGCACAAGCCGCTTTGGAAGCCATGAAAGCCCAAGGTCTCATTGACATTGCCGCTGAAGGAGCCGTCAAGCCCAAGGTTACATATGAAAACAAAAAGAAAACACCGAAAAAGACTGAAGAGGTTGAAGAAAAACAAGTCAAGAAGGAAGAAGAGGAAACCAAGGATGAAGCCCCTGACGATTGGGACGCCGAGAGCGAAAAGGCTGCCGAGGAAGAGGATGCTCCAGATGATTGGGATGCTGAAGAATGGGATGACTCTGCGCTCTTGGATAAGATCGGACAAAAGGTCAAGGAAGAAGAAGACGACGAGGTGGAAGATTTGATTGAACTTGAACGACGCCAAGAAGAAGAACGCTTGCGCCAGGCCGGTTTGGCCTTGGCTAAACGCCAAGCCGAACAAGAAGCCGAAGCCGCCAAGTTGGAAGAAGAGGAACGCAACCGATCCAAGTTGCGTCAGGAAGAAGAGCGCAAAAAGCGTGAAGCGGCCGAACGCCGTCAACAACGTGACGAAGCAGCACGTGCTGCAGCTTCTTTGGACAACTTGCGCTCCCCAATCTGTTGTATCATGGGCCACGTCGATACTGGCAAGACCAAGTTGCTCGATAACATTCGTAAGACGAATGTCCAAAACAACGAAGCAGGTGGTATCACGCAGCAAATT
Organism: Aphanomyces cochlioides; assembly: GCA_019828595.1. Taxonomy (NCBI): domain Eukaryota; phylum Oomycota; class Saprolegniomycetes; order Saprolegniales; family Verrucalvaceae; genus Aphanomyces; species Aphanomyces cochlioides. Next base: position 1,862,139 of record JAHQRK010000004.1, read on the forward strand.
GGTGCTACTTTCTTCCCAGTTGAAGCAATTAAACAAAAGACCGAAGAGCTGCGCAAGACAATGCATTTTGACTTCAAGCTACCAGGTCTTTTGGTGATTGACACGCCAGGGCACGAAAGTTTTACAAACTTGCGATCGCGTGGCTCTTCCCTATGTGATATTGCCATTCTTGTCGTCGATATCATGCACGGGCTTGAGCCCCAAACGCTTGAATCGATTCGCTTGCTCCGTGGGAAGCGCGCGCCATTTGTCGTGGCACTCAACAAGATTGATCGTTGCTACAGCTGGAAGACTTGCCCAGACATGCCATTCCTCGAAGCATTCAAGCTCCAAAATGAACATGTCCAACGCGAATTTGAAGATCGTGCCGCACAAATCAAGGTCCAATTCGCTGAGCAAAAGCTCAACGCTGAATTGTACTACCGCAACGACGATCTTGGCCGCACGATTTCGCTCATTCCAACATCTGCTATTTCTGGCGAGGGTGTGCCGGATTTGCTCGGTATGCTTGTCCGTCTTACCCAAGAACGGATGGCCAAGTCCCTTGCATTTGTCGACATTTTGCAGTGCACGGTTCTTGAAGTCAAGGTCATTGAAGGTTTGGGTACCACGATCGATACTATTTTGGTCAATGGTTCGCTCAGCGAAGGACAGACTATAGTTGTGTGTACGCTCGACGGGCCTGTTGTGACAACAATTCGTTCGCTTTTGACTCCTCATCCCATGAAGGAAATCCGCGTCAAGGGTGAATACATGCACCATCAAACGATTCAAGCTGCTATGGGTGTCAAGATTTGTGCCCAAGGTCTTGAAAAGGCTGTGGCCGGTACTGCTGTCCACGTCGTCGGTCCTGACGATGATGTGAATGAACTCAAGGACGCCGTCATGGCTGATTTGTCCAACATCATGGACAGTGTCCAAGCCACAAAGCGTGGTGTGATGGTCCAAGCTTCGACACTTGGTGCTTTGGAAGCTTTGCTCGAATTTTTGCGCAACGGCTGCGACCCCCCAATTCCAGTCTCGTGCGTCAACATTGGGCCCGTGCACAAGAAAGATGTGACGCGTGCCAGTGTGCAGCTTGAACACCAAAAGGAATTCGCCACCATTTTGGCTTTTGATGTTAAAGTCCAGAACGACGCTACAGAATTGGCCAACGATTTGGGCGTGCGTATTTTCACGGCGGACATCATCTACCACTTGTTTGACCAGTTCACAGCGTACATGGACAACATTCGTCAACTCCGCCGAGAACAATTTGCTGATGTTGCTGTTTTCCCCGTCGTGCTCAAGATTATCCCCACATTCATTTTCAACAAGAAGGACCCGATCATTCTTGGTGTCGACGTCGAAGAGGGTATTCTCAAAGTGGGCACACCGATTGTCGCAATAAACAACGGCACGTTGGTCTCTGTGGGCCGTGTTGCGTCCATCGAGAAGGACAACAAGAACGTTGAAATTGCAAAGAAGGGCTCGAATGTCGCCGTGAAAATTGAAAGTGACAGCAACGTTACGTACGGCCGACACTTCGACCACCAACATAAGCTCTACTCGCATCTGAGTCGCGCAAGTATTGATGCACTCAAGGAAAACTTCAAGGACGACTTGGCCAAGGACGACTGGCGGTTGGTCATCAAGCTCAAGGGCGTCTTTGGTATTATCTAATAATCCGACGAGATAAATCAAATACAACCATGGAAAATGTGCATGTTCAAGCTGCGCAATAGCTATTCAGGTCGATATCCTAATTGTCTGCATGGTACGTGTCCATGTCATTGTCCAAATCTTCGGCCGAGGCATTGTTGCGGTTGCCTCCTCGGCCACGGCGTCCGCGACGACCGTTTCTTCGGCCCCTACATAGTCAAATGAGGATTAGTTGGCCGACATGAATCGTACTCGAACGTGACGTTGAACTTGGGCTCGTCATTGTCGTCGAGCGCAGTGCCGAAGACACCCTTTCGCACGTTTTTGCTGTCGTTGTTGTTGCTGCTGTTGTTACGCTGGGGCGCATTGCTACGCGCTTGATTGCTAGCGCTTGTGCCATCATCAAGAGTGATTTTCATCGCTTGATCGTCCAACAACCGCCCTACAAACATTTAGCATTTGACGTATCGGGCTTAGCTTACCATCGTAGCGCTTGATCGCTTGCTCGGCGTCGCTTCGGCGAGTGAACCACACTCGAGCCAAACCCTAATGCCATACGCAGCGACGCTTGTTAACAATGCTCTCAATAGCGGAGGTGGAAGACAAAATGGCAAAATAGTACACACGTTGCTTCAAAGGCATGGAACGGCGTGCTTCCGAGAAATGCAAATCATATTCACCTTGGAGCGACCGGATCTGTCGTACACAATTTCCGCCTTGTTGACTTTGCCAACAGTGCCAAACAATTCCTTGAGATCATCTTCCAAAACGTCGAATTTCAAATTTTGGACGAAGATCTTGTGGCCCGCATCGTCGTTCACGCGGCCGCCCAATCGGGACAAAATCGAGGCTACAATACGTTCTTACGTGGAATCTTGGGCTGGGACCAAACCGACCTCGCTTTCCAGACTTGTTTCCAGATCCTTCTCCCATATCGTCATCTCCATCATTCTACCATGAGGCTTGTAAAGAGGGGGGGGCTGAAACCCAAGGCTACCTTGCGAGAATATGGTTCCGCATTGTGGCGACCACGGCCCGCATTGGCGCGGTTCTTACGAACTGGTCCACCGCCACCACCACTGCGGCCTTCGCGGGCTCCACCACGCGTGGTCTTTTTCTTTTCAATCAAGTCATCAAGACTCATATCGAGGGAGTTCAAGAGCGAGGAAGACATGTTCTCGTCGTGTGCACGGAAGAGCAAGAATGACGAATCTTTCCCAACCACAGACCAGATAGCCGCATCCGGATAAATACGAATTTCGAATGAAATCATCCGGATACGTGGGGTGCCGGTTGGCAAGTCGGGGGTTAAGGGTTTTTATGGAGGGGTTTCGGTTCTCAACATCACACTGGAGCTTCAACTCTCGTTGAGAAGTCACAGCCCTCCGCGCCATGAGGCTCAATGCACTCGCGTTAACATGGTTTTCATCAGGTGAAGTGGTTAAAATTGAGGCCACCCGTCGAATTGACGGCCATGCATTTCAAAATATTGTTTGGGGGTGAACTTACTTGAGCAATAGTGGCTCATCAGGTCGCTCATCGCAGGTCTTGCTCAAATCATTTCCATTTCCAAATTTTGTGGGGGATGATTGAGGTGACCAGGCGTGTTTGATACCTTTGCTCCTCTGTCCACTCCTGCGACAGGCGCGCCCCACTGGCGTAAACTCTCGGGATACACCTGTACCTCTCAGCCCGACAAAGATTTGCCTCGTGAGAAGAATGACCACAAAATTTTCTGTTATGTGCCTTAATGGCACTGTTAAATCAGCAATAGTGAAACTATCATCTAAACGCTAGCTCTCTTGTGGGCTCTCGATGAACAGAAGTTTTGGTTTCAGCAAAACTTTCCCCAAGTAGAGACGTATCTAACTTGTAGAGCTCCGCAGATCGGACCCGATCAAGGTGAGAGCGCAGATCATCCGAAGAATGAACTTCAATGGAGCAGGGGCTGCAGTAATTTGCTTGGCATTCACTGCAAAGCACACATGCCAAACGCTTCAGGCATTTTTCGCATGTGATCATTGATCGCCGTCGGTTGACTGGGGACGGGGCTTTGGATTGCTCAAACTTCTTGATGGCATGCGAACTCATGAGGAGTTTCAGGAAAGGGCCAAATAGACTCAAACATTTTTCAGCCGGCATGGGTGTGAAATGAACCAGGCTGGAGGCTCGCTCCTCAATTGTAATTCGCACCAACTCTTCCGACGAGTCGTTCAAGCACATTTCTGGATAGGCAACGTTCTCGACCACGTCTCGTGCGATGGCCAAAGCTTCAGCAAATCTAGTCGGAATTAGAATACTCACTGTGATGTCGAGGGCACCTTGCCTGCCCCTGCAAAGCTGCAATGAAATTGTCTGCCGAGATTGAGAGCAAATCGCAAGCACGTGTTGCCATCACAGAACACGGACACATGGATGCTCCCAAAAATCCTTCTTCACCAAAATATTGTCCTTCCGTGTACCTAAAGCAGTCTATTCAAACAAACGAACTTTCAAGTAGTTGACCTTGATATTGATACACCAGGCATGGTCGAGCGGGAAATGAGCTCGCCTTTGGAAACAAAGTACATTGTCTGTCCGATGTTTCCTTGTACAATGACAGATTCGCCCTTGGGGTACCCTAGACGCATTGATTGAGCTGAGTACACTAGAACGATCCAACCTTCAAAAATGACTCGTTCGGCAATACTTTGGACAATAATTTCATGGTCAGGCGCGTCCTTCGCAAGTGGACGTAAGAAACGCATGGTGAACCTTGAGATGCTCAGTCGAGCAATCTGAAGACTCGCTTGCGATCGAATTTTTGGCGGAAGTTGCTCAATAATTGAATGGAATGCCACGCCTTGGTGGGCATTCCACCAAAAGGACATATATGCGTGAATTCGCCCATGGAGTGAGGCACTGAGCCGCTTCTCCACCAAATACTCCATAATGTTCATTTGGTGGATCTGAAAGTCGACTTCATTTTGAATCAAGTATATGCACAACGTCGAGCCTTCGCCAATGACATACCCCATCAAAAATACGCCAAAGACCGACACAAGCAAGATAAATATGTACTGGATCATGGTATCAGGCTCGTACACGATACCTGCACCAGTGTACATAGTTGCTGAAAAGTACATACAACGCAGTAAGCGATGCACAGCCAATTCGAACGTATCGTTGTCCAACTACGAGGCGTTATAAAAGACCATGAGAAATGAGACTTACCATAAACTCTTTTGTTGGTAGCGACGAATTCCAATACACGTCGAATCCGTCGACAAAAGTTAGCCCGAAATACATGCAGGCAGTCCAGAACGAGAGGATGAAATAGTAGAGCACGAGCAGCTTCAAACGATTCACTTCGTATGACATGCTGAAGCGATACACCTCATGAATCGTATGGTTCAGTTGGCGAAGCTTCAGGAGTCGGTTAAACCGAAGTAAAGCCGACCAATTGAAGAATGCACCAAGCAAGTAGTCAAGCGGAAGAACAGCAAATATGTCGACGATGACACTCGAGCGCTGTAGTGCGTCATCTTTGTCGTAAAACTCTCTCGCCTTTGTCGTTACGATGAGATTTCGCTTGAGCCACGCATCATATACAAATACGGAGTCGGTTATAATGTTGACCACCTACGACAAGACGAGATTAACTCGCTTACAAGGCAAAGGACGTACGAGGAGGAGATAAAAGCCAGCCTGACCGAGGCCATGGTTGCCAAATGTAAGCATATATGGCACACTCAATGCGACATACAATAGCGAAGCGCACAAGGCACCCAAGTAAATCCTGTACACTGGCGATTGAACTTCAACGTAGACGAAATTGTGTGCATAGCGCCTCCACCATGGCATTGCGGTGATGCGTATTTTTTCCAGGATAGCATTCATCGTGCCTGATTTCACCAGGTTACGCTTAGTGAAAGAGACGCTGTTGCGTCCAGAGCTGGAAGTGGTGCTGTGGAGCTTTGATCCATTTTCACTTCCTTCTAAGGGCATTATTTTCGTTGTCGTGAGCTTCTTCAGAAGGGGAGTAGGGGTGCTGGTCACTGCTTGCATTCGTACAGCATGTTCGTGAAAATGTCGTTGAATAATCTCCATGACTTTCTCTTTCCATTCAGGATGCCATTTGAAGACCGATTGCATGTGAGAAAGCGATAACGTGTACAGAGTACAAAAAGTCTTTGCTTGAATCGTGGCAGTGCGAGGCTTGCTGGAAAAGAGCGAGCGCTCACCAAAGTAGGAACCATCCGAGATTTCATTTACTTTGACTCCAATTGGATTGTCACTTCGTCCTCCTTGTGGCATAACATACACACTGAGCGATCCCGAGAAAACAAAAAACATGTCTTGCCCTGCATCGCCTTGGCGAAAAATGATTTCTCCACGAGACACAAGCTGTTGTGTCATCCGACTGACCAAAACACGTGTGATGTGGTCACTAGCAAATTCTTCTTGGAGAAAGGGCACACTTCGAAGCATTGGCTTGAGAAGAAACATGCGAATGTCTGTTGCGAGAGGTGGCGGCAAACTTTTGACGAGAATGTGCTCTTCGTGAATACTATGAAACAGTCGATAAAAGTAAAAATACTGAATCTTGGTCATCACGCCTTCAGAAAACACAAAGTAATCGAGCAGCTTCCGCACGTAGTTCAAATTACTGTAGAATTGACGACTGCTGCCGTCCATGACATTCACAATATCGAGCAAATGACCAACAACATACGCAAGGAGAAAAACGCCAAACGTTTGAACAACGACCTACGAAATACAATCAAGCCATAGGAGTCTTTGTAATGTTTGAATTGTTACCGTGAAAAAACATTCAAGCTCTGTTGTGGGATGGCGTCCAGGCAGAAATCCAAGCAGCATGCCAAGACCCCAGTAGAAAGCTTTGGTGAATTTGAGCACGTTCGACACATTACGATTGCTGAGAGCAATGTCGAGACCAGGAAGCCACTCGTTTTCACCAAATTGCTGGGTTTTAATCACACCAAGCAGAACGGATTCGTTGCTAGCGAAATTGTACCATGTGCAACCGATAAAATGAGAGAGGAGGTAGATATAGAAGACGAGCTTGAATATCCTGAGTTGAGTCATCATCGTAAAATATTGTCGTTCCAAGTGGGCAAGCTGGGACGATAGTTTAAATAGACGGAGGAGTTTGTTGATGTTCCAAGCCTCCGAGCGAGGGCTTGAGGTGAAGGCATTGATGAGATTTGTTGGAATAATGGCTAACACATCGATGAAAAAGTTCCATGAATACAAATAGCGCTTTCGAATGGCTTGAATATCCATGACCTAGGACAGCGATTCATTACAATTGCATGCACGAGCTCGCGTACTTTATTGCCAAACAGGTAGAACCCCGTGCGTGTTTTCAAGTAGATATCGATCAAGAAGCAAATCTCAAGAAATATGGAAAAGCCATCTGCGGCAGCAATGCCACTTTTCGAGAACCCAAATGCCATATAAAACGGAACTGAAATGCTCTGATACGTGATGCCAAAGAAAAGAAATGTTTCCCAAAGCACAGATGCGGTCGAGTCGGGGTTGACTGCCGTTCCCGATTTAGATTCGACGAGTTTGAGCAATGTTCCATGTGCATCATGGCGCACGTGTTTGGTTGTCTTGAGTAGATTTTCTGAAAATTTGGAGTAAATCAAGTGAATGTTGACGATGGTTTCACGTGAGATAGTTGCAACGACACACGAGCTGCGTGCAATTGCGTTCTCTTTGTGAGCACAGACGTCGACATCAAATTGCAGAGTTGAGACCCCAAAAATATCTCCTATTTCAATCATGTCAAACTCGACATTCCAGTAGAGCTCAGTACCTGGAAGCATGTTGTGCAAATGCGAGGTATCTCTCGCTGACGTGTAGGTTGACACGTTACCTTGCAGAAGAACGTATAAAAGGTCGCCTTCATCGCCAACATGGTAGATCATTTCACTCTGACCATACAATTGAATCGTTATGTTGTCCAAGAGCATATTTTTCAATCGATCAAGGACTCCAGCAATGTGATCCATGTGGGCGAGCTTGTCCAACACAGTGCCGCAAATGTGCCCATAAATGTCTCGTTGGATTGTGTTGGGAAGCTCACTCACGAGCTCGTTGAGATCCGCCCCACGATGTGCACTCCATGAAAAATCAAGAAAGGAAAGGACTCGCCTGTGGAGATTAGCAGGAGCCTTTTGTTTCTTGAGAAAATGGAGTATTCTGGATCTGGTGGTCAGGAATTCCATCTGCTCGACAGCTGACGCAGTCACGCGCTTTTGCATCTCGTCGATGATGTACGAAACCAACAGGACACCGAAAAGATAGAGTCCAAACGCTAGGAGATATTCGCCAACGGTGTTGGGTTCGAATGGCAACCCCAAGTTGGTGATGCACACGGCTCCATATTGAAATGCCCGAGCATACAAACGAAATAGCGTCGCAGAGATTTCATGTGAATCGGGCGGTATCATGGATCCATCGGTACGCAGATAGCCCACTAGAACAGAGTCATTCACGACAGGGGTCAAATGTAGGCTTTCAGGCGGAAGCCAGCCAAACTCATCATGACCATAGCCTGCCACATACGTATATGCTTGAGCCATGCAGCCGGCAATGTGATAGGAGAGGAAAAGATACAAACCGAGCAAAATCATACGTCGTCGACTCGTCAAGTGCGTAAACATGGCAACTTCTTCAAGCTCGATATGATATTGACACAACCTCAGCAGGCGGATTAATCGCAAAGATGCACTGGCTGACGGGTAAAACCACCACCACGGGAAAACACAAATGAAATCAAATGTAAATCCTGAACAAAAGTAATGCATTGCACATTTTCGTGTGTCGATAATTTGCTCGGCCTCTTTCACGTACGACAGATTAAACTTGCCATAGATATCGGCCCAAAGGATGAGATCTGCAACCGTATTCAAGAGCACGATCGCTGTGGGATACCCGATGAGCTCAAATGCGCACAGGAATGGTGCCACAACGAGATTGTACAACGTAACGAGCTAGCGAAAATTTGTCAATCCTCTCAATTACAAGGGTCAATACCATAACAGCGAGGAGCCACTTGAATCGGTATCGAGCCTTTCGATCGAGTGCTTTGTGTAGTAATAGTTTGGACCACCACGACGACTGCATGGAAGCAGAGAGAGTATTGTTTGCAAGTGTGGCTAGCCCTTGCTGTTCGCCATCATCGATAACTTGTGTCTTAGCCCCTTGGATATCTTCTTTGAAGTACAAGGACCGGCTACCAACTCGATTTGGAACGTCCAAATAAAGTAAACTAGCCCGTCGTTGAGTTTCTTCTGTTGGGTCCTTGGGGGGATTTGCCATCTTCTCAGTCGTTTTGGCAACTCGCTCAAGAATGATTGCCTCGACGTCAGGATATGCGTTCAAGACACGCGTGATGTGGACACGACCAAGTCGATGGAGTATGCAAAACGTGGCTGTAGTTACTACAACATAAAAATACGTAAAGTGAGAAGTACGATCGTAATTTACCATCCGCCGTCCGGACTTGGTTCATAAAGAGTGATAGTTCACCAAAGAAGTCGCCTTTGCGAAGCTCGCGCACCTATCAATCTATTAAAAAGGGAGCAAGAATGCACAGATTACCTTGACGCTATCGACGAGCACAGTTAAGACACCCGACTGAACAAAAAACATGTCTTCTCCATGGTCGCCCTCCCGACAGACAAAGTAATTCGTTGGATGCGATTGCGTTTCCATCAGATCGATTACTGCACGAAGGAAGGACGAATTGCATCCTCGAAAGAACGGAACGCCAGCAACCATACGTCTGAGGAGGGTGAACTTGATGTCCTTGACTATGGAGGGACACAAAAGGCTCATATTGCTCCGGTCTTGGCTGGCACGACTCTTGAACCCTTCCTAGAGAGTGGATTAACTCAACACAGAGCTTTAAATTTATAGTCTGACGTACCTCGAGAAAATCTACTGCTCTTGATTGAATGTACGAAGGCACTCTGTGAAATGACAGCACGTAGCGCAGCTGATTCAGTTTGGCGTCGAAATGCTCGCGGTTGTTGGCTTCGCATTTTGAGATCATGAACAACGTGCCACAAATATATGCAAACAATAGAAAGCCACCGAGCATGACGATGAGCATAAATATTGTCTCAAGCAGCGTTCGAGGAGTGCCTCCTTCTAGACATTTTGAGACGATGCCCATGACCCTGGAATACACCGTCAGAGCTTTTCGACGTCTTGCATGCCTACCATGCAAGGGCTGCTGACTGCTTCGTTGAGACTGGGGCGTGTGCTAATTCCTCGGGAAGCCGCCATTGATGTCCGCCGTCGTCAGAGTGGTGGGCGTATCCAAATGCCAGGTAGAGACACGACATGACGTGGCAGAACAAATAGAGCGCAACCACGACTTTAACCAGTTTGCTCAAAATATAGTACCGAGCAAAGACCTAAGCGAGAGCTCATAAAGTGCCGAACCTGATGATCAAGGCTGCATACCTTGTCGAAGGAAGCTATATACCGCTGGACGCGTTGCAGTCGGAGCAGCTTGTTCAAAAAGAGGAGACCGCAAAATGTCGGATCGACTGGAATGAACGACAAGGGTATTAATGCTGCAACGTCGAGGGGAAATTGCCTCGACTTGATGTATTTCATCCGCGTCATGGCAGGCTCACGAACAAGATCTCCATTGTGGTAGAAACCTGTGTAGCATGACACGTAGACATCGCCAAGGAAAGCCGTTTCGGCAACGTGAATGAGGGTTTGGAGCGGGCCAGGGTGTTCGCAGATATGATGCCCGAAAGCTAAAATCGATGACACAGCAAGTACATCATAGAGCACAAAGAGAAGCAGCACAGAATTCCAAATGGCCAACTTAGTTGCGTGCGGATCAAAACATTTGTGGTGTCGAATGGCCTGCCATGATATCCTCTGCTGCAAGGATTTGATCGCGTTCATGGTATCGATCGTCCACATCTGTATAAGTTGTCGGGGACGCATCCTGGGCGACGATAGGGACCACAGCGGGGAAGACGTTGTCTCGCGCTCTGTGTTTGCAACTGAAAAGGCCGACACGTGGTCTGTACTGAGGACATTTCGACTGAACTGCTGCCTCAGCTTGGCCCCCCACATGATCTTTCTCTTCGAGCCACTGGACGCCATGTGGCCCCTTCGTCAACGCTATGCGAATGAAACGAATCCCAAGGCCAAGCTATTTTTGACGTACGTAAACGAAACCATCATGCAAATGTTTTCATTAGCGGCGATTTGATCCTTTCTTGGCAACGGGAAACTGCAGCGGCAGAGTCAAAATGGCACGGAAACTCTCGCTCTTCTTGCCGCCCAAGCCGCTTTTGTCTGTTTTCACCTTGTCCACGCGGCACCCGACTTGTTTTGTGTAGTTGATCACACTGCATGGCCATATTTAAGTCAACAAATATACCCTGGTGGTGCACGTACTTGGAAGGAGCACGCTTGAGATCGGCGGCGATTGCTGTGACGTCCAAGCTGAAGTTACCAATCTTCAACGCAACCACGATCAAGTACAAGAGCAACTTGTCCTTGAGCACTTTAGACTGGTTAAACCTAGAGTGCTCTTAGTTTGGCCGAGTAGGATTTAAAAGACGTACACTGTGTGTCCATAAGAGTTGACCGACGACTCGGTGAACGTGTCGAGGTATTGCTTGACCACCAAGTGAGGAATGTTCATGCTTTCACTCAACATGGCAGGAGTCATGTTGAGCGGGTATTTGGCATGGAAAAACTGGACCAAGTACATGACGTAGAGCATAAGAGCAACACCTTCCCGGTCGTATGGCTTTCCCATCGATGTCATGACTTGGGTAATGTAGTTGGCGGCAGGGATTTCGTTCTGGGACAAGACATCCGAGAGGGAGCTCGAGGACAAAAGAGAAATAAACTCTTCGGCTTTCATCAAGAGGGACTCCATCACGTCACTTGACAAGACTATTTCGCACATGAGAATAACAACTTCACGAGGAAATACTACATTTCGACACATCGTAGACGCCATCAGGGGTCAATGCATCGAGGTTGCAAGGAGGCAACATGGCCAAGCGGGTATCGTCCATAGCCTGTCCATCTAAATGATGTGAATACACAGCTCACAAACAACAACAGTACCCGAAGTGTATTTTGGATCCTTGGCACGCTTTGCAGCGAGCAGCTCGCTGTTCTCCTGCACTTTTTCGGCAAGAGTATGCGAAATGGAAGTAGCTCCACGAATATTTTCCACTTGGATTTTGTTTTCTTCGCGGCTTCGAACAATGCGTTTGGCGGCCTTGCTGCCGAAAGCATCCGCCAAATTCTTTTGTCGCTCCGAGTACGATGCACCCTGCCACATGATGCATGAGAGTACGCTCTACGATGTACAAACTCTCACCTCTTGTGTATTTTCGTCGACATTTTCACGGAAGCTCTTGACCGTTTGTTGCATAACATAGAGCTGGTCAATGTTGAAGAGCTTGACAGTGTTGTTTTCCTTGTCGACAACACCCACAACATAGCTCGACAAGTCACTTGATGAGTTGCCATGACCAAAGTTTGCTGCTTGGTACGTCACTTTTTCCGTGTCGGCAACAACAATGCGTTTCTTCTTGGCTGCGTGTTCATAGACTTGGCAGTGAAACCCCGATTTTGTGAGTGGCGGACCGCCACGGAACGAAACTAAAGCGGTCAACGTGATCTATAGAGATAAAATCTTGCCATATACCAAGGAGAGGCGCTGAAGCGGCGTCGCTTGGCTCGTGGAGTAGCTCGACGGTGCGCTTGGACATCGCGAGATCTTGCAAGTTCAAAATGGACAACATGGAACGACTGGTTGGAATTCTTAAATTTTGATTGGCTATTTGAAAATATTCACATCCAATCAAAACATATTATTCAAATTTTAACAAAAATGATTGGCCAAATGATTTTAGTTTTAACCAATCAATATCAACTATCTGCATCATTGGTGCCAACTTCGACCAGAGCAAGATGGACAAGGGAAAGAAAGGCAAGGGCAGCGGCGGAGGCGGCAAGAGCAAAGGAGGTAAACCCAAGCGAGATGATCGACGTCGTGGAGCACCTCGAGATGAAGCTCAGGGAGAAGAAGAATCGGAGTTGGCGTTCCAACGACGTTCGTTTCCGATCGCGTTGCGTATGTGGGATTTCCAGCAATGCGATTCCAAGCGATGCACGGGACGCAAATTGTGCCGCCTGGGCTACGTCAAGAGCATGAAACCAGGCGCTCATTTCCGTGGCATTGTACTCTCGCCGCATGGCACTAAGCTCGTGTCCCGAGAAGACTTGACAATTGTAGAATCCACTGGCATTTCAGTCATTGATTGCTCATGGGCTCGCATTCAAGAGATGGGCATTAAGCAGATCAAGTCGGGCTCCCACCGCCTCCTTCCTTTCTTGGTTGCAGCCAACACAGTCAATTATGGCAAGCCACATAAACTGTCCTGCGTCGAAGCGATTGCGGCAACGTTGTACATTGTCGGCTTGGCGGTGAGTCGTCATTCCCGAAAGTTTGTTGCTGACCGCTATTCTTTTGTGTAGGATGAAGCAGTGCAGCTTATGGAAGAGTTCCCATGGGGCATCGAGTTCCTCAAGCTCAATGCGGACGCACTAGACGCTTATGCAGCATGCGAAACCAGCGAAGAAGTAGTGGCGGCTCAGGAAGCATATTTGGCGTCATGTCAAGCTGAACTGGACGACCGACGAAGACGACTCGACTTGCCAGGACTCGGCAGCGATGAGGAAGAAGAAGCAGAAGAGGACGAAACTGCGCAAGATGACAGAGATGCAGCTGCATCTTTGTACAAAGTTCCTCGATCTCAAATTGCAGTTGACGGCGACGAAGAGGAACCACCACTTACAGATTGGCGCAGCGCGGCCGCATCTGTGGCCAAGACCAAGGAAGCGCGTGAGGCATTGGCAGCCCAAAGGTCTCATGAGACCGACGACGACAAGGATGAAGGAACGGAATTCCTCTCGTCCAAAATGGACAACATCACATTTCAAGAAGACGCTGCGGTGGTGGCTCAAGAGCACGCTATCCGCGCAACTTCTGGTGACGCCACTTTAGAGCTCTCCCGCGCTGCATTTGAACAATGGCAGGCCGAAGTCGCGGCTCCTTCGACTAAAGAAGAGTAATCTCCATTACCGTCTTTTACTCCTGCTGTCTCGCGCGGGTTTGGCAGTCCCTGGCCTTGGCTTCTGCCACGACATGACTGAAAACTTGGGGCTCACTGGCACCGTGAGCTTTTTGCCTTTCTTGGACGGCTCGACGTCGTTTTCTTGTGCAGCTTCTTGCCTCTCACAAGCTGCTATTGGTTCCTTCTTTGTCGTCGTCCGCGTAGAGCGCATGAGGGAAGCAGTGGAGCCAACGCAAGGCGGTTTTTGAGCTCGAATTGGTGCTGACTTCGGGCGAACTGGAGGAGCGGTCTGTTTCTGCTGCCTTGTGTCTTCCTCTGAAGATGACGACGAGTCGTCGTCATGAGCAGGCTCGCTCGGATCGTCGGCAAGGATGGCGGCCGTGGTTGGGATCACAATGGGCGGTCGGGTTCGAGCTGCACTGGTTGGGCGAACCGTCGGTCTGTCGGTGGACTGAGACTTGGTGCCATCAACAATCTCAGTTCGGTCAGACATGACGTCGCCAACGAGGGAAGTCGACCGCACGCGCGCTGCACTTGTAGGTCGAAGAGTGGATCGAGAAAGCAGTGAAGCGACGCCAACTACTTGTGGCTCTGGGGCCTTCTCAATCACGACGTCTGTTGGGGCTTTCGTTGCAGCGGTTTGTTGGTGGATGTGAGTGTCTCCTAGGGAGAAAGAGCCATTGGCTTTGAGAACGGATGGAGTCGAGATGGAAGCGTCTCCATGGGCCAGCATGGTTTTCATGAGCTCATGGTTTTGGCAAGTAACGCGGCCAGCGACTTTGGTCGTCTTCAGCTGCTGGCTGGCTGATTGCTTGGACAGAGCGTGGATAGTTCGAATGCCCGCGGGGGTTTGTGTGGCATCTGCAGGATGCGTCACTGAAATAGGTGATGTCGTCGTGGAGTTTGGGAGTGATGGAGGGGACGAGGGCTGTTGGGAGCCGTGGAATGCTGCAACTTCTTGCTGGATGAGCTTCACGAGGTCGTTCTTGCTCAATTTCTGCGACTCAAATGGCATGTTGATGTTAGCAGGCTGTGGTTCAAGAAGGTCAGTAGCGTTCATGAGAACGCGATCTCTTACAGCCAAGTCTTTGAACGCATAGCGCTTGTCAATGCCTTGCATGTATGGATGCGCTAACGCTTCGTCGACGGTGTATCGACAGACGGGGTCGAATTGCAAGAGTCGTTCGAGGAGATCAATGGCATCCGCACTTGCAGTTGGGAAGAGCGACTTGAATGGCACGCGCGTCTTCTTTCCAAGCGATTTGATAAATCGTTGCGCTTGAGAACTCTTCATCTTCTTGACGTCTTGGCCACTTGGTGTGCCGATGACGTCGAATATGAGCGTGAGCTGGTGGATGAAATTCTTTCCAGGAAAGACAGCTTTACGCCCGAGGATCTACCATACATTTGAAGACGATCGGCGGCGTATCATGAGGTACCTCGGCGAAGATGCAACCGACGGACCACATATCGACACCAGTGCTGTACTGGCCGTCCGGCTGGAGCATGAGCTCGGGTGCGCGGTACCACCTCGTGACGACGTGCTCTGTCATGGGCTGCCACTCGGGATCCTGATGCTCCTTTGAGGTTTTCGCAGAGGCTGGCCGTGGTTTGTTTCGCTTTGGAACGCTCCTTGCAAGACCAAAGTCGGCGATTTTAATCTGGCAGTTCTTGGTGACGAGGATGTTTCCAGGCTTGAGATCGCGGTGAAGTACACCATTGTCATGCATGTGCTTGACGCCACGGAGGATCTGGTGGAGAAAGTATTTGTAGTGAGACTCGGAGAGCATCTACGCCATTGTCAAATGGCATGGGGACATCAGCGCATCTACCTGGCTGCTTTGAATCACACGATGCATATCAGTGTCCATGAAATCCATCACAATGTACAACTCGTCGTCGGCAACGTTCACGAACAAGTTTTTAATCCCGACGATCTAATTTCGATTTCAACTGCAATTCAAGGCGACGAGACTTACATTTGGATGTGCGCCGAGCGACTGCATAAGGCATATCTCACGCAGTGTATGCTTAGCATCGTTTTGCTTGCGCGCCATGGGGGAGACGCGCTTGATGGCGACTTTTTCGCCGGTTTTCAAGTCTTTGGCCGAGCTAGACAGACAATATCACAGTCACGCCATGTCCAACTCGCAGGATTGTACCAGACAGTGCCGTAGGATCCTCGTCCGAGAGCGGCGATGAATTGATACCGCACATCCACTTTGAAGAGTATTCCATACACGGTGAATGTCGTGTACTGTGTCAGACACGCTGCGCTCATATTGTCGCCGCACCGCAGCGATTCGCTTCCAGCTAATAATAGAGTTTAGCCTTTGAAACTCTCCGTTACAGCTCGCATACAACCAAAAAGAGGACGTCAGTGACAAATACAATATGGTTGCCTTCCTAATCCAGGTCATCTGTGCAGCCAACGGTGGCGCGGTGCCCCTGCACGTCGGCGATCCTGGTGTAGCAAGCTGCCCTTCCATCCTGTGTAGCCCTAAGGTATTTCAATAATCTCATGGTGTAGCCATAGGGCATTTCACTCCCGAATTTATCCCTAAATAGGTCGACATTATCCGGATAAATGTAAGCCAATCAGAATAAGGTAGTGCAGAATATTAGCCAATCATATGCAAGTTATCGTTGAGTGGCTGGCCGAATGTAACATTGGACTCCATGAACCAGCCACTTTCAAACCGCACCAGAAAGAAACAATGGCCCCAGCCAAAGCCGCCGCTAAAGCCGCCACCAAAGCCCCCAAGGCCAAGTCCAACAACGTGTGAGTAACCTCAAGACGCTCTTCTCGAAACACGTTTTGTCATGGGATGAAGACACTCCAGTCTCTCTGTCTGTCTTGTGCATCTTGGATGCAGCAATCTCGCCGACCTCGCGCAGGTTTTGGTCGAGGAATGTGAGAGTAAGGCCGTTTGAATGCTTGCAGCCTGGACGTTGTCCAGGCAAGATGCTTTTCTCTTCAAAATCAATTTGAGTGGCCATGGCAACGAATGTGCCGTGACGATTGGGAGATGCTGGAGCAGCTCCATACCACTCAACAGTCTTGTCGTTGTGCGACTTCGCATCATCGATGGGGAATATGACAGTGTTGTTCACGGCAACTCTGTTGAAATACACAAGTACGGGCGCCGCGATATCAAACTACTGATGTGCGGCAAGAATCCCAACCAAAACGTGCTTCGTGCATCGTCCATGGTTGAAGGACCCGTATATTAATCTGCCTATTTGTGTAGGCTTGTGCCTGAATCGATCCTCAAGAAGCGTCGCACCCTCGAAGCCGTCAAGGCCAAGAAGGTCGAAGCTGTGGCTGCCGCCAAGAAGCACGCCCACAAGGTGCGCCAAATTGCTTTCAAGTCCGCGGAAAAGTACGTCAAGGAATACCGCCAAGTAAGTTTATCCGCAAACCACTCTTTCCTGATGTCCTTCTGTTCAGATTGAAAAGCAAAACGTGTTGCTTCGCCGCCAAGCCAAGGCTGCTGGCAACTTCTACGTGCCTGCCGAAGCCAAGGTCGCCTTTGTGGTCCGCATCCGCGGTATCATTGGTGTGTCCCCCAAGGTCCGCAAGATCTTGAAGCTTTTCCGCTTGACCCAAATCCAAAACGGTGTCTTCGTCAAGCTCAACAAGGCCACGATCAACATGTTGCGCTTGGTCGAACCTTTCGTCGCTTACGGCTACCCCAACTTGAAGTCGGTCCGTGAATTGATCTACAAGCGTGGTTTCGGCAAGGTCAACAAGCAACGCATTGCCTTGACCGACAACTCGTTGATCGAAAAGGCTTTGGGCAAGTTCGGCATCATCTGTATCGAAGACTTGATCCACGAAGTGTACACGTGTGGTCCTCACTTCAAGGAAGCTGCCAACTTCATCTGGCCATTCCAATTGTCGTCCCCCAACGGCGGCTACACCCAAAAGTTGTTGCACTTCGCTGAAGGCGGTGACCACGGCAACCGCGGTGAAGAAATCAACAAGTTCATCAAGCAAATCTTGTAAACTTGCCATTCGTTTTTTTCGGTTTGAAGATAATGCAAAACGAAACCTTGGTGCGAATCACATGTCTTCTCTCTCCCGCGGAGCGCGCCGCGTGCCTGCGCCTTCTTGAAACGCATTACATGGAGGGGAAATGTCATCCACTTATATCGAGCAAATATACATGGCATGAGCACAAGTTCCGCTGGTTGTAGCTTTACGTCCCATGTGCTTCCATGTAACACGCTCATCTGTTCTCCATGCATGTGACAAGGTTTGCAAAGTTGATGGGAAGAGAGCAGGGAGCGATGGACGGCGACTGGAATGCTTCATTCTGTCCGTGTGTGCCAAGGAAGACGCGAAGCATTTGCCGTAATGAAGGATGATGAGTGGTTCCCCCCATGTTCCATGTTGCAATGTGGTTGAGAGGAACCCCATTAGAGCAACAGAAAGGATCCTCGATGTGAGGTCCATGACGAGAACTTCATTGTCCGGAAGCCGCCCTCATGTTGATCGACGCAGGTGGGCTACAAGGGATGAAGGATGAGATGGAGATGTAGCTCAAGCATGCAAGGGAGGATGAACGACATGCTTTTCATCAACGACGCGCCAAAGATGCGTTCTTTGACGGGAGCAGCGCGTTGACTACAATCGAGGATAGCATCCCCACACGTGCTGAGAGCGATGGAAGGGATGGCACATGGAGGTCAAGCATTTCCTTCGCAGCCTTAGTTCATGCTCGCATCTACTCCAGAGCGTCGGCTTGGACGAGTTGCTCGATTCCATGTCGCTCCTGAACTCTCCAGCGTGCGAGTACATGCGCTCGTTGTTTGCCCGTGAGGAGATGGAAGGCTAAATATGATAGGAGGACACGTCGGACGCGGTGCTGCGCCGTCGATTCTCGCCATCCTTGTGGGTGGCCGAAACTGCGCGCATGCTTGGAACATTGTCAGCGTCGTTGAGATCATCGTCGCTGATATCTTTGCTGTCAACACGGATCGAGTAGTTGGACGAAGTGCCACTGGATCGCCGAGCGGCTTGGTCGTCATCGTCGACTCTCAACTCAAGCATGGCGAGGTCAGACGCATGGCTTCGAGGGGACGTCGTGCGATAGCCAAAGGAAATCCCGCGGTCAAGCGACGATGGCGTGGACTGACGCAAGTCCATGTCGGCATAAACTCCGCGCGTTGAATCGGATCGGTACGAACCCGCCGAGTCGCGGACGTCGTCGACGGCAAAACTGCGCGTGCCTTCCGTCGGCCGTGCAAATGTGAAGCTGTTCTGATATTCGACGACGCTCGGGCCGTGGCCGCCGAATGAACTCGCAGGCGTCGAATGTTTTGTGTCTGCAAGTTTGCCCAAGACGATGTGCGGCGTGGCCTCTGGCGGTGGAGAGCAAAGAACGTCGTCGTCCGCCAAGTGGGTGCTATGACGTCGACGGCGACGCACGTACAAGACAACAAAGAAGGCAACGAGAACGATCGCCATTGCCAAGCATGCTGCGACCCCGATGATCATGCGTTGGCTTGCTGGGGACGACATTGCACCAGGCGGAGCTTCAGTCGTCGTGATCGTGGCGAACGACGGCGTCGGCGTGCTGTCAACGAGGACAGGATCGACTAGAGCACGGTGAGGTTGAACTAACCAGAGCATGTCGTACCAGCTAGTGGCGGCGCGGGAGTCATCGCGACGGATTCTTCATGTGGAGCCAAAGGAGCTGTAGTGGTTGCAACTGACGAGGGGGAAACAGAAGACGGTGATTCTGGAGCACTTTGTCGAGGTGCCGTCGTTGTTGTCGACGATGTGGGGTGCGTCTGTAATGTTGTGGTTGTTGGGACGCTAGTTGGACTTATCGTCGTAGTTGGCGGTGCTGTGGAGGGAGGAACGGTCGTCGATGGAGGAGACGGAGTCGTGGTTGGCGGCGACGACGTGGTTGGAGGAAGCGAAGGCGCTGGAGTCGGAGCTGAAGTTGTTAGAGACGTTGTGGATGGAGTCGTGGTTGGCTCAGTCGTGGAGACCGCAGGCGTCATGGATGGCGTCGACATGGGTAAAGTTGCAACGGGAGGAGGCGGTACAGTCGTCGTTGTGGCGATGTCTGTGCGGACAAGAGTGAGTACGCCGGCACGAGAACGCAAATGGCGTCGTGCGAAGCGTTGGTGAGTTGGCGGAATTGCTTATGTCATCAACGGCAGCGTCTGAGATTCCTTATCTCGTGCGTTCGCAGATCAAGGCTTGAGAAGAGTAGAGACTGCCTTCTCAGTCAGGATGGATCTCGCCCGACAATCTCATCCACACATCTCTTCATACAAAGAGGAAGCGCGCCGCTTGTGCCTTGCAATGTGTGCGCGGCATTACATTGTTACTGCATGTTGAGCTTCGATGAATTCAACGCAGACCATCCTCCCAAGCAATCTTTCTGTGGAACGGCAGCTTTGTTCCATGGGCAAACCGAAAACCGCTTAACGAAGGGCACAGTTGCGGCCCTCCTCGCGCAGAGACTGGGATGTCTGTGTCCAAGGTATGCTCTTGACCTCAATAACTTGATCTTACATCTACCCTCAAGCATACTTGCCCGAGCGACTGCATGTTGAGATCTTCGTGCATTGAATTGGAAGGATGGAACTTGAGAGTTGGAAGAATCCACTGCATGATCGTCCAAATTTCCCGACGAACCAACTTTGTAAGCATGACTTGCTTCCCCAGGAATAGAAAGCCAAATAGCATCTCCGTCGAGAATACAATCTCACCAGCAGTAAGTTTCACCAACTCTCTCGCATACAGAGCAAAAGTGTTCTCTTTGACCACAACCGTCCCCCCAGACTGTCAATATGCTCCAGGAATGGCTTGCACGCTGTCCAATCTCGCGGATTGCCGCGGAGGATCCTCCCTTCATCCGTCAAAACCCTTCTCGAGTGGAATCGCTGATTGCCTACGATCTCTCTGTCCAAATTCCATAGTGTTCAAAGTCGCTGGAGCTGCGAAGCGGAGTAGGTTTCAGTGCAGCGAGAAGCAAAGTATCACCTGAACTAACAGACTTTGTCGAGACTGGACTCATGTCCTTGCAAACGGCGTCGGGCGCTCGAATCCATCGTCGGCGGTTCGAGCTCATGGAAATTATATGCAAAATGAACACCTCAGCTGAAAAATTCAGCTAAAAATCAAGAGATTATTCCAGATAAATCATTTTTCAAATAGACCTGTCAAATATTTTTACTTTGGACTTGCCTATCACTAGACTCTCTCTGCCACCATGGCAATGCAAATGCTTCAAGCAGTTTTTTGTTCGAGCTACCTGCTTGTCTCCACGAGCACTGTGGCAGTTCTAGTCAAGTGATTCGAATAATAAATGAATTTTGAATAAATATTTGAAAATTTGAATTTCATTAATTTTGGACCAATCAAACAACGTTGAAGAAGACAGAACGATGTCCGACTTGCGCGATGCCTACAAGGCAATCACGCTCCTCAAGGACGCTCTGACCAAGAAAAAGCAAGAGTTAGCAGTCTACAAAGCCCAAATGAAAGAGCAGGAAGAGCAGCATTTGTTGGATATTCAAACGCTGCAGGAAGAACTCAATAGGACTAAGGCAGCAGTCCCGTTGACTTGTCAGCATCATGGCCAAGGACTCGAAGCTCTTCAACGCCAGCATGCCATCGAGCTCAAGAAACTTCGAGACGAATTGGAGAATGCCGTCCAATACAGTCAACGTAACGAGGAAGCCAGGATCGAGTCGGCAACTGAGCTACAAACACAAAAGCAAATCAACAACACACTACTACTTGAACTTCACAAGCTGAAGGAATCTGCGGCATCGCTTCAATCCCAATTGGAGGCCCAAATTGCCGCGACAAGTGAGCTGAGTAACAGTATCTCTGCACTTCAACTGGAAAGTACCTCACTGAAGGAAACGATCGTCGATCTGAACATGCAACTCCATGGAAAAGACCAAGAGCTGACTGCATTCCACGACCAAACGTCGACCCTTCGCCACGAATTAAACTCCGCCAAATCTTTGATCGCCTCGCTTGAAGCGGAATTGGACTCAAAGAGACAGCTTGCTCACTCCCTTGAAGCAAAGATTATTCAGCTCCAGGTTGACAAGGTCCAGCAGGACGACGAAATCGTCTCTTTACAGCAATCTTTAGCCCAGAAGCGTGACGAGATTCGCCGATTCTACTCCGTCAACGAGCCTGAAGCAACCACGGCAACTCCAGAGCTGGAGACTACAGCTGTCCACAAGGCAAAGATGGAAGCCAAGTATTTGGAATGGCAGCAGTCCGTCAGGTTGTTTTCCACCGACTTGCAAGCCATCAAGCAAGACGTTCAAGAAATGAGCACATATGGCCTCAGCGCTCTTGACCACTTGCACGGTCAATTGCCATCCCAAGACAAACTCCAAGCAGCTCTCCAATCTGTGCGGAATCTCCGAGGGGACTGCGACTTGCTCAAACAAGGATGGACTGCTTCCATGTCGGTCACGCTCATTTGGTTGGAAACGCATGTACAAACTCAATTGGAGTCGTGGATCCAACGTGAACGTGAAGAAATGCACGGAAAAACTACGTTCAAATTGGCCGAAGCGTCCGAAGTCCTCGAAAACTTGCGAGGCGAATTAGATCATGCCAAGGACGAGTGGAAAGCCACGTTGCAGGATGCAAGCGAACAGCATTCGATCGAAATGCTAGTTCTAGCTGACCGTATTCGAGTTGCTTTGCCACGAAGTGAAGCCTTGGAGAGACAACTGATGGCGCTGGAAGACACGTCGTCACCGTATTTCAGGTACAAAAGTGTTTTGAGCTAGTCCTAATGGTCATCATCTGTAGAAAATTGTCGCCATCAACTTCATCCTCTTGGCAAAACTTGGAAGCCACTCTTCGTGGGCTCAAATCTCCATTCCATCGACTGCTCCAGACTCTAGAACGAGCCAACTACTTACTCAAGTTACTGGTAAGCGTCGTTGTGGTGGTGCATGATGCTTCACGAGTGATGACAGATACGAAATGCCGATGGACTTCAGCCTTTACGATCCAGAGCTTTGGAGAAGCATGCCGTTGGTTTTGCAGATCTAATCAAGGCGCTAGTGGTGGCACTAGACGACGCAACTCTAGCTGGCACTGTTGCTCAGTACACAAATGTTGTGCATGAAACACTGTACTCATGGCATGCTTGTGACAGCTCGTAAGTCGTCCCGCTAGTCGTTATGGCTAACTGTGGTTTGCACTGACGTAGGTATCTCGATGGCATACCGGTACCGTCGTTTGGGATGGAGTCACCAGTCGTTGATCACGTCTTGACGTCGTGGACAGCGAATGTATCCCATCGAACTGACGCATCAGAGTGGCTGTGTGCAGTGTACATGGATCATCCAACTTCCGAGTCAACTTTTTACTTTGAAAACCTCACACGTGAAGTCAAAGATGCCTTCTTGGTTCTCATCGTGCCTTTAATCAAGTCCAAGCGTCAACTCGTCGTCCACATGAAGCGACGAGAAGTCACGGACGATCGATGGGATCTCAAGATGGAAGTCCTACAGTCATATCCAAGCCCAAACCAAATCGAGCCACAGTCTGCCATGTTCAAGGCCATTGAGCAACGCCTCTCGCAGCTTCAAAAGTAATCCCATTTGCTTTCCTTCGTTTTCAAAGCCGCAATGCCATCGTCATGCAACAGCCAAGCAGAGAAACTGTCTGAAATGTTCAACACAATGAAGCGACGGCTCTCTGGGACTCAAAACAGATCCCTCTGCTCTCCTTCGTCGAGTTCTCACGTGTTGCACGTGTTGTGTCCTTGCTTTGTTGAAAAAAACTTTTACGAAACTTGAAAAAACAATTTTTTATCACTGAAAAAAGACAGGTTAATCTCCAAAAAAGATATTTTTCAAATTATATTGTCCAATGAAATTGCACAATGAGGAATTTAAAGCCAATCAAATTAAATAAAAAATTGAGACTAAGCCAATCAAAATAGTCTAAATTTTGTAATCGATTTTGATTGGCTATTATTTTAACACCAACCACTTGGTCACCCACCGCATTGTGGTCAAGTTGGATCGAGCAGCATGCGAAGTTATTGTTCAATTTCCCCGATAGCATGCCTTTCGTCAAGGTTACCAAGAGCAAGGCTTACTTCAAGCGCTACCAAGTCAAGTACCGTCGTCGCCGTGAAGGCAAGACGGACTACCGCGCCCGCAAGCGTCTAATTACCCAAGACAAGAACAAGTACAACTCGCCCAAGTACCGTTTGGTTGTGCGCATCACCAACAAGCGTATCATCTGCCAAATCGCTTACGCTGAAATCGACGGTGACAAGATCTTGACTTCGGCCTACTCTGATGAATTGAAGCGTTACGGCTTGAAGGCTGGTTTCAAGAACTACGCCGCTGCCTACGCTACCGGTTTGTTGGTCGGCCGCCGCTTGTTGAACAAGTTGGGCTTGGATGGTGACTACGAAGGCAACACTGAAATCGATGGCAATGTCGTCAAGACCGAGGCCAACGGCCGTACCTACTACGTGGCTGAAGTCGCCGACGAAAAGCGCCCTTTCCGTGCTTTCTTGGATGTGGGTCTCCGCACCACCTCCACCGGTAACCGTGTGTTCGGTGCCTTGAAGGGTGCCACTGATGCCGGTTTGGACATCCCTCACAGCGAAAAGCGCTTCCCCGGTTATGACCGTGATGCCAAGTCGTACGATGCTGATGTCCACCGTGAACGCATCTTCGGTGAACACATCGCCAACCACATGAAGGAATTGGAAGAAGACGATCCTGAAATGTATGCTTCGCACTTTGCCCACTACGTTGCTGCCGGTGTTGGCTCCGATGACATTGAAGAAATGTACACCTCGGTCCATGAAGCCATCCGCGCTGACCCTACGCCTGCTCCCAAGAAGGACTTCACTCCTGATCCTAAGTTCAAGAACAAGGCTAAGCGCAGCTTGCAACAACGCAAGGCCCGCGTTGCCCAAAAGAAGGCTCACCATGCCAAGAAGTTGGCTGAAGCTTCCGATTAAACAATGCTATAATCTAAGGGGATTGACAGCTCATTCTTTGTCTTCTGGCATGCACATGAAACTGCATTCACCAGCATGGCTTTCTTTCACTACTCTGAAGCTCGTGAAGCTAAACTGAAAACGTCATAGGCCTAGTTCAACTTCGTTGATTGCCGTCATGACTCCACTGGGGATTCTGTTAACCATGGAGTGAAGGGGAAGATGCTGCTCTAGAAACCTGCCGAGGGGATGCAACACACACAGAGAGATGCCGTTGATCATTCGACGTTGTATTAATGACCATGGGGGATCGCTCTATTTAGTTGAGGGGATAATCTTCAAACAATAAATCAAACCCAACCCGGTTAAGCAAGACTGTACTACCATTCAGGGACCTGTTTAGTTGTTCTTCTTGGCAGCGGCGACAGCCTTCTTGATCAAAGAAGACTTTTGCTTGCGGGCAATCATAGCCTTGAAGCGTTCGAAGTCGTTCAAACCAGCACGGGTCTTCTTGGCTTCAGTCTTCTTGGACCACGAGGTAGCAGCCCACTTGTTCAAGATGTCGGCCTTTTCCAAAGCCTTCTTCAAAGTGGCTTCACGGGCTTGGCGAGGGATCTTGACGGAGAAGTCGGTCAAAGCCAAACGCTTGAACGAGATCACGTGGCGGTTCACACCCGTGACGCTGAAAGGGCCATCCACCAAGGCCTTGTTTTCATCGACAACATCGATGATCGTGGCCAACTTGCCAGCATCAGGGCCATAGTTGATCAAAGCCACACGGCCGATGGTCACAAAGCGGGAGAAGGTCTACATACAACCAATGCGTCGTCAATACCTACAGCATCCATCCAACCGACACGTACCATTGCTTAACTTGTACGTCAAATGAAACTAAGGGCATGCATTTTGTTGGTGCGGTGGTGGTTTGGAACCAGCCACAGCCATGGCCAATCACTGAAATCCATCTCATTATTAAATTATTACTTGAAATTTGTATGCCAAAAGTACGAGCCAATCATTAAATAAAATCCTGATTAAATGCGATATTTTAGCGGACATTGCTGGAATAAAAGAGATGATTAATATCGAGATGAATTGGAATACTTCTATACATACTCCATATCGCGGATCCGTGGGAATCACGTAGTGGGAATGAATATGAAATCAATTAATTGACTGTCATTTACAAATATTGATAGGTTGAAGATGAGGAAATTGAACGAGGGGAAATTGATGGGAATAACTATTAATTATATTTATTTAGTATTTATTAACAGAGGTACAGTGTACTCTGAAATTTGATGAACGACCAATAAGATTCTCCATTTTTGAAAAAATGGCCAAGCCGAAGCGCAAGCACTGGTACGAGAAGAAAGCAGAGAAGAAAGCTCGACGGGAGCAAGGCATCGAGACGAACGAACCAAAGGAGGACGACTACGACCGCAGGAATAATTTCCCAACGGTGATTCATCCAGGCTCGTACGCTGCATTGCTCGATCCAGCCGACACTACTGACAAATGCTCTGGAGCTCCCAAGCGCCGATATGGCTTGCTGATTGCCTACAGTGGAAAGAACTATTCAGGCATGCAAGTGTTAGTAACAAAAATCGACGGTAGCGTGACCTTACTTGCTGCATACGTAGGAATATTGGTGTCAAGACGATTGAAGCTGAGATTGAACGAGCTCTCTACGAAGCAGGTGCAATTGCTCGATGCAACTACGGCATGATCCAAAAGGTATTTGCTCATTGCTTCGACGTCACTTGAACCCATTATGGTTGCCTCTAGATTGGTTGGAATCGTGCTGCGAGAACAGATAAAGGTGTGCATGCTGCAGGACAACTCGTTTGTGCCAAGCTGTGCATCGAAGATGGAAAAGAAGAAGAGTTTCGTCAAAAAGTCAATGGATTCTTGCCACCGGACATCCAAGGTATAGCTCTCTGGTCATATTTGCTGCAAGTTTGAATGCTAGTGCTCGATATTGTCCTCGTGACGAAGAATTTCAACGCCAAGAATTCATGCGATCGCCGAACATACGAATATCTGACTCCGACATTTGTGTTTGCGCCAAAGACGGCGACCTCTACGCCTCCAGAAGGTGCTGTTGACTTCGAAAGCATCAAAGTTGATCCTGAAGCATGGGCGAAGCAAAAGGAATATCGAATTGACAACGACACGTTGGCAAAACTGCGTCAAACTCTGAAACTATTTGTCGGTACGCACAACTTCCACAACTACACGTCGAAGCTGCCTCCATTCAGTCCCAAGTTCGTGAATCCGCGTTGACAGCTCTTACCCTTCCATGATAGGTGCAAGCGATACATTTTGTCCTTTGAAGCTGATGAGCCATTTGTGCAAAATGGCACGGAGTGGATTCGTCTGAGTGTCCTCGGGCAGAGTTTCCTGCTGCATCACATCCGAAAAATGATCGGCACCACGATTGATGTCATCCGTGGATCGACGGACGTGTCAACGATTACGAAAGCGTTTGAACAGACGAAGATGGAACTACCCAAAGCCCCAAGCGCCGGTTTGTACTTGGCCAAGGTTGACAGCATACTCGACACTCCATGCCAACAGCGGCTAAACTTTGCGTAGGCTCATTTCGATGTGTACAACGACAAGAACGAGAATCACCGTCCAAGCTTGGCGTTTGAAGAGCCCGACCAAGTCAAGCGCATTGAGGATTTCAAAGAAGCACATATCTTTCCAGCCATCATGGAGCGGGAGGAACAAGACGCCGTCTTCCCGTTGTGGATCTTGCAATTGGAAGCGCTGCCATTCACGTACACGACGTGCTCGTACGACGAGTGGCGTGCCACGAAAGACGAAGAGACCAAACAAAAATTGGCTGCAGGACGCGCTGATTCAGAGGACGAAGAGCAGGAAGATGACAACGAATAGACGAAAAGAATGAAGTTTGCAGCATGTATTTGTCCACTCTGGCGACTTCACCGCCATCTAATGGCTCCATAGAGCTGGAACTATGTAAATGAGCTTACATGATGCTTTTGCTAAGAAGGGAATCGACCAGCGGGCGAATCTCATCATCTTCGGCAACTTGGCACTGGAGTACCTATCATCCGGATGACAGAATCGTTTTGCCGCATGACCTATGACTACACGCCGATAGCGCCAATTCGACGGACTCGCTGGATGCATCGTGTCCTGCTTGCCACGCCGGTGCTTATGATTGCCATTGTCACGTCCTGGAGCTGGTTCTGGATGACTCGACCGCTCGAGAATGACGACACGATCATCATGCTCGGAGCTTCGTCGGGCTTTGAGCAGCCGATTCCATTCTCGACCGACACGCCGTACGCGTGGGCAAAGCATTTGCAGCAACAAGAACTCGAGGAGAACGAATCGTCCTTGGCAACGACTTCGGAGTGGGCGACATGCTCTCTTGTCCAAATCAACGCATTGTACCGCCATGGAACTCGATACCCCATGGCGAATGATTTCACAAAGATGACATCGCTCTTGGAAACCCTCCAGGTCAAGTACAAGGAAACGTTGCCAGCGTGGCTTCAAACGTATTCATTTGCGTACAATCAAAGCGTGGCGGAGCACTTGTCGACGTCGGGAGCAGAGGAAATGCTCGGACTTGCCCAAAGCGCCCGACATCTCGCGGATCGCTTCAACCTCCCAAAGGACTACTCACCAGACGCGTACGTGTTTGAACACACGTATGTCCTTCGAACCAAGCAAAGCGCCGAAGCGTACGTCGACCTCTCGTGCTTCCAATACAGTACATGGACTACATGTAGGTTCGTCGGCGGCTTCTTTCCAAGACCCCATCGACCCGTCGCGTATAAGAGTCTCCCTGAAGGCCAGGTCTGTAGCCACATCCATGACGGAACCAACTCCTCGTTAGGACATTCCACTGCGGTTCTTTGCAACCTGCCCCAAGTACTTGGCGTGGGTGCGCAACAGTCCGAACGAGACGATCGAAACCAACAAGTTTGAAGCGTCCCTACGGGCAGCGACGATGATCAAGCAGCTCCGGGAAGCGCTCCATCTCCCCGCTTCGGCCACTTTCTTGTGGAAAGATCTCAAAGCTGCATACGATGTCTGCTCGTAAGCTCCTCCTCCAAGTTGAATCAACATTCCATCATGTTGCAGGTTTGAAGTCGCGCTGGACAACCAGACGCAAGCGTGGTGCTCGCTCTTCGAGACGCACAGTCTCTACCTCATGGACTTCCACAGCGACCTAAAGAAGTTCTACGAATGCGGCCCTGGATTCAACATCTCGGTCGACATTGCCGCGCCGCTCTTGGTGCAAATGCTCAACACGATCAAAGACCCGACACTTCGAGGGTACTTTCGCTTTGCCCATGCGGAAACTATCCTCCCCCTCGCGTGCTTGCTGGGTTTGTGCGAGAAGTCGCCGCTGACTGCCGCCATGAGCGATCAAGCCATCCACGGCCGCCAATACAAAGTCGCGCGGCTCTCTCCATTTGCGGGCAACTTGGCCTTCCACGTGTACAAGTGCGATGGATCGAATGGACCGCCGCAGAGAATCCAATTGTTCTCCAACGAAGTCCATCTTCCCCTTGCCTTCTGCCATGCTAAAACCTACTGCACGCTTGAGGAACTGGAGCGTCATTATGCCGCCGCGTTCCACTTTGATTTCAACAAGGAATGCGCATTGTAAACGCAGAAATCAAACTCGATTGTCTTATCGAGATGGACGTTTAGATCAAATGCACAGTCTCGGTCGGCGATGGAATGGAGTTGTAGTTGCGGCGGCGGCGGTTCACGATGCGCTGCACGGCTTTGAAGAGTACCAAGCCAACCAAACCGACTGCGACGACAATGCCAACGTTGGCGAGCGCGTTCGTGTGCGTTGGCGCACTCAATGAAAGCGAGACGGTATCGCCTCCACGACCATGGAGCTCAGAAGAGGGAAAGTGAATCGAGTCGCCATGAGTGTGATTGCCATGGGGCTTCTTGCCTTGAGTCGCGTTGTGCTCGCCCTCATGTGGCCATGCGTCGGCAGATTCACCTTGGGCGGCCTTTTCAGCGCCATGAGCTTCTTTCTCGTGACCATGGGCAGCCTTTTCAGCTCCATGGGTTTCCTCCTGGTGGCCTTCGATTTCTCGGTGGTGGTGCCAGCCCCAGCCGCCGTGGCGAGGTTCGCCCCAACCACCACGGTGCCAGCGGCCATGATGACCTTCCTCGCCTTCCTCACCATGATGTCCACGGCCAGGACCCTCTTCGCCTTCACCTTGATGCCAACGGCCGTGACGACCTTCTTCGCCTTCCTCACCATGGTGCCCACGGCCATGACCCTCTTCGCTTTCACCATGATGCCAATGGCCATGGGGACCTTCTTCACCTTCTCCATGATGCCAACGGCCGTGACGACCTTCTTCGCCTTCTCCATGATGCCAACGGCCGTGACGACCTTCTTCGCCTTCTCCATGATGCCAACGGCCATGGTGACCTTCGCCTTCGCCATGATGCCAACGGCCATGGTGACCTTCTTCGCCTTCACCATGAGTCAAATGGCCATGCGGTCCTTCACCGTGGCCTTCTTCAGGTCCTCCACGAGGAGGTCCACCCCCACTATGATGGTGCCAATGGCCATGAGGACCTTCTTCTCCTTCGCCGTGGCCAGGAGGTCCATGGGGTCCTTTCCCTTTTTCACCTTCATGGCTTGGTTTGCCTTCCTTTCCATGGTACGATGGACCTTCCGAGTGGCTCTTTTCACCTTCTTCATGATGCGACTTGCCATGTTCTGGTTTTCCTTCTGGCTTTTCCTCGTGCTTTGGTGCTTCTTCCTGCTTGCTCGCTTCTGGATCACGCTGTTCCTTGCCATGGTGTCCTCCTTGCTCTTCACCGTCATAGCTTACTTTACCATCGCCTTCATGGTCACGACGGTGTTCTTCTCCTCGCGAATAGCGCGGTCCATCGGGCGATGCGTCGTTCTGGACTGCTCCCGCCATGTCTTTTTGGCGTATGACAGACCGACCCATCCACATTGGATGTTCCAGTTGATGGACTGAATCATGTTTATCCGGAGCGATCAATACCATCATGCAGCCGCGGCCAACATTTCACCTTGAAGGGAGAGATACTGTACTTCGACGGGCCACTCGAACTTGCGCTGAGAACACTTCAGCTGGGAATGCAAGGAGCACGCAAGGCAACTCGGACATCAACATGGAGAGATCGCTGTTGGAAATGTTGGCCCTTCTCACAAGGATCAACTTTGCCATGTCAACTACGATGGAAGTCGCCATGGCATGCATATGTTTATGGAAACTTAGAGAGATAGATTTATATAGTAGGAGCGCAGGAGGCTGCGGGAAAGATCGAAGCTGTAGCAATATTGTTCGGATTCACATTTCGACAAGCTTTTGTGGTGTAGCTTTCAATGTTATCACACAATTAAAATTGAATTTTATTATATTATGCATTATGAAAAAGAAGCTTTCAAATACGACTCACAGTCGCAGCTACACCACAGCTGCCTTGAACTTTGAACTCGATCATTAGTATCTCTTCGGTGTTGGCTGCGTTTTGGCCTACATTAAAACGAGACTTCTGTGGCACAACAGGCTGTTGTAAATCAATTACCTGTGTTGACGTTGGGACATTATCGAACTTGTTCGCCAATGCTTTCATCGCAAGGGCAAAAGCGTTGACTTTGGCCCAGTGCTTTGTCTCGGATGTGTCACTGTCTTTTTGAATAGTTTTTGCAATGGACAAAAGTCCAGGAGCCCATTCGTATTTCAATACGAGGGTCCAAGGGTCTTCCGCCTTTACTTCGAGGAGCCCTGATTGAACTCCATTCATCAACGACAGACCAATCCCAACATAGGATTCGTCTGTCGTATGGTCGTAGTAAGGGGCAAGAATGTACCCAGGATTTCGAAGTGAGTTGTTGTCGAACTTTTCGAAATCCTGTGGTGGTGGAACTACCGCCGCTTTTCGCTTCCCAAGCTGGGGAATGTCGAGCTCACCATCGTCTCTCTCAACAACCCCTCTTCCTCCTTTTGCTCGTTTCGTTGTTACTCGAAGATCTAATCAAGCGTATCGTAATAAATCCTTCATTTATGCAACTCGAATATCCTTACTGTTTGCCATATTTGGGTTTCGCAAGTGCAGAGCAAATACTGTGTTGTTGAAGTCTTTAAACACTTCAAGTGCGAGGGTGCGCGCTTCAGAAGGTTCAGTCGATCCGTCGACGAGACTGTCGTGAATGAGTTGTTGCAGTACTTTCTGTGCGGTGCAGTCGGCTGTCCAGCGGCTGGACATTCGTGAAATGAAGAGATTTCGATATCCGATAGTTTTGAATATCCGGATAATTCAAGTCACTTCAACAAAAATTTCCATGGGGCGGGTCTACGTTATGAGGTAGCCTCGTGTATTCAAACAGGCTACATTGTTTGGATTAATGGAGGGTCCCTGCGGCTCTTGGAGCGATATTACACTTGCGCGAAGTGCATATGTCCAGGCTGTTTTGCCAGGAGAAATGACTTTGGCAGACCTTGGCTATCGCGATGCAAGATATTTTGTCAATCCTCAATCGCAGCCTAGAACGAGGCAACGACAAAAACATATTATGTCTCGACACGAGACAGTCAATGCCAGATTCAAGCAATTTGGCGTGCTTGCACAAGTGTTTCGCCACAAATTGGATCTTCACCCTGTATGCGTGCATGCGATTGCTAACATCATTCAAATTACGATCGAGAATGGCTCGCCATTGTTTTCTGTTTTCGAATAGTCTACCGATAGTTTAATTGTAATTCACATTGTCTCTGGTTGTTTCCCGCAGCCTCCAGGAAGCTATGTGCTCCATTCATATCTTAGCTAACCTAAGACCATTCAATACACTCTTGAGACTACTTTATGGCCTCACAGCCTCTGACTCATCTGCGCCTAAGGAAACGAGTTCCAACAGGTTATGAGCCCAACCGCAATGAGTAAAAAAACACCGATCATGCTCCTCGACGAGGGAAACTGGA
Source organism: Aphanomyces cochlioides (assembly GCA_019828595.1). NCBI lineage: Eukaryota > Oomycota > Saprolegniomycetes > Saprolegniales > Verrucalvaceae > Aphanomyces > Aphanomyces cochlioides. The sequence goes on from JAHQRK010000004.1 coordinate 1,894,881, forward strand.
ATCAATGGCGGACGTACCTGCGTGGTCGTCTGCTATCTAAGGGTTTATGGTACCTTGTGGAACCGGCCTTCAAGACGCCGAAGTCCAAACCATCGCACTTTCGCACACCAGCGCGCGACTATGATACTGCCGACACCGAGCAGACCGCCACCCAGAGTCCATTGCGAACGACGGCCTGGCTCTCGGTATCTTGATCCAATGCATCGCACCGTCCCAGTTCCAGTACATTGAGGAAGCTGGGACAGTTGCGGATGCGTACAGTGCCCTTGCGAATCACCACGAGCCAAAGACAGAAGTTGACCGCCTCGCAACACTAAGCGATTTTTACGGCATGAATTGGAACCAGAAGCAAGAAAGCTTACCGCAGTTTCTCGAACGTTACGAGATCATTCTTCGTTGTCTTCGTGAATCGGGAGATGAAATCACAAACTCCACGACTGTCAATCGCCTACTCCAGTTAATGCCATGGGAGTTAAGGCATGTGACTCACCAAGTGACTGCGTCCAAGAGTCTCAACGCTGACTTTGCGAGAGTCCGAGCCTTGTTGGAGACGGAGTACAAGGCGGCCGTCACGAGTGGTGCCTTGATCGCACCGCGCGGCGCAAGCAATGACGACAGGGCCCTGAATGCTCTCCATGGCAATGGTCGACGCGACAAGCAACCCAAGAAAGGAGAGTGTCATTGGTGCGGGAAGAAGGGTCACTGGCAGCCAGATTGCCCCGCCAAGGCTGCAGGACGACCGCGCAAGTCAAAGCCAACGCATCACTGCTGACCGATGTGGTGGACTGCAGCCGCACTGTCGTAGTGGCCAACGGCGCAAGAGCACGCGCCACCATGATGGGAACGATGCGCATTGCGACGAGCCTTGGAACGACCTTGATTCTGACGGAAGTTCTGCTCGTTGAAGGAATGCCTCATACACTCCTATCCGTTGCAGCGATCATGCGCAAGAACTCGAACTGTCGACTTACCCTCAACGACAGCACTTGTTCCATCGAACATCAAGGTGTTGCTCTGGCCAAGGCCAGGCTCGACGCAACACACAAGGTCTACATCTTGGAGCTCGCGCCAACCATGGACCACGCCAACGTTGCGGCCAAGACCCACAACACTCCTATGACAAAGTCAAAACTTTGGCACCATCGACTTGGGCACTTACCCATCGCCGCGATCAATAGGTGTGGTGCCTTGGGCCTAGGGACCCCCGACAACTTGGCAACACCAACGACCAAGTGCGAGTTCTGCGTGCAAGCGAAGATGTCGAAGGTGCCCACCCCCAAGACGCACACACGATCGTTTCGGCCAGGGGAGTGCTGGGTGTCCGACACCAAGGGCCCTATGAGGACGTCGTCAGTTGGTGGCTGCAAGTATTACACACTGTACCTCGATGTCGCTACGGGGTACAAGATCGTTCGCTTTGTCCATTCGACGGATGCCGCCACGCAGCTCGAGAACTGGAACAAGATCATGGCTTGGTCGAAGACCCAAACCGGGAACCAGGTCAAAGTCTTCCGCTCCGATGGCGGCTCCGAGTACTCGTCCAACGACTTCGAAGAGACCTTGGAGAAGCATGGCATCCACCACGAGTCGTCTACGCCAGACAATCAATGGCAGAATGGAATGGCAGAAAGAGCTCACCGGTCACTCATGGAGATGGCCATGGCGATGCTTGCCCATGCGGGATTGGCGAAGCGATGGTGGGCTGAGGCCGTGAACACCGCCGCCTTCATCCAAAACCGCGTCATCCACGGCCCCGCTGCCTCCGCCACGCCAATCCACGCATTGACCGGCCACCGCGCCAAACTCGACAAACTCCGTGTCTTCGGCTGCGTAGCCTACAATATGGTTAAAGACCCGACTCGCCGGGACAGCTCGCACCAAAGACGACGAAGTGTGTCTTCATGGGCTATGCCGAGCACCAAAAGGCTTGGAAACTCTATGATTTGGAGTCAAACAAGATGGTAACTGGCGTTCATGTTACCTTCAGCGAGGAAGAGTTCCTCGGCGATCGGACCAAGCTCGACGACTACCTAGTCACGACCGATGACGATGACGATGATGACGAAGAAGTAGCAACGAGCCAATAGCGAAGCCTCCCACTTCTTCCGAGGAAGCGCGGTCCCACCACCAAAGCCATGCCACTTCAAGTCTCCCCAGTCGATCGGCCTACTTGACCGATTCAAGAAAAACAAGAATGGAGCACTCACCAGCAATGATCGCACCGTGATACCAAGTGGCATGACACTTCGACCACGCAGCAGCCTTCGACCACCAAGCCGCGAGCTCGGCAATGGGCAAGGGAGTCGCACGCCCACCAACGACCAACTCCACGCCGGCGACAGCCTCGACGACCTGCTGCGAGACATGCGCGCTGCATCCGCCGATGCCAATGCCAACATGACGATCAACGAGTCCCATGTGCAGACGTCTCTGATGATCGACGGAATTGAGTTTGCCTGCTCGGCCGTAGCGCCAGCGATCGACGTCCCGCAAAGCCACCGCGAAGCAATGGCATCGAAGGACCACGATGAGTGGGCCAAGGCTGAGCAGACCGAATTGAAGCAACTTCGCGACGCCGGCACATGGAAGCTCGCTGACCTTCCACCAGGCCGGAAGTCCATCGGTAGTCGATGGACGTACGCCAAGAAGACAAATGCCGCTGGTGAGGTCGTGCGGTACAAGGCGCGCCTAGTATGCAAAGGGTCTAGTCAAGTGGAAGGAATTGACTACGTGGACACTTACTCGCCAGTTGTGAAAATGACCACGATCCGCGCTTGCATGACCGCCGCCGTCAACAAGAAGTACATCGTACTCCAAGCCGACGCCGACACCGCCTTTGTCCAAGCGCTCATGGATCAGGATGCCCTAATCTATGTTGATCAGCCACCGGGATATGGAGATGGCACTCACCGCAAGATGCTCTTGATCAAGTCGCTGTACGGCCTCAAGCAAGCGACGCTTGCCTGGTTCAAGCATTGTCGCAAGATCGTGGTCGGCCTTGGCTTCCATCCGAGCGCATATAACCCATGCCTATACCTACGAAGAAATGGTGACGAGTTGGAAATGATTGCCACTTACGTTGACGACTTCTTGATCTTCGCTCGCACGCAAGCCAAGGCCGACACGATTCTCGACTTGCTCGAAGCCAACATGAAGTTGAAGCGCCAAGGGGAGATGAACTTCTTCCTAGGCATCAATATCAAGTATGACAAGTCCAAGCACATCATTACCATGGTCCAAGATGCGTATGCTCGAAAGATCCTCGAGCGCTTTGGGATGACGGACTGCCATGGGTATGCCACCCCGAAGGTAGATGGCCGCGAAGACCTATGGCATGATGACAGTCAACCGCAAGTCGATCAAGAATTGTACCGCTCGATGGTCGGGTCGCTCATGTACCTCATGACATGCACCCGACCCGACATCGCGCATGCCGTTCAACGACTGTCGCGCCACTTCCATGACCCTCGCGCACCCCATCTTGTCGGTGCCAAGCGGGTCCTACGCTACGTCAAGCAAACTGTGGACATCGGTCTTACCTTTCGGGCCCGTGACACACAACTGATCGGGTACTGCGACGCCAGCTGGGCAACGCGGCCAGACCGCCGATCGACTAGCGGCTTCATCTGCTTTGTCGGTGGAAGCCCCGTGAGTTGGCAGTCAGCCCGTCAGCGAGTCGTCGCGATGTCGACGTGTGAAGCCGAGTACGTGGCGCTCGCCGAGCTGGCCAAGGAAATGGTTTGGTTGCGCGGCCTACTCGAAGACATGAGAATGCATCAAGTCGGACCATCACTTACCTGCTGCGACAACAAAGCTGCCATCTCCACATCTGAGAGCGTCGGCATTGCCACCCGCAGCAAGCACATCGACGTGCGGCACCACTTCATTCGCCAGCTCGCCGAGGACCGCGTCATCTGCCTGCGTCACGTGGGCACCGCGGACCAACTCGCTGACGCGCTAACCAAAGTGTCCACCAAGGCTGCCATCGACAAATTCAAGACTGAAGCAATGGCAAGTTGAAAAAGATTCCAAGATTGGCCAATCAGAATATTCTGGAACAGGCCAATCAGAAGTCAACAAGCGCGCAAAGCATTCGGCGACCATTGCCGAAGATCCTGCCGCAGTCCCAACTTAGGGGAGTGTTGGAAATGTTGGCCCTTCTCACAAGGATCAACTTAGCCATGTCAACTACGATGGAAGTCGCCATGGCATGCATATGTTTATGGAAACTTAGAGAGATAGATTTATATAGTAGGAGCGCAGGAAGCTATGTGCTCCATTCATATCTTAGCTAGCCTAAGACCATTCAATACACTCTTGAAACTACTTTGTGGCCTCACAGCCTCTGACTCATCTGCGCCTGAAGGAAACGAATTCCAACAATCGCCCGCCGTTTAACACAAGTTCTGGTCCGAGTGGTCTCGATGTATCATGACAAATCACACACCCCAGAGCAGATTGAGTGCAAGACACTTGGCAGTTCATGTCCACAATGCCCAGCATCAAATAACGTGGAGATGACAATGACACGTCGGATCCGATGCCAGTCGTTCGAAGATGCCGCGCCAATCATCCCCGTCCGTCCATCCAACGTCCTACAGGTAAACAGGAAAGCTTCCGTAATCAGCGCAATGAGTTGAGGTAACCCACAAACATCCACCATGGCAAGTGATAGGAACCACGCATAGGACAGACACTTCCGTGCAGACTTTGGTGAAGTTTCGTGCTGCTACCATGCATTGGAATCGCCAGATCTGATGCATCCTTCACTGTTGAGCTGGGTCACAACAAACACGCTGCGCTAGGAGAACGTGATCCAAACCTGCATGCTACGCTACTCGTTTTTGCTGCCAGTAAGAACAATGCGCGTTCCCCTCGATGTTTGCATCATCCAAGGCTTAGGGAGTTACCGAGGTTCGAGTTGTTGCTTGCGATGTGCAAACTGTAATGAGTTGCAATGATCACGAGTTGCTTGGACTACATCTCTATCGTCAAGGAACAAATTTACCACGAACAACGTCGAGTTTTAACCAACGTCGCTTCGATGCAACTTACGCATTAGAGTGCGTCGTTCCTTGGCGCTCTTTCAACCTCTGGTTGCCAGTAAGCATGCCACAAGCATCGTTGAATTGCTTGAACTCCTCAGGGGTAACTTTGTCTCGCTCAGATTATGCGCCATCAAGGTTCCTGGCACGATATTCGTCGTTCAGGCTAGACATTAAGGAGAAATGCGTCATTTTGCGGAGAAGAGGCAGACCAAGGGAGCTCAAGTCAGCTCGTCGGGGCATGTCGGCTCCAACACCACCGCCAAGGGGAGGCTTGTCATTCAAGTTCGCAGGATATATCCTGTGAAATTTGATACAAGTCAAAACCTGTCAAAGATTATCACTTTTGAACTTTATTTAGTGTAAACTCTGCTAAAACTTATTTAGTGTTAATCGGATGCATTTGGGGTGAAGTTCTTGGCCGTAGGCGCATTTGTTCGCTGAATGATGGAGATGAACCGACAGACTCTGCAGCCTGGACAGAATCAAGACGGAAGCATGGGCTCCGACCAGCTATATCACTTGGTGCTGGAGCTCTCTGTGCCTGAACAACGTGAAGGAGCCCTGCTTGAATTGAGCAAGAAGCGAGAAGAGTTTCCCGAGCTTGCACCCATCCTGTGGCACTCGTTTGGGACGGTCGCAGCGCTTCTCCAAGAGATCATTTCGATCTACCCGCTCCTTTCACCGCCTCAGCTGACAGCCCATGCGTCAAATCGCGTGTGCAACGCCTTGGCGCTCCTCCAATGCGTGGCATCCCATGCGGAAACCCGCACGCACTTTCTCAACGCGCATATCCCGCTGTACCTCTACCCGTTTCTCAACACCGTGAGCAAGAATCGCCCGTTTGAATACTTGCGATTGACGTCTTTGGGTGTGATTGGCGCGCTCGTCAAGATTGACGACACCGACGTGATTAACTTTCTCCTCCAGACTGAAATCATCCCTCTATGTTTGCGTATCATGGAAGCAGGCAGCGAGCTCTCTAAAACGGTGCGTTCATCATCTAAGGTGCTTCTTAACATCGAGCGACTAGGTGGCTACATTTATCGTTCAGAAGATCTTGCTCGATGAAATGGGTTTGACGTATATTTGCCACACCCCAGAGCGATTCTACGCCGTAGGTTCCGTGCTCTCTAAAATGGTCACGATGCTCGTCGAAGCCCCGTCAACTCGGTTACTCAAGCACATTATTCGTTGCTACCTCCGTCTATCGGACAATGCACGTGCGAAAGAAGCGTTGCGTCAATGCCTGCCTGAAGTCTTGCAGAACCAAACATTTGATGAAGTTCTCAAGGAAGACTTGACGACAAGTCGCTGGCTCGCTCAATTGCTGTACAACCTGCACGACAACAGCTCCACGAATGGAAGCGTCGGCATGAACTTGGTCGGACGAGGCTAGGACAAACTCAATGCAATGATATGATCTAGCTGTATTTGTCATTACAAACTACCGCTCGTATGGTAGCTCTTGTTGGCGCTCTTGGACGCTGCATTGAGGAGATACGTCATGCGATCATCTTCCGAGAGACGATGATGCGGTCGCACTTGCTGCGGCGTTGTAAAATTCGATAAGATGGGATTGCTCAAGAGCGATGGCGTCGACATGGATCGCGTCATGCGTCGAATGACATCATCTTCGACTTCTTCGTCGTCCATTTCGCCTTCCGACATCTTGACAGCCAGGATGCCCATTTCATCCCAGTCAATGCGGTACAAGAAGGCTGCCATCATGACAAACTTGGAGAATTCGCCCAGGACACTAGCACACAGTTAACGTTGGTTCATGAGGACAACGAAGTGCTTACCTGCCCCACCACAAGCCTGGTAGACCGCCTTGGAGGACGACGCCAAACAAATATGCACAGGGAAGGAGGATTGCCCACGACCCGACACCAGTAATACACACCAAAGTCGAAGCGAGCGACATGCCTTCCACCACTGCGGCCAAGACCAAATGGAGTCCTGATAACGACACGGCGATGCAAAAGATGGGAAGGGCTAGATGTATCGTCGCTTGCAATTCAGGATCGGGCGTGAAGGCAGCGACAATCGGGTAGCGAAGGATGTACAACACGAGCGCCGAACCGATGCTGGCGCTCGCTCCCAGGATGAAGCCGACCCACATTGTGCGCTTCGCTCGGTCAGGTTGGTACGATCCGAGAAAGTTGGCCACGCGGACTTGAGTTGGAAGGCCAAAGCCCCAGTAGACACCAAAGACGAGGTTCCACAGGTTGTAGATTATGCTGTTGGCCGAAAGGACAGTCGGGCCAAGGTACGACGCCAGGGAGGTCGCGAACGAGTAGACCCATTCGTCCATGGCCATGTTGACTGTCATTCCCAGCGACAGCAGCAGAAAGCGCTTCACGCGCTCGCGTTCGAGACATTCCCATGTAAATCCATACCACGTCTTCTCATGGTGGCGGCGGAAAAAGCACGAATAGAGGATAAGAGCGAGAGGCTGGAAGATGGACGCGACAAATTGCGCCAAAGGAGATCCAATGAAGCCAAGACCGGGAACAACGCCGTCAATGCCATAGATCAAGAGTTGGTTGGCAGCAATGCAGACAACGACGCTGAGAACATTGATGACTGTGGCTGGTGTGACGATTTCTTGCGCTTGAAAGTATTGCCTACGTTGTGGTGAGCGGGACCATCACATGAAAACTTACCGCAGAGCGTAGTAGACGCACTGGGGCCAAATACTGAGCGCAGAGTAACGCGCATATGTGCTGGCAAATGCAAGGACTTGAGGGTCGTCACAGAGGTAGACGAATATGTATTCGACGTAGAAGAACGAGATGCACACTGGAATTGAGAAGAGGGTGAGGAAGAAAATACCCAACTGAAGCCAAATTCCAACAAGTTCATAGTTTTGCGCTCCGTACGCTTGACCACACAACTATTCGGAAAGAGTCATCATATTGAATGAAGAGAGAGGTGCCTTACTGTGCAGAGCGCGACGGCAAACCCATAGATGACGACTTGAACCCCTGAGATCCAAATATTCGCGAGGGCGCTTCCTGCTAGTTCGTTGCTTCCCAGGTACCCCAAGAACGACGCACAGATTGTCGGTAGCGACGTTTGACATACTGTCACGAGCGAGACTTTCCAAGCCATCTTCCAAATCGCGCGGGCTTCGCTCGTATACACTCTTGTCGATTCTCGCCGCGGTGGGATCTCCTTGATCGTCGGAGCAATCACGCTGTTCTCTGTTACATTTCGATACCGCAATGCGTCTTCCGAGGACATGATCCAACACAGCTAATAAAAACACTCGTAAGGACGTTTCCTCTTGCCTATTCACGCAGCACACGTCAGAAACTTGGTGTTGGCGTCGCCATGTACTCGGCCACGAAAAAGATTCGTCCATAGCTTTCTGGTTGAGCGAATCTTATCCGGATAATTTGAGAATATGGCCGTTCCAACATGTCAATTTCCATATTATAAATTTAGAACGGCCAAAATACCAAGATTTCCGGATAACTAAGTTGAAGCGACACTTCACCTTTGACCACGATGGCTCTGAACATTAAGCTAGGCTAGCACTTGTCCTTCGACTTTTTCGCCCAGTTCTGACGGCGAGAGAGCACCCTTGCTTGGTTTTGGTGGCTTCAAAGGGCTAAAGAAACGGCTGTAACAGTCTACGCGCTTTGCAGTTACATATTTGAAGCTATATGGGAGCTGGCGCATCGGTAGATGCCAACAATGGGGCTCCAGCATTGACGCCACGCGTTGCAGCGACGATCGAGGCCAAGACACATCTCTCTGCAGACGAACTGCAGCTCTTGGGACAGCACTTTCAGCGATATCAAGTGGATGGCACGGGTGGTGTGGCTCAAATAAGCACGGACACAGCGTCGTTGCCAACGGGAAGCATCGACCGTGTCAAATTCCAACAAGCGATGGGTCTTCCCGAGAAAGAGTCTCTCTACGCTGACCGTCTCTTCCAAGTCATCGACACAAACCACGATGGCCGCATTAGCTTTGACGAGTTTGCCCAAAGCGTCGCGCTGCTGTCGACCAAAGCCCCCATGGCCGATAAAACCAAACGTAAGTCGTCACAGTCGGCGAGATTCGATCATGTCGTTCCATTTAGTCTCGTTCCAAATCCTCGACATGGACGGTGACGGACTGCTATCGAAAGACGAAGTGACTTCCATGCTCCATACGAGCTTGGCTGAAAACAAAATTGAGCTCACCAAGGACCAGATCCATCTCATCGTCGAGAGGACGTGGACAGACATCGGCCTCGCCACCGACGACAGCTTGAGCTTTGACAAATATTCCGAGATCGTAGCAAGGAGTGAAGGCATGCTGAGTCATCTGACGATCAATCTCTCCTACTTACTCAACGCCTGTGGCGTTCAAACTACATTGGCACAACCTACGTAGCACCATTGTGGCCATTTCAAAATAGTAATTCAGTTTGCACATTTCTTTCAACCGGACTTGGCTCGAGATAGTGACATTTTGTCTCCTAAGGACGTAATTGCGCCTTGACTTGGCGGAATGCATTCGTGACTGCCATGAAAGCAGACACGCGATCGGATGTCTCGTGCTTGGACTTGTCAGGGTGGAGCTGCAGCACCAAAGTGCGGTATTGGCGCTTGATCTCGGCTAGACTGGCCGATGGGGGCACGCCTAATACACCAAACGTATTGCCATCGCGCCACATTGCCAAGATGCGAGCCGTCGAGACGAGTTCAGAGCCCGAGACACAAGAGGTGTAGTCACCAGTGTGTTGGTGGACTGTTGGTTTGAGGAGGCGAGCTCGACGTCGCGCAGCTTCAAACATGTACTCTTGTGCGGATCGAAGGTCTTCCTGCGTGGCTTCTGCGGCATCTTCAGCAAAACACGAACAATGCCTGCGGCAGAGGTGGCAACGATGGCATACCCACACATACTCGAACTTGCATTTGTGGCAGCCTTGTCGGCGCTCAATCTGACCGATGACGTCCATTAAAAGTTGGTGGCACGAAGATGCTATGGCAGAGTCGGCACGTCGCTTGGCAGGCAGTGGGGCGATTTTGCGAGGCTGGGGCTTGTCAACCACGGGTTGTCGAGGAGGTGGCGTTGGTTCTGGAGCTGGCGGCTGAACTTTCGGATGGGGAGACCACCTTGTGAATCGAGCTAGATCAAGCCCTGGAGGGACAAACCATTCCTTAGCATCAGGGTCCCATTGGGCACCAAGACCCCGGACGAGGAAGTTCTGAGGGTTTGGACAGTCGAGATACATTCGCTCACTGGAGACTTGGGGTGCGCGGGGAGCCCACCGCTTGAATAAATTCAAATCAAGCCCTGGAGGAACAAACCAGCATTTCTTCCCAGCATCCCATTCAGCCCCCAAGCTCTTGGCGTGGTTTCGCTCGATGTATGGACAGTCGAGATACATACTTGCTGTTGAGAATGAAGGGGCAGTAGATGCCTGAATAGGGCTTCTCGGCTTTGGCGTCGACGATTCTCCAGCCACTTGAGGGGACATCCATCGAGAAAACGGAGACAATTTGTAGCCTTCCGGGACGAACCATTGCTTTGCTTTCCTATCGTACTGAGCCCCGAGTTCTTCGACGACACTTTGATCAACTTCAGAGCAACTGAGGTAAGGCCGCTTGTAGTGTGCCTTGGGTGGACTTTGGTGAGCCGACGTAGTCTTGCATTTCTCATCACGCTCAATATGAGGCGCCCTATTGTTCAGCTCGAACAGAGGGGGCGACTTGCCCGTATCTTCGTCCAAATCATCGTTGGCTTCATTCTGATCGTCGAGCGTAAGGTCAATGACATCCTCCTCCTGCATGCTTCGAGTGGATGGCTTAGGCGAATGATTCGGAGCCTCAGTGCTGAGCTGTTGAATTGCAAGCCCGATCCACTTGGATGCAGCTTCGTGTTGACTATTTTGAAGTTGAGAGGCAAGCTCTTGAAGACGCGACTGGATCGTGTCCAAGCTGGGCGATGGAGTCGACATATCTGGCTTTTTGACTTCGACAAACTTGTCCTTGAGAGGAGCGAAGACAACACTCGATGGATCAGCCAAGAGTTTCGTTGCGTGCAAATGCCAGGCGAGATTTCGGTCATACTTGGCCAGTTCTTGTTGAGCTGAATGAAGCTTTTCAATAGCCCACTGTGCACCTTCAGGGTTAACATCCTCGTCCAACAAAACCAAGTGACCAAGTTGAAGGCGTTCACCACAACGGTACAGATGCGAGAGGGAGGTTTGGTCCAAACGGTGTTGGACGGCATTGCTAAGCGTGAACGATTGCAAGTACTTGTGAAGCCACATTGAGCGGTCCGCGGTTGGGTCTGAAATTGCTTCTTCACTCGCTCGAATGAAAGGCGAGAGTGCAAGACGAAGATACATCGTAGGTTGGGGATTGGATTCCAATGCAACCCACACTCCCTTGTTTTCCTCGACAACCTTGTGCCATTTGTAGAGCATTTGGCGTCGATAGATGTCGATCATGGATCTTGCGATAGCTTTAATCCCATTCGTGACAGTGTACAAGTGAGGCTTCGCATGTTGAATCAGCAATCGCATCCACATGCACTGCTGGAGAAACTTGGCTTCATCCTCGTCCTTGATATAATTCGACTCGTTGAGTTTAAAGTCAGACGATGCAGAATGACGATTTGCAGCCACTTCCGCAAGCACCTCAGGGCAGACCAACTGCGTGTCCTTGATCAACTTTGTATACCGAGAGGCAGTATTCTCTGACAATTGACAAAGCGGCTTCGAAAGCGCGGCGTAAGCAGATGGGATCGATGAAGCTACAATTCGATGAAGGATCGGTGTGATGCGCTGGTTGAAAACAGCGGCAAGTTGTTCTGATGCATAGGCATGACTGCCGAGGAAGTGAGCGGCCAAGGCCAAGTAATGTGCATTCAGAGCTCCTTGGGTCATATCCATGTGCATGTCGGGTGATTTCGATGGAGCAGTGGCATCCAACATTCGAGACAGCCATTGATCAGCGTCTCTATGGAGTTTCTCGAGATCTCGTGGGCTTAAAAGCATTCCAATCAGTTGTTCCTTGGAGTATTTCGACATTGACTTCAAATACAGAGGCCGCAAATAAAAATAGGGGTCCGCACATGCCGGTGGTGGTTGTTTGTCTGAACTGCTATGGTGGGTCGACGGGATATTCGAAAATGGAGGAGCCTTATGCCGCTCAGTATGCCGTGTCGTCTTTGTCTTGAAAGATCGTAATTCGTTCGTCTGAGATTTGGCAGCTTCGTTGGCCGCATTGATACACGCCATGTGTTTGAACTTGGCCTTGTTTTCGATGAACTTGCTCGCAATGCTGCTTTGCATTGCCATGGTCGTATATGCAAGCCTGTAGGAGGCAGCTTCTCGGTCCAATCGGTCTTTTGCATCGATGTAAGACCATTCTGCTTGCTCGAGGTTTCTTTTCGTTTGGCGTAGGTCGACTTCAAGGTGTTGCGGTCGCTTTAGAAAGTTTGATGGCGTCGTCGATGCGAGGGAGCCTACTTGAACGTGTCAATGGTCATGTGCTAAGAATTGCCTTACGCTTTCTTTTTCCAGCGCGAGAAGTACATGGCGTACGAAAGCCATTAGGCTCGGATGCACCATGTACCTTCTCTCCCCAATTATACCTCGTAGTGGCATCGACAGGCACATTTCCTGGCCCGCCATCAGTCCCTCTTGCTTCCATCTCCAGCTAGAAAGCGCCAGACTCTCCGATTGGTCGAAAATGTCAAAGTACATATCCGGAAAATATATCGCCGGTTGCACATTGTTTAAAGGATTATCCGGATAGTGCACTCTTTCTGAGAGAAAGTTGTGAAGTCTTCCAACAAGACTTGACATTGACGTGTGCCTTCGCAGTGACAAGTGTCCTTCGCCCCTGACTCCCCAATGGCGCCCCCGATGCGAACTTTACTTTGAAGGCAGTGGAAGTCGATGTTTTGTCGATGGCGTCGAATTTTTATATTCATCATCCAAGCATTCCTGGAGGGCATCTCCGTGTTTTATTGATGCACAGGCAAGCGAGCTTGAATGCTTTCAGTATTCCACACTTTTGAGTTTCTGTGTGTCATGGTGTCGTGGTATTGTGTTAGACGCTCTACTGAAAAATTAATGTAATTATGAAAGTCTCTACAAAGGGTGCTGCTTCTACTTGAGCATCACGATCAAAATGTTGATGAAAGGGCCGAGGAAATACATGGCGACCATGACAGCCACGCAGCAAAGGCAGCACATGAACCGCCGGCAAATCTTGGGTCCAAGCAATTCGTTGAAGACGTAGAATGGATTCATGCTGAACTTGAGACGACCAGATGGGGGTGGCAGGAACGGATTGTTGTTTGGATCACTTCGTCCAAAGCCAACAGATTGAATCTTGGCCTTCTCGATTGGAACGAGCTCCATACTGATGCAAACTGCACCCATTGGTTCTTTGACTCCTGTCGCGCGATTGAGCCGCTCCATTTTAATCCATGTCGAGTCGGTTGGGTTGTGGTCCCATAGTCCCGTGGCTTCTTTAATAGACAAGATGGCATCGTTGTCGCGTTGCTGTGCAGAGGTCTCCTTCGCCTTTGTCTTTGGTGTCTTGTCTTGGAACACCTGGTAGGGTGCTTTGAGCTGGCAAACCTTTTTGAAATGGGGCGACATGTCCAAGATGCCTTCCGCAATGCAGTCGTTCGACGAGAAGATATCCTTATCCCACATTTGCATCTTGAAATAGGGAAACTTGGAATTGTGCTGCTTGTGGCCAAGCGTGACGGGAAACTTCATGCGCCAATTGAAACTCGCTTTGCCTTTCTTCGCCCGCCAGTGAATATCCGTGTCTTGGTAGTCGGACCCTTCCAACTGGCAGCGCACAAACAAATCATTCATTTCAGTCAACTCGTCAAAGTTGGGCACTTCTTTCGTCTTCCAAATCACCACCCGAAGTTCAAACGTGATGGGTGGTGGCAGTGCAATGTCGACTTGTGGATACGCAGCGGCATCTTTGGGCGTCAAAATATCAATCCAGAGCTTCAACTGACCCATTGGAGCACGCGAAGTTGGCACCTAAACACGGTTTTCAGTCGAGAAATTTCCAATGATGATCTTACATGAAGTGTGCGCTGCTCCACTGGCTTCGGCCCCCACCGCTCACTCGTTTTGAACTCTTCTCCAAGTGCTTGCCAATTCTTGTCAAAGAAACGGTCTTCGAGATCGACGGTAGTGGATCCGATGAGATCGTCACCGCCAATTAAGTCATAATCGTACGCATCCAAATGTAGCGTGGATGCGCCTGGAAAGTCGCACGGGATTTCAAACGTTTTGTAGAAGTCTGGGTCGACCACATCGTCGATGTAATTCTTGCGGTCGTTGATTTTCGTCTTCCCAAGGCGAAGCACCTAGTCGACTTCAGTAATCGAAATTTTTGAATGTGGCGCACCATGTAAGGGTCCGATTTGCCAGGTCTGCCGTCAAAGCCAGGGTCCATGGGTTGGAATCCTTCGCCATTGAGAATGTAAACTCGGACAGTATATGGCTGTGGATTGAGGAGTTTCTCCAAGTTGACCAGTGGCGGTTCGTTCTCCTTGAGCATTACTCGGATCTAGACAAGCAATTGAGAGAAATTCTTCCACGATTGAGGTACCAGGCCCTTGAATATGCCTGCGACGTGAAAGGTACCGCCGCCAGATTCAGCAGATGCTGCTTTGGACTGCTTTGACCCAATTTTCAACAGTGAGAGGAGTGATTTCTTCTTTTTCTTTTGCCCTGTCATCAGTTTGTACGTCTCAAATGGCTTGGTTTTCAACACGTTGGCTTCGAGCTCTTCCGACAAATCTTGACGATTTTTCATGTATTTCTTGCGCTTAGCTTCATATTCATCAGCTCCACCTTCGTTCAATGAATCTTCGTCCGCAGACATCTGCGTTGTCAATTGCGTCGATCGAAGAATTCCTTCATCGGTCAGAAGCGATGGATTGTTCATGTCCACTTGGATGTTCATCAATTCAAGAGCGCCGAAGACACCAGCGCCAATATCTTTCTTGACGGGGCTTTTCGTGTCCATCAACGGTGTCGACTCGTCATTCTGGTCATCACCATCCTCGTCTTCTGCTTGATCGGGAATGCTGTCCAAGTCGAGCGACTGAGGAGGAATGTATCCTATTGCCCACGGAAGTTTTGTCGACATCTACGATTTCTGTCAAACTTTGCAATCTTTCAAACTCACATTGATGGAACAGTTGCCAACGAGTGGCTTGTACCATCCGCCAAGTCGAGTGTCCTTGACAAACACGTTGAGCATTGGCGCAAAGAGAGAATTCTCTGGTAATTCGACTTCACGAACGATGCGCTGGAGAAAATTTGGGTTGGCTCCTGATGGCCGTTTCGACTTTTCAGTCTTCATCTCTTGGTTGGCATGCTCAGCACCCCCGAGATTAAAATCAATATATGGAAGTTGGATGGGTAAGAATTGATATGGACGCATGTCACGAAGCCCCAAGACGATGACTTCCAAGTAGGCAGTCCGCATTTTTGGCACAATTGAAGGTGGCGGCGGTAGCACTTGGTCTGGGAAGTCAAGCTTGACCACGACTACCGACGCCAGGATTTGGCCGTCAGTATCTCCCTCTTCTTGCTGCACGAGGCTGTACCACTGGGGCTCTGGATCAGGACGAGGATCGTTTGGCTTTCGCAGGTTCGCCGATGTAATCGGGATGAACGAAGAACCGATGTAGTCGTCTGCGGAATTGCCAATACCGACATCCCAATCCATGACACGCAATATGACCTAAAAGAGCGTTCGTGAGTCAAGAACCTTGACAGAAGCAAACCTGGGGAGAAAAGTGAAGCATGTTTTCAGGAGGCAGCTCGACGTCGTAAGTGACCGTCTCGTACCAAAGTGGGTTGATTGTCTTCTTCTTCTCCTTGATTTTCCTCTTCTCGCCGAAAAATCGGACATCGATGTATGGATCACTGAGACCGTTGTCGTCCATCGCTGGAAGTTGTCGTCCTTGAAAGACATTGACTCGCACTTGGTATCGATGGCCTTCTCGGAGTCGCTCAACGTCAGCAGCTAACGCGTTCCATTTCGGAGCAGTTCTTGCAGCCGTCTCGTCGAGACCAAAGCCGAGATTGAGGAAGATGCTGCCGGGAAATGTAGAGTCGCCAAGAGCATCGACACTTGGGTCTTCTTTAAGTGCAAGCCATGTTGGTTCTTTGCCCATTTGCTCATCCAGGAGAGCTTTTGCAGAGAATCGACGGTATGAAACTTGCTTTCGGCCTTGAATTTTACCTAGAGATCGGTTCAATTTCATAGTTCATCATGAGATCAAGCGTACCTTCGACTTTGCCTTTGCACAAGTAGACAAAAATGTCTGGAATTTGGCTCGCGTCCTTGGGCAAGAGCCACTTCTCCTCCTTGAGCTGGTTCCACACGACAAGACCCTTGTTATTCTCTTTTCTTTCAAATGCGAGCTCATTGAGACCGCATGTGACAATGATTTGCATCTTGGAATTGCGCGTGCCAACGCCAGATAGCGATGTCATCTGAGGAATGTCCGAGCCTGTGCCAAGGAAAGCTCGTACGATGTACGACGAGACTTCAGGATACAATTGACGTGGGAGTGGCGTCGTCTTGACACGTTGATTGACTTCATCCAAGTGGCGTTCATTCGGATTGATACGAAACGTGACCAGGATACGTCCACGGTAGAACGTCGCGAGGTCCGGAAATGTGTTCATTTCGTTCTTCGCCGAGTTCTCACCGGGAATAATGCTGCTGCCCGTGAAGTTCAACGGCGCGCCGTACAAATTAAGCCACAAGGGACCGTAGGTCCCAGTAGACGACGCGCTGCACATCTTCTTGATCAAACGCAATGACTGATACGAGTGGGCGACAACTTCATCACTTCCGACGCGATCCCAATCCTTGACAACCAGAGAAACTTTATTCGCCATGCTCGGTTCGCGCAATACCATCCACAACTCGTCATTGAAGGCAGGACTCAGCTGACGGCGCTCTCCATTCTTCGTCTTGACACGAGTGCGAATAGATTTCCCGCCACCTAGCGAACATTCCACGTAGGCATCAATCCCTTGCTTGAGTTTCTGGCCAAGGACAGCCACGCTATCCATGGGCGGCAATTCTTCACCAACGTGGACTGAGACGATCAAAAAGTTGACTTCTTGCTTGACGCTGAGTGGCATCATGACGTTGCCAAGGCCGGAATCCTTTGGATCAATCGGTGGAGGTGGCACAAATTTGTCCCCAGGACCGACAATTGTAATCGAAATACGCAAATAGCCTTGAATACTGTCGGCACCGACAGCCGTCAGCCCAACCCACGTGTTGCAGATTTGATGGTTCAGCTTGGCGTAGATGAAAGACACGTCGAATTGAGTCTCGCCGATGAGCTCCGCACGCTGAAGGGTGTTTGCATCCATGACGCAGATTTTAATCGCGCCCATCTCGACCGCTTCCTTGTCCAAGTCGCGGAAAGTGAAAATAAGCACTTCATCCCACACCGCACTGAGAGTTTTCGACTTGGTGGCTGTGTTCTGGCTTTGTTCCATCACGTCAACGTACACGACGGGGTCAGAGGTGCCCGTGGCATCCTTGGCAACCAAATCACGGGCTAAGAATCATTTAGCTCATAAGAAGATATGGATGCCGACCTTCAATAATGTGTACTTGAACTGAATAGTCGCCCGATTTAATATTGATATCTTCCAGCGCTTTGCGCTCTTCCTCGCGGGCTTTTTCCTTCTCTTCCTGCTCCTTCTTGAGCTCCTCTGGCGATTTTGTCGGTGCATTCTCGAGTGCATCCGCGTCAATCCCATCTTCATCCAAGTCCCCTGCCTATGAAAAACGATCATGATGGGAAGTAATCAAGCCAACAACTTACGTCAGGAACACCAGTAATCGTGTTGGTAATTTTGCTGAAAAGACCGACTTGTTTCTTCTTGTTCGAGTCCACGACGCTCGAGATGTTGTCCGTGTACGTCCAATGCAGCGTGGCAGTGAGCGTACCCAAGTCGCCCTTCTTGCGGAACTTTTTGTCCAAAAGCTCCAGTGTCAACGTTTGCTTGGCTCCATCTTGTAGCGTGTCGAGCGGGACTTTGACTTGCCCCATGAAATCGTTGAATGTGGCGTCAAAATCCTCCACGACAAAGAGGACAAATTGGCTTGGATCGTCGACGGGCAACTTGAAATGCTCATTCCACATGCAGCTGAGCGTCTTGTACTTTGTCGTCGTGTTGAGTTTGGTTTTACCGCATGAAATGATCACGAGGGGATCGCTCGTACCTCCACGATCCATGGCGGGGAGCCCAGTGGCGCTTTCGACAGTCACGTGGAGTACATTTGGAGGCCCCGTCGGGGCGGCAACGGCAATCGACGCGTCTCCAGCATTGGGATCATGTTGTCCTGGAGGTGGGGCTGGAGGTCCATTTGCAGGTTCAAATGCCAAGTAGAGCTCGCCAGTTGCAACTTTCATGCTGCCAAATTTCGTCACAGGATACGTTCTTTCAACGCGCGTCCCGGACAAGATACAGCTTCTTGCCTCGTCGAGGGGCACGAGAACTCGACCGAGGGGGACATTTTTGAGGAAATTCTTGTCGTAAACAGTGCAGCAGAGATAATGCGCCGTGCGCAGGTCCACATCCCGTCCGATGACAAAATGTTCGTTCCAGAGAGGATTGATCGTCTTTTGCACGTCGCGCGTTTTGAATGGAGTGCTCTTGATGATCTCTTCATTGCTCCGGAGGAGCGTGAGCTCGACAAAAGGATCCGATGTCTTGTTGGAGCCAAAGCCGTCGTTGCCAACGAGACCCGTAGCGCGCTGCACGGTCACGCGGATCTCGTCTGCCATCGTTGCCAAAAGAAGAATTGAGCGAGTGGAGGCAAGTACAATTGTTCGACGTCGAACTTTTTGCCCTCGCAGTTACGATGCCGTTTCGTTGCGCGACGATGTTCATGTTGTAGTGAAATTGTTTTATTGGAAAATCACATCTGCGGTTCATGCGTGGCGTTCTTGATTCACGGTTGCGAGCAGCTCTAGGAATTTCTGGGCTGGCTCGGTGCAATCATCAGCTCTACGTCCATTCTTTGCATCATCCCAGTCGTCATTTGCTTCAAAATGTGGGCTAAGAAGGCCAATTGTGCCTCGACCGTTTTCGTACGGCACAACGACACCAACTGGAGCATCCAAGCCCACGTAGGTTCCAAATGGAGCGCCTCCAACAAGGAGCATGGGCGAAAGGTCTGGTCCACCTTGATGATACGTGCCGTAACGCTTCCCGTCGACTTCAATTTGGAGGATCTTGGCGTCGTCGTCATCCAGCTCGTCGAATTGAAAGAAAGAGTCGCCTTCTGCGTCACGCACGAGATCGAAATGCTCGGCAGCTGCGGAATACGCGCCGAGACAAATGCCAAGGTATGCACCTCCTTTCGCAACAAAAGCTTTGACTGCCGGCTTGAGTTTGCGATTGCTTTTAAAGTAGTTTGCGAATGAAACATCCACGTCGTCCCCACCGCCAGGTTGAACATACAATGCGCGGTGGATTTCCGAAGCTGGGATGCGTCCCAGAGCAGCGTGAACGGCTTCAAGAGACACAACCTGCACATTTGGAATCCCAAGGCGTCTCAGTAAGGCTGCAGCATCATGGGAACAGGTCGGATTCTCGTTCTTGGGATTCAGGAACACGATCGCCGTCGTGAATGATTTCGTCATGATGACCTCAAAAATATCAAAATGAACTCAAAAATATCAAAATATTGATACTTTTATTGACATTTTGTCAAAACTTGGACATAATTAATATACACACACGAAAAAAAACCGACAAATTTCAGACTTTTGATTGGACAACCGACACAAAATCGTTCTCTGATTGGTTGTAAACTCATTCGAATCAGGTGATTGGACGAGGAAGTTGTAGCGGCCGACACATATCGTTAACATTTAACATGTACAGCGTTTGATTGGCTAAATTACAAAAAGTCATTGTTTTAAATGAAATCGTCTGTTTTACAAGGTGCAGATTGAGCATCATCGTTATAGAAATTCTGCACTAGACTCTCCATTAACACGTGTGATGAGTCTAAAGATGTTTCCCGGTTTATCTAATGCATGATCAAGACCGTGTGCCTTAAGTCGCTAAAACATGAGGCGATATTGGAGTGAGACCTTTATTTTCATACATGGTGCTCTGTGCCAGTATTACGTACTTATGTTTTAGCGCATGTTCAGTGCATTGACTATTCAAGATGACGGCATTTATTCCTGTTCGACACATTCAAAGGCATCGCTCTTGGTAGTAAATGCAATCAACATGCCTTACATCACAGCTATGGTAAGCTGACACTAGATTAGAGTTGCATCATGTTCAGAGCATGCCTGCATTATAATCTCACAACAAAATCGGGCGATTTTGAAGCCTAACTTGGAATCAAGGTTTGTTTAGCTTCAACATCGCCTAATATTTAGACAGCTTTGAGTACACGCTCTCTATCATGCAGTCGATGACCTGAGAAGCATCATACAGATCATGACGACTAATCCAATGTGCATTCAATGACTGGTTGTGACATTCGCAAGAACCTAAATACTTGACGCATGATCTCGTTCTAGGGAATATGCTTATTAACGAATTAATATAACCGAGTAAAACTATCACGCTGACGCAAGCCGTTGTCTTCTACAATCGCGCAGCATAGCAAACACATCCAGTAGAGTTATTAGGGTATGAGGCCTCAACTCGAAAGGTTGTCGATTCCATTGTGGACAAAGTCAATCGAAATACTAACGTAAAGAGCCAATTATTCGGTCTATTGAATTTGAGTTTACGATGGTTTTTGGGCCATATCACTGTCTGTTTTCTGCTCTGGACACGCCAAAATGATAAGGGCATTCCTGTCTAAACGAATACACTGGAAAGGATTAATTAAACTTGTCCTGCTTGCAATGTTCCACATTGCGTTAGGATCCGAGGGAAGTGTAATGTGTTTTTTTTAACGTACAATTGGGTATTTGATCATTTTCTATACCATTTTTGTCAAATTTACATAAATTTACGTATTTGAGTCCGAAGTAACCTCCATGCGAAATCTTGCATTAATCAATAAACTGTGCGAAAACGTTTTTATTATATCCAAATCTTCATACACGTCCTTCAAATTACCTACGAAATATTGTCGATTTCATTCTAAATTGTGAGAGGGGTTTGAAATGTATATAATGACTGCAACTGTGATATGATTCCTATCACACCGAATGACGCAATATGATTGGAAGTTAATATAATAGATTGACTTGACGAAAACACAACATGAACCTCATGAAGATATTCCAGAAGCACATACCAGCAGTACTATCATGCCTAGTCCTCCTTCATGCTAACTGTAATCGAAAGTTTTCCTTTTCTGTCTCTCGTTGTTCTGTGCCGTTTCTCACTCCGGCTATACAAAAGAAATATTGACACATCGAACTCATGTGCTGCAATCTAAGTGAATGAATCATGTACCTTGTAGAGGGTGTTTATTGTGCGTGGTGCTGATTCAATAGATTATTGCTCTACTACCTACTTTTCAACATGTAGAGGGGGATGCGAGATTTCTTTTAGACTTTGGCAACGTCAAAAGTTTATAGGGTTATGAAGTTGTGGCGAAGATGTGAAGATCACATCCGTCATCATTATTTATGACTCCTACAGTTTTGTTTTTGCCTTAATTGACTATTCGTATAGTTTTCAAGATATCCACAATGCTTTGTGTTTTGTGCTCGACATTTGCATATGCTAACAGTACAATCAGGCGAGTGAGCGCAAAAAACGTCAACAAGTGTCGTGTTCTGCTGCAGCTAGCCTAGCTTATATCCGTGCTAGACGTTAAATTTATTCAGAGCATCTTTGTTTCTTGGTTAGACTTCATGCTGGCGACTAAATGAAGCTTCATATCTGCCAATATTTGTTTGTTGAAAAACCGTGATAGAATCTCTATCACAGTTGCTCAGAATTTTGCACATTTCAGATCTGCATACTGAAATCAAGTCAAAAACTTGTTTTTGAAAATGTTTTTCAGGCAACTGTGATAGATTTCCTATCACACTCAGATACAAAAAGATCATGTTTTTATCATAGATGCAGCAGATGTATCGATCTTTCAAATCGATCTGCAAATCGATCAGCCAATCAGATTCGAGTATTTACCAAATTCACGCAAAACACACCCTAACACACGTGACATTAACTTGGCCAATGTACTGTACTGTACAGTGATCCGGGAAATAAAAGACCACAGGTGATTCTTCGCTGATTGGACAGTTTCATGCTGAACACCGACTCCATATACTGTAATAAATTTTAACCTGTTAAATTGCATATTGCATTTGGGAAAAAGACGAAGAAACTTGTATTGGATAAACGTGCAAGACTTCATATACTATGAAAATTGCTAAAAATGAAGAATTACACATATGTGTCATGTGATCGATCGAAAGTCTTCAGTGCTGTTGAAGAAACATGGAAAACTCTATAATTTTATATTTGGTGCATTCATTTTGAAGATGTGTCATTGAATCATTGAACAATGTATCATCCCATTTGCATATCGTTTCTTTGAAAATAATGCCTGTATTTTCAACAACAACTTCTTCTACGACAGCACTTAAAACCTTTAGCTTATTTAGGAGCACCGTAGTTTACTTGTGTTTGCGCGTTTATCTGGCGATGAAACGATGGTTGACCTCCTGTCATATTTATTTCTTGTTAAAATTAATACGATTCATTTTCACGGTTCAATAGAGGGTTAGGGTTTGTTGATGGTCTTATATTTCCCGGATCGCTGTACTTTCCTTTTATACTTGACTTCAATATGATCAAATCGATTTGGAAATAAATTTGATTTTGGTAAAAAAATACTATTAATAGTACAAATTTGAGTGAAAAAGACAATATAATACAACTTATTTTTCTATATCACAGTCACTTCAAGGATGCGTTGTGAAGTGAGTAATTTATTTGCATTCACTTCAATACTTTAATCTATATTTAATTTATATCACACTGCATTAATGTGTGATGTAATTATGTAACCTATTAAATCCAATTATCAGAGTCGTCACTTTTCAACTCACGATGTCCGTTAAATACCCAGGATGCCCTCTCTACTTTTCAAAGCGTGCAAACATGAAACGTCATACTTCAAAATTTCATCCGAATGTGACTGTGCCAACTTTGCGTACGAAAAAGACTGATTCGGAGAGAAAAGAAGCCAAAAAGATTCGAAACAAGATGGATTATGAACGTCGAAAAGTCGCACTTATTCCGAATGGACGAAGCAAACGAAGTTGCACCCTCAGGGCAACTTATCGCGAAAAACTCACTGAAACCGATGCTGCAGAGCGTGGTTACTTGACAGCCAAAGATCCAACCGTTGAAGTAAAACCGTCGAACTTGAGAGGGGCTGGCAATTGTGTATTTGCAGCTGTCGATTTATCTGAAGGTATTTTCATATCAAATTATTACTGAGGATGAACAATAGGTGACTATGTGACAATATATCAATGTCAGACGGATACTCCTCCAGACAATAGATGTACTATTGACTTGGGAAGAGGTGAGAAATACGGTATTCGTGAGATCCCGGTAGATAAAATTTGCTACGCTGGAACCTTTATCAATCGCAGTATTCGAGGTACATATTTCAAAACCAATTGCACTTTCGATCATTATGTGGATGGCCAAATTTACATTCGCATGACTCGCGATGTGAAGAAGGGTGATGAGTTGTTTACTGTCTATGGTAAGGGATACAGAATCATGTGATATATTTAAGGAAATGTATAATATATCTCTGTGCTTCATACTATACATTGACTGAATATTTGTAAAATATGTATACGATAATATCAATTGAGTCAAGTATATGTTTCCTACCGTTTTTGAATGTGCGTTTTAGATAATATTTATCAGTACGCACCAAGGTTCCAAATTAAAAAAAACAACAATGCGTGCCAACATGGACTTGACAAACTCCGATCGCAATTCAATCCTACAGCAGCTTCTGATACGTATGACCGGCCACAAGACCCTTCGGCATATTGCACTGAATGATGTTGCAAAAGCTTCAACAATGACCAAACGAAAGTGAGCAGGATTTCGTTTGGAGCCATGGTTGAAACGACAATAACAAGACGAGGCTATGCCAAAATGTCGACTCATGCGAAAACGAGCGCTGTGGCCGACGAGTGAAACAGGGCGCCCTTGCTTCGCATCACCAACACTGCCCAAAGCAGATCGTATAACGTGCAGGACAATAACAAGCGCGTTGAATAAACTTTGTTCAACGTTGCACGACTAGTAGAAACGAGAAATCTTCGTCAAATCTTCGAGCTCAATCTGTCCCCCTTGACCAATGTCAACAAAGTGTTTCAACTTAAGTAGATCTTAGATCACTTCCACGCTATGTCGTCTGTGTCTTCTAGGACGAGTGTGCGACCTATATATTCTAGTTTGACTGTGTGAGCAGCTCTATCAGGAGCCACAGTGCGTCGTGTATTTAAATAATGAGATGTATTGTGCTTTTGATACAAAATTGTGAGGAACGGTTTGAATCGACCGAGGTTTGGAATCGACTCCGAATCGAACGGGCTTCTCTGATTGGCTAGAATTAAAAATTAAAATTAGTCAGCCAATCAGAATCGATCAGCCACCTGACTCACGCAAAACACACACTGACACACACCACTTCAGTATTATGAAATCGATTTGAAAATGAATTCGCATTTTGGTCAAAACCACAAATTTGGTTGAAAATGACAATACTTTTCATATTCAGACAACGAAGGCTTCTGCATCTATCTCGTCTGTGTCGTCTAGGACGAGTGTGCGACCTATAATTCTAGTTTGACTGTGTGAGCAGCTCTATCAGGAGCCACAGTGCGTCGTGTATTTAAATAATGAGATGTACTTTTCATATTCAGACAACAAAGGCTCCTGCATCTATCTCGTCTGTGTCGTCTAGGACGAGTGTGCGACCTATATATTCTAGTTTCACTGTGTCAGCAGCTTAAGGGGGGATAACAGAGTAAAGTATATGTTGTATGATCGAATTACTCGCGTGATGGATTGACGACTTATTGCATTAGTTTAAGGGAGGGATAACAGAGTAAAGTATATGTTGTATGATCGAATTACTCGCGTGATGTATTGACGACTTATTGCATTAGTTTAAGGGTGGATATTGACGACTTATTGCTTTAATTTTAGGGTGGATAACATTGTATACTCGTTACTGTATACTGATTATCACGGATTTTGGATAATGTTCACGTGCATTATTTGGTCAATCATATATCAGTATATGTTGTATGTGTTGAGACTTCTAGAATGTAATCTCAACTTTCACATTCGAGAAAGGTCTCTTAACTATAAAACAACTTGTATATTGCGTGTTCCAGAAGACTCCAGAAGACAAACGAAGACCACAGAATTCACACTAGGCCTAGCTAGCTTTCATGTTAAACAACATCTAATTCACTTTCCAACTTCCCTTCTAGAGGTTACGAGCCCTCTACCGCCGCCGCTGCCGCCACCGTTTGACCTAGCCTCCGACGCTAGATCAACCGCCCGAAGCCCAGCCGACCCGCCGCACCCCGCCGAGCCCCGAGCCGCCGCGTCCCGTCGCCTTTCCTGCCGCCGTCCCGCGAGCCCGCCTTTGAGCCAAAAGTCGCCGAAGCGTGCGCAGAAGACAAATCAACTTCAGCAGCACTACAGATCCCTGCCTGGACTCCTTTTGTGAGATCTCGGGTAGTACACTAAGGAAAGGGCTGTAAGCTGAACGTTGATTGGCTGAACTCCTAGTTGAGTTTGCCGTATTTTATCAAGCCTTCAAGACACCAAGTCATTCAAGACACACATTCCCGGTTTCCGTGACACACATTATCCGGATCCGGAAGACAAGTCAAGCGCAAGACATCTCGATCTTTCCCGACGCACCAAGGAACATTCCGGGAACAAGACCATCACTCGTGACCATCACTCACAACTGAAGTCACGACAAGTCAAGGAAGTTTGGAACAGTCAACAACACAAATATCAAGTTTCGAGGTTTTAACATTTCTTCAAGACAATTTCTTGATTTAATCCTACTTTAACTATGGGAGTTAAATCATACGTGAACACTTTTGATGGCACCAATTTCGTCCAATGGCATACGCGCGTCATGGCGTATATGGAACTCAAGGACTGTGCCCAAATTTTCAAGAATCTACCTCGAACTGCAGAAGATTATAACTCCAAGAATATATTAGCGCGAGTAATTATACTTGCTGCCATTGATGACTTACACGCGCGCATGGTATATACCACTGAAGATGCCGTCGAAATGATGAAGATCCTTCGTGACCGTTATGGTAACAAGCCCTTCGTTGGTCATGGACGCCTGATTGACGAAGTTACCCACATGCGCATGCGTCACAACGAAACACCTCGCTCTTATTGCGACCGGTTCGATCTTGCTATTAAAGATGCTACCAATGCTGGCATTAAGTTCTCTGACGAACAAGTCGTTCATTTCTTCCTTAATGGTTTGGACTCACGCTTCAACACGTTCGTGCAACTTCAAAGTCACCTTTTGCAACGCACACCGATTGACGCCTCGACGCTTTCGCTCATCACCACGGAACTTCTCCAAGCGTATAACCGTGAACAATCGCGTTCAAACAGTCCACCAGCGACTCCAGTCGATGAAGCTGCTCTGTCCCTCCGTCGTAATCAACGACGCAAACCACGTCGCAATGGACATGCTCAACCCGACACCAACAATGAAACAGTTTGTGCTTACTGCAACATACCCAATCACACTGAAGCCAACTGTCGTCGGAAGCAACGCGACCAGCGTCGACAAACTTCTTCTCAATCCAACTAACGACGTGTTCAATTCCAACCATCTTCCACGACCTCCCTTGCGTCTCAGACTGCCGCAAACACACGTCGCGACTAACGACGTGTTCAATTCCAACCATCTTCCACGACCTCCCTTGCGTCTCAGACTGCCGCAAACACACGTCGCAACGCTTGCTCGTCTGTAAGCATGCCGACGTTAGGGCCTCACTATACTCTCAATGCCTTCGAGTCTCCCGCTTCGTCATCTGCGTGGATCCTTGACTCTGGCGCATCGAATCATTTCTGCAACGATGCTGCATGGTTTGAAGAACTTCAACTATTTGAGGGTACAGTTCGAGCTGCCAATGGAAGTGACATGCCAATTGCAAGCACCGGTTCTGTCTTACTTGAGATGAACACACCCACCGGTATCATTCCTGTCACTCTCCAAGATGTACTGTTCATTCCGAACCTACAGTACAACCTTTTCTCCTTGTCGAGAGTAACTGATCGAGGATTCAACTCTCAGTTCCAGCGTAATGCTTGCTACATTACTCGCGAAGAAGTTGTGTATGCTCAAGGCTTCAAACGCGACAACTTGTACTACATCGACATTGCAAACCCTTTGCCAACTCAGTCGTCTTCCACCCCTCACGTTGGTTTGTCTTTTTGACAACGTCCGCTACTCCAACTCCAGCTGACCTTTGGCATGCTCGCCTTGGTCATATTAGTGTGAAGTATACTGCTAAAACGTGTCAATACACTGATGGCATTGAGCTTGATGACTGCGACCATGATTTTTGCGAAAGCTGCCTTGCTGGGAAGCAGTCTCGTTTACCCTTCCCCAAGCGCTCTCTCTCCACAACTTCGGAACCGTTTGCTTTGGTACATTCGGACATTTGTGGACCTATGCGTCACCCTGCACTTCGTGATTGATCTCGGTATTTCATCACGTTTACCGATGATTATTCGCGTTATGGCTTTGTGTTCTTTCTCAAGAACAAGTCGGATGCTCTCCAATGCTTCAAGGAGTTCACTGCCTATTGCCGCACTCAAATCGATCTACCTGTGTGCGATGTCTCCGTTCCGACAATGGCGGTGAATACTTCTCGACTTTATTCTCCGAGTTCTTACTCGAGAATGGCATCCAACACGATGCGACCGTTCCGCATGCCCCGCAGCAAAATGGTGTCAGTGAACGCATGAATCGCACTCTCGTCGAATGTGCAAGATCATTGCTTCACTTCTGCAAAGCACCTTTGCGATTTTGGGCCGAAGCTGTGTCTCATGCAATGTACCTATGGAATCGGACATACTCAGCGTCCACTCCTGGTATGACACCCTTCGAGAAACTATGGAAGTCTAAGCCTGATCTTGGTAACCTGTGTATTTTTGGCTGTGAAGCTTATGCGCATGTTGAATCGCATCAACGAACCAAGTTTGCTTCCAAGACGATACGTGCCATGTATCTTGGTCACGAGCCTAACGTCAAAGGTTATCGTCTTTACACCTCATGCCCAGAACGGATCATCGTCAGTCGTAATGTTGTCTTTAATGAAACCAAGAGTTTCTTTACTGAAGAACCGTCGGCTGATGAATCACCCGTCTCTCAACTCATTGATGAGATCGACGATGATGACGAGCTGTCTCTAAGAGATGAGATTTTAGCACTACCTGCAGCTACACCAGCTTCTACCATACCCGCTCCAAATGAAGGAACTGCGATCGTTCCAAGACGTTCGACTCGCATCCGTCGCGGCAATCCTCGCTACAATGTGCCCCTTGTACACGTTCCTCAGTCCACGTTGGTTGAACCTTTAACATCACCGACAAGACCAATACAGAGCACACCTCCCACACCTTCCATCGCTGAAGCAGACACTTCCGAGTCTCGCGTTGAGAACACACCTCCGCAACCACTCGATGACTCCACGCCTTCTCGTGTTGAGCCTGCTCCACAACAATCACCTGCTGAATCTCCTGCGGACATTCCATTGCCGTCATCACCTTCACAAGGACCAATGTCTCGCACGGACCCTCCTGCTGTCACTCCTGAGTTTGTTCCCGTCATGATGCCTCCTCCGGCGTCGACAGACTCGACTTCGTTCGGCGAAGATGCGCTTTGTGAACAGTTTGAGTCCTTGGCACTCAGTTTGTTTCGCCTTCGACCTGAGGCAAACTCTGATGTTAATGAACATCAACTGAGCAAGCAACATCGACTTCTCGTTGCTTTAGCCTTGCAAACAACCGGGCTACCTTCGACTGTACGTCAAGCCCATGCTTCACCAGAGAAACATGAATGGATTAAGGCTACTGATGCCGAATACAATTCATTGATGCAACACAACACTTGGACTCTGTGTGAACTTCCACCTGACCGTAAACCCATTGGATGCCGATGGATCTTTACGAAGAAGTACGCTGCTGATGGTACTTTGTCACGCTACACAGCACGCCTTGTTGCTCAAGGTTTTACTCAAGTTGCTGGCGTTGACTACACTGAAGTGTTTGCTCCTGTAATCCGCACTTCGAGCATTCGTTTCCTACTTGCTCTTGCTGCGATGAGTTCCATGCATATCTGCCACATGGATGTGCAAACTGCTTTCCTCAACGGAAACCTCCAGGAAACACTCTACATGAAACAACCTCCGGGATATGTCCAACCTGGCTCAGAACATCTTGTCTGCCGTTTGAACAAGAGCATCTATGGACTTAAACAATCTTCCCGTGAATGGAACTCTACATTGGATTCTTACTTTAAGTCACAACGCTTCACACAACTTAAGTCTGATCCATGCATCTACTTCCGACGTACACCCCAAAGTTTAGTTTTGGTGGGCGTATATGTCGACGACTTCATCCTTCTGTCCACACATTCAAACTTAATGGACTCCACGAAGCGTGCCTTATCCGCTCGCTTCACCATGAAGGACTTGGGAACCTTAACCTACTGCCTCGGCATCGAAGTTAAACGCCTTGAGGATGGTTCCATTTTACTACACCAAAGCCGATACATCTCGGACATACTTGCTAAGCATGGCCTTGCCGACTGCAATCCAATTTCAACACCTCAGGACAGCCATACAGCCTCTTTCCGATCGTCTAGTTCTACACCCTCGTTGCCATTTCGCAATGTGGTGGGCGAACTGCTCTATCTCACGACGACAACGCGTCCTGATATCGCTTTTACTGTTACATTGCTTTCACGGCACCTCAACAACCCTGAAGAAGAACATCAACACATCGCTAAGCGTGTACTCCGCTACCTTCAAGGAACGAAAGATTATGGAACATGCTACACCAAGCAAGACTCCTCCGACTATCTCATTGAGCTATTCGTCGATGCCGACTATGCCAATGATGCAACCACTCGCAGATCCACCTCAGGCTATTTTCTATTC
The DNA here is from genome assembly GCA_019828595.1 of Aphanomyces cochlioides. Lineage (NCBI taxonomy): Eukaryota > Oomycota > Saprolegniomycetes > Saprolegniales > Verrucalvaceae > Aphanomyces > Aphanomyces cochlioides. Next base: position 1,925,168 of record JAHQRK010000004.1, read on the forward strand.
CTGAATGGATGTTTGATCTCGTGGAAATCCAACCTGCAAAACATAGTTACTTTGTCCACTTCCGAAGCCGAATACATTTCCATGTCTTATCGACTACAAGAAGCACTATGGCTCAAGTCATTGCTTGAAGAACTCGAGCTTTCTGTGAAACTGCCCATCATCGTTTATGACGACAACCAAAGCACAATCAAGATGGCTGAAAACTCAACGCTTCAACAACGAACTAAGCACATCGATGTTCGTCATCACATCATTCGAGACTTAGTCCGCGAGCACATCATCAAGATCGACTATTGCCCCACTAACAAAATGCTTGCTGACATGCTAACAAAAGCATTGCCTCGACCAAAGTTTCAAGAACATCTCTCGAAAGTCATGACCCCTCTCTCTCACTACATCGAAGAAGAAAGTTTCAATTAGGGGGGAATGTTGAGACTTCTAGAATGTAATCTCAACTTTCACATTCGAGAAAGGTCTCTTAACTATAAAACAACTTGTATATTGCGTGTTCCAGAAGACTCCAGAAGACAAACGAAGACCACAGAATTCACACTAGGCCTAGCTAGCTTTCATATTAACCATCTAATTCACTTTCCAACTTCCCTTCTAGAGTATGATCGAATTACTCGCGTGATGAATTGACGACTTATTGCATTAGTTTAAGGGAGGATAACAGAGTAAAGTATATGTTGTATGATCGAATTACTCGCGTGATGTATTGAAGACTTATTGCATTAGTTAAAGGAGGATAACAGAGTAAAGTATATGTTGTATGATCGAATTACTCGCGTGATGAATTGACGACTTATTGCATTAGTTTAAGGGAGGATAACAGAGTAAAGTATATGTTGTATGATTGAATTACTCGCGTGATGGATTGACGACTTATTGCATTAGTTTAAGGGTGGATATTGACGACTTATTGCTTTAATTTTAGGGTGGATAACATTGTATACTCGTTACTGTATACTGATTATCACGGATTTTGGATAATGTTCACGTGCATTATTTGGTCAATCATAACTGTTCTCATTTTTACATACTTTTGGAGCATATTGCCGTATTTTATGGTAGATTATTCTAAATTCGATTTCAATACATAATACCTATATTACCCATTTAATTTACTTCGAACTTCGTGAGTATACAAATTTCAAGAAATGGTTACAGCAACAGCAACAACAGCAACAACAGCAAGAACATCAGATACCCCTCCAGAAGAACTAGGGCCCGTCTGGCAACCGAAAATATTACAATAAATAGGCCCAACATGCCGCCAAATTCAATAATTGAGGTCAGAATATGAACTTGTTTATCTCCAAGAGTTTTGCACCAAGGCCAATATTTTTGGTTGGGATATACTCAGTGGAGGCTCCCAAAATGCCATTTTACGAGATGGAGGTTTTACCTCTAACGTAAACCCTCAGTCGTGGCCGAAAATTCTTTAGCTCACGAAAAGTTGAGATTCCTTCCGATACAAAACGAATCAAGAAAATTGGAAAGTACAGTTGAAATGAGCATGAAAAGACGAATACGTACAAATTATCAGAATATATTTGTTCTGCAAGGAGTGCTTTCGGCGAAGTTAAATTGATGGGGCATAAAAAGTTCAAGTATTATCGGTCGTGGCCGAAAGTTTATCTTAATATTTGTATGAAATATGTGACATACATTATCTGACCCAAAGTGGCTTTGTGACAAGAAAAATATATATGAAAACAGAATATTAATTTATAGATAAACACAATTTCATCAGTTGGCCACTGCCTTTGTATGTTCTCACAGCCAAGTCTCTCCTCGTGAAACAAGTGTGAAGTTTCCTTCGATATCAATCCAACTTTGACTTTACTTGACCACAACTTGTGGGCAAGCTCCTGAGAAGTCTTGACAGGTTGACCGACGCGCTCCATCCACAGAACAGTGAAAATATCAAGTATTCGAGTTTATATAAACTCTTCGGTTCTCATTACTTTCTCAACGAAGTATTTCTACCAATAACAATCGATGATGGAAATCGGCCATGACTGAAAATTTCGGCCATCACTGGGGGTTTACGTTATTTTGAATATGCCATAAATCGTTGATCCCAATTTAGCTTAAAATGGCATATTGATTTTGAAATTTTGCCAGACGCACCCCTAACCTTCGGTGAAGTGGGATATCGGAGATATCCTCGTACACACTTCCCTCGGAATATAAATTGACACAAAAATCTTTTTTCAGAAAATTGAAAATAAGAGTATTTATTTATTTTCAAAGGCATAAATATTTATGACCGTTTTATAAATAAAATTATACGGTTTGCCAAAGGAAAAATATAAATTAATAAAGACATTAATGTGTAGAGTTTTTGTTCTCTCATTTGATTGGCTATTGCTTAGACCGAAAAATTGGCTCTAGACCGAAAAACTGGCGCATTACGTTATTCTTTTTGACCAATCATAAAATTGTCGTTTTTCCGATTTAATCTACCAGACATAAATCTTCTTCCGACCAGGTCCATCATGCTGAACGGCGCGCATAATGTCCAAGTCTCTATCAAGGATTTGACGAATCAAACACGCCTGGCTCTGAAAGTACTGGGATACACGCCGGCAGAGTCCGCAGTCCTCGAGCGTGTTCTTTTGTACGCGCAACTCCGCGGCAACACTCAAGGAGTTGTCAAGCTTGTGACGAAATCCTTGGACAAGAGTCCCCAAGCATACACATCCTCCATCGACGTTGAGAGTGACACGCCAACTACGGCAGCTGTAAATGGCAATCAGCACTGCGGCATGCTTGTCGTTCAGCGTGCCACGGACATTGCTATTACCAAAGCGAAAGCTCAAGGTGCAAGTGTCGTCACCAGCCGCAACTACAGTGCGTAGCTTTGCCATCAGCAAGCATCGTTCTCACAAGACTGTAGGCACCTCGACAGGAGCGATTGGCTATTATGCCCAAGAGATTGCAAGACATGGACTCATTGGGCTTGTCTTCAGTGGTTCACCAGAACTCGTGGCACCTCACGGCAGCAAACAGCCTATCTTTGGCACGAACCCGATTGCCGTAGGTTTCCCGAGGTATGATGCTCATCGCGCATGATCTAATGTTCATAGGGAGGACCGAGAGACGCCGTTGGTTGTGGACTTGGCGACGTCTGCCATTTCCTACTTTGCGATCCTTTTGGCCAAGCTCGCCAAGCAACCCATTCCTTCTGACGTCGCTTTGGACAAAGACGGTGAATGAACCGTCTTCAAATCCTTGCTCACTTGACTATCAGGCCATGTGACGACGGATCCAAATGCCATGCACGCAATCCTTCCATTTGGAGGCCACAAAGGCTCAGCGCTCGCTTTGGTCGTCGAGCTCTTCAGTAATGCGTTGGCTGGCGGTGCCATCCACGACAAGAACGCAGCCCGCGACTGGGCAAGCTGCGTCGTTGCGATCGACCCGGCTCGCTTCCACGCATCCCTCGGCGACTTCACCGCGCGGGTAGAGCAAATCCTCCATCGTGTCAAGTCGAGCGACAAAGTGTCACGCACCGGCGCGATTTGGCTCCCTGGCGAGCGTGGGAATGTCCTGTACCATCGCCTCGTCACCCAAGGCAACATTGGCATTGAAGAGTCGTTGTGGCGTCAATTGCAAGAGTTTACATCGGCATCAAAGACATCCAAGTTGTAATGCCATCTTCATCTCCATGTAATCCAACAAAGATTCTTCCATGACATGTTGACAGCTCTGTGTGATTGACGACGAAATATATCGTCAAAATGCTCAGTATTTTAAATTTAGTAGTAAATATATGGACTCTTCCGTCCTAGTTGCACATGGCATCTCACTCGCCCACTGGTTTCTTACAGGCGGACGTCACTCACTTGTAGGAGGAATTTCTATCACGCCTGCTGAACAACGCCCTCGATCCAATTGAAATCGTCTCTGCATGTAGTCAACCACGCCACCGCTCTTCATTGTGCGCTCGGGAGATTAATTTTGACAAGAGCGTGCTGGGTTTGAGCATCTTCATCGTCCTGTCGTCTTCTCCATTGTTGATATCTCGCTTTTTGCATCGTCAGCTGACATTGGCAGAGAGAGGCGCAACCCCAATCTTATTGCTGCCAGTTTTTGTATCCAAGCTACTGTACGTGAAGCACCCACACATCGAGCTGAGACTGCAAGTCCCACATGGATATACTGCTCTGGAACAATTCAGCCGTGTTGGCGGCGTTACGTCTATCGCCATGTTGCAACAGGAGCGCGAGTTGCCGTCATAGCGAGGAAGAATGCATACTACATGATATCCTGTAGACTGTCGTCGTGTCGTGGACATTGTTCCTCCTCTGGCTTGTACAATCGCCCAACATTAGAAATTTCAAAAAAATATACAGATGACATACAATTTTCAAGTATAAGATCTGAAAAATATAAAAAATGACAAAATTTGGCTCACGACGGTCGTTCGTCAGCAACTCAGTCGGGAATTTAATTGCGAGGGCAAGCATGGAACAGATCCGTGTCCGTGTCGTCCGCGCTGAAAATGTAATCGGGACAGACGGCTTTGGATCCAACAAGACCTCGGATCCGTATGCTATCTTGACATATTTGGATCACAAGGGCGACGAAATTAAAGGCGAAGCTCGCAAGTCAAAGCACGTTGAGAAGAACTTGAACCCCGAGTGGAATTTTGAAGCAGTGATCGGGAATGACGTCGACTTGCGCATTGTAGAGTCGCTTGCGTGCTCTGTCTATGACAAGGGTTTGTTCAACAACGATCCACTCGGCCGCGCTGTGATTCCCATGGCGACTATCCGAGGCGTCACATCTGGGGCCCCGTTGCAATTGAACATTGCACTTGAAAAATTCGGCCCCATGAAACGAGTCTCCGGCAGTGTCTATATTGAATTTGAAAATGCATCGACGCCTCCCCCAAGTGCTGCGTCTGCTCCTGGATCTGCTCCCAAATCTGTTGGCATTGATATGCCTGCCGAAGCAGGTGTACCAAATGTGTTGTTTGTCACTGTCGAGAGCGCGACTGGCCTGAAGGCTATGGACAAGGGAGGTACCAGTGATCCGCTCATCCACGTCATTTGCAACAAAACCAAATTTACAACGACGAAGAAGCAAAAGGTCCTTTCTGCGATCTGGAACGAAAGCTTCAAGATCCCAGTCACTGACGCTTCCCAAGAAGTCGAGTTTATCGTGGAAGATGATGACACTTTCGTGAATGACTTCATGGGTCAAGTGAAATTGCCTTTGTCCATGTTTGCTGACGGACAAAAACAAACATTGACACTTGACTTGGTCAATAAGAAGTACGGCAAGGAAGAATTGGGCACATTGGCTGTGACGATTCAGTGGAAGAACGCTAATGTTGACGAAGTCATTGCCTCAAACAAGAAGAAGAGTGGCAATATTTTTGACAAGATGGTGAAAGCCGTCGGTGCCGGTATCCCTGATGTACGTTTCGAAAGTAAGAATCATGCCTAATCTGTATCACATAGGCCGGTGATGACGATGAAGACGCTGTAGATGTCGAAGCTACCGATTCGGCACCCAAAAAGTCTGAAGAAGAATTGAAGAAGGAGAAGGAAGAACGTGAAAAAGCCTTGGCTGAAGAAAAAGCCGCCTTGGAGAATATCAATATCAAGTCCGGCGACTACACTGTCCAAGTCCACGTCATTGAAGCGCGTGAATTGGTTGGCAAGGACGCGTCGGGCATGTCTGACCCTGTCGTATACGTCGAAGTCTTAGACCAAAAGCAGAACACAGCTACCAAGCATCAAACTCTCAGCGCCGTCTGGGACGACCTCCTCATTTTTAACTTCCGAAATTTGGACAAAGAAGATATGGAAATGGGTTCTATCAAACTCTACGTGATGGATGCCAATACTTTCCAGCGTGCCGAGTTGATCGGTGAAACCCAGTTCGACACGTCGTTTGTGTACTCCAACTTGAACCATCAAATCGCCAACAAATGGGTTGGTCTCATCGCTCCAGGTGCGAATGGTATTCAAGGTTACTTGCGAGTGTCCATTACCATCTTGGGACCTGGTGACAAATTTGTTCCTCCTCCACCTCTTGGTGCTGCCGACTCTGGTATTGATGGTGTGCTCATGCCACCTAGTGTTCAACAAAATGTCAAGTTCTTAATTGTGAAGCTCCATGCTGGTGAACATTTGCCAGCCATGGATCAAAGTTTGACCCAGAAAGGAGGTCTGGATGCCTATGTTGAATGCTCGTTGGGTGGGGGCAAGCCCATCCGAACACGAGTCAAGACTGTCAAGGGTGAACGCCATTTACTGAACCCATCTTTCAACGATGACTTGTACTTGGTTCTGCGCGAACCGAGTATGGCCAACAAGATTACTTTCTGTGTCAAGGATTGGGATCGAATCGGAGCTGATGAAGTCGTCGCCCACGCCTACCAAAGCATTGGTGTGATTAAGAGCATGAAGGGAAAGCTCGGGCCCTTGTGGATTAACCTTTATGGTGCTCCATTGCAACACGCAAAGGAAAGCTTGTTGAACAAAGAAGACAGCGTGAAGACGCAAATGAACACATACCCTGACCAGGCTACGACGTACCGTGGGCGTATTTTGGTGTCTTTTTCCATCGAAGACAATGACAAAAAGTTGGAAGAAATTGATCAGCGTGTGAAGGCACGACCCATTCCAAAGGAGTTGTATCCCCCCACCAGTATCTTCAGATTCCGTGCTTTCCTCGGTACTGGTACTGAAATTCCTCAGCTCAAATCCGCAAATCCACTGAAGAACTCCCGCATGCAAGTTATTATTTCGTGCGGTTTGTTCGAAGAAGTCTTCGAGCGCCGAGCGAACAACAAGGGTCTTGTTGTGTGGAATCAAATTATTGAGAGTGGCCCGATTTCGTGTCCTGTTCCTGTGGATGGAGACTACTCTCAAATTCCTGACATCTTTGTCTATTTGTGCAAGGGTGAAGTTGGCGATCGACTGAACCCGCGTAAACAAATTGCGTTCAAGCGATACACAGCGAAGGAACTAATTGAGAAGAAGATGGCCATTAACCCCGAATGGATCACGCTCAAGGAGGACCCATGCGTTGACGCCCTTGAAGACGAATCTTTCCCTGGTAACATCTATTTGGATTTGGCCATGGGATCAGTCGATCAAGCCGACCAAACCCGTGATGCCTGGACTACTTTCTATGACAAGAACAAACTCGAGACCCGCCACAAGTACGAAGTCCGTGTCAACATTTTCCAAGCTCGTCAATTGCCTGCTCTCGATGACAATGGTTTGAGTGATCCATACGCCAAGGTCCGTTTCATGGGCGAAGAAAAGCGCTTGAAGGAAAAGAAGAAGACAATCAATCCAACGTGGTACGAAACTCTTACCTTCCAATGCGAATTGCCGCCCAAAGAATTCCTTCACTTTTCGCCTCAGGTAAATTGACTTATTCTGTCACATTCTTATGTGTCCAATAGGTAATCGTTCGTCTCATGGATTGGGACAATGGTATTGGCGACGGTGGCCATGACTACATGGGCTCTGCTTTCTTGTCTATTGAACCTTCAGATATTCGTCAAGTTGACGACCCTCGCCCACCTCCTCAGCCTAAGTGGTACAATATCATGCAACAAGAACCTGGTGATACCGAAGGTTCCGTCTTGGCTTCAGTGGTTGTTATTCCTCTGGACAACCCTGATGCCGTGCTTCCTGCTCCTGAATCTATTGTGCCTGCCACACGCAAGGCATACTTGGAAATCATTGTTCTGGGTCTACGCGACTTGCGTCCATACCAGTTCTTGCCAATTCAGCTTCCATTCATTGAATTTACTCTCGGTGGCCGTGACTCTGCTAGCAAGGAAATGAAGACAGACAAGTCGAAGCGCCCAACTGGTGACAACCCCAACTTCTTGCAACGTATTGTGCGCGAAGTGGACTTGCCAGAGGACTCACTCTTCGCTCCTATGCTGAATATCATGGTGAAGGATACGCGTTTGGGTGGTTGGAACACTCCAACTATTGGTAATGCTTCGATAGATGTAAGTTTTGGCTTGGAGAATTCGCATTTAATGTGTATATTAGATGACAACGAAATTGCCATGGGGTGAGGGGTACATTCCACCACAGAGCCTTGACCTTGAACACGTTCAAGAAGAAATCAACGAAGACGAAGAGGCCAACGAAACCACCGGATTGTTGAACAGTCAAAAGGGCTCTAAAGAAGACATTGGTGCTGGTGTATTCGGAGCTTTGGCTGCTATGAACGTTGATATCAATTTGGATGACCCTGCGTTGCTCACAAATGAACTCGCAAATCCAGCAACTCTTCCAGATGAACCTGAAGATGAAAGCGCCGCTGACGAATACGAAATCAAGCGCAGGAAGTACATGAAGAATCGTATGGAGCGCAACGAACCTTTGGAAGATGAAGTGCTGAAGACCCGTCCATTCGAAACGTACAAATTGACCATCGGCCAAAAGAAGAAGAAGTCTTCGTTCAACATCTTCAAAATGGGTGCCAAGAAGGAACCTATTGCCGCAGAGAGCGGAACCTTCCATATTGCTGGTATTTTCAAGGGCCTTGTGCGAGTTATGCTCCGTGAAGACGAAAAACCTCTGGTTGATCTTGAGAAGTTGCTCACCCCCATGCCTTTTCAAGTGCGTGTATACGTTCTCAATGGCGAAAACTTCACTCCTATGGACCCTGGTCTTGATGGTCAACCTGGCAAGTCGGATCCTTACTTGATCTTGCGTTTGGGCAAGGAGAAGATTAACGACCGCAAGAACTACATCGAAGATGTGGTCGACCCAGATTTCTACAAAATGTTTGAGTTCAACACTCACTTCCCTGGTGCATCGACCTTGTTCATTGATGCCTACGATCATGACTTGATTGGTGGCGACGACTTGATCGGTTCCACTACGATTGACTTGGAAGATCGTTTCTTCGACAAGAACTGGCAAGCCATCGGCGAAGAATATCACACATCCGAACGCTGGGGACCTAAGCCCGTGGAACAACGTCCATTGCACATCAAGACATCCAAGGCGCAAATGGGTCAAATTAAAATGTGGATTGATATCTTGTCGCCAAAGGATGCAGCTGTGTACCCGCCAGTGGACATTGCACTCCCACCTCCTCAAGAGTACGAATTGCGTGTCGTCATCTGGAAGACCAAAGAAGTACCAAGCTTCGACGAATTGACCGACATGAACGATTTGTTCGTGCGCTGTCAGTTGGATGGTGGAGAATACCAAGATACTGACATCCATTGGCGCGCCAAGAAGGGCAAGGCTAGTTTCAACTGGCGTATGAAGTTCCCAGTCCGCTTGGGCCACAAGCAGCACAACTCCAAGTACCCTTACTTCAAGATTCAAATGTGGGACAAGGATATCTTCTCTTCCAACGACTGCATTGCGGAAGGTTTGTTGGACATGTCGCCCCACTTCAAGCAAGTATGCAAGCTCAAGGCTCCTTTCCAAGTGTTTAAGGACAAGAAGCCAAAGAAGAAAGTCAAAGAAACGCCCAAGCAAGCTGAAAACAACGACGCGATCCGTTCAATCAAGGAAGCCACTGGCTTGTGGGATACCGATCCTACTGACTCGACTTGGATCAAGATGGAGGGCAAGAACCCTCAAACCAACCAGAAGGAACCTCGCGGTGAAATCTGCATCAGCATGGAAATCGTGCCCATCGAGAAGGCCAAGGTATCGCCACTTGGCTTTGGCCGCAGCGATCCAAACAACAGTCCATTCTTACCTCCTCCTGCGGGCCGCTTGAAGTTCTCAATGAACCCATTCTATGTGTTCAACGAACTGCTTGGCCCCAAGATTTGCCACCGCGTTTTGTGTTGCTGCTGCTGTTTGGCTTTGATCCTCTTCATGTACTTCTTCGGCCCAATCCTCAACTTGATTATCGTTGCCACACGTCGTTAATCGGTGTTAACGTCGATCTTTATTTTGTATCAACTTTATTCTGCGCCGCTCTTGACAATTCCATGAAAGACTACATGAAACAATACTGGTCGACCCCGCCGTGGTGGACGACATTGACGAGTTGAACATCCACGGGCTGCATGCGACGGAGGCCGTCGATGAGGCAGTTCATCTTCACCATTTGCTCTTCCTTGGACAAACTCTCGCTCGGCTTGGACGCGTAGTGCACTTGTTGCTCATACGTGAGGAGATCGCCATGGGGAAGCGTCGCGTGGAAGTGATCTCGATACATGGCGGCAAATGCAGTGGTGAAACCCGTGGCTTGCTTTGGAGCTGATGGTGTTGCCGACGACTCTTTTCTCGCACTGGTTTCCTTGCGAGGTGAGAAGAGAGTGGCAGTTTGTGCTGCTCCCGTCGGTGAATCGTGTTGCCTCGACAGCGTCTGCGCAAAAAAGGTATCAAGCGCAGCCATCTCAGTGTCCGTCGACGGCTCTTCCTTCACGACATGGACTGCGAGTTTATCGAGACGTTGATTCAAGTCGGCATTTCTACGACGTCGCATTGAAGTTCAACGATGCAAGATGACGAAATTCCCAACCTCTTCTCGAAATCCACGAGCACTTCAAGCATGATGGCATCGTTGGACGAGATGAATCGTCGAAGTGTCGTCTTGGAGAAGGCAAGGACGAGGCATTGCCCCACTGCCTGGACATCGTATTGGCTCAGTGGTGACTTGGCAGTCGTGCACGCCTCCTAAGGTCAAGTGAGATGTCAAATTGACGCATGATCCACATGGCCAAAGAGCGATGGCGCTCGACGGAGGGTCATGACCGTCGCCTGGAAGCATTGCGCTTCAAATTGCGTCATTCTAGCGGGGACGTACTCGCTTTTCGACCAAGCGGGTTTCGTCCATGGCATCATCTTCGTCCTCGTCATCGACGGGTACACTCACGACAGTCGACGCGGTGATTTTGAACTCCCCACGAGCAAGTAAGTAGAGATGCTCAATGCGTGTGCCTAACGATGGACGTCAAGAGTGTTCAACGAGTGCCGCCGCACCCGTGTGGAGGAATTTGACCCCAGGCTCGACTGCAATGCTTTCCGCTGCAAATGCCAAGTGCGTCAATGTGTCTTTGGTCAATGTGGCCAACTGCGGGCACTCCGCGAGCAGTTTCTCGTACTCGACGAGCATGTCAACCTTGTGCTGCGCCACACTGCGGTTGTACACGTCCTTGACACAACTTTGGTCACAATTGATGGCCTTACAAGCGTTGTCTTACTCTGGAGATGCAACAGAGCTCCGTCGTCGGCGTGTCAAAATTGACGATGGCGCTCGCGGAGCTACACAACGCTCGTCAAGCTTTCTGCTGCTCACGGATCATTCTACCGTTGGCCCGTGCTGTGTTTGAACAGCCCGACTTCGCCAAAGCATTGACCAGTTTGAAGTGTCGTGATGAGCCCGAGGCCGTGGCCAGCGATGGACACGCTGCCTTTGAGGATGATGTAGAAGAGATCGCCCGAGTCTCCTTGTCGAAAGACAAAGTCCCCCGCGTCGAAGCTCGCGTACGTGATGTGGCGCGCAACATCCAGGAGCGACGTGTCGGGCACTTTGGCGTCGACGAAATATTTCACAGTTCCTAAATGTCCACCGTCGTTGGATTGTGACACAAAAGATCTACCGAGCCATTTTTTGATGGCACGCATGTCGCTCTGAGAGCGCAGTTCCGTGGAAATGACGAGCGATGTCCGAAGAGCGACAAGCGCGGCTTCAGCATCCTGCGCGAGTTTTGCTTTTGCGCTCGTTGGCACGTACCGCCGCGAACGTTGATGCTGGACGCTGGACACATGCCGCGTCGTCCAGATGATATTTCGAGTGTGTGGTTGCTGCAGTCTACGTGGCTTCAGGGAAGCAGTGAAGGCGATGCTGTACCGATCAAGGAGGCGAAGATACGAGATTGCAAACACGATGCGCTTGATGACCAAGTGGAACGGTGGCAATGGCGCTGGAATGTCCACGAGCTCGTAGCCGTCCGTCGCCGTGGGGTTGAGCACAAGAGTTTTAATCGTCGTTTGCAATGTGCCAATGCTGCGGTAGCGTTTCTGGCGCACGAGGTACAACACGGAGCCTCTGTGGATGCTGAGAGCGCCAAGTTCCGCCGAGTCTTCGAGCAAAGTGCCATGATTAAAGAGTCTACAACGATGACTCGAAGACGTCCAAGCCATGCTTCCTGAACTCACATTTGCTCCTCGTACGGAATGCCAAACTCTCTGAAGATGAGCACTTTGACGTTGCTTACCGTGAGGTATTCCGCGACGTGGAGCCGCTCGTATCGATCGGCATGGCCACTCGGATTGCCCATTTGGATTTGCACTTGAAACGTATCCGTGATCGTCGTGGAGCCGAGCGACATGGTGTGGAAGAAATGAAGTCCTCGCGACGTCGGCTCCTTGTTGTGCAGTCCGTCAGCGCGGTTTGGCGACGTCGACGTGGCTGGCAGCGCAAAATCCTTGGCCAACGCTTGCATGACGGATATTTCGACGCTCTCACACAAATTCAGTTACAAAAAATGGCAACCATCGCAGCGCTGCAGTGTGTGATCATGACAGTCCACGACGGACTTGCACGCCAGTGGCGCATCAAATTCCAAGCTATTCTCTGCTCTACTAGCCACGCTTTATAGCTGCAATGCTTGACGCTGCCGTCTTCGTCTCTCCAGTGGAAAAATCACAAGATCAGCTCCAAACGACGAAATCCAACATTCCTTCGAAGGTACGAGCCCATTCACGATGTTGCCAAGCTCCCTAGCGCATTATGCGCACGTAGATTGCCTCCATGGCGCTGTAAGATGATGACTCGTACGGTGGAAGCATGGCATCGTGTTTGAAATGGTCAAGATGGAGAATTGTAACTGGAATTGGATCGTCGAAGGGACACTTGACGACGAAACGGATTCGAAAAAGGCAAGCCGCACGGTCAAGGTTTATATGGACGGCGATCGGGAGAGCCTCCATGAAGCAGGCACGAGTCCGCCCGCTCCGATCGAAAGCATCCCCGCGACGACGTCGGAAGATGCCGAGACGGCGCGACAGATGCTCGAGAAACGGTTCAAGCTGCACAAGAAATTACGGCAGGAAACCAAAGCCAAGCACGATGCGATCAAAGCGAAAGCGAGTCGCAAGAAAGACTCGCGCGTGGATCATAAAAACATGCCGCACAAGTGGAAAGACGCCGCGGTGCTCGAGAACGAGCTCAAGGCGAGAGAATGCACCAAAGTGCTCATGAGCCCCGAGCACATTCGACCTTTTCCAGGCCATGTCTACTCGACCGAGCCGATGCGCAATGCCGATGAAATCCAAGCCATTCAAGAGTGCGCCGCGTCTGCCGCCAAGCGCGAAAAGTAAACACTGCGCGCCGCGATCCAGACTTGATTTCTTGTAGGGCGTCGAACGCCGACGTGGAGGAATACCTCAAGCTCGACCAGTCGAAACTCCCGCTGCATTTATTCGACAGCTCCGAGTACGACACGTCGACGCCGGACGAGATGCTTCACCAGTGCCACACGGGGGCGTCGCCGTACTTTGTCAAGGGCGAGTGGCGTTGGCGCGCGTGCGAGATCCAAAGTTACAACCACGCGACGGAAAAGTACACGATTCAATTTGTCGGTTCCGACAAGGAGAAGACCGTCCGGCGGATCAACCTCCGCTTCGACCATGTACGCACTCGCGGCTTTTCCGCGCCACTGACTTTGCCTGCGTAGGAAGACGCCGCTCTCTTCCAACGACGCATTGACGAAGCGATTCGCCGCCGTGAAGACGCAAAAGCGCAAATGCGATTTGACCACTTTGTCGCGCAGCAATCGGTGCTGGAGCCACGCGCGATGAGCCGGTCGACGCTCGAAGGGATCCATCGCCGCGTCGTCGACGGCCTCACGGCGGATGTCGTCGTGGAGGAAACCCACGCCGCGCTGCTGCGCAGTCTCACGGACGTTGTCATCCGGGACTACACGCAGAGCATGAAGAAAGCCGTGCTGTGGTATCGTCTCCAGTTTGACCAGCCCCTGCTCGAGAAATACACGTCGCTGAATCTGGCGCCCGTGCCGCCGCGGCCATCTCCGCCGGTATTTGGCAAAATGGCGATTCCCCACCACGCCTTTGCCAAGCACGTCAAGGCGATCGCCGCCAAGCATTTCACAGCGTCGGACGGCTTCTTGAACGTCTTGCGCAAGATTTACCACGGCTGGGAGACGACGTTTCTCCACCTCACGTTTTGCGCGACGTCGTTTGACGCGCTCCCGCTTCCATGCCGCCTGATCGAGTTTTCAGAGATTCAAACTGCGCATTGCATCAAGATCACAGACATGCTCTCGACGGTATCTTTTCCATGCGCTTCTCCATTGACCGCCATGTAGGATTGGCGGCGCGCGATCGCTGAAAACCTCGTCGACAATCTCCAAGACGCGCATGATTTCTTCCTCTCGGACCGTGAAGTTTTCGACGCAGGAGGTCTCAAGCGACTCCTCCTGTCGATTCGAGTGCGCATGGCGTCGCAGATCCGCGCGATTGTCGAGCATTCAACGTCGGCGTGGGTGGATTTCGTCCACGCCAAGGTCAAATCGAGCATGGCCGCGACGATCGAGTCGCTCTTTGACGTTCAGTTGGTCGTGACGGCCGAATGCGGCGTCGACATGAGCCCGTCGCCGCAAGATATCAAGACGGCCATGGTCGCGCCGTTGGAGTCGATGCTGCAAAACGTGAGTGAGATTCAAATCCTCGACGCCGATCTCCTCTCGCTGCTCAACTTGGATCGCTTGAAGCTCTTCGACTTGACGGTCAAAGACGACATTGTCCAAGAAACGATCACGAAACTTGCCGCCGCGCGTCGGGAAATCCTCCGCTGCGTCACAGACGCGCTGAATCAAGTCGAACCGATCACGGACGCCTACGCCAACCATGCGAGTCTTCTTGGCGTCGACGCGGCGACGTTCATGAAACAATTCAAGCGCGATCATCCGTCGCCGATCCCGCTCGAGACGATCTGCGGCGCGATTCGACTCTACCATTCGCTCGTCGTCGAGGTCGAGACGCTCAGCTACGACTTGACGTCGTTCCCGCTCGTACGCGTCAACACGACGGGCATCAAGGAGACTCTCCGCGACAAAGGCGTCGCGATTCGCAACGCCTTGATCGACTACATTGTCGTGGACGCCCGCGAGAAGAACGTCGCGATCAGCGGCCGGTACCAAGCGATTTTGAAGCGCATTACTGAAAAGCCGACCAACGAAGCCGAGTTGGCGGCGCTGAAAGAATTTGTCAACGCGAGCAAAGTCACGATCGCTGCGATTCAAGCTGACGTGGACGAAATCCACACTCGCCTTGGCGCTCTCGGCGAATTCAACCACACGATCTCGGACGACGACTTTCGCCTGGCGTGGAGCACGAAAGAATGGCCGCTCCGCGTCGCCCATGCGGCCGACACGTGCGACTCGGCGCTCGAAGAAGACAAAATTCGCATGATGGACAAACTCGCGGTGGAAAAAGAGCAATTCGACGCCGATCTCGAGCGTTTTGAGAAGGAAGTCGCGCTCTTCAAGACGTATGGCGAGATTGACATGACGGAGAAATACGTCGAGCTCGCGTCGACTTTGTACGACTCGATCATGGAAGCCAAAGTGAAAGCGCAGAATTTCAACCAGCGCGAGGCGGTCTTTGGGTTCCGCCCGACGGAATACGCCATGATCGACAAGCTCGAGACGGATTTCCAGCCATACTACCGCCTCTGGACCATGTGCTCCGAGTTTAACATTAGCAAGCATGCGTGGCTCACGGGGCCTTTCCTCGAGCTCAAGGGGGCGGAGATCGATGCGAATGTGACCGAGTGGTGGAAAGCAAGCTACAAATTGAGCAAACAGCTCGCGGAAGAAGCGCCCGGGTCTGCCGAAGTCGCGCTGATTCTCCGCGAACGGACGGACGAGTTTCGAGCGTATTTGCCCGTGATTCAGTCGTTGGCGTCGCCCGCACTCCGCGAACGCCACTGGGAACTCCTTCGGAATAAAATCGGCCTCGAAGAAAGCGACGAAGAGCTCACGCTCTACCAACTCCTCGAGAAAGGCATCACGCAGCACATCGAGACGATCCAAGAGGTGAGCATGGTCGCCGAGAAGGAGTACACGCTCGAGAAAAACCTGAGCGCGATGATTTCCGAGTGGGAACCCATCGAGTTTGAGTGCTTGCCGTACCGCGAGACGGGCACGTACTTGATCAAGAGCGTCGACGACATCATTGCGCTTCTCGACGATCACATCGTCAAGACGCAGACGATGCGCGGCTCGCCGTACGTCAAGAACATTGAAAAAGAGTGCAAAGCGTGGGAGAAGAAGCTCCAGTACTCGCAGCAGTTGATCGACGAGTGGATGAGCTGTCAGCGGACGTGGCTCTACTTGGAAGCGATCTTCAGGTACACTTTGATGACAAATGTTGTGCTGACGGCAATTGGACGCTAGTTCCGAAGACATTATGCGGCAAATGCCAACGGAAGCGCGGCGATTTGCATCGGTCGACGCGCTGTGGCGCAAGACGATGGAGGACACGGTCGCGGATCCCAACTTTATGAACGTCATGAACATGGACAAGTTGCTCCAAAAGTTCCAAAAAGCCAACGAGAAACTCGACGAGATCCAAAAAGGCTTGAACGACTACTTGGAGATGAAGCGGCTCTACTTTCCACGCTTCTTCTTCCTCTCGAACGACGAGCTGCTGGAAATCCTGAGCCAGACCAAGGAACCAAAGGCCGTCCAGCCGCATTTGGGTAAATGCTTTGAGGGAATCAACAAGGTGACGTTCACGGCGGCGACGCTCTTGATCACAGAGATGATCTCGAGCCAGGGCGAAGTCGTGCTCCTCAAGACGACGGTCAACCCCGAGAGCGCCAAGAACAAAGGCAATGTCGAGATGTGGCTCCTCGAACTCGAGGTCTATCAATGGGATACGATCCGAGACCACACGATGCGCGCGATCGGGACGTATCCGACCGAGCCGCGCGA
Organism: Aphanomyces cochlioides; assembly: GCA_019828595.1. Lineage (NCBI taxonomy): Eukaryota > Oomycota > Saprolegniomycetes > Saprolegniales > Verrucalvaceae > Aphanomyces > Aphanomyces cochlioides. The sequence goes on from JAHQRK010000004.1 coordinate 1,942,104, forward strand.
AGTATGGATTTTGAAATGGCCCGCGCAGATTGTCCTCGGCGCATCTCAAGTCTACTGGACGCAGGAAGTCAATCAAGCGATCGTCGACAAAGGCAACGACGGGCTCAAGGAGTATGTCGAGATCCTCAACACCCAGCTCGACAAGGTCGTCATGCTCGTCCGTGGCAACTTGACCAAGCTAGAGCGCACGACGATCGGCGCGCTTGTCGTGATTGACGTCCATGCGCGCGACACGATTGCGCACATGATCCAAAAAGGCGTCGAGAACGACCAGGACTTTGAGTGGATCTCGCAGCTTCGGTACTACTGGATCGACGGCGCCAAGACGAAAGGCGAGATGGATCTCCAAGCGCGCATCGTCAACGCGCGCGTCAAATACGGCTACGAATACCTCGGCAACACGATGCGGCTGGTCATCACGCCGCTCACAGATCGCTGCTATCGCACCATGATGGGCGCGATCGATCTACTCTACGGCGGCGCGCCGGAAGGACCGGCCGGGACGGGAAAGACCGAGACGGTCAAGGATTTATCCAAGGCGATTGCGATCCAATGCGTCGTCTTCAACTGCTCGGACGGGCTGGATTACTTGGCGATGGCGAAATTCTTCAAAGGCCTCGCGGGCTGTGGCTCGTGGTGCTGCTTTGACGAGTTCAATCGCATCAACATTGAAGTCTTGTCGGTCATTGCGCAGCAGATTTTGACCATCAACGAGGGGAAGAAGGCCAACGTGGATAAATTTATGTTTGAAGGCACGTACATCAAGCTCAATGCGAGCGCGAATGTCTTCATCACGATGAATCCTGGTACGTTGGAGACGAAAGTTGCCATGCATTGACGTGTGCGTAGGGTATGCCGGTCGCGCGGAGCTTCCCGACAATCTCAAAGCGCTCTTTCGACCGTGCGCGATGATGGTGCCCGACTACGCGCTCATTTCCGAGATCCGTCTGTACTCGTTTGGCTTTGCCAATGCGCGCGCCAACGCCCGCAAGTTGACGCAAGTCCTCCAGCTCAGTTCCGAGCAACTGAGTTCCCAAAAACATTACGACTATGGCATGCGCGCCGTGAATTCGATTCTCGTCGCGGCGGGGAATCTCCGCCAGCAGCTGGGTGACGATCCATTCTGGACGGAGGATAAAATCGTCTTGCGGTACGACGACGCGCCGTCGATCTCTCTTCCTTGGAATGACTGACGGAAAGGATGATGTTAGATCGGTCCAAGATGTCAACTTGCCAAAGTTTACCACGGACGACTTGCCACTCTTCCGCGGCATCACGTCGGATTTATTCCCCGGCGCGGACATTCCAGCGCCAGACCATGGCCGATTGATTCCCATGATCGATCTCATGTGCACGCAAGGCATTTCGATCGCCCCCGACACGCTCACGCGACTCCAGCCGAAAGGAGAATTCCGCCAAAAAGTCATTCAGCTCTATGAGACTGTACGTCGATCTGCCGCCGCCGCCGTCCATGTCGATGGACTGACTGCTCTTGCGCGCTAGGTGCTGGTCCGTCATGGGCTCATGGTGGTCGGGATCACGGGCAGCGGCAAGACGTGCATCGTGCATACTCTCGCCGCGGCCATCACGGCCGTCTACAATGAAAGCGACGGAAAGCAACAGTCGCTTGTGCATATTCACACGATGAACCCAAAGTCCATCACGTCCGGGCAGCTCTACGGCAACTTTGACGAGAACACGCACGAGTGGAGCGACGGCGTGCTGGCCAAGACGTACCGCGACTGCGCTCGCGACACAACGGACGACCGCCAGTGGGTCATGTTTGACGGCCCCGTCGACGCCGTGTGGATTGAAAACATGAACACCGTCTTGGACGACAACAAGAAGCTCTGCTTGATGAGCGGCGAGATCGTCAAGATGACGGAGAGGATGACCATGATGTTTGAGACGGAGGACTTGGAAGAAGCGTCGCCTGCGACCGTCAGTCGCGTCGGGATGATTTTCCTCGAGCCCAAGAACCTTGGGTGGGAAACACTCATGAAGACATGGTACGAACGGCGCCGCTCTTCAGTGTCATGACGACGGAACTAGGCTTGAATACGCGCTCGTGACGGAGCTGCGGCCGCACGCGACGTTCATCCAGAATCTCTTTGAATGGCTTGTGCCGCCGCTGCTGTTCTTCGTCGACAAGAACTGCATCGTGCCGACGTCCGTGACGTTTCTCGAGCTCGTGGCGTCGTTGATTCGCCTCTTCCAGTGCATTCTCGACGTGCCGCTCAACCATTTGAGCTCCGACATGAACGGCGTCCTGGAAGGAATGTTCTTCACGGCGGCGATTTGGAGTCTTGGCGCGTGCGTCGATGCCAAGTCGCGGCAGCTCTTGGACGCATACTTGCGCGACTTGACGTCTGGCGCCATCTCCACCGAGACGAGCGAAGCGTATGCCAACTTTGTGCTCAAGACGCCAGCGTATCGAGTCCTTCCACGCGCGACGAGCGTGCCGTTTCCACCGGAAGGCATGGTCTACGACTATAAATTCGACGGCAAGAAGGCGACGTGGGTGAATTGGATGGACACGGCGTCGACGGCGGCAATTCCAAGGGATATGCCGTATACGTCCATCTTGGTGCCGACGATCGACACGGAGCGCAATGCGTGGCTCCTCGACACGCTCTTGACGCACCACTTCCACGTCATGTGCACGGGCGACACGGGGACGGGCAAGTCGGTCTCGATCAAGAAGAAACTCCTCACGGGGTTGAACGAGACCTTCTCGTCCATCTTTCTCAACTTTAGCGCGCAGACGAGCGCCAACCAGACGCAAGACATCATCGAGAGCAAGCTGGACAAGCGGCGCAAAGGCGTGCTTGGCCCGCCGCTCGGCATGCATTGTGTGATATTTGTCGACGATTTGAATATGCCGGCAAAAGAAACGTACGGCGCGCAGCCGCCGATTGAAATCCTACGGCAGTGGATGGGACACGGCGGGTGGTACAACCGCAAGGACAACTCGTTCGTCCAGCTCGTGGATGTCCAATTCATGGCGGCGATGGGACCTCCCGGCGGCGGGCGGACGAAAATTACGCAGCGGTACATCCGCTATTTCAACTTGATCAACTTTGTCCCGTTCGACACGACGAGTCTCAAGCTCATCTTCTCCAAGATCTCCGACTGGTTCCTCCTCAACTTCCCCGGCGCGATCAAAGCATTGACGGCGCCGCTCGTCGCCGCGACGATCGATATCTACGACTGCATCTCGTCGACGCTGCTCCCGACGCCCGCGAAATCGCATTATACGTTCAACTTGCGCGACTTGTCCAAGGTTTTCCAGGGAATCTCGCAAGGCACGCCGGATGTGCTCAAGGAACCAAAGGACGTCGTGCGGCTGTGGAGCCACGAGTGTCTCCGCGTCTTCCACGACCGTTTGATCGACCAGAGCGACCGGCAGTGGTTCCAAAACGTCCTGGGGGAGACCGTCCAGCGGCATTTCAATTTCAACTACGTCAAGGACGTCCGTGGGCCGAACGACGTGCTCATTTACGGCAACTTTGGCGACGCCAAAGCGGCCAAGAAAGTCTACGCCGAGCTACGCGACCGCGAGACGCTCCAGGCGAACATGTCGCTCTACTTGGAGGATTTCAACAACATGACGTCGGCGCCCATGAGCTTGGTGCTCTTTCAAAATGCGATCGAGCACGTCGCGCGCATCAGTCGCGTGATCCATCAGCCGTATGGGAATTCGCTGCTCGTCGGTGTCGGTGGGAGCGGCCGCAAGTCGCTCACGACGCTCGCGGTGTCCATGGCCGACTTTAAACTCTTCCAGATTGAAATCTCCAAGACGTATTCCCGCGCCGACTGGCGCGCCGACTTGAAAAAAGTGCTTCAACTGAGCGGCGTGTCCAACCAGCCGACGGTCTTCCTCTTCAGCGACACGCAGATCGTCGAGGAAGGATATCTCGAAGACATCAATGGCATTTTGAACACGGGCGAAGTCGCTAACCTCTGGGCGAACGAAGAGCTCATGACGATCAACGAGAGCTTGGAGAGCGCCGCGACGGCCGCGGGACTCAACACGGGCAACGCCGCGGAAGTGTACAATTTCTTCGTCTCGCGGTGCCGCACGAATCTCCACGTCGTGCTGGCGCTCAGTCCGATCGGAGATGCGTTCCGTCGACGGCTGCGCATGTTTCCATCGCTCGTGAATTGCTGCACGATCGACTGGTTCACGGAATGGCCAGAGGAAGCGCTGCGCAGCGTCGCCGACCATTTCCTCGTCGACATTGAAATGCCCGCCAAGATGAAATCCGGCTTGGTCGACGTCTGCGTCGACATGCAAGAGCGCGTTTCGCACATGTCGAAAGAGTTCTTGCAGAGTCTGCGGCGCCACTACTACGTGACGCCGACGTCCTACTTGGAGCTCATCAACACGTTCAAGAAGCTGCTCAATACCAAGCGGACGGAGGTGAGCCAGATGAAGAAGCGCTACGACAATGGCTTGACCAAGCTCATGGAGACGGCCGACCAGGTCGAGAAGATGCAAGTCGAGCTCGAAGCGCTCCAGCCCATGTTGAAAGTCGCGACAGTCGAGACGGACGCGCTCCTCGAGACGATCTCGCGCGAGCAGAAAGATGCCAACGAGACGAAAACGATCGTCGCGGCGGAAGAAGCGCAGTGCAACGAGCAAGCCGCCGCCGCCATGGATATCAAGAATCAATGCGAAGCCGGCTTGGCCGAAGCGATTCCAGCGCTCGAGATGGCCGTGAAGGCGCTTCAGACGCTCACGAAGGGAGATATCACCGAGGTGAAAGCCATGAAGAAACCTCCAGATGGCGTCAAACTCGTCATGGAAGCGGTAGGCGTCATGGAGAATTGAGCTTTGGTTGACCGTTTGGACTTGTAGGTCTGCATCATGATGGGCGTCGCGCCGCTCAAAGTGAAAGATCCCGCGGGCGGCACGAAAAAAGTCGACGACTACTGGGGACCCGCGCAGAAGACGCTCCTGAACGACACGCGCTTCCTCCAGAACCTCCTCGAGTACGACAAGGACAACATCCACGAGGAAATCGCCAACAAAGTGCTCCCGTACACGAACAACCCCGACTTCTCGCCGCCGATCATCAAGAAAGCAAGCGTCGCCGCGTCGGGATTGTGTAGTTGGGTCCACGCCATGGTCGTGTACAATCGCGTGTCCAAAGTCGTCGCGCCAAAGCGAGAGGCGCTGAAAGCCGCGACGGCGCAGTTGGAAGCGGCGCAAGCCAACTTGAAAGCCAAGCAGGATGCGCTCCAAGTCGTCTTGGACAAAGTCGCCAAGCTTGAAGCCGACTTGGCGGGGGCGATGAAGAAGAAGGCCGACTTGCAGTTCCAAGTCGACGACTGCAGCAAGAAACTCATCCGCGCGAATCAACTGATCGGCGGCTTGGGCGGCGAGCGCAGTCGATGGCAAGAGATGAGCGCCAAGCTGCAGATCGTCTACGACAACGTTGTCGGGGACATCATGCTCAGCAGCGGCGTCATTGCGTACCTTGGCGCGTTCACGTCGACGTTCCGTGAGAAAGCGGTCGACTATTGGAGCGACGAGCTCAAGGAGAAAGGCATCACGTGCTCGGACAAGTACAGCTTGACGACGACGCTCGGCGACTTGGTCAAAATCCGCGAGTGGACGATCGCCAAGCTCCCGAACGATTCCTTCTCGATCGACAATGCCATCATGATGCAGCGCAGCAACCGATGGCCGCTGGTACGTCCCGCGTCTTTCTTCATTCAAGAACTTTTTTTATCAACAGATGATTGACCCGCAAGGACAAGCGAATCGGTGGGTGAAGAACATGGAGGAGAAGAATAGCTGCAAGGTCGTCAAGCTCTCCCAGGCTGGCTTTGTCCGCGCGCTCGAGAACGCCATCATGGTCGGTGCGCCCTTCTTGATTGAAAACGTCCCGGAAGAGATCGATCCGATGCTCGAGCCCGTGCTGCTCAAGCAGATTGTCAAGTCTGGCGGCGTCTTGACGATCCGTCTCGGCGACAACACGGTCGAGTACGACGTCAACTTTCGTCTCTACATGACGACAAAGCTCCGAAATCCGCATTATCCACCGGAAACGTGCGTCAAGGTCAATTTGCTCAACTTCATGGCGACGGAAGAAGGGTTGCAGGATCAAATGCTCGGCATCGTCGTCGCCAAGGAAGAACCTGTCCTGGAAGCGCAGCGGGAGAAGCTCGTGCTTGAAGACGCGGCCAACAAGAAGACGCTCAAGGAGATCGAAGACACGATCCTCCACATGCTCCAGACCGCCGAGGGGAACATTCTCAACGACGAGCGGCTCATTGAAACCCTCGGCGCGTCCAAGATCACCGCCAACAAGATTGAAGAAAAGGTCCAAGAAGCGGCCGCGACACAGCTCATCATCGCCGAGAAGCGCGCGGGGTACACGCCCGTGGCGTTCCGCGCGTCGCAGTTGTTCTTCTGCATCGCCGACCTCTCCGTGATCGATCCCATGTACCAGTACGCGCTCGAATGGTTCATCCAGCTCTTCGTCTACTCGATCGCGCGCGCCGAGAAGAGCACGGACTTGCACAAACGACTCAACTTTCTCAATGAGCAGTTCACGTACACGCTCTACGTCAACGTGTGCCGTTCGCTCTTTGAGAAGGACAAGCTCCTCTTCGCGTTCCTCCTCACAGTCAAGATCCTCACGGGGAACGGAACGATCCAAGCCGTGGACTTGCGCTACTTCTTCACGGGCAACACGACGATCGAAGCGTCCAAGCCCAACCCGAACCCAGCGTGGTTGAGCGTCAAGACATGGGCGGACATCCTCGGTCTCGACGGACTTGCGTCGTTCCACAACTTCTCCGAGACGTTCGTTCGCGATCTTCCCCTCTGGGCGGCGGCGTACAATGCGCAAGACCCCGCGAGTGAACTCGATGCGATTCCGTCCATGGCATCGTACGATCTCTTCCAGAAACTTGTTGTCTTGCGCTGTTTTCGTCCGGACAAAGTCGTGCCATCCGTCATGACGTTCGTCGCGACGATGCTCGGCCAGCGCTTCATTGAACCCCAGCCGTTCGACCTGAAAGCCGGCTACGACGACTCGACTTGCGCGACGCCGCTCATCTTTGTCCTCACGCCTGGTGCAGATCCCATGTCGGAACTTTTAAAACTCGCGGCGGAGCTCGGGTTCACCAAGAAGTTTGTCGCGATCTCGCTCGGCCAAGGCCAAGGACCACTCGCGGAGAACGCGATCGCGGAAGCCATCGACAATGGCAACTGGGTCTGTCTGCAGAACTGTCACTTGAGCGTGAGCTGGCTCCCGACGCTCGAACGTCTCTGCGAAGAAATCACGCCGGATCGCGTCCATGCAACGTTCCGTCTCTGGTTGACGTCCGAACCGTCGCGGCAATTTCCACCGTTCATTTTGCAGAATGGGGTCAAAATGACAAATGAACCGCCAAAAGGAATGCGTGCCAACTTGAAGGGGAGCTTCCTCACATTCACCGACGACTGGCTCGACTCGTCGGCGCGGCCACATGCGTTCAAGAAGCTCCTCTTTGGTCTCTGCTTCTTCCACGCCACGGTGCGCGAGCGGACAAAGTTTGGCCCGCTCGGATGGAACATCAAGTATGTCTTCTCGGGCTCGGACCTCAACATTTCAAAAGATCAACTCAAGATCTGCATCGACGACCTCAACGACTCGGACGCGATTCCATATGCCGCGCTCGCGTACCTCGCTGGGGAATGCAACTACGGCGGTCGCGTCACGGACGACAAGGACCGACGGTGCATCGTCAACACGCTCTCGGACTTTTATACGCCGCTCATCCAAGACGACGAGTACAAGTTTAGTCCGTCGGGGATCTACTTTGCGCCGCCGGCGGGACCGCTGTCGTCCTACTTGGCCCACATCGACTCGCTCCCAATGAACGAAGGGCCGGAAGTCTTTGGTCTCCACGACAATGCCAACATCTCGTGTGCGATTGCAGAAACCAACTTGCTCCTCGAGTCGGCACTGTCGCTCCAGCCACGGAGCAGTGGCGGCGGCGGCAAGTCGTGGGATCAGTCCCTGGCGGAAGTCGCGTCCGACATTAGTAGTCGCATCCCGCCCGTTTTCGACACGGAGAAAGCCGACTTGGACTTCCCTGTCTGCTACGAGGAGAGCATGAACACCGTCTTGACGCAAGAGCTTATTCGGTTCAATCGGCTCATCGTGATCATCTCCAAGAGCTTGAAGGAAGTCCAGCGCGCTCTCAAGGGTCTCGTCGTCCTCTCGGGGGAGCTCGAAGCCATGGGGAACAGCATGGTCAATGGGCAAGTCCCCGTCATGTGGTCGAGTTGCGCATATCCGTCGCTGAAACCTCTCGGGAGCTGGGTCACGGACTTCCTCGACCGCTTGTCGTTCCTCCAGCAGTGGATCGACACGAAATCCAGTCCCGCGACGTATTGGATCTCGGGCTTCTTCTTCACCCAAGCGTTCATCACGGGAACACTTCAAAACTTTGCGCGAAAGCACCAGCAGCCCATCGATCAGGTATGTTCCATGCTCGTTGTGCCGTCAGTATGACTCTCTCTCTCTCTGTAGTGCGGTTTTGACATGCAAGTCCTGAGCGCGGAAGCGTCGAGCTCAATCACAGCACGTGCTCCGGACGGCGCGTACATTTACGGTCTCTTCATGGAAGGCGCTCGATGGGAGAATGAATCGATGGCGATCGTCGAATCGCGCAATCGAGAGCTGCACGTCGCGATGCCGATGATCCTCCTCCTCCCGAAACGACGCGACGACATTGAACCGGTCAAGGACTCGGACCCGAAAGGCACCGCACATGTGTACATGTGTCCCGTGTACAAGACGAGCTTCCGTCAGGGAACGCTGTCCACGACGGGGCATTCGACCAACTTTGTCATGTTTATTCGCGTCCCCATGGCGCCGCAGCACAACCAGAAGCACTGGATTCGCCGCGGCGTCGCCATGCTCACCCAGCTCGATATTTAGAACCTTCCGACCTTAGGATGGATATTGCTTTGCCAAGATATGTAAGCACAGCAATCCAACGGTGTACTGTACATGTTGTCGATGTTATGCGGTAGAGACTACCGACGTCGGCGACTGAGCTGTAGACATATCCGGTGCTTGGATCTGCTGTCGTTTGGTCACACGGTTCCGCCCTTGCGACACAGTTGTTGTTGCAATCAACATCGAGCGCTGTTGCTCGGTTCGGACGAGAAGACGCCGCTCCTTGCATCGGCAAAATGGAAATGCAAGAAGCAGAGGCGGTTTTGCGACAGGACTTGCATCTCAGACGAGGTCCAGAGCCTGTCCGTCGTCCATGAGAGCGTGGAATCGTTCAGGTCGACGCGCGCTGTCTTCTTCCTCCACCCATTAGGAACGTCGTTGACAGAGGCGGCAACTGCCTGGACACTTCACAACTGTGAGATTCTTCAAGGCATTCCAGTGCTGTCCATGAAGTCAGCATGGAGCGTCCCACGTATGCAACTCGACAGTCCAGTCCATGCGCGCTGTCTCCTTCCCCCATCATCGTGCGGCCAGAACTTGTCATGGACATTTCAAAAGTGTGAAATATCTAACATATCTTCAACTTTCAATGATTTCATACGTCGAATTCAAAATATTTTCAGCCAATCAAATATTTAAATTATCTATTTATTGAAAATAGACTTTTTTACTGCGGCCATCATTTTCTCCTCGGTGAATATACGGATAGTTCACAGTCTAAACAGCTGCGAAGTACCCAATATCTAAGACCTACCGACTGGAGTTGCGATAATTGTGCAAAGAGCCGACGTAGATGTAGAGCAGTCTGGAGGGACAAGTGGCATCTCGGAGTGCAGAAGTGAAAAAAATATTTTTAATTTATTTTTAACCAATCAGATTACTCCATTTTGTATCTTGTTTCTCGGAGTTTGTGGACCACCATGGCGACGGTGGCGGCGGTGGCGATCTTGGCGACAAGGCCACGCGCAGAAGGCGTCTCGTGCGTTGAGTACAAGGCAGACTTGATCGTTTCGTCATGTCACTCGGATGAGACGTTCCATGTCTTCTCGTTGGTGCGTTGCAGCGGGAAGAGAGAGAGAGAACAGAAAGCCAGAGCATGCGTTGCGTCGACCGAACCGTCGCGCGGGTAAGTCGAGTCCTTCTTGAGAAGCTTCTTCGGCGGTCAGAGAGGCATGGAAAAGCCAGTGGAAGGCCGTCTTAGAGTGCAGGAGAACCGCTCTGACCATCCCCGTCGAGTCGTTCGATATTTGCAGAGTGGGATCTCCTCTCTCTGACCTCGACGAGGTCGGTCGAGTGTGCACATCTTCTCTGTCATCTCGCGCGTGTGTCATTTCCACACAGACACGCTGCGTCCAAGATGGGACCGAACGACGTCCTCTCGAACCTGCGCAAGACGCTTCAAACACAAGCGATCTTTACCTCGAGCGTGCGCAAACTCCTCAAGACGAAAGACTTGGTGTATCTCGACACGGTGGCCGAAACTCTGCGCTTTGCCGAAGACATGGACGCGCTCTTGCTTCTTTGGCAATTCCTCCTCGAGAACCTCTTTCCCCACTATCCATCGCGACGGCCGCAAGACGCATTGATGCGTGCGTGCTTGATTCAATTGCTGAGACGACCCGAGATCCGAACCAATACGTCGCGCAAAGTCGACTCGCTCACGACTGCAACGCTGCAACTCGCTGCGCAACTCCACCGCCATCCCTCGAAACTTGAAGACCTGGACGACCGCCGCGCCGAGACGCAATTCTGCACTCGTGTCCTTGCCTTTGCCTACCTCCGTCAAGACATCATTCGGACGCAGATCATCACGAAAGTAAACCAAGTTACGCGGCACCGCGACTGGTTCAAGCGTCCAGCATCGGTCGTCGGCGCATTTCCCCACTGGGTACCGTCGTTGCTTCCTGTCGTTGTGCAGCACACGGACGTGACCACGTTTGACCAAGCGTTGCTCCAGTGGCTGACCGTCGAGCCCACCGCGACGACGCTGTACGACGAGCGCAGTCCAGGCAGCCACAACATGCAGACGTCGCCGCTTGTCGAAGCGCTCGTCGAGAATGGCGAGGTCTACTTTGCCTTTGTCGTTGGGTTGATGCAGTGGTGTGAAGCCGACACACTCACGAACGATCAATGGCGCGCTGCGATTCCAAATTACGACACGCTCGTGACGGTCGCGCTGCGTCTTCTGCACGAGTCTGCGTACAAGCGGCAGTTTTACGACTTTGGCACGCCCAAGTACTCGACATTGATGCTGACGCGCGCCAACCAAGACGCCATTCTTGCCTTGAGCGGCCATCTCCTCAAGAACTCGGACCTCGTGCACATTTGCATCCTCGCGCTCTTTGAATCGACCAACGCAGCGAGCGCCAAGAGCGTCGGGACGTGCTTGGATCGCCTCGCCGCGTGGCTCGAGCAGCCTGGCATCGACTGGCTCAAGTCGATCAAGCCGTCGCCGGCAGAGTTCAACTGGACGGTCGCAATCCGCCTTCTCCTCCATGTCGAGCAAGCTGACGTCCTTGTCAGGACGTTGTTGTTCCTGTACCGGACGATGGCGCTGCTGCCTTGGGATCTCCGCCATCGTCTCCTTCGGACGCTCGCCCAGCGGCATTTTGCGCTCTTCCTGCATTGGCACCAGGACGTGCGGCTCTTCTACCATCACATCCTCGTCTACAAGATCTGTCCCGACGTCCACCGCGCGCTCCTCGACAGTGCGACCGACAATCTGCTCGTCCGCCATTCGTCGCTGCAGCAGCAACAACCGATCATCGATGAAAGCCGCGCCATGTCGTCCAACGCGTCGATCCTCGCGCGGGAAATGCAAGTGTGGCGTAACTTTGATGGGTTCATCTCGCTCGTCTGCTTTCAAGAGCGTGCGCGCGCCATGGAAGCCAGCAAATACCACAAACTCGAAGTCGAGTTCGCGCAGAATCGACTCGAACAGCTCAAGCATTTGCATCCACTCGATGAATCCACGCCGCGCACGAGTGTCGACGCGTCGGAGCTTGATGCGCGTCCTTCCAGTGCGGTTGAAGAACTTCTTGGCGTTGAATCGTTGAAGCAGCTTGCATCCCTTGCACTGTCGAAACTCGCGCGCTCGCCACCGTATTTACGGCACATTCCAGACGAAGATGTGATGCACATGGAAGCAGTTGTCCGTGCCGCGTGTCCTGGCGATCCTGACGCATTCTATCCCAAGGAACTCCAAGTCTACGCGCGCCGCTCACTCGCGTGCTACTCGAGCGTCCTTCAGAAGTACTACGAATCGTGCCAGGTAGATGCAAATGGCGGCCTCTTGCTCAACGAGTTGCCGCCCGCGCCGTCGCTCGATCATGAGAAGAAGTAGTAGTAGTCATGCTCTGTCTTGTGTCGTCTCTGAACAAAGAAGCTCTCTCTTGACGAGGACGGCGGTGTCTCCTTGATTACTTCATGCGCAGAACGTGGTCGATCACTTGGCCGACATTGTCGAAGACACCGGCGGGCGTGGCTTCGTCGTACATATAGGCGGGGGCGGTCACGATCTTGTTCGCCGCGTCGACGTGGACTTCGTTGGGTTCCTTCTCCACGATTTTGGATCCCCAGCTTTCGATCGCTTCGGCTGCCGACGGACCCGATGTCCATTTGGCGCCAGATCGACGACCAATTGTCAATTCTGTACCTGGGAAGAGCTTGCCGCCAAGGATTGGAGCGATGCAGATGAGACCGATGGGTTTCTTTGCAGTGTGGAACGCCGTGAGCGCAGAAACGACTTGAGGCTGAACGTTCATCTGATTGCCATCGACAGCAAATGAGCTCAAGTTCTTTGCAACGCCAAAGCCACCAGGCACGACAACGGCGTCAAACTGTTCAACATTGAGCACGTCGAGTGGTTCTACCTTGCCTCGCGCAATGCGCGCCGCCTCGACCTTCGCACGATGAGTTCAATCTGTCAATGAAAGAGAGCCACACATACCAGAACATTGCGTGTTTCTGGCGCCACGACGCCCGTGAGGTGGTTGATCACATGGTGCTGCGCGATGTCAGGTGCAAACACGCGTACGTCTGCTCGGGCTTTGCTCAAATGGATCAAACAGCTCGCCGCTTCTTGGATCTCGCTGCCGTCGTAGACACCACAGCCACTCAAAATGAGCGCGACGCGCTTTCCAGGTGGAAGCTGCACGTCACCGCCAGCGCCAGTAATCGCGTTAGTCATAGCTGGCTTGACACGAGAAAGGACGTGCTTGAAGAATGGAATGGACGCCGCGCCAATGACAAGAACGCCGCCGACGGCCAGCCCTCTTTTGAGCATCACGGAGCAATTTCGAAAATGCATCAAAGATAGGGGTGTAGGGGTTTTAGGGGTGAAGGGTTTTATCAAATTGCTTTACTTACCGTAGTCCGTATATTAAAAGTTGCAAGATACTACTTCCTCCACTCCGAAATAATTGATCAATCTTGAGGTTTTTCAAACTCCGAAATAATTGATCAAACAATTGAATACTAATTTCAAGTTTATTTTTCTTGGCAGACCAAATACAAATAAAACCTGCACGTTAAATTTATCAACAATTGGGCTCAATCAGTCAGAGCCAGATTTTCCAAGTCATTGAGAATATCCCATTCACCTCTCAATTTCAAGATTTCAGATTGACTGCTTTGGCATGTTCAGTCTTGTCAACAGAGTTGACAATGGATGTTGCTTCGTTATACGTGTCAATAGTGCAAACAGCATTGTCACCAAGTGTCCCGTTGGCCATTTTCATCGTTTTCGACAGATGGGGCAGCTTGTACTTGTTGTTACCTTTGTCTTTCATGATTGCAACCAGTACATGTTGAAGCGAAATCCATATCTTCTGTAATTTTTCTAGAGGATAGTCGTCAAATAGTCGCTTCACAAGAGCGATGAGATGGTCGATTGACTTTGGGTTGTGTTTCTTTTGTAGTGATTGAATCGATGCAAAAAATCCCAGGTCAAGACAGTTTGTATCGGGTGAATTTGGAGGTTGGGGGTTGATGCTGAACGCAAATCCCATGTTTCGGAAATTCTTAAAGCAATTCAAAATCGCAACGTCATCCATGGGTACATGCGAGCGAGCGTTGTCATGCTGGAGGACGATTTGAGTCATTGACTCGTCTTCATCGCGTGGCCAAATTGTGGCAATTCGAGGTAAAACATCGTTCATAAGAAGTGATCGATAAACTTCCATTGTCACAGACTTGGGTTTCGTCTCAATTGTGCCTCGTGGTCGGTTTTTACTGCTTCGTTGGGCTGGCACATGATCAACAATTTCCCAAGCACCAATTTTGCCGTCAAACCACTCCCCAGAACTTGATACCCTTGGTCGAGCGATGGCAACAAGGAACATAACTTTGACGGCTGTTTGGGCACTCGAGTCTTGTCGATGAGGGGGATCTTCATCCGGCGCGAGGTAATAGCAATTGTTTCTAAACTTCATGACGAACCATTTTTCGTCCAGGTCGACCAAGTTCAACATATTGTGCAATTCCATTGTCGGCAAGACAAACGACAAAGCAAATTTCAGGCGATGGACTTTATTTGTTTCGTTGAGCAAGCGCTTTGCACGACTGCCTCTACGTTTCACCATGGCTCGTTGCATGTATCGATGAAGCGTAGCTTCGCCAATTCCTAATTGAGTGTCATTATTTAGTTGTCATTTTTCTTACCCAACGCCTTTGCTGTAGTTCCAAACGTTTGACGATCTTCCAGAGGGATGCTCTTTAGCGCAGCAGCCAGTGTTTCGGGAGTGTAAATGGGTTTGCGACCGACTTTGCCTTTCTTCTTCATTCGAACACTGGCTGCGGGATTTGCACCGCCACTACTTGGCAACTGAAGAAGGGTCCATATTCGTCTGATTGTAATCGGCGAGACATTGTACTCAAGGGCAAGAGACTTGTACAGCTGCATCTTCTTTCGGAGCTTCCCATTCGTCACTCGAAGCAATAGCGCGCGGGCCACCTCATCGCGCTGTTGGTCTGTGAGAACTGTGTATTTCATGTGAACTCGGAAAATGTATTGGTCACGTCAAAATGCTTGTTAAATAAGTCAAAGTCGTCATTTGAGATTGAAAACAAGTGCATTGTACTAATTGGCTGAATAACAACAATTTTAGCCAATCAAACACTTCAAATCTTGAAGCACGACCTTAATTCGTCAAAAAATCAAAAATTGATCAATTATTTCGGAGTGGAGGAAGTAGTATTATAAGTTCACAGTTGTACCTACTATGAAAATTTGTACAAACCTGATGAATGCAAAATATAATAAATGAGAGGTAGAATTTATTCTCACCTGGGTCTGACCTATACCTTTCCAATTTTATTTATATCGATTCTGACGGGTAAATTTTGACATGCCCATAGCCATTCTTTTTCTCAACAAAGAAGGTGACGGTAATTCTCATCGATCCGACAAGTGACCAATCAGGAGACGCCGACATGATAGCAGAACACGCAAGGACAGAACACAGTTGTTCATGCCTGCAAACGACGACGACTAGTTTTCTTCGGCGTAAGCCCATGATAGCACGCCAATATCGTAGACAAAGCGACGACTACCGCGAGTTCATAGAAGTTTTCAATACATTACACGGTATGACAGAAACTCGAAATCATTTTATCGTCTTTATTCGTCCAGACACTTTATTCGTCCAGACACCTGTGGGTGCTGTCTTGGCTTGGCTTCATGCCTGAGGCCTTGTGATCGGCAAAATGGAATCTTGTAGAAATTGATCATCTTAATAAATAATACCCCTTATAATCGATATCTAGGTAAAAAAGTAGGCATAGAGTTTATCTTCAAATTTGTATACAACTTACAATATACGATTTGTCAACTCTAACAACGTCCCACTTACCTTCGAAATTTTGTATAAAGTCTAAAATATGGACGCAACGTTTGATATACGTTCTACGGTATGTACACTTTACAGTCAAGTAAGTCGAAGTGGTAAAGTTTACAGTAAACTGATTTGAGAGGGTGTCGAGTTGGATCTTGAAGAGTCACGAGGTTTGGTCAGACACAAACACTTTGGTGACATTGCATCGTGCAATTGAAGAAGAGAAGTCGAGCGAGCGAACCTGTCTGGCAGTCGCTCCACGCTTCAAATGGCCCTAGATTCAGCGTGGTTAAGCGTATTCCGATCAGTTGGAACCTACCAGAGCACGCTAAACTTGTTGGGAGTGCATCAAACCCTAAGTGTCGGTGTGAAATGGACGGAACTTTGAGTTAGGAACCAGTTGCACAGGGCGGAAGGTTGTCCACGCCAGCTGAAACGCGGCATCCACACGGTCCGCCACACGAAACATTCTGCTGCGCTTCCTGGACAACGCAGAGACGAGTGCGCACTCGCCAGTGGAACCGCCAGGATGGAAGTTCGACGAGGCGATTGGGCGTCACGAGGTGAAAACCCACAAAGACATCAACAGGAGCGTCAAAGTAGTGCGCCGACTCAACCTACAGAGAGCAGTGTCAATGGCTCGATCGGGTATGTCTGTGCAATCAACCTGCAGTTGAATGACATCGCCAGGCTGAACAGTTGAAATCCTCGTGAACGCTCCCGACGCGCCGTTGCGAATGCCAGCCGTGCCTTGTGTCGTCAAGCAGCAGTCAGAGCAACCAGCGTGTTGTTGGCCATAGAGAGATCCAATTCGCCCCGCAGACGGCGGGCATTCCGGACCGCCGATGATTTTGGCCATGAGGGGATAAATGAATCGATCAAAGCGTCCGAGCGACACGGGCGTGACATAGAGACCACCCAAGAGCGGCGCGAGCGTTTCAGGCACAATGACCGGTGTCTCCAGTGAGCGGACGAGAACTCGAGGCGCATTTCCATCTATTCCATTCATGTAACGTGGCATTCTAACGTGGAGCAGTACCTGCATTTGCATTGGACCCGCTGTAGCTGACCCCTCCGGGCGGAATGTTATAAACTAAATTGCCGTAGACGGTGGATGCGCTTGTGCCAACGACGAGCACAGCCGCGCTTTGGCTCGTCACGAGTCCGTAGTCATGGAATTGGTTGAACGAGATGTTCGTCTGCTGGGAATGGAAAAACTCGCGTCGATGGATCGGATCGAACGGCGCGACGGAGCGAGCCAGCACCGACACGCCCGAGGACCCGAGATGCGTGAAATGGTTTGACACGACCGACACATTCTGCGTCCGACCCGACAAGACGACCGCATTGCCTCCCATCTACGATCGAACAAACGTCAGTGGGAGATCTGGAGAGGCAAGCTCGTACATGGACAAAGGTACAGCGGCTCACTCGGATCGATGCCGCGCTCTCAATGTACATGGCGGCAACCCTACGACGTCCGTGAGGCGGCAAGTCGCGCAGGGAGCTTACCTCGTTTGTGTCCACGGATGATTCGGCAACGTTTCATCTAAACACAGCATATGGGGCCAAGTCCACTCGGTCGACGTACACAGCTCCATGTCGGTGCGCATCGTTCCTCTGAAGGTGATTCCATCAAAGACAATATTGGCAGCCCAAAGCGCTTGCGGCCATGGCGCGGCGGTTTCTTCGTCGGCGGCTGTGACCACAGTGTCGGGCCCAGGCTCTGTGAAACCCATGTCGATGCCAGGCGTGCCTCGGACGCGCACTAGCTGCTTCAGCTGTGGAAACTCGATCGTGGCTGTCGTCAAGTCGACATTTGTCGGTGGAATCATAAATAGTTGCCGCGTCGCCGTGTCGTAATACTAGGAAGCGTCAACCGCATGCCGCCCTTGGTCAGGCTTACCCATTCTCCAGGCGCATCTAGCTAGATGGAGACATGAAAATGGACTTGCCGTCAAGACAAACCTCTTCAAAGACATTCTCAACGCGGAAGCCTTGCACCGTCGTCCAATCTGGGCCGTCGTCAAAGATGTCTCTGTTGATTTGACCGCCGCCAGCGTCCAAGTCGATCGCGGTGGCATTCATGGCGTAGATGAAATGCCGCGTGTTGGCCAGTGCCGCCGACAGAACTTCGACTTGCGCGCCATCAAGTCGCGTCCACTGTGGGGCTTTTTGGGAAAAGAGCGACGCATTGAAGGCCACCACTCGTCCTTGCGACGCGGCGCTGTCGGCTGGCGCATACTTTGCCGTCCATGGCGTGTTCTACGCCGCGGGAAACGTTCAATTAGACTCTGAAAGAGTTCCATACCGCCATCGCGACGTTGGGAAAGCTAGCGCGCGGCATGCGTCTTCCATTCACGTAGAGCTCCGCGAATGGAACGACAGCAGGGGAAAGCGTGCTCAAGTCGAGTGTGTAGATTGGCGCTTGGGGTTGGAGCCACGACGGCGGGGAATAGAGCGTCCACGCGGTCGAATTCACGACGGCCGTCATGCCCGAGATCGTGGCCTTCTCGCACGTTGTGCATGCTACCGTGCATGTTTCCACGCACACTTCTTCCTTCTTGAGATCCTACACGACGCGGCAGTCAAGTTGGAGCACCTGGAATGCTCCTACGCGGCCAAACAAGAGGTAGAATTCATCATAGACGCTGTCCGAGTAGACGCGTTTGTCGACATTGCGCTCGCAGGCCGTCATGCAGTCTTGTACACAGGACGCCAGGGGTTCCGAGTAGCAAGTATGACCGATGCCGACCTTGTCAACGCACGTTGAAGTCGATCCTGCCCATGGAACCTTCGGGGGAATCGTCGCCCCCGACGGATTCACACCCAGTTGAATCACCGGATCGTCAGGGCCATTCCACGCGGCAGGATCGCCGACGCCGTTCCACAAGTACCTGCAGCATTCGTTAGCAAAGTCCAGGGGAGCTCTATGACCCACCTCAAGGGAGTGGAAGCGCCTTGGACGTACGAGAAGGGCAAGATGGAAGTCGCTGATGGCGCATTTGAGTTGCAGTAGGGTTTATATGTCATTGGCGTCGCGAGGGAGAGTCCGCTGTCCATCTCGCCAAGGTCTAGCGTCGACGAGAGCGTATAGGTGCCACCACGGAGGATCACATCGATCGGTGACGGTGTTCCGGCGCTCTTCTGGGCTTGCAGCAAGGTCTGGACTGCAGTTTGTGCCCGCGGGAGGGACTGAAACGGCGCGGCAAAGCTCCCGTCGTTTGCGATGTCGTTGCCGCGGACTGCATCGACGTAGATCTTCTCGCTGGCGCATCGACAGAGCAGCACGACGAGGAGAAGCAGCGGCAATGCTTGTTGTAACATGATGGAGAGCGTGTGGTCGTAACGAGCTGGGGATCGTTTCAAAGACATACAGTAACTCCTTGCGAGTTGTATTTTTGACTCGGCCGTTTGGTGCAGCTTGCCGCGGGCCTAAGGCAGTGCGCCAGCTTCATGAACGCGTCCGACGTGCAATGCTTCTATTCCACAGCGTTCAACTCGTGCAGGAAGCGCGACTGGGGACTCTGTGGCTACGACTGGCTCGCCAAAGTTCCCGTTGGTCTCGTCTGGCTCGTCTGGTTCTTTGCCGGCACGTACGCATTGAGTCAATTCGGGACGCTCAAGTTTGGCGCGAATATCCACGACGCGCTTGGCCAAGGTCCATTCTCCAAGTTGCGTTTCCTCTCGCTGACGACAAGTGTAGGTATTGCCATCGCGCTCTCTCAGCGCAAATCGACGGTGGTTGGGCAGCCGAGACTCCTCAGATACATCAAACTCTGTGCGATCTTGGCCGAGTGGCCCACATTCACCTTCACGCCGCTCACAATCGCGCTCAAAGTTGGCGCGCAATCGACGTCCTTAAGTGCGATGGTCAACCGGAACTTGAGCACGGCATTTGAGGTGAGTTGAAGCGTTGAACCACGTTGAAGTAATGGTTGAAATAGATCTTGGGCGTCGTTTCCGCGGCGGGCTGCGGTCTCGCCATCATGATCTTGCGGAAATGGATGAAAGATCATCCATCGAGTACGTCCAGCGTTCTGCCGGTGGCATCTTGACGCTGTCTCTAGGCGACGCTCTCCTCAAGAAATGGTGCTACCCGATCACGTTCGATCTCGTCTTCATCCCGACCATCTCCATGATGGCGCATATTGGCACATGTCCCGACGGCCTTGACCATCTCGTGCTCGGGAACGGCGCAACGTGTGCTTGCATTGACTACTTCGGCTATTTCTGGGTCGGTCATGATCATCTTCAAGTCGACTGAGCGTCGTGTTTGTAGGCCGTCGGCTTTGGTGGGTTTGTCGTCTTGTACTGTAGCGCCATGTACTACAAGATGCACATTGAGCCGCATGGAACGACGATGGATTTCCGCTTCCAGACGAGCTTCCAGATCATGATGGCCATGGCGCGCACGGTGAATCCGCTCGTGCCCATCTTGGTTGTTCTCCTCGACGTCAACTTGTATCCTGCTCGTGCGACGCCCATCGCGTGCGCGTTCCTCGTCATGGTCACGTACTTGCTTGTATACTCCTACAAGACGCAGCCGGTACATCTCCATGGAAGATCTAGCTTACGCTTGTTGGTAGTGCATCGGAAGCGGTCGGATTCCCAACAATATCCGCGTCGTGAGTTTCTCCAGCTCGGTGTACACAACCACGTGTGTCTTTTGCTTCTGCGTCACGGGCACTGACATCTCGGCGCTCTACTACAGCCTCATCCCGCTTCCAGCCGTGTGGCTCATCGCATGGACGATCAACGACCGTCGGGCCAAGCGATTCTACATTCCATACTTGCCGATCGTCCAGTTGCTCAGCATGACAGCGACACGGCCGCGTCTCGCTGGGGTCATTGCCGCGCTGTATGTCGATCCCACGAAGTTGCATGCGGACGATCATGAGAAAATCATCCAAGCACTTCGGAAGATCGCACGGACGTCCGAGATCGACCCGCTCACGCGATCTTACGCACTGCAAACGGTCTGGTTTTGCCACGCCAAGGTATGAGTGCATGACAGCCGTTGATTCAGGATGTGTAGAACTTCCGCAAGTCCAAAGTTCAGTTCGGGCAACCGGACAACAACGACGCTTTGCCGCCCAAGCTGTGGTTTAAGGACCTCAACAATCTCGACAGGTTACGATGGACGAAAGCCGGCATGACGAAGCGCGAACTGCTGCCGTCCAAGCAGCATAAAGTCAAAATCACGCGCATCGATCATCTCCTAGGTCATCCCTTCAACTCGAACGCGCTCATCGCTTGATAATTTTGATATAGATGTCATCCAGGACGATTTGGCGGCGCCTGTAGCTGCGAGTGTGACGCCGATCATGATGTCGACGGTGTCAAATGCAAGCCGAACGTCTCGTTCGGGGAAGCGCATGGCGTTCGATGCGCCAGTGGGAGCTGCCGTCGTCGAGGATTCGAGCGACGACGTCGTTCCCTTTGGCGACTTGTCGCCGAGTCTCAAGCTGCAGCGACAAAACCTCGCCCACGAGATTGAAGCGTTGCAGAAACCGCACGTCGACATGGGATATTCCGTCATCCGTATCCGCGACAAGCAGTGGATCTCCGCGATCGAAGACCCGCTCGATGCCGTCGATCGCTGTGACGAACTCTTCACGCTTGCCACGGACGTTCTCCACCACGCGATCGACAGCACCGACCAGACCGCGGTCTTGGAAGCGGCCTTGTACCTCCTGCGGCTCTACCAAGCGCGCTACCTGCGTCTTGGGAAAGCCACGTACGTTGTCGTCGTCTGCAGTCTTTGCTCCACGACCAACTTGAAACTTGTCGTCGACGCCGTGCACACTCTATACAAGCTTGTCGTCGACGACGTGGTGCTGTCGCCGAGTCTGTGGCTCCAGAGCAAGACATGCTTGGACATGCTGCTCTGCGCGTTGGACCATCCGAGTCTCGTGACGATTACAAAGTGTGCGCTCGTCGCAAAAGCCGTCCTCGCCGCGGCAGAAGTCACCGCGACGGCGAATTTGTTTGCGCTCTTGACACCCGCGTCGATCGGTCGCCTCCGCAGCGCATTCTTGAGTTATCCCGCCAACTACGAGGTGAGCACGGCGCTCGAAGACATTTGCATGTGCCTCCATCGCGTGGAAGTTTCCCAAGGTGTCAAGCATCGCAACCAGCTCCACCTGAAATCCAAAACCATCCTCACGCCGCAAAAGTCCATCACGCAATCGCTCGTGCCGTCGAATCGATCCGGCGAGCGGAGCAACATTTCAAGGCGGTGGAGCTTGCGCGTCCTCCCTGAGCAGCTCAAATTGCCCGCTGTTGTCACCGCCGCCGCCACAGCAGCTCCAGTACCGCAAACTGATGCTGCCACCACTGCAGTCCAAGTCGGCGGCGCCACGAGTTCACCGAAACCCCAAGGGGGTGCCAAGATCCAATACTTTTTCGTCCAGAGTGACGTCGTCCAGGAGATTCACCGCCGCCGCTCGATCCGCATGCAGTTTGAAGCCGCGCTGGGTCGCGCGTTCAAGGAAGCGGATGCGCACAAGCTGACGACGCATGCAATGCCGCCCGTTGCCGCCAACGACGTCCATCACAAATTGCCGACGAGTTATGGCGACATTATGAAGTTGTATGCACAGCCAGAGTGCGCGCTCGAAGACATGCTCGCGACGGCGATGGATCCACGCATCAAAGCGTTCTTTGAAACACAAGTGATGGCGCACATGGTCATTCAGTAGAAGACATCGAAAGCAGGAGGACGCTCTAGTCTTTCTTGTAGTAGCGCGCTTCGACAAAGGGCATCTTGGCCACTTTGGCAGGCTGCATCTTGTTGCGCACTTTGATCTGGACGTCCGTGCCGATCTTGAAGTGGCCTTTCGTCACGTACATCATGCCGATCGCTTGCTTCAACGTCGGGCTCAACGTGCCGCTCGTGACGTGGCCAATCAAATCGCCCGCCGTGTTGTACACTTCAGCACCTTCACGGGCAGGCGCGCCTTCGACGGTGAAGCCGACGCGCTTCTTGGTGAAGGTCTTGTTGTTGAGCTGGTCCAAGATGATGTCCGCACCGGGGAAACCGCCTTCTTCACGACGGCGCTTGCTCATCGTCCACGCCAACGCGCCTTCAATGGGCGTCGTTTCAGGCGTGATGTCGTGGCCATGGAGACACAAGCCAGCTTCCAGGCGGAGACTGTCGCGAGCGCCGAGACCCTAGACAAGAAAATCGCATCAAACTGCCGGGATGATAGAGTTGTACCGCTTCCAAGACGCGTTCGTCCTTGAGTAGCTGGCGCGTGAAAGATTCGACTTGAGAGCTTGGCACCGACACTTCAAAGCCGTCTTCACCGGTGTAGCCGCAGCGCGTCAAGATGACGTCCGAGCCGAGCAATTGCGTGAACGCCCCGGTCATGAAGTTCATGTCTGCCAAGTTGACAGAGGCAGGCAAGAGGCCGCTGACGATTTCAGCAGCACCAGGACCTTGCAACGCAACGAGCGAGCGGTCCGTGATCTTGGAAAGCTGCACATCGCCGTCGAATTTAGCGAAATGAGCTTGCATGTGCGCCCAGTCGATGTCTTGGTTGCCAGCGTTCACGACAACGTACAAATGGTCGTCGTAGGCAGTCGTCACGCAGTCGTCAATGATCCCGCCCTTGTCGTTGGTGATCAAACTGAGCTTGGATTCTCCGGTCGCGAGGGACGCAATGTCACCGACGACAATCGATTCGAGGAAACGCACGCGGTCCTTGCCGGTGATGCTAACACAATCCAAAATTAATCTTTTCCGCTCCTGTCCCCGAGTCGAGTTACCGCAATTGACCCATGTGGGAGACATCAAAGAGCGACGCAAGGCCGAGCGTACGCGTGTGGTTGTGGCTCTTCAAGATGCCCGCGGGGTACTGCACTGGCATCAAATACCCGGCAAAGTCGACCATCTACGACAGCCATTTCGGCAACTTTGAGCGCGAGATAGAGTACCTTGCCGCCCAGTTCCTTGTGGAGATCATAGAGAGCCGTCTTTTTAAGCTACACAACGTCACATGAGACCGCTTCCATGCGCGCAACATACGCTGGAGAACATGCGGCGAGGGACTTGGCTGAGCATCTTGCAGTTTGAAAATGAGTGGTGTCTTGAAAGGTCAATTATCCGGATGATTTGCGAATCCAAGGACTCATCCATGCAACTCCTGCATCAAATGCTCGATTCTACCGCTAGAACCGCGCAAAACCTGAGCAATATGCACACGACTATATAGACAGGGAGCTAGGAAACCATACCAGTCGAGGTGATTCGTCGTTCTAGGCGTCTGCGGCATCAGGGTGATGATTGCAAGGTGGGTTGAGTCATCATCCGGATAACTGAAGATTTCCAATGGAAACTTCAAAATGACAACAAGCAACAGGCAAGCATGCTTGTGGCGGGAAGAGTTTGACGGCGCGACGGAAGAGAAGCTCTAGTGTAGATGAAGATATCGAGGGTAGAACAGGTCAAGGCAGTGTGGAAAGATCAGATGTAGGTGTTTGAGTTGTGTATTGTGGAGAAATCAAAAAGTTCTCATCGCGAGAGGATCAACGAGGTCTAGTTCTTCATGCGCTTCTTGCTGCTGCTGTTGTAGCATTCGCCCCAGATACAAACCGCTTTGGACTTCATCAAGAGGTTGAACTGCTCCAGATTGTACGCCTCAATGTCTTGCTCCAACGTCTTGGCTTTGATGAGAGCTCCGACTGCAGCGGTGAAAATCTGCTCGGGCGTCGCCTCGGCATATTCCTGGAACGGATATGCCTTGTCTTCGAGCGCCACGACGCGCTTCTCGGATGGAATTTGATACGTTTCCAAGATGTGGCCTACGTTGGAGTGAAAACGCTGTCCATGACGAGCATTCCAGCGTACCAAGGATGTCTTGGATCTGAGCTTTGGTCAATGTGGCGTCCGCGACGGCAGTGCCAGTCAAAGGCAATTGAAAGAGGCATTGCAATCGCTCGTCCACGCCGCCTTTGACAGCCAGCGAGAAGGCAACGAGGAGAAGATCGAGATTGACTTTGCCATTGGCGTTCTTCGGCAGACTGAGCAAGACGCGTTCCAAGTGATGCTACATTGTGCGATGGTCAAGCCACTGGCAGCCGATTGTTGTTGTCCGTACCGTGTTTTTCATCGCGGTGCCTTTGAGAACGCTGCCGAGGCACAAATCAAACTCGGCGACGGTGGCTTCATTCGACGGGAAGTATCGCTTGGCTTGCTTTTTGATTGTTTCAAAGAGCTCTGGCCTACCATCGATCATGTCAATGACGCAGTTTCATGTATAAACGCACGAGATGGTGTTTTGCGATCGCAATTCATACGCTTCATACGGCGAGATCGGCGTCTTCTCTGCAATGTCGTTCTGAAGCTCGTTAAACTTGGAGTTGTTGACGCTGCTGCGGTAAATGTAGCCGCCAATGCCGAGCAGACCACCAAGAAAGATGATCTCTGGGTGGCGACTGAAGAACCCAGGACGTGGTGGCGCTGGTGTGGCCACTGCAGCTACGTTCTCCGCGGTCTCAGCAGTCTTTTCTTTGCCATCTGTGGCGAAGCGACGGCTCGATCCAGGCCGACGCCATCGCATCGCTTGTTGATGCACTCGTCGAGCCAACATGATTGCTCCCAAGTGCACGGCTGGAAATGCAGGCTATCCGGATAGTATCCGTACTCTCGTCTCAATACAGTGTAGTTACAAAATGACGTGGCAGCTTGTACGACCGCCGCTTGAGTTCCTTGGACTAAACCACGAGCGTTCATGCCATGTAAGCAGAAGCTCAGGCGTCGAAGAAGAACCACGGTGATATGAATGGCCTTCATTGATTAGTAACATTCGAATAGGGCAGCAGTCATTATGGTCAGTGAATTTCCTGAACCTTTGGACCCCACACCGATGTCAAAGTCTCGACATAATCCTCGGCCACAACCAAGTTTCGCCGACGTGGCGTCCGCACTGGGCGTATCCATTATGGAGTCGCCCTGGTCTGGGTTCT
This sequence comes from Aphanomyces cochlioides, assembly GCA_019828595.1. Lineage (NCBI taxonomy): Eukaryota > Oomycota > Saprolegniomycetes > Saprolegniales > Verrucalvaceae > Aphanomyces > Aphanomyces cochlioides. The sequence goes on from JAHQRK010000004.1 coordinate 1,967,875, forward strand.
GTCTTGGGTGCACAGTCGAGGAAACAGCTCATTCCAAGCACACCGTGCTGCGCAATCAAGTGGTCATGACAAACCCAACTTTCTAAACGGGGGAGGCGTCAGATACGGAGCTAAGGCCGCGCTGCACAAGGGTGTAGATCCGCCTATTCGTAACGTGTGTCATCATAGAGCTGGTCGCAGAGTCGTCGCGTCGTCGGAAGAGAACGACGGGCTGTAATTCTGGCCAGAGGAAGACCCACGTGCTGCAACTGCAGTCATCCGGATAATGAGTTGGGTATCCGGTAGAAAGGCAGTAACGGGACTATCCGGATAGTCGAACGCTGTGATTGGCGATAAAAAATATCTTGGCTTTTGACTAGTCAGTTGGTAAAAACAAAGCGACGATGGTGCGGTCGTTGCCGCTCCGGAATGGGTTCTTTGCCGCGCCATACATCTCCGAGACGGAAGAAGCAGAGTTATTGACGTGGGCAAGAACGCTCGTTCCATCGCTCAACTCGCCAGACTCGGAATGGACGTATTCGCACGACAAGCGAGGCGTGACTGTGAGTGAAGACCGACAGAAAGGCGGACTTTTCTACAGCATTCGAGGCGTCACGACGGTGCAATCGTCGCTTGACGATATCATGGACATGATGATCTCGACGTCGACGCATGAGTTTCGATCCATGATGAAAATGCTCCTCAAGGACATGTCACTCGACAGCGCGGTCATTTACCAACGAGACCAAAACGACTCCGAAAGCTTGAGCATCAAGTGGTTTGCACTCAAGAATAAATCTACCATGGCCACGTCGCAAGATTTCTGCGTGCTGGAATACGCTGGTATTTTGTCGGCAGACTCCATTGGAGGCGATCCATCCAGGATGGTCGGTGTCTGCTTGTACGAAAGTATTGAGCAAGCCGAGTGTCCATCGCTCTTTGACTCGCACAAGCTCGAGCGCGGCTCCATTTCAAAATGTGGCTATCTCTTCCGACCTACAGATGAAATCGGCACGATTGAAGCGCAATTTATCTGCTCGATTCGACAGCCACAGGTACAATATCGATACTTGACCATGAAAAGAGTGGCTCATAATTTGGTGGCATAGGGTATCCGCACGACTCGTCGCTCAAACCGCGCAACTTTGCAATATTGGGCGGAATCGCTCGCGAATATTCAGGAAAGTGTGCATACTCGACGTATCAGTCGTCTATTGACAACGCGTGATCAACCGACATGGGTCAGCGACCACGAACGATCGTGTTGCTACCTCTGCTTGAAAACTTTTACGGGCATTCGTCGAAAGCACCATTGCCGCGCCTGTGGCGAAGTCATTTGCAAAAAATGCTCGATCATCAACTCGGTCGACTTGCCAACGATCGGCTTGACTGCCATGCGTGTGTGTAAATCCTGTGCGGATGGCAACAAGAGCGGGTCTACGTCGACTCCCTCCATGAGCTTCGACTCGGAACCGCCTCACGACGAAATAGTTTTAAAGAAGAGCCACAGCACTGAATCAAGTCGATCACAGAAACCACAGCTCCCCTACAGTGACTATGCACTCACGGTGCCTCAAAAGAACGCCGGCCCTGTGCCGGATTCAGTCGGCATGGCATGGCTTCAGCAAATCGCCCAGCGAGATCCATCAAAGCGAGAGATGGTCGAGCGTCTCGTGACTGGTTTTGGACTCTTGGAAGAAGGTGGGGCTTTTCCAGCGACGCCAACGTCAGATGCGCCCCCGGAAGATATTTATGATCTCTTGTGTGACTTGGCGTCACAAGCTCTCGACTGCACATTTGCCGTCGTGCACATCATGGACGAAAATCGCCAGTGGTTTAAGTCGAAAGTGACAATTCGGGAATCCGACATTGGTCGCGACTTCAGCTTTTGCGAGTACCCCGTTCGAAAGAAGAAAGCGATTGTTGTGCTCGACACGTGGCGCGATCCCCGCTTCGAAATGAATCCATTCGTGACGGGTCCACTCCAAGTGCGTTTCCTCGCCGGCGCGCCGCTCTTTGACCTCGATGGCCGCTGTGTTGGTTCTGTCTGTGTGTTGGATTCAAAGCCCCGTGCCCATTTACCTCAAGCCCAAGTCGCGTTGATGGAAAAACTCGCGCATTTGGCCATGGTATCAATGCAAGAACGTCGCGAAGCTCTCTCGAAGAAATTATCTGCTAGCATGGTCTTGCCACGCCAAGTTGCTCCCGTATCAACTCGCAACAACATGGCGTATTTGCCCGACTCATACAACTCAAATTACCGCCCGACAGCCAGTGGTGACATGGTGCCGCTCCACAGCTACCGAAGCAATGCACCCAATAGTTTGGTGCCAGCGAGGACCAGTGCCGCCGCTGCCGCACATCAGCTGGAGCAACGCAAGATGCAAGAACAAATGATGGAACTGCTTCATCAGTCCACCATTACGCAGCAGCGTGTCAAGCAAACCGCGGGTCTCCAGAGCTCAGGGGAATAATCAAAACATAGAGTGAAAGTTGGGATATGATGGCCTTCGTGTCCTTTCGGGAGATTCAATCGACAGCGAAATTGAATCTGGTAGAATATCGAGATGAATTCTGATTGGCTAAAATAATCTCAATAAATCAATTTAAATTAGAATGATTTTCAGCGAATCAATATTTAGTATGAAAATTTTTAGCCAATCAAAACGAAGATAAAGTTTAGTCTGGATTATTCGACATCCCTTGGAAAGTCAACAAGTTGACAAAATGATGTTGAGGCTCCGATCTGGTCGACGTATTGCGAGTCAGAGCGTGCGCCGACTGTCGACTGCGGCAAGCCAGACGCCAAAGCAATCGAGATCCCTTCAATGGGTTGGTGTAGGTGCTGCCACTGTTGGCATTGGAGCTGCTTCGGCGTACTCGATCGTCGGTTCCAACGAGGACTACAAGCGGTCTGCCAATGCTGTGATCTCGCTAGGACGTGTGCTCACTGATGTACACGGAGCAACGGAAGCACTAAGTGCCGCGACAGATATAGCCACGAGCTCTAACATTGAAGAACGCGCGACGTCCATCTTGGCTGCCATTGCCAACGACCAAGTGTTTCGGAAATCCCTCGTCGACCGCGGCGGTTTGGACGTTCTCATGGATACATGCAAGCATATGAGTGAACCGAAACTACAAGAACGTAAGCAAGATCGTATGGTGCTGTGGCTCATTGTAGGACTTGTAGGTATTGTCCATGCGATTGCAGAGTTGGCGAACACTCCAGGTGCAGACGAAGTCTTCTTGGACATTGAAAAGAGTTCCTACTTGGCGTTGCAAATGACGTCAACGATCGTACATCGGCAGCCACACGATCCAAAGCCCGTGGCAATCACACCTCTGGACGCGATGCAGCTCTACGCGACGTTCTCCCGAATCCGTGAAGCCTGTGCCAAGAAGACTGCCCAACCGATTGTACGTCATGGCATGGAACTCACTCATGGCTGATGAGCTTGTCGCTAGTTTCGCAAAGGCACGAGCGAGGCGATCTTTGACCGCCTTGGCAAAGTCGTCACGGGAGTCTCCACGCCGGAATTAAAGCTGGTACGCCTCGACGACTCCACTGACATCTCATGAGCTCTGGAGTAGTTTAGCTTGTGGGCGATCCATGCGCTCCTTGAGCACTTGGAAGCGACAGATCCTACGATCTTCCAAGCGTCAGGCTCACATTTGAATTTCCATCTCTCCAACAAACTCTTCAACATGTCGACCAAGGAAACAAATCCTCAGCTAAAGCTTCACGCTGCCAAACTCTTGACCATCATGATGCGCAACACACTCCATCCCGTCGCTCCACAGTACTGGTGTCAAGAGGTACGACGCGCTCTGTCCATCGAAATGCCCATGTCCTGCAGGTTGCCAAGTGGGCTCGAGATCCGAGCCCAGAAATGCAATTGCTCAGCGCGGAATGCCTCCACGTTCTCGCAAAAAAAGTCCCTGACGATGTGCTGAAGTCGTCCGCTGCCCAGGACGCGTTGCTTCACATGGCCCGCATGCATCGACAAGCTGGACCAAGCTCCGTCGCATTGCAGTTGGAAGTGTCTAACACCGTGCAAGCTCTCGCGGATGTGCTACAGACAAGCTTGCACACGACAGTCGAAGCGCCCATGTCCAAGCTCTTCGAGCACTTGGACGATCTCCCCGTGCTCGATGCCAAAGTAAGCTCGAGTTAATGCAAACTCTCCCTCATCATCCTGTTCACAAGGAGTACGATGCTCTCCCTGAATTCGGCTGGGTCGACGTCCTCAGCGAGTGGGCACTGAGTGCCAACCCATCAGTGTGTGCAAATGCTATCCAGAGCCTCTCACACTTGGCGTTGCGCGAGGCGACAGGGCACCACTTTGTCTTGCAAGCTTGGATGATGAGCTTACTCCGACAATTGGGTCATGCCAAAGTAAATTACTCGACTCCAGGAATCTTCATGACGATGCAAACCTTGTAGAGCATCAATGCACGAAGTCGACGTGCTGTCGCCGAAGTTGAAAGTCTCGCCAACATGACGCAAGACCAAACGCCAGGACAATTGCACGTTGCGTACAACCCACTCGTGATGGAAACTGGTCTAGGAGCGCTCGCTGTCTTGGTGGTACGTTTGAACCAGAAGCTCCATGTCGACATGGCGTCGAGTAGGACGAGCCGCAGCTAGCCGACATGTTCACCACCCACGGCGGGCTTGAACTGGTTGCGCTCGCAGCGATCAAATCCACCGCGGCGGTCAAGAGTCAATGTGCTCGAATTCTTGCAAACTTGGCGATCTCAAGGCCGTCCGTGGCGCGGCAAGTGCAAGATGTGCTTGGCGGTGCCTTGTTTACCCAGGAATTGCTGCATTGGTCAGAGGAACCCAGTGTCATGGTGCGGTCGAATTATTTCCGAGCGGCGACCAACTTCGCATCGACGGTTTGGGACTCTCCCTCTTGTCTGATGACCGCGGCCTTTGTGTAGGCTGGCCAAATGGAGGAGGATCGTGTCATCTACCGAGAAGGAGTGCATCCCATCGTGGGTCGTATCTCAAGCCATGCTACACACTCTCCGCCGGTCGACGTTGTCTTTATCCATGGGCTACGAGGACATCCGTTTGGTACCTCCATCAAGTCTGTGACTTTCCTCATGGATGCTTTAGGAACATGGCGAACTGATATGGTCTCTGGGGACATGGATCGGCGTGCATATGTGATATGGCCCGAATCTTTCTTGCTCCAAGACTTGTCGCCAGAGTCGCGGCTCGTCACGCTCGGCTATGACGCCGGCATGGTCACATGGAGCTCTCCATGGCCAGCTCTAACTTTGGAAGAACGAGCCAAGGTACACAATGGGAAGTCCGGAGGAGCTCAAGTTTGTGTCTGTAGCTCATGCTGAAAGGCCTGGAAGCAGCTCAGATCGGCACGCATGATCGCCCCGTGGTCTTCGTCACTCACTCGCTTGGTGGACTTCTCGTAAGTCCATGGCTGAGGTTGATTGAATCCTCACCAGTCATGAACTAGGCCAAGGAGATGCTTGTAGTCGCAGCTCAACATGGCAAACCGCTCGTTGAAAACACTGCTGGCGTTGTGTTCATGGCCGTACCGCATTTCGGAGCGAATCTAAGCTCGCTCAACAACGACACACTCCGTGCGCTCGTGCAAGCCCATCCTGCAACGAAGGACCTGAATGTCAACAGCAGCCGCCTCCTTGCACTCCACACTGCATTCCAGAACTTGAAGATTCCTTCGCTGAGCTTGGCGGAAGGAATGCCAGCCCCGCTTGGCCTTGGCGTGAACCACATGATCGTGATGCCAGAATCTGCGGATCCACGAGGCGGCGAAGGCTCGGCATTTCACCTGCTACTTCACGCCCATCACATGGATATTTGCAAGCCGCCCACTAAGAAGGATAGCCGCTACACGCTAGTGCGAGATTTTATCGCCACGTGCATTGCTGGCAAAAACAACTGGATAAGCTAGCAAGTTGGCGTCATGTACAGAGTGGCAAATAGCGTATTTATAAAAACCGCATTAGAGATCCCGCCTGGATTTGACGTCGGCGGCAACGAGATACGATTTTTATTCCTTGTATCCTTGCAATCGAGATGCCGAGTTTTCAAACGCGTACAAATAACCGCCAGCGTAGCCCAAGATGCCCGTCGTGACAGCGGCAGGCACACGAACAGGCTTACCCGCCGCAAACCCAACAGCGACCGACACAGCCGTGAAGGCAGCAATTGTCAAGTAGTCTGACGCGTTGAAGTTGTCGGTCGTGTCATTGAACGAGGGGTACTTCATCTTCACAGGGTACTTAGGTTCACGAGGATCGGCCATGGCTTGAGTCAGTGGCGAGGAAAATGGAACTGTGAAATTTTATAGTCTTGCCTACCTCTGCACTTTCTATATTCGGATAATCTTGGATATATCCGGATAAATTTTACGGATAAAGCATTCTTATCCGTATGTGCCATGACATGCCATTCAAGTGATCATGGGCACCGTGCTGAGCAACGAGCCGCGGACACCAAAGCCAGTGGTAGATCCACGGCTTCCAAGGTTTCCCGTCATTGAAGACAAGCCGACTTTCAGCCAAATCCAGGAGGCGATTCGACCACGTGACTTTGTAAGCTTCGCAACGGTTGTGAGTTTGTCCATGCTGGGCGGACGCTTTATTCCTGACAAGTCTATGTCGATCGTGTTTCGACAACGTTTCTTCGCTGGTGCGACTGCAGCTGGAGCCCTCTTGGGGACTATGATGGTGCATGACTTTGGCGAAGCACGGCTACGAGGATTTGCTGAAAATGAACTGGAAGTGATCAAGTTCAAGGGTGAAGCATCAACCAAACAAGCCGAGCCAGCGGAAGCACATGAAGCTTAGTGTCTCGACATCTTATAGATTATGGTAAGGATAGCATGGGGCTTTCCCAAGCTGTCGATTTTATCCGTGTTCATCTAGACCGACATGAATGAGTAGACAAAAAACGCTAGAATGGTTAAGTAAAAGAGCAGACCACCCGCAAGTCAAGGACAAAATATGTGGTAATGGTGGAGCGACACCAGAATAAATAGACTGAACAACCCAAATTCATGTTGGTTCAGAGTTACCCGACTCATTTAAAATTGACGGAATTGCTTGCGCACGTTGATGGGCTTGGTTTCCGAAGCAGGTTCAACTTGCAAGACGTTGAAACGGACCGTCTTGGCCAAAGGACGGCATTGACCAATGGTCACAACATCACCTTCCTTGACACGGAAGCAAGGCGAGACGTGGGCAGCCACGTTCTTGTGGCGCTTTTCGAAACGCTTGTACTTCTTGATGTAGTGCAAGTAGTCGCGGCGGACGATGATGGTGCGCTTCATCTTGGTAGACAAAACAACACCCTTCAAGATACGGCCACGGATGGACACATCGCTGGTGAAAGGGCACTTCTTGTCGATGTAGCCGCCTTCAATAGCTTCCTTGGGGGTCTTGAAGCCCAAACCGACCGAGACAACGAAGCGAGGTCCCTTCTTCTTGCCGGCAAACTTCTTGGAGGCGAGGAAGACGCCCTTTTGCTTTTGGAAGGCCTTTTCGTTCTACAACAGCCACGGAGGTAAGCATATCACGTTCGAGCGGAGGTTATCGCCTGGGGGAGCTATCACCCTCCCCCACTAGCTATCTCCATGTGACGATATCGATAGATGATGCACATCCACGGCGAGATTGCAGGCGTCAGACACTTACTTGGTCAATGTGTTCCATCTTGGTCCAATTGAATGAATTTGGGAATACTCGGCTCCGGAATTTCCATTCCCTCAGCTTGCACCAGTCATATCTTTCAGCCAATCAGATATCTTCTACCAATCGTTGGCCGTATCCGGATAATTTTTGAACCGGCCGTTCGAAATTGTTTAAAAACTCGGATCTCAAATTTCACACCTGTCAGCTGTCATCCTGTCAAGAGCTCATTGATGTCCCATGGCATTTACAACTAAGTTGAAACCAATGATGAATGTACCGTGCTACCTGCAGCGAGCATGGCATGTAGCTGGCGTTTGAGTCCTCGATGATTCTCAAGAAGGTTGCCGAAAGTCAAGCGAAAGATGGCAGCATTGTAACCATCCCAGTCAAAACCGCACGACACACGATTGGACTGGGAATATATTCAATGAAGAATGGGGATGCATTGTGAAGGGCCTTGACGAAAGTACATTGTACTTGAATCACCATGATCAACATGTTTCTGGCTGGTCGACCACCAAATTCATTTAGGTGTCTTCAATCTGTACCGTAAGCAGGGGAATCACAATATCTATCGACTGTAGCCCTGGTAGATGGTGCATTTTGCCTCTTCGTAAAGCAAGAGTACATTAGAAGGGTCGATCGACGCTCTCTCACTAGGAAAGAAAACGAGCGTGCGTCAACAATTGAGGTTTGTGAGGATTTTGATTGATGACACTCAGAAAAAAATTTAAAAATAGAACGGCCGAATGGTCAAACCAATCTATTTGCTGCTCAGGGCGGGCAATCGACATTTGCAAGAGCAGCTGAGGCTGGTGAGGAACATGGTGGCGGTACCAATTGTGGGCAAGAAATTCCAAGCCAAGCTAGGTGGGATGGCCAATGAGGCTGTGGCGTCTGAAGTCTCTTCGTTCGCCAAGCGTCAGATGGCCAAGATGGGCTGGACTGAAGGCAAAGGTCTTGGCAAGAACGAGCAAGGTATGGCGACGCACATCCGAGTGAAGCGACGGGATGAGAACATGGGCGTCGGCGTCGAGTCGAAGGAAAAAGATGATGCGTCAAATCAGTGGTGGTACAATGTCTACAACAACGTCGCGAACAAAATTGTCGTCGAGGCATTCGACGACGAGAGCGATGCCAAGTCCAAGAAGAAGAAAAAGAAGAAGGACAAGAAGCGTAAGGTGGATGCTTTGGACGAACCGACTGATGAACAGCTCTTCGCTGCGACTGGCGGCAAACTCTTTGGCCGTCGCGCGTATGGCTCGTGCAAAGGCAAACTCATGCGTGATGCGATTCAAACGGGAAAAGTAGTCGAAGATGTCGATGGCGACCTCAAGAAGAAGAAAAAGAAGAGCAAGAAGCACAAGTCCGAGTAGGCGAGCTTGACCTTTATTTAAGAGAATCGATTCATGTGAATCCTACGTGAAGGATGTCTTGAGGCCGTCCAAAGACCTGGATATAATTTAGTTGCAGGTCGGTTGCAGATCCTCATTCCATTTCACGCCAAGCAGGTAAAGCCATCAAATCGTCACTAGCAAGTAACACGGTGACATTCAAAATACAAAAGCAGATCTCACTGTAGTTTTCGATGCTGATTGTGAACTCGGACGAGGTAAAACTCTTCTTCGAATGTAACCTACACAGCATTGGGCAAAATTGGGTTTCAAATTGGTAGACGACGTACAAAATCGCCAACTTCAGCGTGTGTGAGGGCAATGCTTTCTTTTACTTTCTTCGTTACCGTCGCGAGTGAAATGAGCCGGTCCTTGATATCGAGCAGGACCTAAAGCCAAGTTCATATCGCAGCTGTGACGAAGTATCAATTACTGTTTGCCTGAGCTCGTTGCCATTTTTGAAGTGTTTCTTCAATTGATCCATGACGAGCTCTCTTTCTTGGATCCAAATTGCACTCACTTCCCATAATGTCACTGAATCCGCAAGACGATGGGCATGGTCTGGATGGCTGTACTTGAGTGCCAAGTCCAGCCGGAGAGTCGGTGGAACGAGTAAACCTCTCCAAACATTTTCAAATCGAACACTAGAATATGGTGATGCGAGTAATCAACTTTTGCTTACCTCCAGATTGCGTCAAGTGGAATTGGGTCAAACGGTCGATGATTTACCCGGTCGCACATTTCGTGATACCGCTTCCATAAAGCCAATAGTCGACGATCAGACTCGAAATCGTGCAAATTCTCCATAACTTCCCGCCGAGTCATTACTGGGCGGTCTAAATTACTTTTAGGATGATTGCATCGTCAATAGTGACCTGCAGATTCGTTAGCCGCTGAAGGTTGCTTGCGTCGAAGGGATGGAGGGGTCAAATGGGGTGGAATTTGAACCTGAAATTGATTTTCTTACTGGGCAATGACTGAATCAGCATACCATAGCCTCTGGTGAAACGATCGCGCCATCCAGTGAAATAGACATATCATTGAGTGCACATTTGACAGCCATGTCGACAAGCTCAGGCACCTTCATTGGTTTGTGCAAAGTGTCCCGAAATTCATGATACGCTTCATTTGTTGTCATGAAGAGTGTCTTGACTTCGCGTAGGAGAAGGGAATTGTCTTTCTCTGCAAATTGAGGGTCTAGCACCATGTCTGTGACATTACGAGCAACAGACTTCTCTCGTCGAATGGCCATGGCGTGGAGAGCTGACGAAAGCGTATCACGCTCTTTCGGACATGCCCGTGCGTAGTAGCAAGACTACACTTCTTTTTAGAACACCGCCAAAGCCGGCGTACCATTTGGATATCGTCAAGCTCGATGGGTTCAAAAGTATGTCGGGCATCCATCGGCTTGCCGTGCTCTGCTTGCACTGCGTCCCAGACTTCTCGAGGCATGACATAGTCGTCAAATATGCTGTGTTGGTGGGGAAGTGCAGGGCAATTCTCACGCATCAGGTAACGAGGTTTGGTTGCTGCATGATAAAGTTATAGTAGAGACACCTTGGCTCATCCATCTACCTCGTTTTTCACCATTTCGTTTTGGCAAAGGTGATGTAATATCGAGAGTTGCTTCAGCAAGGATAGGACGATCTCGAAACCGAGTCACTGATGGCTCCTCATCATCAATGATTGATTCTAGAAGGTCTCGCAAAGTTGCTGTGGGGCGTGGCAACATCACAAATAAGGGCTCTTTTGATGTAGCAAGCGGCTTGTGGGGCGCAGTTTTCATGTGAAATGTTCGCGACGACACTGAGACAGCGCCACGATGATGCAGGCGAGTTTTTTCTGCGGCTGGTGGAGTCGACGGAAATATGGCGTTTGGTGAGGAAGCTCGAAGCATCGCTGCTGGACTTGTATGAGTTATGCGCTCAGGCTTAAGATCGTTCGCAAAGTCAAAAGACATGGACACAAAGGAGAGACCACCATCTGGACACGACGAAGAGTCCTTGAGCTACATTTAGTTGTAAACATGAGATGCAGGTATATGTTACCCTTTCGAGGATCGTTGGCACATCAATCTTACGGTTCACTTCGACGAGGAGTTGCCCGTGAAGTCTCGTAACGTTTGCCGCATTATGAATGATGCTGTACGCGTTCAGCACGTTCATTTGTTTCATCAATCGAACATAAATCTTTGACATTTCGTGAATGAGAGCGTCTCGCAGTGGCTGGTTCCAAGCGCTACGCGCCATTACTCAGGTATCGGAGAGCTCCATCATTACCTGTTGTGTTCACGACACAGTGACGTGTTGTTGACGTCAATTCGAGTCCATGGAAAAAGCGTGGGAATCTAAAGATCTATAAGGCTTCATTCCAAGGACACCACAACCTGCATGATTGCATCAGCGATCTGTTTCCGGCGCATTTCCGCCGTCGCATGGTCAGTTTCATGCTTCCTTCGCTCCGCCGCAACGTTCATGCAAGATTGCGCGTTACTGTCGACCTCAGCCGTTTCAGATACGAAAAAGTACACCAATTTGCACTTTAACTGAGGACGACAATTAATTGACAGCTTGAGTTCTTTTTTGCCTTGTCCATCAATGATCACTCGTCCAAGATGTGATCAACCAATACTTACCCGACTAATCCAGCTTACTTGAGCATCAGCGATCCATTCGCAATCTATTTTTTAGTTCGTTGTCAACACACTTCCATCTGGAGTTCAGTACCATTCGCAACCTTTAAAATGTCCTTTCCATGATGGGACACCCGGTACTTCCATCTTCTTGATCGCATCATGTTCCAATTCATGCGTGAATGCCTAGATCATTCTTCCTTTCGCCATGAAGCCCCCTCGTCTCGAGCGCAGTGTCTGCTTTCCCCTGGAATGGGCTGAGGATTCTCGCGCACTTTTCAACCTCCGTCAATCTTAAAATGCGATCTTCTTGGTTTCACCCGATAAAGTACGACGTCTACTAGATTCGAGATGTGGAAGGTCCAATTAAATACAACAATCAAGACAAAATTCAATAAAGTGCGCGCTGAACTGCCCTATTCGCTCCCCTCCACCAAATTCTAATTGTTTGATTGGCCAAATTTGGACTTTCTGCACCTTGTCGGTCATTGAAGCATTTCGTGACTCGAAGACGAACGACGATGCAGAGTGTGTTCCGACGGTGGTTGAGTCACCCGTCGGCGACAAGAAGGGTGTCAAAACTCCCTCGATGGCAACAACATGCACTATCTGCTCGTGCCAACCAAACTCAGATTAGACACAAGGCGTCCGTTCCGGCGGCCTTGCACCAATTGCAAGACGACGACGACGAGTACGATAGTGACGACGACTTTCGAGGCGTGAAAAAAGCCGATTGGTATGAACGCGCTCTGTCATTGAAACCAGAAGATCGTCGAGTAAAGTTTCCCGTGAAACGATCGAACGCCGATCGCCCTGCAGTTATTGATACCCCACCAACCATTGAAGTGGGACCCGAGTATTCGCTGAATTTGGACTTCTACGATAATGTGTCCTCGAAGAAGCACGTGCCCGCGCGATTAGGTGACATGACAAAGGAAGAAGTGGATGCGTGGCTAGAAGGGTTTGAGATTCCCGAAGAAGCAGCAAAGCTGAACAAGACGCCAGAAGAAATCAGACATTTGTATGCGAAACAGTTGCGGCTTGAACAGGCAACGTACATGCTCTCCGTTGAGAAACACAGGGATACAACTCGAAGCGTCGTAAGCCTCCAAAAAGCTTCTGACCTCAAGGGCACTCATGGATACATTCGCAAGTGGGTCAACCCTGTGAGCAATAGCATTACCAGCGCCAAGGAGAAGTTTGCAGATCTTGACGACAATGAGAGGAAGGACGATCAAAAAGTTTGGGGTCCCATCTTGTTCCTGCTAGACCCTGATGAGTATGCCATTATCACAGCGACGAACACCCTCAATCACGTCTTAATGGAAGCGGATGGAGTGAAGTTTGTCAAGCTTACTCTGGCCATCGGCAAGGAAGTCCAAGATGCTCTCGTTCTTAAACGTAAACACTTCGAAGAGTTGGCTAAAATATGCAAGAAGGACAAGTACGAAGAGGAACGTAAATATGCACAAGAGCTCGTTGCTTGGGAAGAAGCGATGGAAGAATGGAAACAAGGAAATGAAGCCTTCAAGCTTGCGAAAATGAACGATGACTCAAGCAAATACTCAGTTCCAAAACCTCAAAAGCCTAAAAAGCCGTCATCGAACAAGGAAGCTGAATATTGGAAAAACATCAAGTACAGAATTGAGTCCATTGCCCAATTTCAAGCCGCGAAGAAATATTTTGATGATGCTGGATCGTGGAGCAAGGAAGACCAAGTCAAAGTTGGGTCCAAGTTGGTTGAATTGTTGATAGAAAATGCACATGCTGATGAACTCGATGGGAACTCTGAAACATATGACGTGGAGCATCCAATGTCTCATCTCGCCGAAGCCCCTCCCCAGAGCAAAATGCGTCCGAAAGCGTTTGTTCACGCCAAGGAATACATTAATGGTCGCAACTACGGGTTTATTCGATGCACTGACGTTATGTACGACAAGATCATGAAAGGCGAAATGTTTTTACCTTGGTGCGCTCGATACTTGCCAATGATTGTACCTCCCAAGCCATGGACAGGCATTTCAAATGGAGGCTACCTTACTCTCCCGACGAAAATCATGCGTCACCGCGACTCCAAGTGGCAAATGGAATGTGTCTCTCGTGGTGACATTGATGGTGTCATCCGATCGCTCAACTACCTTGCAGATATTCCGTGGGTGATTAACTCTGAGGTGCTCAATGTCGTCATGGAATTGTGGAAGCGTGGTGGGGACTTTGGCGATTTGCCTCCTCGAGCTGACATGCCTATGCCTGAGATGCCACAAATGGAGCAATACATGGAGATTCTCGATCCTGTTGAACGCGAAGAAAAATTTGAAGCCGACATGGAAACTTACAAGAAGATGTGCAAGAAGGTATGAGTGACTTTCATGCCAGTCGCGTCATAATCAAGCCCTTCCTCGTCAATCGATCGAGGCAAGGGTTCAAACTGCACGCTAGAGTAGTTGGACGACATTCACGGATGGCGATTGCAATTTGTGCATCACTGTCTTCTTTGTCGTCCTACATGTTTTCATACCTTCGAACATCATGCTGACTTCGAATGACTAGGTCGAGAAGAAGAATCGCGAATATAACTCACTTCGATGTGACACTGTGTACAAGTTGCAAGTTGCTCAGGAGTTCCAGCACGAGGATGCCATCTACTTCCCGTACAATATGGATTTCCGTGGACGTGTGTACCCAATCCCTCCCAACTTGAACCACTTGGGCAGTGACATGTCGCGAGCGCTCCTCATTTTTAAGAACAAGAAGCCTCTTGGAGTTGATGGCCTGTACTGGCTCAAGGTGCATTTGGCTGGGTTGTATGGCATCGACAAGTGCTCATTTGACGACCGTGTAAAATTTGTTGACGAACACATGCCTCAAATTATGGCCTGTGCTGCGCATCCACTCGCCGATGACGAAGATAGTCGCTGGTGGCAAGAAGCCGAAGCCCCATTTTTAACTTTGGGGGTCATCTTCGAGTTGGCTCGTGCTGTGCAATCCCCCAATCCTGAAGAATTCATGAGCAATTTGCCAGTGCACATGGACGGTTCATGCAATGGTTTGCAGCATTATGCTGCCTTGGGTCGTGACAAGGCTGGTGCTGAACAGGTCAACCTGATTTTGTCGGACAAGCCTCAAGATGTGTATTCTGGTGTGGCAGCCCGTGTGATTGAAAAGATCGAGTCCGACTTTGAAATGGAAATGTTGACGTTTGAAGAATGCTTGGCTAAGACACGAGTTGACAAGATGTCCAAGTGGCTTGCTCACAAGAAAGTTTGTGCTGAATATGAAGCAAAATGCGCCGAGTACGAAGACGAAGTGGAAAAGAACAACCACATCAAGAAGATGCGACAACTTGCACGAGGAAAGAAAGCCAAGGAAGAGCATGAAACATTCAGCAAAGTTAAGCTTCAGAGACTTCGCAAGCCAAAGGAACCTCAATGGTACCATGAGACCGAAGACCAATTCTTCCATCGTGAAGCCAAATACGAACTCGGTCAATTGACCAAGAAGAAAGAATTTTCACGCATGTTGCTGAACCGCATTACGCGTAAAGTTGTCAAGCAAACCGTGATGACCTCCGTGTATGGTGTGACTGCCATTGGTGCGCGCAAGCAAATCAATGCCCGTCTTGATGAAGTGTTCTTGCTCGAAGGAAAGAACATGGATGAAGAATTGGAAGAAACTGTGTACAACGCGTCGAAGTACACATCGGACTTGACGATGCGTAGCATGGGTGACTTGTTTTCCACTGCTCGTGAAATTATGGAATGGCTGGCCAAGTGCACGGAAATTGTTGCCGAAGATGGCCAAATGATGAGCTGGATTACTCCTTTGGGTCTCCCAGTTACTCAACCATACCGCAAGAGCCACAAGAAGCAAGTGCGCACGTCGCTCCAGCATGTTATCTTGTCGTTGCCCGAAGCTCAAGAGGTCAACATTGCTCGCCAAAAGTCTGCTTTCCCTCCCAACTATGTCCACTCGCTCGATTCCACGCACATGATGATGACGGCACTCAAGGTCATTGGTGAAGACAAGCTCGACTTCGCTGCTGTCCATGACAGTTACTGGACGCATGCTTGCTCTGTGGAGCGCATGAACAGTCGGCTACGCGAAGAATTTGTCGACCTTTACTCGCAGCCACTGCTCGAGGACTTGCGCGAGCAGCTCATGCTTCGCTTCCCCGATAAAAACTTTCCTGAACTCCCAAAGCCTGGTGAATTGGACCTAAAGGAAGTGCTCAAGAGTCCCTACTTCTTCAATTAGAACCCCATCCTCTCTATTTAACTTAAACTCTGAATTCTTGTAAATACTTGTCCATCTTCAGTGGCTTTTTCAAGCTACGCATCTCGAGCATGGATCGATTGCAAGTAGACATCGACGTCGAAAGGATACGTCGCTGTCTGTCCAACATGTTCCATGAGGCGAGTCGTATCCAAAATATCACGAATCGGCTCCAGATTTGTCGACTTGACCAGGATCAACTTGCTGCCTACACATCAACATGAAATCTTTTCATGAAGAAAGCACGGACTTACAAGTGACTGGGTCAAAGAATGGCTTGAGCAAATTGTAGCCTTTCGTCATGTACCATGGCATGTCAAAGAGGATGACTTTGTCGACATGGACTAGGTACTGTGCCTCCATCATCTTGACAAATTTCAAAAAAATGCCTTGCTCGGGACCATGCTTGAATGCATACTGCGAGAAATCAATCACGATTGTGCAATGGTGGACGGGCGACGTATGCAGCAGCGCACGTTCTGTAGAATTAGAGTGACGTATGGCCAAGGTGGTCCAGCTTACCCATGGTGTACATGGCGTTAACGAGGAAATTCGACTGCGGAAACGAATTCTCCAAATGGAGTCGAACAATCGCAACTGCATTCATCTTGGCATCCAAAAAATCTGCCACATATATCTTGCCCGTCTGCAATTCATTCTGAAGCACCGCTCGATCAAAGACGGGTAAAGTAGTCTGTCGCCATCTAAGCACAGCTCGTCAGTCAAAGAAAACTGTTAAATGACATCTTACTCGATGACTTTGGACACACGGGCTTTAGCCGTCGCAACGTTCCATTCGCAATTTGAAATGTATCTAGATCGTCATGAACGAGGGTGATTTCGAGAGGTCTTTACTTGATGAGGACAAGACGCCGTGAGCAAAGTTGATCGTGGGGCATATCCGCCCGAAGTTGTTCCAACTTTGTCCTTTCGTCGGTCGTCAATTTTGATAGTTTGGCTTGTTCTGCCTTCTCATGACGAGCATCGATCGTCGGTGTAGATGGCAAAACAGAAGCGTCTTCTGGAATCTTCCTCAGAGGAGAATGAGCACCAAGAAAGTCGATCACGTGTGCATCCTTGGCGAGACGCTCGTCGTCGACCAGATACTGCAAGAACTTTGCCAGGCCTTCAGTTCGTTTGGTCTGGTTGACAAACAACTTAAGTGATCGTTTTGGAAACTTGGGGATTTTCTTCGAGCGCGTATCGTCATTGACCAAAAGTCTTCCTGTCGCCAAGAGAGCCTTGTACATGTTGCGAAACTCTTTATAACTTCTGTCAATTGTCCATGCATGGCCTTGAGACGGTTCGACGTGAAGCGTGTAATACAAGCGCTTCGGATTGGGTTCATGTCCTTTTGTCGTCCCAGCAATCTTAGCACGGCCACCGTGGATCACGAGCTCCTCCCTATACGCTTCCATTGACCTTAAGTTCGAGTCGTCTTTGGAATCGAGCGTTGGATTTGTAGAACGGGCATGGAGTGCGTACAAAACCAAGGCACAGAGCATCGTGCAAACAAACGGCGAGAGATACGAGTAGATGTATCCATAGGCAACCAGTCCAAGTACGCTCCAGTGCCATGGCGCCGCGCCAGTCGCCACGGGAGCCAACTTATCGACGAGCAACGGCATGTGCTCTGCTTGGCGAGATTCCACTTGTGCGCCACTTTCCAGAAAGTTGTATGTTTTTTCGATTTGTGCGTTTTTCTGTATTTTGCTGCTTAAAACACGTTTAAAGTCTGATTTAAACGTGGTGGTTTGGATGTCCAACTGTTTAACGCATTGGATAAAACGTTTGGTCAGACGGTTGAACTGGATCGCATTCGTTGAACGAACAATTCGCACGATCCAAGTCGTGAATCTCGCAGATTCGCAAAGACTCTCTGTTGCGGGCAATGCGCTACACTCTCTTTTGTATCAATAGCGTGTATATCCACCGAGAAAACGAGAAAAGCATTGAACGCAGGCAATGTTCAACAAGTATAAAGTCTCACAGGTTTTAATGCAACAATGTTCATGAACACATGGCAACGTGGACGAGCTACATCCTGTCGCTTCGTGGTTGAAACGAGCTCAGGCCACGCAAGTTGAATCTGATATACGTAGCTTCGTGAAGCCCATAGATCCGCGCTGTTCATTATATGCTTTGTATTACGAACTGTCTTGGGTATATGACATAACTCTCATAATGATCCATCTGCTACAATTCAAAAAGTACCTCTCAAAATACATATACTGTAACCCCTTAACCCCTTAGTTTGAACATTTGACATCACACAACGACATCAGCATGACCCAATACTAAAGAGAACACCGCTTTGGTCTCAAGGTCTAATATAGCATGGAGCGTCTCTATAGATGAATTTGCCGAAGAAAGCTCGATCAAGCATGGTTAAGTGGCAATAAAATAGCTGCCAAGAGAAGTCGCCGCAAGTTGTCAGCACCAAGTAAACTACACCTCTCGAGGACGCGAGCACATAAGTGTCAACGATGCGACTACATTTGAATGTTGGAGTGACGTCTAGTGCAGTTAGAATGGCCAATCGCCGCTTGTTGGCTTGGACTTGTAGTTTCGAGAGGCGCTGCTTGCCGGTGGTGCGCCATTCTCAGTCTCGATCGATCTAAAGCGAAGGGATATTTCAATCAAACATATTGTCAACTGAGGAACACGTACAGTTCTCCATCCAAGACAGAGTGGAAACCACATAGATATGGTAGCGAATACTGGAGAAGTTCCTTGAAGACACGCACTTCACCCGACGTAAGAGCGACGGCTGCACGGACATCTCCACTTGTGTATTCAAATACCGTCTTGTGGTGCCCCGGTTGGAATTCAACCACAAATGTCTTGGTCGCAGCATCAGAAGCCTGCCATAGAATGCTCATCACACATTTTAGCTGCGAACTTTACTTGTGGTGCATTCATATTCGGCGAATGGACAAGCGAAAACTAGAGTAATTTTTCAATAATCAAGGAAGAGATGTGAGCGCACGTTACCTTCTTCACGTTCATGTCCAAGGTATTCAAGAGCGAGCCGATCTCAGCGGGCGCGAGTCCAAAGAACTACCGCAGTGAGGTAAGATTCAACGTGGGTGTCGAGTGTTAGGATACATGTTTGCCTTGGTAGTCATATCCACTGGGCGACGACTTGCACCAAGTAAGCATGAGAGATCCCTACTCAACGTTAATGAATATACGAACAGGAATAATCGTACACCACGCTTGAGCTTGAGATATTTGCCGGTGTCAGAGTACACAGGAGCAATCGGGGACAACTGCAAGAATGATTTTGAGGACAAGAAATCGCAGATCCACACACCTGAAAGAGGGCATCGCTTCCGTACACTGAAAACTGAGGAAATACACGACCGTGGCGAGCTATACCACGTGTTAGACATTGCTGTCCAAGACTTGTCTACTTGAGAAGGCGCGCAATGCGCCGATTGATGGACGGAGATACATGACGAAGTGTATCCGGATAATTGCTTGACACCATATACCCGGATGAAGACAATCTTTCAGTCATACCGGATAAAATGTATTATCCGGATACGCACGCATAGTTATCCGGATATTGCAACTTTCCCATTCATCCTTTTTGTGTCATCCATATGATGACCGTCGTTCTCCAGCTTTGAATGCTCTTGTCAACAACTTTGGAACATCAGTGAGCCCAGGAAGCACAATTCTGCCTGGGCAATTTGCAAGCCTTAGGGGGAAACTGCCGGTCGCGATAGAAATAGAGCCTGGGTTTGTTTCCTTCGTCTTTTTCAGTGAAGATATTGCCCCTTGTCTAGACTTTCGCAGCCAGAGAGGTACAGAGCTTACTGACAACCAACCGTTCGTTTTGTCGTGGAGAATGAGAAAGTCAACTTGACTCTCCACTTGACACAACATGAGCAAACTGGGAGCATCGACAGCAAACACCTTGGATCGTTCAGTGAGCTGATTAAAAGATGAACACAAGAGCTCCAGAATCGCAAGGCTTTCTGCCACTAAAGTATTGTCCATTTTTGTCTCCTCGTTATCATGGTCGATATCGTCATTGTAATCTATCTCAGCCTGGGTATATCGCTTTGGTCCCAATCGCGTTGCTTTAGCCGAATTCCCCTGCACACTTCCAGCTCTCGTCTGCCTTTTGCAAGCGGTCACCGAGACCGAATTCGCCCTTGCTGCACTCCAGCACACTTCATGGTAAGATGGATCTGCTGCATATCCATGGCTTCTTGCGACAACTTGCTAGAGGAGCCACGTTGTTCTGCAGACATTATACCACAAGCGATAGCTCATCGCGGAGAATTAACATATCCGCCACGATGCTACGATCGACCGCACGTCCCTTCCTTGATCTCATCGGCAGGGCGGCGGCGACCTGCATACATCTCAAGGTTTCGAGGGAGTCCTCATATCGTGGGATCCATCACTGTTGGTGCCTCTGACCAGTCAGTCACCCTTCTGAACCCATCAAGGCACTCACTTGCGTTTAACATATAAAACGTTCAGAGCTATAGATAGGTTTTATCAAATAACGTCAAAATCTCACCTGCATTTTAAAGAAAAACGTAATCATAGAGTTGTTTAAACTATTATTCCAACTGAACAGTCATCAAATTATTTTATTCTATTCAAATATTCATATTAATTAAAATGTTTAGAATTAAATATCGAATCACCCAGGATTGTTGACCAGCCTGTGTGGTACAACAACCGAACTGTCGATCGCAATGCCACTTTGGTTATCTGGTGCTTCTGCCAAGTGCATGCTGCAGCGGCGACTTCTTCCTGCTGCCGCGTCGCTTGCAGTCGTGTGGATCCAGGCGGTTCCAGTTGTGGCGTATAATGGCACCAACAACGGGACAAGAACCAACGCGACGGATGGAACAGGCATAACGAAGACTGGCGAAGGATGGCTATCAAATACAACAGCATCACCAGAGTCCAAATGGCAATACAACAAGTACTCTATCGCGTGTCGACAAGAAGATGGATGCAATATATACGCAACAATCTTTGTGGCCATCTCCCTCTTTGTGGCACTCACGATTGGCATGATCTACGTGATCTACAAACGTCGAAAGCTCCGAGAGTTTATCGGCCACGTCCATTCGCCTCCACTGTTGGAAATGAACCGAGGCGACGTTCTCAAAGACGACTCGACCATTGAAGGCGAATTTTTGACGACAGCGTCGCCATTGGAAACGCTGGGTCGACCAGGACAAACCAATTCAGGCAATTATCCTCGATCCGCCCAACGATAGCATCATTAGCCAGGCTATAGTTATATGGTTAATATAAATATTCCCCAAACCCCCAAACCCCCTCAACGAACATTAATGATCAAGGACACAGCAGCAGAACCCGCCTCTCGTCAGCGGCAAAGGCGATGCCTATCACACTTCTCACGTCACTCAAAGGGGTTAAAGTGGTTTAATGGCGAAAGTATCATATAAAATATCATTTTTAGGTAAACTAGTGAATAAAGTGATACTTTCGTTATCCGGATGATCAAACTCCATTCATTTGGAAAGGCCATGTCAAGTTCAAGCACCGACTGGGAAGCGCGCGTCCGAGCCGCTCATGCAGTTTACAGTCGCTGGCGAGAGACGCGCAGCACTCAAGACTTGGAGCTTTTGTCTCTTGGCTTCATTTCATCCCTCAATCGCGGTATGCACCTGGTTCCAACGGGTTCGTCCTGTAAGATTGTTTAGATCAAGTTGTCCAAATGTGTGAAGATGGTTCCTTGCTTATGATTGTGCAAGACAAGACGCAAGACGACGTCACCTATTCGCGATTTGCATTTGCAGTTGTGAGGCAATGCTTGGATGTGGCGAAACAACAAACTGCAGTGATGCAGACGACGCTTGATACACTTATCAATTCGGCTTGTCTTCCTTTGCTCCATGACGACTGCAGTGCCTCCCTCGGTGAAATTGTCCTAGACGTGCTCTTGCATGCGTTACAAGCGATTCCTTCCGAAGATTCATCGTGGTGGGATCAACTACATGCACGTCTTCTTGTTGAATTTACCGCCCCGCCTCAAAATCCATCCTGGCTTGGCCTCGTCGTCGAATTTCTCTTCAAGCACAAACGAGTCTCATCCGCATTTGTGGACAAAATCACTTCTATCTGTGCTTCCATGGTGACATCTTCTGATGTCGTGGTATACTTGAATCCTTCTGCCGACCTAATTACTTGGATAGAGTCTTCGTCAAGCCATTTTCGGTGCCGTCGTGCCCCAATTGATTCAATACGATTCGACACAAGCTCAAGTTCTGTTCGATATCGTTCTGAAGACGTGGAAAGTCAATGCTCTGCAGCATGTCTGCTTGATGCTTTGTGAATTGCTTCCACATTGTCCACTTGTGCATCGTGAAAGCGCTTTCCACTCTATTGTAAGTGACGATTTTGCTATTTAATAAACATAAACTTTCCGCAGGTGCGTCTTGGCTTGCAACAAGATGAAGCCGTCGTTCGAAAGATGGCGCTGCACCTCCTCTCACTCAGTCTTGCTAGAGAACCGAAAGCACATCCTTCGTGGTCATCGTTTGTTCATGCATTTGAAATCGTTCACTTTCACCACGAGCAGCATCTTATGGAACAAGTGTGGCCAAGCATTGCAACGCTGGTCAAAGACACAATCGTCGTTCCGCAGGCGTCTCAACCTTTGGATTACTCGTTGTTTGATCTCCCTCTGCCATTCGAATGGTTTCAGGGCATCATGCAACGATGCTGGCACCACGACAATCCTGTCGTCCGTCGCATGACTTTGACGGAATTCATGGTTGTCGGCGATGCCGCGTGGAAAGATCATCCCGAAATCCAACCTGGCACAGTACGCTTTGTCTTGGACGTGCTTCTTCCTTCGCTCAACGATCCTTTCCTATTCAAGCACGAAAAATACAATGTCCGCTCTGCCACCGTCGCTTTCACTACTCGCTTCGTGACTGTAAGTTCTGCGATTTAGAAGATACTACTGACGACTTGGTTAGCTGGCCGTAAAAGCCAATTTGATCACGCTTGTTGAGTACTTGGATGCAGTCCAAGCAGCCATCTTTGGAGATCAAACACGTGGTAACTCACCTGATGCGCTATTGGCGCTACTTTCTATCTTTACCGACTTGCCTTCATCATTCTCCATTGCACCTGAAGGCCTTGACGTTTTGCGCTACATGGTTCAAGCCCATGTCCTCCAGTCGTTCCCCAAGACGATGAAAGTCCTTGTGCCCATTTTGGAACGAGTTCTCTTTGTCTATACCTCTGCCGAGTCGCTTCCGCTCGAAGCTGTAGCCCGCTACTTGTTGCTTTTCCCACTAGAACACTTACAGCAACATCGTTCAGCCTTTGCAAATTTCTTGACTCAACTGCATGCTCCCATCTATGACGGTCTTGCTCTCTACTTCACCGAGCCAGCCAAAGCCATGGGAACTGCAGCCCTCACGCGCTTGATTCTTTGCTCGACAGTAGATGATATTCCCTGGCCTGCAACAATGACCAGCCATTTCGTGGAAGTAAGTCAGCTCTTTGAAACGCTCAACAGCGCGTCGCTCACGACCATCACGGCGCAATTACCTGCCACTTACTTTGACCACGGGCTTGACATTCTCAAGAAATGGTTCCAAGAAGATCAAAGTGGCTCCGACGAGTCTCTCGACACTGATTCCCAGCTTGCTGTCGTCTATCTCCTCACTCAAATCGCGCTCGACGCAATGCAAACCCTTGGTGATTGTGAACCTGCCCACCGCCTCAACTCCGAACTTGTCTTGGCCCTCAATTCGCTCGTTCAAGAATCTTCGTCGTCCCAGCAAGCGACCCTCGTTGTCCAAACGCTCGATGTCATTGCGACGGAAGCCCCTTTTCTGATGGATTCGATCTCGATCTTTGATCCACAAGTGCTCGTTCCCCAACTATTGTCGTTCTCCCTTGTCAAGGGCAACGATAAGCGAGACTCAACATTTGCGAGGCAGTTCGTCAAAGCCAAGTACAGCGTCCTTGCTGCCGTGCTTACAAGCTGCTGGTCGCTGTCTCCTGAGCTCTTGCAGCGTGTCCTCGACGAAGTTGTAGACGCTTTGCCGACGGCTGGGAATGACCCACTCGTGCTCGAGCACATGGTGCACGTTCTGCGCATTGTACTGCCGTTCACTGCTGGCAAAGACGACGACGACAGCCGTCTCGACGATATCTTTGACCAGGTCTGGGCTTCATATTCCGACAGTCGCAAGCCCGACAGCTTGACAAATGCTGTCATCCAATGCCTCTTTCAACCCCAGTTGATGTCTTTCACTGAGGTACGTCCAGGTACACTTGGCTCCACTTAAAACCATGATCTATAGACACTCAAGCGATGGTTTACAAAGTGGACGCGCTTTGGTGAAGGCGGACGTCGTCCGAATGTCATGTTTCACTTGGCGACGACGCTCTGTGGCATTTGGAGGCAATACCCCACTCGTGCCATTGCGTTCGTTGATGAGATCATTACACTGCTCTTGTACAAAGAGCCCACCGTGGACGTGAAAGAACAGTACGACAGACCTCCCTCCTTCTGTTCTTACGCATTTCATGGACTAGGATGATCTATTTGTCCGATGGCGCGGCTCTGAAAGAGCGCTATGTCCGCTTTGTCGTCTTGGCATTCCTTGAAGACGCCCCCATGGCGTGCCATCCTCTCATGGACGCTTTGATTGTGGCGTTGCTTCATCTTCAGCTCCTGCCCGAGTTTATGAAGCCACAGATGATTAACAGCGACGGTAAACTTATCAAGAGTGGTAAGGACAGCGCACGTAATGGTTGGAGGTAGGCTTTGGACGGCAATTACGAAGCTGGCAAGCGTTGTGTGTGCTGAGTAAATACGCCCAAGCGCACAATGTCGATTCAATCCATGAAATCCTCTGGCATCGTGCATTTCTCAACCACAATTTGCCGCAGATCCGCTACTTTATCGAGATCTTTGCCATGCGCGTCGCGCTTGCGTTTCCAATTTCGTCGTTTCCTTACTTGCAACAACTCCTCAAGGATATGCATATGATGCCGCAACTCTCTGCTTCTCTCTTGCTGGTAAAATCACCATTGTACCGCAGAGCTGACTTTTTTCAATGCCAAGGTGACATCAGTTGTCCTCCGTCGTCTTCCTGTGGACGAAACCCCTCAGTTGCACCTTGATACGCTGCTCTTGATGGTGCCATGGCTCAATTCGACCCATGGGCACACCCGCACAATCGTTCAGTTCGCTGTCGTGACGCTGCTGCCATATTTCATAACGCGCTCGGCTTATGCCAGCACCGTCGCGTTCCTCGAGCCTACGTTGCGCTATCTGACGTCCAACAAAGACTGCAAGCGCATGTTTCGACGACAGACTGATCAAATGGCCAGCTTTGTGCCTGAGGTACGCTGAATTTCCTGCCGCAGTTGCTCATCCAAGACTTGCCGAGTAGAAAGAATGCTCACTGGCCGGACTACTTGGCGGCACGCTCAATGAATTTGATGAAA
Source organism: Aphanomyces cochlioides (assembly GCA_019828595.1). Taxonomy (NCBI): domain Eukaryota; phylum Oomycota; class Saprolegniomycetes; order Saprolegniales; family Verrucalvaceae; genus Aphanomyces; species Aphanomyces cochlioides. The sequence goes on from JAHQRK010000004.1 coordinate 1,993,318, forward strand.
TTGTGCCGGTATCGATCGTTGAGCAAGTGAAAGAAGCTCTGTCGGCTTCGTTTGCTCAATTCCTCAAGGAAGATCGCCGTCATGGCGGCCAGTACCAGTCGAACGTTGCAGATAGTCTGAAGCTGTCGGCGCGATCTGTCGAAGAGCTCCCTGACATCGAAGCAACGAGCAATAATGCGTCCATCGTGCAGCGCAAGATTGATCCGAATGCCGTCGTCTTCTTGGAACAATTGCTAGCCCAACACGAAGCCGAGAGTCTACGTGAAAAGCAAGTGAACGCCCGACGCCAACGCCATCAACCTGTCAGTGCTTTGTATCTTTCTACAGCTGAACTATCTATTTTAGGTCATCGTCTGCGCGAGTTTGGTCGAGAAGATTCCAAACGTTGCGGGGCTAGCGCGCACTTGCGAGATCTTCAATGCGTCCAAGTTGCTCGTCCCATCCATGACGATGACAGAAGATGTAATTTTCCGACAGATTAGTGTCACGGCAAACAAATGGGTCGACATGGAAGAAGTCCGACCTGAAGATGTACGATCTCCATCGTTCGAATAGTTCTCACTCGCTTCCTTGCTAGGTCCGGGCCTACTTGCGTCGTATCAAACTGCTCGGATATACTGTCGTCGCCCTGGAACAGACGAGCAGCAGTGCTTGCTTGTCAACGTTTGAATTTCCAGACAAATGTGTCATTGTCCTCGGCAATGAAAAGGAAGGCATCCCCGTCGACATTCTCCAAATGGTCGATCTCTGCGTGGAAATCCCTCAAATGGGCGTCATTCGATCGCTCAATGTCCACGTCAGCGGCGCCATTCTCCTTTGGAGCTACACCCAGCAGCGCTTGCTACGGCAGCAGCAGCAGCAGCAGTAATTTGGTCCGCGATCAACGAGCTCAAAGACAGTTTTACTCTTTGGTAATTACCAATGTACAACGGGGCGATGCAATCAATGCCGCGGCAACATTTCCAGGGCGTTGAGTTTTCATCGGCGATGACGACGCTTGGTTGCTCGTCTTGGTAGATTGACTGCTGCTTGGTCGGTTGGTAGCACTCGTGACAGCGCCTTCGCCACGAATTCCAAAAACAAGAAAGGCAGCTCGGACGTCAGCGAGGTACTGCTGGATGACTTCGGCAATCGTGTCACCGCTGGGATTGACGACAACATCCACGCATCCTTGGACCTAGATGACCGTGAGTTCCCGTGAGCCTTTCGTCGGGCACTGACTTCGGCACGCTTCAATTTGTCTTCATAGAACGGTGCTGTCGTTGCTTTAAACGTGTCGAGGCTTTCTAGATCAAGCGGTCCAGGGGGAAGCTGTACGTGCAAGACGTGTAAGCGATCCGCAGGTTTGACAAGCTTGAGTGCCACGCCAAAGCAGACCGAAGCCATGGGGGAATTGTCCACCGCAACGACAAACAGACGCGAGTCCGTAGTCGGGAAACTCGCTGGCACTGGAGGCACCACGATGATGGGAACCTCACTATCGCGAATGGCCCGCCTGGTGTTGTTTCCTGCCACTCGATGTGAACATGACTTTAGAGGCTGAAGGCACCGATCTGGCCAGGTTGAGGGCCTTTTGTGCCAAAAGATCCGACGACGAGAAAGTCTGCACCGCAGTGACGGCGCAGTTCTAGCATCTGTGCTGCGATCGTCGTCTGTGTCAACCTCTGCGATTGCGCTCGGACACTGAAATGCGTTGTGGGGACATGGCGCTGCCGACACAATGCCGAGTAGTCTACAGAATCGAGGTGGGTTGGGTACTTTAGAGAGACCAAGAGCTTGTACCATGCGTGATCACGTCGGGGGAATAGCGAGGATTCGTGGAAAACTCATCAACGTAGTAGATATGCAACTGACCATGGTGACGCAAGTTGAGGGCGACGTCGAAAGCAAAGCGACCAACGCCTATGTTCACTTCAATGCCTGACTTCAGCGGTAGATTCTTACGGCTTCCATCGACGCAAACGCAAAACGAGGCTGTGGATAGCGTCCGATCGAGCTGCTTGTGCTCTAGACAAAGCAGAAAACTTTGAGCTAGTCATGGTTAGATAACAGTGTACCTTGATGTAGTTTAGCTTCGATGGCGGCGAGGGCTGACGCAATCGCAGCAGTCGCGCTATTATGGCTGCTCTGAGTTGCAGCTCCCGCCGAATCATAGTTCTCATGATGGAGAATTGAAGAAAGCTTGTCGAGATCACTGCGAATGAGTTTGCTTGTATCAAATGCAAGCAGAGCCGACACCGTTTCGTCGTCGGCGTGTTGCAACAAATCTCCGACTTGACATGGGCTCAGTGAGCCGCCGCCGCCACCGTCGGATGCATCCTACGCGATGGACGATTACCTATACGACCAACGGTTGAGGAGTACGCTACCGCATTTAGAATCACAGCGACGGCCTCATGGACTAGGCGAAGCGCAGGTGGCGGCTTGACCTGCTCCGCCTTCATGTAACTGTTTCAATGAAACCGTCCTTTGAAACGGCCGTTTCGAGCCAGGTCAGCGTCAAATAGATTCAACAGTTTACAAACTCCAAGTGTAAAAATTTAAAAAAATTCTGAAAATGAAAAAGGTGAAATTTTCCTATAATTCAGAGCACGATTTGCAATATCTCATCCATAGAGTTAACTTAGCAGTCTTGATGGCATTGTGCTAGTTCCCATAAGTACATATTCGTCGTCAATGTTTCAATGCTTTCGATGGTGTATTGTCACCAGGATCACAGCGGATTTGGACGAGCTATCTTTTAATATAATGGGAATTAAAAACATGTAATTTTAAAATATTTACTCGGCTTATAGTTAAAGGTTGGAAATTGTTTTTTACCTGTTAATAATTTTTTAATATTTTTATTTTATTTATTTTTTCAAGGATAGGTGGCTCTTGTCAACGTGTGTGATGGACCTCAAGGTCGTCTCGTTCGTCCTGCTCGTGGCGCAGAACACGCTCTTGGGCATCGTGACAAAGTATTCCCGAGGTACCAAGTACAATGCGACGTCGGCGGTGATGCTCATCGAATGCTCCAAGTTTGTCCTGTGTATGCTCATCGTGGCGTACACCAAGGGCGGGATCCAAGCGTGTTGGACAAGTGTTCAGCGTGAAGTGTTTGGAGATCGCGAAGGATTCAAGAAAATGATCTTCCTCGCACTGCTCTACGCTGGTCAAAACACGGTAGCCTTGCTTTCGTACGATTACGTCGACGTGGCGACGTACAATGTTGTCTACCAACTCAAGATTGTCACGACGGCGTTTTTTATGGTGCTACTGCTCAAGCGTTCGTTCAATATTGTGCAGTGGATTGCCATGGTAGCTCTTATGGTTGGCGTTGCGATCTGCTCGACGGCTCGTCCCTCATCCAAAGACAGAGCTTCCAGCAGCTTTATGGGCATCTTTATGGTGCTTGGTCTTGCGATCAACTCTGGGATTGCTGCTGCATATTTGGAAATGGTTCTCAAGACGCACAAACCTCACCAGACGTTTCCCAACCCGATCGATCCGTTGTGGAAGACCAATATCCAACTGGCCGTCATTTCGGTGGCAGCCACTGGACTCGGTGTTGCTCATGCTGCGTACACAACCAAGGATTTCTCGTTCTTCGAGGGTTACAACCACTTCACTTATGGTGTGATTGCTTTGCAAGCTTGTGGTGGCTTGATCATTGCCGCCGTCGTGCGGTACTCCGACAACGTGGTCAAGAACTTTGGCACTGCTCTTTCTCTCGTCCTGAGCAGTCTCCTCGCCAACTATTTGTTCCACACAACATCGCCTCCCATGTTTTACGTCGGTGGATTTCTCGTCGTCGCGTCCGTCTTTGTCTACGGAGACAAGCGATTCCACCTCCAATCGTCTCCGGAAACGATCGTCAAGCCATCGAAGGAGCATGACGACCTAGAAAGTGGCCTTGGCAGCAAAAACGACGAAGGCCATTCCATCCAGGACATCAAGATTGCGCCGGAGGCGACGGAGACGTTGTTGAGTCAGCGGACCAAGGAGTAACCAAAGTATCAAAATAAATATCATTTTATTTTCTGATATAAATAGGAATAAAGTGCTACACATTTTGGTGAGAACTTTTGTTCAGGTGCTTTTAGCTCCACGTTGAACTATCATTTCACGTCCAAGCGCTAGTTGAACGTGTATGAATCAATACACTGCAGGCAAGTTGCTGTTGTAGTAAACTTGTATACTGTTTGTACACTGTACATCTTTACGGGTGTGCGTTTGGATCTCACCCGCCTCGTCTCCATCCCGTATTGTTGAGGAGCAGGACTCAACAAATGCCCAAAGTACTGTAGACAGCAAAGTATCACACCACGAAATTCTCCTCTCGAAATATTAATTAATTCTATTTTTCATACAAATACCAAGTATAATATATATTTTCCATTTTAATAATTGATTATGCCGAATAAATCCACAAAAATACGATAAGATTCGTGGTGAGACATTGCAAACTTCTTCGAATTTCGGCGGGACGCTTACTGTCACGTTACAGGAAGAGTCGCTCTGAATTCGAATCTTGCGGTCTGCCACGCGAGCAACCGGCTCTGCCTAGTAAACGACTACCATAAGAGTCTCAATAGACTCTTTCTGGCGAAGGTTTCCCATCCTAGAGCTTGTTTTCCGTGGGTTTTGAAGTGCCCAAGCTTTGTCTGGCGCTCCGTACCCCCACGATAAATTGGCTACTAGCATTTATATCTCCAATATTATATGCATATTTTACCTTGATATTTTTTGTATAATATTTCTTACCATTTAGTAATACAATAATAATGTAAAAGATTGCTTTATTTTTCAATTTTAGTTTTTAACATATTTGAACAAGAGGCACTGACTGCCCCGTTTTTCCGCTCCTGCCGCCATGCGTATTCTCTGTTACATACGGGTCCCGTTCTGTAAACCAGCGAGCGGCAGAAGGGCAGAGCATCGGCCAAGATGACCCAAAGGTACGTTGGGGAAAGCATACCTCGATCACAGGGTCCTGATGAATCTTGGTGGCGTAGTCACACGAAGCGGAAGGCATCGACGAGCGTTCCCGTCCAGAGTGAGCCACCTGCGGGAAAGCACGCGCCATCCCACGTACTCTACTCGATGCCCATGTATGTGCTCAATGCGATCGAAAGCAGTGTATGACGTGGTTTAGAGTCCTCGACGACTATGATCAGCCAGAAATCCCGCCGTTTCATGACCCCAATCGAATTCTGGGCGACATGACGCGCCACATGTCGGGCATGAGTTTGTCCTCGATCGGTTCCCCCGCAAACAATTCCTTCTACAGGCTTTCGTTCACGAGCAGCATATGCACGCCTCAAAGTGCGCGATCCAATCGGTCTGCCATGATCAGTGAACGGACCAGCTCGACAGCAGCTCAGAGCGAACGAAGCAGCATGCCAACGAGTGACATCATGGGCGACGACACGGTGCCCACACCACGGCGAGCTGTGATCCCTAAAGACGAGCGACCTGCTCAACCTGATGAAGAGCGTGATTTCTACGAGAAGATGTGGATGATCAACTTTCAACACTCGACTGTGCAGACAACCGCCATGCCCGACACAGTGTACATTCCTCCAGGTGAACAGGGTCAGCTCGTGCGCATTTCGGGCCATTCGCTTGCGAGCGGCGCGAATCCTCAGAAGCAGTCGTCGTCCTCGAGGCCGTACGTTGTCTTTCGCCTGGAAGTCGAGGTAACCACTGTCTTCTCTCGCGTCCAACCTTACTCAACTCAAATAGTGCCAAGCCAATTCCAAGCGCTGGACAGTCTACCGACGATATCACGACTTTAAAGAGCTCGCTAGCCAACTCAAGGTGGGCCCTTTCGATCCTCATGGTGTCTTATCGAAGCTGTTCTTCCGTAGAGCTACCGCTTACCATCTTTGCCATCGAAGCGCCTCAGTCTGCGTCGATCATTCGATATGGCATTCCTCCGCAAACGACAGAACGATCTGGAATCGTGGCTCAAACTAGTCCTGGCCATGCCACCAGTTTCCCACGGCAGCAATGGCCACGCTTCCTGTCCATCCACGACAGAATGCGTGCGTGTCTTCTTGACCAAAGACGCGAATCAACCGCCTGCCCTCGAGACAGGTTGCATCCTCCCACATGCCGAGACTGACAGTGTCCATCTAGGGACGAGAGGCTTCTCATACAACGAGCCTGAACTCCAAGCTGCGTCACTATTCACGGCGTCGGCGCTACAGATCACACCACCGGTGTCGTCGCACAGTCGATCACACAACAGCAGCACTGCAAACCTGCTGGCGAGGACAATGGCCGGGGATACACGCGCCGGTGGTCGCAAGTCTCGCCTCGCCTCGCTCTTCCTTAGCAACACCGAGCCAGCAAAACCAAAGCGCAAGACGACATTTGGTCGAAGCAACAGCGACAAGAGCTTGGATTTACTCTACAAAGCGCCTGCGCCGTCGCAAAGTGCCTCGGCTGCGTTCTCCTCGCGCATAGCCTCAGCGATGTCGATGTCTCAACCTGGCCCACAGCGTCACCATGACCGACATCATTCACAGAACTATCCACAGCAGCAGGAGCCCTTCCAACAGCAGCAACAACAGCAGCAGCAACAGCAGAATGCTCGTCCGCCGCTAAAATACGTCGAAGATGCGTACAGACCGTCAGCGCGAGACTTTGAACCGCTCCGCTTCATCGGCCAAGGATCCTTCGGCCGCGTCCTGCTCGTGCGCAAGAAGTACCAGAACGAATTGTACGCCATGAAGATCCTCTCCAAGCAGTCAGTCGTCCAGAAGGAACAAGTGGAGCACACGCGGACCGAGCGGAATGTCCTTGGGTCGATCGACCATCCCTTCATTGTTCGCTTGGTACGTCACTCCTCGTTGTCTTGCATCTTGCTCATGAAATTCCATAGCATTATGCGTTCCAGACAGCCAAGCAGCTCTACTTTGTCTTGGATTACTGCCCCGGCGGCGATTTGTTTTTCCATCTCAGTCGCGTCGGCTGCTTCCCCGAAGCGATTGCGCGGTTCTACGCGGCGGAAATCTCATTAGCGCTCGTGCATTTGCACGAACATGGCATTGTCTACCGAGATCTCAAGCCAGAAAACATCATGCTCGACGTGGATGGCCATGTCAAGTTGGCCGACTTTGGCTTGGCCAAGCAAGGCATTTCCAATCGCGTCCAAGGTAATCCCGCTCGTCCTCGCTTCTAACATCATCATGCTCATGGCTTGCTTGGCGTGTAGGAACGAATACATTGTGCGGTACGCCAGAGTATTTGCCCCCCGAGATTCTCAACAAAGCAGGCCATGGCAACGCCGTCGACTGGTGGAATCTCGGCATGGTGCTCTATGAACTCTTGACGGGACGACCGCCGTGGTACACAACCGACCGCGAAGAATTGTACCGCCGCTTGCGGTCGTCACCGCTCGAGTTTCCGCCGGGATTGAGCCCCCAAGCGATGGATTTGATCGCCGGTCTGCTTGAACGCGACCCAGCGCAACGTCTCCGCGCGGCGCAAGTGCTCACGCATCCTTTCTTCCATGGCATCCAGTGGGACCGCCTCTTGAATCGCGAGATCGAGCCGGCGTTCCGGCCATGTCAGTTCAGCGATCCACTGGACGCAGTCAACTTTGAAGATGATTTCACACGCATGCCAGTCCACATGGCGATGGACGAACTCCTCGACCCAAGAACACCCAAGCGCGAGTCCATGACGCCCAAGTCAAGCATGGCCGGCCGCGTGAGCTCGGTCCGGACCATGTCGTATACGTTCCAAGGGTTTACATTTGATGGCGAGACGGAACTGGACCAAGGGAGCGCCAGCATGTTGCTCACGACGCCGCCGTCCTTGTAAATGTAGTAGTCTTTAATCACACTTTGTCAACACAGAGCAAGTAGTAAATAACGATTAGGCAGAGAGCTTAAAGCGACGCTTGAGTTCCTTCGACAGGAGCGCAAGTTCTTTCGCGGCGCCGCCTTTCATCATGCCAGAATTCTCCTGCGCGCGGCGGATCAAATACGGCAGCACCTCGTCGACTGGGCCGTACGGAACATACTTGAACACTTGGTACTCCTCGGCGCCAAGAGTATACGACACGTGGTCGCACATACCGAGGAGTTGGCCGAAGTAGACGCCGCCGTTCGTGCGCGAAATGGAGAGCGCGTCCATCTTCGCAACAGTCTTTTGGACGCTTTCTTCGTTGTGACTCGCAACCATAAAGCTCGTGCGGTTGTTGTGGACGAGCAACAATTCGACAAGCGAGTCGTAGTTGGCGTGTGTGGCTTCAAGCGTAGGGTGGATGGGATCGGGGTAGCCCATGTCGGCAGCACGTTTGCGTTCTTGGATCATGTACGCGCCGCGGACGAGCTTGCAAGCAAAACGGAACTTTTCACGCTCGGCACGTTCCAGGTCAATCAGGACACGATCGCTCGAGTCGCGCAAGTAGCATTGGAACGTGTTGTAGATCGTATCGCGGTTGTTCGTGTTGTATCGACGTTGCAAGTTGAGCACGACATGGTCAATCGCAGGTTGCATGTACGTTTGCTCGGCGTCAATCATGAGCTTCACATTGGCAGCAGAAGCAGCTGCCGCCAAAGTTTCAAGACGAGACATCATTTGACTCATCTCTTGAATTTCTTCGGTACTGAGTGGGTCCACTTTGAGGAATCGCGTGAGGGGTCCCATGGTCAAATCCATTGGGTTGAGGTAGCTCACCCAGTCGACGTAGTCAATCATTCCATCGTGTTGGACGTCCAGAGCTCTACACAAGTCAGATGAGCAATATGAAAGCAAGAAATGTTTCGTACCGGAAGAGCGTGTCGAGCTCTTCTTCGGTGAAGGTCGCGCCAGCCTTCTTGATACCAATCTTGAAGGTGGGGTAGTCCACCAATCGATCGACGTAGCTTTGCTTAGCACGACTGACAGGTCCATCCAACGAATGGAAGAGAATTTGCGTCGCGACGAGGATGCTCGACATGCGCTGGAGAAGTTCGGGCTTACCCATAGCAGTGCACTTGACAGCGGTAAATCCACCAGCTGGAGCATCTTGGATGGCTTGGAGTGCGATTTTCATATTGGCGTCGCACATGGCTTCATCTTCGTAGTCATACGTGCGTGCTTGCAATTCATTCGAGCTGACACCATCAAGTTCTGTTTTCTTTTCCGCTTCAACGTCGGCTTCAGCAGCATAGTCCAAAATTGCACCGATTCCAGCTTCGCGCAATTTTTTGATCGCAGGCTGAATATCCTGGGCATTTTCACCAGCGCAGAAATGTCCGAAGAACGACTTCTTTAATGCGCAGTCTGTGATCTTGCTGCCAGCAATCTTGTATGACAAGTCAATCATGGTTTGGCTATTGCGGACGAGGAATGGAAACTGACATGTTTGGAACACAGCAAACGCGCGCAAAAGTTCGGCAGTCGATTTCTTGGCAAAAATACGCTCGGTTTCCGTAAACGAGAGCGCAGCGGGTTGGGCATGGGTGCTCTTGTCAATGGGAGTCGCCGTCACGGACGCTGTGGTCGCGGTGGAGAGAGGACGGGCGTTTCGGACGCGACGAGCCAACGACGACGACGACACTCGGAGCATTGCTCGGCAACTTGGAAAATGATCCTGGCGTTGAAGTCCAAATTTAGGACATCATCCGGATAAGTTATCGATGTAATAAAATAAAACAGATGGTGGAGTATACTAATATCAAGTGTTGTGTTGTCGGATGGTATTTTATGACTGGGTCACCCATTGCACACAGAGAAAACGTATACAAATTTCAAGATTAAATCTCACTCGCTGTCCATTTCTCATATCACATGGCCATTCACAATAGACCCAATATTCAAAAGCAGATATTTCTCGCATGTCGAAAGAATACGTCAAAGACAAAGTTTTTATCGTATTCACACATTATCTGGAAAAAATCACTTCATATTTTTGACATCACTTCATTCTTTCAAAACTAGTATTTTTGAGAAATAAATTATGTTAATGTGAGAAGCACATCGAATTGCGAATGTGTAAACCTATTTGTAGATATCAGTCGTTTTTGTGATACACCTGCTCAAAATTTTGAGATGGGAAGGTTCAACTATTTTGACATATGGTACCTAGAACCGTCAGTTATTGGCTGTCGTTTCACAGAATATGCATCGACTCCCACTTGAGCGCACGATGAGATGATGCAGTGTATTCACACTGGCGCTGGAATCGACACCACCGAAACAGCATGAATCGTGTTGAATCTTCTGTACGACATTAACATTAGTAGTTCTGGTGAATCAGTACAGCGAAGGCTACACTAACCTTAGAGCCACCACGAGTTATAACTGTTTGCGCAAAATGGTTAGCTGCATGATAAAATCATTCAGCTAATTTTGATCTCGGTTATCCTATATTTTTCTACTGTGTCATCGAACAGACCCAATAATCATGGATTGTCGGGGACATCTTGACGACGATTGCGCAGTTGGGTTGCCTTGCCACCCGTTCTCCACCAGCAGCTATTTCCGTCCCCCTCGGAATGTCCTTTCGTTGATACAGAGGTAGCATAGCCTATAAAATAGCTTGCCCTTGTGAAAAGACTTGGATGGTATGCTTCCCCCGCCCCCCCGAGGCTAAAACCATCGAGAAAAGACCTTCAACCTCGATCATCCAACCTCGAATTCATGAGCTACGTGGATTAATAGCCTGTGGCCCGTGGGGGATGACAGGCGTATGGTTCTTTGTCACCGTCTCATGGACTTCAATGGTTGACTCGATGGATTTTCATCCAATCAAAATGTTTCATTGGATAAAATTCAATAATTTTAACCAATCAAAATGCACAAGAGGTTTCAGCAGTTACGAGCGTTGCATTGATCGAAGTCATGTTAGTCGGCTTTAACACCATCGGGGCGATCAAAGACAAGGACGAGAAACATGCTGGGAGCGACGAGTTTGTGGCCTTTCTTGACGTCTTTGACGAGGATGTCGACGTCAGCCTTCTTTACGACGAGCTTTTCTCGAGGATCCACAAAAGAGGTGTGAAACCAGACATGTCCAATGTCCTTATGCTTCGCCTTGAACCTGACGCGAACTTCGCCAAAGACCAGCACTTGCTTTTCAGGGCATCGGATCTAATCATACTTGCCTCACGAAGAGTCGTCAATGTGTGGGCTCTCACCTCTAACATTTCGAGCGGCGAATCGTCAGTCGTTGTGTCCTCGTCGGGTGCTTGTTTGATAGTCCCAACGCTCGAGAGGTCATATACAAGCGAGCGATCAAAACCGACTTGCACTTCGACACGTATATCTACTGCCACGTCAGACAAATTGCATAATGAACGCCCTACCCATTCTTCGCCGTGCGTAGAGACCATGAATCGTCACGGATTGCAGGGCCAGGTTGGTTGTCTTCGGCAGACAAAGCCGTGGAAACACTTTGGGTAGAGGAGCCAGTGGTGCATCTTCAACGCCAGAGCTCTCACGAGACAAATCATGAGGTGTATCTTCGCCCGAGAACCATTGCTTTTCCCACAGTTCTCCAAGATCTGCCGCCGTCATGCCGAGCTCAAACTGTGCCACAGGGTCTGACTGAGCATTTGGATGGCAAAGTTGTGCAAAATAGTGAATGAATCGCCGTTGGCTTGGAATCGTCACGCCCTGAAGCAGCTCTCACTTGGCGTTCTGTCTAGCCACTTACCTGCTGATTCAACGAACGTGCGCTCCCATAGAATCCCATGGCTCCCTGTGCTGTCAGCCACGCCGAACTGTAGAGTAAATACGCGCAAATCATGACGCCAGTGCGGCCCTACAAAGGGAATGTCCATGACCAGAACTGTATGAGGAGTCTACCTTGCCAGCTTTGCAGTGGATCGCTGCGACGTTGTCGGGGTGTTGCTCGAGCCACTCAAACTAACAAAATTGGCTCACACAGTCGGTAGAACTCGTACAATGTCTTGGCATGCTGGAATTAGGAGCGACAGCGGCGGCGGATTGTGATCGTCAAACGGGTATTCCACCACTCGCTGGTGAAACTTATCTTTGCTGTAATGTCGTTCGGAGCATCTACAACATCTCCATTTGAGAAACCACTTGCAAATCCCATCTCGATACAAGTTGTAGACTTTGTAGCGGTCTTTATGTCGATGTTCAAAGCAATTGAACACATCCTATGAAGCCATTTGAGACTTCTACAGCAGCAGGATAAAACTTACTTTGTAATGGTTGCGGTAAATGCCTTCGATGTTCTCCGCTGGATATCCAAATGCAATCAAGCGTGGAGTGACATCTACCATCCAGTCAGTCCATCCTATCTTGGCATCTTCTTCGTACATGTCATATCGAGGTCGTAGCCATCGTCGATGAATCGTCGTTTCTTCTTGGACACGAGTTTCTTGAGCTGGAGCGTCACAAGCGACGTCGTCATGCTCGATTTCTGCTTCTTGATCGGCGTCAGGGGATGCGTTCCTGTATGCGTACAGCTTCCATGCGGACTACTCGTCAAAATGTGCGTCGGCCGCGCAAAGACGTCGGTTGAAGCTTTGATGTTCATGGGCCAACTGGGGAAATGGTCGCGTGGCAATCCATCTTCGACCTATTTTTAGAACGGGCATTTCAAAATTCAGCCAATCAGAGTGCTCCAAACGTCTTCTTTCGATTCTGATTGGCTCGCAGTATCTCAACGCCACTTGGCTTGCCCGTCACTCTACAGCTTTAGCACTTCAATGTTGTCGTGGACGCGCTGGGCGATTGCTTTCGTCTTGGCGGCGCCATGACGCAGAGACTGCGCAAGTCTTTCCTTGACGAGACCCATATCAGGTGTCAATTGTCGAATGTTGTTGCTCCAGATGCCTTCGCGCAGTTTAAACTCATGCTTGAGACGGTCGGCGCCGGTCATGACCACTTGATCGTTCTCCTGCAATGCCTTTGCAGCATCTTCTTGCGCTTTCTTGAGCGCTTTCAAATGCCTTGCAGCGCGCGCGGGGAGCAACGAGGCTTTGCCTTGGAGGCGGCGACACGCTTGCGTGAGAGCGCCAGTCGGAGGTAGCTCCGTGATCAATGCTTCCAATGCGGTGTTCCACTCGTCAATCTCTTTTGGCTTGAGGAGAGCTTCTGTCTGCACGGGCTTGGCCAAGCGGTTATACGCATCCAGTTGATCTTTCGCCTTCTCGATGTGACTTCGAGCCATCACATACGCTTGGACAAAGCAATCCCATCGGACGAGATAGAACGGCGGGACGAGCAAGTCGGCGCCGTTGTACAATTTGTGCGCCGTTGCATCGTTGCGCCATTCCATGTCTTTCCAAGTCTTGGCGGCGAGCATTGCCGACGACGAAACGCCATGAAAGCGCGTTTTCTTGGGAGCTTCTACGACGTGGACATCGTCCGGCAGGACAATCTCAAGCTCAATTGCATATTCGCGATCCTCCTTTGCCGTGACGCCCATTCTATTCAAGACTTCTAAGTCGCTGCAAGGACAAACTTCGTACCGCGTGCCGAGCAGAATGCCAAATTTATCACGGACAGCCATCACAGGTTGAACAGCGCCTTGCTGCGACTTGTCAATGAGGGCGTCAAATGTTTCGACCGTCGCAGTCCGGTGGAGAGACATGAGCGCCGCCGTATCGTCATTGAACGCCGCCTATCCTCCTCCCAGGTTAGCTCCCTCAACTTGGAATACAGCGCACGTCGAGTAGTTTGCCCTTCTTGGTCAGCTTGAGCTCTTCAAACTTTTGAAAGCACTGCCAGAGCTTTGCGAGGCGTAGCAGTGGCCGTGGCTCGGATGTTGCAAATGTGTAGTACGCGTACGCTCGAATTTCCCGCTTCGAGCGCGGTCTTCCTTCAGGGCGCTGCTCGGCAAGTCTGTGCATCTACCGCCGCAATTCCGCGCTGATATTCATAATCGACACAGACCGCCTTACCTTGTCGTCGTAGGCTCGTTTCATCGCTTGGCACATGGCGAGCTGGTCGTATTCCCGACTCATGCGCCAGTTATCCCACGCCGACTCGACAAGGACGTCGGCTTTCTTGCGCATGCTCTGCTGCAGCAGATCTTCTACAATATGTGGGGGAACGCCATGGGCATCTCGTCTAAAACTTGTCACGAGGATAGCATAGAAGTCGGGGCATACCGAATGCCATGGAGCTCGCCATGGTAGACAAAATTGTGTTTGATGTAGTTGGTCAGCATGGCCGGCGTTTTCTCGGCGTGCATGGTCGCGACGGAGAGGAGCATGATGACTTCGTCGGTTGGGGCATTCCACGACGGCATGATTTGAAAATCCTGGAGCGCAATTTCGCCATTTGAGACTGCCAGGACGCGCTCCGTCGTTGCGAGGACTGTCTCGTCCATCCAAAACATTCCATGGCTACGAAATGACCGCGCCAAGTCGTCAGATAACGACGAGCAGCGCTACCTTGTTGGCAGGAGGAGATAAATCTTGCGATAAAAGCCATCAAAGTGGCAGCGGTAGAGATCGTAGAGGTATTTCACACTCGACTTGGGATCCACACGCAGCGTGACGACCTACAGAGCGCGTTGAATCCTTCCAAAGCCATCCATGCCTTCGTACGCTTCCGGCAGGGACGCTCTTGATGACCACACGGACGAATTGCTGGGCTCTACGTGGAATCCGTCAACTTCCAGAGCTTGCCATGGGTAGATCGACGTACTTTTCACGATGTAGTCGAATGGCGTAGATGTCGTACAGGAGTCCTTTGAGAAACTCGAGCTCTCGGATGGACTGACCGTCATCGCAGCCCTTGCCGACGTTTCCAAAGAGCATGGACAACATCAATGCCTTGTCTTGCATCACTTGTTTCATTTCTAGCGCGTTGGCCGCCTGCACGCGCGTGAAAAACGTCGAAGAAGGGACCCAGCAGCCTGGACATCCTGGTAGTTGCGACGACTCGCATACGAGGCACTCGAGCGTTGGATCAAATCGAGCGTCCATGATGCGCTTGAGTTCTTCCTGTTCTCGAAGCCGAGTTCGCGGCGATTTCTTCGCTGCTCCTGCTGCAAAATTTGGCATGGCGTCGTCGTCGAAGAGCGTCACGGCGCGTTTGTAAAAGACCATGCCGAGGAAGACCGGCGATATGATGGAAGCATCATGGCGGGACATGGCATAGCCAAAGCAGGCGGGATGCGGCGCGTCGCGGCCAAGACGAGCAGCGGCCTTGGGTGCATTCAATTGACTGTCTTTGGCGTACGAGTAGCGATAGAAGATGGGCGAGAAGATGGAAGAATCGGTCTCGAGGGAGTTGAAGCGGTCGGGATGAAAGATGTAGCCGGCACTGGCGGGATGCTCCTCAAACGGATTGATGCGATCGAGCTCGTACCGCTTGATCTGTAGCTCTAGAATGGAATTCCCTATAAGTAGACGTCGGAGGCAGCAACATCTTACCCTCCTCGTGGTTCATCTCGACGTGCCAACTCTTGGCAGCATTGAGCTGTGCTTGGTATCGCCGAGATTGCTCCATGAGTTCTTTCTCAATCGCTTTGCGACGCTTGGCTTGTTCTCTCTTGCGTTGTTTGTCGCGTTGTTTCTTCTCCAGGGGCGCTAATTGAGGATGTTTGGCGCTCCGAACGAGTTCTGCGTCCAGAGCATCGCAGTGCATGACCGACACGGTCCAAAGTTGCTCTTGACAGTTTCAAGCTGAGCCATAAAGTTTGCAGTCTTGCTGTTGACTTTGAAACTTATAAGACCTGTGGCATCAGAGCTCTTGCTAACTTGGCAATCGCATCCTTCAGCTCTGTCTCAGTCTAATACAATGTTCCATCTCTCTCGGCCACACAGGAACTCGTTTCCTCGTGACGATTCACATGTCACGAAGCAACGCGTCGCCGTTGCAGTTGCTGTCGACGCTTGCACGCATACTGGGCGGAGCATACCAAGAGTGACTTCACTCTTCATACGACGCGTGGGATCCAGAGAATTGGCACGACTTGACGCTGTTTGTTGGTACCTTGGAGCAATTGACAGGCGAGGAAGCGCTACATGGCTCCAGAGCTTCCACACAGCTCGGTCAGTAGCGACTTATGTAAACAGCACCATGTATCCGGATACAGTGCATGATTTGGAGAAGATATCCGGATAAGAGTGGCGCGCTTTCAGTGTGGAATTTTCCATCAAGGATCTCAAGAAAGGCGCGCGCTCTCATTCGAATCCAAGGGGTCAAGATCCTTACACCAATAAGATTTCATCCGCCGCCGTGGCTGCGCTGCGATCAAAGGAGACTTGAAATTGAGGATCATTGTCGTGATACATCTTGTTGCGGGATCCACTTCGCCGCCGTGGACAAATGAAGTGGACCCCGCAACAAGATTTATCACGCCACTCTCCTTCGTCAGTTTTTCGGGCAGTATGGTATGCATCTTGATGTTGGACTAGATGTTGGCCCATTTCTCCTGGTAACGTCTCGATTGATTCGTTTTCCCACGCCAAGGCCATCCTGCGCAAGCTATTTTGGCTCGACTTGCTGCAGCGATATAGCGTTAATTAAGATTGTACAGTTTCTAATGTCTCGACTTCCACGCTCGGTCATTCATGATCCTAGATGGCATTCATCGTGCTTGTTGCTTCACTTAGCAGCAAAGCCTCAATACTAAAAAAAACTCTTGGCGAAGTGTCATTTATCATTGAGAAGGTCATGAAGTATATACTACACGTACTCTGGTCCATAATATCAGCAACATTTGGGGTATAATTGGTGGATTAAGGCTGTTTCTACAGTAAAATCGATGCTGATTGGTTTATAAAACAGAGCAGAAAAGGAGCTTTGATTGGACACTTTTTGATCTTCAAACGGAGTTCTGGTTGTGAAATGACAGAAGTGTAAAAATTCCAAAAAATTTGACGACCAGTAGATTATGATGTGCGCCATCAAATAGACGAAGCTTAGACTTATGAGAGAGAGTAATTAAGTAAAGCACACTTTGTACTACATTGTGGTCAAGCTAGAATTGCCGCTCGGAAACACAATACGTTGATCACAGCACAAACGCTGTTAAATGGTAAGGTTTGAGTTTCTCAAGCTCTATTTAATCATCAGACAGGAACCCTGTCAGATCTACGGGTTGTATACCGTCTATGTGAAGCTAAATAGACCTCTTAACAGCTCCAACAACCAGCTATTGACGACAATCTTGCTCTCATCAACTACGTTGGCACTAAATAGTGCCCAGTGTCACAAATGAATATACAAAAAACAAATGTGTCAAATACTGTGTACAGTGGAATCGAGAATGGTAACGCCACATTTTACTTCGAGGGTTAGGTCCAAAATTCAAAATAACACACTATGATTGGTTGAGTCTCTTCGAACTTCGCGAAAATATCTAGCCAATCATATCATGTAGAAGTGAAATTTTTTTCAAGACATTTTTTAAAATGCATTTTCAATAGGATATTAATAGGATATTAAAAAAGAGAGTACTCAACAACTAGAAAATGACCTGAATCAGAAACTTTACGATCAAATTCAATGAGATATGAACTCAAAGAGATCGTGTTTTATATTATTGTCTTTATCAATCACAAATATGTTGATTGGATAAGGGATAATAGGGGTCAGAATAGTGTAGGGGACTATGGTAGCAGAAATTGGCGTGGCTGATGAGCTCGTGAGTTCGAATCCCCTTCAAGCAATAAATTTTCCATAAAAATCAATAATTTTCCCGCAATCAATATCAATAATTTTTACACAATAAATATATTTTTCGGCTCAAATACAGTGAAGAATCAATTAGCAGACAATCAAAGCCGTTGATGCGTCTACAATGAAGATGATCATTTAGACATGTATTATTGTGTTACTCACTCCGCATCTAACCCACGCCTATCAGGCAATGCCTTTTCAAAACTACGTCGAATGTCGTCGCTACTGACCATACCCCAAGCCGTAATCGCTCGTTTGATGAGTGAGAGACGCTTTTGGCGACACGTAGTTGACTCTTCGTCATCATGATCGTCGCCATCACCGCCAACCAATTCTTCTTCGAGCCACAGGTCGCGCATATATCGCTTGAAGGGAGCCATTACTCCCACATCCAAGGGCTGGAGCACAGACGTAGTATTGGGAGGTAATGGACACAACGTACTTCCCAGTTCTTCCGAGACAATGCGACGGGCTTCTTCGGTTACGTGAGCTTCAAAGTTATCCACCAGTATGACTGACTGATCAGTCAACTCGCCATTCAACACGTCACGTAGATACACCTTCCAAATTTCTGCGTCCATCCAGGCCCTCTTTTGGACCGCATAGTAGTGCCCTTGAGGATACGTTGGAAGCTCGTACGTTTCAATCAGGCCACCCTTTGTACCACGTACCACAAACATGATGGGCAGCTTAGAACCATCCGCTCGGGCAGCCAACACCGCCGTAATCCTCAACGAGTTCTTCTCGCCAGCCGATATCTTGGCGTTGCCACCCCGTAGGGACAGAATGTACCGTGGAGGAGTGTCGTAATATATTGCAGTTTCGTCAATGTTGATGATTGCGTCCTTTCCATGGCCTTGATATGTTCGATGGAAGTCATCGGCAAAATCGTCGTGAATTGCAAGTAGCTCAGCTTGCTTGATCTTGGACTTGCCTGCTCTTTGACGCGAGAATCCATTGCGGTAGGCAAATTCTCGCAATAGCCGCACCAGACTGTTGTAGCCTCTTCCTTCGGTCTTGTTGTCGAGGTATCGGAGGAGCCACTCTCGTTGGTTGTGCTTGACCCAATGAATCAGATGCAGGACAGTCAAGGCTCGTTCAGATTCCCGCATCTGATTCACGAAGGCAAGCAAGCCAGGAGGGTCCACGAAGCATGGAGGTCGGCCACCGGGTGTGAGTTTCTTGCGCTTGCAGTCGCCGTTGTAACCCAGAATGGCATCAGCATTGTCGAGCCACGTGCGGAGCGTTCTTCGTGGAAGCTTCGTTTCTCGTTGAACATCGGCCAGAGAAGTTTCTTGGATCCTGCAGAGGATCTTCTTCTTCATGAGCATCGAGTAGGCGGTTTTCGGCTTCATTGAGGGTGTCGACAATCCAACTTCAAAACTTGACTGAAACGCTCGTTTTTTAAATTGAATGACATGGCGGGCGCGGGAATATTATTATGACCAATCAGATTAAGATATTTCGTAAAAAATTCTATTGGCTAAATTTCGTCAACTTTCTTCGGTGGCGTATCATTCTCGATTTCACTGTAATCCAAATGTTGCTTATAATGCGGATACAAAAAACAAATGTGTCAAATACTGTGTAATCCAAATGTTGCTCATAATGCGGACCAGAGTAGTCATTATTCTTGATACAGTCTGTTCGGAAATTATAGACGCAGACGCTTTATTTTGAGTTGAGCTACCATATACTCGACCTTAGACCATAAGAATTCACTACAACATAAAAAGGCTGATTTTCGACCATCACACAATGCTAATCAATGAAGTTCGTTGATAATTTGGTGATTGTGTCTAGTACTGCTGATGTTTACATGACATGAAAGTCCACAATTTATAGATGCACACTAAGTCTACCAAGAAATGATTGGATTAAACTAACGGAACTAGACTGAAATTCATCCAATCACGTATCTATACGTGTTGTGTGGCGTCTAACGCATTCGACAAGTCATTTTTGCATTTGCACGATGCCACGAGGACGAAAACTGACCGACCTAGAGGTTGGCAGAGTTCTCGGCCTCCACGAAGCCGGAATAAGCAATCGAGGCATTGCTAAGAAGATTGGTCGAAGCGAAAAGGCCATACGAACTGTTCTCCTCAATGCCAAGGAGGTGAGAACGAAGAAAAAGGTGGGTAGAAAGTTGGTTCTGAAGAAATGCCATGTCAGGCGAATCTTTAGACTAGCTTGTGTGAAGCGTCTCTCTTGTAGAGAGATCGCAAAGGATCTTGGTTTTATCGTTAATAAGTCATGTGTTCATAGTGTACTGCGTGCATCGAAATTCGCGAAATACATAAAGCGAAAACCTCGCCCACATCTCAAGAAGCATCATAAGATTGCTCTTATGCGCTTTGCCAAGCAATACATCAATAAACCAGGCTTCTGGCAGCGTGTCGTCTTTTCGGACGAAAAGAAGGTCAACTTAGACGGCCCTGATGGCTGTCAATACTACTGGCACGACTTACGTCGTGAGCCTGAAACGTACTCCAAGCGTGTCGTCGGTGGCGGATCTGTTATGGTCTGGGCGGCTGTGTGTGCCAAGGGAAAGTCTAGTCTAGCCATTCTCCGAGGGAAGCAAGATTCCAGCAACTATTGTGAAACCCTGTCAAAATATCTGCTGCCTTTTTTGACCGAGCTCCAAGAAAGCCATGCCATCCCTGAGCCAATTTTCCAACACGAATGCAAGTATTCACTCGTCAAGAGCCACTGCGAGCTTTTTGGAAGGAGCGAACATCATGCCGTCGGTTTGGCCGGCCAAGAGCCCCGATTTGAACGTTATTGAGAACGTTTGGGGGGTCTTGGCACGCTCAGTTTACCGAAATGGCCGCCAATTTCCTTCGAAAGAAGAATTGGAAGCCCAAATCCTGAAATCGTGGGAGCAAGTGAGTGTCTCTAACTTAGAGACACTCATCAATGATATGCCAACGCGAATGGCCGAGGTAGTCATTCGGGCAGGCTCAGGATTGACAGACAACTTAGATAATTCCAATGCGTCTATTGTTTCTGGACTTAGTATTTTCTAATGTTTCATCTTTTCATGTACACGAATAGAGCAGAAAATGAACTGTGTAGCGCACTTCTTTCCACTCGAGTTGTCTTATCTTGCACTGAGAGCGCTCAAGTTGAATCGCTTTGTAAGCATTCCAGCATTGAAAAATGTTCGTGCGTCTATAGTTGCCGGACAGACTGTAATCCATCCACTCGAGTTGTTTTTCCGCGCTTGACATGGAGCGGGCTGCCTCATCGATGAGGAGAGCTTACGACTGTTGCAGAAACAATGAGCTCATTCTCAATCGCTTTGCGACGCTTGGTTTGATCTCTCTTGTGCTGTTTGTCGCGTTGTTTCTTCTCCAGGAGCGCTAATT
Organism: Aphanomyces cochlioides; assembly: GCA_019828595.1. Taxonomy (NCBI): domain Eukaryota; phylum Oomycota; class Saprolegniomycetes; order Saprolegniales; family Verrucalvaceae; genus Aphanomyces; species Aphanomyces cochlioides. Next base: position 2,014,284 of record JAHQRK010000004.1, read on the forward strand.
GAGGATGTTTGGCGCTCCGAACGAGTTTGGCGTCCAGAGCATCGTAGTGCATGACCGACACAGTCCAAAGTTGCTGCAAACTGAGCAATAAAGAGCAGCAATGACCATGTCGATACAAAGATCATATCAACAGCAAGACTCCTGTTGATATGATCTTTGTATTGACAGGTCATTGCTGCTCTTTCATCCTCGCAAATTGTGTGAGTGAAAGCTCGCTCCAAGGCTGTAGATCAAGGTATCGAGCTATCGATAGTATATTTGGCGAGAACTTTGCAGCAACGGGATGAATCGTGGAGAGTATTGAGTAACGCGCGGGAGACGTCGTTGAGGAATTGCAAGATATCGCGCTTGCATGGAGATGTGAAGCTGCACTTCAACAAGCCTAGTGCCAATTTTCAGTGTTTTAGTGCGTAGAAGCCGCGTTACCTTGGGAAAAAAGGTATACATGGACACAAGCGCTAGATATGCTTTATATATATCTTCTAAGCTTGTTCCAAGACGTCCGACAAGGTCTGGAAGGTCAATAAGGTTGTCGGCGGTATGATCTTTGTGGAGCCTCAAGAGATTGCATAGTTTGTAAGATTTTCGTAATTATCATGTAAAAATTGATTAGAAATACACGAAAACACCAAATTTACATACTAAAATCAAGATAAATTTCAGATTTCGAGTATTTTTGGAGAAACAAATCAAATTTCAAATTACCAAACAGCAAAAATAGCGCAAGGTGCAAATGGCGGCGACAGGTGCGGCGGACGGAAAGGACAGGGAAAGACCAGTGGAGCTCATGAATCGATGTGTTTATAGATGAGCAGAAGAATATAGAGGATATGTTTGGATCCGATTCCGAATCGGAAGAAGATACGTTCAAAGGTGCGGCCGAAATCGACAAATTGCACACAACTGATCCAAATGAATGGAACTAGGATCGTCGCTAAAACCCAGCGCCGTAAATGAGTCGTCATCGGGGTTGTTTGGTTCGGATTCTGAATCGGAAGAAGATGAAAAGCCAAAGAAGCTCAAGAAACCCACCAAAAGCGCATCCAAACCGCCTAAACCAGCCAAGCGCAAAGTATCAGCGCGAGCTGCTGATGACGATGAAGGCACGGAACGCCGAGTGGCCCAGCCGCGACGAGACGAAGGTACTAGCAAATATTATTTGTGTTTTTACTCAACACCAAATTGTCTAGGCGATGAATATGATTCAGGGGAAGAAGCTGTCCGGACTAAAGATGATGATGCATTCATCGACGACGAAGATGATTTGGGCGGCGTCTTGGACGAATACGACCAGGATAATCAAGTAGATCTGCACGGCGCTAGTTTGGTTAAATGTGCGGATTTACGTAGAATTTTGACGACGAGAGGCCGGACGATGAAGGCGATCGATTTACCTCCCGCCATGAAGACGATTACTTTGAGGAAACGCTCAAGTCGATGAAGACGGGCCGAGGACGCTCCAAACTCAAGATGTCCCAACAAGAAATCGAAACGCTAGTGCAGGTGCATTCCCTGGAAGCTGCCCAGTCTGACGGAAGGACTTCTCGGTTCATAGGAACTTTTGTACAATATGGACAAGGCGTACAACGACGACCAAGTCGCGATGGAAGAGAAGAAACCCGCGCTTCAAAAAGTACGTTCTTGACCACGGAACTGAAGCTAGATTACTTCACACGTTTAGCTCAAGCTTGTAAACAGCGTCCTGCTCTTAGCTCGCAAGCATCAGCTGCAATTGCCGCTCTTGGACTTTGATTTCCTGGGTGTAGTTAAAAAATGGATCCAACCGATGGAAAACGGCTTGCTGCCGAACATTGGCCTGCGCACGAAGATGATTGAAATGTGCCAGACGCTACCCAGTACGACCGCCTCATCGATGGATATTGCATGACTTAAAAATGTCTAGTCGACAAGGAACATTTGAAGCGCAGTGGCTTTGGCAAAGTGATCATGGCGCTGTGGAAACATCCGCATGAGACTCCAGAGAACAAGGAAATTTGTCGTCAACTCATCGATCGATGGAGTCGTTCGGTCTTCTCCAAGACATTGGATTTCACCAAATTGAGCGAACTCGAAGCGGAAAAGCGCGAAGCAAACGGCGGCGTTCGCCCGACGATCGATCGACGGTGCTTCAATATCCTCGATGGCGCTCACATATTCTTGGTAGACCGGCAAATCAACGCAACGTGGAGTCCGTGCGAAACCGTGGCTTCTTGAACCGAGGCAATACCGCGACAGACTCGAGTAATTCCTCGTCGCGCGTGCGCATGCCGGAACAAATCCGCATTGATTTTACGTTGCGACCGCAGCCAAAGGTCGACGCAAGCCAAATTCCATCGACGAAAGTCGATCCCGAGTCCAAGAAAGCGCGGCTGATGAAGCGCATGCAAATCATCGCTCGCCCAACGAAACGAGCCAAACGTGCGGTCAAGATGAGCATTGAAGGTCGCGGACTTCAGTCGTAGGAGAGCATTTGATTCCTGTGTTAATACCAGTTTCCATGACGTCGAGGCAGTCCGTCACGGAAAACCCTTCACCCCCAAATTTATAAACCCTGTAGTTACCCCTTTAACCCCTTCACCCCCAATAAAGTTGTTGGTTGGAAGCGTCATGACCAAGTCCAAGGACGAAGCGCTGGCCGAGTTCAAGCAAGCTTTTCGCGAATATCTCGTAAGGATCTGCCAATATCTCGCGACATTGACGACTGACCTTCTAGGCGCATGCAAATGTCGCGTCGGGAGAGGATATGGACGCGCTCATGGCTTGCTTGGCTCAACCTCTTCCAGTTTGCTTTCGCATCAACTTGGACGGCCTTGAATCCGAACGGTAGGTCCCACGCGCACACTAAGCTAGCTCACCACATCGTCTATCTAGATTGAAGACACTCTTGTCGACAACGTTTCAATTCCCACGCGAGACGTACTTCCACAACGACGTGGCCATCACACCTCCAGAGTACATTGCAGAGCGTTGAACCTTGTCGTTACCAGAGCTTGTCGTAGACCTCTTGCTTGGTATCCCCAAGACAAAACAGCTTGGCAAGTGGCTTGTGGGCGCGTTGCTTTCTCGAAAGCTGGTAGCTGACGACTCCATGACGTCGTCTTTGACCTGTAACATGTAGCTCATGTGGCCGGTCCAGTGCAGGATTTCCACAAAATCCTCCTTGCACACACCGAGTACGGCAACATCGACAGACAGGAAGCGGTGAGCATGCTCCCCGTGTTGCTCTTAGACGTCCAAGCCGGTCACAAAGTGCTCGATATGTGTGCATCTCCAGGCTCCAAGACAACCCAGATCCTCGATCTCGTCCATGATGGTATGGTCGTCGCCAACGACATGAACAAGAAGCGAGCGTACATGCTCGTCCACCGTCTCTCCCGCAACACGCTGCAGTCCGCTGTCGTCACGTGCAGTCCTGGCCAAGAATTCCCTGGGCTGTACGAAGTTTCCACTGGCGCGTTGCAGTCCACGAATGCCTTTGACCGCGTCTTGTGCGACGTTCCATGCAGCGGCGATGGCACGTTGCGCAAGAGCCAAGCTCTCTGGAAAGAATGGCATATTGGCCAAGGCCTCACGCTTTTTCCAACGCAGCTCGCATTGGCATTACGCGGTGCGGCGCTGCTAAAAGTCGGCGGCACGATGGTCTACTCGACGTGTTCTTTCAATCCAATCGAAGACGAAGCTGTCGTCGCTGAGCTGCTTCGACGCAGCGACGGCGCGTTGGAAGTCGTCGACCCTGATGGAAAGCTTCCGGGGCTACAATACCGCCCCGGCCGCGTCACATGGTCCGTCGGATGGCGCTCCAAGTCGAAGAGTCATGGAAAAGGCCACGTGCTCAAGAAGGTCGACGCGACGGATGAATTTCACGTCTGGTTTGACGACTACAACGAAGTGCCGACGCAGCTCCAAGGCGATCGCATCCTCCGTTGCATGTTTCCTCCCACAGAGGCGTCGACGCAAGCGGCGTTGCGTCGGACGATGCGTCTCGTGCCCACTGACCAGGATTCCGGCGGCTTTTTCATCGCCATCTTGCGAAAGACCAAGGAATTACCAGGCGTGAACCAGGGCGGCTTGGAACCGCTCGATGAAGTCCATGCGGGGCTGCCTCCTCCAGGCTACATCTGCAAGTTGTGCCAAGGCGCTGGACATTACATGAAGCACTGCGAACTGTTTGATGCCGCGGCGTATGATAATTCAACGACCGACGAACCGACAACGAAAAAAGCCAAGATGGACGAAGATGCCAAAGCCGACAAGTCCGCAGAAGGAAGCAAGAAGGAAGAGCCGTACCGCCGCATTACCGACGACGTCTGGGCTGCCTTGACGTCGTTCTATGGCATTGCCGAGAACTCTTCCTTGCGCGTTCGTCCTCGTCTTCTCGAATGAAGCTCATGTGCTTTACATGTAGACACAGCTTTGGAGTCGGTCGGATTCGTCCGCCCAGATCAATTACGTCCAAGACGCGATTGCCGCCACGTGTTTAGCTGGCGATGCGCTCTCCGTAAGACGTCCTTCAAGCTCTTTTCATGACGATGGCGGTCGTTTCTAGGTTGTCAACACGGGACTCAAAGTGTTTTCCAAGACGTCGGATGGGTTCTTCCGGCCGACAAGTGAAGGCTTGGCCTCTCTTCGACCGCATTTGACCAAACGCTTGCTGGCGTTCTCGCTTGCCGACTTTAAAGTCCTCGTCGAGCGCACAGATGCCGTGCCGTTCTCTGCGCTGAATGATCTGGTCGCCGACGAGAGCACGAAAAATCTCGCTGAGCTCCCGCTCGGACCGGCCATTGGCATGCTCCTCAAGCCAGCATCCATTGGCTCCGTGGACGAGAAGACATGGACGTTGCTGCAAGAACGACTCCTGTGTAATCTTTGGCTCGGCAAAGGCTCCTTTATGCCGCGACTGTCGGCTGTCAAGCGCGCCGAGATGACAGAACTCTTGACAGCGTATTTGGACAATTAATTTAGATTGTCGTCGGGAACGATGGTGCCTTCGCGGTGATTGACTTGTCGACGACGGCTGTGGACGGTTTGCATGAGGTAGTAGAAGGAATCGCGCTTGGAAGCAGACGAGGACGACGACGACGATGTTGGCGGACCAACGTCATCAGCGCCACGGATGATCGAGCCAATGACGCGAGTGAATTCTTGTCGGGGAATGCTTGCGACGCGGCTTTCGTTGCCTTCGACCCATACAGCAAGGCCAAAGAAAACTGCCACAATTACACAAACTAGCGCAAAGCGACTAGGATGCTTGAATTAGCGAGTGATGCTGGGATAGTTTGTCTCACTGGTAGGATGGAGCCAAAGCTGGCTTGGATTGAAGCGCAGCGTGGACAAATTCACCAACGCAATAGCCAAGAACTCCCGTGACCCAGCTTCCAACGACTTGAGATGGAGATCGAATACCCACGTAGATACGAGAAAGTCCAACGAGACCGAAACAAGCAACCATGAACTAGACAGGAGGTGAAGACAGCAAAGCTAAAGCCATGTACGGCAAGCGTCGTTGGGGAGATTCCATCGACAAAGAACGCTGGAAGAAGAATGACGACCGCCATATGCGAGTCGACGGACGGGAAGCCATACGTATCAGGGTCTGTGCATTCGTGCAGGTAAAGGGATTCGTCGTAGTCGATCGGTCGCTTGGCTTGGATGGCATACTGCAACGCCAAGACAACAATGAGGTTTCCAAGACACTTCCATACGAATGGAAAGCCAAGGAAGCCTGCGCAATAGAAGAAGAAGAGCCTGTGATTAACCGAGTGAGATGTTCTCAAAGGGAAGAGGTGTATATTACCAGAGCACGATGGATACATCTCGCGTGCGGTATCGCGACGCGATCGAGTGCATAAAATACGTCAAGTTTGGATAGTTCTACAGCGCTCAACCAATCTGGCAAAGGTTTCGCGGTCGTACCGTTTTCTGGCTATATAGCCACCAAATCACTTGGAAATCCATCTCTAAGATGGGCTTTGTCTTCAGTGCATCCTTCCACGAAGCACCGCGCGGTTGGCGCTCCTTCATGGAAGAAAGATCTCAACTGGTTGATTTTGATTGGCTAACAGACTGCAATACATCAAAATGATTGGTGAAAAATAATTATTCACTCCACTCAACGGACATGTTCTCGGAGGAGAGGCAACGCTCTACGTATTCACCCGTCCATGAAGAGAGTACGTCCAGTGTCGTCCAAGGCATTCGTAGCCTTAGACTCACGATATGCGTCAACTGTGAGGATTTAACGACTATCGGTAAATCAGAGAATAAATATTTGAAACTGATTGGATGTAATTAAATGTTTTGTGGTATTTGATTGGCTGGCATCAAACTTAAACGAATTTGATTGGACAAAACCATTAAAGTGTGCATAAGCACTTAACAATACATAAATGGCAGCAACTACGTCAGGCAGTGTGCTTCCTCTAAGAGAGCGACGACTGGGTTGCAGTAGCAAGACCCAGTGCGTCGGGTGGGGATAGCGTCAGGCTGTTAGGCGAGTAGGGAAGAGAGAAAGAGACAATACCCACGTCACCATCTCCGGGCGGCGTATCTAAGAGCCTTACTGTCGCAAAGCGTCATCTACCAACTACACACACAAATGAGCAAAACCAAACATCAAAAGCGTCGGCATACCTGCTTGGCCCAAGTTGCAACACTTTGAGCTTGGCCTTCTTGAATGCGAGAGCAATCGACCAACAGAACTTGGATAAACTGTTCTTTCAACAATGGCTTGGCTTGTTGTCCTAAGATGGAAGCAATATCCCTACAATGATAGCATGAGCATTTTGCAATATGGGAGGCGGTAAAACATACCCAATCAAGCCGGCACAAGTCGTAGTGACGCTTTCAGTACGGTTGGTTTCGGCCGCCAAGAGGGCAATGAATTGGCCAACACCTTGGAGGGCAGGCACCATGAGATGTCCCTTGTTGTGGGACGAAAGACCTTGGAGAATACCAGTGAACGCTTCCAAGATGCTTTCGCGCAATTGGTTCATGTACTCAATACCATCTTCGTCTTCCACTTGCACAGACACGCAGGCTTGTGCTGCTTGGAGCAACATTTCCATAACGTGCTGGAAGTAAGGTTCAAATTCGCCTTCAATGGCCAAACCAATGTCACCAAAGACAGCAATGACAGGGGGCTTGACCGTGCGGTTCAAGTTGGGGAAACGCAAGATGTTGAGCAATTGGTTGACAATATCAGGGATAAAGACATTGACATCGGCACCCAAAGCACGGCACACATCGCCAACAACACCAACGGCAGAGGCACAAACAGCATGTTCTTGGACGTTTGACAAGCCGGCAATCAAAATTGGGTAGAATGGCGTCATGTACTTCTTGAATTCAGATTCAATGGCACCAGCAAGCGCGCCAGTCGCCAAAAAGGCTTCTTCACCTGCAGTCGTGTGCCCTGTGCTAAAGATGTTGAGCAAGCATTGCATGATGCGGTCGGAAAATGGACGAATTTCAGCATCGACTCGTTGAATAATAACAACCAAGACGTCGCAGGCGCACGTGTACAAACCGTAGAATTCTTGGCCATAGCTTGGGTTCGCCTTGTGCTTTTCAATGTTGACTTCCAAATGTTCCAAGATGCTCGTGAGTCGGCTCAAAATGTGCGGTGTGGCATTGGCCGAACCGTGCTGGATCATCATGCCCAAGGCTTCAAATGCAGACACACGGACGTTTTCATCTTGCGAGTTCTGGCACGTAAACAAGCACTTGTCGAAGACATGGCCGTAGTAAGGATCCAATTGTTGCGGACCGTCGTCAAGTTCGCTGAAGGATTGGAAGATGTAATGGATGGCGTAGCACATGTGGGCAGCCACTTTGGTTTCTTGATCCAAGCCAGCGACAATCAATTGCATCAAGGGTCCCAAGCAACGAGCCATAACAGTGCCGTGGATTTCGCAAATGCGGCCAATCGTCCAAGCAGTAGTGTCGCGGACAAGTGGATGTGGGTCATTCATGCAAGTAATAAGCACAGGCATGGCATTTTCGACGATTGGTTGGATGGTTGCATGAGCAGGGCCGTCCAAGATGGAGCCAAAGGCCATAATGGCAGCTTCCTTTTGTCGCCAGTTTGGCGATTGGATGTTGCTTGTGACAAATTGCATGACGGGTTGAACAATAGCATCTTCAACGACTTGAGCTGCAAGGGTAAGAGTGGTGGCACCAGCCATGGACAAGTTCCATGTGTCGTCTTCAAATTGATCTTCGTCTTGTTGGGTCAAAGTGTTGAGCAACATGGGAACCAAAGCAGAGAGAACAGTCTCGACGTAGCGCTTGTAATTTGCAGCAGCTTCAGGGTTATTTCCGTACTTGGCTTCTTCGAGGTATTCGAGCTCGACATCGCAAATGGATGACCAAAATTCGAGCGATTGGAGGCCAACTTCTGGTTGATCAGCTTGAACAGCCTTGAAGGTTAAATCGCAAAGGGCATTCATGTACTCGGTCAAATATTCGTAGTACAAGCTGGCAATAGTTGCGATACATTCAAAAGCACGGACTCGCACTTGGACATCGGCGCATTGTGTGGCTTCGCAAACGACAGTTAGGATGTGAGTACGCTCAGCATCACGACCAAAGTTTTCACTGACAAATTCCAAACTGTTGCGCAAAGCAATGACAGCGGAGAGACGGATCTTGTCGGGGTTTTCCTTGCGGATACCGTCAACAATGGCGGTCAAAATTTGGTTGGATTCGGCTTCTTCCAATGAGTCATCGTCGAGGGATTCGCACAAGTAACCAAGAGTTTCTAGAGACGAGTGCTTCACGCCGTCCGTTCCGCTGGTAACGTTCTCAACCAAAATGCGGAGCAAATCTGGCCATTGTTTTTGAGGTACGTCAATGGAACCAATCTTCGCGACGACTTGAGCAGCAGTGTGGGCAGCAACAGCATCTGGGGATTTCAACGAGGCCAATGAAAATTGCTTGATCGCAGCGCGGACATCATCTGCAAGCGAATACCATTGTTGGATCTTGAGTTCTTGGAGTGCATAGTCCTTGGCGTCCAAGATATTTTTCAAGAACAGACCCGCCTGTTGCCGACCAGGGCTTGGGAAATCTTCCGCGGCCAATGCTTGCGACAACGTCACCATCAATTGACCAGGGTTTTCATTCACAGCCTTATTCAGCGCATCTTCGGCTTGCTTTCGCAGGTTTCCATCTGCACTGGTGGTAGCAAGAAGAGCGTTCGGGATATCCATTGCAACGAAGATAAAGGAGTGGCTCATATCCAACAACGCGACCGCAACTTAATTGAGCTACTATTTTAACACCTTTTGACAAAACTTGAAAAATGTATGCTTTGACTTTTGACATGTTATGACGTCGTTCTTTTCAGCTATCCGTAGACCCGTCTACGAGAACAACAGCTGGACAAACACCTCGATACGACTCGTTCAGCGGCTTGTGGTGACGGAATCACATGGCTAATGCTTATGTCATACGATCTCGCCCTTCAAAGCGGAGCTACAGTGCTTTCTTCCTGCCCATTTAGCTCCCTTGCATGAGGATAAGGGACAGGCCATTTAATTCCAGTCATTTGTTGCGAAATTCCATACATTTTCTTCATTATGTGCACTATTTCATTGCCAAAAATAGATTTTTTTTTCTGATTATTTGATGAAAATCTCATTGACACAACTAATTTTTGAATTTTCAAACTCCGGAAAACATCGGACAACCACAGAAAATTTGTCCTGTATTTTCCAAAATACTCAAAATTCTTTTCATGATTTAATTATTTGTAGTACTACTTTTTGTATGAAATAAAATAAAGTTTGAGTGGAATGCGAATGGAATGCAATCCACAGAAGGATTTTTCTGTGGGAAAATGAGCCAACCACATTTCGAGAAAATCAAGAGAACCAGGGAGCAAAACACATTCATTTCAACTTATGGCTGGAATCTACTAGCGTGGTTTTATCACTCATCATACGCTACTGCAATCCTTTAGAACTTATTGAGATATAACTAAAAACATTGAGAAAAGCGTCGTTATCATACGTCAGCAATCAAAACAAGGGGGTAAATTGCTTTTGCTACGAGCAAGCCTGTAGTGAGTGATTCATACGATGAAATGCCACAGGAACTTGTCCAGACATCAGATGTGCCATGAGCCATACGCATATACTCAATCGGTCATCGTGTGGTGTAATAATAAATTGATATCGTTTAGGATAATCACTGGATACACTTCTCATCACTACTGAGCTTATATAAACTAAGGTGAAGGTCTACATGCAAAGTGTGTTTCAAAAGAACAACAGCTAGTACGTGTCAACATGCAGCATTTTCAAAGAGCCAATTCAAATTCAAATTTGTCTCCAGAGTCACTTATCATAACAACTTCATTCAGGCGAAAGTTAATTACCATCAATTTAAACACCCTTAGAACAAACACTAAACTCTAAGGTAGTCTCAAGTGTGCTGATGATTGCCTGCCTTTTGAAGTCAATAAAGGCATTTTCGATTGCCATTTGAGACTTGCACGTAAGAGTCGCTGTCTCATGACTTGTGTTTTTGGCCAATTAAACACCGCACAACTTTTAATAACTATTGATTGGCTGAAATATACATACAGTCAACCTTCAAAATAGTGATATCAATTTTTAGAGTTTGTATATAATAATTGAAAGGATATAGTTTTCACAGTTCTCGCCATAGTGCTTTGTATTGCATCTCGACATTCATCTATGTTCTTTAAGAAGCTATCAACTCTTGAGAATATGACAATTCATGTCGTTTGAAACTGTGATGTCAATTGGATGTCAAAATAAATTTTCAAAGTTTCCATTTTATGCATTTATCTACTAGCTCGAACATTTCTTCATCCAAGATTTGAGTGTGCGTCCAACAATTTGATATTGTCCTGTCCGTGACATGTTGCCATGCAACGTTCGCCCATTCCATAGCAGTCAAGATGTCAACATGGTGCAATTTTTCCATTGCAATTTTCATACCTTTTTCGCCAATTTCGACTTCTCTTCGCAGCATTTCATCAAACTTCTTAACTGCGTTTTGGGTCTTCAGCTGTGCAATTTTGGCCTTGAATGACATAATCACACCGGCATCTTGCGGTTGTAAATGGGGCGTCGTGTTGGGGGGCAACATTTCAATCGTAATATTCGACAGCGACTGGGGACATTTGTGCGACGAGACATTATCCAGCAAAAGCAAAATGTGCCGCCCCGCGAGCTTCATTTCGTCGTTCAATGCGCAAATCCATTTTGAAAAGATCGCACTTGTCATCCAACCTTTCTTGGAGTTGGTATAGATCATGTTGACATCGAGTGTTGTTTCACGAGAGAAAAATCTTGGACGTTGGGCTTGGCCAATAAACAACAAAGCGGGGCGCGTACAGCCAGAGGCATCAGTCGTTATGGCAACTGTTATGCGCCGTTTCACTTCTTTTCGTCCACGGACACGATGTCGAGATATTGTCTTTGTTGGGGCAGTGCAAAAAAAGTAGGCTGTTTCGTCCATGTTCAATATGTCCTCTTTGGCAAAGTTTGACGTCACCTTTTGGAGGTGGAGCCGACCGTTTTCAACAGCAACATGATCTGAAGATGCTGCCTCTCCATGAATGTGTCGCATCTTCAAATCATGTTGCCGTTGGAATCGGTACAACCAGCCCTTTGAGAATTGCGCATTGGATAATCTTGTAATATCGCTTGCTGACAGAGTTGAGTCTTCAAGTTGTTCATTTCGAATTTGATTTGCTTTGAACCGAATCATTTCCCCAGTCACCACGGGAACTTCGTAGATTTCGGCCTTGTTGATCCATTCCATCAGCTTCTTCTCGACGTCTGGATAGTACGATTTGTGGCTTGAGAGTCGGTATGGCGCAAGTTCAGTTGGCATGTTGTCCTTGAGTATATTCACGACTGTGGACTGAGCTGGAGCAGAAGGCAAGTTGAAAGTTTCGTACGCCCATTGGGCTAACATATTCTGTGTATAGTGGCTGTTCGACTTGTGATATTGGACTATTGCATCCTTTTGCTCTTTTGTTAAGCGGACTCGCTTTGCCTTCGTCTAAACGTCCATCATCGAAACACAACTCATGGCATCCATCACCTTCAACCTGTCAGACAGTATATTTGATATTCTGTACAAAAATATTATTTTTCAGAGATATAAATTTATGGTGGTAACGTAAATGGCCAGTTTTTGGTGTATTGGTCAGTTTATGGTGTATTGAAAACAGCCAATCAGACGTCATAAATAATTGACTGCAAACACCTCATAATTTAATGAACTCCCCTTTCACTTCATTTCCAAATGACTACGAGAACACGAAGCCGGTACACTCAGGGTGAGCTTACTCATGCCATTAACGACGTCATGGCTGGCGAAAGTGGTGCCAGTGTATCTGCCAGAACCAAGATCCCCTATAACACCCTGATGGCAAAACTCCGCTCATTCAAAGCTGGTACATTGGAGGCGCCAAAACGTCGGGGGCCACCGCCTCTATTACCACCAGAATGCGAGACAGACCTTGTAGCGTGGATTGGTGCTATGCAACAAGACGGTTATCCTATCGACCGTCAAGCAATTATTATCAAAGCAAATCAGCTACTCAAAAAGCTTGACCCAGATATGAGTGTTTCTGTGGCTGGTACAAGCGTTTTATGCAACGTCATCCTGCTCTCGTCAATCGATCGGCGCAGGTAATATCTCATGCTCGTAATAGTATCGATGAAACAGGCATAAGTACGCTGTTTGATTCTATGAATGATGTCATACGTACGTATGGCTTTACTGCTGAACGTATATTTAACATTGACGAAACGGCTTTTGGTTCACGACGAAAATCAAAAAAGGTTATTGCGTTTCGTGGCTCAAAAAATGTCTGGGCGAAAACGCTTGCACCAAGTTATCATTTGTCCATTGTGGCTTGTGGTAGTGCTGCTGGTTTAATTGTGCCCCCTCTCTTTCTTTTTCCTGGTGAAACTGTCGAGAGATCTTTGGCATTGCATTGTTCAATTCCCTCGGCGAGTATTTCAACTTCCCCAAAAGGCTTTATGAATGAAGACATTTTTCCATAATGGCTTAAATTTTTTTCAAGCTCTATCGATGACTCAATTGAACGACCTTTGTTACTTATCATTGATGGCCTCTCATCACACTACTCGACAAACATTGTTTCCCTTTGCTCTGAATTGCAAATTGTCCTGCTTTGTTTGCCGTCGAACAGGACGCATTTGTTCCAGCCTTTGGATGTAAGTGTATTTGGACCATATAAAAATAAAATTCGCCGCGGCATATTCCACGAGTTGATAAATGACGGTAAGATTCAAGCCAATCTTCTATTGAAACATCTTTGAATAGAATCAGGAGATTTACATACCATACCAAAATCATCGGCGATAAGAATTGCCTCAACGCTTGGATTGAACATATTACTCCCGAAAATGTCATCAATGGATTTCGTGCCACGGGTCTATGGCCAATATCAAAAGATCAAAGGATGAAAAGATACAATCTATTCAAAACTGGAGGTATACCTGACTCGTACATTGCAGCTGAATCGGTAGAGCGCCGAGAAGTAATTCGCAAAGAGGTCTTGAACCTTCCACCCAAGGGAAAAAAGAGAGCTGGACGAAAGTCAGTAGACGTTGGAGGGAGAATTCTTACGTTGTCCATGTTGAATGACATTGACAAGACGAAACTGGAACGACAAGAAGCAGCAAAGCGAAAGAAAGAGCTCCAGGACAAACGAAAAAGCAAGCGAAAAAGACCCCGCAACACGCCTTCGAGTGCACCAAATGATCAAAACACTTCTCTCCTGCCGTCAAATGTTAGTGTAGACCAAATAGTGATATAAATACCATCAATACATGTCTTCAGATTCTTCTTTGGTCCTTCGTGACCGAACGCTGTCTTGACTTCACTTGTCTTGTCTGCGCCATATTCTGGAATGAGATTGTGCATTGAGCGATCTCTATCTAATTATAACCTGCGATAAACTATATATAAACTCTCTGAAAATTATCCCCTATCCACACAAAATATATGCAAATTATAATACAAATTTTCATATTAATTGACTACACAATAAACTGTCCTGTGTATCGTTGTAAATTTTCTTTATTTTATGTAATTTTTGTTGCTTACATGCTTCCTGAAAAATAATATTCCGATTGGTTTTGACCATGTCTTTCCACACCACTTCGAAGAATCGGAATTTGAGCTGTCTACGTGGAGTTATGACGATTCTTTCCCCGCGTCGACAAAAAATACCCCATAAATTGGCCATTTACGTTATCACTATTCTGAAGGTTGACTGTAGTAGGATTATTTTTCTGTGAATTCCGAAGACAAGTCATTCTATCTTGTATTAAAATCCTTTTTTTCAATATTTTTTGCGATCGTTCAGCAGATACCGCGCATGATGAGGAACTCGATGAAGGTGTTTCCGACGACGCTCATCCCGACAAACAAACAAACGCCGAGTAGAATAGACAGCGGGAGGGCAGGGAGCGCATTAAAGTGACCCAGCAAATACATCGTCATGGCCAAACCCTACAGTTTGCGAATGATATGAGAACACATAAATATCAAACATACGAGAATCACTCCGAGAAAGCAAGCAGCGAATGCACCGAAGCTCGTCATGGCAGCTCGGGCGACCAAAACGCTGTAAAAGATAAAGTCGCCGAGGCCCAACTTGATGGTCGATCTGTTCGATTCAGTGACGGTGCCAAGTCTGTCGTCGAAGACTTCAGCGTAGGATGGATACGATCGGTTCGATCGAATGTACGTGACATTGTACTTGGTGTAGAGCTGACGCCAACACTCGTGCTGCCGATGCAAATAGTGCAACGCTACGTTGTGCACATTCGCTGCATTTGGCGAATTGTAGTCGCGGCAAAACTCGTGCAGCTGGTTCTCAAATGTACCCAAGTTTGGTGCCGGCTCGCCTGCGGCTTGGGCTGGAAATTGGGCAGGGCGAACATCTTTGTGCAGCTCGTGAATATCCGCCTCGTATAATAAACCAGGCATCGGCCGGCCTTCGCTTTGGATCAAGTTGACCAGACATCGCAATGGGCCACATGGAGTCAGGACAGCGAACAGGTCCCAAAAAGCGAGGCCACAGAGAATCGCCCAAGTGCTCCACTGGATTTGGTCAGTCAAGGGGAAGAGAACGACCGTACAGATGGAAGTTGACAGAGTTGCCACGCCATGATGACACTTGTGACGATCAAATAGCCACGTCCAATGTCTGCCGAAGTTCCCTACATCACGAGCTCTTGATGGAAGAAGACGACTGGAACAGCATACCTTTTGGTAGAAAATGCTCAAAGTACCGACGATTGCAAAGTTGTACATGACGAACGCCATCGATATGACATCGATGTGCCATGAAAGCAACTCGCAAAAGATTTTTTCGGCCAAAACAGAGCCGACTAGCCCAAGGAGTGTTGCCGAGGACGCCATCAAATACGTGTGCAGTCCCTGTAATCACAAAATCGGTTGAATTTGTCTTCAGAGGTCATGCGTACCGCCATGCAGTTGACTTTGTACAGCAGGACGACCGCAAATGTAATGGCAGCAATGAAGGCAATGATGACAAGTGCATTCGTGAAAGCTTCGATCGCCTTTGTCGTCGAGCTGGCCATGGATGTGTCAATGTCCTTGTAGTACAAATAGCGACTAGACGTATTTCCAGTCATTCCATCCGAGACCACAAAGAAGTCGTACCTCATCGCTCGAGCCGCTTCTTCATCTTCAACAAACACAGCCACTGCGCTTGCAAGCACCATGGTCAAGGCCACGGGCCACACGACTGCAACGAACGAATTGATCTGTGTCACGACGGTGGCCAAATCCATGCCCCAGCCGAGGCCAGGAGTTTCTTGAATCGGCTGATAAGACGCTAGCAGTGGCTCTTCGTATGATGACTTCCTATGCATCCACTCAGTTCATTTCCATCTTTGTTTCTCGCCGGCCGTACATCGCATCCATTCAGGGGGTGGATCTCGCTCTAAGAAAAACTGGAAGATCGAAGAAAATCCATCGACAGTTACTTTTTCGGATATTATCCGGATATATGCATTTATACGGATAATTTCATTCATCCGGGTATATTCGGATAATATCCGGATGAACTCCCTTTCGAAGGAAAGATTCAATGCCACCGCCTGCTCCGCTCAACGCGATGGAGAAGCTGCTCCAGGATGACGAAGATGGAGCTCTGGTAGACAATAATATACAGATTGCTGCTGGAATCTCTATCACAGAGGCTAAATACCCAGCAGCCAGCAGCAGCGTCGCGTGTCTGAACAAACAACTGCGAGAACTGGAGCTGCGGTATCACCGCACACGTGGTAACCTCGAGAAAGCAATGCTCAAGGTACGAGATATTCAAGTAACGCGCTTGGATGATAACCGTGGTCTGTGTGCGCAGAATGAACATGTCCAGAAAGAGCTGCGCAAACTGCGTGGCGAGAACCAGCTCCTGGAGAAAGAGCTTCACAAGAAGAAAGGATTGGTATTGCAGACATTCCTCAATCCAATCCGTGATCATATCGATGTCTAGCTTGAGCGTGTCGTGGCAGACAAGAAGCAAGTAGAAGCTCAAGCGATTGCAAACCGCGACTACGCCAAGCGCATCGAGCAAAAGATTGCGATGGGGGCCAAGGGCCATGTACGAGATGATGCATTCTTTTGAGCTCTGATTGTGTTCTCTTGACAGGCCGCAGCATCGAGGAACGCTGAGCTTCTTGCACACATTCGAGAACTAGAAGCCCGAGAAGTCGAGCAACGGAGTGCTTTTGCTGCCAAGGTATCTTGCCAAATCAACGCGCTTCAACCCATGATGTCAACAGGAAGACGAGCTGCAAGACGCCGTCGAACGCATTGCCATCCTCAAACGATCTCTCGAAGTACGCGACGTTCCTTCCTAGCGACATCATTGTGCTCTAGATTCGTCTGCGAGATATGATGCTAGAGGGCAGTCTCCACAATGGAATGATCTTTGAAATCGCTCGACTTCAACAACTCAACGAAGGGCTTTCGATGCAAATCGCTGCCGAAGTCGACCGTGTCCATGCGCTCCAGGTAGACATTGACATATTGTCGGGCTTGGCAACATTGTATCTAGTCCATGGTAGAAAAAAAGGACAATGAATTCGCCGAGATGGATCGAATGCGCATTGAAGCCGAGCGTCGCGTCGCCGAGCGAGAGACCGACTTGGTAAATGCCAACGAGCAATTGCTGCTGGCGCGAAAGCAAGCAGACGAACTGGCCGACGAGAAGAAAATGCTCATGACATACGTCCAGGTACGACTTGGATGCTGCGACACGAATTGACTTGAGTGACATTAGGATCAGGCTGAGATGCGCTTGAAGGCTGAAGCATCGATCAAGCAGCTTCAAACGACACACAAACGAGAGTTAGATGCGTTGCAATTGCAGCTCCAAGCTAAAGATGCGAGCGAAAGAGACGTTCGACGCGAGCTTGCGTCGCATCAACAAGCGTACGACAAGATCTTGCAGGTATGTCGGCCATGTCCTCTTGCCCTTGGACTCGTTAGGCGTACAATATCACTCAAGATGCGCTCAGTCACGAGAGAAGTGGCACAGAATCGCTGCGAGTTCTCGTTCAGGAGAAGACATTTGCCATGGAGAAGCTGGAACAAGAGGTACGACGCAGGTGCATTGACTCCAAGACGACGGATTGTCGGCTGTAGCTTCGGAATGCTCAGGACGATGCACAGCAGTGGCAGCACCAAGCGGAGGACTTTGAGTGCAAATTGTCATTAATCGAGACCGAAGCCGTCGGGTTCAAGGAAACAATTCGGGTTCGACGCTTCTATTCTCGACCATGTTGATTCACAACTTGGATCGTAGACGCTGCAGAGTCAACTGAGTGTCCAGGAAGGCCTTGCGTCGCAATATGCCGATGACATCCAGAAGCTCAAAGGTCAAATTGCGCAATCAGCGGCGGATTTTGATGCCCTGACGAATGAAGTATGTCGAGTTGACAGTTCTGGGCTAAGCGTGTGCTTGTAGCGAAATGAAGCAGCTCGAGCGATGAACGAAGCAGTCACGATCAGCGCCATGGCGTTGGATGACCAGCAGACGCTCAAACAGCAGATTCAAATGCAGCAAGGCCAGATCGAACAGCTCAAGCAGTCCAAGACATTACTCCAGAATGCGATGCTCGAACAGCTTGCCGCCGTGCGCAAGCAGCTCCAGTTGGAACGCATTGGACGACTCACAGCCGAAGGCAAGGTGCAACAAAGTCGCGAGTCGTCAGCCTGCATGTCATTGAGTCCGAGCCAGCCACCCCCGCCACCAACAGTCGAGTCGACTGTTCGGGCTGAACTCACATTACTTGATCTAGCTAGCTCGAGGTAAAGCAAACACAATCAAACACACTCGGAACGCCCGCACTCTGCCAAGTTGCATTCTAGTGGCAGCTAGTTCATGAGGGACGTCGTCTGGAGTCGTGTGGACGAGCGCTGACGTGAGTGAAATGATATTGCGTTGTCGGGATCCATGTGTCCAGTGTCGTGCTGGCATAACATGATACATGTCCCTCTTGCACATCTCTCTTTCCACCGCATGCCAAGCGATCTTTCGAATGGCGATCCTTGGTATCCACTGATGGAAGGAGGTCATGCTCTTGCTTTCCATCGACAATGCACTCCCAGTCCCCTTGGCCTGTGTTCACCTCGTTATGAATCAACGTGGTGGGGAAATTCAAAATGCACCCACAAGGCTGAATAAACATGACGCAAGAGTGCATCCAAGCATGCGGCTGGTTCAAGCCGATGGACACGCTTGAAGAAATGCTGCCGTCTGTTTCGTATCGGCGAGTTTGCCTGCACCTCCTTTCACTTCTCGCCACCACAAAAAGTCAGATCCAAGCCACATCTATCTCTCATGGAGTCAGGAATCATATCGACATGCAGCTGCCCCACTCCCGTCGCTGCGATGGAGCTTTGTGCAGTCGTCCGTGGCTTTATCTCTTTAATTTTCTCGTGTGGTCGGTGGACGTCCGCATCCACTGGGCATCGTGCGCCGTTTTTCTCGCACATCCTCGTCGATTACATATCACGTCGCTTGTGCACAAAGCATTGCAACAACACATTCCGCGCTTCTCGCCACGAGATCTATTCCTTTCTGGATGGAAAGCCACAAGAGATTTCGATTCATGTGTGTCATGCAAGTGACTCGCCCTCCGCCTCGTGTCAACTATCCATCAAAATATCTCACCATATCCGCTCAATATATGTTTTACAGCTATTTTGATCAATTTCACTGAATTGACCTGGTAATGGTGAGATGTTAGAATCTTTGAGACATATTTTGAATGGTGAGACATTTGATTTCGAAACTCTATGAAGCAACGGAGGTTGATTGCACAAGCGGCGAGCGGTGCTGATTTTGCACTGTATTCAGCTTCGTTACGTCAACAGAATCGGTTCGAACATCCATTGACGAGTGGTCCAAGGCAGCGATGGCAAAAACGACGGCGACGCTGCGGGTTGGTCGCTGAAACACTCTTCTCTCCACATGGCACAATTGATATCAGGCACGTAATGCTCGTGTGGTTGAAGCTGGAGCATTCTGTCCGACAGGTTGAAGCTCTTCGTGGGTGAATGGGTCGCAAAGATGAAGGAGAACTGCCGTGTCTTTGTGGCCAAGGTTTCGTTGTTGTTCGACCGGTGGCGAATTCTTGCGAAGCCATCCACTCTTTTCTTGAACGGCGCTCCCACACTTGACTTGATTTGCTTCCAGTGCCACGGTGGGAAAACCCAACGGCGCGCCGTTGCTCATTGACTGAGAATTCAAGGTGATCGAGGAGTCCTGTGGAAGATATTTCCGTCGATCACCCCCAGCTTTGGATATGCAATTTCAACAATTCGGTAGGCAACGTGGCGGCGAGCTTCTTTCTCTCCATGGCGACAACGTGGACGCAAGGACCGCGTCCAGCGTGTTGGAATCGCCGATCTTACCCCTGGATCTGTCCGACAGATTGCGACGGATCGGACAGACTGAGCACCGTCCGCAAGAAATTCCATGTCATTCCTATGTTTGAAAAAAGATAATATTTAGTATTTCATACTGAAATCAAGATAAAATCGAAAATAAGGATAGAAAAAAGAAATCTCCATATGTCGTAGCTCAAAAAAAGAAAAAAATATTACACGACTCGGCACACTCTCTGGAGAGAATATCAGATGGCAGACAAACCAACAAGCATGGGCGTGGTTGATGACGACGACGTAGAGCCGGGTGTGCATTCGTGTAACTCTGCTGTGGTACACAAGGAAACTCCTGCGGCGACGACGACGGCTGTGTCAGATCACTCACTTGTTCACTGTTCCTCTCCGTGTGTGAGTCCACCACACGAAGATACCATTGACGAAGACGACAAACACGACGACAACGACGACGATTCCACCGAGAGCAACTCGTCCGACGACCGAGATTACCAACAACATTTACTCAAACCTATGCCCGTCTTAGGAGTGTGCCCCATGGACGTCCTCCCGCTTGATAAAGCGACCCCAACGATGGCGCCATCGCCACTCGTACCTCCTTTACCAATGAACGCACTCTCGCCACCGATGTACCAACCCAGCGTGCTAAAACGAGATCCCATGGCAATACGTCAGCAATATTGGACACAACTCGGCATCAATCCATCCGTGCGGGACCTAGAACGCTCGACTGGTCGCCGACGTATCAACCGAGCTGGTATCAAAGTAAAACTCAACGATATTAAACACAAACCCAAGCAGAACAACATCTTCAAAACCATCTCCAATTGGGTCACAAACGAAAGGAACAGCAACGTCAGCGAGACGTCAGATCCATCCTCTCCGCCACTGTCATCTGAAGAATCGAAAGATGCCAACGTACCGTCGTGGCTTCTCCAAGGCCAGCTTACCCCTCCAAAAATTATCAAAGATTCGTCGTCACCGCCCAAGTCGAACAAGCAAGAGAGGTCGATTCGGTTTGAAGACGAAGCTGAGATGTATTACATCCCTGTACACAAAGAACTCTCCAAGCGGCAACGAGATAGTATGTGGTATGCGCGAGAGGAGTTTATCGCGATGGTTGAGCGCAACTTGGACGAAATGTACGATGAGATGGAAGCCGAGTACGAACAAAACGCCAAACGAGAAGCGCTTGAAAACGAAGCCATGGCTGCTGAAGAAGCAAGGCAAAGGCAAATCGAAGAGGCGCTCAAGCAACAGAAGTACGAGATGAGGCCAGTGCTCCAAGTCCCCGTGCTGAAGCCCCAAAGCATTGCACCGAGAGGCCGCTCTCCGTCGGAAATCCGCTTTAAATATTTGAAACACTTGGGAATTTAATATCATTTATCATCATCACTGACGGAAATCCAATCTATCAAGTCTTGGCAAGAAAGTACGCCGCGAGAAAGGACGGCTCCATCTTCTTCCGCTAACTTAATGACTTTCTTACCGGCCGCTTCTACTGTCCGTGTCTTGTGTTTGTCTTACGAATCAGCGAAAACATCACTCCATCCTGATGGCGCACTCCGCGGCAAAATGGGAGCGGCTCCTTGGCTGCAAGAGTAATGAGCATTATTGAGGCTCCTGCCAGCCGATAAGCGATGCGAAGAGGTATCAAGGCGCTGTAGCTATTGCAACACTAACGTAGTTCGCTAGAGTATAGCAAGATATACACAGATTAACAACCATTTCAAGTTTGCGCGCGAAACAATATGATGGATCTGTAGAAAGGACAGATTTCTCCGTGAATCATTTCGCCGGCGAATCATCCTGGAGGAGAAAGAAAAGAGGTGCAAGAACATCTTCTCGTTCATAGCGGAGTGGTGCGTGCCATTGTTCTCATGACGAGCCATGTCGATGATTGTGTCGATTCGCGCGTGCAATCTTCACAACAATCCAAGATTCAAGGTCACGTGACACCTTTAGCGATGCGAAAAATCACGAAAAGCGCATTCCACCGATGAAATTGCACGTGAGTTCCAAGGCAATGGTTTGTATTCTGTGGTCGAGAAGGAGCGCGCGCTCTGGACTACGGGAGGACAAACCATGTCCATCCATGAGGTTTCCAGCATCAAGCCTCCTCTCATCTTCATGGACGAAATTGAGTTGTATCTTGCCATTTGATTGGCTGAAAAAGAGATTTCCATACAATTTAAGAGATTTCAAGTCATGTCAACACCAGGAGGCGGTGATGTGCGGGAAAAGAAGCCCGTTGCGCCAACGAAATGGAAACAAGCTGCCAAAGCAAAAGGAGGAGTGAAGAAAGAAAAGGCCCCCATGCCGTGCTTGGAAGAAGACGATACGGAAGACGATGTCGCGAGCAGCCCGTCCCATTCGACCACAAACGCGCCAAATGATGATGATGGTGCATCCGAGAGTCCATCAAGCGACGATGAAGAATCATCTTCAGAAAGCGAAGAAGAAGAAGAAACGAGCTATAAACCCGGCGGATACCATCGAGTCCAAGTCGGCGATGTGTTCAATCAACGCTTCACTGTTCTGGAAAAACTGGGATGGGGGCATTTTTCTACTGTGTGGCGATGTCGAGACGCAGAAACAGGAAATCACGTGGCAATGAAAGTGCAAAAGAGTGCGTCGCATTACATGGAAGCTGCACGAGACGAAGTGGAACTGTTGGAATGCGTGAATAAAGCCGCGAGTCGAACTGGGATTGCTCCACGAATTGTTAAGCTCATTGCGAGTTTTGAACACACGGGGCCCCATGGCGTGCGTACGTGGCTATCATTTGGATTGCTTCCCAAATCACATGTTTTATTTGTAGATATGTGCATGGTGTTCGAAATGCTTGGCGACAACCTTCTCACATTGATTAAGCGGTACGACTACAAGGGTATTCCGTTGCCTTTGCTGAAAATCATCACCAAACAAATGCTTGAGGGCATGGCATTTCTTCACGATGAATGCGAAATCATCCACACAGACCTAAAGCCTGAAAATGTCCTTTTGGAAGCGCCATTGATGAAAATGCCTAAATTCCGATCTCTCCGCGCCTCAAAAGAGCTTAGTCCCGACGAGAAGAAAAAATTAAAAAAGAAGCTGAAGAAGAAGAAACAAAAGCAAAATAAAAAGGAGCAAGACGACGTGGTTAACCAAATGGAAGCTCTTCAGATCACTACTGACGAGCCGACCGATCCCCAACTCTGGTCGAATTTTGGCTCAGGCGTTGAATCTGTATCTATGGAAACCTCCTTGCCTCCTGTAAGTTTATGATGCAGTCTCCTGATACTCACTGTCGTTGTAATCGCAGCTGACAGAATACCTGGTGAATGCTCGGGAAAGTCGTGGATGCCCTATTCCACATGAATATGTCGCTCGCATCTTGCTCTGGCTGCCTGAAGACGAGGTAAACGTGTTCACACCTACTAAAGTAAGCTTAAATGGTGTAGATTGTGGCATCGTTGGGAAGTATGCGACGCATCTTCCGGATTAAAATGGCATTGACAAAGGCTATGGCAACGCCAGTTAAGAACTCGCGCCATGCAACTTGCTTCTCTCTCAAGTAATGACAATTCTTGAGAGCTCTCATGTTAAAACCTGGTTGTATAGGAACTACAATTTCGATGCATCCTCTCTCGTCAAGAACTTACATCATGAATTACTCGGCCAAGTTGACGAAGGAACATCAAGCAATACAACCGTGTGGCGTCTGGAATTCGATGCAAGATATCTCGGAGGCATTTGTCAATTTTTAGAGACAGCATGGCCCCGACTACGTTTTCTCAATATTGCACGATCTGCCCCATATGTCATCCAAGGCTTTCATCTCCCGATTGATCCTCCTCTTCCAGAATATCTGTTGCAAGGCATTTATCTTCCTGCAGATCAAGAACTAGAAGCTCGCGTATTGCCAGTGCAAAACCGCGTGGATTCATGGCAAGAGCAAATCCTAGCACGACTAAATGCTGAGAAAGATGCCGTGCCCGATTACCAAGTAAGAATTGCCGACTTGGGCAACGCTTGCTGGACGTACAAACATTTCACTCAAGATATTCAAACTCGACAGGTATGTTCGTTTACATTTTTCATGTCCTAGACGCATTTTTTCTAGTATCGAAGTCCCGAAGTCATTCTCGGCCAAAATTACGATCAATCGACCGACATGTGGTCGATGGGTTGCTTTGTCTTTGAGCTTGCGACGGGGGAACTTCTCTTCGATCCCAAGAGTGGCAAATCGTACTCGCGCGACGAAGGTACAAATCAATCGCAAATTACTTCGCACTTACGTGCTCGTCAGATCACTTAGCGCAAATGATTGAGCTGCTGGGTCGCATTCCGAAAAACTTTGCCAAGAGTGGCAAGTACAGCAACGACTACTTCAACAGTCGTGGCGAGCTGAGGAAGATTCACAATTTAAAATTCTGGGGCCTCAAGGATGTGCTGGTTGAAAAATACGAATTCGACACAGACGAAGCCGAGCAGTTTGCAGCGTTTCTAGAGCCCATGCTCCGCTTCCAGCCGTCGAAGCGCGCGACGGCGGAAGAAAGCCTCTATCATCCTTGGTTAAACACTTCTTAATCCTATCAACCATGCAATTATTTCATTGGCTATAATTATACAATTCAGCCAATCAATTTTTGAGAAAATCAGGGTTAACCAAATTTGATTGGCTTCGTCAAATATTATTAGCCAATCAAGTTCAACCTAGCGCATGTTGAGTTCATTTTTCATTGCGACACAACCATGCCTCGCGACGACTGCACTTCATGCAAACCTGGCAATCCAGCGCTTCATCCAGTGGCCGTTGCAGCGACAGGATGCAAGGAATTGTACGAAATTGTCGACGGTAAATGCGTTTGCGTTGAATTGCTCTTATTAGTCTTCGCGTAGAGTGCATGAAGCGAAACAATGGCGGCGTCTCGGCGTGCAATGAGGTCTTCCATGAGTTCATGTGTCGATGACTGAACAGCGACCTTATTGTAGGAATGGCAAGCGTTCCGATCGTGCCATGCTAAAGAACGCAAAGTTCGACAACTCTCATCAGCCTAAGCGATAATGCACACGCTCTTGTTGCTTCCAATCCACCGTTTTCTCTCTCCCTCGCTCACTGTCAGTATATCGTGTTCATTCGTGCAAATGGGAAGGTGACATCACGACCCTCGGTATGTTTTAGTTCTAAGCTATGACGGCGTTGTTTTTGACGTGGAGAACGACTTTGGTGAAGCGTTGCAGCTAAAAATACGTCGGCGTCAGATGAGTTGGAGTCAAAAATAGACGGCGTTGCACTCGCCTCATCGTTGTCGAGGGCATGAAGGACGACCAAACGTCGTCGGACGAATACTCGGCCGAGGAGATCAATGCGCTAAGCGGTACCGACTTCTTTATTGCTATCCGGTGCTCATGATGCTGTAGCGGTCTTTTCACTCTTTGACGAGAACGGCTCGGGTCGTATCTCAACCGTCCATCTCGAGAGTATTCTCGCTAAACTGGGTCGAAATCCATCCGAAGCGCAGGATTTGCTCAAGACCATCGATCTCCAGGACGACACGATCAGCTTCGAAGAGTTTCTCCTGCTCGTGCGGAGTCAACCCGACATTGGTACGTTGTCCTCGTCGCTTGTCGACGCACTGCAATGCTCATAGATGCGCCATACAACTTGGGCCCGGATCCTAAAGTCATGGAGTTCATTAACATCCTCGAGGAGTACCGAGCGAAATGCGAAGAGGACGGCAATTACCTCGAAGCCCAACGCGCGGACTCGCAGCTCGTGGCGCTCCGAGCGCAGGAGGCGAAACGACAGTCGAAATCCCTCAAAGCCAAGCAGATCGCCGAGCGGCAGGACATTCAAATCGCGCACAACATGCAGTATACCGACTTTAACAACGCATGGGACCAGTACATGGAGGAATACGACAGCATGGCGCAGGCATACATCCGTCAAATGACCGAGAAACATGCCGCGGACTTGCGTGCATTCCAGGAAAAGCTGCACAAAGAGCTCATGGAACGTCCGCCCAAGTTTTCCAAAGAGCTCATCGAGTGGCGCCGTCGACAGCATCGTCTCGCGCAGCAGAAAAACTACGCCGAAGCGCAGAAGATCAAGCTCATCGCGGACGAACTAGAGAGCCAAGAGCGGGCGCAGATGACGGACGCGCTCCAAGTGATCTTCACACGCAAGGAGAGTAAATTCCGACAGCAACAGCAGGCTGAAGTCCAAGCGCTCCTGAAACGCATCGACGGCCGAAGGAAGGAGCACGTGAAGCAGCGCAACCTCGACTCGAAGCGGCTCCTCCAGCGCAACCGCAACGTCCAAGCCGTGCTCGAGTCCAAGCAGTCCGTCGAGACGACCAAGAAGCTGCAGGACATCAAAGCTGGACTGAATCCCCGCGAGCGCATCAACAAGAACAACGTGAGCGTGATTCCACCGGAAGCTCGCGTTATCAAGCCCAAGAAACCCGCCGCGCCGCGAGAACCATCGACGACATTTATCACAAACGACGACTAAGTAAAAAAAGCATTCTCCATCTTCCGTGTTCTCCATGCAAGTCAATCGACAGTACCAATAAACATTTCTTTTATTATGCAAGTCCAATGTCGACATCGAGAGATGGACAGCGCGCGCCGCCGCGGTCCATCGTGGAGGAGGCTTATTGATCCATTTCCGAGTCGGCATTGTAGGTAAAGCCTGGGAATTGCGCCTTGTTGCGTTGCGTTTCGCTCAAGTTGGTCGTCACGACCGAGTCGACAGGTTTCTCGCCCGTGAATTCCAAGTCAAAGTTGCTCGTGTCAATAGAACCCAATCTACCAATTCATGAGTTCCATGCCGACGATGAGGAATGCGTACCGGTTCGGCGGCTTGAACTCTGGCGTGACTTCCTTTCGGTAGACTTGATCCCAATCCAAGCCAGCAAAGAATGGATGCGACTTGATTTCCTCGCCGTCCGTCGGACCACTGCCCAATCGATCCGACACCTTGCGCTGCAACAAGCCCGTGAGGAGACTCTTCGCTTCCGCCGACATGAACGATGGGAAGCGCAATGGAGCATTGATAATCTTATCGTACATGCGCTACAAAGACGTCGTCAGATCGCGGAAGATCGTGGCAACGATGGATGTACCTGCATGTTTTGGTCGTAAAATGGCGGCAAGCCCGTCAACATTTCATAAATCAACGTGCCCAAACTCCACCAGTCGACAGCCTATGTCCATCAACATGCACTAAGATGACAAGCTCATGGTGAGGAGGATTGTACCTTGCCGTGGCCTTTGTTTTCGAGGATTTCAGGGGCCAAGTATTCCGGCGTGCCGCAGAAAGTCTTGGTTCCGCCGACAGCACCGGCGCCAGTGACGGCTTCCTTGGACAAACCAAAATCCGTCAAGCGAATATGGCCTTCCAAGTCGAGCAAGATGTTTTCGGGCTTCAAGTCGCGGTAAATGATGTCGTGGGAATGCAATTCTTGCAGAGCGAGGAGGATTTCCGCGGCGAACAATCGCGCCTTGCTTTGGGAGAAGCGGCGGTCCTTCTTGAGCCAGAAGAACAATTCACCGCCAGGGCAGTAGTCCATGACCAAGTACAATTTCTCGGGCGTCTATGGAATTTCGACGATGAGATCCATGGAGAGGATGGATAAACGACGTACTTGGAATGCATACGAGAGCGTGGTCAAGAAGGGATGCTTGATTTGCTGCAAGATGTTACGCTCCGTCTTGGTGTGAAGCAATTGGTTGCGCTTGATCAACGCCGCCTTGCGCAACGTCTTCATGGCGTAGATCTTTTGGTTATCCTTCTTCCGGACCATCATGACTTTGCCAAAACTGCCCTTGCCGAGCACTTTGAGCAAGTCAAAGTCTTCGATCGACACTTTGGCTTGCACAACCGTAGATCCATCTGCTTCTTTGATCGTGACTTGTTCGCTCGGACCAGAAATATCTTCCCCGTCGGCTACATGACAACCACACATGTCAAAATTCACGAAAATCCACGGGAAAGATAACTTACAGTCAGGTTCAGTTGCAGCAGCAGACGCTGTCGTTGGCGCTGCGGGTGGAGCGGTGATGGACGCAACAGGGACAGCGTTCGGGACTTTGTCTTGTTGTCTGTAATGCGGCACGGGGGCGCTGGCATTCGGAGCACGGGTTTGAGGAAGAGGTTGAGGGCGCAAACTCTGCGTGGCTTCGCTATTTACTCCAGGACGCAGCCCCTTGGAACTGCCGCCGCCGCCGCCTGCTTTGCTCGTCTTGTTTCCCATCGCTCACTTGTGGTACACTGACTTCTCTCACTGTAACGCCATGAGCTCAAAACGGCCGACCAATCACAAAGGTGCAAGTGGAGGTTTCTACCCAGCGTGAGTGCTCCATGGTCCATGGACGAGATGCCCTGACTGTGGCACGCCATCAAGGCAAGGGAATGTGTAATGCATTGCACTTTATGCGAGGCTGGAGAACGCGTTCTTCGTCCGACCGATCGCCGCGGTTTGATCCGCACCGAAAGTCGCTTCTTCTCATCAGAGGAACGTTATCGTGAAAACAAAGGATGGGCAATGCATTGAACGAGAGCTTTCGACGATGTGGATTCAATCCATGTACTTGATCGCATGATACTGCTGCGAGAAACTCGCTGCCAAGCTCAGAGGCGGCGGCAAGGAAGGAAACATGCATGATGACTATAGACTGGTCCTCCTGGCAAGAGAACAAGGACCGTATTTTGATTGGATAAAATATAATTTTTATTATCCAATCAAAATAATTTATTAAGTATTTGAATTTTGTATTGGTGAATATTTATATATTTAATTGAATTAAGGATTATTTTATGGCGAATTAAAGCAATACAGTACATCCTAAGACAAGAACAACGTCCTCCAGTTGTAATGTTTTTAACTGCATTGTAGAGATGAGCAGGATCATTAACTATAGGTGCATGAAGCGACGTTGCTTACAGCATTGGATGCAAAAATGCAGCAATAGAAGTAATGGACAGATAGTATGCTTTGATTGGCTAAAATTCAAGGTTTATTTGGTTTTTTATTTATAGGTTTCGAATATTTTTTCACATTGTATTGTGTTCAAAATTTGCTGGACGAATATTTAGCGCAATTTGATTGGTTTATAATGTTATCTTTATGAGGTTCTCATTCATCAACTTTACGTTTTGAACGAACGTCAAGACGGATGTCGCGAACCACAGTCAAGAACTTGAGCTGGCCAAGACGCCGTGCACGACCCCTTGGCCCTTTTGCAGCACAAATAATTTCAATGTATGGTACTATCGTAGCGAATGACTTTGACACGTCGTCCTCTGTAGGCATGGTATTCAATGCCTTGCCAGTGACGCTCGCAAACACGCTTTCCAAATGGTACATTGCAAATTTCCACTCTGAAAGCTGACGACGCTGCGTAGAAATTGAAAAATCAATGGGGTCAAGATGACGGAAAGGTGGCAGGGCACACGACTTGTTGCCAAGCCACCACAGCTGCCATGCTGTGCGCAAATCGACAGAGGGGAAGAGAAAATTTTCAGGGAGTTTATGCATACGACCGCCCCACAAATAAAGCTGACACGTTGACCGGTTTATGCTTTGTTCATCTCGACTAACAGTTGCTGTAGAAAGACCCATGCTTTCAATTACACTTGCAAACGTTGACGCCAAGACAGTTTGAGTAATATTTCCTGCCGCCACCCCCTTCTCTTCGATAATTGCTTCGACACGGGAGGCCACAACATCAGGAATTTCCATCAATGCAGCATGATTTCTATCCAAACCAATGTACAGTTCAATATGTGAAGGGATTCCTGTAGGGTGTAGAACGCTAGAGATAGTTTTAATAATTGTGCGCAAGCCATCCATCATTTCTGGATTTCTAAATAGAAAAGATCCAAGCAAAGGATGTCGAATGGGCAAAACAGACAACAAGAAGTCCTTATGGTAAACGATCGAGGCCAGGCATTATTCTAGAACAGTGATCAAGCTTTGAACCTTGACTAAATTTGGAAACATGAGTTCCTGAGTATTTTTAACAATACGCCCATCCTGTTGCTGGAAATGTGGTGGCAAAACTGCAAAACGACTAGAATTCATGGGTAAGCCTGCAACAACACGGCCCAAATATTGATCGCCAACCCTCTCGTACTGCATATAACGCTCTAAAACATGACCAATGCTCCATCCACAACGAACGCAAATGCTAACAATTGACGGGCCACTCGTGGAGCCTGAACAAGCAAACGTCGCGGCGCCTTTTCGGATAGAATGTGTTCCAAAATTCTTAGATGTACAATCCAGACCACAATTACTGTCTGAAGATTCAATCAAACTTTGCAAAGATTTTCCAAATCGTTCTCTTTGGTTTGATCCTGGAAATAAAAAGCTAGGGGGAGTGTAGAATTGCAAGCAAGGTAAACACCCCGAGCGAGGAAGACGCACGTCGACGGCTGATCTGGGTTGGCATATAAATGTTTTGGATCTCGTTTTTTCAAACCAGCTTGATCTGTTTTGCTTTTATAAAAGGTTATTCCAATGGAGTCTTCCTCGAAAGAAATATGTTCAAAACGGACGGTCTGGGTAGATTTGGACCGACACATCAAATTCCATGACAAAGTAAGGAATAAATGACCAAATCCACCATCAAGAAGACCAAGACTTTCACGGCACAAAGCTTCATACAACGAAAAACCTAAAGGGCGTTTTCCAGAGTCTTTACTCGAGCTAAGTTGCTCTTCCTCTGCAAACACACGTCGAATTCCTACAAAAGCATAACAGACAGATTGTATTAACAGTTAGTTGGAAATACCTTGGAAAATTTCCTTGATGTCGTCATCAAATTCGAGTGGAACTGGCACTCGATGTTGCTTATAGTAGTGACGCAATGCCGACCGATAACCAGAGATTGTTCCAGGCCTTTTGTTCATGTTGCGGACGACCCACTCAATGAACTCGAGAAATTCATCGTAATTAAATACCTTCAGATTGATTTCGTCGGTGTCTGTCAGCATATCCGCCGTGCCGTGAGCCCTGATCCAAGTTTTTATGACATTTATGCCACTTCTGTAGCTCGCAGTCGTGTTTCGAGACTGCGTAGATCTTGAATACTCGTCTCTCTCTGCATGGAAATTAGAAAGTGAGGGGTTCTTTGAGCCATTCAGTGCGAGCTGGATCTGTGTCCAGCAAAGCCGTCTATATTTCAAAGATAAGATCTAGACTTGCTGGTTGTATGGAATATAAATCTCATTTGGAGAAAATGCTGTGCGTCCGTCCAGCAAGTTATTCAAATGTACGGATATCATCCAGCAAAAACCGGAGAATGTCAGATCAATGACAGTCATCCGGATAATGCACCAAACTTGAGATTTTGAATGGCTTCGGTTGGCGCCGAGCTCCTAGCGGCCGCTCGCGGTGGCGACGTACAAGAGGTGGAGCGGATCTGCGCGACTGCTTCGACAGAGATCATCAACTACCAAGATGAACACAGTGGAAACTCAGCGCTGCACATGGCCTGTGCGAATGGACACGTCGCTTGCGCTGAAATTCTATTGAAGCATGGTGCCAAACACATTGGCAACTCGAATGGAAACACACCTCTACGTACGCACAAATGATTTGATCGAAGGACTCAATTGAATATAGACTGGGCGGTCCAGAACAAGCACATCGAGGTTGCGAGGGTATTGCTCTCCAATGTTCAAGATATTGATGTCCTCGCTCAAAACGGATTTGGTCGTGGTTGCGTGACAGAGGCGTTCCAAACGGAAAACACCGACATGGGTATAGTTTATCCAATTGAATTCGCACCAAAAGGAACTCGTAGTGGCTCTTTTGCTCGAGCATCCCTCTGCATCGGACGAAAAACTCGCTGCAGGCTCTGGTCTTGCAACTGGTGACTCGAAAGTCACAATTGAAGAGGAAGACGATGAATCCACGATTCCTGCAGCTGCGCCGCAAGACAACAAGCCCAAGATTCTCCAGGAAACAGTGCTTGAATTTGCATTTGGTGATAAGAAACCAACACTGAAAGCTCGAGAATTGGTACCTATTCAAGATTGAGGCAGTCCTTATGGTATATTTGTAGGCCTTGGACATGGACAAGAGCGCGTTCGGCACAACGGCTGCTGAAGATATTACTGGTGTCAGCATTTGGTCTGCGTCGCTCATTTTGAGCCGCTGGGTCATTGAGGATGCGGCTCGATACGCTGGAAAATCTGTCTGCGAACTTGGCGCTGGTTGCGGCGTGAGTGGACTCGCTTGCTACCTCTACACACAAGCCAGTCGCGTCGTACTCACCGACTTGTATGAGCACACTGTGGACAATCTGAAACACAATGCCGACTTGAATCGCGCCCGAAGCAGCGAAGGCTCTAACCCCGAAGGCTGCCATGAATGCGGCACATTGCAGCGCTTCACAGTCGAAAATCCCGAGGGCAAACTCATGCTCTGCGGACGATGCTGCGTCGCGGCTTACTGCTCTCGAGAATGCCAGAAAGCAGCTTGGAAAGCCCACAAGACCGTATGCAAGCAACTTGCACTCGAACGCAAGCCAGAACTCTCAGTCGCTGCTATCGACTGGGCCGACCCAGAAACGTACGGACCTCGAGGTGTCTACGACATTATCTTGGGCAGTGATTTGGTCTACCACAAGGATATTGCACCAGTACTTGCTCAAGTGGTCGAAGCTCTACTCGCGCCTCAAGGACAGTTCCTCCACGTGGCGTCACAAGCCCGCGATGCGCTCGTCGAGTTCAAACAAGCCATGGAAGCTCGTGGATTCGAATGCCACATTGACATCGTACCGGATCGTTTCAAGGAGAATCCTCTCGTTGGATCGGCCAACTTGTTTGACTTGCATTTCAACGAGATGGACGACACGTACTGCATGTACACGTTTACAAAGCTAACGCATTAAACATCTTGTCGTTCCTGTCTCGAGGTGGATTCAAACTCGGAAGGAGACTAAGCACTTTGAACCTACGCGAAATGCCATTTACACAACCAGCACAGACGAGAGGCATACCTGCAACGGCCAAAGACAGCTTCCCAGTTCTCATGAGCATTTCCAGTGCTGTACGGCGACAAAATTTGGCCGCCACGTCGACGTCTTGTGGCTTTTGATCGATTGATTTGGTATTCGATCGAGGTCTACGTGGAGTATGGTTATTTTGAGGTTCAGTCAAGCTAATCAAGCAGTGAACCTGAGCTGTCAAGACCAAGTAGATCTGCCAACCGCACAAGAACGTAACGAGAAGTCCTGCTGACGTTGAGATGAGGAAAATACTGTACATAGATGCTTGAGGGCCTAGAAAGAGCATTGACGAGCTCAGGACATGCGCCATCTAATTATAAATTAAGACAATGAGTGCCTCGGGGTAACACCTTGATCAATTCTGCTTTGCTGATGCTCCCGATGGCTGGCGAGTAGGTCAAGAAAGAGCAGAACCAACATGCAATCGTTAGCCAAATCAAAAAGCTGCAGAAGTACTATATGGAGGAAGTTTGTCAGGAATGTTGAGACCATGAGGATAAACTTACTCGTGTGTTGTTCACCCCGACGCAGTTATTGATCCAAGGACAGTGATGATCCATTTGATCAACACACATATCACAGATCGAGCAATGGTGGGCACGGCTTGGGCGGTGGTTGCGGCATTTACGGCAGTACGACGTCGTTGCAGCAGTGGTTACCTGTGGTCGAGGAATTGGTGGAGGAGCCGTTAATGAGACAAAGTCTTCATCGGAATCTTCATTGAACTCGACTTCCTCATCAAGACGTTGGATAGGAACTGTACCCTAATAGCTCAGTTAGATACTCACGGGACTGTTGACAAGCGCCTACCGGGTCTGTCACGATGCACATAATGTAGTTGAACATGATGTTGAACAGCAAAAAGACGACAACGCCCGAGTACGCTAACATCTACAAGTAGTTTATAAGCAACAACTTTTGCGCAGCTCAGCGTACGCCGAGCGTTGTCGTTGCAATACGCGGAACCACGCATCGAATCAAGATGCCGCCACAAAATGCAATCAAACCTGCTCCAAAGTTATCGACTTGCTGCATTTCTCGAGACAAACCTGAAGCCATGGCAACAAATAAAAAACCACCATGTCGAATGACGAAGACGCCGGACCTCGTCACCGAGTACATGACGAAGAAGACGCATTCAAAGCACGCATTCTGGATCTTCGTCATTGCCGCGGTGTGCGAAGGTGGAAAGATTGTCGGACCAATTGAAACTTGTCATGTCTCGAATAAGAACCAATCTCTTCCACAAATTCAGTTTGAATATAATTTATTGACCAATCAAACCACTCCAAATTTTTCATAAATCCAATAATCCTATATTATAAACCAATCAGAATCCGATAAATTCTGGATAATGTGAGAACTGACGATCACTCCATCTCGTGAGGCGAGAGCTCTATCCAAGAGGGATCGCGATTTGAGAGCACCGAAGAGTTTTGATTGATATTGACACAATGTGATCACCTTGTTTGTGAAAACACCTTGATTCAATCCTTTCGTCGACAACGGCAAACTTGAAACCCAAACGCGAAGTATTCTGTGCACTGACAATCGTTCGTTGGAAAATGGTGAGGACTTGACAATAACCTGATCTTGCACATGGAGTCATGAGAGAGTCAATTACATGAAATTCCGCAGGATAGCGCGTACTGTCAGTTGCTCGAGGTTCACGAACGCGTTGGTCTGGAAATGCAGACTTGTTCTTGATACTCTTGACGTACTTTCTATCAGATTTCCAATCGACACCACTGACGAGATTCCAGCCCAGTACTCGAAAAGCTTCCTAGCGCTTATGAGTATGTATCATTTTGAAGTATGCTTGCTTCGTGGCAGGGGTCTTTTCCAACGACGCACTTGCACTTCCTTCCACATCAGGGCATATTCGAAAATGACAAGTTGGCGCGCTTTTTTAAAGATACTTTTTGATTCTGGCCAATGAAAGTCGTCAAATGATGTCATTTTCAAATTTGCTTCATCGAAGTAAATTGTGGACGCGTGAGCTATTCCTCACTGCAAATGCCTAACTCAAGGCAGGTATAACCCCGTGTTCTCCTCTTCACATTGAAAGAAACTTGCCAGGCAAAAATGAGCGCTTTGGACTTCACGTCATTTCCATCGATCGGGGTGTCAACTATCAAATATCCGCATGAAATATCAACGTTGGTGATGCTGGGAAAAGCGACACTATCTCCTTACAACGTACTTACATGATGTTGCATCTTTCCAAATGTTTGCAGTCTTTGCATCGTTTACACCGCTACAGTTGCCAACTTGAGAGAGGTGGAAATCTTTTTGTCCTTGGTGTATGACTACGTAGAACTTCAAGCAACCTTCCAGAAAGGATGTTGACGAAGAATCCAAATTGAATAGTAATTGCAAGCAAGATGTCATCAGGATGATTGATGAGATCATATTGATTATATGCCGCATTTGCTCCAAAGACTCAACCACTTGTGTGACTAATGGTTATGTCAACAAACCTGTCTCGAACTCTTGGACGTTTGTGGAAATCACCTCATTTTTTATGACATAAATTGCCTCGATAGGTTTCGTCTTCAATTGGTGATACCTAACGTAGTCATCTTCAAGATCAAAGCAAATTGATTTGTGTATGAATGTAAGGTTAACATCTCATCAAATGCCAACAATATCCCAGGCCCTTTTATGGTGCACCATCGTTAGCATGTTCAAGTCAACAATAAGGTCGACAAAAATGGATAATTGCGCTGCCATTCATCGAGAAGATTGCCATACTTGTCATGAATGCTCGAGCAGTATTGCTGAGATTATCATTGGATATTCAGTTCAGTAAATATTCTAGGATATCCATCAATTCAAACCTTCAGCCGATGTAAGACGAAGTCCCAATTGCTTATCGCGTCCACACATTGATGAGCATCTGTGTGGCATGATTCCTAGGGCTAGCGATGTATGGTGGTGCTTGATTTCAGCGCCATTTATTCCAGAACGCAAATCCTTTCTTCTTGCTTGCTGCTTTCACAACTACTGACGCCACGTTTGTCCTGAGCTCTTTCTTCGATAGCCCTTTTGCTTTTTTCTTTCGATAGGCACGCTGTATGACAGTTGCTGCCTTTTGCTTTTGACCAAACGCGTGGTACTTATCCCGAAGTCTTTTCATTTTGCTCGATATCTCTGGAACATTTTCCATATCCTAAGGAAAACTTATGTGCCCTTTGTCAAAACAACTTGATTACCTTTGCAAGATTCAAGACGGCCTCAACGCGCAATTCTCGAGAAAGTGAAGACCTAAACACCTTTCTTAGGAGATTTCACTCGTGCCATTGCTCCTACGCAGTAGAATGATCTTTCCCTCTTGGTGTCTCAAGGTCAATTTGTTGTCGTCGAGCATTCTCAAGCATGTTTACATTGCGCCATACATGTGGTGCATTATCCAAAAGCTGCTGTGAACTACCGTTTTGCCATGACAACCAATCTCAAGATATTGTGAAGCCTACCTGTGACGGTGGAGTTGTTCCGCCGGAATGCGTGGAAGTTGAGCATCTTGCGCTGCTTTTAATTGTTTTTTCCACTCCTTTGGCACGTTTTAGTGAGAATCAACTTTTTCAGTCAACCTCAATGCCAGCATTTGATAAAAGATACGAAGACACAAATGACGACGGCCTGGATCACAACTCTTTGAACAATTCTAGCTCGTTCAAACTTACTTGTTTTTTACAGCGTGGGCAAAATGAAGGCATTCATCCATTTCAGCCTACGCACTTGGATTATTGGCATTTCAATTTGAAAAAGGTACCTCCATCGAGTGTTTGAATTCGACAAAGGCTTGAGAGATGATATTTTTTCGGCCACGGAAAAACTCGACGCCTTCACTCAAGACACGCTGTTGCGCTTCGACATGTTTTACATACTACAAGATGAGCTGCCATCAGATTTTCCTCGATGATATTTGTCTCCGCGTACAAAGGCTGTGGTTTTCTCCACGAGAGCATCCACTTGGTCGTGGTTATTCATGAGCTCCAAGCTCCTTCGCATGGACGCACCAATCTAAACGAGTTTGTAGTCATCGTGGCAATCGGAGGAAATACCTTTTTGTGGTCCAAGGTGTTCAAAGAACGATTTTGGCACATGCGGAAGCGATATGCTGGCAATTTTGCCACTGGATTGTCCACGCAATTGACTTCTTCCAACTCGGTCAAAGCAAACACGACTTTGGCGAGCTACAAAAGCTATTCCTTTTGACGTCTCAAGGTCATGGGTACCGTGTCCAAATCGCTCAATTGATTGAAATTCAGTGACAAGAGTCGCATTTTTCCCAAAGGTAAGAGCCACGTCAAGCCTGAATCGACGGTTGGGTCCACACCAAAGCGATTTGACTGAGCCAAGAGCACTCTCAATCTATCGAATGTGTTTGTTCAAGCAAGTTTGAGCTGTGGGAACAATTACTCCGTCAAGTGTTCGATGCCTTGAAACGAAGTCAGCTGGTTGGCGTTCAAATTGAGCTCTTCCAGGCGGTGGCATGCTCTAATTCCTTCGAGAGTTTGAAGTTGGTTGTTGGAAATGTCCAAATGGACGAGGCAATTTGATGGCCAGAGCCAAGTGAGCGACTTGAGGAAGCATATTCAAACTCACTTATTGAGAAATCCCTACCTCGATGAAGTTGTTGCCGGCGTGCAAATGACACAAGTGCTCCAAAACTTCCAAGCCTTCCAGAGTTCGAATCTGTTTTGCCGGTAGAGCCACAAAGCACTCTCTCTCAGACGTACCTGATTGTGGGTCAAGTGAAGTTCTCGCACGTTTGGGAATGCATCGATACCATGGACGTTGCAAAGTCGATTGATGGAAGCGTCCAAGACGACAATGGAGCTGAGCGAAAATGGCAGCGTGGTTTCCTTTCCATCCGACCTGCGTTATCTCATGATTAGATTCCATGCAGGTATGGACGTTACGATGTCAAGTGCAGCGCTTTGAACGATCCAAGCTGTTTGTACTTGACCGAGAAGGATGTGTACGGTGTGGACGAACGATCTAATTGCCATGCTGCCGGAGGTTCGACTGAAAGACGTGTCCAAGTCCATTTCATCGGTTTCAGCGAAAGTGCTGAATCAGTAACCGTGTACAGCCTCTGGAACACTCAACTCTAGCTGGATTTTCTCGTCAACCGAGAGATCTATCATGCTCGTGTCCTGTCTAACTCAATCTTCCCTTTTGCTCTGCGTTGGTCTTCATTGAGCACAAGCCAACGATGACGTTTCTACCGTTTGAACTGCCACCACCACTACCTAGTAGTAACTATTCGAGTGTATCTGCCCAAGCTTCATCCTCTACTTGTCTTTTAGCCTCGAAACCCCGCTTCTATGATGGTTTGCCCGCTTCAACCCTGAGGATCCAACATGGCGAGAAGAAAAATAATTTTCAGACGAGCACAATATATTTACAATATATTTTGTGATAAATATTGTCTTTTTCACTGAAATTTGTATTTTTGACTAATAATTGAAATATTCTCAAATACTATTCAGGTATAGTGAGTTCAAGTGTAATATGAAAGTACATTCAACAAAGTAAAGTTTTGAATGTGTGTTTTGCGTGTGTTTTCGTGAAGAGGCAAATACTCGATTCTGATTGGCTATAGATTTCAAATAGATTTGGAAAAATAGATACATATTTCACCCCGGTCACAATTTAGTGAATGTAGCAATATATTTTACAATATATTTTTGTTGGAAATTTATTTTGAATCGAAAAAGGAGCACTGATGGCCGAAGCGGCGATCAAGCTCGATCGTCCGATTCCAGGCGAGACGAGAGACGACGATGGATTCCGAAAGGCTGCCTTGCAAGTCATCAATGATTTGACTCAAGAATCTATCCAGAAATTAGTCGCCCTTCGACAAAGTGGAGTTCTACCGGGACTCTTTTTCAGGGACACAACGCTCTTGACATCTTATGTGCTTCCACTCCTCCCTCTCGCGGTAGATTCAAGCAAAGTAGTCGACCACGTTAAAGAAACAGCGACCAAGAATAACGATACGTCCGTCGTGACGCTCTTGTCGCGATCCAACGTTGAATTTACGGCACAAGACGTCCAAATCAAACACGACGGTATACTCGGTTGATCAAGAGCTCTCTATGCGTGACTGTTGCGCTTAGGCTATCGCGCAGTTGGTGCTTTAGGCGATTACACTGTGGTGCATTGGCCTGGCCTTCCAGATGCATTTGATACCTACGTTCTCGGCGTTCCTGCGCCAACTCACCCAGAAACAATCGATTTGCTCGTTGCCGCTACGGCCGTGTCGTCGGATTTCAACAAGGCCATGGCAAAATATGCACCCATGTGGGTCAATCCATTGGATTTCGCTTTGAATTCTACTCAAACCTCTCATGTAAGTCTTCCAAGTCCCATTTGGCGTCCTCATAACGGTCCTTGTAGTCTGGTTCGATTGTTCAACCTCCTCCAAAGAAGCGCAAAGTCGATACGACCATCTTGCAACGTCTGCAAGGCGACGCTGCGTCGGCAGTGGCGACTCTGCTCAAAGCATCGGCCCAGCCAGCTTCGAATCCACTGCTCTATGGCCATTTAACTCCCTCGCCAGCTCCGACTGTGAAAACTGCATTTGGCGTCGATCAACCGAGTGTCGTCGTGCCTAGTTGTAGCCGGTGGTTCTCTCTCCATTCGATCCATCCGTTGGAGAAACGCATGCTGCCTGAATTCTTCCAAGACAACAAGTCCAAGACGCCACAGGTTGGCCTATCTCCCGCGGTCCGTCGTCTCATCGACTTTTGTTGCTTCTAGGTCTACATGACATACCGCAATTACATGGTCAATGCTTCCCGCGCCGCGCCGCACGTTTATTTGACCGCCACAGCTTGTCGGCGCAATCTTGCTGGTGATGCCTGCTCGATTCTTCGCGTCCATGAATTCCTCACGCATTGGGGCTTGATTAACTACAACGTTCCAGCCCATGCGGCACCACAAGGCGTGCCGTCGACCACGTCGTTCGACATGCCGGCCGTCGTACAAGCAGATGAAGCACCGCTGGTCGTCGTCACGCTCTCCAGTGAGGTTTTCTAACTTTGGCGTAGATTGCTCAGGAATTCTCATGTGAATCCTGCGGCCAGTCGCGCGTGGATTATGAGCTTACAGCCGACGCGAAGCGAAAAGAACGCGTTGTACAGCACGGCATGCCCCTGCGAAAGCTAGACGCATGGGGAGTTCGTCCAGGGTCGGGCATTTGCGACCAATGTTTTGCCAAGCACAAGTTTCCATCCCACTTGGACCCGAGTGATTTTGCCGCCGTGACGCCATTTCTAAGCGTCTCGTCATGGAGCGACGAGGAAATCGACCGCTTGCTTGACGTGCTCAATAAGATGGACACGACGACTGCAATCGATTGGAATGAAGTCGCGCTGGTTGTTGGGAAACCTGCTAAGGACTGCGTCGCGCAATTCCTCAAGCTCCCGCTGGAGAGCCATGCGCAGAAGCAACAAGAACAACCTCTAGCGCATCCAACGAGCAAAGCGCGGCTGAATTACCCGTACATCAGCGCCGTCTCGGACGTAGCCGAGATCGTCGCGAGCGCTGATCCTTCGCTTGCCCAAGCGGCGACTGCTGCCGCAATTGCTCATTTGGACAAACTCAACCAGCCAAAGCAAGATCCAGCAACAGAGACCAAGGTAAACATTTTCATCATGTCCATCATTCTCGGTGAATCTTTTCAAGGGCACGACTGCAGCGACGACAGGAGGAGCGCACGCATTAGCAAAGAGTGCCAAGGATGCTGGCATGACGAGTACATTCCCGAATGGAACATTTTGTTTGCTCACTTGGAGATTCTAGTCAAGGAAGAAGCGTCGACGCATGAGGCCGCGGCGAAAACCCAAACAACGGCTGCCGTCGCCGTCGCTGTCCTGGCCACAAGAGCTCATGTACGTTGTGGATGGATGCAGGATGCTCATGCTGCTGTCGCTGGTGGCGTAGGGTATTGCCAAGCAGGAGGAAAGCACGGTGAAGGAACTCATGGCCGATTTGCTCCAGTGCCAAATGCAACACATTCAACTGAAGCTCAAGTCGCTCGAGTACTTGGAATCGGCGCTGCAAGCCGAGCGAGACCAGGTAGATCCACTGCATCGAGGAAAGAGTCTCATGGACGATGACGTCTCTTTGTAGCTGTCCAAGGAGCGATACGAGCTCTACGTTGATAAACTCAACACGGCGCAGGCAAAATTGTCCGCCTCCATCGATGAATAACGACCACGAGTTTCAAATTTCAAACTTCAGTCTACTTGAAAAAACTCGACAAGAAGCTGACGGCGCCGCGGTCTTGGCTTAGTTTGAGCGCTTTATCGACGCCTTCTTTGCCGAGCACTTGCTCAAGCACTTCGCGGAAACTTCGGCATTGGATTTCCTATCAACATGACAGCGTTAGCCAGTTTGTACACCTTGCAAACCAACCATGCTACCAAGGAGCATGAGCAATTCGTCGTCCGACTACATGTGGATGAGATCGCTGGAAGAATGGCCAGCTATACCTCGCGTTCGTGGGACGCAGTGCGAAGTTTTGCGAGTTCGGCTTCCATTTGATGCATTTTCTACGCACGAGAGCGATCAATCGCTCCTTGTCGTGGAGATTTTTACCTCGGTTTCTCTCTGAAGCTGGTCAAAGACAGCTTCGAGACGCTTGATTTCCTCTTGCGACTTGTCCTGCTCACGAAATGAACCTCCTCGCGCTGCGATTGCCGTCGTCGTACCCGTGAAATGCGCAGCTCCGAGATTGCCACGTCGTGCTTTTGTTGCAACTCCCTCAGCTGCGCTTGCAACGCCTAGACAAATCCCACAAACTCATCAACAACATTGACGCTGTTGTGTCGTCTACCTCGTCGAATTTCAGCTTGAGATCGTGCTCTAGATGCTTCAATTGCTGCTCATGGCGCGCCACCACAGTCGACACAGTCGTCGTATGCGTGGCTTGAGCTTTTTCAAGCTCCTGCTCGAGCGCGGCGACTTTTGCCGTCAGTGCTTCGTCGACTAGAGCATCTCATGAGTCGCTTTGTCTCGTGGAAGAGTCGTCTACCAAAGGACGATTGCGTCTGTTGGTCGTGCTTGTCAGTCGCAGCTTGGGAAATCAAATTTTGATGCGCCGTCAAAAGATCGATCGTCTGCCGCGACGCGTCCAGCTCTTCGTCCTTCTCGTCGAGGAGTCGATTCAAGCGGAGGACTTCATTTTCGAGTTGCTCCACGCGTAGTTCATGCTTGGAATTGTCGAGGACTGGAGCTTTGACGACGACTGGCGCTGGTGCTGCTTGAGGAATAGCGCCGCTTTGTAATTTTTTCAGCTCTGCTTCTTTTCGCTGAAGTTCCTTCTCGACCTACGACACGAAATCAATCCGCGCTGGCATCGGCATGGAGGAATTACCAAGTCGTTGGACTGCGTCAGGCCGCGAATGCGCGCTTCGTTCGTTTCCTGAATATGCTTGAGCTCCGCGATGAATTGGTTGGCGCGCTGGAGCTCTCCCTCGAGCGAATTGACGCCGCCGTCGGGCTTTTGCTTGAGTTGTTCCTGCAGCGCATGCAGTTGCTCGTCCTGCATGCGGATTAAATCCTGGTACGCTTTCGCACGACTGTCTTCGTCCTTGTCGTTGCCCATGTAGACGTTCATGATGCCGACGCGCGTCGCTTCTGCAGAGAAACGCATGTTTAGCCGTGAGATGCGTCAAATTCGGGATCGACATACCCGCGACGTGCTTGTACAATTGCGCAAATGCCTTGTCGTAGACGACAAATCCATCGGGCGAGCGCTTTAAATCTACAAGACATGAGCGTCGTCGTCATGAAAAGCGGCGGCGACGACGAATTACCTCGGAAATTCGAGAGTTGTTGGAAATTCACAAAGGCGTCGGTGAATTTCTGCAAGCCAACTTGGCGCGTGATCATGTTGAGCAATTGCTCCTTCTTGAGCTGAATAGTCTACAAATGCCGCGTCAATTCCTCGAATCGCCCGCCGCTGCTTACTTTGCCGTCTAATCCTTCCAAACACGTGCCTAAAAGCATGGCGGAAAGCCCTGCCATTTCAACCTACGTAGCTTGGAACACGTGGCGTGGTCGATTGAGTTTACCTCCAAGTCGTCGATGGATTTGGGGCGATCCATGGCGTTGCAAAAGTACGTGAGCGTCGGCACGGACGTGACAACTTCCTGGATTGCAGGCGGACAGCCTTGGATCCAGCTCAGGATCAAGCGAAAGAGTGCAAGCAGGAGAGAGTAATGAGGCTTTGTCCATGAGATTTCAACGAGCCATTTCAAGCACGTGTTGAGGAAATAGCTGCCGCTTGTCGCGTGCGTTTGGTTTGGGCCGGGGACACGCAGCGCCAAAAGTTTGCACTCGCTGTTGTGCATCTAGCAACATCTCAAGTTGGCTATCCAAGCTTGACGTACCAAACTTCGCCACCGAGCGCAGCATTTCCACACGACTTTGGTCGCATCTCTCGGCGTGAGGGACAAGGCGACAGTCTCGTTCTTCACGATCGACTCTACGTGTCAAAGTTGAGATTTCCAGCGACTTTGACGAGCTGCAAACCCAAAGTTGTGGCCAATTTCGACACGAGCACATGTCCAAGAGGTTCAATGGGGCCATTCTACGTGTAGGAATTAATTCCATGGCGGTCGAAGCGGCAAACTTCATGAGGAGGAGGAGCGTGAATGTGCTGAAGGATTGAAATCTTGGCCAAGTCACTATTCC
Organism: Aphanomyces cochlioides; assembly: GCA_019828595.1. NCBI lineage: Eukaryota > Oomycota > Saprolegniomycetes > Saprolegniales > Verrucalvaceae > Aphanomyces > Aphanomyces cochlioides. The sequence goes on from JAHQRK010000004.1 coordinate 2,057,973, forward strand.
ACACGCAATTCAAGAGCGTCCGCGACGCCGCTGCGCATGAATCCCCAGTCAGTCGGAACGAATTCAAAGGTTTCCATACCTCCAAGCGGCGTTTCTTCATGATGGACGTCTAATTCCAAGCATTTGCTTAGGAGATACGCCGGTCCGGAGACTGTGAGCGTCAAGAGCATCAGTTGGTTTGCCTCGTTGTTCTGGCACATGAGATGCAGCACCTACGGATTCTCATCAGGCGGAAACTCGGTGCGCTGGGGCGTACGTTGAGCGCATCGATTCGATCGGCGTCGGCGCCATGACATGCTAATTCCCCCAGCATTTGGACGACTTCATACTGCTGCGCCAAGAACGCTTGGACAAGCGGGAGCTCGTCGTTGCGCTTCGCTTGATCGCGCTTGGCGATTTCGTCGAGAGCTTCGCCTTGGACCTACCAGCAAGGATAGAATAAGTCCCAGACGGCGACGTGGAGCGTACATTGGCATAGACTGGGCCGACGAGACAAGCTAGAATGTCCAGCGTGCTCTTCATGCCCACTGGACGCGTATATGGCATTGCTTCTTCAGCAGCAGCAGGATCAGGAAGCCCCGCGCCAAGCAGCAAGGGGAACAAGACCGAGATGAACGGCGTTTCGCGAAGCAACGACTGCGTCATCGTGTTGTTCTCGATCATGTTGAGGATAACTTGCAAGCAGTCGGCCAAGACTGGGCTCTCAATGCCATGCCTACGACCATCCGATAAGCTCTCAGGAACTTCACGCGCTCTACCCTTCGAGTTCGAGGTCGATGATTTGAAAAAGACGCGCAAAACCTTCCTCAAAGGCCAAGAACTGCTGCACGTGGCGCTGTGTCATCGGCGTTTGGTTTGTCGTCATATTCAATAGGACCTACGAGTTACCAATGAATGGAAGACGAGCGCGATGGAGACGCGTACTTGCACAGCAGTGTCTCGAATATGCTCGCGTTTGTCTTCCACGACCTCCAGAAGTAAGCGCAACCTAGCAATGATAGAAAGACATGAAAAAGCGCGCGAGTTTCGTTCTCATACCCTTGTTGACACGCTAATATATGCGTGGCAAATCCAGCAGAGTCTCCGTCTTGTACTCGCTTGATTAGCTGCACTGTAGGTCCTCGAATCCATGGGGAGGGGTCTTGCATCAAGCCGAGAATCGTGTCCAGGGCATGTGGTTCTGTGCAGAATTGTCAGGTCCTTGCGAAAATGAAGTCGTACCTTGCAGCAGAATCGTAGCATTTGCCGGATTTACCGTCACGATCGCTTGCATGAGCTCCAACATGGATTCCATGAGCTCTGTGTCGCGCGGGTCCGAGACGAGGGCGTTCAAAATGACAGGAATGATCATGCGATGTGATTCTTCAGGGATATCTGCCTCATTCCAGAGCGTCTGCAATTGTGCGACTGCGCTCTTTCTCTCGGCGAGAAGCATCGCATATTGGAAGCGTTCAATCGCGACCGCAAGATCTGCTTTGGGTACGGAACGCCGTGGTTGTGCTTTGGACGATGGAGGGGGAGTCGGTTCTCGAGCTGGAGGAGGGCGATTCCGGTCGGAATTTCGCGGTGGATCCGATGTCACATCGTTTGGTTGATCGTTTCCCTGTAGAGACTCCGCCACACTGGCTGAAGACTCTACAAATCGCTTCATGATATGAGTCATCATCTTGCTTGAGCGGACCGAGATGTCGGCAATGCAATCTGTCACTAAAATTATCTTATCCAAGTATATATCGGTTATCCGGATATCCAAGCACATTTATCCGGATATGCGGTCGGAATCATTTTTCTGTATCCGGATATACCACCAATTATCCGGATGACTTGATTTTTGACATCAGTATTGTCTGTCACACGCACATGAGGATTCTCGACAGCGCCGCCCAAGCAGAGTGGAACCCTCCGTGGCTGCGCCGCTCGTGATGGGGAAAGCCCAGCAAGTATAAACAATTGGATCGACATACTTGAAACGACAAATGCGTGGTGGCTACGTCTTGCAACGAGACTAGTCCCGGGTGGAAGATCGAGGGTTGGTCGGGGCCAAGATTTTGTAGCCACAGGCCAGGAGAATCTTGAGCATCTCGCGGGCCAGTTCGATGTCATACGCCTTTTCATCGCCAACGAGCAGCCAGTAGGGCACGAGGCATGGATGTGTCTTCAATGGGTTGTTGCGTTGAGGGCCGTAAACCCAGCCGGCTTCGAAGCGGCCTTTTGACCAGACTTCGTGAGTGTTTTCAGCCAGCAAGTCTTGGAGTCGACTCAGCTCGGTCGGAAGCACGATGTTTGCTGTGTTGAGAGGGCGAGGTACGTACGTCTGCTAAACTGGTCAAACGAGGCTTGAGATGGATTTTCGCACCTCTCCCACAGCGTCATATACAACAGACCAGGACGATTCCATAAACACTCGAGCCGATGTGCGAGCTGCCTGAAGGTCGCGCACGATAGTGTAGTGCAGCGAAAGAACAACCTTGATCACTTCGCTTGCAGTTTGGAAGTCAAAACTTTGTTCTGAAGGCGAAAGGGCTTTGAACGGCACTAAATTTGGATGCTGCAATTTGGAATCATCCAGCGTAGGTCCCCATGTCCATCCCTTCTTGATTCGTTCCATAGCCCATACATCATGGCAATGCTCTGCCATGAGTTCTTCCAACGCGGCAATTTCTGTGCTTAACTACTCAGTTCTGTGTCAATGAATTCTGTCGAATTTAGAGTTTCACGTCGACGTACCTCGATGCCGCTAGTGTCGATAGGCTTGGGGACATAATTTTGAATTGCATACAGCGCGCGGGGCTCATCGCGTGTCGGCACTTCGCGATTTGCCTCCATCACGTCGGTCATTCCGGTGCGATTGTCGACAGCGGCGATTGTCGTGGATTGGACAAAATCGAAAATCTAAAAAAAATTGGCGCGACAGTTGACTCGATCAAGTGCGCCACCTGGTTGAGAACTTCTCTGTGAGATCAAGTATGGCCAGGATATCCACATCTGGGAGAATTTTGGCGTCTTATCTGTCCACCTTCAAGCAACGGGACTCAGTCCAGCGGCCAACCACGGTCTGGTCTCTGGAATCGGAGTTTCTCTGCTCGAATGAGTGGACAGTTGCTCGTTCTATTGGTCCAAAGCGTCAATATTATTTAAATATATTTATTGTTGCCCACAATAATTTATTTGTAAAATATTGGATGAAAGTATAAATATATTGTTGGAATTAACTGCGTTTCACTATTGTGCTTTGCAATGATTTTGTCACTCGAATTAGCACTGTAAATCAATGTTACAGATAGAATAATAATGGGCCTTGGTTACGCAATTCAATGGCGGTTTGAACGTTACACGAGGCCGGAATGAATGGAACATAGCACACAGTGGGGTGACTGTTCGTGATTTCACCATTGCAGCACGAATCATGTCCGTACCAATGCAGCGCTACATTACTGTTTCTTTCAACGTGAAAATTGGCAAACCTCAGGGAAACAGCAGAACGTACGCCGAGCCAGCTACTACGTTTACATTCGACACGACGGAAGACTCATTTGGCGGACTGCGATTCAAAGTAACAGAGCGACTGGCACAAGTCACTGCTCGATACAACGAAAGTCATGCAACAACGAAAGACTCAATGCTTCTATTCGACAACTCAATCACATTGACAACGAAATGGAAACTATTGAGCAAGAACGTGAGTCTAGAGCTCGTGAGTCCGAGCAATTGTACCGTGAAATTCGCTTCATGATCAACGGCGATTCTGTGAAAATGGTTGTGAATATTGCTGACTTGAGATCTGCATTGGGGTTACCTCAGTTCGATTTGTATGCACCCTTCAGAGCTCCTGTGCCCTTCCAAGATCCCGTTAATATGCAAGATGAAGATCATGCAGATGAATCAAACGAGACGTAAGAAGCATTAGAAATTATAATGAAGCATTCGATAATTGAAATTCATTTCTAGATAAGTCTAGACTGAACCCGTGTCCATCGCAAATTTTGTTGGGTCTAAACCATCAGACTCGTATCCACAATGCCGGTAGAGATTGATACCCATATCGCTTGGACCTATTGACTCTGTACATCGTTTCAAGGCAACTTCCAAAGTCCGCTTGACGTCAATGCGGAAAGCCAAGGGATAGTTCAGAATCCATTTTTTCAATTGTGAAAACGCAACTTCAATCGGGTTTAATTGGGGGGAGTAGGGTGGAAGGAAGAACAAAAGAGCACCTCTTGAGTGTACAGCGATTTCCAATTCACGATACATATGGATCTTTGCGTTATCCAGAATCAGTATGGATCTTGGCAAAGGCCAGGGGTTGAGGTATGGGATTATTCTTTCACACATGACTTCATGAAACTTTGCTCGATCAAATGTACCTTCCGTGCAATCCCATCCAAAAAAACCTGTACAATCAAACGCAGCGAGCACTGATACTCTCTCGCCCCTATTGAATGGTAGTGATACAATTGCAGGTGTATTTCGCCTTGACCAAGCATACTTTCTGAGAGCGTCACGACCATCTTTCGAAGTCTCGTCTACAAACACCAATTGAGTGGGATGGCTGTAAAATGGTTGCAATCGATGGTGGTACATTCTATTTCGCGGTCGCTACTTTCTCGAGCGCGCTTTTCGAGCACCTTTCTACTGAGGTTGAGATCAAACTTTAACGCCCGGCATATTGTCGACGTGCTGATATTCTTCAGAGTTGGGAATCTAATCTCAAGCTCTGCTTGGAGTTCCTCGATGTAAAAGCAAGGGTGATCAACAGAGTATTCATTGACAAATGCCAGTACATCGGCGTCCCAGTTGGATCCACGGCGTGTTGGCTCTTTGATACCAACGTGACCAACCCGCTTGAACTGAAGGTTCCATCGTAGTATTGATCGTTGGGACATTCAAAGCAAGATATGAATGTCAGCTACCGATAAGCCATACACATATCTCAGTACAATTGAACGCCATCGCATGTCGACACTGTGCGTCATGTCAAGACAAATCGATCGAAAGTGCCATTGAGAACTCATCGTCGAGGCATATAAATAGACGAAACTCCATCGATTTGCTTGTTTATTCATGCAAAAACGACTTTATTCTTGTATTCAAGATGTGTGAATAATACGAACTGATAGAACAGCCCATAAAGTCATGGTTTTGATCTTTAGAGGACTGGTAATTCAAGGGGATACCCTTGTAAATCAATCGTTACAGACCATCAACTACGACCTTTTAAGCGACGATTAGCCAAAATCTTTGCAAAGCACAATAAATGAAGGTTTTGATGCAATATTTCATGGAAATCCATGGAAGTGTCACTATGGACTGCGTCTGCGGGAAGAGGAACGACAAGGACACCTGTAAGATCCAAGGCAGTTCCGCAATCCAGTCAAGGTCACGTGCTCTTGCTTGGCCTATGACTTACCGTCAAATCTTATGATGATCGAGTCGACTGATTGTTGATCTCATGTGTGAAGCATTGGGCAATAGTAAAATTCGCTCTTGGGAGCGCGGGTAGTCTTTGCAGTGCCGTTGAGTTCATTTGAGAGTACACAGCCAACAGAGTGCTTGGCCTCTGGCAATTTGACCGCCCAGTTGCATGCTAGATCATTGCGCTCAGTGCCACTTGTACAGAGGAGTTTCAAGGTATTGCAAACAATTATTGTATTGATATCAATATATTGTTCAATATATGTTTGTGAACAATATATTGCAATCTCAATTCAGTCCATTGGCTTGCAGTTGAAGCATCTTGATGTGGTCGAGAGCTTTGGTGCGCCATAAAGTGCTTGGCTCTGCGGCTTCGTTTGCGACAACATCGACAGTTCGCGTGGCCAAGACGCCCGATCTGAAGCGATCCTTGGGCCAGCACTTGCTCGTCAATACGTCCATTCTTGAATCGATCGTCGAGGCGTCGGATCTCCAGCCGAGCGATCATGTCTTGGAAGTTGGTCCTGGGACTGGAAATCTTACGCTCTTGCTCTTGAACCACGTCAAGAAAGTCACATGCGTACGTCTAGGCGAGAATGACAGAAAGTATTAACGTGGATGGATGACCAGGTCGAGTACGATCATCGCATGATCAACCAAATCCACGAAAGATTTGAGCGCGAGATTCAAGCAGACCGATTGGAAGTCATCCATGGCGACTTTGCCAAGTTGTCCATGAACTCGCTGCCTCGATTTGACATGTGTGTTGCGAATATTCCGTACAATATCTCGTCGCCTGTCGTCGCGCAGCTCTTGGGGAACACGCATCCTTCGTTTCGAGGAGCGGTGCTCATGGTGCAAGAAGAATTTGCACTCCGACTCATGGCTACGTACGTCGTGCTTGTTTCTGTGGCCGAATGAATACGTGCATGGTGTAGGGCTGGCGACAAGAACTACAGTCGATTGTCCGTGAACACGTCGTTCCAAGCCAACGTTACGTCGGTGGTCAAAGTTCCGCGAAAGAACTTTGTCCCGCCACCCAAAGGTTGACTACAGCAGCATTGCCATGTCACCTCCTCACACGACCAACGTAGTGGATTCCCGAGTGATCAAGATTGAGACCCACAAGACACAGCCTCCGGTGGAGGAGCTAGCTGTACGTCTTCCTCATTGACCTCCATGAACCCGTCGAGTAGAAGCTCGACACGCTGTTGCGCATTGCATTCCAGCGAAAGAACAAGACGCTCCGGTCGCAATTGACGTCCAAGTTTGCCGCGCCATTCCTACGCACATCTCTCGATCCAGAAGCGACGAAAGAGATCATCTTGGCGACATTGACCAAGCTCAACATGCTTGATGCACGCGCTGTCAAGTTGACCGGCTCGGATTTCATCCTGTACATCTCCATGGTCGTCAAATCCACCACATTCGCTCTTTCGTAGGTTGATGCAAGCGTTGGAGGAAGCTGGCATCGCATTCGTCCCGAGTACATTTGGAGCGTTCGACAAGGACGAAGAGTGAAGCAAGCAATGTCTCCATGTATGTGCATCAAGTCTGTTCAACTCCATATCGTCCCGACGGCGCTTTCGAGGATAGCCTGCGCCAACGATTGAATGTCCTACAGATAGAAATCATGGCTAGATGGAGCTGGTGAAGTAATCCAACCTCGTCTGGAATGTCGTCTTGAAGCCGTCGCAGCAAGTCCAAGCCGTCGTGTTTGACCAACGCCTTGCACAAGATCGACGCCTTGTTCATATCGCGCGTTCCTGGCGCTTTGAAGTACACGAGACAGTCGTGCATTCTCTGCAACGGATCGCGCATAGCGTCAATGTTTCTCGAGTCAAAGTACGCTACGAGCACAATCATTGAGCAGCGGGAAGTCGAGCGCATAGACCTGCGAGTTGTTTCAATTCGATCGACCAGTCGGACGACCATACTGGCGCTGGATGCGCTCGATCACGGCATCTTTGTGATGCATCTAGATGGCGAGGAACAAAGTTAGCTTGCCGGCGGTTCAAATGTACTTCGATTGCGAAGACCGCGGTTGGCAGCTTGGATTTCACGTTCAATATCACGCATGGCCGCTCGTTCGTTGCTTGGCTCTTCATGGAGGGTCTTGTCGTCTTCCTCCTTGTCGTCCCTGTGTAAGGATTTCAGTCAGATGACAAGTTGAAGAGAGCGAGTACATGTAAGTGACGCTCATGGTCTTGTACGGCGCAATTCCAGTCGGGAACCGTGGCTCAATGACAACGTACGCAAAGAAGAGAGTCAGGAGAAGCATCGCGCCGAACGAGAAGAGCACGACGTCATGCGGCGAGTACGATGTCAAGAAGTCCTCCATGCTGATCTCGACACTTGGCGTCTGCGAACAGTCGCAACGAAACTGACACGTCGCTCTCGATTAACGTTATGCGTTCTGTCTTTCTAGCAGCTCTTCCACCTACATGCAAGATGACACCGTGGTTGCATCGAGACGACGTCTAAACCTGCTCGGGAACGCGCGCGAGGACTTTGTCGAGCGTCTCCATGCGCTTCAAGACTTCTCGCATCGTTGTCTTCATCGCGTGGATTGAGTAGAGCATGTACAGACACACGAGCACTGTAAAGACCCACAGCGACTGCTGAAGAATCGAATGGAGAGGGGAAGACGACGCTGCTGCTGCTGTCGGCAATGGAGCGCTGGTTGCTCTCGGTTGTGCCACTGCAGTGGGGACTTCTTGTTTGGCCATCAAGTCGTCGATGGAATCGCTCTAGGAGCAAGTCAACACAGAGCTAGAGGTGCCAAGACCCACCGGGAACTTCTTGGCCTCCCCGACTTGCTTTGGCGGCGTCGCAGTCGGACTGTGCAAACGAAGTTGTGCCATGGCTTGGTTCGCCCTAACGAGGAAGAAAGCGCATGACGTTCATGGACATGGTCGAGAAGAGCGCACCAGATCTCAAACGCATCCTTGGTCTCGGAGATCGTCGACGAGTTGATTTGATTGTTGAACCACGTCGACTTGATGAAGTGGACGAGAATGCCGACCTGTCCACGTCGTGAGAATCGATCAACGGCATATTCTTGCCTCGGCGTGGCAGAATTTACGGCCGTCGCGGGTAAAGACCCATCGCGTCTCGATTTCAAAGTAGTCGGCGTATGGAATCTTCTTCATGCGGAGTGTTTCCGCGACGATTAAGCGTGTCCAGCTCTTCTCGTCACCTTTCCACCATGTTAGTCGACCGTTCCTGAGGTTCTGAAACGTACCGTCGGCGCTGGTCGTGGTCTCATGGCGGCAGACTTGATGTCTCGTGCATTCTGCGAACGGCGGCAATCCTGGGAATGTCACTTTCGGCGGATGCTTGGATTCCACTTTGCGATATCGCGCAAAGGTGTCCTTGGACACACACAGCTTGGACATGGCGTCTCGTGGACAGTTCTCAATGGGTTGCCAATCTAATGCGCCGTTCATCACGAGGAGATGCATATCGGTACCTCCGATCGAGATGTCCTTGTCGTTGGTAGATTCCATGTACTTGCGGTAGAACGCTCGGCCTTTCGTGTCTGAGAGCAGCACGTCAAAGAGCGTCTGGACATCGCTTTGCATTTCACAGTCGAGGATCTTCGTCATCTTGGCTACACAGACAACACACAGACATCAGTAACTACTTCCGGCAGCAGTGACAGACGTAGGGTTTCGTCGGGCGGGAGCGGGACGAAATCGTCGTCTTCTTTGAGAATGCTAAGTCTTCGTGAGACTTGAACGCCGTGGTGTTGACGAGTTACCTGTTGCGCCGAGCCAAGTTGAGGTACGATTGGCGGCGCTGAGAGGCCATTTCCTTGAGAACTTCCGGCGTGTGCTCATTCTCTACTTGAAACTTTAGCGACATGGTTGACATGTTGAACCTTTGAACTGCCGATGGGCACTCATGAGTTGATCCAAGCGCACATACGCCATGTCGCTACACCCCAGAGAGATCAAGACAAGACGAAACCATGGTGAAGGAGTACCGATGGCCATTGAATTCTGCAAAGAACCACGCCTTGTCCTTGCATTTGAGCTGGAGTGCATTGATAAAGTAAAACTCAGGCTTGACGACGGCGACAATGTCGTCCAACGGAATACAAATCGGATCGAGCGACGACTTGTACGCCTACAACCATGATCAATTCATGTAGAGACAAGCAGAGGCGCCCACAAAGAAGCAGACGTGACCGCGGGTGAAGTACATGTGGCCGTAGTACGGCACGCATTCTGGAAAGTAGCAGCAGCTAAAGATCACGACGGGCGTCTATCCATCGCTTGAAGTCAGAGCAAGACAAAAGCTCGTACGTTGGAGTCGTCAAGGTCATACTTGGCGAGGAACTCATCTTCGTGCATGGGAGGCAATCCATTCCACGTGCATTGGGACGTTCCTGTCTGCGATTGAAACTCTCGGATGCGCAAGAAACACGAGTCGCACACACGAAAGTCGCCTTTGGAAACCTACCACGTCATGAATACTCTCTTGAGCATTGTCAATGTTGTCCGTACCAAGGACTCGTATGGAATGACGCTCATCTTGGACGAGCAGGCTTGGCAAAACGTGCCTCCACAGTTGCGACAATGGTGGCGTGGTTTACTCAAGAGCGTGCCGACCTCGACTACAATCATACATTTCCATCAAGCTCGACGGTCACGCATCTTACTCTTGCAGTTTTCACATAGATTTAAATTGGCAAATGCAGGGGGAGCGAGTGGGGGATTCACAAAGACGCTCATGGAGGTCCTACAGATCTCATAGCATCCAGACTCAAGATCATCGACGTACATCGGAGGTTCACCCATAGCTGGAACGCTCACTGATTTCTCCAAGTCATTGCCGCGTGGCGTACCAGGCGCGAGCTTTTGAAACGCAGCCATGATTGCGTCCGGTAGATTCGACGTCGAGTTTGGGCTCTTCAACGTTGGCATGGTCGGGGACGCCAAACTTCGTGGTCCAATGCTTGGCGACGACAGCGAGCGCGCGAGACGCGATCGAGGACTTAAACTGCGCTCGTCGTCGTCGTCTTCGCTGTCCAACGGGTCGACATACACCCCGTTCGTCATTTGGAACGCCAAGGGTTCTTGGCCCAACATGTCACTCTGGTCAACTTGCATCCAAGATGTTTAAAAGGGTGATGATGACATCTTTGAAAAAACTTCCGAGGAAAAAATACACGTAAAAATAGCGGACGCAGCGAAATTTTAATTAAAAATAATGCAAGTATACAAAAAGCAAGATATTTTAGTGTCGTGACATACAACAGTAATCACGATGTTTGTCAAAAATTGTGATCCGACATGGATGCGCGCATTTTCTATTTTTCCTCGGCAGTGTCTGATGTCGTCGGCCGTCCTTCCTTGGCTTGTTCAGCGGCGATGAGATCCGCGACTTTCTTGTCCATCGCGAGCGAATGCAGGAGAATTCGCTGCACGATCAGTGCAGAATCGATGTCGAGACCTTTCGTGAGGAGGGCTGGATCGCGCTCGCCCTCCCAAATCATATGTGTCGCGTCGACGATCTTGTACCCTCCACGGGTTTCAATTTCCCGCAGACCGTTCACTTGACCTTCTTCTTCGTTCGTGTAGAGATCGTAAATGTCCTTGTAGTCGCCTTCTTCTTCGTTCGCAAAGTACGGGACGGCAGCGATAATCTCGAAAATGTCGTTCAGTTCGCGAAGCAACACTTCAATGTCGGATTCTTTTGGAGCGGACGCTTGAGGCTGCTCGCGGAATGCAGGCGCAACTTCAGGCTCGGGGGCGCGTTGCGGAACGGGTTCGTCTTTTTCATACGTGTCGTCTTCGGGCAACTCGGCATTGAGACCCCAGCTACCTTTGGTCCACTCAAAGACGGGTTCCCATCCGCATTCTTCAAAGAACTTGCCCAATTGGGTCTCCATAAGCGTGCTGCATGCGCCTCCTGTCGTCTTCAATCGGAGTGTCACCTGTTTGAATTGGCCAGGGGTTCCTGTCGTGAGGTAGAAAGGCAGGTTGAGAGTCTTGGCTGGTGGAAACTCGCCGCGGATATTGGCAATCGCATCAAGGATACCCATGAGCTCTTTGTACGATTCCGTGTTGGCTTGTTGTTCCTTTGGGTATTGTCCGAACAAGTCGGGGTGCGTGCGCAAGTATAGCTTGCGCAGCGTTTCCTTGATGGGTGGGATGCGCGTCGCTTTCTTTTTGCTTTCACGGAGCTGTTTCCGTCGCAGAGCACGTTCACTCATCTTTGCCATGAAGCGCACTTGCATCATATCGGGAGCGCATGCCGCCACAGCGGGCGTCCTCGTAAAGCATGGCGCAAGAGTTGTCGCGCGCGAAAACAATCGTCCAAGCATGTTGCGTCTTCACCAGTCAAGATCTGATGGAGATGGACATCCGGACATTTGACTTTTTCCGGATAACTCAAAGAAATAAAATAATTTAATTGGTTGAAAACAAGCAAATTGAGACATTTTATTGGTTGGATTTCGGCATAATGCATTGTAATTGGTCAGATTTTAGGAAGTCAGTTGCAAGTTCATGAGCCAATCATACACGATGTGGACGACAGCACGCGAAGAGTCATGCGGTGAAGCAACAGAAGGCCAAGGAATGGTCGAAAGTTGACATGCCTGTATTGGTTTCGAGTGTGTCGATGGATGTGGCTGTCGTTGCTCTGACTGCGGGCCCCCAGCGAGGGGTCAAGACGAGAGAATAACACAAAGAAACAAGGGATCGTGGTATTTATGTCACAAAGGCGCGATATCCATTCCACACGTAGATACCGTCCATACATATAGGAGTAAGCAATAAATAAAGAAAGATGCAAGTGGTCCAAGAAGGCACTGCGATCGTGGCTTCGATGCTGCGTCCGAGTTAGACGCGCACCAGTTTGTCGGGGCGGAGAGCTGGGTTGAGTAGTTCGAGCTTGCGTTTGTTCTCACGCTTGTAGTCATAGCGGCATTGGTGCATTTCAGGATAGCGATGACTGCGGCAAAAGGTATAGCCACATTTGCACGAGACAGTCGCGAGTCCCAGTTTGGCGCGGCAGGTCCAGCATTTGCGCTTGTTGGGCTGCACCGTCGATTTCTTTTCCAAGCAGTCGACTACTTCGTCGAATCCATACATGGGTTTGTCTGGATTCAACATTTCCATCATCCAACCGTCTCTGGCCTGTTGTTTAGAGCTCGCTGTAGCTGCCTCCATCACGCCGAGCCCTAGAGTCAAACCTGTCTCTGTGTATTCGGCTTTCTTTTCTTCGCCTTCAAGATAGACACAAAGCACTTCATACAAGATATCTCTGTCGATGGCAGGGCGGCCCAGCGACAGCAGCTTTGGCGGTAGCGGCGACGGTGGCATAGATAGGTATCAAGGCGACTTGGATTGATCCTTGATGATTTCGAGAACTGACTGTGAAGTTGAAGAAAAAATGGATATAACGCCATCCGGATAATTTCCAAACTTCATTCTATTTTTTGTCTGAATTGCCCCAATTTTCGATTCTGATTGGCTGGAAAAGTTCAATGTCAGCGTGACAAATGTGGCATTGCGTCAGTTATCCGGATACTAAGCAGGCACTGGTCACAGCTTCACCAAAACCATCCGGATAAATTATCCGTATCCGGTTGGTTCCTTCGCGAATACTCGCGGAGCGACGTCATTAGTCACTTGGCCGTGCCCGCCACACTTCGCCTTCGAGTGGCGTCATTGAAGTGAGTCCCCTGTCTCATTCTCTTCCCCATGCGGCGAGACGCGCGGAGGTCGATGGATGTCGCATTCGTAGGGAGATACCAAGTGCTCGATGCATGCATTGCCGCCGCTCTCGGCAGGACCCCGCGGCAGACTCGCAGATTCATCTAGCGGCGACGACGCGCGATGTCCCATGAACGAACCATCGCGTACATCGACCATGCGTCACTCGTACAGTGAATGGTAAAATCTGGCGTTGTTGATGTTCATCCACGGCATGCTTTGCAAAGATCGCATCGAATGAACGAGCCCCTTGCAGTGTACCCTTCATGAGTCACTCAACCGTCACAAACCGCTCAGTTCTGCAAGTGTAGGTATTTCTTTCTCGTGATGGCAGGTCCAGTTGTAGTCTCACATGACAGGAAAATTCAAGTGAGATTCAAACGATAGACAAGGTACTCGTGGAGGAGCAGACCCTTTCGCTGTTCAGTCACTTGTGTTGCGTAATGACTCTCCATCGTGGATCGCTGCTCCTCACGACGACGATCGTCATATGGTTTGAAATTGTCAAAGTTACTCGGTCATGCAACATTATATGATGGTCGTACTGTGATTACGTATACATGATATGATGCAACGATTGGTCGTGCTTTTTCCAATTTAAAAAAAAGTATATGAACATTTGTATGAATCAGATGATACCACGACCAAGGTCACTTTTATGGTCTTTGATTGGCTAGTTGGAATCATTCTCTATTTTGATTGGCTAAAAATTATCAGAGTACGACCAAGGGTAATATTATATCATGCGTGCATACTAAACTGTGTTCACGACGACCAAGCCGTGCGAAACAGACGGCACTTCGTCTTTGTAGCAGACCACGACAGGAGGACGCGATGAATCCGACCGTAGACATCTCGGCTGACAAGTATGATAAGCATCTCGAGCAGCTCAATGTAATCTTGGCAGCATCGTTGGCGGACTTTGGCCACTGGATGAATTCCCGCGGGAAACCAGGCTGGCGACTCCTTCAAGACAAAGCGGTGTGGAAACTATTCGTTGGACATGGAAGCAATGCAGTGGGCCAGAAGTACCTATGTTCTGGAAACCTCAAGATTGAACTCCCAGACCTGCGCGACGCAATGCACTGCGAGCGGAACTTTCATCTGCGGGCTTTAGGAGCACTCTTGTACGGTGACAACTTTGTTGACGCGGCGATCCTCCACAGTCGAGAGATCGGCCAACCGACAAGCCCAATCCAGTTCTTTGGCGTCAAATCGCTTACTCTCCGCCTACCTTCCACTTCATCGGACTCACGCAAGACCAGCGAGCATACCTTCATCTACTTGGAGGTACATTGAGCTCTTAAAGCCAAGACTCATCCCTTATTGTAGTATTCTGGCACCCATGTCGATGACCGAGGCTGCGAAACGTACTTTGTCTTGACGGAACCCGTTGACATTGGAACCACCATTTCCAACCGCATCGGCGAGAAGCTCTCAAATGTGAAATTGTACCAGACCAACCCAGACGGAGGTGTCGACTTCACAGTTCGGTGTCATATCCTCCGAGCTGGCATGGCGGCGGCAAAGCAAGAGACTATCTTCTGGAAGGACATGAACGTATCGGTGCCGAAGCTCTTGACTAAAGATTTCCTCCACTTGGGCAAAGAAGAGACGATTTACCAAACCATTGTCCTTGCCACGGGGAGCTTCGCTGAGTTTTGGGACAACGAATCGTACGATCCTGCAAGTTGAAGAATACCTTGCTCACTCCATTCCTCTGTAGGAAAACATGTAGCATCTGTAGCAAAGGCGGTCTCTTTGTGCGCCAGCACCACTGTCGCCGTTGTGGCTATGTACCTCAAGCACATTTATGCCCGCATGGCTGACATTCCTGTGCTAGATCATGTGCCATGCATGCACTGTCAAGCTACACTGCGTGGACAGACCGTCCAAGAAACCAACGAACAAATCTATCATCCTTGAAAAGTTCTGCAAGCGTTGCTTTGTCGGAGCCAAAGGGTTGTCTGCTAGAGGTACCCAGCCATCCACATCTGTCTAACGCATGTCAACGTGTCTATGTAGTACGGAGCGCAGTCTTCAGTAGCGGCAGTCGAACCCCGATGTCCCAATTAACGACACCAAGTCAAGTTTATGTCTATGGGTTGACGCCGACATCCCAAGGTATTGGAATGTGAATCTCAACCACCAACTCACAGTACTTCATCAGTCGGCTGTGTGACGCCAACGTACAGTGATCGATACCCGTCCGAATCGAGCAGCTTATGGATGGATGCGGAAGCTGTGAGCAAGTCACGGTCTGCCCAGGACATGGAAGAGCTCATGCAAAAGTTGGAGAAGTCGATCATTTTGGGCTTGGATTCGTAAATCCTGCTTTCTTGGATCGAGCTAAATTAATCACTGTAAATACACCTGCCTCTCTCTCTTTATCCATTTCCACTAGGAACGCTTGATAGATGTATATGGTGCACATCATCAGCTAAAGACGACATTCTGGCCAAATTCCTCCATCAGAATCTTTGTATTAATAATAAATATATTTTTATTGAATGATATTTTCACAATATTAGCCAATTGTATCACAGAATTGCAGTTGAAGTATTAAATTTCGAAGGCATTGAGAGGGCTAGGGCCAAAAACCTCTGTAAGATCATGTCCACTGAGCGATTGGCTGGATCCAAATTTGATTTCGAGATTTTTTTCCAAAACAGACTCTGCAAATCGTGCCAACTACAGAGGACCCGTAAAAATACACGTATAGTGGTACTAAGGCTCTGTTGTCAGCTAAAGAAACCTTAAACAATTAATAATATAATTTTTCACAATAATATGTTTTGGAGGGGAAAATGCGAGGGAATTGGATGGTAGAGAGGTTAGATCATTTTCGAAATGGAAGAAGTCAAGATCGCCAAGACGCGCCGGCGCTACAGCCTCGAGACAAGAAGAAACATTTTGCGCGCGCTGTCTGAGAAGACTCAGCAGCACGTCGCCAATATTAGCGGGATTCCTCTCCGCACGATACAGGATTTCGTGCGAGAGAGGGAAAAAATCGAAAGGTCGCTTCTAGCGAAAAGAAGGCTGAATATTGGACAGCCAGGTCGTCCAGAAATCCTTCCTGGTGGCAATGTAAGTCGTCTTATTTATTTCATATCTCACTCTTTATTAGGACTTATTGGACTACATGGTAGCGATGCGGGAGAAACATTTTCCCTTGACAACCTACCATGTAGTACAACAAGTTAAAGCTCACAATCAGGAATGGGTAACGCAATATTCGGCCTCTAAAGAGGACCCATATAAATCGTTATTTAAACTTTGTAGAGAATTTGTGTATAGACATGGATTTTCTCGCCGTCGAGCCTCTACAGCAAAGGCAATGACTTCTTTGCAAATGCTAGAGGTTCGACAGAAATTTATCGAAGAATTTTGGAGCGAACACGACCATTTCGATGACTGTGATGTCATCAATTGTGATGAAACCGGCATATACTTCGACACTCCACCGAAGTATATCCTTGCCCAAACGGGTGCTGATGCAAGCATTTCTCATGCTGACAAGTCCTGCCGCCTAACAGCCGTCTTAGCAGCGAAACGTAACGGTAATATATTGTTATTAATTGTTATAATATTGTACAACTAGGTGATAAACTACCAATTCTATTTATCGTCAAAGGAAAGCCTGGAGGATTCATCGATGAAAATGAGTTGCAAACCTTTCCTTTGGGGCATTATTACGCTGTTCAGAAGAATGCATGGATCGATGGAGATGGCTGGAATTTCTACCTAGACACTATTTTAAGGTAATTTACTGGTGTTTGACTCCATTAATTAGTGTTAGACCTGAGATTGAAAGACCTTCCTTGATAATTGTCGACAACTTTGAGGCTCACCTGACGCCGAAAAACATCGCTTTCGTGGAGGAAAACCTCAGTTCTACTGTATGCACCCTTCCCCCGAACATGACATCTGTGCTACAGCCTCTTGATGTTGGGGTTATGGGCCCCTTTAAGGCCAAGCTGCGAAACTTGTGGCTTCAAGAAACGTATCATCCCTCAACTGCAGTGGAGAAAAGGATGGCATGCATCAAGCGTGTCATCAAAGCTTGGGATATGATGACCCCAGAAACGATTAAAAAGGCCTTTGAAAAGGCTATTCCAAGACGCAAATAGGCTCGATATATAACACTAATACATGTCATTTCATTCATGTACTAAAACTAATTACGGAGTTTTTGGAGAGGAGAATCTTGAGTGCTGAACAGTCTTGCTTCTTGTATATTCAGATAGAGCGTAGTTGTATTGAATTTTGTAGTATATTGGTTTCAAAGATGATAGCTCTACCTTGAATTCTTAGCAAGAACAGATCTATGTATAAGGGCCTGGTCGCTGTGTGTTCAAGAATGTAAATCGTTCCTGTAATCCAAAAATTATCAATTTCATTGGCCATCCATCCGTAATCCGGATATGATTACTGGAGGCGTTCACGCTTTACCCCCCTATTCTTTTCGTGGATGGATGGTTCACGCCTGTTCCTGTTTTGCCTCACACAGTGAAGACATGACCGAAGGCCAAAAGTCTCGAAGTAAGGGAAGACCGAAAACAAAGTCGCCTGGACCGTCTGCATCATGGTGCGAGGACAGTGTTAGAGAGCTTTTTAGACTCAAGTTCACTCTGACATCGCAGCTCGTTTTGACACGAAGAACAATAGTCAAAAGAAGCTCGCATGGGAAATTCTAGCTGCTGAATTGACGACCACAATGAACAGACCGTTTACAGCAAAGCAGATACAGGATAAGGTAGTCTTCTATGCATCAAAATTGCCATAACTAATCATCGACTGGTAGTACTCAAAAATGAAAACAGACTGGTCTTTGTCAAATCCAGCGTTGCCCACGCCCACAGGAAACTCTTCGCCTCCTTTCCAACCACCTCATTTTTCTACTATGATGGAGTACTGGGGCGACAAGGCGGGTTATCAGAGAACATCTCTTCTTACATCGGATACAGTTTCTGACGATGGTCAACCGTCCTCCGACAATGAAAACGACGAAGGTAGATCCTCAAGCATTACTTTTGGTTAAAAAATCATGTAGATATCGCGTCAGAAGTTGGATCGAGTACTAGTGAATCCCAGATGCATGGACATCGTGCAAAGCGCAGGGCTGACTTTAAAAAGGATGAAACCTCTGCAAAGAAACAAAGTCCAAAACGCAAGCCGATGCACTCGAACTTGGCCTCAACGCCGTGAAAGAAGGACTCGTTGCCCTTGGAAACTCGATAGCTTCGACATCAAACCAACACAATCACAACGAAGTATCGTTGAAGGATGTTCTGGCAGCGATTCAAGATCAATCGGAAGCGTTCAAGCAGCAAAGCCAAGTGATGAACGGTCTCTTGAAGCACTTACTAGATAAAGAAAACAATTAAATAATTTTGATAATTCATCAAAATTAAATCAACATTTTCGTTTGACTCAATTAATATAAAACAAGATGTTTAAAGTGTTAAATATTAAATGAAATATCTATTACATACGATAACGATGTTTAGCCAGAGCGTTTCGTTTGTTTTTCGCGGATCGACGCAAGATTGGGTTGGTGTCAACGATTGATGCTTCGTCCAAGTTGTAGTACGTATTTCGATCGCGATTTCGGCATGGAATGGCAAATAATCCATCGTTGAACCTGATCAGCATGTTGTGGAGAATGAAGCAAGTCGTAACCACAGAGACTGTTTTGTCAGGAGACTTTTCACTCATGGTAGTCTTCAAAATTCTGAACCGTTCTTTCACTCGACCGAAGGCGCATTCAACAGCCATTCGAGAGCTTGAATGATAGTAGTTGAATCGTCTTTGCAGTTTGTTCAGGCGGCCTCCTTCTTCATGAGCTAAGTAGGGCGTTATAAGCCAATATCCAGAGTCGCTAAGAATGAAGCATCCAACAGGCATTCGACTTCAAATGGATCGCCCAAAATTTGACACTTTCCATATCTTTCTATCGGGAAACGATCCCGGTCGAATATCAATAGAAATGAATCGATAATTGCTGTCCACCACTGCCTGAACATTAAGCGATGGATCCCCATTGCGATTGTAAAATCCATCGTAGTCCTTTGGGCGTTGTATGTCAATCAGTGTACCGTCGACGGCACCAACAACGCCGGGAAGATTGTTTTTCTCGCGAAATCCCCGCTCGATGTCCATCCACTCGTCATGAGTTGTTGGTAAGTGTATCCAAGTAGAGACGCGCGACGACAGAGCATGTAGAAGTAAGGAGACGACTTCTACACACCATGATTTCGACAAACCGAATGTGGCTGCGGTCTCACGATAACCCCCTTGCGATCCAAGAAAATAGAGCAGCACGGCGACTTTTTTGTGAAAGGAGTGGTCGCAGTGCACAAGTAATGTTGTTGGTAGGACAGATCCCAGCGTTGACACCAGTTGAATGAAAGTGCTTTGTTGACATCGTAAATTCTCTTTGAACCACTTCTCGTATTGGAGATCGCCAAGCATAGAATCAAAATCGACTTGAGTAATCGTGAGCAAGTTATATTTGTCGGAGAGTACTGAGGCAGTCACACACACAGCCGCACAGACAGCTGCAGCTGCGGAGGCAACACTGACAACGATGGCACGACAATCAACCATGGAGTCTTCGCAAAGCAAGCACTGAAAATGTGTGAACAGTGAGCACCGACCACGAGTTATTTACATTGACTGGATAAAATTCATCCGTATCGCAAAGCGTGAACTATTTCTAGCTTGAACGCGCAGCGACCAGGCTCTAAACTCTAAAGGAACATAAGTTGGAAAAGGTACTATGAAAATTAACATGCTGGGTGAGTGGCTGTTTGCCCAATCAAACGTTAGTACCACTGTACTTGTATTTTTACGGATCCTCTGTATATGAGTCACTATATGGAATCGTGCCAACATTTTGTTCACTTTTTCACATTTCCTGACAGGAAATTCATTATTTTATACTTGAAAAATGTATGTAATATATTTCCAGTGCGAGAAACAAAAATAGTGCCACATATTATGGCACGACCGCTGATTTGCCAAAACTCATCCCAAAGCGATTTCTCGCTTGAGCGCCAACATCCCATTCAGCAAGCTGACGGATTCTAAGCAGCAATCGCATTGGAAAGCGCCTTAGATATAGCATCGTGCATAGAATAAATCGAATGTATTTTTTGAGTCATACACAGCGTGATTTTATTAACACTGGTTTCACTTATATTTATCTGCGTAATCCGCCTGGATTTAAATGCATGCTCGGACTAATGACATCACTACAAAGCCTTGCACAGTTGTTCTTAGACTTCACTCGGAAGGGGATACCTGTGTCCCTGTGGACATCGACTTCGATGAATGTGTTCCCTCCATTGAAATATACCAGCATATTTAGCTAAGCATCGCCAAGCAAATGGTACTCGTGTGAATCACACTAGTGTCGTTTGCTTGGCGATATTCAGTAAAATATGCACACTGTGATTTTATGGAGGGGGCGAAACGAAACTATCGTTGAACTCGTGATTCTGCCTGACACCACTGTCATCAAATGCATCATAACGTTAGGTATTATTGAAAAGACCCAATATCCTCATCTCTTATTTTCGCCTCGTTGCGAACGGCCTCAAGGTGCATTGAATAGATTTGGCAGCCGTAATCACGCGACGTCAGTGTCTATATGAAATGCATGAACTTAAAACAAGGACATAAGAACATTTCATTGGTAGTAGTAAAGAATGTTTGTCCAATTGAAAAGTAATAAAGAGTGTGCCACTTTTGTTGGCACGAATTCTCGAGTTGAGTCAAGAAATTGTCGATTGTGAAGTCCACAGGCCGTTTCAGGCGATTTGACGATGTTTTTTGTATTTTTGTCCTTCAACAACAAAAGCAGTCCATGGATACTGTATTCATGGATCGTATAATATACGATTATATTATAATACTCAAGACAAGAGACACAAATAAGAAAATTGTATTGTGGAAGTTATCTACTTCTCGTCCAGTATCGACTGAGGAATGCGTCGATGACTTTTGTATTTTTTGTGGGCGAAACGAGTGAGGTTGTAGTCGCAGCCGTGGTGATAGGCTTCAATGAAATGAGCGCAACGACGAAAGAATTTCCTGATTGAAGGCAGCGAGACCGTTGCGAGGCTTCTAGGAACGCATGCAATAAGACGATTCCACGAGTAGTCACAATGTGATCGTGCGTAGCGCTTGGCACTTCCCCAGAATGGCTCAATCGGGTTCAATTCGCAATGGTACTTAGGGTAGAAGAGACACACATGCCCTTGTGCTTCAATTGTCTGTTCCACTATTGACTTTTGGCTTCTAAAGTCGTCGTGTGACGCCAGGCAATGACGAGCACAACAAGTGACAATGCCGTTCACAGCAGCCACGTCGACCACGGACTTGCAATCAAGGCGCATGCTATCGGTGTCTATGTCACGTTCTATCAGGATTGCCTTAATTCCTTTCGCACGACCACGCAGTGTGACATCAGGATGGTCCACTGGATAAACCATAGCTTGTTTTGTTCGCCCCTCTCCATACCAACCATCTCGTAGATGGAGCTGCTTTCCTCCAGGACCCAAATTCATCGACATCACACGCAAAGCGTCCACGGCGTATGCACTGTGGTTGGTCGATTGGTCAAACACAAATAGAGCTCTGGCACTGGGATGCAAGGCATTGAAAGCAGGCAACGCCTTCGTTCTCAATTGGGCAATAACATGGTCACTTGTCCAGTAGCCCTCTTGAGTCTTTCCAATATGCAACACCTCGGTGACATATTCAACAGAATCACCAAGCGTTTGGAATAATCGTCCATGGCAAGGGCACAGAAACTCAGACATCATAATAGATCGACCACGACTCTTCTTTGGCAAATCTGGATGTTCTGTGCTGCTCCAAACGCGACCACCATCATCATTGGCATAGAAGACGGACTCGTCGTGCGTGACCCAAACAATTTCAGGCTTCGTCAGGTCTAGTCTCTCGTCGATACCATCCATGTCATCGCCCGAGTAGGACTTCATTTGATCGACAAATCCAAGCTATGCTGTACAAAACGCATTTCTTTCGGCCAACACATCCTCGCGTTCATGGCCGTCTATATTGACATTCTTCTTCCATGAACCATACTTATAACCAACGTGGTGCATCCATCTTCGAGCTGTGTTCTCCGATACTTTCGCATTCACTGCTCCCGTCACAAGTGGCAAGATAGATTCTTCCAAGTGCTTCTTAAATAAGAGGGGGGGTTCGTTTGCTTGGCAAAGCTAGACGCAACCATTTGCCACATTTTGCCACGAAGTCCTCATCGTTGATGAGGGAACGAGTCTTTTGATGCTTCCCTCGTGCAGACTCAGGTACATGGCCAGTTTCAATG
Organism: Aphanomyces cochlioides; assembly: GCA_019828595.1. NCBI lineage: Eukaryota > Oomycota > Saprolegniomycetes > Saprolegniales > Verrucalvaceae > Aphanomyces > Aphanomyces cochlioides. The sequence goes on from JAHQRK010000004.1 coordinate 2,080,479, forward strand.
AAGACTCTACCCCAGTTTTGGATCGTTCTTGACTCGATTGAAAGACTTTGAGGCAGACCATTCGAAGCAGTCTCGGCTGCTGCCTTTTGCGACTTTCCCGAGGATCGTTGTTCAAAGAACTTCAGAAGCACAAGCAGCTTAATGGACATGGTGGTATTCTGCTTGGCGCTTGGCAGCATGGTTTCAATATGTGTGATTGCAGAATCGTTGTTTAGACGTGTGTTTGGTTTTTTTTTCGCGTCGTTCAGATTCCAAAGAGCTGTTAGAGGGAGCATTGGACATGCCTTTAGAGCACGAGCATTCTCCATATGACGTCGACGTTTTGTTCGCTCGCTGTCGCCGGTGTAAAACATCCTGTACCCCTTTGAAAAGGCAGCGGCCTTGTCATCACTGAATTTCAATTGAGAGAAATCAAGGGGCGACAGAAAAGTTAAGTCAACTTCTTCCTCGTCATCGTCAGTCTCTGATGATATAGATATGGCTTCATGTGCTTGATTCGTTACGTCTTGCTCGTAAGAAACAAAGCGTCCATCAGATCGACGCTGAAGACGGGATTGAGCTCGTGATCGTCGTGATCTTGGAGCCATGGGTGGTGTCGGGATATTGGAACATCGTCCGGATAGTGACCATTTCTGTACGGATAATATTTCAATACAAATTTCAAGTACATTTAACAAGCACCCCTATGGCCAAATATCGTCCTTTTCCATACATTTGGTGCCAAAAGTGACCTCAGGGAAACCCTTATAACTTTTTTCCCTTTTTGAATTGGGCAACTCCAAGCGATAACATCTTCTTGTATGATCATGATCTATCGAGTTGATCGTCGTCTTTACTCAACCCGCAAGCATGGGATACGCGCGGATTCCACTCCACCTAGCAAACTTAGGCTAGAAATCGCCGAGCGCTGCTGTCTCTTGCTTCCTGTGAGGTTCTTGCATTGGGGCTTGTCTTGGATGTGGCAGATTTGGTTGTGTTGCTTCACTTCAACAATCCTCTGCCGTAACAATCCGGATAAAGTATTTCGTACGGATAGTAACAAAAAATGGCAAACTTCTGTCGAGAATGCGGCGCGGCGCTCCTCGGGCGTCGGTTTTGCTCTCAATGCGGCAAGGAAACGGCCGCTTCTGCGTCCTCCATACCAGCAGCGACGTCTTTTGGTGACCCCAATCCACTATCGACGCTGAAACGAGCAGGATCGGTGGAAATTCCGCCAGTTGCCGTCGGAGATGAAGCGACAACGATCTACAAACGTGTCGTCGCGACAGTTCGCGGCACGCACCATGGAGAACAAGCTGACAACGCAGTGAAAGATTTTAAGAAGGACTGCAAGCAATACGGCGCAGGGGCAATTTCAGCCGAGGCGTTTGAAGCCAATCTGCGTGTATACCTTGGCGAATACATGATAGATGCGACGATGCCACAATTGGTGCGTTTAATTCCCGACGATGACAAACGCGCAGAGCTTGTAATGGTTTACCACAGACAGAGCAAGAACAAGACAAAATCCCGTCCAGCCAGTGCCTCTAGTGCCGTTCAAAGATCCACAATTCTGCCGCCTTCATCTCAATTAACAGTCGCAACACCTGTGGAACCTCCGCGAAGCGAAGGTCAAGCTCGCCCCCCGGCGAAATGGTCAGCTCCGAGTCTGTACACAAATCAACCCGTTTGTGATATCTGCTCGACGCCATTTGATATGATGAATCGACGACATCACTGCCGCAAGTGTGGGAAATCAGCCTGTCAGTCCTGTTCACCCGCCCATATGCTCATTCCCCCAGGCCACCAGCATGCCCAGGCGAAAGGCTACGATCCTGCTGTTCCCCAACGAGTGTGTACGCTGTGTGCTCCAGTGCTACAGCCGCTACAAGCTCGTCTCGAAGCTGCCTTTGCCAATTGCCACAAGGAACAACCAGCTGCACCGACGAAGGGATGGTTCAAGTCGATTCCAGTCAAGCAAACGATCGAAGATGAGTGCGAGATGGCGCAAAAGATGCTTCGCCAGTTCTTCCTCACGTCCCAAGTTGACAAGAAGATCCCGATTGCATTCCTCGAGCGTGCTCATGGCTTGGCCTTCCTCACTGTCGTCAAAGCTGGGCTTCTTGTCACTGCCAAGATGGGCTCTGGCATTGTCTTGACCAAACTCCCAGACAAGACGTGGTCTGCTCCGTCTGCGATTGGCACTGCTGGACTTGGCGGTGGCTTTGAAGGTGGCGGTGAACTTGTGCAAATTCTGCTGGTTCTGGGGTCGGCAAAGGCAGTCTCGGTGTTCTACCAGACGCAACTGACGCTCGGAGCTGGTCTTGACGTGACTGTGGGTCCGTACGGCCGCTCTGCCACTGCCCAAGCGGCCATTTCGAGCACCGGAGGCGGTCTCGGCGTGAACTACAGCTATTCCCACAGTCGTGGCCTCTTTGCTGGTATTTCACTGCATGGCGCTGTCATCAACTGCCGTTCTGATGCCAACCGCGCATTTTATGGCCGCCATGTAACACCGATGGAAATTCTCACAGGCGCTGTCGCGCCGCCACGAGCTGCCCAAGGTCTCTACGACGCGATTGAAGAAGCTGTTCAAAGCTGCGCTAGCTTCCGCGACGACCAGCGCACACGGCAGCAGCGAGTTTGTACTCAAGCTGGCTGTCCTTGCGAGAAGTTCCGCGCCAAGACTCTGTCGGCCAAGTGCGCCAACTGCGGTCATTCCCATTAGACTTGTCAGGATATCAAGATAAATGAAGCACACTTTGGTCGGCGAAACGACTGAAACCGATTTGTGAAACTGCTAGTCGGCCAAGGAGGAGGAAAGACCGACATGGCCACGCTCGACACGATCGAATGGCCAGAGCGTCAACCTGTCGACCTCCTGCGAGACTTTCCATGGGTCGTTGGAGACGCTCCTGTCAACGCTCCATCGACGGCGCAAGCTGAGCGTGACGTCAAGATTACTGCGCTCCAAGAAACTTCACCGTACGCGGAAGTGTTTCCCCAAGCCCATCGCGTCAAGCCAACGCTGACGCCTGCACAGATCGCCGAGCGGCGGATGGAGCGCCTTGTCGACAAGATGGAGACAGCTATTGCATCGACAAGCCAGCCCGCAGTTGTCGTTGGCCACGAGCTGCGGATACAACATGGCGAGACCGAGCTAGATCTCGCCGCGTGGCAGAGCGAAGCTGCAGCTTGTAGCTCCATCCCCACAGCCACCGAGAAGGCCACGACAAGCTCAACATCTCCAGAGACCGTCGAGATCATTCCAGAAAGGATAAAATCGCGGCAGGCGTTGCCGTCAACGTCCCCAACAGCGTCGAGGATCAAATCGCTGCGGGAGATTCGACAAGTCAATAGAGCCGACGATGACAGTGACGGCCTTGATCTTCCACCGCGCGAGTTTCCTCAGGATCCATGGATAGCAGAGCAACTGGACCCCGTCGAGCTGACGGCCAACCTCGTCCTCGACGTGGAAGCTCCAGACGACAAGGCAGCAGACGCTAGCCAGAGGTAAGAAATCCACGGGGAGCTTGCGCTAGACTCGGACTCGGTAGGGGCATGGCCAAGTATTCCGTCGAGATGCAGGGCCGCATTCTCTCCACGATGTACGCTACGACAGGTCTCGACATGTGGACAGACCCCGTGGCGTCCCAACTGGCGGCGCCGCTCAACTGTGACGCGATCTTTGGCGCTGGGACGCCTGGCGATGCGCCTCCATTCGATACGGGGGCGATCCGACTGCCGGACGCCACTGCACTCGAAGCGACTTGGATCGAACAGGAAGCCAAGCAAGCTTTTGACAACGCGGCAGCGCATGAGCATGCAGGACGACCAGCTCAAGCCATCGACGCGCTTGGAGATGGCATTCACGCCATGCTGGGGGCGACGCCAGCGCCGTGGGGCTTCCATTACGACTTGAGCGCCCACAAGAAAGCGTCAACCATCCAGGTAGAGCCAACGCCAACCATGCCTTTGGTGAACTCTTGGCGGTAGAGATCGTACCACCGACGCTATCGCTTGAGATCTACCGCCGCCGTGCAAGTTGCTCGCGTCTGGCGGGGCTTTCGCACTCGTCGGCGTCTTGTCGAGGCACGATGCCGAGCCGACCAAAGCGCGGCGCGTCTTCAGCGGTGGTGGCATCGTTGCAATCGCCACCGTGAAGCCATGCGTCTCCGTCTCCAAGTAATTCCTCCGCCGCTCTTTGAGCATGATGCTGACGCTTTATCTAGACGGCCATGCGGGCCAAACTTGCTCGGCTTCATGTCAATGCGCTGCGGCAACGCCGTCTCCTCATGCGGAACCTCCGACTGCTTGTGAAAGCGTGGCGTGTCCAGCATAATTCGCTCCAAGCGCTCCGTCGAAAGCACGGGTATGCCCACTTTTGCCAGCTCACAAAAGAGCGCTGGCTCAGCGGCGTCATGGCGCGCTACCGTGTTCGCAAACTCAAACGCGCGCTGCAGGCCGAGGAAGCGGCGAGATACGCGGCGGAGTGCGCCTTTGTCGACTTGCATCTCGAGCCAAAGCTGCGGGATTTTCAAAGACTGCTCAAGTCCACGAGGGGCGGCGCGATGCGCTTGTCGAGGCTAGCGCTACGTCTCAAAGCAGAAGCCGTCGCTCGGGACGAAGCGCGGCGCCACTGGTCGGTCGCAGATCGCCGCCGGGCGCAAATCCACGACGTCTTTGACACTTATGACGTCGACAAATCGGGCACGATCGACGGCAACGAGCTGCGGCATCTTTTCGACGAGCTCGGGATCGCCATCGACGCTTGCGGACTTGCAGAAGCGCTGAAAGCGATGGACGCCGACGGCAGTGGCTCGATCGAGTTTGACGAATTTTATGCATGGCTCCATGCGCCGCCGCCGCCGAGTTCCAAGTCGCGGCACCTTAAGGAACGCTCTGCGCTCGTCTTCCTCAAGATGAAGCTCAATGTGAAGCAGTTTGTGAACCGATTCACGGACGATTCGTTTGCGCAGCACGCGGCGAGGCTGCTCGTCTTTGAAGAGTCTCAAACGACTCAGGACGCGCTGCGGAAATCGTTCCGCGTGACGCGACCGCCGCGCTTTGCCTGTCGCTTCTGTGGCGCACCATTCGCCTTGTATAAACCTTTTTGGCGCCATGAGACGGCAGAATGCGGCAAGAATCTCTGTCGTCGCGGCGCGTCCCCTGAAGAAGACGAAGTGCTGCGCATTACCCACGAGCAACGCGCCGTCCAAGCCGCGCTCGAGGATGTCACCGATGCTGTCCATGCGTACGTCGCCACGCGGCCAGGCCGACGGGCGCTGCAGCGAGAAATTCACCGCGTCCAGCGCTTGCACAAACAAACAGCCAACGCCACATACGTCTCGGAGCGCATGAAGCTCCGCGATCTCTTCCTCACGTACGACTTGGACGACTCCAACACGCTGGACGAAGCGGAATTCAGCCAAATCTCGCGGGATTTAGGCCAGCCGATGCCGGCCGCCGCGCTCTCCAAGGCGTTCCGCGCGCTCGACGTCGATGGCTCTGGAAAGCTCTCCTTTGATGAGTTTGCCTTGTGGGCCATGGAGCAAACGGCGAAAGTGCGCAAGTCCTGGACGAAGCGTCTCTGGGCTTTGCTTGTCTGGTGGCAGCAACGGCGCCGACAACGCCGCGCGGAAGCATTGCGGTATTTAATCGCGAGGGAGAAAATCTTTGCCGAGGCCCGCGCACGCCGCGCTTTCCGCGAAACGTTTCCGCCGCCATTTGCATGTCCAGGCTGTCAAGCTGGTACGTCCATCCTAGTGCCTTTGATGACATGGTCGCTTTGTAGCGTTTTGCCGCGAGGAAGCGGCCGCCACGCATGCCAAATGTACGAAAGAGGTCCGTTGAAGTATTGACCTGACGGTTCTTGTAGTCGCCGACGCGATCCATGCGCGGCAAAAGGACAAAGTGGCGGGTCTTTACACTCGCATTGGCATGACGGAGAGCTCGACGAGCGTCTTGGAAGCAGCAGCGCGAGCTGTACAAGACATGAAGCAAATGCTGGCCGTCCAACGCTACCTCCAGACTCGTCGGGGGCGTTATGCTCTCGAGACGGAGGTTGCAGTGTTGAAGGCGCTGCGGGAGAAAGCCAAAGTCGATCCCAAGCTGTATGTCCAAGGCATCGTCCGTGCGTTTGCGGCGGAGAAGACGGTCTTGCTGCGCGATGTGCGGCACATTTGTCGCCTGTTGAAGCGATCGACGGCGTCCGCGACGACAACTTCAGCGATACGAACGTTGGATCCATCCGGGAGTGGCCTCGTCGTTGAATCGACGCTTGTTGCATGGCTCCAAGATGCGACAAAAGCGCGGCCAGCGTCGCGGTGGAGAGCTCAATCGCCATTTTGGCCCCACGCCAAGGCCAAATGTATCGTCGCGGCCAAGTACAGGCGGTATTTAGACGCTGGCGGGATTGAAACCACCGACGACGCGGCGACGGCGCTGTCGTTAAGTGAAGATGCCCGCGGAAGCGCCGCTGTGGAGAGCGACATGGACTGGTTGTTTCAAGAGTATTGCCAAACTTCTGCAGGACGAGAAGCTCTCCGCGGTGAAATCCACCGCCTGGACAATCTCCAAGCCAAGACGACAGTCCAAGCCCGCGCTTCCTTCATCTTTGAGCAGCTCGTCAACGCCACAGGCAAAGCCGACGGTGGAGAACGACGCCTGGAAGTGGAAGACATCGCGTTTGCATTGCGCCAAGTTTCCTTTCCATTCGACTCTCGACTGTGGCTTGAGCTTGATCCAACCGCGACGGGCAGCGTCGCCTTGGAATCCTTCCAGGAATGGTACGTCGCAGTGCGGAAGCAGCTCTTTGAGACGCAAATCCCTCGACGAAACACTCGGCGCTTGGCTCGCGCGCTCTTGGCCGTCCGTTTTCAAGCCAACGCCGCTGCAAGGACAAACGCTGCCGCCGACAGTGCGCATCTCCTGGTCACGTCCAAGTCGGAAGAATTTGGGAACAGCTCGCTCGGACTGCCCGAAGTCAAGATGGAAGTGCGGCGGATCCAAAGTCTCTACGATCGCATGACGCACCGGTCGTCGGCGCATCTCGTCGCGATGGCGTTTGACGCTTTCGGCATGCATGGCGTCGTCGACAACGTTGACATTGGCGCGGTGTTGTATTTTGCCAATTGTCCATGCGACTCCGCGTCGATCGGCGCCATCCGCCGCGATCCAACGGCGCAAATCGTCCACGAAGATGCCGTCTTGACATGGCTCCAGCAACAAACGCATGGACTCCATCGGTTCCAGCGCGCCACGACGTCCTTCTGGCGGCGTTTCCACCGCACGGATCGCATCGAGCGGCTCGCTAAAGCCATCGTCGGCGCCAGACAACGCCGTCGACTCTACCAAACGTAATGGCGAGCTTCCATCAAGTCGGACCAGAGTTTTCAAAGAACTTGAAAATCTCGTCGGGAAAGCCGTTGGAACGTTGCAGAGATGAGATTCCGCGGCTGTTCTTGCAGCTCCTACAGCTCTTGCAGCTCCTTGTGATGCTCGTACTGCCATTGCTGTTGATTCTGCTGCTGCTTGGACGCTGCCTCGTCTGGCAGTTCCGAAGCTGCATCGTTCGCATTGAGCTACAATGGAGCTGAGCGTTCCAGGAGCGTCTCCAAGCCGTGCGGACGGCAATGCGCCGCCGATTCTACTCGAAGGGATGCTGTTCAAGCGCGGCCAAGGCGGCTTGTTCCACCGCGCGAATTGGAAACTCCGCTACGTCGTGCTCACCGCGACGTCGCTGCGGTATTATGACCTCGGGGTTCGCAAAGGCGAGCTCGACTTGACGCAGACGTCCGCGCAGTCCATCCTAATCTTCCCGACTGGCATGGCGCCGTCGCCGATGCAGTGGCAATTTGGCGTCAAGACGCCCAAGCGGGCGATGCTCTTTTGCGCGTCGACGGAAGCTGAAATGAACCGCTGGATCCGACAACTCCATGCCGCCGCCGCGCTTCGTCGTGGCGACACCAAGGCGCTCGATAAAGTCGACGCTGTGTATTCAAGACAAGCGGCAGCCGGCATGGCCGTCCTGACGAGCCCGAGAGACAAGAAACGAAGTCCACGACGGTCCAACCAAGCGTCGGACGTGCCGAGCGCGTCCTTCTCCATGAGCCACGCGATCATTCTCCAAGCGCATCGGCGGCGGACGAGCGAACTCGATGATCTGGCCGATCGTCTCTGCAGCAACAACTTTGTCGCCAAGCTGGACGCCGAGCTCCATGACTTCAGCTTCTAGGAGGACGGAGGGCAATTGAAACGTGTGAAATCGGATGGATGACGTGGCACGTCAACATTTCAAACTATTAATTTATACAGTCCATACATTTTGGTTGATATTTTGTATGAATTAAATTTCAGAGGTTTTTATCTTCCCCCTTGAAATCTAAACTTGATGGCGAACCTCTGGCAGAGCTTGCTGCGCGAAAGCTCGGTGCGGTCGCCGATTCCGTCGACGGAGATCCTCTTGCTAGGCGGCACGGAGGTTGGAAAGTCCTCGATCTTGCAGCGTTGGCAAGGTGCGAAGCCATCGTCGATCGAACGACAAATCGCAGTCCTTCCGTCTGATTTTATGAGTTTTTACGTCCCGACCGAAGACGATCCGCTCTGTCAGTTCAACGTGTGGTCGTTTAATACGGACGGTCTAGCGTCAGAACTATCGCTTCTTTCGCTCTCGATTGATGCTCAAAAGCTCAAACAGACCGTCGCGCTCGTTGCAGTCGATGCGTCGAAACCATGGACGATCAAAGCGACATTGGAAAAGGTAAGCGCAGGATTCACATAGACATTCACGCGCGTCCAGTGGTTGTCCACGCTGCACACGGTGCTTCAAGAGAAGAAGGCGAGTCTGAATGCAGCGCAAGCTGACGAACTCGACGACGCTACGCGAAAACACTGGTTGCATTATGTCGAGCCAGTACGTGAACCACCTCAGTAGAGAGAGAATGTCACGGGAATGATCTCTTGTAGGGTCAAAACGCACAGTCCGCTGCGTCTTCAGCGTTCCTCAAAGACGATGATCTACCAGTATGTAATCTTCCATCTCGTAGCTCACCTCAATTGACTAGAAAACCCTTCCAGGCGGCGTTCTCACGCACAACTTGGGCATTCCTGTCATTGTCGTCGTCTCGAAGACCGACGTAAGCTACAACTAGCTTCAGGAACGACATAACTCATCGAGAACTTCTCGATGTCTGTGTAGTTGACGCCAGAAGACACGGTCAAAGTCGACTTTGTCCAGTACACCGTGCGGCAAATCTGCCTCCAATGTCCGTCTCGGCTCCTCTTGACGAACGATTGCTCATGGACTTGGTAGATGGCGCGGCGCTCTGCTACACGTCGAGTAAGACCGGCACAAACTGCGACATCCTCAAGGACTACATCATGTATCGATCGCATCCCCAAGCTTTCAAGTTTACCCAAGCGCCCAAGGTATGCACACCTCTCTGTCTTTCTCTAAGCTGCCGTCGGTCTGTCGCTGTAGCTCGTCGATCGCAATGCCATTTTTGTTCCATCAGGCTACGACTCGAGCGATTTGATCGAGCAAAGTCTCGTGGGATCGCAGGTAAGCTCCAACTCGTCCAAGCTTTCTATCGTTGCTTTCACTAGCCTCGCTGGCAAAAGAATGCAGCGTTCGACAAGCTTTTGTCGGCGCCGCAAGACAAGACAGAAGACTCGGTGCGTCTTTCAATCCTTGTAGCTGTCTTTCTTGACTTTCTTGACGTGCTAGGCGCTCCTTCATCCTGAGATCCGCGTCGATCCGAATCAAGTCTGGCTACGCAAACTCGAGAAAGCAGCAGGCTCTGGTACGTCTCTGGAGCGCCGTCCACGCCGAGCTGATGGCGGTGTGTAGGTCTCGCAGATTTGCAAAAGAGCAGCGTGGAAGCAAGTCGACGAGTGGAAGAATTGGCAGCGGCTAGGCGACTCGAAATGGATACGCGTAGCAAGGTAGAGAGAGTTCTTGAAGACTAGGAGCATCTCTAAACTAGCCATGGCGTAGGAAAAGGTCGACGTGGCCAAGAAGGAAACCAAGGACGTGAATCCAAAGCACTTGGCCAACTTTTTCAACAATCTGTTGAGTCGACCGGACAAACAGAAGTCTGGCCGTCTTGGCGCCGGCGACAAGGTCTCTCTCTTGACGACGCTCGAGTGGATTGACGCGCTTTTTTTCGTAGGCGAAATCTGCCAAAGATGTCAAAGAACTCGCAGAGGAAGAGTTGAAGAAGATGTAGTTGCATTAAGCGAGGAATCCACCACGTTCGGCCATGTGGCCCCTCGACACGTCTAACTTTTCCTGCTCTGCCGACACTTTGTCGATCGCTTGGAAGACTTGCGGCGATGTCTTGCACGCGGCATCGACCATCGCTTGCATTTCCTTCATCTCTAGTGCGCCGAGGCCGTTTTTTTGCATGCCGCAAACGTGGCCCAGTCGATCGATTGCAACGCTGATTTGTGCGGTCATGCAGAGCTCTTCCTCAAGCGTGGCGTCCATGACAAACCACTTGTCGACTTTACTGAGTGTCATGCAAACTGGCCATGAGTCCAAGTTGAGACGGCGGCCAGAGGCTGGATCGCTCTCGACTTCGATCAACTGGTCTTCGTCTTCGTCTGTGCCGCTGAGCTTGATCGCGGGGAGAAGTGTGTCACGCAACGCGCCATATATTGCCATGGAAATCACATCAGGTAGGTTTCCTGATGTGTCAAAGACCATGACGTCGACGTACACTACCCAGACACTCTTGTTTGGCACGATCACGAGATCGTTTTCGGACAGAGGCACGACAACTAGTCGCTTCATGCGCTCCGTGAGCTCAATGTTCATTTCTTCCTGTGCACGCCCATCCATCTTTTCAGACACGGACGGGCAGCATTGCACGGCAATTTCAACCCAACCATTCGCGTGGTCGCCATGAGCAACTTCGACCTTGACGCTTGCCAACACATCCGTGCTTGCATTTTTCAACGACACACGGCACGATCCATGGCTCTGGCTCAAGATGCCGCTTTCCATGCGGAGAACACGTCTACTGAGTCGACTTCGTCCGTCGCTGCGGACATCCTGAGCAATTCCTTGTGCGATAAAGAGCTTCTCGGACGGACTTATGCGCTGCATCTTGGTGCCAACCAAAAATGTCGATTGGGGTTTAGAGAGCCTAGGGTTGAAGGGGTTTAATGGACTAGGGTTTAATGCTTTGGGGTGCAGGGTTTAGAAAGAAGACAATTCAGAATGTGAAATTGGTTATCATGCTACTAGTAAATGATGCTTTGACTTCTTGGCAGCAAGGACGAGCTGGCGACGATCGGACTCTTCGGCCACGCTATCTGGCGTTCCTGGGATAAGAGAAAAGACCATTTGCACTGCAAAGAAGGCCAAATGCTCGAGTAGGAATACTAGCGCCATGACGATAGTTTCGCTTCCTTTGGCAGCGACGTGGATGTGATCCACGCCTCCAAAAGCGACGTCGTCGACATGCACAGACTTGAAATACGACGGAAACCAAATCGTCATTTGCTCGGTGGTAAAACCAAACAAGAAGACGTTCGTGAGCACGGAAAGCCAAACCAAACCCGTGAGAATGGATTCCCAAATACCAATCGAGCCCACGCGGTGGACATGAGGACGACGGGAGACAAAGAGCAGTTTGAACTGGTCTGCTTTGAGCTCGACAAGATTTGACACGAGACTGAGCAGTGACGCCAACGGAAAGCACGACGCAAAGAGAACGATGTAGCCAAACTCGATCACCTTTTCCATGTAATCGTCAAAGGCTTCATACTCTTCAAAACCACTCAGTTCATCCAAAAGTTGGGCAGTCGACGCGGTCAATCCTTCAGCAGGTTTTGTTTCCATGCGTTGATTCATAAAACGGAGGACTAGTGGAAGAAGTGTTTCAATGCCCACACGGCGAAAGGTGTCAACATAGTAGAGCTGAATAAGCTCTGTCTGGAGGAGCACAACATCGAGCTGGCAAAACGCCAGGTAGAAAAGAGCAATGTAACAGTCAAACGCTTCGAAAAGGAAGCGTTTGAGCACAAGCGCGTCTTCAAACTCTTCAAGGGTCTGGTGGTTTTCCCAGTCCGTCAATTGTACAGCCACCGTGCGGTATTGCATGTTTAGAAACAAGATGCATGACGCGTGAAGGACCGTTGGGAAATATGGAAGGAGCCAAGGGTATGGACCAGCGCCTTGTTGATCAAAGACTGCTCCAGGAAGTGAAAACTGATGGACAACGGGGATGTGAAGGTATGCGCCAAAGATAGACTCAGCGTGGATATATCCTTGAAAGTTGAGTGACATCACCATGATCAAAAAGGCCAACAAGAGCATGCCCCCAGTGACGAATGCCGACAACATGTACTTGTAGATGCGCCAGTAGTAGGGATACGTCAGATTGCGGTCACCAGAGAAGATATTTACGTGTGGAAGACCTCGATAGCCAGGACGGCGAGACCAAGTCAACGTGTCGACAATGCCCCATCCACAGACCAAAGTAGACGACCGACGATGCCAGAATCGGACAAAGCAAGCACTCCACACGACCATAAATAAGGTGAAAAAAGGAGCAATCATGGAGTCGCCACCAAGATCAGTGACAAACAAATACTCGTACAAAGCCAACGAACCACCCAAAACAGCAGGACCAGAGAGGTAGACAGTGAAGAAATGCAGCCATGCGAAGTACAAAGCAATCTTGGAGCCAAAATAGCCTTCCATAGCATTCGCAAGGGCCAAATTAGTCGGAAAAATTGACCACTTGAATGCATTCCAAAGCTCCATTTGTGCTGTTTTGTCATGGAGGGGAACCAGCTCAAAGAATTCTTCGCGCTCCTCCTCTGTCTTGCTCTTGTTTTCGGTGAGCACTCGCTGGATATACGTATGTAGCAAGTGCATTTCTTCGCTGGACGAGAAAAAGCGACTTGGTCCGTCCAAGTCGTGATAATGCTGGAAGATCGTCTCGGCTCCTTTCACTTCAAATGGCTCCTTGCGCTGAAATTGCGTCCCTATCATATCAAATCGGGACAAGGCCTTGAATTCTCGACTTGGCTCAACTACAGCTTTGAGCAAGCTCAACGACTCGGCCTCCACTTCAAGCAGTTCGCGGGACGCGGTGACAGTTAAAACTCTGCTGTGATTTTCACGAAGAAAAGTCTTTCCTTCCTTGACAGTTTCTCCCGTCACTGTCAACTTTGCAGCGAGGAGCTTCTTTTCCATGGCATCTATCTTGAATGCCGGCGTTCCTGGGCGGAAGACCACGCCGTAGACCGCACGAGCACCTTTCTTCATACAGTATCACAACGGCCTTTCTGCAATGATGATTGCTTGCACGTAACTTTACAGTTTACCGTAAAATAAACAGAAGTGATATGCACTTTACGTTTACTTTACGCTTTACGGTAATATGATTATTGTACAGTAAAGTTTTGGTTATTGACATCTTCAGGCAATTTGCTTTGCGACAGCGTCCATCTAAGCCGTGTGTCCAGGGTCTCGTCATTCCCAAGCCCAGGCAATCGTAAAGCTTCAACGACGGAGAAGAAGATGGTTTTATTCTATCCAGTGCACGCCTGCTTCTGCTAGGAGGCGTTTCTTGTCCTCAGATAGCTCGCGGATGTTGGCTTTTGTCTTGGCTAACCACTGACCTAGAGGGAACTTCCACATATCTCGTGGGAATGCTGGGTCTTTGTCCGAGATTTCGTAGGAGGGATCCATGAAAAGGTCGCCATGGAGGGCTTTGTAGATCTTGAGGGCCCAAAGATTCAAGTCCCATTTGTGTTGCTGGATATCCCATACAAACTTGATCGCATTGAGTCTCTTTTCAACCTTGGGATGGATCTGGTCCTTCTTCTTGGCGGTACGAAAGCCATTGATGTTGATGGTCTCGCCTCGTAAATTCTCTGGCCATGGGTCCTTGTCAGGCACGTCGAAAGATGCAGGCATGATTGTGTAGTCGGATTTTTCCATTTGTTCCTTGTGCACCAAGCGAGCAAGCGTCACAAGTACACGTTGACTTTCCAACGACGAGTACGAGACAATTGGAGAACGCTTTTTCGTCTTTCGAACGGCCTCTTCGGGTGATTTGGCTGGTGTCGCCTTATCAATCTTTGCTGCCTTGTCTTTTCCCTCGACAGAGCTGTCCAGCTTCTCGATTGCGCGCGCAAACAAACTATCCATCTCGGCCGGCGTCCTGAGCTTTCCCGACATCGAGATTGGTCTGTTTGAAATAATGAATGCAAAGTCCAAACCCGCCATCAGAAGGCCAATGACCAATTCCCATTCATTATTAACAAATGACGACCAAATTTTCCGCAAGAAAGTCCAGAGTAAGTTTGGTCGACCTTTGTCATAATTAACATTTGACGACCTCTCTAGCCAACTTCTCATTGAGGATAGATAACAAATGACGACCAAAAGATCACGTTTTGTGAAGGAGCAAAGGAGACGTTGCTATCGTTTACCTAATCTAACGCTACATCCTCTTCGCTCAAGTAGGTCGCTAAACTCTTCAATGTCTGTTGGGCGAGGGATCGTATTGATGGTACGTTGCGCTGGGGCAGCTCCAGTTGCCGAGCGACTCGGAATTGAACGTCAGTGCGTTCAAATTCCTCCTTGAAAAGTCGAGAGTCATCATGGGACACGATCCAGAGCAAAATGTCCAACTGCACCACACAAACCGATTCGACTGTTGTGTCCAGAGTTCGAGTGCCCTGCCGCACCAACGTCATCCATTCTTGCCGAAGCTCGAGGTGGCACAGGTGCCTCAGCAGCAACAGAGCAGCATGCTGTGGCGACCCTTCTTCCCATGACTCATGGACCAAGTGCAAATGCCGTTCAATGAAGCCGACAACGTCGGCCCACCCATTTTGAACTGCCTTGAGCTGGATCAAGCAGCCCTTGACAATGTTTGTAAGCAACACGATGGATCGGGCATCCACAGCAGCTTGGGCGCATTGCCGCAAGAGAGCCGACAGCAGGAATTGCGGGATGCTCTGTGACATCTTGTCCAAGATGGTCATGGCCGACGCTGTAACTTCGATGTGCTCGCGACGAACGAGCCGCACCAACGTTTCGACAACGTGGTCTTGTGTCAGTGGAGAATCGCTCTTTTCTGAAATGGGGACCAGCTCTTCCAACACCTGTAAGGCATGAACTGCAACGCCCTGGTGGTTCGCTTCAGCGAGGTGAAGTAAAGCTTGCACACACATGGGGGCTAGGACTTGGTTGCGGACAAAAGTAGCAACGCCATCTTTCCCTCGGACCTATAGAGAATTAGTACAAGCAAAGGCAAGCCTCGCTTACCAAGTCCAAGATCACACGGAGCAAGTAAACACCAGGCGGATCCTCATTGGCTTCTTCAATTGATAACGGCACAACCACTACTGCATTACTCCGCCAGTCAAAAAGCGTCGCGCCTCTCGCTGGGGATGTGATGTCGTGGACGAGTGCGGTGACCAAAATACGCTGCACCATGAGCTTCCATTGTATTGAAGGTTCGCTAGGTACACGGGAGAGTACCCGTCGACACAGGGAAGCCACCACAGAAGGAGTTAATCCACCATGGCTCTTCAAGACAGCTTGCAAGAACCACGAAAACGCAGCCAAGTTGGGTGGATTTTGCGCTACAGCTGAAGAAAAAAAGGCATCGCTGATGGTAATTGCTGCATCGGTATATCTGTGGACAAGAACTCGTTTCGCAGACATCTTCCTTGCAACTCGCTCCAGACCCAACGACACACAGAGCATGTGCATAACGTTGTCGAATGTGAGGGTATACGACGAGTCAAGCCATTCTTCTTGCCATAATTTTAACACTTGACTTGCTGTTGACAATTTGACGGACTCAAGAGCTTCGACAAAGACAACCAGTGCATGCCAAATGTCTGCAGAGCTCGTCTGGTCATTCGGAGCAAATACAAGCGTCATGTGGGCTCGAAAGATTACTTGAACGGTTGGTAGATCAAACCGTGTGAGAAGAAATGGCCACAGATGAGCATAAAACCATCTGCAGTCATGACTTGTTGGGATAGTTGATTTGAAGAATTCTAGCAGGGACAGCACGGGATGCTTGTGCGCTGGGTCATTTGGGTATGGTGGTGGAAATTTGTCGAGCGACTCTTCGAGCAAAGGAAAGCTATCAAACGTCGTCGCATGTGCAAAATATGCTCTCAATGCTTCAGCAAACAGTCCAAATTCTCCATGTGGATGGTAACCAAAGCGAATGAGCGCTTCTCGTGCTACAGCTCTTGTGACCGGCCCAACAGCGTCTGTTGATTGTTCAAGATAGACCAAATCGACCAGCTGCCGCCCAGCATCCGACAGCTCCCAAGGATCACGTTGCCACGCTTGTAGCCATTGCAAGTTATGTGGTTCGGCTTGCAGCAACGACAGATTTCTGTTGGAATTGGCTAACTTGGCAATGATGACATGCAACATATCTGGGCTGCATTCTTGAAGGCAATCCAAAATCCATGCATCCAACAGTCTTCCCACGTTGCTTTCGAAGAGAGTCTTCACAATGGCAAGAGTAGCAACTCTGTGTCGTGTCGAAGAAAGCGAACAGCTTTGATATAGCCGTCGGTGCTTGTCAAGACCTATTTTCCGGCTCATGGCTTTGATCAATGGGTTCTTATCAGCTGTCACGGGCTCGTCCTTGTAAGTTAGAATACACCGTTGAATGAGCGGCTTCAGCAAGTCTTGAGTGTACTAAAAGAAAAGATATTGAATACAATGACAATCATGGGTACCTCGGGCCGTTTGAAGATAAATGCCACCAACACTTCGTCGAGAATCGTGGGATAGTGGCACGGATATCGTGGTTGAACAACTTGGGTCAGGTTTTGAATGAATTCGCGACTATTTCCAAAGCTGCTGCTCATTTTGATCCAGTTCTTCGTGTGTTCAACGACGATCTTGCCAATGAAATCGTCGCGGTATTTCGTTTCAATCTTGTCGGCAAGTCCTTGTGGTACCATAGTTGTATCATCCACGGCAAATTTGTGGTCGTCAGCCCGTTCTTCCCGTCGCTTAGATTTTTGTCGACTGGTGCGACGCATCAAATCCAGCAGCGATTTACCCGCCATGATTTCATCGCGTCCGGACGGAGTAAGGAAGAGCACAGATCCAGGTGGTAAAACCGCAGTCGCAGTAGCCGAATTCCCATTCGCGCTCCCATGTTCGGTCTTTTCACCAAGAGATGCTCTCTCATCCAAGATCTTTGCATTGTGATGATGATGGTTGTCCGCGTCTTTCTCTCGCCGCGATCGCTTCCGTCCAATATGATGCGGTTCCGAATCGTCATCGTGCTTTTTCCTCGGGCGGGTTGTCTTGGCAGGGGAAGGTACATCTGATGACGCGTGTACGGCGTACCCTCCACTCGAACCAGGGTCCATTCGCGCCGGCGTGCGCTCCCACGGGACTGTTTCCAAATGAACGTCGCCAGCCCAAGTTTTCCATATCCACACTATTTCGTGCCAAATGGTTTTGAGAGGTCAGCACGAAATATTGATATAGACAGTACTTCTATAAACTCATATATTTATTTTGACAGGTTCCATGTGACATGAAGGAGGCCAAAAATATTCAACAAAAACCAAGCGTCTCACCATAAACCTGCCCACCACAAGTCCAAAATCTCATTTATATTGAAATTTGTAATCAAAATGACACTCGAAATGAGCCACCAATAAAGGTGAGACATTTAGGTGAGGTTACTGCACTGATTCGGGAAGATCGCGCGACGAATCTCTTGCTGTAGAAAACTTTAGTACACTGTTTGGATATCATTGTACCTGGCAACGTGTCAAGGCTATATCTACGACGTTGGCTACCATAAAGTACTGATAGCTGCCATAAATCACTCGTGACAGAAATGCGCAAGATGAATGGAGACACACCGAGCAGATGACTTTCTATTTGGCGACGGTGGATGCCGTCCATGTGCTTGTAGTTCAGAGCAGATGGACGAACGTTGATAGCAGTGCCCCCAAGTTCCCATAGATGACACAGCCACGTTTCAACTTCTATTCGACTAATAGGTGATCACAGTGAAATACCTCACATGACGTCGAAGCCCCAACCGTGAGCCACTTCAGCACTTCCGACGAAGTGGAGATATCCACGCCTGGCAGAGCATTATCTCTCTAGATGGAGCTTGCTAGACAATATGCAAATGCAAAAACAGAGTGGCGAACATAGCGTTTTGGGGGCAAAGACGGCAGAGTGGCGTTATTGAGCTCCCGAGTTGCTCCCATCCAGAATTTCCACTTGCAAGGGCATGGGCGTTAGAGAGAGCCGTGCACTTTCATCGTTCATACTTGAAGTGACTTGTAGTTCCAGGCAGAAAAGATTAACGATTAAGCGACACTTGGATTTGCCACGTTATCTAACTAGTAACTCTACCCAGTGATGACCCGCACGCCGTAGGAAGAAATCTTGTGAACAATGATCGTACTCGGCGCCTTGATGAACACCAAATTGGTCGTGATGTCATATTTCTTGGAGATCCATTCGACCGTCGCGGGTTCAAACGGAGCCACGATGGCGTAAAAGTCAATCCTACAATAGAAATCCATCAATATGACGTGGCATACGGTGAGCTGACTTGAGTTTCGGGTAGAGTGTATCCATGAGAGTAACCATTTCACGCAGGTTTGCCACGGTTTCCAGCGCGTGAGGCGTTTCTGCCTGGTAGACATGGACGAAGCGGACATTATGCGTGATTTCATTGCGGCGGATGTACAGGATGGCCTTGTTGAGAATCGTCATGTTGGCTTGCTTGACAAAGAACACAATGGGCTTGCTGTTGATTTCTTTAATGGCATGGGTGAGCATCGCAACGTGATCTCCATCACGTTCGAGGAGCTTGGCGTTGGTGTCAGGCACGGTTTGGACGACGGCAGCATTCACTTCGACGTCCATGACGGGAGGATCGACTTGGACTTTGACTTTTTCCTTGACGAACATATTGACAAACGCAATGAGGATACGCAGGACAAAGACTCGCTCGAGCATTACAAACACGATCGTCGCGACAAAGATAAAGTAGAGCGCAAAGTACAGAAGCGTCTTGGGATCGCCAAGCAGATTGCCGACGATGCCACACGCCACGAGCGGAATGCCAAGGAAGCAAGCATGCCTAGACATCCATCAAGAAATTGCCAAGGATTGGAAACGTGAGCTTACCAGGGAGCTGTGATGGTGCGAGGAATGTCATGGCGCTTGAGTTTGAGCAGAATACACGCCGCGCCAAACAAAAACATGAGCGACAGGAACGAGTACGTGTAGACACCACCGAGCGTCGTCGCGTCCGAGTCCAAAATCTGTACCAAACTCGTCGCGACGACAAAGAAGAAGACTACGATCCAGTGATTAGTGCCTCGCCACTTGTTGCGCGCGGCGAAGAACTCGGGCACGACTCGATCCGCAGCGAGACGACGAAAGAGACCTACAGGTTCATGTGAGCGACTTCAAGGGGGATGGGAGTACCAGTGATACCGACGTAAGAGGTCAAGACGCCGCCGGAGAGCACGATAAAGGCGTCGATGGCAACCCACCACTGCATGCCAGCTCCTCCAGCCACGAGGGCTTGATGGGCCAAGACTGAGTTTTGGTTTGCCACGAGCTCATGGATGGGCAAGACCGCCAAGCCCAAAGTGCAGAGGGAGACATTGTACACCATCGCGAGCGCCAACATGTTCTACGCAGTTGTCATGAGAACCTAGTGACAAGTTGATGGGCTTACGCGAAGCGTCTTGGGAAATACGCCAGGCTTTTGCTCTTCGACAAAGTTGGCCGAGGTTTCAAAGCCAGTCACGCCCAACATTGCCGCCGAGAAGCCAAAGAAGATCGCAGTGAAGAAATTGCTGTCGATTTGCGACCCCACAAAGTCGACGGACGGGTAAGGCATGCCGACGTAGTTGTCATGGATCACATGAGGGTTCTTAATGGCGTAAACAAGGCACACGACGGCAAGGACCGTCAAGCAAACCATGTGATGGGAGAAGATGATGAACGCTGTCATGGACGACTCTCGAATGCCAAGGATCATCAAGAGCGCAAACAACCCGAGCAACGCAATCGACACGCCATTCACGGGCAAATCCGGTACCTAGTCAAGCAGTTGAGCTCGTGAGAGTCGTTGAAGAGTTACTGAAGTCTTCAGGTAGTAAGACGCCGTTGTAGCCGACACGACGGACGTTGCCAAGTAACAGAGCGTGCTCAAGCAAGCGGCAACTGCGGCGACTTTCTTGGACGTCGTGTTGAGCAGCAAGTTGTACGATCCACCATTGAGCGGGATGGCCATGACAGCTTCCGAGTAGATGAAGCGGTAGAGATAGAGCACGAACGAGACGATGGCAAAGCAAACAGGGGCGAGGTTGCCGCCCTTCACGACAACAATCCCAGCCGAGTACATAATGCTCGACATGATGTCATTGCCTGAAATGGCGGTGGCAAACCATTCCGAGAGTTGAAACTTGGGTTTGTTCATCTCTACGCGGATGACATCCAGCTCGTCTTGGGGCACGACGATTGTTTCGTGCGTGCCGTCGTCTTCAGGGTACAAGAACGCCGGGCCTTTTTGAACGACTTCTTCCACGACTGGGATGTGCAGCACACGCTGACGAAGGACCGAATGACGTGGCGTCACGCTCGATTTCGGCGTGGGCATTTCGTAGAAATCGTCGGCTTTGGTTTCCATCTTGGTCGCAAATGAAGAAGTGAAGCTTTCGAGCTCATTGCGAGCTCAAACGATGTGCTTAAACTTCGCAAAAGTCTCTGGTCATTCTACTTGTCTACAATGTTCTACAAGTTGTGCAAAGGGGCACAAAAGTTTGATGTGGCTGCGGGAAAAACGAACGGACGACATCGTCATTTCGTTACCATGTGGTTGCAACTGGTGGTGGTAGTGTCCGAAACAGGTCATATCCGGGTCAGGTCACACTTTTGGGTCACACTACAAAATTGAACATATCTCCATCACCAGGAAGAGTTAAAGCGCCATACTTTGTCATTCTCTAGCAGGTCTCATCAGGGTGGCGGCACGGCCTTACGGCCTACCTGCCGCCTTACCCGATGAGAGAAAATATAAAGAAACCCCTTTTTGGTGCACGTTGGGGGCTCCCTCCTCCGAGTCATCCGCCTGCAGAAAATTTTTCACTCGACCTCCGCTTCGCTGCGGTGAGCGCAATTTTCTGGGCGGATGTCTGACGTCGTCCGCGCAGTTTAAGGCTTCGCAATTGCTGCTCGAATGAGAAAAACCTAAAATCTGATCAGAAATTTGAATAAAACCATGAGAAAAACCAGTAAAAAACCTGTGACCTGCACCCGTGACCGGACCCGGACCTGACCTGTAAAGGATTCTTCCCTGGTGGTACTTTTTGAACGCCACATCTTCAGGTGCCAACCACGCCAAAGGCAAGACTGATGTGGAAAAGTGATCCATCGAGCTTCCTCATGAGCTCCTGAAGCTCATGTACAAAGCATGACACGTATTGGATGGTCCGGTAAAATTTGAGATATGGCTGAGGGACGAGTTTCCCTCTTGTACGGTGGTTGATAAAGAAGTACTAACAATCTCGTGGCTGGGAGCAGACAAACACGACTCGACCGGAATGTTGTTGGGTGGTCCTGTGCAGTAACAGTCTGTTTAGCAACGTGGGGCTCTCTGGTGACGTGAGTAAGGGCCTGGTCGAAGTTTCCAACAACGACTTTTGGGGTTCGACTTAAGTCGTTGAAGACAAAGGCTAAAGACCATGTGTCTTGCTGCTGAATTCTTGACAGCAGATCAGACAAAGCCACATCTTTGCCGACAGGTAAGAGCGTAACCCAAGGCAATAACAAGCAAAGGCTTGGTCCTACGAAGGGGCTGACGATGTGAATATTCCATGGAAAGATTGGAATCATCAGAGACGATCCACTGAGTCCAGAAGATTTGCAAACCAAAAAGAGGGAAGTACAGGAAGAAATAAGAAATCACAGGACAATGTAACACACATAACTGATGAGTTATGACGCTAAATACATATGAGGAGATATCCCATTGTTCGGTGCCAATGAAGGGAAATATAAGGAAAATTCCTTGTGAATAGTTTGGGACACATCTGCGTGAACAAAGAGCAGGCATCCCTGGTTGACGCCTCCAACGCCTTTCTGCACCCTTTTCGGTGTGTCTCGTTTACATAGGACAATACAGAGGACCCGTAAAAATACAAGTACAGTGGTACTAACGTTTAATTGGGCAAACAGCCACTCACCCAGCATATTAATTTTCATAGTACCTTTTCCAACTTATGTTCCTTTAGAGTTTATACATAGATCTGTTCTTGCTAAGAATTCAAGGTAGAGCTATCATCTTTGAAACCAATATACTACAAAATTCAATACAACTACGCTCTATCTGAATATACAAGAAGCAAGACTGTTCAGCACTCAAGATTCTCCTCTCCAAAAACTCCGTAATTAGTTTTAGTACATGAATGAAATGACATGTATTAGTGTTATATATCGAGCCTATTTGCGTCTTGGAATAGCCTTTTCAAAGGCCTTTTTAATCGTTTCTGGGGTCATCATATCCCAAGCTTTGATGACACGCTTGATGCATGCCATCCTTTTCTCCACTGCAGTTGAGGGATGATACGTTTCTTGAAGCCACAAGTTTCGCAGCTTGGCCTTAAAGGGGCCCATAACCCCAACATCAAGAGGCTGTAGCACAGATGTCATGTTCGGGGGAAGGGTGCATACAGTAGAACTGAGGTTTTCCTCCACGAAAGCGATGTTTTTCGGCGTCAGGTGAGCCTCAAAGTTGTCGACAATTATCAAGGAAGGTCTTTCAATCTCAGGTCTAACACTAATTAATGGAGTCAAACACCAGTAAATTACCTTAAAATAGTGTCTAGGTAGAAATTCCAGCCATCTCCATCGATCCATGCATTCTTCTGAACAGCGTAATAATGCCCCAAAGGAAAGGTTTGCAACTCATTTTCATCGATGAATCCTCCAGGCTTTCCTTTGACGATAAATAGAATTGGTAGTTTATCACCTAGTTGTACAATATTATAACAATTAATAACAATATATTACCGTTACGTTTCGCTGCTAAGACGGCTGTTAGGCGGCAGGACTTGTCAGCATGAGAAATGCTTGCATCAGCACCCGTTTGGGCAAGGATATACTTCAGTGGAGTGTCGAAGTATATGCCGGTTTCATCACAATTGATGACATCACAGTCATCGAAATGGTCGTGTTCGCTCCAAAATTCTTCGATAAATTTCTGTCGAACCTCTAGCATTTGCAAAGAAGTCATTGCCTTTGCTGTAGAGGCTCGACGGCGAGAAAATCCATGTCTATACACAAATTCTCTACAAAGTTTAAATAACGATTTATATGGGTCCTCTTTAGAGGCCGAATATTGCGTTACCCATTCCTGATTGTGAGCTTTAACTTGTTGTACTACATGGTAGGTTGTCAAGTGAAAATGTTTCTCCCGCATCGCTACCATGTAGTCCAATAAGTCCTAATAAAGAGTGAGATATGAAATAAATAAGACGACTTACATTGCCACCAGGAAGGATTTCTGGACGACCTGGCTGTCCAATATTCAGCCTTCTTTTCGCTAGAAGCGACCTTTCGATTTTTTCCCTCTCTCGCACGAAATCCTGTATCGTGCGGAGAGGAATCCCGCTAATATTGGCGACGTGCTGCTGAGTCTTCTCAGACAGCGCGCGCAAAATGTTTCTTCTTGTCTCGAGGCTGTAGCGCCGGCGCGTCTTGGCGATCTTGACTTCTTCCATTTCGAAAATGATCTAACCTCTCTACCATCCAATTCCCTCGCATTTTCCCCTCCAAAACATATTATTGTGAAAAATTATATTATTAATTGTTTAAGGTTTCTTTAGCTGACAACAGAGCCTTAGTACCACTATACGTGTATTTTTACGGGTCCTCTGTAGCTATATGAACGTCGATTCTAGTGGCAACGGTGGCGTCCAAGCTGGAGTCGGTACTGGCAAAGGCGCATTCCTTCATAACAGGATGAATCTATGATAAAACAGGGGTGTCATTCCTGTTATGAAGGAATTGCTCTGGCGAACTGGTCATTCTGACGTTCAGATCAGCCATACTACGATCTCAAATTGGTGATAATATTGCTCCCATTTCCACTGAAGAAGGCATTGTCATCTGAGAAACGTCATGCCAGCAGATATGATATGAGTTAGATAAATGCTTGACATCTATGTTTGTGCTGATCTGCATGGCCGAGAGGAATGGATGTTTGAATGCTCAAGAGGATATCGCAGGTCCGAGTCTAAGGATGGTTTTGCTATTTAATGTTATGTTGACCAGCAGGACGATGTTCATCACACACTAGCATTCAGGATCAATAGAAAAGTGCTTCAGAGGTAAGAATGCATGCCAGTCACACCTGTTAGCCTCGCTGTTTCGAGAAAGTGGAAGCAATTACAAGAACCACAAAAGTATTATTGCCTTACGATGAGAAAGACCACCAAGTGCGATAGACAATCGAGCTAGAAGTTGTTGTGAATAGTTCAGAGTAAAAGAAATGCGTGCTTAATGTGCAACGAACGGTCTACACTACAGGAGTTATTTTAGGCTGCAGGAATAGGTTGTGTGATATGGATTATCTACTGCACCAAATGAACTCAAACAAACATAGTTAGGCAGCCAAGGATGATTGATAATACAGTTAGTAAAAGCAACAGACAATTCGGCCACAAGTCAAACAATGACTTTGAGGCCAGGATGTATTCCAGGCTACACAAGAGGCATGACATTGACGGCTCAGAAGCAATCACAAGCATTCGCCGTTAACTAGCGCATGATTACCTTGGATTTATGCAATTCGCAACGCACCAGTGTGAACAGCCACATGGCAACACGCCACGCTGGCTGGATCATGCTAACGATACCCTGGAGGGGAATGGTAGTGATAAAGACAGATTCTCATTATTATTTGATTATTCTACTACAAGTTTAGCACTAGTGTCAACAGCTAGACGGTAACCTTGGCTGTAGGTTATCGTAGGTCACGCCAACGAAGCTCTCGATGGGAATGCTTGTAAAAAGGACGGAATCTCATCACTGTTAGATCAGTATACGTACAAGTTCAGTACTAGCCTGAACAGCTAGGATACCACCTTCGCTGCAGGTTATCATAGGTCGTGCTAACGATGCTCTCGATGGGAATGGTAGTGAACGGGACAGATTCTCATTATTGTTTGATTAGTGTGCGTGTAAGTCCAGTACTAGCGCGAACAGCTAGACTGCTACCTTGGCTGCAGGTTAGCACAGGTCGAGCCAACAACGCTCTGGAGGGGAAGTGTAGTGAAAGGTATGAAATCTTCATATCGTTAGATTAGTCAAAGAACAGCTAGACCAGCACAGTGTGAACAGTCACACTGCAAGTCACCAAGCTGGCTGGGGCATGCCAAGACACCCTGGAGGGGAATGGTAGTGAAAGGGAGGGATTCTCATTACAGCTAGATTATTCTACTACAAGTCCAGCACTAGTGTCAACAGCTAGACATCAGCATTCCACCTTGGCTGTAGGTAATCGTTGGTCATGCCAACGATGCTCTAGATGGGAATGGTAGTGAAAGGGACGGAATCTCATTACTATTAGATTAGTGTACGTGCAAGTCCATTACCAGTATGAATAGCCTGACCGTAGCAGCAAGTTTGATCGCGCCGAGCAATCTGCACGATACACAGCCAAAACTATAATGCGAGCCGAAGTAGAAACCACAAGCAGGTAAGAGCACAAGGCAACAGCAGAATATACTTGATTTGTACTAGTATTAGTGAACTCTAGTTATCACTGTCATTCATTTGCTCAAAGACTTCTATGTCAGTCATGTCGTTAAAGGACAGGTATCCTCTGCGCAGGACGTCTTCTTGAAGCAAACGAGAGCTGAGGTACCAGTCCCGTGCCCCTGGTCGCACATCATTTCGCAATACATTCAGTTGATTTCGCACGAACTGGCATCTTGACAGAATAGTTGTCCGCAGATGTTGCTCACAAGCCATATGGAGCTGCAATATGAGTACATACCCACGAAAATGAAATTTCGATAGCGTTTTCGTCAGGTTGCAGCTGATAGCTCGAGTCCAGTTGATTGGACGTCGAGACCATTTGAGGAGAACTGCGCCCTTTCTCAATCCCGCTCTTTCAGCAGGAGAGTTAGGTACAACTTCTGTGACAACAAATGTTGCATCGTGTTGGCGAACTTTGAAACCCCATGGGTCACAAACGCAGCATCGTGTAAGCACGACTTGTAGACGGAACCGGCGGTTAGTTTGGAGCACCTCGTGTGGTGCTTGCATTTCTCAAGATATTGAATATTGGTAAGCAGAATGTCAACTGAAGTTAAACTAGTAGATCACTTTCACAGTTTCTCTATTGTTCCCTACTGGCAAAGGCCAGTTGACGCTTACTGTTTTGATCATGCGTTGGAGCTAAGTGTGTTTTCTCAGACCAAAAGTATAAGTTGTACAAGTACTAATATAAATGTATAAAGAGAATTGAGTTTTAGACAAGTTATGATGATACAAAAGACAATAAAGATTAGAGAGGAAGATGTGGAGATTTTAAAGTTATCAAATTTAAAGGACTAGTTCAAGTGTGTAAATAATTTTCAAACATATGAGTGGTGGAAAATACCACTTCTAAGAGTAAAAGCATGATATGGCAGAGTTCTTTCTGGTCGTTTTTCATCTTTTAAAGTGGTGAAAAACACCACTATGTTCATGTCAATACAGTTGTGAAAAACTCCACTGTGTTATTCTTTACAAAATGGTGTTTTTCACCACTATATAGAGGAGATGCCCGGCTGGGGATTTCAAGCTGGAACTGTTCAGTTGGGCTAGCAATACATATGTGGAAGTGTTTTGAGACAAGTAGTGTGATTATCATTACACAATTTATTCCTACCAAATGAATCTTATGGTACCTCAGTTCTATTCCATATGTAACGCGCCCCTGTTGGCCCTGGGGCGACCTCGTAAATTGCCTTGTACGAGTAAATTTTCTTCAGGATCTTCTCGCAGACGTTGTCTTTGGGTGCGATTTTGCAGTTTTCTTGGAGCTCCTTCTAAGCCATTTGGAATATCTCCCACATGACAGCACACTGACACAGAGTGCACACAGATATTATTGCGCACCCAAACTAAACAGCCGCATCGTGTCTTGCCATCTGTGCGTACAACGCTCCAGCCATTCTCTGGTTGCATGTGCACTTCCAAACGACGCAAGTCTCTGGGCATACGGCTTCGTGCAAAGTGGATGGGATTACGATATTCATCTGCATCATCTTCCTGGTTAAAATGTGCCTGCCCCAAATGCAACACGTTCCATGTCATAGGATTTAGTCCAACGGGACGAGACACACGTAAGCGGCTGTCGCGTTGCAATTGGAGATAATGGCGCTTGAGACGCTCCGAAACATAAGGTTGGAGAGCCCAAGGTCGATTGAGCCCGGATTCTTTTGCCAGTAAATTGCAAAACTCTTGGATTAAATGAGGCATATGCAGCTTTTGATTATTAAAAACTATATTCAAGGTCAAAGACATTCATACATTAAACCGCACTTACTCTTTTTAAATCAGCGTTGAAATGCTCATTCGGGTTGTTTGTGTAGGCACTACCACAGTCACTGTGATAAACTTGCCACTTCCAAAATCGTATGTCACTTCGATTGCTGAATCTCACGTCTCGTGGCAACCATGTGTCAAAAAAATAAGTGCGAAATTTGCGTAGCTCTCGGGAACCACTCCATCTCTCATAGATTTCACCCATTTTTTCTTGGAGCCCTTCGAAAGATAAAGACAAGTGCAACAAGTAGATGTCGAAGGTGACTCGACGCCATTCATGCCATTCGAGACCTCCCTTTCTTTCGTAACACTTCTTTAGAACATGAAAAAAACACATGAGATACTGAATTTCTTGCCCTCTTGCACCAAAAAATTCTAGCAAACCTCTGTGTTGCGCACGATCAGCGTCACCCATAAAGAGCACAGGCGACCATGTGTAGTTGAGCTTGCTCTGCATAATGGATTGTAAAGCATTCAAAACCCACTTGAAGTCGTCGCGTGTTCTTTGTGATGTTTTATACTCACGCACAGTACATGAAATTGTCCAACTTTGTCAGAATAACCCATGACAAACACAGGATAACCAGATTTATTGGTCTTGAAGGTTGTGTCGACGTGCACAATGACCCTGAAGTCAGGGTTGGATGTACAAACAGAAATATAGCGTCCGAGTAAAGAAAGAGTTGTGAAGGCTACATTGTAATTAGGAGGTGAAAATATGCCCTGTTTACCAGCTCGAAAAGAACGAATCCCACCATCACCCACTTGCGGTTTGTCATCCACACATGGTACTCCGAAAACAAAGGCTTGATTTGAATCAACACCGTCCTGAGACAGACACCTTCGTGCAAGTTCAACTTCAACAGCTTGCACCGTACTCTGATGTTGCATTTCCTTGGACCTTATGTACTTTATACTGTCTTGCACCTGCTGTAGAGAAGGCAAGGGACTTTGTCCAAACTCGTGCCTGGCATGAGCTGCCTCAAGTTTGTTGAACAAATCTTTAGGCTTGCGGGTTGGATTATCTTTTAACCAAGCACGTAGAGCTTCTTTCATTCTATCTGTTACCTAATTTATTCATTAGCTGTGAACGATATCCAGGAGACACTTACTGCAGTACGGACTGGTGATCGTGCACCACCATCAGGAAACTGGTTAGAGCGGTGAACCCCCCGTGCAGCCACGCAGGCCAGCCCGGAGGGAACACATGTTATGATTCTGTACTTGACAGGACATTTTTCTATATTGCTCGAATTGAACCCATTGAAGTCGGGGTGGCACCGACTGGAAACACAACAGGTGTACTGCACCTTCATGGGATGGGGCTCAAAGCAAGCAGCATTGTACACGTCAGGGTGTTTCATAGTGCATGGCTTGTTATTACTGTTAGGCGTCCTGAAAGAAGGGAGGTTAGCCAGAAACGCTGCTAGCTCGGGTATTGGAAGTTGAATTAAAGGAAGAAAGTCCATGAGTCCTCAACAAGATAAAGACACGATGGAAAGGACTGGGAGTACGACATGACGGTCACTTGTGAGTAACTGTCTTAAATCCACGGAAAACCGAGATCGCACAATGAATCCACGGCAGTCTTTGTGAAATATGTGTACAAGGCAAGAGAAAGAAGAGTGATGTGTATTACATCATCGTTTGGAATCACTCACTATCTAGCTGGAACTTCGTGATAATCGTATTCATATAGTGGATGTTTTGAACATCCAAGCGTATATCACGCGAAGTTGTAATCGACGGGAAGTGCAATTCCATAACGTCTTGAATTCGACTGACACTCTTATGAAATGTCTCTTCACTCATGTTCTTCATTGTTTTGGAAAGCTTCCTGAGCTCTCGACGAACGTCTTGAGGCGTGGTGGACATGGCAGCTCAAACGCAGTTGTAACTAATCTTCGTTTTATCAATCACATGACACCTGATAGTTATTCTTAGAATGTACGACATTACGGTACAATGTGTACGTTGTACAAACGTCAAATCACTCTGAACATGCACATACTGTATAAAAATGATCTTGTGCTCTGAGTTGTATATATTGCCAAACTTTTTGCAAATTAAATTTGAATATTGTATTATTCGACTCTAATTGCTCCTCTGGACGCCAGACCATATTTTCACCCCAAACTTTTTTTCACATTTATATATTCATACCAAAACAGCATATAATGGTGTCAAGAAAATGTGAGAATTTCATGAGTGCCCGTCTGGATGCCGAATCGATATAATGATTTTGACTACAAAAAGGCAGTAAAAACTTATTGCATACAAATATGCCTATTTCTCAACAAAATTATGAGATAAAATCATTCACATATCTATCATGTGCCACAAAACAAATTGCTTGGTGCAGTCGCCTTAGGCATGAGTGGAAGACGTGGACGAGGATAGAGTGAGACAGAAACTGTCGGTTTATGTCAAGCATAGCTCCACGAAAGTCACGATGCATCGGTTGGGATTGGGCAGCGGGCTGAAGTCTTATGGAGCGTATTTGTGAGGTTCTCGACCGCAGTTTAGTCGACCAAGCATTGGCACCCCTGGACAAGACATGGAATCATGCCCAGGCAAAGTTCAGTGCGGTGTCGAGAGATGTATCCTTGTTCTCTGCAAAGTACCACCAGGTTTTGCTTCTCAACGAGAGCGGCAAAACTGACGACGATCGCATTGTGGATGCTCAAAGACTGTTCACGCAAACATCCCACAAGGATCCAACGAAGAGATATGCTTTTAGATACATGAATTGCTACGCTATACTCAAAGACTCTCCCAAATGGTCTACACAATACTGTGAAAGAAAGAAGGCTCCGAGTACTACAAACAAGGAGACAACTAAAGACAACGACTCAAATCCTTCCGATATGACCGCTGATGACGATGGCAACCACATCAAAGCCAAAGAGTATTCAGAAAGACCCATGGGCAACAAACGTGCAAAGCTTGAAAGGACGCAGTTGAACTTGTTGGAAAAGAACACACAATGCGCTGAAGATCTTGTGGCAATCTTGAAACAAAAGGCAGAGCAGCATGAGACGCACTTGAAGCACAAGGAGAGCATGCAAGCAAAGAAAATGCAGATTGCAGAAGAGTTGAGAGAGCCCGGTGAGCCGAAATTGGCGTGCCAAATCCACAAATCACTATCTGCTATGGCTTCTAAAATGATTGTTGGTTTCTTTTCTTTTCCTTTATACTGACCAGAAAGGCCAACAGGACATTTCTTCCATGGCCAATGCATACAATCGATGGAGCCAAGCATACCAGGAAATCCTCTTTCATAAGACCTGGCTAGCAAACTATCTGCTGGTGTTCCATAAGCAAGCATTCGTAAGGCAACAGTACATTTCACAAGCGACGAGATGCCAAGTTTTCCTGTAGCGTCTGGACGCTGCTCAAAGTAGTTGTCAGCTTCTGTATTTTCAAAATGAATGCGATTGAAGAGACTCTTCGGCATACGATATCGGCGTCGAAATGTCTGTTCGGAGTACATTGGAAACGTGCAGAAATACTGCTTGACGAGTCGTTCATGCCTACCAATCCAATCTCCGTTAATGTTTGAGGAGCGTCCAGGTAGTGATCCACCATGGCCACGTCGACTGAGCAATAACATGTGCTGTAGGTTTGTTGCATTGTTCTGAATGAGGCTGAGCACAGCATCGCTCATGCCATCGATTTCATCAAGTTGATCATCGTCTGAGCTTCCATCGCTCGATGACGACGAATCGGACCACAATTCTTCCATTGGAATGGGAACAAATGGGAAGGCTGGGCAAAATGCAACAAATGGATGCGAATCGATCGCGTTTTTTACATGTCTTTTAAAATTGGGTCGCAAATTGCCATAAAATTTGTCAAAACCGGTGGAGATGCTCTAAGTCTCACATTTGAACTAATCCTTTTATATTTGATGACTTCAGAATCTCCACATCTTCCTCTCTGATCTTATTGGTATTTTCTATGGACATTATGTATATAAAATTAGGTACACTTTACAAATTTATATTTTTACTTGTGTAATTTATACTTTTGGTATGAGAAAACACACTCTTCATTTTTCGCGAAACAATTTCAAACTGCAATCGCCAACCATACAAACAGTAAGTAATAAAAAAGAAAGCAACATTATATTAACTGGAGATTAAAAGTCCTTAACGTGATTCGCGGTTGACCTCTGGTGGACAATAGGATGTGAGTGCGACGACGTCAGTACGATGAAGTAGCTCTCCACAGTGTGACTGACTCGCAGTGCGGCGATCCCTTTTATAACTACTAGCGTGTCCACCCGGGCGGTCAACCAAGAAAAACGTCGATCGCCCGGGTGGACGCGCATAACAACATGCACGTTTGGAACTATGCCATCTCCGGTTCGGGGACTCACGATCTCTGGTGTGCCGAATGAAAAATGAGCAGTATGAACACGAGAAAAGGGAGACAATGATTGAACCTTACTTTAGTTAAAGAATGTGTAGAGACACCCTCTTTTCAATGACTATAAATAATGTTTCCCCTTTATTATGTCTTTACATGCAATTATTGGTTCTTAAAATAAGGTAATATTCTGGACCACCCCGACATGGTAGAATATGATCACTTTTCGGACAATATCTGAGAATGAATCCTCGGACATACTTGACGTTTGTATTGGACTTAACGGAAACATATTTTGTCCGAACACTCGGACAATATGCAATATGCTCGGACATACCTGTGGTTTGTATAGGCACAAGGTGGGTATATTCGTGTTGGCCCCGGGCGCCCGGGAGGCCGTCTGCGCAAGCGCGGCCGGACGAGAGCGCGGATCTAAGCCTCTCGTGTTAACCAAATGATCTTTATTTAATTCTCGTCGGGAAAAGCGGCAGGTAGGCCTTTAGCGTGCCGCTCCCTGGCGAGGCCTGTGGAGCAATGAATCACACTTTATCGGAAAATAGTATTTTATCCGTTTAAATGCTCTAAGTACGTGCCCGAAGCGTGTCGCATGTCCGAGTCGTGATGGTATGGCAGGTGCGAAAAAGTGCCAGAAGGTTCAGTGGTCATTCTGTAATTCCAACCCACCCAGACCTTTTGCACTGGCTGTTCCTTGGCTGTTCCTATGCTGACATCTGTGAATAACATGTGCTCTACAGCTTCGAGGTGAAATTGTCCAATTCTGGGGGCTTCCCCTTCGGTCAAAACATCCAACTGCGTTGCTCATTCAATTGAATTACAGCCGTTCGTGTAACCCGTTACACTTCCTTAAAATTTTCCTGTGATTACCCAAATACTGACTGTTGATTTCAAATTATATGGTGCACATCACCTACAGACGACAAAGTGGCCAAATTTCTTGGACAGAATGTTTGTATTTACAGATATACTATTGGACAATATATGTTTATATTTTCTATAAATAGCCAATCATATTGAAGTATTTCAATAATATGTTTCTCTTCAGGTTCAAGTAATACAGGGAACGACGCTGAATAGTGGACAATTCTTTTGGATGGATTGGCCATTCCATACCTCCGGTTTGTCCAATTGAAATATGTGCCGCTGATTGTTGAAAAATAATGCATTAGGGTGATATTGGGTAAAATATGATTTCCTACAGGTTATTTGTTTGAACAGTATT
The DNA here is from genome assembly GCA_019828595.1 of Aphanomyces cochlioides. NCBI lineage: Eukaryota > Oomycota > Saprolegniomycetes > Saprolegniales > Verrucalvaceae > Aphanomyces > Aphanomyces cochlioides. The sequence continues at coordinate 2,113,670 of JAHQRK010000004.1, forward strand.
TTTTCTTCTTTGACATCATGGATTAAGAAACAAATTTAACAGGGTATTGCATTTGAAAGAATAGATGGAAGCATATTTAAATACGACCTGAGGTGGTAATGATCGTTACCGTACAGTTGTATATAAATAAAATTTTATGTATTTAATATTACATTTCCATTGAAATGTTGTATAAAAATAAAATTATATGTATTTAATATTACATTTCCATTGAAATTAAAAAAGTTACGGTTGGAATATGGTGCGGCTGAAGTGTGAGCGCGCGCACCATAGGCTCTCCTACTGGACCCCCCCCCAATCCTAAGAACATATGGCCCGGGGCCGCACGAATGCTCACCCTACTACTAGGGGTTGCCCCCTGACGGTATTCCGACTGCCCGTAGATCAAATTCAAGTGCCAAAATAGCCTACCAGTCATTTTCAACAGGTCACCACTTCAAGTCCATGAATGCGCAAAATTTACATACAAATTTCAAGTATAAATGTATTGAAAGAATTATGAAAAATGAATATCAAAACTACTTTGGCAGTGCTTTCACAAAGCTAGCACGAACTTCGTCCTCGGATATCATTTCCCAAGCTTGAATAGCGCGCTGGATCATTACCATTCGTTTTTCTTTTGCAGTTGTCGCATTGTCATCTGATAGAACCCACAAATCGCGCATATGCTGTTTGAAAGGCCCCATGATGGACACGTCCAGTGGCTGGCAGTAAGAGGTACTGTTTGGTGGCAACGCACACAGCTCAGAGCCCAACTCGTCGCCAATTATCTTCTCGCTCTCAACACTGACATGAGAGTCAAAATTGTCGACAAGCAACACTGACGGATTCTCGATCTTGTAGTATAGCACTTCGCGGAGATATCGCCGCCAGACGCTCGCATCCATCCACGCACTCCCTTGCATGGCGTAGACGTGGTCACAAGGATATGTCTCAAACTCCGAGGTTTCGATGACCCCACCGTTCGCACCACGGATGATAAACAAGATTGGAAGTTTGAGACCATCCGCTCGGATGGTCAGGACTGCCGTCATTCGGTACGGGTGGCGCTCGCCTTTGGCAACATAACTGCCTCCACCTCGTACAGCCCATATTGTGGTAGGGCACATGTCGTAGTATATGCCGGTCTCATCGGCATTGTAGATGCAGTCGAGATCCATGTGGCCGTATTGATCATGGAATTTTCGTCCAAATACAACGCGAGTCTCGGTCAAGTCGGCTTGGGTATGTTTCTGCTTACACACACTCTGACGAGAAAAGTCGTAGCGGTCGGCAAATCGCTGGAGCAAGCGCAAGAGTGATTGGTATCCTGACTTCCGTGATGACATGTACTCTTCAAGCCATTCCTTATGGTTCATTCGTAGGAATTTGATCATGTGGCCACTCGTGACAGGCAACTCCTCGCGACGAAGGTCGCGTACAAAGATGGCAAGCTCATGAGGATCGGGGATGATTGGTTTGGCACCAGCATTGCCCGTGTTTCGTCGTCGCGTCTTCGACCCAAGGAAGTCCATGAGCTTCGACTCTTGCGATAGCCACGAATGCACCGCACTTCGAGAGTAACCACAGATGGCTACAGCAGAGCTCAAGCCATGCTGTTTGGCAAGCTCTACGACCTGGAGCTTTTGCGCGATGTTTGGTCTTGGACGTGGCTTGGAAACATTGGGATGCACATCAGACATGGCACGAGATCAGGTTAGAGAGTTATCGGCGGCAAAAATTTAATTAATCTGATTTTCAAATGTTTTGGCCAACGGATTTGCAACCAAAAAATTTCAAGAAATTTAATTGGCTTATAATATGATAATAAGATTTGTCCACTATTCAGCGTCGTTCCCTGTACTTCTCTGATAAATCGACATGCTTAAGAGCAATCATCTAAGGCAGAACTGCTTAGAACAGTATATGTTAAGCAATATTTTCAAAGCGAATTGGTGCTCCTGGAGACTTATAGGCATTCAGAAGCTTGTTGACATCGCAGCACGTAATGAAGTCTTCAGCAATTCAGAAGTGGTATCCTGTTAATTAAACAGGCTCCACCTTGCCCATGACTGGAAAAGATAACAATGAAGATCACTGTTTATTTTTCTATTCCACGCATCAAGATTTTAGACTAACTTGTTTCGTATTTCTCGGGCTCGCGAGCCTCAAAGACTTCGTAGGATCATCGCAAGGTATGTGATATCTCCAAAATATTATACGGATAACAACTCAGATGCTCCGGATAAATTTTGTCAATACAAATTTCAAGTATTGTTGACGAGCACCCCCTAAGGCCAAAATCTGTGATTTTCCATACATTTGATCACAAAAGTGACCTCTGGAGAATCACCATAACTCAATCAATTCTTTGAATAGAGCAATTTCAAGCGGTAACATGTCTTCCTCTAATCCATATCTATCGATATTACCGCTTTTCTTATCCTTAATTGGACTCTCCAGAAATTTATCGACGGTCAAAGTGTAACGAAAATAATGTCGTCTCTAGATGATGTGCACCATAGCACGCAAATTCATTTTACTCCGATCCACTGGGCAACATGGAAAGTGTGAAGGAAAGGAGCATTGGACGAGTATGCTCACAATGTCAGTTGTAGTGGAATGAGGTCTCAAGCATGTTTTCAAATGCTGTATTATGAGTGCTGGCAACAAATACAAGAGCACTTCATGGCAAGGTAGCTGGCTGGATGGCTAGATGAGAAGACCAACTATTCGTTCGATTCCTTGTGGAGGACGCATTTTTCAACAGTGCGGACTGCCGACCCAAGCTTGATGATGGTTTCATGGTACTCAGCTGCCGGGTCCGAGTCGTATACGATACCAGCACCAGCTTGACAGTACACGCGGTTGTTGTGTACGACAATTGTGCGGATGGCAATAGCCGTATCGAGAACTCCGTTGAATCCAACGTAGCCAACTGAGCCTCCGTAGATGCCACGGCGTTCCTTTTCCAAGCCGCAAATGAGTTGCATGGCCTTCACCTTGGGGGCGCCAGTGAGCGTGCCTGCTGGGAACAATGCGCGATAAGCGTCATAGATGGTCTTGTCTTCTCGCAGAGTGCCTAAAGGACATTTCAGTTGGAACTTACATTTCGTAATGGACTACCTTTGACCACGGAGACAATGTGCATGACATGCGAGTACTTTTCAATCTGCATGAGGGCTTCGACATGGACAGAGCCAGGCACGGCAACACGACCGACGTCATTGCGGCCCAAATCCACCAACATAATGTGCTCAGCACGTTCCTACTTGTCGTTTAGACCATGAGTGGCAGTACTACAACCTTTTCATCCGCCATCAAGTCTTCAGCAAGCGCTGCATCTTCAGCTGCAGTTTGTCCACGGCGTCTACCGAGAATGTGAGCCAAGAACTCCATAAGGAAGGTCATTCTACCTTGTACCAGCGATGGGATGCGTCTCGACAATACGTTCATGGTTGACTTTAACAAGCATTTCAGGGGAAGCACCGACAACCTACTCGAGGAGTTAGAGATGTTTAAGCTTGAAGACATACTTCGAGGCCGTCGCCAAAGTCAAGGTAAAACATGTATGGCGATGGGTTGATCACACGCATCTGTCTGTAGAGATCAAAGCTCGAAATGTTCGATGGCAGCGGGATATTCAAGCGCTATGACTCAAGTAAACGAATGAATGAACATCGAGATACGTACATGCGATGGGACTGCTTGGAAAATGTCGCCGTCAACGATGTGCTGCTTGAGAGTTGTGACAAAGTTCATGTAGTTCTCACGGCCAACGTTCGAAATGGCGTCGTAATCGACAACACCTTGAGCTGCCTTGTCGTTGACGTGGGCACTGCTGCTAGAACGAGCAAGAGGTGCTTCCAAGTGGGCTTTAATCGCATGGATACGATTTGTAGCTGCTTCGTACTCCGAGTCGAAGTCGTTTTGCAACTTGATGTGGGTGACGACCTTGAGTGAGTGAAATACGTGATCAAAGACGATAATTGTGTCGAAGAGCATGTACATGCTTTCTGGAATACCAAAGATGTCTTTCTGCTGGTCAACAAATGGACCCACAGTAGGCTCAAAGTGGCGGACAGCGTCAAAGCTGCAATACCCCACAGCACCGCCAGTCATGGGGAGACTCAATTCTGGCAAATGAACCGCTCGAAATGCTTGCATTTCCTGTTCCAATTGAATAAGCGGGTCACCTTTGTACGCACAGTTGGGCCCAGAAACGATAGTCTTCAATGGATTCGTGCCGATAAACGAATAGCGGGCAATGTTTTCGCCTGGTAGAATCGATTCCAGCAAAAACGATTGTTTGGCATCGCCTACTTGTTGCTGGCGGAGCTTGAGGTAGACACTGACAGGTGTATCCAAGTCAGCAGTCAAGTCCAAGTATACTGGAAGGAGGTCTTTATCGTGGGCGTGTTGTTCATGGAGCTTTCTCGCGTCGTCTACGGTCGGGTGGATCATCGGCATGTTGCTTCAATTCGTGATTTGACAAACGACCAATCAGAGAGCTCGACCCACGACATTCATTTTAAAAATTCACACATCCACATACAAATTTCAAGCTTTATTAAATATTTAAATAAAAATACTTTTCAACATCACAACATCGTATCAAGTTCTTGTGGTGTGCAGGCTCGATCGTCTCCTGAGGGGCAGAATACTTGCAAATTACGCCTCCAACTATCACAAGTACAGTCTAGATGTCTTCGTTATGTCAAATTTCATCGAATGCAGTTGAATGTGGCCTCGGATACTTGATGGCTCTCGACCATCCGGATAGCACACCCCCAGATTAACTTTCCGGATAAAGTATTCTATCCGGATTTCTTTCGAGAAGGTGCGCTATTCGGATAATCTTTATTCGGATTGTTCATCACTTTGGTCACAAAGATTTGTCGCGAACTGAACATGACGGTATCCGTGGTCCTGGTTCTTGCGTACATCCTCGCGGTGTGTGTTCTCTTAGCCATGGGAGCCTATGCGTATTGTTCATGGAAAGCAAGACAAGAGATGATTCTCGCGAAAATCCGCGAGCGCAACGCGAGAGGATCGGATGAGATGTTGCGAGATAACCACTCGTTGCTAAAGCCATCATCCCCGGCCACGACGACAAGCATCCACTCGAACAACCAGACGCAAGTGTGACCCACACGTGCCAAATACATATATAATTCAATAAGTATTTCGATTCCCCCTACCTACATATACGCACTTGAGTACCTAGACCTGCTGTTCATTGATGACAGAGACTGGTTGATTGTGGTCTTGCGCCTTCCACTCGTCAAACATCGCTTGCGATCGTCCGGTCGCGCCATTATTGTATCCGCCTGAAGGATGCACGGGCTGAGGGTGATGGAAAACTTGAGCTGGCTCCATGCTATTTGTCTGGGGATGCAAGTCGCCTCGGTCGTCGAACAACATGTCAATGATAGCATTGTCGTCGAAGAACGTGTCAGACAGCGGAGTGTATCCGTGACTAAACTCCATCGGTTGCGTGTGCATCTCAGGAGCGTATCGTTGCTGATGCTGCGGGGGAGCTTGCTGAGGCGGAGGTGGCTGCTGCATCATCTTTGTGAACATGCCTAGTCCAGCAGTTGGGAAATTGTTCTCAGCGCCGCGCCGACTACCTTCGTTGTTGCTGTTGTTGGATGCCTTGAGGTGGTTTTGGTTGTCGTCTTCGTCTTCTTGGAGGAGGAAGTCGACGTCAGTTTGTGGCTGGGACGTTCGGCCAGATTCCATTATTTTGTTGAAGCCACCGTATGTGGATTGCATGGCTTGGAGATGGCAGCTCAGTTGTTCATGCGTCAAGCTCTGACTGCGCGTGTGTTTGAGGTAGTTGCCCATGTAGTTGTTCTGAGGTGGTGTTTGCATCCACGACGATGATGACGGCTGCGCGTACGGGTCGAAGTAGAGTTGCTTGTCAGCCTCGCCCGTTTCAAACGACCGGATCGCTTCCATTTTCTGTCGATGGAGGGTTTCTGGATCGGCAAAGAGCATTTCATGGTTGTTGTTGTTGTGGAGCATGTGTACAGGGGACTTGTATCGACCATTAAATCCTTGCAATGTCGCGGGGAGGGACGACCGGCGCTTCTGGTGATATTTCACAGGCGGTGCTTGAGGACTATTCACATGGACGCCGCTGTGGTAAAACTCGGCCGTGTTGGGTTGTTTCCTTTCATCTTTGGGATACACAAGATCAATATGGCTGTTTGGTGCGTTGTTGGATGCGCGTGGCACGAGTCGATTGTTTGATGTTGACGACGTTGATGACGACGGCGATTCGTCTCCTCCAGCATTCTCCTTGTATCCATCGTGAATCTTTCGATGGCGTGCCAAGTTGCCAGCCGTGGTAAACTTTTTCCCGCATCCTGGCACGGGGCATTCGTGTGGCTTGTCACCCGTGTGTGTCTTGATATGCTCGGTCATGGAAAACTTGCGCGTGAATCGCTTCCCGCACATCGGATGCGGACATTGGAAGCGCCGTTCCCAGTCGGGGATTTGCCGCCGCACGCTTTTGTGTGTTTGCTTTGGGTTGCCTTCGGTCATCTCAGCTTGTGTGTCCTCCGTTTCGACTTGCTCTCGAAACAGTTCTAGGACGAAACTGTCGACTGAGCTACTGGGTCAAAAACACCAAGATTTATCGAATGTGGTCACTATTTTTTAGTGCCCGTTACGGATCCGTTAAGAAACTGCGCTCGAATCTCCTGCTTGACACGCATGGCTCGTGTCTGCTCTGCCTCATCCTGCCACGCATTGTATCTTGTCGGTGCGGCCCACCTTGCGCGCTGGCCATCCTCAAGGCACGCTCAAAGAAGCATCCTTCCTTCGATGATACTCTCGACGCTGAGAACACGAGAAATTCGACTTGGACTATCAGTCATTGGCCCATGGACTAACTTCAACCCATGGTGGGCACTTTTTCGAATCACGAAGATGGGCGGTTGAGAGAATGGTGGGCATTGAAACCACGTTGCGCCGCATCGGACACGGCGATGCAGACCACAGCGCGCGGAGATGGCGCGACAGTCGACACACGATAGCAGCGCAATTGGATGACGCCAGCCAGTGACGCCAATCTCCGTCCAAGAAGTGCGTGGAAAGAGACTCAAGGATGGACCCAATTAGCGCATCTTTTCGCCTGTCAAAATGGAATGCCCAACATGCTTAACGCCCCACGCGTGACAAGAGGGCGAGATTACACTTGGCCATTGCTTGGAAACGAATTTTTTTCACTTGGGAAAGATATACTCTATGACTTGACAGTTTATGTGGCAGCTGGACACAACCCCACGCTCGAATATCGAACGGCATGAGAGTCTGCGATTATTCCATTTTCTACCAGCAGCACAGACAAAGGCAGAGCGAACGATCCATTGCTGCGTGCTCTGCTCGGCACGAGATGATGCCAGCTGCGTATCAGAAGTCGACTGGATCACCAACGAAAGGCGGACTCCACATGCACTGTACAGTACTTCTTGAAAGTTGCCTCCATCCAGCTTTTATTGAATTGCAATGTCAGTTGACAACTTTCCTTTCCCTCACGATGGCAGCAACGTGCAAAAGGAAGAGCTCGCTGGTGAGGATGAAGAAAGAGTAGTAAGTTATCGCGCTGGGGAGCATTTATGCAGAGAAAATCACTTTGATGATAGCAGCCTCGAGTTTTGATTCGCATGACTTGTTCCGAAACAGAAATAGAATTTATCCAACTGGGTGTTAAAAACATGTGAGTGATTCACAAATCTAAGCTGTCTCACCTCGTCATCTCAAATTTTGATTGCGAATCGTAGGAACAATATTCCGATATTTTCCATTTTTTCGAAAAAATACCTCTCATATTAACTTGATTAAAGTATGAATTTCGTTTTGACTGAAATTTTTGCCAAATTGTAGGACCGAAATTCCTACGTTTCATTGACCAATCATACATCTATAAAATCTCTTTATATTGACCAATCACTTTGTTGGTGTCATCTATCGAGTGTTTTGAGCGTGCACAAAAGATCACGAGCCGGTAAGAGCATGCATGTGCACTTTCTACTTATGTAAGGTGAAGTCGCAAGAAGCTTCAGGCGACAGCTGAAGCTCGATATAGAGAGAAAGAATTGAATACACGATCATGGTCTTAATACCCTCAAACAAAGGACACTTGCCGTATCTCGCTTCCGACCTTAACATTCCTCAATATCTAAATAACCAAGCATTACATAGGACACCGTAGTTCCACCTTTGTTGTAGGTGTATAATCGGCACAACTTTACTTTACAGTGGTCGAAAGCATCGAGCGACCTTCCGGATAAATGATTATTTTACGGAGATATCGAACTCTACAATTTTCATAAGAGAGATTCATAAATTTATAAGATAATCAAATATGGAGAGTCATTACAAATTATCAAAATCACCCAGATTGCAATCGTCACAACTGTCATCATCGCTTTCAGATTGACTATCCGAAGTCAAGCTTGATTCCGCTCGATCGTCTGCGGCATCCAAGTTTTCAAGGTATGTCGCCATGTCAAGCACCTTTCTCTCAGTGTGACGAATACAATCGTAAATGACGCCGCTGCGTAGGCAATCAAACTCACGATCAAGTCGCTCACGGACGTCTGGAAACTTGGTGGAGGTATTGTACTGTCGGCCGACTGCACCTATGACGATTGACCAGATCATTTCAATAGGCTGGAAGTCTGAATGGTATGGGGGTGTGAAGACGACTTCGTGGCCACGATCTTTTGCCATTTTCACAATCACAGGTAAAATGCTCGTCGCAATGTATTCCTTCAGTTTGGCCCATAGTGTTGAACGATATTCGCGCTCACCAACTTCTATGTCGAAGTTCCGACAAGCCTCAGCAAGTTTACATTTCGTCCATGTACCCTTTGGGGTGTCGTCAGGTAGACCCTTATGATATTTGGCATTGTCCATCGCAAAGATCAGGGTTTTCTTTCCTAGGGCGTCGACTTCATTGAGCAATTTTTCAAACCAACCCACGAAATAGGTATGGTCGAACATTGCATGATAGTCTTTTGGTTGCTTCCGGCCGCCCTCAAATGCATTGTAGGACAAAAGTTTTGATTGGTCTGGTCCGTCGGCTAAGATGCCAGCAATAAAGCACAGTCTTCGTCCCTTGTGCTTTGGTTTTGCGTCGCTTGCTTCGTCAGGGTGGTAGACACTGTCATTATGGCGTGCATAATGGTGATGTATGTAGGATTCATCCAAGTATACGACCGGTCGAGGCTGTGAGGACTCAAATACCGTAGCCATGTATTGAATGTATTTATCCCTAGCACTCGCGATTTCGTTAGAAAGCCTTACAGATTTTGTTCCCTTTCTGTCACCTCGTCGAAAACCTTTCTTGACCAAGAACTTTTGCACAAGCCTCAAACATGCATTGACTTCCTTCGAGTTATTGCGGTCGTACTCGTACAGTAAATTCATCACATCTTTCGCGACCACTCGAGTTCGCGTTAATCTGCGTTCTCGTACGCAAGATTGGATCATTGATAACACTGATTTCGTGTCTGGAATTCTTGCTTTATGGTTGATTCTATTTGCAGCCACTTGAGCTGAAGTCACGTTTGCATTGTGAAGGTATTCTGACCAAACCTCTTTGACGACATGCAAGCTCCTACCAACAAGCTGCGCTATTTGTTCTGCAACATTTGCGGTGCCCTTTTGTCGCATATGGGCATGCATTCGAAGTATGACTAGTCGTTCGTCTCTTGACACGGTCCGATGTCTCTTATTGTCGACAAAGCTCGTGATCTCCTCGTATTGCTCGGTCGTGATTGCAGGCATCGTCGTGTGCAGGCAGTCAACCAAATATGGAGACACGCGTATGACCGACCAGTCATCCATGTGTCTCATGAGTTGGTGTTCATCGACCAATGGAATTGCATGACAAACTCATATGTCACTCAATATTATATGTCAAAAGGTTCACACCGGCTTCATAATTTATCAAATATGCAAAGGAATATATATATTATTACAGATTATTGTATTTTACAGTCTAAAATGACATACATTTTGGAACTATTTTCATCATTTTATGAAGAGCATTTGATTTGAGAGACTCTCGTCAGAATGGTTGCATTCGCAATAAGAAAATGTATAGGACTCCAAAATTTTGAAAAAATACGCTTTTTTATGATGACACAATGTAAAAAAGGTCGCTCGATGCTTTCCACCACTGTTAGCCCCCGGTTGCTGTTTTAAACACAACAACTCAGCATAGAATGAATAGTATATCCGGATAATTATCCGGATACATAGGAATGCCAAAGTGTCATTTTGATCTCTCGCAGAAGCAGAACCAAGAAGACGAATGTATTATGGATATTTACACATAGCTATGACTAATCCCTTGAAATACATGATACCTGTTGCATTTGCTGGAAAGTACCAATTGCGCCACATGAACATGTCGAGGTAAGATTGCAACTGCTCACCTCTCAATCCTCGCATTGCTTTGAGGTATTGTTTGATGCGCACTTCCCACACCCCTTCGATTCGCAGGGTGTGGGCACCATTGTCTGGATTGACAAAGTTGTTCGAATGGTTGACCCACATGTGGGTATACCTCATGTGCCGAAGCGATGGCGTGTTGGCAAGAGTACGTCGCTCGTTGGCCGATACGTACGACGCAAATTTGTCGGACACAATAGTCGTTCCTAATAGTTTATCAGATAATTATAAACGGTCAAAATAGTTACCTTCGGCAATGTGTTTCTCGATGATGGGCATGAGAGTCCGCTTTGTTCTGTCGTTGTAAACCAGCACGCCAAACCACTTGTTGGTCGTTCTGTCAACACCACCAAAGAGCCAACGGTCGTCGTGCTGAGTCCCTCGCCCATATTTGGATTTTTCTTCAGAGACGTCTCGTCAATCTCGAACACCGAACCAACTCCTCCAATCTAATAAATTGTCAAAATTAATACAAAATGAAGTATCAAATCAAAGAGGTACCTTTACATTGCATGCCCTCATTTCCTTCGAGCAGATTCCACGGCAAAACTTAAACCACGAGGTCGCCGTTTTCGACGACAAAGCAAGATCTTCTATCGCCTGTCGTGATGGCTTCATAGTAGCCCAGTTGAATAGAAGTCGGATAATCGACGACATGGGCAGATTTGAGCCAAGAAAAGGAGTATTTTGCCTCACACTCCGCTCTGAATCACAGCCGTTCCGACGACGACGCCAGCGCAACAGGTCAGCGGACAACTTCATGTCACCCAAGAAGACACTACATATCATTCTATTACCTATTAAGCCAACCTATACGTTGCATTAGAATAGACGAAATACAGTAGATATCATACCTTCATACACCATTCAATGGTTGTGCGTTCAGTACTTGTGGCATTCATCACCGCTTTGAACGTGTAATCGGATAGATCTGCCAACTCATACATGACGCTGCTGGTTGAAAACTTGGAAGATAGCGAAGTGAAATGTCAAATGACTCCGATACTGGCCCACTTTCTCGGGGAATGAAGTAAACTGGTATACAAATTTCAATATTAAAATTTTGTGATTGTGTGTGTTTTTGGCAGAAATGGGTGGTCAAACTCCACTTTGGAGTAAGCGGATATTATCCGGATAAATTGGTGGCATGAGGTGTGGTATTTATCCGGATAATTATCCGGATGTATTATTCACTCTGTGCTGAGTTGTTGTGTTTAAAACAGCAACCGGGGGTTGAAGTAAAGTAGTGCCGTATAATCTAACCACTGTTTGACTTTGTTCATATTCGTCTCGTGATGAATAGACCATGAGACGAGTATGAACAGAGTCAAACCGTGGTAATGCAAACGCGTCGTCAGACTGCATTTCATATCTCTATGCATGTGCGCAGTATTGAACAACCCCCCTGAGTAAGGTGCTTGACGCTATTTAGCAATGCTGATACCTTTGCCATGAAACAGATATTCGCGACACACAATCGTGATAGTGTATTAAATTCATTTAAAAAACGATTCGTTCGGCATTAGAATAGTTCACGTTACGTCTGAGCTGGATACAAGCTCATGGTGTTTGCTCACCGAAATGGTGCTCGCAAAGTTGCAACTTGGCGCAACAGCGAGATCTCAAATCAATTCAAATTCAGCCAATTAAATTTAAAAGTTACTTTGATTCGTCAAAATCGAAATGTAGGCAATCTGTTCCTACGATTTCCAATAATAATACATCATATAGGATGTCATATTCTACCAATAGAAACACTTGAAATAGGAGCTGGGCTGACAGACCTTTTGTAGGTCGACCAAAGGCTGCTCATTTGGTAACCTGCCAAGTCGTATCATGCCGACGATGTTAAGGTGCAACTTAAGGAGGATTATTACAAAAGATTGACTGCGTAGCTCCGGAATATCAATGGTCCACAAGACCCATTGTGTCGAAAAGAGGGAGTGTTATTGGAGTTCCACACTATCAATTTCGATAGTGTGAAACTTCTATTATAATATAAACCTGACAAATTTATAGCCAATCATATACATCTATTCTCAAAATTGTTCAACCTATATCAACCTATTACAAGAATTGACACCCGCTAATATGAGATGTATAGCCTAAGTATTGAAGGCCGCTTATGCTTTGGGGGTAGCCTCCGCGGTTTCCTGACGTGTAATATATGTCATCCCCAAATTTCATTTGCTGAATCGTTGCATGTCAGTATGGCTATCTCTCGGAATAACGAATCCACCACAAATCAATACACTCTGATAACAAATATATATGCGACCATTAAATAATACAGGATTTGTCTTTTTTCATGTTTGACGTCTACGAACAATAGAAATTCATGATACAGCAGATGCGCACAACATCACTCAACAATGCAACATGGCCGAAAAAAGTCTCCGACATCTCTTAAACCTTGTATGAATTATTTTAACCAATCAAAATATTTTCCATGTACATTCGGCCAATTAGAGTGCTAAGAAATAAAATATAAATATCAATTTCAGCCAATCAATTTTGGAACATAGGTTCCTACAAACTTTCAACATATAACGTCGGAAGTTGACAAGAAATATGCTATCCACCCATTCAATTCTATAAATCATTGCATACTACACACATATTTGAATTGTCCCCGACAACTACAGGGAGCGACGTTGAATAACAGCGCGTATGAGCTTTTTGATTGGCCACGAAATTGGACTTATATGGCCAATCATATCGAGCTAATCAAACCCTTGAATAAAAATACGACAGCTGGTTCATTGACAAAATATAAATTATAGCAATTTATTTGTTGATAAGAGGAAATTCACATAGATGATTCTTGAAACAACGAAACAGTTAACAAAGGTCACAAGGTATTAAAGGTAGCATATTTAAATCATGCAGAACTTCAAGAAGGAGAATTCGTGCATCCATTCAAAGGTTAGACATCTCATCCCAATTTTAAAAAATGGATAAAATAATAAATACTTTAATCAATATAATACGACATATTTTATTTTAAATACCTTGTTTAAAATATCACAATATCCTGCAACCAGTCGTTCTTTTATACATCATGTTCTTTCAATCAGGCGCTATGTTTCTACTGTGCTTTACCTCTACGCCGACTCATGGACACCAGATCAATTCACTTCCCGATTTCCTGTCAAACAGTCGCATGCTCGTCTTAATCCCTCTTCGGGGGGGGGGTCTGCCCCAAGTCAGCGACATCGCTACCCTACACCTTGGTTCTCTAGGACACAGTTCCCCGCGAGAATAGACCAGGGCAACAGGTCAACAGTGCTACTGTCGTTTGGAAATCCAAAGTTATCTTTGGGTGGGGTACCCAGACTTTAGTAAAAAAACTCTTTGGCGGGATATCATTTTAATTTTAATAAATCTTTTTTTTGTTCAGTGTTCTAAAATGGTGTTTAGTTTCCTAAACATCATTTTAACTCATTTTAAATAACATTTAGAATTGAAAATTTGTTTTAAAACTAATTTTCAATTCTGATTTAGAAAGGCATTGTTTAAAATCAATGCTTTTATAATTCAGAATTGAAAATCAGTTTAAAAACAAATTTTCAATTCTTTTATATTTTAGAAAAGGAATCTCTTTCTAAATTATAAAAGAACCTATTTAAAAAAGAACTCAAGAGTTCTTAAAAGAGAAAAAGAACATGTATATTAAAGTTGAGATTTAAATCGACAAAGCCTTTTTGAAACTCGCTCGCACTTCATCTTCGGATATCATGCTCCAAGCTCGAATGGCCCTTTCTATCATAACAATGCGCTTTTCTTTTGCAGTTGTGGCTGTGACATCAGACATGATCCACAAATCTCGCAAGTGTTGCTTGAAAGGCCCCATGATAGAAACATCTAATGGCTGGCAGTGCGAGGTACTGTTGGGGGGCAGAGGGTAAAGTACACTTCCAAGTTCGTCACCAATGATGCGTTCGCTTTCGTTGCTGACATGACAGTCAAAATTGTCCACCAAGAGAACAGATGGATCCTCAATGTTGTCCACAAGTACATCGCGCAGATACCTCTTCCACACATTTCCATTCATCCACGCCTTCTGTTGCATGTAATAGAAATGACCACCTGGGTAGCTGTCAAACTCGTTCTTCTCAATTGAGCCACCATCAACACCGCGAATGATAAACACAATTGGCAGTTTCAGATCATCGGCACGCACTGTGAGTAAAGCTGTCATTCGACTTGAATGCTTGTCACCGGACGCAACATAACTTCCACCACCACGAACGGCCCATATAGTCTTGGGACACATGTCGAAATAAATGCCAGTTTCGTCAGCATTGTACAAACAGTTTATTGGCAAGTCAGCATGCTTCTCAGAGAATTCTGTGGCGAAGGCACGTCGCGTCTCTTCAAGATCGATTTGTGTCTTCTTTTGACGACAGATGCGCTGACGAGTAAAGTCGTGGCGATGAGCGAAGTTTTGGAGAAGACGAAGCAAGGATTTATAGCCAGATGATCTTGTTGTAACATATTCCTGAAGCCAAGTGTTGTGATTCACGCGGAGGTAATTGATAAGGTGAGCGGTCGTCACGGCCTTCTCTTCACGTCTTAAGTCGCGGACATAAATTGCAAGTTCGTAGCTGTCAGGGATGATTGGCTTGGCCCCACAGTTGCCAGTATTCTTCTTTCGTGCCTTTGAGCCTGTGAAATTTTTCAACTTGTCAGTGTCACGAATCCATTCACGCAAGGAACTCTCGTTCCACCCGGTAATTCTTGCGGCTTCGCGAACAGATGTGCTTTCAGCGATGGAAACAGCGCGCAACTTCTCAGCCATGGTAGGTCTGGCACGTCGAGTCTTGGTAGCATTCATCCGAGGCTATCAATTTTCGCGGTTGTCAAATTCAAAAGAATGGGAAATTGTGCCGCGAAAAATTTAGCCAATAAAATTTTGTTATCAGAAATAAAGATCTATGATTGGTCAATTCAAATTTAATTATGCCACGCTGTAATTCAACGTCGCTCCCTGTAGTATGAACATCAACTCACTGCGAAGATCCGTCAGAGTAAATGCGTTCAAGCGCTCCTTAGAAGCCGAGAACGTAACGTTAGAGTATGTATTCGATTGTATGTCGAAAGATCCAAAAGGACGATGTATAAGCGCTGTCATGAACAAGTTTGCACTGCATTTGGTCTTTACTGCTGGTGTGAAAAAATGACTCGCCACAAATACAGTAGTTTCGAACTTTTGCCACTTAAAATGTGGCTGCTAGAACGATTTACAGCAAGCCAAATTGCATTCGATGAACGGTTGTGCGAAATGGGGCGAATTCTGGAAAATACATGACGAAGCGCGAAGCTGGAGGAGTGATGAAATATGCCCCTGAATGTAAAAAACGAGAATTAATATATTAACGTGTCATCACTACACCAACGCTACAAACTCAGTCGATCACCAAGATGCGTCTATGCTTTGCTTTGGTTTGAGTTTGTTACTGACAGACTGTTCAAACATGAATCTTTTTATTTGCCTAGTTCGAGTGAAGACAAGTGAGCAACAAGATCTTACCTTGTATGCCGATGGAAATGTTGTGACTTGTCCCATCCTTGCCATCGCTCTGGCACTGGCCATGCAAACTGCTCCATGTTTGGTCTTGTTGGAGACTGTTCGCCCTAACGTCCATGAGTTAGAAATTGAGGCCATCGAAACCCTTCCTCTTATTGAGGTTTTGTCATTGGCTGAGCAATCGGATGTCGCAAGCCATAATGCGAGCAAGATGGAGCTAAAAAGCGGGCAATCAAAACAAAACGCTAACAAAGGCACCTTGCATGCGCAGTCAAGTCAATCGCCCACTCCGCCGAATTTGTATACCTGTTGGAGTCAACGCGCAATTGTCTTCGCACTCATTTCGACTTGGCGGTGCCCAACATGCTTATGGCGAAGCTGGTGTGAGTATGCAGTGGATATCGAATCGTGGTGGATGGAATCTTGCATCTACACGAACCGTCTGGTCATACGTATTCAACACGGCTCGAGAAGGTCAGAGTTTCAAAGATCCTCAGCGGTTGGAATCCAAACTCACATGTACCTCTCGATTGCTTAGATATCCTTGACATTGTCGTTCTCGGGCAACTTCGAGTCTTGCAGGAACGACTCTTCTACACTTGCACTGGCCTGAAAGGCAGAGGATTAAATGTCGTGAAGTTTCGGATGTCTGTACCTCGAGGCTTTTACGAGCAATACCACAACTGCGTGCGTTGAAAGCCGTTGCTCCTATTGTACAGCGAATTGATATCTGTGTAGAGCAGGCTGGATTCACGCGCGACGACTTTTGTTTCAACGTCGGCGTCGTTTCATGAAGCCTACAACCGAGAAAGTCAGGTTGATGAATCAGCTCTGCCTAAGAAAAATACACCCACGGTTGACACGATCCACCAACAGACATTGCTGATCGCGTCAAGAATGCGCTTGACGTCCACGCGCTCGTCTGCTGTGTGGTTAGACTGGTATGCCGGTGAACCGCTCGCGTGGAGTTGGATATTTATCGAAAGAAAAGGTCAAACGCAGCAAATATTGTCGCGTACATGAAGTTGTGCCTATCGCGAGGTTTTATTCTCGATGAGGAGATGTCAAATTGCCGAGACGATGTGATGCGTTTGAGCAACGAAGCTGAGTTAACAGTTGTCAAATTTCTAAACGAGAACGGCGTGAGAACACCAAAAAGCAGTGCAGTGCTAAAGCAGATGCGTGCACTGCACAATAAGGATATGTGAATGGGCAAATACGTGAATTTGAGAGCCGTCGCTCAATGAGTACAGGAAATGTGGGCACCGAAAACATGAAAATGCAGGCTGAAATCGGGGAATCACAGGAAGTTGTAACAAATTACTCTACTGCAGTACTGTCTACACCTGAGACCCATTTATCATGGGAATTATCCTAGATTGATAGAGATTGGTGGGGAAATATCCCTAATAGAAGTAAAGGTGGGTGCGCGCATATGTGCTGAAATATTCCACCCTTCGAGAATGCGTTGCAACCTTTTTGTCACAGACCAGTGTGTGGATGAAAAACAATCATTGTGAATATTGAACATGATAAAACTACCTATTTAACTACTGTATTCAATCGCTATTGTTGCGGTCTTTGGGAGGTGTACGTGAGCCGAGGAGAACCAGGCCAACACAGCACAACGATTCACTTGCTTGTGTGTCCAATCCTGTAGAACCAGGTCAGCACAGCGGCGACTGGTTTTTTGCGTGTCCTCGGTTGTCGACGACAACCGGGCAAGGAGCTTGAATTTCTCATACTGTAGACAACCAAGTTGACCCAGCGGCGATTGCTGTGGACGATGAATACACGGCGACGATTCACGTGTCCAGGGGATCATTCGTCCGACTTCTTTGTGCATCCTGTGATCCTGTGTGCACGTTGCAATAGAATCAATGGATATATGGAATTATTGCCGTGGAACTAGGCGAACACAGTGCCGATTGATACGTTCGATGGATCTACGGCCAAGTTTGTTACATGTAAGACTAGAAGCGATAGATATGTCGTACTGTAGTCAAATACTTAGGCCAACACAGTGTCGATTGATGCGTTGGATGGATCTATGGCAGAGTTAAGTTGATTCAAGTAATGAAGACGTACTGTCGACTGGGGACGATGCCAACGCGGCCACGATAGACTTGTTTGAGTGTTCTAGTTGCATTTTAGACTAGAAGGGATGGAAAGGTCGTACTGTAGACTTGGCGTCAGGCCAACACAGTGGCGATCAATACGGTCGAGTTTAATTTGATTGGAGTGACGAAAACGAACTGTCGACCGAGAACCGAGAAGTGATGAAGACGTACTGTCGACAATCACCAACGCGGCCACGATATACTTGTGTGAGTGTTCTAGGCACATTTTAGACTAGAAGCGATGGGTAGGTCGTACTGTAGTCTCAGCGTTAGGCAAACAGAATGCCGATTGATGCGCTCGATGGATCTACGGCCAACAAAGTGTCAATTGATGCGTTGAATGGATTTATGGCAGAGTTAAGTTGATTCAAGTAATTAAGACGTACTGTCGACTGGGGACGATGCCAACGCAGCCACGATAGACTTGTTTGAGTGTTCTAGGTGCATTTTAGACTAGAAGGGATGGAAAGTTCGTACTGTAGACTTGGCGTCAGGTCAACACAGTGGCGATCAATGGGTTCAACGTCTCTACGGCCGATTAACTTGCGTAGAGTGATGAAAAGGTACTGTTGACTGAGAACGATGCCAACGCGGCGACGATGGATTTCTTTGAGTGCTTCTAGGTGCATGTTACACTAGAAGCTATGGATATCTCATACTGACGACAAACAAGTAAGGTGACAAGGCGTCACTTGATGCCTTCAAGCTATCGACGCCGGGTTAGACATACTGGATCGAGTGTTCTATGTTCAGGTTCGACTCGATGAAGTAGTTAGATCGTACCATTGACAAGACGTCGAGTCAACACGACGGCGCTGCTGGAGGAGATTAGCAGAGAAGGCAACGGTTGCATTGTTGAAGTAATCTACAGCGAAATCAAACTAGTAGGATCTACAGCGAAATCACAGTAGTAGAATAGAGATCATGAAAACGAAATGTATTAGCTTAAAGCACAGAGTATCCTGTGCTTCTCAAGAGAACACTCTAATCTCAATGCAAGGCACCGCGATTGTTTCTTGGACGACCACGCGCATAACCATCTACAACTTCGTCGATAGCATCTTCTCGTGGCCGCTGACGATGTGTTCTATTCTTCAGTTTTCTGGGCGCACCTTCCATGCCTGGGGGAATCTTGCCAATTCGACAGGATAATGCAATCGAATGCACACAAATACAATTGCGCCCAAACAAGATAGCTGCAGCGCACGACACCATCTGCATGGACGACATCCCACCCCGTTGGTGGATGCATGTACAATTCGAGGCGTCTCAAATTTCTGCTGATAGGATTTCTTGGACTCATCTCAGGATAGGAGCCAGTTGTGAAATTCAATCGTTCTTGGTCATCTTGTTAGACTTCATGGGGTGCCAGATGGCGGACTCACCATGTCATCGGGTTTTCTGACACCATAGCAGAAACTTGTAGTAAACGCAGTTTTTGCAACTTTTGGTAATGTCGCTTGAGTTTTTCGCTTACCATGGCCTCCGTCGCCCAAACTCTGCGAGATCTCGACTCCTTTCTTAACAGCCGACAGATTTCTTGAACCAGATGGGGAACATGCAATTTTTGATTGTTGACAAACTACAAAACATGTGTAAGAAAGTGACCGTCTTGAAAACGTACTCTTTTCAGCTCGGCATTGAAGTGTTCATTGGGATTGTTGGTTAAAGCACTTCCACTGTCGCTGTGGTACACTTGCCACTTTCAAAATCGAAATTTATTTCGACGAGAGAACGGAACTTGGCGAGGCAGCCAGGTGTCATAAAAGTAGGATCGAAACTTTTTGAGCTCTCGACTCGAGCTCCAGTTTTCATAGACGCGAGCCATTTTATCCAGCAAATCTTCAAAAGAGGTTGACATGTGAAGCAAGTAGATGTCGAAAGAGACGATGCACCATTCAGACCATATGAGGCCACTCTTCTTCTCATAGCACTTTTGACGACATGGAAAAAGCACATGACATATTGCACTTCAGGTGTGTTGGGTGCAATAACTTCCATAAGGCCACGGTATTGCGCCTTGTCGGCGTCACCCATGAATAAGCGGGGCTTCCATGTGTAATTCAATTTCTCTAGCATAAGACTGCACAATGAACTCAAAACCCAGTGAAAATCCTGGCTTCGAAGCTGAGACGTGATGCTCACACACAATGTGTGAAATCGACCACTCCTGTCAGAATATCCCAATACAAATATTGGGTAGCCTGATTTGTTCGTCTTGAAGGTAGTATCAACATGAGTCATGACTCTAAAGCCAGGATTTTCTTCGCATATGGCCACATATTTTCGTAAGAGGGCGATTGTAGTGAATCATGGCCACATGTTAGCATTTATAACACTTGATGATGTACCTGCTCGGAATGCTTCAATCCCACCATCGCCAAACGTGGCTGGCCGTCGATTATTGGGACACCGAAAACAAATGGTTCGTTCTCATCAGCGATGTCATCTGGTTGCATTGGTCGGACAAGTTCAAGCTCGGTGGCTTGTACTGTGCTTTGATGTCGCATATCTTTGACCCGCATGTATTTTACAGCCTCCTGAACCTGCTTCAAGCATCATATGGGGCTCAAAGCAAGCATCGTTAAAGGCATCAGGGTGCAGAGTTGTGCAAGGCTTTGCACTGCTACTAGGCGCTCGAAAAGCAGGGAGGTTCGACAGGAATGCCTCAAGCTCATGCGTAGGCAGTTGCACGATGTGTAGGAAGCCCATGATCTTAGCGAGAGTTACAGACACATGCCAGACCGTTCACACTGTTGTAACGTGTAACCAAGTGAAACTACTGCTTTGTGAATTTAGTACATGAGAAGAGCTAGCAGCGTTGACGCCTAATGCTACGGAGGAGTTATTCTAACCCAAGAGATGATTGAATGCAGATTGTTACATTACACAGCTGGCTAACACAAAATAATATCAGCTATAGTTACGCTGGAACTTTTGAATCAGTTGGCTCATGTAGCTTACGTTCTTCATATCCAAAATGAGCTCGCGCGCGGTAGTAATGTGCGGCAAATGACCTTGCATTGCCTCTTGAATAGTCGTCACACGTCTATAGAAAGCAGTGTAGCTCATATTCTTCATAGCTCTTGCAAGCTGCCTGAGAGCGAATCGCACGGCACGAGGCGTCGCTGTCATGTCGCTTTGAACACAATTCTTGTTCTTAGTTACACACGGTAAGCTGTGACGTGTTCTTAAGTTAAACCAAAATGATGGTTTGTCTCATGTTTTTCAATCTTCAGCATCACAAAATGGTTCGTGCATCCACTCCAAGTGAGAAACTGCCACTACTGCATATCTCTTGAAACATTATAAGTGTTGTCTTAGGTATGTGCCTTATCGTGAAACTTTATCAAATAATAATTTGTCAACGCCCATCTTTTTAGCGTACTTTCAAATCACTGGGTTTCTCATATTGTAATTCATCTTCAAATATTATACGACGTTGCTACTCAGATTTGCAAATATATGCTAAATTCATCAACTACTGTGTTTGTGTTGAATGCAAAACAAGTAAATCCTAAGGGGACATAAGAAACATTGATTTAGTCTCATGGGACGGTGACTTACTATGACGACGTTCACCAGAATAGAATTCATAGCATGTTTGACTTAGAAGCAAAGATGTCGGCGGCGGTGATCACTAGCAGACGACGAGCTCGCAATCTATCCACTGAGAAAGAGGTTTAGCCACTGGCTAACCTTCAGCTTGTCCATTTTGACAGTGTCCAGGCGGCGATCACTAGCAGACGACAAGCTCGCAATCTATCCACTGAAAGAGAGGTTTAGCCACTGGCTAAACCTTCAGCTTTTCCATTTCGACAGTGAATTGGCGTCACTGTCGGCGTCGGACTGCCGTTTCGGTCGACGGTGTTGACGTAGTTCTTCCAGGCGTCATGACCGCTTTTGCGAAAGATGAACTGGCGGCGCGTCGGCACTTCCGACTTAACACCAGAGAAGAACGTTGGTTTAACGGCTTGGAGCCAGGCATCCGAGAGCGGAATGTCGACCTTCAAGTCCAGCGCCCTGTTTCCTCGGCCGACGGTATTGTCTGTCATCGCGTCGACAGAGGTAGAATTCTTATGGACGACAACGGGATGCAAGAATACACTGGCAAAACAAACTGTTCAAGAAGACACTGGA
This sequence comes from Aphanomyces cochlioides, assembly GCA_019828595.1. Classification (NCBI taxonomy): domain Eukaryota; phylum Oomycota; class Saprolegniomycetes; order Saprolegniales; family Verrucalvaceae; genus Aphanomyces; species Aphanomyces cochlioides. The sequence goes on from JAHQRK010000004.1 coordinate 2,135,909, forward strand.
CCTTGATTCGTTTGCAACTTCATCAACAGCCGAGGTAGAGCAACTGCAGCATTGAAATTCATCACAATGTTTTGAACCAAGCTGACGACAGATGTAAATTCCTTAGTCATTATGGTAATCACCCCGTTGACATGTGTATCTGCACCCAACGGGCTACTTGGCATTGTGGGAATAGATACCCGGACTTAAATATATCATTACCCGTTTACTGTCGTCGGGGATTCGTCGTGGATTAAAGGCAGTACGCATGCTCTTTGTATGGAGAGCTCGCTGTACTCACAAATTTCGTCAACACACATTTGCAGAGCAGTGTAAAGTGTCACACAAGTGACAGATTAAAAAATCTACAGCTAAAACTCGAAGTGGGTCCTCCAATGCGATTCCGAACGATACGGACTTGCCAACCAGCGGTCTCGCCTCTGTCTCGTCGGACAGTAATAAGATCTGTTACGCAATCCAAACCTGGCTTGTGTGCAAGTATGAACAAAGCGTCGCTAAGGTTGCTATTTTTAACTGATGTAGAAAATACATTGGCAGCCATGTGAATGCTGCGAGGAGGGTGTAGCCGAATACAGTGTGAAATATTTTCATCATTTTAGTCTTCAGCGACGCGCACAACTCAGTTGGAGCTGTCCCCGTCCGAATGAATATGCAAATTTCAATATCCAAGCTGTGATCATGACGCGTTCAAGTCTAGACGATCGTGACTACTAAAACTCAGGCTGTGTCTAAGCCCCAGTAGCACCTGTGGCCTGACCACCGCCTCTGGCTTTCAGAGGAACCCAACTAGTCTATATGAATCGACGCAAGTCGATCTCCAATCTTTGGACAAGGCGCTTCATGTCTATCTAGCTTAGCACAAGTATGACGTCCAGCCCGAGATGATCATCACCGCTCTAGGATTGTTGGTGCTGCTTTTCACGACAATGGAGTCGGTGGGGGAAGGCGCAGCGTCAGTTTATGTTAACGTTTATTTATTTTTCTCTTGTTTTCATTAATGCTTTTGCTATGATTATATTATAGAGTTTTTACATCAGTTAATGCTCTTTAGCTTGCGTTCCAAAGTTAGATACCTTTATAAACGTACTAGTATATTTTTGCTTCGTAAGATATGGCTTATAAATGCGTCGTGTAACTACCAAAAACGATATTCGTCAATTTTCAATAAATATATTTCAAAAATTAATTTTCGATGTCTCCTCAAGAATGCCAAAGTCTTTTTGTCGTGTTGAGCACACCAAACAACCATACAATAAGTAAGATAAAAATGATTTATATTAACATCTTGTAAGTCAGTGACGTGTTTCGCGGATGACCTCTGGAGGACAATAGGATGTGAATGCTAGGTGGCAGAAGATGCAGGAAATCTTCATGTTGTGACACTTTGCAGTGACGGATCCCTTTTATAACTAGAAGTGTGTCCACCCGGGCGGTCAACCGAGAAAGACGTCGATCGCCCGGGTGGACGTACATGAAACATGCACGTTGGAACTATGCCATATCCGGTATGGGGCCTTCGATCTCTTTTGTGTTAAATGAAAAATGAATGGAAATCGGCAACTCCTTAGGTGAAAACAAAAACCTTACTTTAATACAATCTCAAGTTTTAATCCCCTCATTTTAATTACAATAAATCAACAATAAACAGAAAATTGTTTTGGTTATCATTCCTATGTCATTCAGTCGAGGTAATTAGTGGTGACCATTTGCTTCGAAGCCCACATCAACAGCGGAATGAGCACATGTGCCGTGACGACTCGGCTGGCTGCAGGTTTTGCGATGAAAGTTGTACATATTTACTCAATTGAGCTTTTCCAAAGACATCTGAACGATTTCATGTGTTGAAGTGTTCCATGGTGAAATTGCCCAACTGATTGGGATTCCCCACATAGGAACATGCACCGCGTAGTGTGAATTGCACTGTCTCGACAGATGTTTGTGTAACAAGTTACATTTCCTACAAATCTTCCCGTGATTCCCTAAATTTAGACTGTAACTCCTGAATTTTAGCGCGCTTAAACATTTTTCTCGCGCTCAATTGGACTCATTGTCGACCCAGCGCCTCTTCGAACACGAAGCATGTTGGCGTTGGCTTGAGGTTGACTCACTTCCAATTAATGATAAACAACTTTGATGCATCAAATTGAACCATTGCAAGGCCCACGACTACCCCGTAGTCAATGCCACGCATCCGAAAAGCGTCTCCTTCAGCTTTCGATCGCTCTGGTGGCTCATTGTTTACTGATTTGTCGTTTCAGTCACCGATTCTATCGTCGAGTTCATCGTTAGCATCGTCGTCGTCAGTCATTTCGACCACTGCCGCAGTCTTAGCTTTCACGAGCAGCATCTCCAGTGGTGGCTGATCCTTTATGTGGTTGGAGAAGTGTGTTGATGGGCAGTGTGGGTAGGGGTGCAGTTTGTTGAGGGGGCGGTGTTTCGACGGAAGCGGCTGTGTGGACAAGGCGCGTCAATGAGCGGCGACCGCAATCTGGCGATACATCCAAAACCCAGGCGCTAAGGTTCTCAGGGGATTATGATAGCAATTACATCTGTAAACAAATCGAATAATAAATGAATTTTCGGATAATAGATATGTCGGAAGGAATGTGGGAACACAAATAATTGTCGGATATTTTATGGCATGGAGGAACGATACTTAAATAGCTGTTTGATTATCTCTCGACAAAAGCACGTACAGGTGAACTCTCAAGGGTACATCATCAACAAATATGCACAGTACAAATCTGACTTAACATATATTATAAAAGATTCCTATTGGTAAAATTTCCATTTAAATGAAGATTTAAATGGTCAAATTTAGAAAAAATTAATAACCTATCCAATAGACCAATTTTGCTATCACACAATGTGCAATTCAGTTGAGTGGAATGACCATTCCACAAAGTCTAAATATAGTTTGATTTTGCCATTGCACAAAGTGTGGTAGAAGCTGAAATCCGTAACTCCCAAGACAATGGAAGCATTCAGACACGTCGCACTGCATCTGATAGTGTTGCTACGCGACGAAGCTTCCACAAATCCTGCGGCTCCATTCGCGTCGCTAGCCACCAAGCTGGCCTTGCAATTTTCACTTCCGTTTTCGGAGAGATGAAATCATCGAGCTCGTTTCACTTCTCCAAATTCCCAATCCATTCAAATCACGCCGTGGTTACACAGCTACACCCACTGAGGCACTATGTATGCTTCTGAATAGACTTATTTGGCCGAATAGACTTGGTGAAATGATAACTAAATTTGGGCGAAGTAGAGAGGCCATCTCATCCATCACAGTCGAGCTGACCGACATGATTTATAGCAGGTTCAAAGATCTATTGTACTGGGACGAACAACGACTGAATGCTGCTTGGTTTGAACAGTGTGCTCAAGCCATCTCAGACAAAGGAGCCCCACTAGACTGCTGTGTTGGGTTTATTGACGGCACTGTCAGAGGCATATGTCGACCCATAGGAGCCCTCCAAAAAGTCACTTTCAACGGTCATAAGGTATAGCTTAGCCTTCTCAACTGACTATCAACGATGAATCTAGCGTAAAAATGCACTTAAGTACCAAGCTGTCACTGCTCCTGATGGTATAATAATTCACCTCTATGGCCCAGAGCCTATCACGTCACGACGCATACTTATTACAGCGGAGTGGCTTGACAGCATTTCTTGAATCACGACTCAAATCTAATGGCATGCAATACGTACTCTATGGTGACCCTGCTTACGGCATGGGAAAGATTATATTTTCTGGCTTCAAAGGAGCTAGATTATCCGAAGACGAGGAAGAGTTCAACAGTCGAATGAGTGCCGTGCGCGTAAGTGTGGAGTGGGGATTTGGCATTGTTCTCAAGACACTTTCAATGATTGACTTTAAACGTTCTCAAAGACTAAGTACTCAGCAAGTTGACCAGCACTATGCTTTGGCTGTTTTGCTTACCAATATACGAACATGCTTGAGAGGAGGAAACCAAATTTCAAAAGCCTTTCACATCAAGCCACCAACTGCACGTGAATATCTGTACTATAACGAAACATAAAATTAAATGTATTAATCTTTACTCTTGCTCGATTCCTCTATATACTTCATGAATGAAGCCATGAGCTGCATATTTTGCTCGCGTTCTTTCATTTGCTGCTCACGCTCCTTCATCTGTAGTTCACGTTCCATCCGCTCGATTTCACGGCGTGCAATTTTTTCTTCACGCTCAAAATTGAATCGCGCTTCGTCAAGCTCAATTCGTCGACGAGCAATATTGTTGGACTCTCGCTGCATATTGTTTGATTCGTGAGCTATAGTAGTGTAGTCTTTCAGAATGAGCATTGCTTCATTTGGCTTTTTGGACCCGATTGGGGCTGCTGACGAAGCTTGTCACAATCATCGCCCAAAGATTCCCTCTTTCGCTGTATTGCTACCATACCAAGGCGGCATACGTCGTCACAATCGTCTTCTCGTTTCTTCATTTTCGCCAGTTTAGAGCTTTTCTTCTCCTGCTTTTCGTTGTTTGTTACATCCATCTAAACATTATAGTCATATCATGTGCTATATCTAGCCTTATACATACCAAATCTACGATGTCATGAAGCAATTGCTCCCTCTCGTTGTATTCTTCGTCAGTACCTGACGCCCGCAGGGAGTTCAAGGTATCCTTCTTGAAATTGACAACCAAATCCTCGAACCTACGCCGACAGGAGTAGGCATTCACAGCTCCATCGCAGTGAATTTCGCACATAGAACCCGACAGTTCCTCCCAACGTCGCCCGGTTTGACCGTAGTCGGCAGCAAACGGCTGGGCTCGCATGACTTCTCGAAGAAGGTCGACGTCTGTCGACGCCTTGAAGCGGAACACTTCATTGCGCTTGCCTTCACTCATAAAATTGACCAATCATTCGTCAAACTCTAATCCACAGAGCTTGTAGCGATAACCGTGTTTTGTTCAAAGGAAGTCTGTGCGTTCAGAAAGGAATGTTCGTCAAAAGTGTGTGTCTTTTGCACTTTGTGGAATAGCAAAATTCGTCTAATATTATGTTTGTGTTTCATAAATACCCGCAAAATATGAAATCGTATTTTTCCAAGGTTTTTAGTATTTCACGAGTTGTTCCATAGTCTTTGAAGTAGAATCTATGTCTCTTGTAGAATTAATAGGACAAGTTCATGAAAATATTACAAAAGTGATAATACGAATTACACCTCTCAATCGAATACCACTACACCTTTGCTCGCCCAACTTGAGACACAGCCACAGTCCACTAGAGAATAAATATTTTAGATTTATTATTGTGGTTTTAATAAAAACTGGAGTCGTGCGGAATAAAATTTGACGCAAGCAAATTGACGCAACAATTGACGCATAAAAATTTCAAGTATAAAATAACAGACGTCCGAAACGAGTTTTATAAACGACGAGACTCGTTCGAAACACCCCTACCAGACAACCGACGCATCGACTCAAGGCGAGCAAGCTTATGCTTTGGAACGCTAATAATGAAATAACCATATAGAGAGTAATGCTTGGGGTTCTCCAACTCATGGTGGTTGGAGACGACGTGTCTGATCATTACAAATCGTTTCTCTCACGACCTCGAAATCAAACACAAGTTTGTTTCATTGTGTGCGTCAACATAAATGAAGTATGCGTGGATTATTCTGAACACTTGACAAACAATTTTGGGCGAAAACCACAATATTGATTTAATACAAAGTTTGGGTGGGTGCTCAATCGAATCATGCCGGCAAATCGATCCACCAATCGCGCTGATTGGCTGAAATTTTCAGAAATGATTTTGATTGGCTGTTCTATTGAGATTATTTTGACTTGCTTTCCACACTGCAGAGATTGATATGTACTTTTTGAACTTTGAACGGATAGCAGCTTGTGCCTCGTCCAGAAATGTAAGCGGCCGAGCTTTGATATGGCCAACTAGCCATTCCTTTTCGTGGTCGGCAAATGTCCCGTCCACCGCTGTTCCTTTTCTATGGTAGTCGCCCGTTTGTTCGTATCAGTGTATCCAGTTTGATGTGGTTTGCTTGTTCTTGCTATAAACGATTGCCAACTGTCGACGCTTAATTCCGAGGAAGAAGTAACCGTACAAACAGTGCATGACGGTGTTCGTGCTGGCGTGTTGCGATATGGCTGACTCGATGGCGCTCATGTGTCGACAACTCGCAACCAAATGAAGAAATATCATCAATTGATTGGACAATTTTACCAATAAAAAGAATGCAAAAATAACCAATAGAATCGGTTTTGGATCGATTGTGCTGGCTGTGATATACCACGCCAAAATCCGAAATTTCACTCGAATGCACAATACAGTAAAACCCCTTAGTATGAACTAGTCGCGGTGGAGTGGGATATTTGTTCAAATTGAAAGGGGTTAATCAAGCCATAGGATAACCAAGGATTTTGTATTACCATAGACAGTTCTTGTCAACATCATACCATACGCCACAACAACATCACAATGGACACAAGCACATCTGTGCTCAATCCGTTATGTGACACAAAATGCGAGTGCTAAGCTAGCCAAGTTAACATTAGCATTGAACAAATCGCTCTAGCTCCTTCATGATAGCATTTCGGTGTTGCTTTGTGTATGTTACAGCGCCATTAGAGCACTTAAAACGAGCCACGATGTCTTTATTACTACGCACATGTGTCAAAACCATGCTGTTTAGCATGAGAGGGTTTTGTTCAATCTAGAAGGGCGAAAACCAATGAAAATCTCTCCGTGGATCAAAAACTTGTTCAATTTGACAGGTGTTTAGCTATACGAGGTGTTTAAAGTAGCAGTTTTTTTGTATCATAGGAAATGACTGTTCCCCCCATTTTGGCTATTTCCCCCTAGAATTCAATTTGATACATTTTTTGCCGAGCATATTCGACACATTAAGGGCATAGCCGTGAGCGTCCGCGATGACGTCAACAACCTTGGCACGTTTTTAGTGGTGATTGCTGGGAAGCCATGGTAAAAAATGTATCAAAGGATTTGGGGGGGGGAATAGCCAAAATGGGGCATTCAAGCTGGGAGGCTTGGAAACTCACTCTCGAGACAAAATTTTCAATCTGTAGATGGAATTCTGTTTAATGCATTCTCTCAGTTACATTTGCTTGACGTGGCCCACCATGGGGATGATCCTGTAAGCCGTACTGTTGATGGCTTCCAATCGCAAACGCAATTTGCGAGCGTCCGCAAAAGAGCCGATTTTACGCATCGACTACCCTCGGCTTTTCCTCTTCCGATAACGTGCTCTTTGCTGCTTTCGACATCAAAGAAGTAACTCATTGGCTGTGTGCTATTTACTGTATCTCCAGAAAGTGTTCTTGTCGCCGATATTCACCGCCTATTACAGCAAGTCTCACGTTGAATGCGCATTTCTCACTGTACTCATTTAAAACATCTTTTTTTATATTTGAAGTAGATAGCCATTTGTCAATTCTCAAGTTGCCTGAGGACTTGTCTCAAGTTGGACAAGCAAAGGTGTAAATCGATTATTTACATACAAGTCTTCAGTTCAGTTGTATTGCTTTATACTGTATACTACAGGTTATATACTACCGTATTTCCCGTAAGGTTGTCACCACGAATGATTTTCGAAAATGGTGACAAGTCCAAAGGAAATCAGATATCAAAACGAGGTACATTTGATTGGGTAAAAATTAGACTTATTTACCAATCATATTATTATGAACACCTTGCAGTCGTATGTCGACTTTACGAGTGGCTGACTCCAGTTTGGGAGAATGAAAACCTGCAACGCTCATTTGGGTCCAGGTTTGCCGACTGCAACGCATGAACACGACAAATTTATGGCCCTGGTATCTAATTGAGCCATTGCATTTCTTCCAATAAGATCTGACTGGTGACAAGTCAAGGGGAACTCCAAAAAATTCATCAGATTGTATTATAAATGTATACTATAAATTTGTATGAATCATTTAAATAATTATATCAGTGATGACAACTCAATGGGAAAAAATAGTGGTGACAACCTTACAGGAAATACGGTATTTGATCAGCCGAGAGACATGAAGTACACTAACAGTGGTCGACAGCATCGAGACGTCATTTTGTTGATGATTCACTTCAAGAACAGATAAAATTCTGAAATTTAATACCAACGTAGAAGTCAACTTGCCCAATGCAATGAAATAACATATAGTTTCTCAAAAGCAATATCCTATGATTTATGATGCAAAGAATTTATGAATGAATGTAAATGTCATCGTAAATATGGAATACCTACTATAATTTATAACGATACAGATGACAAATTTATACAGTACAAGCAATGACTTTGGCATCCATATTGGTGACTCTTCGTAAGATGTTGTTGGAGGCCACATTGACGCGTCGACTTACAAGCGCATATGCGACGATGTCGCTAAGATGCAACCATGAGCACTCACTAAGGAAGAACGAATAGACATCATAAGAATTCAAGTGTAACTGCGCCACGAGCAAACGATGAAGATTGCCAGCACTGGCCAGAGCGTATCCCAACGAATTGCGACTATGTTAGGCCGTGGTCGCGACACAGTAGAGAAGGTATGGAAAGAATACATGAACCAGCAGACCATCGAAGTCCGCCCTGTACCTGCAAACAGAACGAACCATCCCACACGGATTTCCAACCATCCCATGGTTATCTCCGATGTTCAAACGTTTGTTCGTGAGCGACGGCTCACCAGAACTCGTACAGTTGCACGAGATGTGGTTGACTTTATGCAGACTAAAGGATACCTCGTAGTCGAATGTTCGCAGTCTCATGGACATGCATCAGCCATCCAATACGTACAGCGCTTTCTTAAGCGCCTTGGATATAAACGTGGAAACAGGGAGGGAACCCAACCACTTGTATTGGCTTTGAAAAATCGTATTGTGAGAGATGCTTACGTAACCAAAATGGTACAGTATGTGTGCTTTGTGAACCCTCATGTTCGTCGCACAGTTGTGTATCTTGACGAGAGCTATATCCACAATAACTACTCTCGCCACAAAGACTCTCTTCATGATCCGAATGACGCCAAGGATATTCAGGTCAAACAACAACACAAGGGTCAAAGATACTGTTTTATTGGTGCGATTGTCGACCAAGGTGTGAATGATTCTTTTCTTTGTGGTTGGACTTCTTTGTTGGTGGCAAGCAGTCGAATGACTATCACAATATGTTCAAACATGCCTACTTTGTTGCTTGGTTTGATGGGTTACTGAAGGAGTTGGCCTCACGTGGCATATCGTACTCAACGATTGTAATCGATAACACAAATCTGCATAATTTTATAATATCATTTAAGAAAGGAATTTCAAATCATTGAGATTGAATGGTTCCTTCGAAAATTTATACTTGTGTAACTTGATATACTGTTAAAACCTTATTTTTGTTACCGTTCCAAAGTCGGGGGGAAATCAGTAGAAATCCTATGAAACTTGATGTTTTTCTCAAATGTCGTCTTGATCCTGTCGACCACTGTAAATAGCTATTTATCATGGAAATGACGGAGAGGCTGGGCAAATGACATGTGATTCAGTCACGGTAGAATTGACATACTCAAATACAATTCAAGTGGAATAGACGAAAATGACAATTCAAATGCTATGACTGACTATACACAATAGCATCAATACAAGGACTTTACTACACCATTTGCCGGTTTTTCGTAATACTTGGGATATATTTCGTATCATTTGCGTCCGATATGTGCGCTCACGCTGCCGAGTCAATTCAATGGTGTCTCGTTCAGCAGCTGTACGTCTCAGAAGTTGCTCGGCTTCATCAGCTTGACGGTGTTCTGAATCAGCGGCTAGTCTAGCAGCAACTTCTTGTGAGCGAGCTCTCTCTTTCGATTCCTCAATCGTCTTCTTGAAATGCTCGTGAGCCTGTTGCATCTCTTGAAGGTGAATTTGTTGTTGTTGAGCCATTTGCTGTCGGAAGACTTGCATGTGATGACTGATCTGCTATTAAATGAGATAGTCAGCGACTGGACTTGGAAACTGTGAAGAGACGTTGCAGGTGATTGCGCCGTTGGGAATCGGACATTGGATGATGTCGGTGTTGATGGCAGTGAGTCAGACTTTGACTCCATTTGTCGTGATGGAGATTTTGGTTGAGTGCGGTGTTGTGGAGAAGCCATTCTTTTGCTAGAGTCTGTAGCCACGGGCTCACATGTATCAACTTCTTTGCAAGCTCTTGCAAACGACTTCTTGCGTTTGCTCTGTGCTCCCTCGCTTGCGCGCTCGTTAATACTTGCCTCTCTCAGTTTTGAATGTCCTTTGGAACGTCTTTACCTTCCATGCACGACGCTGCAATTTCGAAGGTGTTGGATCTCTTTTCTGAGATATTTTGTGGGATCATATTCGGATGGCGGTTCTGAACCGGACGGCAACGTGCCGTGTGGCTTCTGTTATGATCGTCTCACCCATTGTCGACCCTGATTGACTCAGGCTAGACAGGAACGTTCTTGTCTTGCGCTCCGCTGAACGAAGGGTTTGCGCTGAGCTCGTTCCTTGGTATCATAACCTATAAGAAGTCAGCACTGCTTACCTTAGGTGAGCTGGGATCTCCGCAGGTCGTTACGAATAACAGTGTGTATTATCGACCGTTATGCAAGATGGGGGTTTCATGTTGTATGTCAAACACCATCTACTGGTTTAACAGTATACAGTAGAGCCCCAAGGCAAATCATGGGCAATTTTTCGTAGAGCGATAATCAATTCAAACAACCTACAGACAATGTACTCCTTAAAAGTCACATGACTCATTCGAATCACGGTGAAACGTCAAAAGTTGATGGAATCACGACATAGTGGCAAAGGTGTGGAGATCACATATGTCATGATTGCTTTGGATGTATGCTCACTATGGCACTAGTAAAATGATGCCCCATAAATGAATAAAAGAATTGTTAAATTTACGGATAACACAATCTACCCGGATAACTAAATTTATCCGGAAATTGGGGGAAATGAAAGTCATTGATACAAGTCAATTCACAATGGATCAAGGCCCTCCAGCCCCACACTGCGTCAGCCGCTACGACCCCTCGTCTCTCGAAGATTTCGAGTATGAGGTTGTAGTGGCTATGACGTGCGATGAAGAAACTTGAATCGTTTGGTGCATGCTTGTGGGGCTGCTCCATGACACAGCCGCTTGCCCGGGTTGCGAGCGCCACATTCGTTACTACGCGAGGGAGCCGGTGGCGATGCGCCACACCAACATGCAAGGGCAAGGAGGTCAGCGTCCGTTTCAAGTCCTTCTTCGCCAATTCCAAGGCGACCATGTGCCAAGCGGTGCGGATGCTGAACGACTTGGCGCACACGAAGCCCATCGGCGTAGTAGCTCATCATAATAAGGCGGTCGTGGTTTTTCCCTCCCCGACCACACCGACCACACGGCGGAATGATTTTGAAAGGCTTGGTCATCGGGATCCAGTAGCATTTTATGAATGTAGATACAGAAGCAGTCTAAATAATGTACGTATACAGTACTGTAGGGACAGTACCGTATACGCGACTTGTCTTAGTCAATGTAAAAGTTGTGGCTGAGTATAAGGCAGACCAAATTACAGTTTGTGTTATTTAATAATTCATTTATTTACTTTGGGGCATCATTTTGCTAGTGCCCTCACCATTTTTTGGTTACTACGTACAGGGAACGACGGAATTTTGGCACTAGTGGTACTTCGAATATTGCCGTCAAGAACCTCTCGAATATTATCCAATCAAGTAGAATTGAGATGAATACTATAATAACATAGGCTAAAATAGAAATTTGTATTTTATTACCATTATCAACCATTTTCATCAACTCCATGCCAGCAACCCAACGGAGCACCGTCAAAACCAAGCTCGAAGCGATAGCCCTGCTTGACACCATGTCAAGCTACGAAGTCGCCAAGAAATTTGATGTCGATCCCAGCAAAATACGTACAGATAACGACGGAAAAGTTCGTCACAGTAGTACCTCAGGTTATATGGGAATTTGTAAATAAACCCATTTTGTATTTTAATAAAATTAGAGTTTGTCTCTCTCTTGAGCAGCAAAACCTAAGGTCCATTAGCACCTTTTAGCCAATCATGCTGTATTGGGAAATATCGATTTTGCACGTGGGACATTGCTAAATATAGCTATTTCGCGGTGTCGATACATTGTCAACCAGCGTTGGTCATGCACAGGATCATTTCTAATGGCCGATAGATTGCAGATGTATGTGTCTTTTTGTAATAGAGTACTATCTTTAAACTAAGTGTCCGCTGTTTCTCGGGAGTACCTGGGGGTGTGGTCAAGTAGTTCGGGTATTCGCTGACTTCGATTAGTTTGGCACGCGGGAAACATCATCATGGGTCCCTGTCCTCTAAGGCTAATACAGTCCAACTGCGCCTAAGCCGAGCTAAGGTGAGAATTATCTCACCCGATCATTACCAAGCTTTAATAAAAACGTTCAGAATGTGCTCTATTACTAAAGTTCATATACTTGAGGAATAGCTTTAAAAAACGACTTAACTATGGTGTCTTCGGTCAAAGAATTCCATGCTTTAATTGTTCGCTTGATCATCGCGATACGCTTTTCCGCAGATGTCTTGACTGGAGCCTCCCTCAACCAAAGTGAGCGCATTTTGGCTTTCAGTGGGCCCATGACCCCAACATCCAAGGGTTGGCATACGCTGGTGGAGTTGGGAGGCAATGCTTCGAGGCTGGCACATAGGTCTAGGCAGATAGTTTCAACAGACGCATGACTCACATGACATGCAAGATTGTCAGCCAGGATCACCGACGGTGTCTCAGCAACCAGCTCATTCTTCAAAAGATACTGAAGGTAGATCTGGCAGACTCTTTCGTCCATCCACGCCTCCTCCTGAACGGCGTACACATGACCGTCAGGATAGGAGGGGAATTCATCAGCTTCGATCTTGCCGCCAGGTTTACCGTGGACAATGAACAAAATCGGCAGCTTTTTCCCTATACAAAACATAAGAGACATTATTTATCATTCTTACCATCAGCGCGTATGGTCAAAACAGCGGTCAGTCGGTCAGAATGTTTCTCTGACTTATCAACTTTTGACGACCCCCCACTTCAGCCCAGATCCGTCGTGGGGGCATATCATAGTAGATGCCAGTTTCATCCACGTTCAGGATTTCACATGCCTAGTAGTCAGAGTATTTAGACCAGAATTGACGAGCAAACGACCGATGCGTCTCGTCGAGCTCTTGCTGGCGAGCACGAGATACACAAGCAACACGTTGGGAGAAGCCGTGTCGATGGGCAAATCGTTGGCATAAACGCATAAGCGTGTTATAGCCACTAGGGTCGTCTTTCTTCATGGCTATGTATCGGTCAAGCCAGTTGCCATGGTGGGTCTTAATCCACGTTGTCATGTGAGCCGTGGTGAGAATATTCTCTTCACGTCGAACATCTTTCATGAATGTGACAAGCTCGTTGCCAAAAGGTATGGACTCGACTTGTCCTTGTCCACCAAGCGACTTTTGCTTAGCTGTTGCATGACAGTTCATATAAGTTGAGGCCTTTGTAAGCCAACCAGAGAAAGTCTGTCGTGGTATATCTTGCTCGCGACAGAACTGTTTGATGTTGGGAATGGCCATCGTTGAAAAAAGTTCAAGCAGTCGGATACGATCGCGAACGAAATAACGCCGATTTTGTCGAGATAAAAGTCACGTTTAACGATACTCTTTTCTTCAGACATGATGACTGCATCATGGAGGGTCTCTTCAACAATGTATTGGTCGGCACAAGACTTGGAGCAGCAGGCAGCGTCGTATGGAGGCTTGACAAGAACAGACGCAAAGTATTCATTCGAGTATAGATGGTGGGCTGAGCCCCCACACATCAGGCACGGCCGCACAGACACAGCAAAAGGACAATCAGGAAGCTCGCAAAGCATGGTGCAAGTAGTGAAGTGTCATGGCGAGAGTTCTGAGGTAACAAAAGTGTATATCGCTGAATAGCCAATGAAATGGCACAGTTTGTCACTTCGAGAGCCAATCACAGAGTATTGCCCAGTTTTACTCTTTTATGATTGGCGGGATTTCTCTCTACAATGATTGGATAATATGGTCACCAAATTTAAGTTTACCCCGGGAAATGAATATTATTAAAATACAGGTAGTACTACTGTGACGAACTTTTCCGTCGTTATCTGTAAGTGGGCAGCCAAGCAAGACAAATACAACCAACTACCCAACAAGAAGAACAAAAACATTCCCGGCGCTGGCCGTCCCGAAGCACTCCCGAGTCCCGATGCTCCAGTAGATTACATTGGTGAGCGTAGGAGTAGGGAGAGGGCGATAACCTCAATACACATCATCAACTTTCTTAAGCGTCATCAACGCCAGTGGCTCGACACGTATATGGCGTCCAGCGACACGGACAGAGCCTGCAACAACCTCATGAGAATGATACAGCGCTTCTGCGACCGACATGTTCTCCAAGCAGAAACCACACAAAATGAAACGCAACCAAGAGGAGCTCGAAGGTTGCGGGACGGGTTTGCCGAAGACTTTCATCGAAGATACTCTGCTGACAGCTCCGACCAAGTGTACAATGTCGACGAAACGACCGTCTATTTCGACATATCGCCAAGGACAATCTGGTCTGTGAGAGGCGGCAATTCAGCCTTGTCGGCAGGCGAAAAGCACTCAATGAGGATGACTGCAGTGTTGACTGTCAGAGGCGGTGGGGTGAAACTCCCTGTTCTCTTTATTATGCATGAAGCAGCGGGTGGATTGATCGAAAGAAGGGAGTTTCACCTCTTCCCCTCTGATCACTTTTACGCCATGCAGTACAATGCTTGGATGGATGCCGATGTCTTGGCTTTCTATTTGCGAAACTTACTCAAGGAGGCAGCAACTGAGCCAAGCGTGCTCATAGTTGACAACTTTGATAGTCACTTGAGTTCGCACTCCCGGCGTATGGTCGAAGTTGAGCTTGGCTAGACATTGTGCGCCCTTCCTCCAAATTCAACCTCCCACCTGCAACCTCTAGATGTAGGAGTCATGGCTCCTTTCAAGAGGCATCTACGCGACCTGTGGTTACTTGAAGATGCAATGGATGACGACGATGTCGACTATGATGTCGATGAAGAATCACCAACGGCAGCGATTAAGAAAATGAGACTTATCAAGCGGGTCATTAAAGCTTGGGGCATGATCTCTGAGGATGTTGTTAAGCAATCTTTCATAATGGCAATGCCCTCAGCATAGGTTTAACTCAATATATTCCATGTTTATGACTTTTGTTTGCGTTTAGCTTGAGATCTTCTTAGCCAAAAGTAGGTTAAACGCATATAAACCGTTTTTATTATATTAAACGCGTTTTTATATATGCATTTTATTATCTGACATTAGATGCTAAAGACGTTTTAAGACTATCATTTGGGGTTTTCACTCGATTACTGAAAGGCTAAAAATATTAATATAATCTCTGGAATATTAATATTTGTTTGGCTAAATAGGCATCATATAATAGTGGGTCTCAGAGTAGGCAGCATCTTGTTTGGCAGCTTGGAAATCATTTGATGATTGGTAAAAATTGAATGATATTGAAGATGCCGAGATGCTAGCATCTTGGCATCTTCTGCTTCTGGCAGGAAATAGTTTTCACAAGTTGTTATATTTATAAGTTCTTAAGAGTACTTTGAAACTGACTTTAATTTACCTCGTCCATCCATGGCGTCGACCGAGTCTTCTGGTGAGCAGGCCAAGAGCAAGAAGAATGGCTCGAAGGTCCAGAGCCTGCGAATTCTGTGGACGAACGACAGCGATGGCAGTGGAATGAACAGTATGGAGGTCCTTGTTGCGTGGCTGTCCAACGAAGCCAATTACACGAGATGGACTTTCACCATGAAGACGGTCTTGGAGTGACTTGAACCTTGCTGCTGCTGACTCGTAAACTGGGGGTGTCAGTGTTCATTCTATTTCTACGTTTACGATTGGACAAAAAGTCAAGCTGCCAAAAGTTGATGCTGCCTACTCTGAGACCCACTACTTTACTTGATTTGTCATGTGAGAAAAATATCTATGGGACGGAATATGTGTTTTGATAGTTTCCTCTTTGAATCTATATTTTGACTTTTGAAGAAAATAGCGAGATATACAGTATAATAATTTATACAGGTCTATAGCAAACAAAATCGAGACTTTACTTCCAATTGAGCAATCAATGATAGGAGGGTATAGCTTCTGGAGTTCTCTGTAGATATTGCGTCTGTTATATTTTATGACAGGGCGACCAGTCGCAAGTCTGTGTGGGTGATGGCTTGGATTTGGAACCATCAAAACAAAATGATTGACTGCTACGTATGCCAAATGCACGAAGTGCAATTTTTCCCGCCCGCGGGCATTTCAAATATGTATTATGGGAGGTATTTGATGTTTGAAAGTTACCTCAGCAATTAATAACGGATGATATAAATTTTAAGAGGAAATTTCTTTTCTCACATGACAAATCAAATAAAGTAATGTCTCTGAAACACACACTATCCATGCTTAATTTAATTTAATGATATATTTTTATAATTATTCTTCTGGATGTATATTATTAACAGGATCGTTCAACCATTGGAGGAATTAATTTACGAAGCTCGAATATGAATAGCTCACTATCATTGGAGAATAAGAGAAGAACCCGAAGTACCACTAGTGCCAAAATTCCGTCGTTCCCTGTAGTATTAATGTATTTTTAATGAAATCTGCAATGTTTTGAGTTTTGAATTCCAGCCATTTACATCACAACTAGGCGAGTGAGCTTACAAAACACGGCAACAAATGTAATGTCTCCCTGTGTGTTGCAGCGTGTTGCAGCTAGCCTAGCTTGTATGCGTGCTACATGCTAAAGATTATTCAGGACTGCATATTTGTCTATCGGTTTGACTTAAAGCTGGCGAGTAAATGAAGCTTGGTATCTGCCAATTATCGTTTGTATCAGAGTGTGATAGAATCTCTATCACAGTTGCTCAGAATTGTGCAAATTTCAAATCCATATACTAACAGTCCCCGACACCATACACGACCCTACCTGGATGCGACATAGTCTTTGAGAGACTTGGCAGGAGGCATGTGACAATAAGAGCCTCTTAAAATGAATTATACAAAATATATTAAAAGTCAAGGTTATGCAAAGTAGAAGGCTTTACGCACTGTCACTACCACTATCGGAACAGTTGTCGCTGCTGTCACATTCAAAGCTATCGTCTTCTTGCCGTGTTGATTGAGTGGCGTTGTCGTCCGCTGCATCCAGTGCTTGTAGATAATTGTGAAGGTTCAAGAGCTCCTTGTTCGCCTTGCCAATACAACCATGTATTTCCGATGGACTCAATGAATCAAATGCCGTTCTCAAGCGGCGAAAAACATCTGTAAACGATGTAATGCCGTGTTGGTATTGTCGACCAACTGCGCCCTTCACATTTGCCCAGACTAGCTCGACGGGCTGTAAATTTGAATGGTGTAGAGGGGTAAACAACACAGTATGGCAACGTTCTTCCGCCATACTTACAACAACGGGGGCAATGTGCTTGTCCATGTACTTGGAGACCTTCTCCGAAAGCATGTGTTTTGTCTCTTGGAGAGGAAATGCAAGTCCATACTGTACACATGCATTTTGAAGATCGATCTTCTTCATACTTTTTCGAGGAGCGTCAAAGGGCAATGCTTTGTGATAGCGTGCATTGTCCATAACTATGCAAGCATGAGAAAACATCAATTTTTTCAAGTTCATCCAGTAAAATAGAAAACCATTCCTCAAAGTAGTGTCGATCAAACATGGCATGATAGTCCTTTGGGAGATGGTTGATGTACTGTACAGTATCCAGTTCCAACAAATCAGATGATAAATTTTTCTTGCCACCTTCAAATATATCCAAAGCCAAAAGTTGCGAGTGTTGCACACCTTTATCAACAATTGCCGCGATAAAGCAGTATCGACGGCCTTTATGGTATTCCTTTATTGTTTTGTCCAATAAATCGGAGGGAAGGTACAAAGAATCGTGGTGTCGAGAGTAGTGATAGTGAATATAAGACTCGTCAAGGTACACAAATGTTGGGGATGGGCCATTTCACTCAAAACTCGCCAAATTCACCATGTGTTGGACCTAAGTATCTCTTGCAACCACGTGTTTTGTAGATAATTCAAAACCTGAGCCATTTTGCTTTTTACCACGTTTGTAGCCATTTCTGAGTAAATATCTCTGGACAGCTCTTTCAGCGGCCTTTGAGCTCTTAGTGCAATTCAAATCCACACACAAAATTCGAGATTCAACCAAAAATTCCAATACATTGTATGCCACTGTTCGTGTCCGAGTCAATCGTCGATTTCTCACATACTCCTGAATCATGTTAGTAACATAGTCGTTGTTGGGTATACGGGACAGATGGTTTGTGCGGTTCCCTGGAAAGGGCGCCACTGTAATGGTACGTCGAGAGAGATATTCTGCCCAGATCTGCTTTACAAGCTTGTCGCTTCGGCCCAAAGCATCAGCGATTGTGCTGCTGGCATTTAGCATACCATGGACCCTGTAATACGCCTGTAAACGAAGGACATCCAACCTTTCTTCAAGGCTCAGACGAGCTGGTCGATCCTTGTTGACGTACTCAAAAATTTGGTTGAACATAGCGTCGTCAATCGTCGTCCATGCACTCACTGTCTTCCTGAAGGATGTGTTTGAAGCGACACATGCTACGTTACTACCGTATTTCCTGTAGGTTGTCACCACAATTTTTTCCCATTGAGTTGTCACCACTGATAAAATTATTTAAATAATTCATACAAATTTATGGTATAGATTTATAATACATTCTGATGAAATTTTTCGGAGTTCCCCTTGAGTTGTCACCAGTCAGATCTTATTGGAAGAAATGCAATGGTTCAATTAGACACCAGGGCCATAAATTTGTCGTGTTCATGCGTTGCAGTCGGCAAAACTGTACCTAAATGAGCGTTGAAGGTTTTCATTCTCCCAAACTGGAGTCAGCCACTCGTAAAGTCGACATATGACTGCGAGGTGTTCATAATAATAATATGATTGGTAAATAAGTCTAATTTTTACCCAATCAAATGTACCTCGTTTTGATTTCTGATTTCCTTTGGACTTGTCACCATTTTCGAAAATCATTCGTGGTGACAACCTTACGGGAAATACGGTATTAGATTAGAAGGTTTTGAAACAACCACATTGACCTCTTAGTTTTGATATCAGAAAAAGGGAATTGATTATAAGTTACCATAGGTTATCATATTTACAGGTCAATTTTGAGCATCATTCACAAAGTTTGAGGCAAATTTAAGACAGGATATTAGATTTTAAAGCCGATCATTTCGTCCAGTTGTGGACCAGGTAGTGAATCACACAGGTGCAAAATTTCGGGTCAAAATATTGAGTATTGACTGAAATACGATGGGTTGGATCTTGTATGGTGTCGGGGACTGTAAAATCAAGTCAAAAATACTTATTGAAAATGCATTTCAGGCAACTGTGATAGATTTCCTATCACACTATCATACAAAAAGATCATGTTTCTATCATTACCGTTCTTGCAAAACATCACACTTCCAATCACACCGCTGAATGATTGGCTAAAATTCTGCAGTGCACTCTTGCTGTAATATGTCGAAGTCTACAACACGGAGTCCACAATGACAACACGACAAGTCGATTTTGGCCATCGACATATGGGTCTTATGTATCTAGATATCTTATTCTTGGTTCTAACTCGTAACAATCACTTTGTGTAATACTTGATTCATTGTACGGACGGTATGCAAAACACACATGTGTCCTGTCGTTTTCTTCAACAGCAGCCGTCGTGTGTCTTATAGGAATTTTCACGAATTGCACCTCTATGTGCCGTCAGATTATTGTGTGGATACGAAGTCGATATAGATTTTCTGATGGCAACACGGGCCTACTTGTCTTTTGACTAGTGCTGAGAAACTTAAAAAATCAAACACAGAATTCAAGTTAGCCTCCGTCGACCAAACCCAAATCATACGCAGTAGTTATGATTAGATTCAGGACGTATGTTATTTATAATTCAAAATGGAAGAGACCTTGTTTCAGGTTAACCGGTCACGTGCTCATGCTGCCCGGCTGCTCTATTCTCTTATGCTTTTATTGACATTGAAAGTGCTCGACACAATACACAAGAAAGAAAAGTAGTATATATATTAAGTCACGAACTTATGAAGATAGCATTAGAGAAAGATGAATGTCCAGGCAAAGCAGAGCTGATAAGGGCCTTTTCCGAGTACCTTCGTAATTGGACGCCAAAATACGGTCCCAAGTAGACGTGTCGTCATTGAGTCGTGCTTCCATCGTTGGTAAATCGTCATTTGCAGAACTAGTTTAATTCGCTAAAATACATTTGTGTGCTCTCCGTCGTTCTTTGGGCGATAGGTTTGTTTGGTAACGCACCCTGACACACATGGACTTGATTTGACTTCAGCACTGTCAAATCGATTTGAAAACGAATTCGATTTTGGTCAAAACTACAAATTTGGTTGAAAATGACAATATGATTTACTGAAATTGAATAAAGCGCATTCTGATTAGCTACTACTCCGGTCCGCAATATTTGTCATATTGTTTTTGTCTTGTTTTAAGTATTAGCAATAATTTAATTAAGTATAAATTTTACTTCAACTTTTTGGCTAAACTTAAACATTTAATTTAATCTTGACTAATGTATGAGTGATGTTGATGCATTTCGGGAAGAACGAGACTCAACAGCACGTTTCGAAATCCCATCGATGTCTTGGAGGTGTATGAGCGCTTGATTGGCACTCTGCAAAGGTAGTTAATATGACTGTCTTGTGTAGGGGACGCCATAGTGGTCTACGACTGCACACCGGAACTTTTTTCTTGATTACAGTAGAGTAATCTGTGTTTAAGGAGTTGTTTCTCTCAATTGAATTTGATTCAGAGCACTTGCAGATAGTCCAATCAAAGAGCACGGTTATTGCTTCTTAATGAACCAATCAGGAGCCCAAAATACCCAGAAATCAAAGAAATTTTGCCAATGGAAAAACTATATGACAAATAGTGTGGACCGGAGTAGTACTCCGCAAATGGATTTGAGAAGTCTATTCATCTTTCCTATGATTCGATCAGAGGAAGTGTTTTTGTTCGACTCCACTGCTGATTGGTCAAAAACTGTTCTTGGATTTCTTCATTGGGTGAATTGCACGAATACTTTCAGCCAACCCTTGGTAGCCTTTGTCACAATATATAGCCCACTTGATTGGATACAAGTCTTTCATTGGTCCAAAATCATCGATAGCAGCATCATCCCGATGTTTTGTCGAAAAGTTTTCATAAAAACTGAATTTTTTTCGAAAAATTTCAATGTCCGCAACAGAGCCCTTACAGTGATAGGAGCAGTATACTGCCACCCATTTGGGAGGACGGATACCTCAACTTTGTATCCCCACATCGAATGTTTCTTGCTGTAATATGGCTTTGACTCGGCGATATTGCCAGTTGGTCGATTTGCATGCTGAAATGTCACATCAGTAGCATACAGTGCGTGTGGATGATAGGTATAAGTTTGACCTGATGAGCAAAATTTTGACATTTTCCACTCGTTCACGTTTTTTTCAGCATATTCAGTATAAATCCATGGTGATAATATATCCATAAATCCAGTAATCAATTTTTCAAAGTTGGTCCTTTGATTCGAAAAGCTTGGCCAAGAAAATCCCATGTTCCACCAAGTTTCAATACAGCAAGCATCATAAAAAACGCGTCTTTAGGAGTGAAGGTACTTTTGCGTCCACGACCAACATTCCAATTTTCAACAATAAAATCATGGCAAAAATTCCATAAATTTCCAAATTCTCGAGCAGAAAAATTTGCCATCGAAGAAATTCCAGCGTTGCCATTGGCCAAATATAATGAATCAAATATTGGCGACGGCGAATCACCATCGTCGTCAGAATCATTTCGCGCAGACATAATATGTCTGCGCTGCTACGCTTCGGCAAGTCGAAGAAGCCCAACGGAGGCTTGTTCTTGGGTAACGTAAACGACCGAAGTCGAGCACGGGTTCAAAGTCGGGCACTCTTTTAAAGGAACCCCCGATACAGTATTTTATATGTAAAAATCCGGATAATTATCCGTATAATCACTACTATATAACCGGATATACGCATAATACATTCAACATCCGGATGCCAGCTGAGTGTTCTGTTCTGCCCCCGATTTTGGCGGCTTTCACACAGAGCCATCCTTTTTTACTTCATTTCACTATACCAATCTAATCGAACCCCCGTTGACCACTGCAAGATAATTTGAAGTCATTTTGCATTTCGCCATGGACAGTCACTACGATATGTCAGATTTGTGTGACTACAGCTTCAAGACAGTTATGAAGGCTGCTACCTCCGAGTTGGGTGCCATTGAATGGTGTATGAAAGTAAGTGCAATTGATATATTACGCTTATTCTAACCTTTCTCTAGGTAGGATTATTTGCGTAATAAAATGAATTGTTCGTCTTGCTCAACGCCAATGACTTTGGTAAGAGACAGATTGCGGTGGAGATGTCGGCGAGAGGGGTGCAACGACCTTGAGATCGGTCTTCGTTGCAGCTCTCCCTTTCGTGCCATTTGCCTCCCCATTGCGCAGTTGATACGACATCTCTTTTACTGGGCGACCATGAAGTCCTTACGCGCAGCTGTCGAAGACCTCAATGTTCCTGCTGCAAGCGCTGTCAAGTGGTACAAGTACTGCCGCGGAAGATGCACTAAAGAAATGGAGGCATGTATTGTAAGGGTAACAGTGAAATTTAATAAATTGTTTTACATTTTTCTCACAGTTTATTAGATTGGCGGGGTTGGATCAATAGTCGAAATCGATGAAACGTCCTTGAAGGAAAAATCCAAGTATGGACGCGAAACGCAACATGAAGATCGCTGGTTGTTTGGCGGGGTCGAAAGATCCACCAAAAAGTGGTTCGGAGTTCTCACAGGCAACGATCGAACCAAGGAAACTCTCTCGCGAATTATATCCAATCACATTCCAGAAGGTATGAATTTGTTCTAATATTTGTCCAATCACATCATTTTGTAGGAACTCTGATAGTTTCCGACAAGTTCAGCTCTTACGTGTCGGCAAATGAACGCCACAAGCAGTCATTGGAATAAATATATGGATTTTCAATATGTTCGTTAAGAATTTGCTTCCATATCAATTCCTACGTTGTCTCAACGGCACATATTAATTCTTGCAGTACGTACGGTTGCCATATCAATTCTGACGATATACCATATGGCCATATATATTTCCGACAATCTTTCAAGCACCATATCAATGTATATGGAAAAGAATATGGACGATGGGGGATATATGGGGGGTCGCCGTCAGCCATGTAACAACCCTTGATAGCAACCCTTGGATGGAAATGTATGGAAGCTGCAACGTTCCAGTAAGTAGAGGGGATCCTTCATATTTGGGGGCACCAATGAATATGCATGGGCGATGAGGGCGAGGGGATTTGAAATCTTTGGAAAGATATGACCTATCGGGGGAGGGTTAGGGGGCGCGGGGGAATTGAAGGGGGTGGGGAGGGAACTGACGGAGACCGTGTGGACAACATAATAATCGGGAAGGGGGACAACCTAAGATTGTCAAAATCAAGTAGGGGGCATTGGGGGAATGATAAATATCCTAGGGAACGTAGAGGGAAATGACAATCATCCCGGGGAGTCGTTGGTGATGATCAAAGTACAAGGGGGCGATAACACACCCTCTGTAACCGCTCATGGATGACTCCTGGAGAGTTTTAATGACAAGGTATTCCAAGACAGACACTAATCAAAATGCCAACCAGTGCCGACTACGCTGCGTACTTCTTCAAGAAACAGCCATGTGGACGATATTCGTGCCTCGAATGCCCCATGAACAAACTCTTTGTGCAACCCAGCGGCAAGGGGTACACAAATCTTATGTCACATCTCAAAAACAAGCACCCGACATACACATCCAAGTACAACCTAATTCGGACGACAGTGGCTCAAGTGGATGCCATCCACAACGAACAGCACAGATCTGAGATCAACTTTGTCTCTACCCTTACCACAGATACATACAGTTGGATTGACTGGATCGTGATGCAGAACCTCCCTTTTTGTTGCGTTGAAGATGAGAAGACGCGAAAGTACAGCTCCCTCAAGCCAACAAACTCTAAAACATTGAAGAAAACCATGCACGCACTCGCCTCCGTTGTCGAGGGCAAGATTACTACTCATATGTCTGAGAAAATCGGAATTATCTTTGACAGTTGGACTAACGATGGCGACTCCTACTGTGCACTTTTTGGGGCATATTCGGTTGATATGTCCCCCCATTAACCCCTTCTTGCCCTTGCCCCCTTTGAGGACGGAACCAAATTTGACGCTGATGAGCACATCACCTTCCTTGAAGATACTTTACGGTATTATGGCAAATCATTGGATTCAGTGCTGTTCCTTGTGGGTGACAATTGCTCGACCAATCAGTCAATGGCACGGAAGATGGACGTACCCTTGGTTGGTTGTGCTTCCCACCGATTTAATTTGGCTGTCATGAAGTACCTGAAGCCATATGAACAGCTCCTGTCGAAGGTTAATTCGCTCATGGTGCTGATGCGTTCGTTGAAGAATAGGGGACAATTACGACGACACACCAAACTGGCTCCAAAACTCAGAAATGACACACGCTGGTCGTCGACATACAGTGTAGTGAAGAGGTATGCCAATGTTATCGCTTGTTGAATGTTAACTATCTTAGGTACATTCGTTTAGACCCATTCTTGAACAAAATTGCTGGCATTGTACAGTATATGCCTTCACGATCGGAAAAGATGCAACTTGAAGACCTGATGACTCATCTAGAGCGTCACAAAAAGACTTCAAGGTAGTGAAATTGATTTAGGAACTGTGCGAAATATTTTTGATGGAACAATCAGGAAATATCCTGAAATGGAGGAGTACCTGAGCCCTTCAGCTAGGATTATCCAGTGCCCCGATTTCGAAAGTGGTATTGCCAAGGTTCTTACGAACCGTACCACCCATTTGACTAAAAGTGAAAAGCAGCAACTGTCCCGTTTCCTTCCGAGACAAGTCGAGCACGTTGTTGAGCAGGAGAGATCGACTCCACTGTCGTTTGTCGATGAAATTTTGTTTGAGGAGTCCCAAAGAATGAGAG
Source organism: Aphanomyces cochlioides (assembly GCA_019828595.1). Lineage (NCBI taxonomy): Eukaryota > Oomycota > Saprolegniomycetes > Saprolegniales > Verrucalvaceae > Aphanomyces > Aphanomyces cochlioides. The sequence goes on from JAHQRK010000004.1 coordinate 2,161,105, forward strand.
AATTCTCTTCTAATGTTTATCCGGATTTGCGATTTATTCCCCCAACATCCAACATTGCTGAACGACTGTTTTCGGCAGCCGGACTGATCAAGTCAAATCGTCGAATTGAAGTTCTGAGGTGTTGCGGAAGTCAAAGAAGCTGAAACTCTTAAGTAGCGTGCTCTAATTGAGCTCCTTCTAGCTCTACGTATTGTGTATACCCTGAAGATTTGTTCGCCAAATAGATATTGAATGTTAGAGTCTATTGTTTCTCAAATGCATTTTCAGCTAGCATGCCCAACGACCAGTTCCAGTTTCGATCACGCTCTTCCGCAAGAATACCAGTGTGGCGCCATGAGTTTGAAATTGTGTTGGCACTGAGGTGGCCCCAAACTCTCTTGGACATTTTCATGGCTTGCAGAATATCGAATTTGAAGCATTTTGACACATCTACACCGTTTGAAAATCTCTCGAGAGCGACTTCCATTTGACGGATCTTGTAGGTCTTTTTGAAGGCTGCAATGACACCGGCATCCATGGGCTGCAGGACGGACGTCGTTCTTGGTGGGAGAAAGACAACCTGTACAAACTCCAGCCGCACAGAAGACAGCCGATGCGATGACACATTGTCGACGAGTAAGAGAATATGACGGTCAGCTGCCTTGAATTGTTCTTCTAGACGTTCGAGCCAAGCTTGAAATATTTTGCCAGTCATCCACCCCTTCTTTGCATCATAGTATTGCAAATCAAGTGCTTCGAATCCACCAGCGCGCCGCACACACAGAGGTTCCTTCGACTTGCCAGTGAATAATGGTTCCAATTTTTCTGTTCCGTCTGCATTTGCTCCAAGACCAACGGTAAGACGGCTCTTGTCATTTTTGAACCCTGACATGGCTTGTGAGCAGATTGATCGTTTTGGGAAGGCGCTGTAGTACAAAGCCGTTTCGTCGAAGTTGAACGTGTTGGTTCGGCTGAACTCACTTGTAACTTTTTTCAACCACGAGCGTCCAGCTTCGATTGCCTCGCCATGGACAGAGAAACTTTCACCTGGTCTTGCTCGAAGACGCAAGTTGTGGCGTTTTTGGAACTTGAACAGCCACCCGTTTGATAGCCTGTGTTGCAGGCCAACCTCGCGGCAGAATGCTCTTGCTTGCAGCAGTATTATTTGTTGGTTCACAAAGAACCCTTTCGATTCGGCAAAGACGATCCATGCGAGAAGTTTCACCTCTATAGTCATGCACTTTATGTGCTGCCTTCGCTTGTTCTTGTCATCACCTGGCTTCTGTTGTGCTAGCAGCCAGTCTTGAGCTTTGAGAATTGTTTGAATTAGTACTTTTTGCTGGTCGCTTTGGGAGATGAAACTCGGCTTTTGCCCAGATTGCAAGTCTTTCAAGGCTTATGTGAGGGTCTTCAATCTTCGTTCGAATGATAGCACGCTTTTGACAATGTGTATACGACATCCGAGTCGCTTGAGGCATGATGAAGCCGATCACAACGCGAAGATTTCAAATTTTGAATTATGTCCATCAAAATGAATACTATGTATCATTGGCACTGAGTTATAAATTTATAGAGTATATTTGATTTGAGTGGGTACGTTGTGCGGGGGTTTGTCTGTACTGGTTGGAGCATCAAGCAGACTTGTGGCGCAAGAAACTTGCATTGCGTACTCGACGTTGACTGCCCATGTTAGGGCAGCAAAGTCCAGCTCTTGTATCCGCGCTGACGGAAGACCGCCAATGCTAACATTGGATTGTACAGTCAACCTTGTGGAATGGATCGTTGGCATACAAATGCCTGGGTTTCCTGTCCAGCGACAACACATCATGATCAAAGCGTGCAAAATACTGCGAGAAATCCGCCCCAAACTATCGATTGGGGAAGGTTGGTATAAAAGACTTCGAGCTCGACACCCGATATTGAGCAATCGGACATCTCAAACAATATCCCGATCGCGTAATGCAGTCGACTCAGACGATGTCCAGACATTATATGCATTGCTGCATCATCAAATTGAAAAGAATAACGTAAATCGTCAATTTTTCGGTCTAGCGAAGCGCATTTCGAGTCATATCTCTCGACCCACTGGTGATCGTCGTATTTCTTTCTCTCCAAAAACAATGAAGGCAACCAAATTACACAGAAATACAGTTAGAAAGGTTATGTTTTTGACGCCAGGTTGTGAGCCAATTTTTCGGTTCATTCAAATATCATTACATTTTGGGCAAAAATAAATATTTTGCAGATATATTTTTCGGAACTGTATATGGAGTTTTCTCGGTCATGACTGCGGTCATAGTTCATTTTTGGTCGTTTTATGACCAGGATAAAATATTCTGTTTTTTCATTTTTCTTTCACAATACGACACCGAAAATCTTGTTTTCAAGCTTAAATCAGGCATCACAAGACATGTAAACTTTGTAATGACCGAGTCGAGATGGCTCTCATGACGGAGCATGATAGTCTTGACCTTGGCAGGAGTGATGACAATGAGTGTTTGTATTAGCTTAAAATTAGTATGATGACCAGAGTTAAATATATCTCGAATATTTATTCAAAAACAGCCAATTTGGAAACTATATCTTTGATATTTATTTTCTTGGTCATGACAGCAAAATTTATATTTTTGAGACCAAAAAATATAAGAAATAAAAAACATATATGTTTATACAGGTATAAAATCTACGCAGAGCGTATATCAGACAATCGCGATTTCGCTGCAAGTCATTTCCAAATTTTCACGAGCGCCGCCAGGTGTGTGATGACTCTGGCATTCATCGATATTCACGGTCTTGCTAGGTCTTTTCGCATTGGACAAGCTCTTCAACAAACCAAGCGACAGGATGCGGCCACCAACGCGAATCTTCTTTCGCGTAGGTGGCTTTTTCGACTCGTCCGGCAAAGCCAGGATTGCTTCGCGCACCTGAGACCTGGCTCTGAGCCATTCAGGTAAGATGAACGACCGTGGAGTGCCTCCTGACGTGTATCGCTAAAGGCGCGCAAGCATTTTCTCCTTGGACAAAGGCCAGATACCCGCCTCAGCGAAGCCCGATGTCATGTTTGTCGGCGTGATGTGCCGTCTCCAAGCGCCAGAAGCAATCTCCAAAGCCACATCCCTCGGAATAGTTGTAGCGTCATCTAACATAAAATATAATTATCGTATGTCATCGTTTCTTACCATTCTCAATCATGTAGTCGTAGATGTCATTGCGGATCGCGCGCTTGAACGGCGCGAATACACATATATCCAGTGGTTACACTAAGTGCGTCGCATTCTCGGGAGCATCAAAAGAATCACCTTAAGTTCGTCGGACTTTTCGAGACATCTTTCAGATATATGACTTCCATAATTGTCCATGATAAGCAAAATTGGGCATTCCACAGAATCTCCAATACATTGAGAGAACCAATCAAACCAATTGAAGAAGAGTTCTTCACTAATATATCCTTTGTTGGAGGTTGTGATTGTACTTCCTTCAATGACGTCACATTCTTCGAGATCCCGGAAAAGTTCGGATACAGGCAAAATAAAAAGTTGGGGTAGCACTTTACCGGATGCACTGTGCCACAATGGAAAGATGGTAGCTCGGAGATACCGATTTGGACTAAACTGACTTTGACCCGCGCAACGCCAGGACTTTCTTACTTTTGCTGCGCGAGTCAAAAGCAGTCTCGTCCATATTGAATGTGCGGGTCTCATCCAGGCCGTTCTCTTCAATCGCCAAGGAAATGGAGTCGTAGAAAAGGTTCATGTATGTCGGTGTGACAGAATTTCGAGCTCGGTTGATCGTTTGAGAGGTCCGTGGTACAATGGTAGGATGACGCCGGAGGAATCTTCGAGTCCAATGATGTGATAGGTCTTTTATTTTGAGGCGCTTGGCGATTTGATTCGCCTTTTTAAGAAGGATTCGGTGGGTCGGTGGATGTCCTCGTGTTTGCATTCCCCCAGCCCAAGCAGTAAGATCGTCTTCAAAAGGCTTTGGGATGCGGGGAGGAGGGCCAGGGGTCAAGAGGGGGATGTCATTTCGGGCTTTCAATGCCCTGTCTCGTAGAGTATTCTTGGGGACGCCGTGCTTTCTAGCTGCAGCATAAATGGACAGGTTGTTGGTGAGAACATCGTCGAGAGCTTCAAGCATGGTGGTTGGGGAGTACCCTTTGTATTTCATGGCAGTTAAAAAATGAATGCCTACTCGATTCTTGTAGTTGACGTCATAAGAGCCATCCAAAATGGCGCTGCAATTTCGCGCCAATTTCACTGGTTTCGAGCATACCTGGGAAAATTGATACAACTAGTTATATCAATAAATACAGGTTATTATTTTTACGAGTGATAGACCGAAAAATTGACTTATTGACGATTTACGTTAATCTAACTCCAGATAGGATTTGGAATATGGACGAAACGGCTTTTGAAGAAGGGAGGAAAAGTCATTGCTGTTAAAGGTTCACGGAACGTATGGGGTCGAACGATTGACACTAACTTCCACATGTCGATTGCCGCCTGCATTCGAGCCGATGGGAAAATACAGAGGACCCGTAAAAATACACGTATAGTGGTACATTCAACTTTGGTGTCGTCTGAAGCAACCTTCAGAAGTTATAATATAGAATTTGACGATAATATGTTTTGGAGGGAAAAATGCGAGGGAATTTGATCGTAGAGAATGCTCTGGAGTTCATTTTTGAAACTGATGGAAGAGCAAGTGAAGATCGTTAAAACGCGTCGTCGGTACAGCTTAGAAACCAAGCGAAATGTCCTGCGCGCGTTGTCTGAGTATACTCAGCAACGTGTCGCCGATCTCAGCGGCATCCCTCTCCGCACGATACAGAACTTCGTGCGAGAGAGGGAAAAAATTCTAGCATCGATCCAAGCCAAACGAAGGCTTAACATTGGCTATTATGTAGAGAATTCGTCTATCGACATGGATTTTCTCGCCGTCGAGCCTCGACAGCAAAGGCGATGACCTCGACGCAAATGCTCGAAATTCGACAGCAATTTATCAAAGATTTTTGGCAGGAAAATCATCACTTTGATGACGGGGATGTCATCAATTGTGATGAAACTGGAATCTATTTTGACACGCCTCCAAAATACATCCTTGCCCAAAAAAGTGCCGACGCAAGCATTTCACATGCCGACAAATCATGCCGCCTAACGGCCGTCTTAGCAGCGAAACGTAACGGTAATAAATTGTTATTGACTGTTGTAATTTGTTATAATTAGGCGATAAACTACCCATTCTTTTCATTGTTAAGGGGAAGCCTGGCGGTTTTATCGATGAAAACGAGTTGAGAACCTATCCTTCGGGACATGTTTACTTGCGATTGCTGGAATTTCTACTTGGACACTATTTTAAGGTAATAAATGCAAATTTAAATTTTTAATTAGTGTTAGACCTGAAATTGTGAGGCCATCACTGATATTGATCGACAATTTTGAGGCCCATACTACGCCGAAAAACGTCGCTTTCGTCGAAGAGGAGCTTAGCTCTACTTTGTACACCCTCCCCCCGAACATGACATCTGTATTACAGCCTTTAGATGTCGGGGTGATGGGTCCGTTCAAAGCCAAGTTGCGAAACTTGTGGTTCAAGAAGCATACCACCCATCAAGTTCAGTTGAAAAAAGAATGGCATGCATCAAGCGTGCTATCAAAGCTTGGGTATGATGACCCCAGAAACGATTAAGAAAGCCTTTCAAAAGGCTATTCCACAAGGGAAATCTGCTTGGTGTATAACACTAATATATGTCTTTTCATTCTTTCACTAATTAATGACTTTTTTGGTTGGAAGTTCCAACACTGTAGAACTGTCTTGATTCTTGTATATTCAGATCAGGTGTTTGGATATCGTATTTTGTAGTATATCTATTTCAAAGATTTGGAGTTGAGCTTAGAGTTCATTCAAAAATAGACTTTTCAAGTAAGTCCTACAGGAAATTGATTTGTAAAGGTATTTTGAAAACTGATATGTGTGTTAAGTGGCTGTTTGTCCAATCAAAATTCAGTACCACTGTACGTGTATTTTTACGGGTCCTCTGTACTCCCCTTAACTCTTATTTTTCCTGGAGATACGTGGACTGGACATTGTCAGAATCGTGCTCAATATCTGGTGCAACGGTGACTACAGCTCCCAAAGGATGGATGAACGAAGACTTGTTCATATCTTGGCTGATGCACTTTAGTCGTTCGATTGGTGATATTCAAAGACCCGTCCTTTTTGCTATTGATGGCTTAGCAGCACACTGTACTGTCAATGTTGTTGAAGCCGCAAATGACCTTGGAATCACATTGCTTTGCTTACCCTCAAATGCTAATCATATCTTACAGCCGCTCGATGTTGCTGTATTTAAATCATTCAAGGGAGCTGTGGAGCAAAAGATATTTGACGCTTTAGTTAACAATGGTACGCTCTACTGTTATGAATATGTATTTCTATTGTTATAGATGCTGGAGCTCTATTTACAGTAAGCAAGTCTATGGCAGTACAAATTGCCTGTGTCGCGTGGCGCCAGCAAATTAAAGCAGAGAACGCCATAGCTGGATTTGCTGGATGCGGATTGTGGCCTTTATCTAAGGAAAAAATGTTTGAGCGTTTGAGCCGGTTCAAGACTAATGGAGTACCTTGTTGTGTGGAGCAAGCTGAATGGATGCAGCACCGTGATGTGGCGCGAAAGACAATTCTCACACTTCCTCCAATTCCAGCAAAAAAGAGAGCAACCAAACGAGTCGTCGTTGGGGCGAGGATCCTCACGTTGGAGGAACTTGCCAACGTTGACGCGACCAAGCAAGCGCAAAGAGAGGCCACTCTCCGCTCAAACGAACTCAAAAAGCAACGAGACAAAAAGCGCGCAACAAGAGCGGGACGCAAACTTCCAAGAGCGACAGCCTTGAACACAGTTCTAGAGATCGTGCAGGTGTAGACAGCTCTTACCAGATAAACGCATTTTCGTTTGGTTGTGCACGGCCTGACTTCCTTGTCTTGCTTCATCACGGATTACCTTGTCGCTTCATTCTGTTGGTATTCTTTGATTTCTGAAACTGTCCTCATAAAACCTGTAACCTTTAATATTTTATAATGTCTGTTTAAATTTATAACCTACCCTTTAATACCTGACCTTTCGCAACTTCTATTTTGAATACTTTACTCCAGTTAAAAACTGTGCTCGACTTCGAGCCTCTAAAAAATATGCAAGTTTGATCAATAATTTTATTGTCGATTTGATACAAATTTTGGGAGGTGGTTCAATCGAGTGAACCGATCCACAATCGATCCGATTGGCTAAAAAATATTTCATGCAATTTGATTGGTTAATAAGTATTGAATGGATTTGACTTGATGCTTGTATGCTGACCTTTTATCTTGGATTGAGTATGACCGGAAAATATATCCTCTGCACACATTTCAATCATTCAAGAAAGCCATGACCAGCTTGGAACACGCGGTCGTCTCAGGCATCCCAGAGAGAACCTATCCAATTCGCAATGGTCTGTTCGTTCTTGCCGTACACAACAGCCAGTTCTTGTCGTTTCATTCCTAAGAAGTAGCCATAAAAGCAGTGCATGACTGTATTTGTGCTTGCGTGCTGTGATATGGCGGACTCGATGGCGCTCATTACGAGAGGTAGCGCGAGCAAGCAAATATACATGACCAATCATATTTGTCTAAATTTTTAGCCAATCGGATCGATTGTAAATCGATCTGACCCACGCCAAAATCTAAAATTTGACTCAAAACCACAATAGTATTACATTTAATTTAAGATGTTTTGAAGAATATTTATTGTACTGGATGATTCTCTGAATTCTTCTCTATCAATTGATGTACCTGTGGGTCTCATTCCATGCGTGGGTAGACTGTTGAAGGTTTTCAAAAAATAAATGTGCTCGACTTCGGTCGTTTACGGTAAGTTGTTGAGATTGCATGGTCAATTAGAAAATGACGAAATGTATCAGCGCTAACTTTCTTATATCATATTATGCACATGATTCACAATATGATGCTATTAGGCGGAAAAGATCAAGTTTTTGACGAAAAACAAGATCATTCACAGATAGACATGCGATTCATGCGATATCAAAGAGTGATATCAATAACAATTGACTTTATGATACCTTTGCAGTTTCTATAGATGTGGAACATCTCTGAAAAATTACCCATGATTTGCGTTGGGGCTCTATGTTTCCATTTCGTATTGAGTTTTGCAGTCTTTGTCGACAATATAATTTCATACAGGATTTTTTGAAATGGGAAGTGGGAAAATAGTTTACGAAATTTCAACTCAAAAATTGACTTACAGACTGCGACACCATCGAGACTGCTTTCAGGCGTTACTTCCCACCCATTGATCCAATCAGAGCAGAAGTGGGCTTTTTTGAAAGATCTAAAAAGTGGGAACTCCCTGTAATAATCAATAGTCTCTAAAACAAAATGACCTGCGTTCAATACCAAAATAAACTTCAGAGTGAAGTTTATTTTGCCCTTTTAAAGCTGTATCTCCTCAAAACAAATAAAGATAGGAGAATTATCAAATATAAAATAATGAAGTAGTAACCTCTGAAATATGATATTGAGCCAGTTCATTCAAAATGCCGCATCTCGATGAAGCCATCAGCTACGTCAAGGCCAATAGACCACGCGCCTTGACCCTACAGGAGAAGCTCGATATACTAATCCTTCAGGCAAACATGCGAGCGGCTGGAGCGGAAAGAGTCAGTGACACCATAGCTACAATGTTGAGCAGAGGAAGACCTCTTGTACAAGACGTATGGCGAGAATTTCAAGCCACTGGGAAGCTTACAATCGCCACACCTCCAGGGAACTCTAAACGACATGACTCCCGAGTGCCAAAATCCTCGTCAATTATATCCCAAGTACAACGATTCGTGCGAGATCGTCGTGAGCGTCAAGAGAGGACTGTTGCCAAAGACATCCTTGGCCTTCTCGAAGCCGAAGGCCACATTCTTGTGGACCGAACTAAACCACAAGGATTGGCCTCGGCTTTGCGAGCTGTACAACGATGGCTTCAGCAACTTGGATACAAACGTGGACGCAAAAAAGGTGCCCAGTCGTATCACCTTGCTGAGAAGAACAGAGTCTTGCGTGATAAATATGTCATGGCGACGATTTCAGAGACCCAGCTTGTCAACTCGGCTGCCCGTCGGACATTTGTGTACACTGATGAATCGTTTATTCACCATCACTACTCCAGACACGAGGACTCGCTGTATGATCCAAGCGACGTCCACGACAAGACCCCAAATATGCGCCACAAGGGACAGAGATTGTGCTTCATAGCAGCCATTATTGATGAGGGTTGGCATGGACCTAGTTCACTTGTTTGCCTTGATATATTTCAAGGCGGCAAAAAGGTTGGCAAGAAGATTCCCAAGGACTACCATGGAATGTTCGATACTACCTACTACATTGCTTGGTTCAAACGATTGCTTGATGAACTTGATTCCAAGGGTATTGCGAATGCTGTTATTTCACTGGATAATGCAAGTTACCACTGCAGTAAGCCGCCCGATACGCCGCAGCTCAAGGACAAGAAAGAAGCACTACAGCTTGCATGTGTGCGATATGGTTTGCCTTTTGAATCCTGGGAAACAAAGTCTGTGTTGTGGTCCAAGCTGAAGCATTTTATCGATACAAACGTTGAACCAATCGTGGTGACGATGGCCAAGGCGGCAGGGCACGAAGTTCGATATACCCCTCCGCATCACAGTGACCTGCAGCCTATCGAATTGGTATGGGCACTCGTCAAGGGAACTGTTGGTCGGCAATATACAATTGACACGAAGTTTGCTGATGTCAAGCCCTCTCTCTCTGCTGCTTTTGATGCCTTATCATCATCGACAATCAAGAAGTGCATAGACAAAGCCGAGGAGCATTTACTGGAAATCATGGCTCATTTGCAAATCATTGATACCCAAGAATGCAGCGAGGATTCTTCCGATAATTGTAGCGGGTCGAGCAGTGATATGGAGTGAGCTTGTGAAAGTAAATAATTAACAGTAAATATACCTCTTTTGTTCTATATTATAGATGTTCAAAGGTTTTTGTACAGCCACTGTCTAAAATTATCAGTTATCCGGAAGCAGTCTCGATGGTGTCGCGGTCTGTTAATATGAATAGCAACCGGATAATATCCGGATCGCCCAGTTATTCGGAACGTTTTGGGGTTTGTTTCCAAAATCAACGGAGCCAATCAGAAGTCTCGGAGTCGACATGTTATGCAAAACACGACAGCGAGTGACTTTTGTTATTTGCACTTTTTGCACTTACTGACGCACAGGTCAGATAAGTCACCCACCGAATTTCGTCGACAAAACAACGATGACAATAATACTTGGTTGCTCATTTCAAAGTCAAATAACGACAATACTTGGAATTGCCCCTTAATTCAGTTTTTCGCCCCTGTCAGGTTGCTCTTGACTGGTATCATGTCGAGACTTCTGACTTGACCATAAAGCCACGTGGGTTGGGATTCAGCTGGCTTCATTGAAGTCGAATCGCTCATTGAGTTAAGTGAGCTCTTCATTTCAATACAATATATATGTATGTCAGATCAACTTTAACATGGAGCAGGTAGGCGAATATTGAATCTCCAATTCGAATCACCGAACGCCATCTTTGAAGCTATCAAAATTCTTCATGATTTTCTTTTTGATACTAGTATTTTCAAGAAACAGAATGGTGGATCACACGAACTCAAGGTAGATGCATGCAAAACTAGCTGAAGCTCATGACTCTCACACCTCACTAAGAGGACTGTGCGATTTGTTGTGTGGCGTAGTCTGCGGCATCATTATTGATGAAGAAATCAACCAACTAGACTGCCCAATCGCAGTAAGAATTGCTAAAGTTTCGACTTTGTTTGAAAGTCCGCGAGACCTACAATCTGTTTTCAACGCGGAACCGCATTTGCAGTCTCATGCCACATTACCGAAGGTCATGTCAAATCGAGACAGGTCGTTTGTTCTGCTGTTTATAATCCGCAGCGCAATCAAAATGCACCCCCTACATCCTCAAGATGCGCCGCACTGAAAGGCTCCTGGAACTTCTAGAAACTGCCACCCCAACGCACCTGTGCTTCAACGACAGCTGCGCAAACTCGCTGGCATCAGTAAACTCCGTACAAAGAAGGAATCATATCGAACAGTCCCCCCTCCGGAGTAATCAAAAGGTTATACTATTAATAGTAACAGAATGATATTGTTGAATTGAAATTCCTCTGTTTTGAAATATCTCCTTGGTTGTGAGCTGACGTGGTCAAAGAGTATCAAAAGCCCTTCGACATTTTCACCAGCAATATCTACTTGCCTTGAAACCCATTAGAGAAGCAAAAGGGGGGCTTTCGAGATAATAGAACGTTTTAGCAAGTCGTGAAATTGAATTTACGACTTATAAATTCGGATTTCACTTGCTTCGAAATTCGATGGAGTTGGGAATTTACCACTCGAAAGTTGGGAATTTCATTTTCCCAACCGACTTTGGCCATCCAAGTCGTGATTTTGCCGATGGTCGTTAAAAACAAAAAGCAAGTTGCATAGAGCTAATAAACCGATTAAGCCTTTTACTAGGAGGTAATTCGCATTGATCAATACGAGATGGGCCACTGAAATGTCCAGGTAGCGTGGCTCAAGACAGTACCACACCTCCAGACTGCATGACACCGTGTGAATACGAAATGCGATATCCGTCCAAAATGAATATTCGGATAGTTTTCGAAGTGCGCGTGTTTATGTCATCGAAGCTGAGTCGGGGATTTGGATCAAAAACACGACTTGCTAAAATCAATCTTCTTATCATGAGCTCCTATAACCTGTCAAAAGTCATCCATCGTCTCGTCTCTTGACAAGAGGATCGCTCAAAACGGGAAAAACACATGACATTGGCGTTGAACCAAAATCAGTCCATTCTGAACACCCAGTCAGGTGAGGGCAAGCCCGTCACTGGACTTGCGTTCTGACAATTCGAAGGGCTCAGTCAAGCATCCATTGCCTTCCATACCGTGTACTTCTGGAAGATATACTGTATGAGGACGAATGACAACCGTTAATCTCTCTGATTGGCTAATGGTTCGCCAATCAAAGTGCTTGATTCAGAAAGTACATCTCCAAGCACACGCCAAACTCCATATGGCCACGGGCAAATGTCCAAAGTGGTTCGTAGCCACAAATATGTCGACGACGTGTTTGGATTGGCCATCGACTGGCCAATCGATGGGTTGAGACGCATCTGAAAGGCTTATAGCCACACGCAGTTTGCTCAACAGGTTCAGCTTCCTCGTACTGGTTCATTCATTGAAGCCAAACCTCGTGGCACGATCTCCAATTTATTGGCTCAGATTAAACCCTTTTACCCACGACGAACTGAACACGACAGCATTGGTAACGGCACCGCGACGTGGAAAGGCTCAACTGTGAATCCTGTTTTATGGGAAGAAAAATTCAAAAATATGACCGGTGGCTTGTCGTGAATCGTTTCGTCAGTCTTCAATTTACCTCCCCGTGAAATGAACGATATCGCCTACCGCTCCGTGCAAACACCCAACCCCCACGGCTCCTCGTCCACAACCAGCGCGGCTTCCGATGCACCCAAGACCAACATCGTGTGGCAACTTGGCCATTGGTTTGTCGGCCTCTGCATCCTCGTTGCTATCTGGACCCCATTCATGTTCTTCTTGCCGTTCTACAGCAAGGCTTTTACGACGCCCATCAATGGTTGGTGGGGCGTTGACCCCAAGAAGCGTGGAAGCGGTCATAGTGAAATGACGTCGCCCACGATCTTCTTCCTTGGCATGACCGTCCCAGTTGTGGTTGGAGCCCTCGTGTTTGCCATTGTCCGAGCCAAGTCGTCACTAGTGACGACGCCATTTTCTCACCTCCTCCACCGCAAGCCCAAGTTTTTGTTTCGCTGCGTCATGAGCTACGGCGAAATCCTCTTCCTTGCCATTATCCTTGGCGGTAATGCCCTTGTCTTCTACTACTACTGGCAAGCCCGCTACAACCCCAAGCGCAACTCGTTGGGCAACATCTTGGACCTTATCGCCAAGACTCTCGGCTACAACGGTCTCTTCAACATGGCTTTCTTGGCATTCCCTGCTACCCGTCACTGCTTCTGGATGGAATGGTTGAACATTCCATTTGCCCATGGCGTCAAGTACCACCGTTGGCTTGGTATCGCAACCATTGTCACGCTCTTGGGTCACACCTTCTTCTATGTTGCTGCCTATGATTACACGAACCGCTTGAGCCAATTGTGGCCTTGGCCCAACGGCGGATTTCACCCCTGGCAAAACTTTTATGGCATCTTGGCCATGTTGGCCATGTTCATCATGGGCATGACATCGCTCCCTATCGTCCGCCGCAAGTACTACAACGTTTTCTACTACACGCACTTCCTCTTCATCCCTGCTGCGTTCTTCTCCGTTCTCCATTGGAGCAACATGATGTACTGGTTTTACACCACTATGGTCCTCTACTTGGTCAACCGCATGTTCTCGTCCGCGTCAATCACGGCTCCTGTCAGCGTCGAACGGGCGGTTGCTATGCCTGCTCAAGTCGTTGAACTCACTCTCCACTGTGCCACTGGTTACACCCCTGGTGATGTGGTTTGGCTCAAAGTCCCAGCTCTCTCCAACACGCAGTGGCATCCCTTCAGCGTTGCCTCCACTCCCGTTCACACTCCCGGCCTCCTCACTGTCTACATCAAGTGCCTCGGCAAATGGTCCAACAACCTCTACCACTACATCCGACAGTGCGAAAAGGACAACGTCGATCCCATCGTGTACATGGATGGTGGCTACACGCCAGCTCCTGCGATTCCAGCCAAGCATTCGGACGTTGTGTTTGTGGGCGGTGGCATTGGCGTGACTCCTCTCATGGGCCAGCTCGTCCACATCTTGCACACACATCCAAACCAAACGGTGTGGCTCATCTGGCACGTTCGAGGATCCGACATGTTGTTGCAATTCCGTGGCTGGCTCCGTGAAGTCGAAGAGTTGGCAGCATCGACTGGTGGCCGTGTCAACCTTCGTCTGCATGTGACCCAAGAACACGCGAACGCACTCAACGTGGCGGATGACGAATTCACATCGGAAATCACGTTCGTCCAACCCAAGACCAATGTGGCTCCTCGCCCTTATGCCCACTTGAGCACTGTGAAGCGCATGTGGATCCTCTTCCTTGCTTTTGGCTTCAGTGCTGGTCTTCTTGCGGTCGTCAAGTATGGTAACCGAGTGCAAGTCACCGGCAAAGGATCCAACATGTGGCAACTCCAACGTTTGGTTGAATTCCTTGTCGTGATCGGTGGCGCATACTTGGCTTACATCGTGACGTTCATCAAGACGACGACGCCTTCGATTCCAGCCAAAACCGAAGACGAAACGGACAAGCAGGACAAGAAAGACATGAACGTAGATGACTTCTTGGCCCACTACAATGTTCAATTCAACCGCGCTGTGTGGGCCGATGTCTTCCGTGAGATCGAAACCAACTCAGCTCATAACGCGACTGTTGGCGTGTACGTCTCTGGTCCCAAGGCCTTGGTCCGAGCGGTGGACTTTGAAATCCAAGGTAAATCCAAGTTCCACGTTCGCAACGAGGAGTTTGAAATGTAGAAAGTTGTAAAATTGTGTTAATTTGAAATTGAAAAATTCGAGTTTCTGCAGATTCATTCTTTCTTCTTTCTTTACGATGGAGCTGTAGAGCCCTAGGGTAACAAATCTCCCAGACCTTAAGTATCGTACAATTGATGCACTACGATTTGGCCAGGTTTGAGGAACATTCAAAGCATGGATGATGCCCAGATAGCCGCAGGAGAACCAAGTCCACCGAAGCAATTGCCAAGGACCCGTCGTCGTCTGACGTCTCGGTGAGATCAAATAAGAGTGTTTAGGAAGGTCGTTTGGGTGTACTCACTTGGCATACTGCACTTGGATTTTGCCATGGGCAACTTTCGTCACGCACCGCTCGAAGGGAAGAGAGAAGGGAGCAAGCAGCATGGGCCATCTTGTGCAAAAGCGAAAATGTTATCATGAGCAATTCTTTCTTGGTGAGATAACCTAACCTATGCAGAGTGCCACGCATCGCATTGAACCTCGTACAGTGTAGAACGATTGAAACAGTGTGAACGACGTATGATTTGCGCCTTCTCAAGTGCCTCCAGCGCCATCGATTGGCTTGGAGTCGTAATGTTGGCTGAGAAACCGTACGATGGGGCAAGGTGCAGCTGGACACTCGACTGCCGATAGTCAAGTTTTTCGCCCCTTTTTTTCCTAAATACGTTTTGCACAATGCAATTGTTGACGCACTTCAATTCCCTCTGGAAATGATTTGCACTTCTGAAAAGCCTTCAGAGCAGTGACTGGGTGTCTCAACCATGGCACGGGAAGGGGGCGCAATAAAAATTATCTGGAAACATCTAGCTCATCAACCCATGCATTCTCCACATGTCTCTGCTACGGGTATTGTTGAAAAAAAGTATGTCAACAATTGCAACCACTTTTCGAGATTTGGAGTCGGACCTCGATTTCACGACTACCCACACATTCCAAGTGCTTTCTTAAAGACCCGAATGACTTACTTGAGTGAACACCAGCCGTACGTTTGTTCGTCGAAGGTGAAGTGACGCCTTGCCACTCTATAAGGGTTAGGCCTCAGTGCCGCCAACCATAATTTCAGTTGTAGAAATAAAGTCACTGCCCACAATCCACCATTCTATCCTCTTTGCCATTCATGCTGCCGATAAAGCTGGCTGCCTGCTCTGTAATGTCCTCTCGGCCATTGGAATAGTTCTACAAACTCCAGCGACGTGAATGAGTCCAAATGAAGTGTATCAAGTCTGTCATGTATGCAGAGCCACAATGCAAGGATAAGGGTGATCGCCTGCATGGTGCGACCCATGTTTATTGTACCCTCCTCACCCAAGATAGGACATGACCCAAGACGGGGAAAGCTCTGGTTGAACTGAATTTCAAGACATAAATAACGTCAACGCAATATGCAATATGAAATTAACACAAGGTCAATGTTGTCTACATTTCAAACTCTTCGTTGCGGACGTGGAATTTCGACTTGCCTTGGAGCTCAAAGTCCACCGCTTGGACCAACGCCTTGGGACCAGAGACGTACACGCCGACAGTCGCATCCTGGGCGGTGTTGACGTCGACCTCACGGAACACATCAGACCACACTGCGCGGTTGAACTGGACGTTGTAGTGTGTCATGAAATCAGCAGCGTCCATGTATTTCTTGTCAAGCTTGGCGTCCGATGCGTCGTCCGACTTGGCTGGAATCGAAGGCGTCGTCGTCTTGACATACGACACAATGTAAGCAAAGTAAGCACCAGCAACCACGACGACGAATTCCACGACACGTTGGAGTTGCCACATGTTGGTCTTGTTGCTCGCACTTTGGACCTTGCGGCCATACCGGACGATGCCAAGGAGACCAGCGCTGAGACCAAACGCGACGAGGAGCATCCACGTGCGCTTCACCGTGCTCAAATGAGCGTACGGACGAGGAGCCACGCTCGTCGTGGGTTGGACGAATGTGATTTCCGATGTGAATTCGTCATCCGCCACGTTGAGTGCATTCGCGTGTTCTTGGGTCACATGCAAGCGAAGGTTGACACGGCCACCAGTCGATGCTGCCAACTCTTCGACTTCACGGAGCCAGCCACGGAATTGCAACAACATGTCGGATCCTCGAACGTGCCAGATGAGCCACACCGTTTGGTTTGGATGTGTGTGCAAGATGTGGACGAGCTGGCCCATGAGAGGAGTCACGCCAATGCCACCGCCCACAAACACAACGTCCGAATGCTTGGCTGGAATCGCAGGAGCTGGCGTGTAGCCACCATCCATGTACACGATGGGATCGACGTTGTCCTTTTCGCACTGTCGGATGTAGTGGTAGAGGTTGTTGGACCATTTGCCGAGGCACTTGATGTAGACAGTGAGGAGGCCGGGAGTGTGAACGGGAGTGGAGGCAACGCTGAAGGGATGCCACTGCGTGTTGGAGAGAGCTGGGACTTTGAGCCAAACCACATCACCAGGGGTGTAACCAGTGGCGCAATGCAGGGTCAGCTCGACGACTTGAGCAGGCATAGCAACCGCTCGCGCAATGCTCACGGGAGCCGTGATCGACGCAGACGAGTACATGCGGTTGACCAAGCACCATGCTTGTGTAAAACCAGAAGATCATGCTGCCCCAGTGCAATGTGGCAAAGAGAGTCGCGGGGATGAAGAGGAAGTGCGTGTAGTAAAAGACGTTGTAGAACTTGCGGCGGATGATGGGGAGCGACGTGACACCCATGATCGTCATGGCCAACATGGACAAGATGCCATACAAGTTTTGCCACGGGATGGACACCGCCGTCGTGAATCGGCAGCAATTCATGCAGCTCGTTCTCAATCGCATACGCAATGATGTACAACAGCGTGTGGCCTCCAACAGTCACGATGGTCGCCACGCCCAACCACCGGTGGTACCTGACCCCATGGGCGTATGGAATGTTCAACCACTCCATCCAAAAGCAGTGACGCGTGGCAGGCAGTGCAAGAAAGGCCTACAGTCAGACGTGAAGAGTGCGACAGAGTCGGTGTACCATGTTGAATCCTCCGTTGAAGCCAAGAATTCTCGCAGCTAGATCGAGGATAGGACCCGCTCCGATGGTCTTCTTGGGGTCATACCCACGCTTCCAAATGTAGTAGAAGATGAGACTGTTGCCAACGAGAAGAATCGCTAGAAAGAGGAGTTCACCGTAGCTCATGACGCATCGAAACAAGAACTTGGGCTTGCGGTGGAGAAGATGGGAGAGCGGGGTCGAAACCAATCGATATTTGGTGCGCACGATCGAAAAGACGAGAGCGCCGGCCACAATCGGAAGCGTCATAAAGAGAAGGAAGAAGAGAGGCACGGCCTTTGATCTTGGGGTTGATTCCGCACCACGCATTGAACGTTGGCAAAATGGAAGCTCGATAAAAGGGCGTGAAATACATGAACGGCGACCACGCGGCCACGAGAATGCACAGTCCGACAAACCAATGGCCGAGGATCCACCCCACTGCCGTCTTGGGCGAATCGGTCTGGTTGGTCGAGGCGAGGCTTCTTGGTGCATTCTCATCCACGCGTGGCGTTTGAACGCTGCGGTAGACAACTTCCGTCATGCTCAGCTCAAAGCAAATTCAAAAGTGAGAATGAGGAAGGCGAAGCAAGTGGTCGATCAGGGTATAACCTTCGATGAAAGTTGCATCGACAGAGTCGAAAGATGAGATGGCCTAACCCTGGATGGATGGCACACGCTGCGTTGAAGCTGTCAAGAAGGCACATCCATTGAGTGGAACGCTCACATACTTCTGAAAGATGAGTGATAGAGAAACAACGTGACTTGATGGGTGCAGCAGGCCACTCGACTGATGTCCAGACGAATGGATGTCGGGGCACACATTGATAGGTGTGAATCTCCACTGAACACTTTCACGGTTGTACCGACTCGTGTGCCTTCTTGCTTGACGTTATCCTCAGCGTTGAAATTGTGTTCAGTCGCGACGTTTGCTCTGCAATTGTTGACACACGAGCTCACGACAATACCCGTGGCATGGCGAATACTACACTGTTTTGAAAAGTACGAATGGAGGGACAAGGCAAGCGAGTTGAAAGGAGTTGCCAACTCGGGGCAATCAAGCAGTCGTGCAATCGCCGCTGGTGCCTCATTTCCAGGCCAAGACTCTATGAATCCAAGGGGACGTCGAATGCACACCTCAGGAATTCAACAATTGCACAACTAACGACGTGCCACGGATATTGTTGAAAGCGCGTCGACAATTGCGTAGAATAAGACGAGGTTGACCACACGTCCTACCAACAGGTCACGTCGAACCCAAACGCGTTTCAAGGAAGCGGAACATGCAATACATTTCATAAATGTGCTGCGGAGATTCAGAGCTTGTCGTACTTGCCAGTCGTTTTGATATCAGTCGAGTGTCCAGCTGCTCTCAATCTTGCAATTGTTTCTTCGCGTCTCTGTTATAGTGAAGCTAGAGTACACGACAAGTCACTGGACACGACGAATGCTTCGTCTTCTCTTTACTAGTTGGTCATGGAGCCATCCATCCAGGGTTAGGCCATCTCATCTTTCGACTCTGTCGATGCAACTTTCATCGAAGGTTATACCCTGATCGACCACTTGCTTCGCCTTCCTCATTCTCACTTTTGAATTTGCTTTGAGCTGAGCATGACGGAAGTTGTCTACCGCAGCGTTCAAACGCCACGCGTGGATGAGAATGCACCAAGAAGCCTCGCCTCGACCAACCAGACCGATTCGCCCAAGACGGCAGTGGGGTGGATCCTCGGCCATTGGTTTGTCGGACTGCTGTGCATTCTCGTGGCCGCGTGGTCGCCGTTCATGTATTTCACGCCCTTTTATCGAGCTTCCATTTTGCCAACGTTCAATGCGTGGTGCGGAATCAACCCCAAGATCAAAGGCCGTGCCTCTCTTCTTCCTTCTCTTTATGACGCTTCCGATTGTGGCCGGCGCTCTCGTCTTTTCGATCGTGCGCACCAAATATCGATTGGTTTCGACCCCGCTCTCCCATCTTCTCCACCGCAAGCCCAAGTTCTTGTTTCGATGCGTCATGAGCTACGGTGAACTCCTCTTTCTAGCGATTCTTCTCGTTGGCAACAGTCTCATCTTCTACTACATTTGGAAGCGTGGGTATGACCCCAAGAAGACCATCGGAGCGGGTCCTATCCTCGATCTAGCTGCGAGAATTCTTGGCTTCAACGGAGGATTCAACATGGTACACCGACTCTGTCGCACTCTTCACGTCTGACTGTAGGCCTTTCTTGCACTGCCTGCCACGCGTCACTGCTTTTGGATGGAGTGGTTGAACATTCCATACGCCCATGGGGTCAGGTACCACCGGTGGTTGGGCGTGGCGACCATCGTGACTGTTGGAGGCCACACGCTGTTGTACATCATTGCGTATGCGATTGAGAACGAGCTGCATGAATTGCTGCCGATTCACGACGGCGGTGTCCATCCGTGGCAAAACTTGTATGGCATCTTGTCCATGTTGGCCATGACGATCATGGGTGTCACGTCGCTCCCCATCATCCGCCGCAAGTTCTACAACGTCTTTTACTACACGCACTTCCTCTTCATCCCCGCGACTCTCTTTGCCACATTGCACTGGGGCAGCATGATCTTCTGGTTTTACACAAGCATGGTGCTTGGTCAACCGCATGTACTCGTCTGCGTCGATCACGGCTCCCGTGAGCATTGCGCGAGCGGTTGCTATGCCTGCTCAAGTCGTCGAGCTGACCCTGCATTGCGCCACTGGTTACACCCCTGGTGATGTGGTTTGGCTCAAAGTCCCAGCTCTCTCCAACACGCAGTGGCATCCCTTCAGCGTTGCCTCCACTCCCGTTCACACTCCCGGCCTCCTCACTGTCTACATCAAGTGCCTCGGCAAATGGTCCAACAACCTCTACCACTACATCCGACAGTGCGAAAAGGACAACGTCGATCCCATCGTGTACATGGATGGTGGCTACACGCCAGCTCCTGCGATTCCAGCCAAGCATTCGGACGTTGTGTTTGTGGGCGGTGGCATTGGCGTGACTCCTCTCATGGGCCAGCTCGTCCACATCTTGCACACACATCCAAACCAAACGGTGTGGCTCATCTGGCACGTTCGAGGATCCGACATGTTGTTGCAATTCCGTGGCTGGCTCCGTGAAGTCGAAGAGTTGGCAGCATCGACTGGTGGCCGTGTCAACCTTCGCTTGCATGTGACCCAAGAACACGCGAATGCACTCAACGTGGCGGATGACGAATTCACATCGGAAATCACATTCGTCCAACCCACGACGAGCGTGGCTCCTCGTCCGTACGCTCATTTGAGCACGGTGAAGCGCACGTGGATGCTCCTCGTCGCGTTTGGTCTCAGCGCTGGTCTCCTTGGCATCGTCCGGTATGGCCGCAAGGTCCAAAGTGCGAGCAACAAGACCAACATGTGGCAACTCCAACGTGTCGTGGAATTCGTCGTCGTGGTTGCTGGTGCTTACTTTGCTTACATTGTGTCGTATGTCAAGACGACGACGCCTTCGATTCCAGCCAAGTCGGACGACGCATCGGACGCCAAGCTTGACAAGAAATACATGGACGCTGCTGATTTCATGACACACTACAACGTCCAGTTCAACCGCGCAGTGTGGTCTGATGTGTTCCGTGAGGTCGACGTCAACACCGCCCAGGATGCGACTGTCGGCGTGTACGTCTCTGGTCCCAAGGCGTTGGTCCAAGCGGTGGACTTTGAGCTCCAAGGCAAGTCGAAATTCCACGTCCGCAACGAAGAGTTTGAAATGTAGACTGCTCTACTCCATATTGTGGTAATTGAAATTGTGTTTTGTAATGGCACTATCTACTGGTAGTGCCTTGAAATTGACCGCTGTCGGTGTTTCGCAGCACAACATCGGATGTATATTCAATAGTTTTCAAGCTCCATTCCAGTGGATCGTTCTCTCTACTCTATGCCTACCTAGTTACAGTAGTGGACGTGCCATCGGCGCCTGTGGGCTGTTCCACTCCTGAATCAACTTCCGCTCTTGTCAGCACCTCCAGCCAGCCCTTGCATGGAGTGTTACGTACAGTGGTGTATTCCTCGTGGCAACAACCAACTGATACGGTATTTCGTGCGATGGATGCGTCGTCGAGGTGTCCTTTCTAAGGAAAGTATTGTATAGTAGTACAAATAGACAGGCCCCAAGGGGGGCCGCTCATTTGAGTTTCCTCTATATAATAATATTCCGGATACACATGAAATATAATTTTTCAGAAGTATATATGATACAGAGGAAGACATAATGAAAGGACTATGGAAATCATTTCTAATTTCATTTTTGATTCAATCACAATTGGAAGCGATAGACCTATTTTTTCTGGCCCATGTTGCACCTTTACTCGATTTTTCCTCATGGCAATTATACCAAGAGACATACAAATCTACAACAAGGTGGTTTCTCTCGTTCCACAACATCATACTTCACTTAGCTGCTGCAGGAAAATGAGTTCTCGATTTCACCGAATCACACTCGGCCCTCTAGTCATGATATCCAGACTATAAGCAAGATATTTATTTAGTCCAATATATTTTTTCCATTTCTGCAATATAAAATTGGATTCGATATTATTCTTAATTTCTTCATATATCTATCCAATTATCTTTCAGCATGAAGAAGAGCTGAATGTACACTGCGTGATAGTTGACATGCCTGAATTTTTCGACACATTGTTTCGAGCGAGGGAAGCGAACTCTACTATTACACTATTTTGGAATTGTGTTGACCAAGGACAAGATGGCCCTGGTTTCTATAGCTGATTACCTCTGGATGCTTGATGACAAGTTATATTGTCATTTTCAACCAAATTTGTGGTTTTGACCAAAAAGCGAATTCATTTTCAAATCGATTTCATCATACTGAAGTGGTGTGTGTGTGTCAGTGTGTGTTTTGCGTGAGTCAGGCGGCTGGTCGATTCTGATTGGCTGACTATTTTTTAATTTTTAATTCTAGCCAATCAGAGAATCCCGTTCGATTCGGAATCGATTCGAAACCTCGGTCGATTCAAACCGTTCCTCACAATTTTGTATCAAGAGCACAATACTTCCACATTTTATTTTTTAGTCCTTAATATTTCTTATAAGGTATGAATTCATACAGGTAGTTGCACCACCAGAGCCGCACTATTTTGGTGGGGCCGGTCTATTTGGTACTTTACAATATGAACTTTGCCAGCGATGTTGACTCCGGCGTCAGTGGGTTGCGTCGCGCGGCCAGTGACTTTATTCTTGGTTTGAGTGTTCAGGGGCGATCGAAACCCGGTCGTTCTTGCTCGAAGGCGACAAAGAATGTCAATCTCGTCAAGCTCACGTCGAGTGGTCAGTTGGACACGTCGAGCCATGTGGTACTTTTTGTCTCAAAACTTTTGTCATTGGTTATGAAAAAGCCAATGAGCGCGATGGTTGTGTCTCGAGAGGCGTCGGCCACACGCTTTGACCATCCACAATCTATTCTGTTCAGTTTCTACTTGGCTCACGTCGGCACATACCACTTTGAAACGCTGTGGCCGCATCGCCACCACACAAAGATGAAGCCGATGGAATAATCGCTGAGGAGGATATACAAGGCGACATTTCGCGGACAATCGCCCAAGAGTCTCCCACTCATTCTTGAATTTTCCTCAAGCCAAGCATGAGCCAAGCTGCCTACCGCAGAGTGGCATCGCCTCATACGAACGAGTTTACACCGAGAAGCGCCGCGTCGAGCACGCCATCCAACTCTCCGAAGACGTCGGTGGGATGGACTCTTGGACACTGGTTTGTCGGACTGTGTATCCTTGCCGCGACGTTCACCCCGATCATGTATCATTTGCCCTTCTACAGGGCGTCCATCTTGCCTGAAGTCAATGGCTGGTGGGGCGTCAATCCCAAGATCAAAGGCAGTGGCCATAGCGAAATGTCCGTGCCAACGTACTTCTTTCTTGGCATGGTTGTTCCCGTCGTCGTTGGCGCTCTTGTCTTTGCCGTTGTCCGAGCCAAGTCTCCACTGGTGACAACGCCGTTCTCTCCTTTTCTCCACCGCAAGCCCAAGTTTTTGTTTCAATGCGTCATGAGCTATGGTGAACTTCTCTTTCTCGCGGTTGTCCTCGGCGGCAACGCGCTCGTCTTTGGGTACTTTTGGAAACGTCAATACAACCCAAAGAAGACTGTCGGAGCCGGTCCCATCCTCGAACTCATTGCACTCACACTTGGTTTCAACGGCGTTTTCAACATGGTATGCCGTTCACCACTACGTTCGTGGCACTCACCTCGATGTTAGGTCTTCCTCGCGCTCCCTGCGAGTCGCCATTGCTTCTGGATGGAATGGTTGAACATTCCCTTCGCCCATGGTGTCAAGTACCATCGCTGGTTGGGCGTTGCGACCATCGTTGCTATTGGAGGCCACACGCTTTTCTACATCATTGCATACGCCATTGAAAACGAGCTCCATGAATTGCTGCCAATTCACGACGGCGGTATCCATCCGTGGCAAAACTTGTATGGCATCTTGTCGTACTTGTCCATGGCCATCATGGGGATCACGTCGCTCCCCATCATCCGCCGCAAGTTCTACAATGTCTTTTACTACACGCACTTCCTCTTCATCCCCGCGGCTCTCTTTGCCACTTTGCACTGGGGCAACATGATTTACTGGCTCTACACCTCCATTGTTCTCTACTTGGTCAACCGCATGTACTCGTCTGCGTCGATCACGGCCCCCGTTTGTATCAAGCGTGTGACAGCTCTACCAGCTCAAGTCGTCGAACTCACTCTCCACTGTGCCACTGGTTACACCCCTGGTGATGTGGTTTGGCTCAAAGTCCCAGCTCTCTCCAACACGCAGTGGCATCCTTTTAGCGTTGCCTCCACTCCCGTTCACACTCCCGGCCTCCTCACTGTCTACATCAAGTGCCTCGGCAAATGGTCCAACAACCTCTACCACTACATCCGACAGTGCGAAAAGGACAACGTCGATCCCATCGTGTACATGGATGGTGGCTACACGCCAGCTCCTGCGATTCCAGCCAAGCATTCGGACGTTGTGTTTGTGGGCGGTGGCATTGGCGTGACTCCTCTCATGGGCCAGCTCGTCCACATCTTGCACACACATCCAAACCAAACGGTGTGGCTCATCTGGCACGTTCGAGGATCCGACATGTTGTTGCAATTCCGTGGCTGGCTCCGTGAAGTCGAAGAGTTGGCAGCATCGACTGGTGGCCGTGTCAACCTTCGTCTGCATGTGACCCAAGAACACGCGAACGCACTCAACGTGGCGGATGACGAATTCACATCGGAAATCACGTTCGTCCAACCCAAGACCAATGTGGCTCCTCGCCCTTATGCCCACTTGAGCACTGTGAAGCGCATGTGGATCCTCTTCCTTGCTTTTGGCTTCAGTGCTGGTCTTCTTGCGGTCGTCAAGTATGGTAACCGAGTGCAAGTCACCGGCAAAGGATCCAACATGTGGCAACTCCAACGTTTGGTTGAATTCCTTGTCGTGATCGGTGGCGCATACTTGGCTTACATCGTGACGTTCATCAAGACGACGACGCCTTCGATTCCAGCCAAAACCGAAGACGAAACGGACAAGCAGGACAAGAAAGACATGAACGTAGATGACTTCTTGGCCCACTACAATGTTCAATTCAACCGCGCTGTGTGGGCCGATGTCTTCCGTGAGATCGAAACCAACTCAGCTCATAACGCGACTGTTGGCGTGTACGTCTCTGGTCCCAAGGCCTTGGTCCGAGCGGTGGACTTTGAAATCCAAGGTAAATCCAAGTTCCACGTTCGCAACGAGGAGTTTGAAATGTAGAAAGTTGTATTGTGCTTTTGCTGTAAATTTCTATTTTTTGAGTGATTTCTCAATTTCAGCACAATGACGCCTTGAACCGCGCTAGAGGGAAAATATGGCGATAAGCTTCTTTAAAGCGGGTCCGTCCAAGCTCTACTATTACTTATCATCAATTTTAAGCATTATTCATCGTTGTGACGAGCAAAATCCAATGCGTTGTCTCTTTTAACCCACTACCTATTTCATCCAGAATTTGTGAAATCGTGTACATGTTGAGAAGTTATTGAGCATTTTGCTCAGTCAAAATAGCCGTGATTCGATTGTGCATGAAGTGGTGGAAATTTGTACAATAATAAGCCAAGTCGAACACGGCCTAAAATTGTGTTAATTTGAAATTGCGTCATTTGTTTACTTACCTCGTGTTTCTCTGATTCATCTTTCTTCATGATGGAGCTGTAGAGCCTTAGGGAAATAACTCACTCGGGCCTGTAGATGGATTGGTGGCCATGTTGGACCTTTCGGTTGCTCTGAATTTGCAATCGCGTGAAGGTATTGAGAAGTATGAAGTGCAAACTAAGGTCGATGATGCTTCGGCGGAGCTGACATCCAATCCGTCTTCCAGCTTGCTTGACCTTCCAAGTGTTCTTGCATGGCTCAACAACTGATGCGCAACTAGATGGCCAGGTTTGAGCTCTCCAGACGGACATATAATACGTGGATGATGCCAGGAATACCGAGTCCAACAAAATAATTGCAAAGGATCCGACGTCTCGGGGAGATCAGACAAGAGTACTAGGGACGGTCGCTTGGGTGTAACTCCTTGGTATATTGCGCTTGGACTTTGTCGTGGTCAACTATCGCAAGGGTTCTGACGAGTAGTTCCTTCATTGCGTCTGAAGATGTGATAACCTAACCCTCGCAGAGTGCCACGCATCACATTGAATGTGTGAATGACGAGTGATTTGCGCTTTCTCAGTGACTCGAGTTCCCTCCATTGTCTTTCAGACAACATGTTCGCTGAGAAACCGCACGACGGGACAAGGCGCAGCTGGACACTCGACTGCCGATAGTCAAGTTTTTCGCCCCTTTTTTCCTAAATACGTTTTGCACAATGCAATTGTTGACGCACTTCAATTCCCTCTGGAAATGATTTGCACTTCTGAAAAGCCTTCAGAGCAGTGACTGGGTGTCTCAACCATGGCACGGGAAGGGGGCGCAATAAAAATTATCTGGAAACATCTAGCTCATCAACCCATGCATTCTCCACATGTCTCTGCTACGGGTATTGTTGAAAAAAAGTATGTCAACAATTGCAACCACTTTTCGAGATTTGGAGTCGGACCTCGATTTCACGACTACCCACACATTCCAAGTGCTTTCTTAAAGACCCGAATGACTTACTTGAGTGAACACCAGCCGTACGTTTGTTCGTCGAAGGTGAAGTGACGCCTTGCCACTCTATAAGGGTTAGGCCTCAGTGCCGCCAACCATAATTTCAGTTGTAGAAATAAAGTCACTGCCCACAATCCACCATTCTATCCTCTTTGCCATTCATGCTGCCGATAAAGCTGGCTGCCTGCTCTGTAATGTCCTCTCGGCCATTGGAATAGTTCTACAAACTCCAGCGACGTGAATGAGTCCAAATGAAGTGTATCAAGTCTGTCATGTATGCAGAGCCACAATGCAAGGATAAGGGTGATCGCCTGCATGGTGCGACCCATGTTTATTGTACCCTCCTCACCCAAGATAGGACATGACCCAAGACGGGGAAAGCTCTGGTTGAACTGAATTTCAAGACATAAATAACGTCAACGCAATATGCAATATGAAATTAACACAAGGTCAATGTTGTCTACATTTCAAACTCTTCGTTGCGGACGTGGAATTTCGACTTGCCTTGGAGCTCAAAGTCCACCGCTTGGACCAACGCCTTGGGACCAGAGACGTACACGCCGACAGTCGCATCCTGGGCGGTGTTGACGTCGACCTCACGGAACACATCAGACCACACTGCGCGGTTGAACTGGACGTTGTAGTGTGTCATGAAATCAGCAGCGTCCATGTATTTCTTGTCAAGCTTGGCGTCCGATGCGTCGTCCGACTTGGCCGGAATCGAAGGTGTCGTCGTGTTGACATACGACACAATGTAAGCAAAGTAAGCACCAGCAACCACGACGACGAATTCCACGACACGTTGGAGTTGCCACATGTTGGTCTTGTTGCTCGCACTTTGGACCTTGCGGCCATACCGGACGATGCCAAGGAGACCAGCGCTGAGACCAAACGCGACGAGGAGCATCCACGTGCGCTTCACCGTGCTCAAATGAGCGTACGGACGAGGAGCCACGCTCGTCGTGGGTTGGACGAATGTGATTTCCGATGTGAATTCGTCATCCGCCACGTTGAGTGCATTCGCGTGTTCTTGGGTCACATGCAAGCGAAGGTTGACACGGCCACCAGTCGATGCTGCCAACTCTTCGACTTCACGGAGCCAGCCACGGAATTGCAACAACATGTCGGATCCTCGAACGTGCCAGATGAGCCACACCGTTTGGTTTGGATGTGTGTGCAAGATGTGGACGAGCTGGCCCATGAGAGGAGTCACGCCAATGCCACCGCCCACAAACACAACGTCCGAATGCTTGGCTGGAATCGCAGGAGCTGGCGTGTAGCCACCATCCATGTACACGATGGGATCGACGTTGTCCTTTTCGCACTGTCGGATGTAGTGGTAGAGGTTGTTGGACCATTTGCCGAGGCACTTGATGTAGACAGTGAGGAGGCCGGGAGTGTGAACGGGAGTGGAGGCAACGCTGAAGGGATGCCACTGCGTGTTGGAGAGAGCTGGGACTTTGAGCCAAACCACATCACCAGGGGTGTAACCAGTGGCGCAATGCAGGGTCAGCTCGACGACTTGAGCAGGCATAGCAACCGCTCGCGCAATGCTCACGGGAGCCGTGATCGACGCAGACGAGTACATGCGGTTGACCAAGCACCATGCTTGTGTAAAACCAGAAGATCATGCTGCCCCAGTGCAATGTGGCAAAGAGAGTCGCGGGGATGAAGAGGAAGTGCGTGTAGTAAAAGACGTTGTAGAACTTGCGGCGGATGATGGGGAGCGACGTGACACCCATGATCGTCATGGCCAACATGGACAAGATGCCATACAAGTTTTGCCACGGATGGACACCGCCGTCGTGAATCGGCAGCAATTCATGCAGCTCGTTCTCAATCGCATACGCAATGATGTACAACAGCGTGTGGCCTCCAACAGTCACGATGGTCGCCACGCCCAACCACCGGTGGTACCTGACCCCATGGGCGTATGGAATGTTCAACCACTCCATCCAAAAGCAGTGACGCGTGGCAGGCAGTGCAAGAAAGGCCTACAGTCAGACGTGAAGAGTGCGACAGAGTCGGTGTACCATGTTGAATCCTCCGTTGAAGCCAAGAATTCTCGCAGCTAGATCGAGGATAGGACCCGCTCCGATGGTCTTCTTGGGGTCATACCCACGCTTCCAAATGTAGTAGAAGATGAGACTGTTGCCAACGAGAAGAATCGCTAGAAAGAGGAGTTCACCGTAGCTCATGACGCATCGAAACAAGAACTTGGGCTTGCGGTGGAGAAGATGGGAGAGCGGGGTCGAAACCAATCGATATTTGGTGCGCACGATCGAAAAGACGAGAGCGCCGGCCACAATCGGAAGCGTCATAAAGAGAAGGAAGAAGAGAGGCACGGCCTTTGATCTTGGGGTTGATTCCGCACCACGCATTGAACGTTGGCAAAATGGAAGCTCGATAAAAGGGCGTGAAATACATGAACGGCGACCACGCGGCCACGAGAATGCACAGTCCGACAAACCAATGGCCGAGGATCCACCCCACTGCCGTCTTGGGCGAATCGGTCTGGTTGGTCGAGGCGAGGCTTCTTGGTGCATTCTCATCCACGCGTGGCGTTTGAACGCTGCGGTAGACAACTTCCGTCATGCTCAGCTCAAAGCAAATTCAAAAGTGAGAATGAGGAAGGCGAAGCAAGTGGTCGATCAGGGTATAACCTTCGATGAAAGTTGCATCGACAGAGTCGAAAGATGAGATGGCCTAACCCTGGATGGATGGCACACGCTGCGTTGAAGCTGTCAAGAAGGCACATCCATTGAGTGGAACGCTCACATACTTCTGAAAGATGAGTGATAGAGAAACAACGTGACTTGATGGGTGCAGCAGGCCACTCGACTGATGTCCAGACGAATGGATGTCGGGGCACACATTGATAGGTGTGAATCTCCACTGAACACTTTCACGGTTGTACCGACTCGTGTGCCTTCTTGCTTGACGTTATCCTCAGCGTTGAAATTGTGTTCAGTCGCGACGTTTGCTCTGCAATTGTTGACACACGAGCTCACGACAATACCCGTGGCATGGCGAATACTACACTGTTTTGAAAAGTACGAATGGAGGGACAAGGCAAGCGAGTTGAAAGGAGTTGCCAACTCGGGGCAATCAAGCAGTCGTGCAATCGCCGCTGGTGCCTCATTTCCAGGCCAAGACTCTATGAATCCAAGGGGACGTCGAATGCACACCTCAGGAATTCAACAATTGCACAACTAACGACGTGCCACGGATATTGTTGAAAGCGCGTCGACAATTGCGTAGAATAAGACGAGGTTGACCACACGTCCTACCAACAGGTCACGTCGAACCCAAACGCGTTTCAAGGAAGCGGAACATGCAATACATTTCATAAATGTGCTGCGGAGATTCAGAGCTTGTCGTACTTGCCAGTCGTTTTGATATCAGTCGAGTGTCCAGCTGCTCTCAATCTTGCAATTGTTTCTTCGCGTCTCTGTTATAGTGAAGCTAGAGTACACGACAAGTCACTGGACACGACGAATGCTTCGTCTTCTCTTTACTAGTTGGTCATGGAGCCATCCATCCAGGGTTAGGCCATCTCATCTTTCGACTCTGTCGATGCAACTTTCATCGAAGGTTATACCCTGATCGACCACTTGCTTCGCCTTCCTCATTCTCACTTTTGAATTTGCTTTGAGCTGAGCATGACGGAAGTTGTCTACCGCAGCGTTCAAACGCCACGCGTGGATGAGAATGCACCAAGAAGCCTCGCCTCGACCAACCAGACCGATTCGCCCAAGACGGCAGTGGGGTGGATCCTCGGCCATTGGTTTGTCGGACTGTGCATTCTCGTGGCCGCGTGGTCGCCGTTCATGTATTTCACGCCCTTTTATCGAGCTTCCATTTTGCCAACGTTCAATGCGTGGTGCGGAATCAACCCCAAGATCAAAGGCCGTGCCTCTCTTCTTCCTTCTCTTTATGACGCTTCCGATTGTGGCCGGCGCTCTCGTCTTTTCGATCGTGCGCACCAAATATCGATTGGTTTCGACCCCGCTCTCCCATCTTCTCCACCGCAAGCCCAAGTTCTTGTTTCGATGCGTCATGAGCTACGGTGAACTCCTCTTTCTAGCGATTCTTCTCGTTGGCAACAGTCTCATCTTCTACTACATTTGGAAGCGTGGGTATGACCCCAAGAAGACCATCGGAGCGGGTCCTATCCTCGATCTAGCTGCGAGAATTCTTGGCTTCAACGGAGGATTCAACATGGTACACCGACTCTGTCGCACTCTTCACGTCTGACTGTAGGCCTTTCTTGCACTGCCTGCCACGCGTCACTGCTTTTGGATGGAGTGGTTGAACATTCCATACGCCCATGGGGTCAGGTACCACCGGTGGTTGGGCGTGGCGACCATCGTGACTGTTGGAGGCCACACGCTGTTGTACATCATTGCGTATGCGATTGAGAACGAGCTGCATGAATTGCTGCCGATTCACGACGGCGGTGTCCATCCGTGGCAAAACTTGTATGGCATCTTGTCCATGTTGGCCATGACGATCATGGGTGTCACGTCGCTCCCCATCATCCGCCGCAAGTTCTACAACGTCTTTTACTACACGCACTTCCTCTTCATCCCCGCGACTCTCTTTGCCACATTGCACTGGGGCAGCATGATCTTCTGGTTTTACACAAGCATGGTGCTTGGTCAACCGCATGTACTCGTCTGCGTCGATCACGGCTCCCGTGAGCATTGCGCGAGCGGTTGCTATGCCTGCTCAAGTCGTCGAGCTGACCCTGCATTGCGCCACTGGTTACACCCCTGGTGATGTGGTTTGGCTCAAAGTCCCAGCTCTCTCCAACACGCAGTGGCATCCCTTCAGCGTTGCCTCCACTCCCGTTCACACTCCCGGCCTCCTCACTGTCTACATCAAGTGCCTCGGCAAATGGTCCAACAACCTCTACCACTACATCCGACAGTGCGAAAAGGACAACGTCGATCCCATCGTGTACATGGATGGTGGCTACACGCCAGCTCCTGCGATTCCAGCCAAGCATTCGGACGTTGTGTTTGTGGGCGGTGGCATTGGCGTGACTCCTCTCATGGGCCAGCTCGTCCACATCTTGCACACACATCCAAACCAAACGGTGTGGCTCATCTGGCACGTTCGAGGATCCGACATGTTGTTGCAATTCCGTGGCTGGCTCCGTGAAGTCGAAGAGTTGGCAGCATCGACTGGTGGCCGTGTCAACCTTCGCTTGCATGTGACCCAAGAACACGCGAATGCACTCAACGTGGCGGATGACGAATTCACATCGGAAATCACATTCGTCCAACCCACGACGAGCGTGGCTCCTCGTCCGTACGCTCATTTGAGCACGGTGAAGCGCACGTGGATGCTCCTCGTCGCGTTTGGTCTCAGCGCTGGTCTCCTTGGCATCGTCCGGTATGGCCGCAAGGTCCAAAGTGCGAGCAACAAGACCAACATGTGGCAACTCCAACGTGTCGTGGAATTCGTCGTCGTGGTTGCTGGTGCTTACTTTGCTTACATTGTGTCGTATGTCAAGACGACGACGCCTTCGATTCCAGCCAAGTCGGACGACGCATCGGACGCCAAGCTTGACAAGAAATACATGGACGCTGCTGATTTCATGACACACTACAACGTCCAGTTCAACCGCGCAGTGTGGTCTGATGTGTTCCGTGAGGTCGACGTCAACACCGCCCAGGATGCGACTGTCGGCGTGTACGTCTCTGGTCCCAAGGCGTTGGTCCAAGCGGTGGACTTTGAGCTCCAAGGCAAGTCGAAATTCCACGTCCGCAACGAAGAGTTTGAAATGTAGACTGCTCTACTCCATATTGTGGTAATTGAAATTGTGTTTTGTAATGGCACTATCTACTGGTAGTGCCTTGAAATTGACCGCTGTCGGTGTTTCGCAGCACAACATCGGATGTATATTCAATAGTTTTCAAGCTCCATTCCAGTGGATCGTTCTCTCTACTCTATGCCTACCTAGTTACAGTAGTGGACGTGCCATCGGCGCCTGTGGGCTGTTCCACTCCTGAATCAACTTCCGCTCTTGTCAGCACCTCCAGCCAGCCCTTGCATGGAGTGTTACGTACAGTGGTGTATTCCTCGTGGCAACAACCAACTGATACGGTATTTCGTGCGATGGATGCGTCGTCGAGGTGTCCTTTCTAAGGAAAGTATTGTATAGTAGTACAAATAGACAGGCCCCAAGGGGGGCCGCTCGATTTGAGTTTCCTCTATATAATAATATTCCGGATACACATGAAATATAATTTTTCAGAAGTATATATGATACAGAGGAAGACATAATGAAAAGGACTATGGAAATCATTTCTAATTTCATTTTTGATTCAATCACAATTGGAAGCGATAGACCTATTTTTTCTGGCCCATGTTGCACCTTTACTCGATTTTTCCTCATGGCAATTATACCAAGAGACATACAAATCTACAACAAGGTGGTTTCTCTCGTTCCACAACATCATACTTCACTTAGCTGCTGCAGGAAAATGAGTTCTCGATTTCACCGAATCACACTCGGCCCTCTAGTCATGATATCCAGACTATAAGCAAGATATTTATTTAGTCCAATATATTTTTTCCATTTCTGCAATATAAAATTGGATTCGATATTATTCTTAATTTCTTCATATATCTATCCAATTATCTTTCAGCATGAAGAAGAGCTGAATGTACACTGCGTGATAGTTGACATGCCTGAATTTTTCGACACATTGTTTCGAGCGAGGGAAGCGAACTCTACTATTACACTATTTTGGAATTGTGTTGACCAAGGACAAGATGGCCCTGGTCTCTATAGCTGATTACCTCTGGATGCTTGATGACAAGTTATATTGTCATTTTCAACCAAATTTGTGGTTTTGACCAAAAAGCGAATTCATTTTCAAATCGATTTCATCATACTGAAGTGGTGTGTGTGTGTCAGTGTGTGTTTTGCGTGAGTCAGGCGGCTGGTCGATTCTGATTGGCTGACTATTTTTTAATTTTTAATTCTAGCCAATCAGAGAATCCCGTTCGATTCGGAATCGATTCGAAACCTCGGTCGATTCAAACCGTTCCTCACAATTTTGTATCAAGAGCACAATACTTCCACATTTTATTTTTTAGTCCTTAATATTTCTTATAAGGTATGAATTCATACAGGTAGTTGCACCACCAGAGCCGCACTATTTTGGTGGGGCCGGTCTATTTGGTACTTTACAATATGAACTTTGCCAGCGATGTTGACTCCGGCGTCAGTGGGTTGCGTCGCGCGGCCAGTGACTTTATTCTTGGTTTGAGTGTTCAGGGGCGATCGAAACCCGGTCGTTCTTGCTCGAAGGCGACAAAGAATGTCAATCTCGTCAAGCTCACGTCGAGTGGTCAGTTGGACACGTCGAGCCATGTGGTACTTTTTGTCTCAAAACTTTTGTCATTGGTTATGAAAAAGCCAATGAGCGCGATGGTTGTGTCTCGAGAGGCGTCGGCCACACGCTTTGACCATCCACAATCTATTCTGTTCAGTTTCTACTTGGCTCACGTCGGCACATACCACTTTGAAACGCTGTGGCCGCATCGCCACCACACAAAGATGAAGCCGATGGAATAATCGCTGAGGAGGATATACAAGGCGACATTTCGCGGACAATCGCCCAAGAGTCTCCCACTCATTCTTGAATTTTCCTCAAGCCAAGCATGAGCCAAGCTGCCTACCGCAGAGTGGCATCGCCTCATACGAACGAGTTTACACCGAGAAGCGCCGCGTCGAGCACGCCATCCAACTCTCCGAAGACGTCGGTGGGATGGACTCTTGGACACTGGTTTGTCGGACTGTGTATCCTTGCCGCGACGTTCACCCCGATCATGTATCATTTGCCCTTCTACAGGGCGTCCATCTTGCCTGAAGTCAATGGCTGGTGGGGCGTCAATCCCAAGATCAAAGGCAGTGGCCATAGCGAAATGTCCGTGCCAACGTACTTCTTTCTTGGCATGGTTGTTCCCGTCGTCGTTGGCGCTCTTGTCTTTGCCGTTGTCCGAGCCAAGTCTCCACTGGTGACAACGCCGTTCTCTCCTTTTCTCCACCGCAAGCCCAAGTTTTTGTTTCAATGCGTCATGAGCTATGGTGAACTTCTCTTTCTCGCGGTTGTCCTCGGCGGCAACGCGCTCGTCTTTGGGTACTTTTGGAAACGTCAATACAACCCAAAGAAGACTGTCGGAGCCGGTCCCATCCTCGAACTCATTGCACTCACACTTGGTTTCAACGGCGTTTTCAACATGGTATGCCGTTCACCACTACGTTCGTGGCACTCACCTCGATGTTAGGTCTTCCTCGCGCTCCCTGCGAGTCGCCATTGCTTCTGGATGGAATGGTTGAACATTCCCTTCGCCCATGGTGTCAAGTACCATCGCTGGTTGGGCGTTGCGACCATCGTTGCTATTGGAGGCCACACGCTTTTCTACATCATTGCATACGCCATTGAAAACGAGCTCCATGAATTGCTGCCAATTCACGACGGCGGTATCCATCCGTGGCAAAACTTGTATGGCATCTTGTCGTACTTGTCCATGGCCATCATGGGGATCACGTCGCTCCCCATCATCCGCCGCAAGTTCTACAATGTCTTTTACTACACGCACTTCCTCTTCATCCCCGCGGCTCTCTTTGCCACTTTGCACTGGGGCAACATGATTTACTGGCTCTACACCTCCATTGTTCTCTACTTGGTCAACCGCATGTACTCGTCTGCGTCGATCACGGCCCCCGTTTGTATCAAGCGTGTGACAGCTCTACCAGCTCAAGTCGTCGAACTCACTCTCCACTGTGCCACTGGTTACACCCCTGGTGATGTGGTTTGGCTCAAAGTCCCAGCTCTCTCCAACACGCAGTGGCATCCTTTTAGCGTTGCCTCCA
Source organism: Aphanomyces cochlioides (assembly GCA_019828595.1). Taxonomy (NCBI): domain Eukaryota; phylum Oomycota; class Saprolegniomycetes; order Saprolegniales; family Verrucalvaceae; genus Aphanomyces; species Aphanomyces cochlioides. The sequence continues at coordinate 2,196,778 of JAHQRK010000004.1, forward strand.
CTCCCGTTCACACTCCCGGCCTCCTCACTGTCTACATCAAGTGCCTCGGCAAATGGTCCAACAACCTCTACCACTACATCCGACAGTGCGAAAAGGACAACGTCGATCCCATCGTGTACATGGATGGTGGCTACACGCCAGCTCCTGCGATTCCAGCCAAGCATTCGGACGTTGTGTTTGTGGGCGGTGGCATTGGCGTGACTCCTCTCATGGGCCAGCTCGTCCACATCTTGCACACACATCCAAACCAAACGGTGTGGCTCATCTGGCACGTTCGAGGATCCGACATGTTGTTGCAATTCCGTGGCTGGCTCCGTGAAGTCGAAGAGTTGGCAGCATCGACTGGTGGCCGTGTCAACCTTCGTCTGCATGTGACCCAAGAACACGCGAACGCACTCAACGTGGCGGATGACGAATTCACATCGGAAATCACGTTCGTCCAACCCAAGACCAATGTGGCTCCTCGCCCTTATGCCCACTTGAGCACTGTGAAGCGCATGTGGATCCTCTTCCTTGCTTTTGGCTTCAGTGCTGGTCTTCTTGCGGTCGTCAAGTATGGTAACCGAGTGCAAGTCACCGGCAAAGGATCCAACATGTGGCAACTCCAACGTTTGGTTGAATTCCTTGTCGTGATCGGTGGCGCATACTTGGCTTACATCGTGACGTTCATCAAGACGACGACGCCTTCGATTCCAGCCAAAACCGAAGACGAAACGGACAAGCAGGACAAGAAAGACATGAACGTAGATGACTTCTTGGCCCACTACAATGTTCAATTCAACCGCGCTGTGTGGGCCGATGTCTTCCGTGAGATCGAAACCAACTCAGCTCATAACGCGACTGTTGGCGTGTACGTCTCTGGTCCCAAGGCCTTGGTCCGAGCGGTGGACTTTGAAATCCAAGGTAAATCCAAGTTCCACGTTCGCAACGAGGAGTTTGAAATGTAGAAAGTTGTATTGTGCTTTTGCTGTAAATTTCTATTTTTTGAGTGATTTCTCAATTTCAGCACAATGACGCCTTGAACCGCGCTAGAGGGAAAATATGGCGATAAGCTTCTTTAAAGCGGGTCCGTCCAAGCTCTACTATTACTTATCATCAATTTTAAGCATTATTCATCGTTGTGACGAGCAAAATCCAATGCGTTGTCTCTTTTAACCCACTACCTATTTCATCCAGAATTTGTGAAATCGTGTACATGTTGAGAAGTTATTGAGCATTTTGCTCAGTCAAAATAGCCGTGATTCGATTGTGCATGAAGTGGTGGAAATTTGTACAATAATAAGCCAAGTCGAACACGGCCTAAAATTGTGTTAATTTGAAATTGCGTCATTTGTTTACTTACCTCGTGTTTCTCTGATTCATCTTTCTTCATGATGGAGCTGTAGAGCCTTAGGGAAATAACTCACTCGGGCCTGTAGATGGATTGGTGGCCATGTTGGACCTTTCGGTTGCTCTGAATTTGCAATCGCGTGAAGGTATTGAGAAGTATGAAGTGCAAACTAAGGTCGATGATGCTTCGGCGGAGCTGACATCCAATCCGTCTTCCAGCTTGCTTGACCTTCCAAGTGTTCTTGCATGGCTCAACAACTGATGCGCAACTAGATGGCCAGGTTTGAGCTCTCCAGACGGACATATAATACGTGGATGATGCCAGGAATACCGAGTCCAACAAAATAATTGCAAAGGATCCGACGTCTCGGGGAGATCAGACAAGAGTACTAGGGACGGTCGCTTGGGTGTAACTCCTTGGTATATTGCGCTTGGACTTTGTCGTGGTCAACTATCGCAAGGGTTCTGACGAGTAGTTCCTTCATTGCGTCTGAAGATGTGATAACCTAACCCTCGCAGAGTGCCACGCATCACATTGAATGTGTGAATGACGAGTGATTTGCGCTTTCTCAGTGACTCGAGTTCCCTCCATTGTCTTTCAGACAACATGTTCGCTGAGAAACCGCACGACGGGACAAGGCGCAGCTGGACACTCGACTGCCGATAGTCAAGTTTTTCGCCCCTTTTTTTCCTAAATACGTTTTGCACAATGCAATTGTTGACGCACTTCAATTCCCTCTGGAAATGATTTGCACTTCTGAAAAGCCTTCAGAGCAGTGACTGGGTGTCTCAACCATGGCACGGGAAGGGGGCGCAATAAAAATTATCTGGAAACATCTAGCTCATCAACCCATGCATTCTCCACATGTCTCTGCTACGGGTATTGTTGAAAAAAAGTATGTCAACAATTGCAACCACTTTTCGAGATTTGGAGTCGGACCTCGATTTCACGACTACCCACACATTCCAAGTGCTTTCTTAAAGACCCGAATGACTTACTTGAGTGAACACCAGCCGTACGTTTGTTCGTCGAAGGTGAAGTGACGCCTTGCCACTCTATAAGGGTTAGGCCTCAGTGCCGCCAACCATAATTTCAGTTGTAGAAATAAAGTCACTGCCCACAATCCACCATTCTATCCTCTTTGCCATTCATGCTGCCGATAAAGCTGGCTGCCTGCTCTGTAATGTCCTCTCGGCCATTGGAATAGTTCTACAAACTCCAGCGACGTGAATGAGTCCAAATGAAGTGTATCAAGTCTGTCATGTATGCAGAGCCACAATGCAAGGATAAGGGTGATCGCCTGCATGGTGCGACCCATGTTTATTGTACCCTCCTCACCCAAGATAGGACATGACCCAAGACGGGGAAAGCTCTGGTTGAACTGAATTTCAAGACATAAATAACGTCAACGCAATATGCAATATGAAATTAACACAAGGTCAATGTTGTCTACATTTCAAACTCTTCGTTGCGGACGTGGAATTTCGACTTGCCTTGGAGCTCAAAGTCCACCGCTTGGACCAACGCCTTGGGACCAGAGACGTACACGCCGACAGTCGCATCCTGGGCGGTGTTGACGTCGACCTCACGGAACACATCAGACCACACTGCGCGGTTGAACTGGACGTTGTAGTGTGTCATGAAATCAGCAGCGTCCATGTATTTCTTGTCAAGCTTGGCGTCCGATGCGTCGTCCGACTTGGCCGGAATCGAAGGTGTCGTCGTGTTGACATACGACACAATGTAAGCAAAGTAAGCACCAGCAACCACGACGACGAATTCCACGACACGTTGGAGTTGCCACATGTTGGTCTTGTTGCTCGCACTTTGGACCTTGCGGCCATACCGGACGATGCCAGGAGACCAGCGCTGAGACCAAACGCGACGAGGAGCATCCACGTGCGCTTCACCGTGCTCAAATGAGCGTACGGACGAGGAGCCACGCTCGTCGTGGGTTGGACGAATGTGATTTCCGATGTGAATTCGTCATCCGCCACGTTGAGTGCATTCGCGTGTTCTTGGGTCACATGCAAGCGAAGGTTGACACGGCCACCAGTCGATGCTGCCAACTCTTCGACTTCACGGAGCCAGCCACGGAATTGCAACAACATGTCGGATCCTCGAACGTGCCAGATGAGCCACACCGTTTGGTTTGGATGTGTGTGCAAGATGTGGACGAGCTGGCCCATGAGAGGAGTCACGCCAATGCCACCGCCCACAAACACAACGTCCGAATGCTTGGCTGGAATCGCAGGAGCTGGCGTGTAGCCACCATCCATGTACACGATGGGATCGACGTTGTCCTTTTCGCACTGTCGGATGTAGTGGTAGAGGTTGTTGGACCATTTGCCGAGGCACTTGATGTAGACAGTGAGGAGGCCGGGAGTGTGAACGGGAGTGGAGGCAACGCTGAAGGGATGCCACTGCGTGTTGGAGAGAGCTGGGACTTTGAGCCAAACCACATCACCAGGGGTGTAACCAGTGGCGCAATGCAGGGTCAGCTCGACGACTTGAGCAGGCATAGCAACCGCTCGCGCAATGCTCACGGGAGCCGTGATCGACGCAGACGAGTACATGCGGTTGACCAAGCACCATGCTTGTGTAAAACCAGAAGATCATGCTGCCCCAGTGCAATGTGGCAAAGAGAGTCGCGGGGATGAAGAGGAAGTGCGTGTAGTAAAAGACGTTGTAGAACTTGCGGCGGATGATGGGGAGCGACGTGACACCCATGATCGTCATGGCCAACATGGACAAGATGCCATACAAGTTTTGCCACGGATGGACACCGCCGTCGTGAATCGGCAGCAATTCATGCAGCTCGTTCTCAATCGCATACGCAATGATGTACAACAGCGTGTGGCCTCCAACAGTCACGATGGTCGCCACGCCCAACCACCGGTGGTACCTGACCCCATGGGCGTATGGAATGTTCAACCACTCCATCCAAAAGCAGTGACGCGTGGCAGGCAGTGCAAGAAAGGCCTACAGTCAGACGTGAAGAGTGCGACAGAGTCGGTGTACCATGTTGAATCCTCCGTTGAAGCCAAGAATTCTCGCAGCTAGATCGAGGATAGGACCCGCTCCGATGGTCTTCTTGGGGTCATACCCACGCTTCCAAATGTAGTAGAAGATGAGACTGTTGCCAACGAGAAGAATCGCTAGAAAGAGGAGTTCACCGTAGCTCATGACGCATCGAAACAAGAACTTGGGCTTGCGGTGGAGAAGATGGGAGAGCGGGGTCGAAACCAATCGATATTTGGTGCGCACGATCGAAAAGACGAGAGCGCCGGCCACAATCGGAAGCGTCATAAAGAGAAGGAAGAAGAGAGGCACGGCCTTTGATCTTGGGGTTGATTCCGCACCACGCATTGAACGTTGGCAAAATGGAAGCTCGATAAAAGGGCGTGAAATACATGAACGGCGACCACGCGGCCACGAGAATGCACAGTCCGACAAACCAATGGCCGAGGATCCACCCCACTGCCGTCTTGGGCGAATCGGTCTGGTTGGTCGAGGCGAGGCTTCTTGGTGCATTCTCATCCACGCGTGGCGTTTGAACGCTGCGGTAGACAACTTCCGTCATGCTCAGCTCAAAGCAAATTCAAAAGTGAGAATGAGGAAGGCGAAGCAAGTGGTCGATCAGGGTATAACCTTCGATGAAAGTTGCATCGACAGAGTCGAAAGATGAGATGGCCTAACCCTGGATGGATGGCACACGCTGCGTTGAAGCTGTCAAGAAGGCACATCCATTGAGTGGAACGCTCACATACTTCTGAAAGATGAGTGATAGAGAAACAACGTGACTTGATGGGTGCAGCAGGCCACTCGACTGATGTCCAGACGAATGGATGTCGGGGCACACATTGATAGGTGTGAATCTCCACTGAACACTTTCACGGTTGTACCGACTCGTGTGCCTTCTTGCTTGACGTTATCCTCAGCGTTGAAATTGTGTTCAGTCGCGACGTTTGCTCTGCAATTGTTGACACACGAGCTCACGACAATACCCGTGGCATGGCGAATACTACACTGTTTTGAAAAGTACGAATGGAGGGACAAGGCAAGCGAGTTGAAAGGAGTTGCCAACTCGGGGCAATCAAGCAGTCGTGCAATCGCCGCTGGTGCCTCATTTCCAGGCCAAGACTCTATGAATCCAAGGGGACGTCGAATGCACACCTCAGGAATTCAACAATTGCACAACTAACGACGTGCCACGGATATTGTTGAAAGCGCGTCGACAATTGCGTAGAATAAGACGAGGTTGACCACACGTCCTACCAACAGGTCACGTCGAACCCAAACGCGTTTCAAGGAAGCGGAACATGCAATACATTTCATAAATGTGCTGCGGAGATTCAGAGCTTGTCGTACTTGCCAGTCGTTTTGATATCAGTCGAGTGTCCAGCTGCTCTCAATCTTGCAATTGTTTCTTCGCGTCTCTGTTATAGTGAAGCTAGAGTACACGACAAGTCACTGGACACGACGAATGCTTCGTCTTCTCTTTACTAGTTGGTCATGGAGCCATCCATCCAGGGTTAGGCCATCTCATCTTTCGACTCTGTCGATGCAACTTTCATCGAAGGTTATACCCTGATCGACCACTTGCTTCGCCTTCCTCATTCTCACTTTTGAATTTGCTTTGAGCTGAGCATGACGGAAGTTGTCTACCGCAGCGTTCAAACGCCACGCGTGGATGAGAATGCACCAAGAAGCCTCGCCTCGACCAACCAGACCGATTCGCCCAAGACGGCAGTGGGGTGGATCCTCGGCCATTGGTTTGTCGGACTGTGCATTCTCGTGGCCGCGTGGTCGCCGTTCATGTATTTCACGCCCTTTTATCGAGCTTCCATTTTGCCAACGTTCAATGCGTGGTGCGGAATCAACCCCAAGATCAAAGGCCGTGCCTCTCTTCTTCCTTCTCTTTATGACGCTTCCGATTGTGGCCGGCGCTCTCGTCTTTTCGATCGTGCGCACCAAATATCGATTGGTTTCGACCCCGCTCTCCCATCTTCTCCACCGCAAGCCCAAGTTCTTGTTTCGATGCGTCATGAGCTACGGTGAACTCCTCTTTCTAGCGATTCTTCTCGTTGGCAACAGTCTCATCTTCTACTACATTTGGAAGCGTGGGTATGACCCCAAGAAGACCATCGGAGCGGGTCCTATCCTCGATCTAGCTGCGAGAATTCTTGGCTTCAACGGAGGATTCAACATGGTACACCGACTCTGTCGCACTCTTCACGTCTGACTGTAGGCCTTTCTTGCACTGCCTGCCACGCGTCACTGCTTTTGGATGGAGTGGTTGAACATTCCATACGCCCATGGGGTCAGGTACCACCGGTGGTTGGGCGTGGCGACCATCGTGACTGTTGGAGGCCACACGCTGTTGTACATCATTGCGTATGCGATTGAGAACGAGCTGCATGAATTGCTGCCGATTCACGACGGCGGTGTCCATCCGTGGCAAAACTTGTATGGCATCTTGTCCATGTTGGCCATGACGATCATGGGTGTCACGTCGCTCCCCATCATCCGCCGCAAGTTCTACAACGTCTTTTACTACACGCACTTCCTCTTCATCCCCGCGACTCTCTTTGCCACATTGCACTGGGGCAGCATGATCTTCTGGTTTTACACAAGCATGGTGCTTGGTCAACCGCATGTACTCGTCTGCGTCGATCACGGCTCCCGTGAGCATTGCGCGAGCGGTTGCTATGCCTGCTCAAGTCGTCGAGCTGACCCTGCATTGCGCCACTGGTTACACCCCTGGTGATGTGGTTTGGCTCAAAGTCCCAGCTCTCTCCAACACGCAGTGGCATCCCTTCAGCGTTGCCTCCACTCCCGTTCACACTCCCGGCCTCCTCACTGTCTACATCAAGTGCCTCGGCAAATGGTCCAACAACCTCTACCACTACATCCGACAGTGCGAAAAGGACAACGTCGATCCCATCGTGTACATGGATGGTGGCTACACGCCAGCTCCTGCGATTCCAGCCAAGCATTCGGACGTTGTGTTTGTGGGCGGTGGCATTGGCGTGACTCCTCTCATGGGCCAGCTCGTCCACATCTTGCACACACATCCAAACCAAACGGTGTGGCTCATCTGGCACGTTCGAGGATCCGACATGTTGTTGCAATTCCGTGGCTGGCTCCGTGAAGTCGAAGAGTTGGCAGCATCGACTGGTGGCCGTGTCAACCTTCGCTTGCATGTGACCCAAGAACACGCGAATGCACTCAACGTGGCGGATGACGAATTCACATCGGAAATCACATTCGTCCAACCCACGACGAGCGTGGCTCCTCGTCCGTACGCTCATTTGAGCACGGTGAAGCGCACGTGGATGCTCCTCGTCGCGTTTGGTCTCAGCGCTGGTCTCCTTGGCATCGTCCGGTATGGCCGCAAGGTCCAAAGTGCGAGCAACAAGACCAACATGTGGCAACTCCAACGTGTCGTGGAATTCGTCGTCGTGGTTGCTGGTGCTTACTTTGCTTACATTGTGTCGTATGTCAAGACGACGACGCCTTCGATTCCAGCCAAGTCGGACGACGCATCGGACGCCAAGCTTGACAAGAAATACATGGACGCTGCTGATTTCATGACACACTACAACGTCCAGTTCAACCGCGCAGTGTGGTCTGATGTGTTCCGTGAGGTCGACGTCAACACCGCCCAGGATGCGACTGTCGGCGTGTACGTCTCTGGTCCCAAGGCGTTGGTCCAAGCGGTGGACTTTGAGCTCCAAGGCAAGTCGAAATTCCACGTCCGCAACGAAGAGTTTGAAATGTAGACTGCTCTACTCCATATTGTGGTAATTGAAATTGTGTTTTGTAATGGCACTATCTACTGGTAGTGCCTTGAAATTGACCGCTGTCGGTGTTTCGCAGCACAACATCGGATGTATATTCAATAGTTTTCAAGCTCCATTCCAGTGGATCGTTCTCTCTACTCTATGCCTACCTAGTTACAGTAGTGGACGTGCCATCGGCGCCTGTGGGCTGTTCCACTCCTGAATCAACTTCCGCTCTTGTCAGCACCTCCAGCCAGCCCTTGCATGGAGTGTTACGTACAGTGGTGTATTCCTCGTGGCAACAACCAACTGATACGGTATTTCGTGCGATGGATGCGTCGTCGAGGTGTCCTTTCTAAGGAAAGTATTGTATAGTAGTACAAATAGACAGGCCCCAAGGGGGGCCGCTCGATTTGAGTTTCCTCTATATAATAATATTCCGGATACACATGAAATATAATTTTTCAGAAGTATATATGATACAGAGGAAGACATAATGAAAAGGACTATGGAAATCATTTCTAATTTCATTTTTGATTCAATCACAATTGGAAGCGATAGACCTATTTTTTCTGGCCCATGTTGCACCTTTACTCGATTTTTCCTCATGGCAATTATACCAAGAGACATACAAATCTACAACAAGGTGGTTTCTCTCGTTCCACAACATCATACTTCACTTAGCTGCTGCAGGAAAATGAGTTCTCGATTTCACCGAATCACACTCGGCCCTCTAGTCATGATATCCAGACTATAAGCAAGATATTTATTTAGTCCAATATATTTTTTCCATTTCTGCAATATAAAATTGGATTCGATATTATTCTTAATTTCTTCATATATCTATCCAATTATCTTTCAGCATGAAGAAGAGCTGAATGTACACTGCGTGATAGTTGACATGCCTGAATTTTTCGACACATTGTTTCGAGCGAGGGAAGCGAACTCTACTATTACACTATTTTGGAATTGTGTTGACCAAGGACAAGATGGCCCTGGTCTCTATAGCTGATTACCTCTGGATGCTTGATGACAAGTTATATTGTCATTTTCAACCAAATTTGTGGTTTTGACCAAAAAGCGAATTCATTTTCAAATCGATTTCATCATACTGAAGTGGTGTGTGTGTGTCAGTGTGTGTTTTGCGTGAGTCAGGCGGCTGGTCGATTCTGATTGGCTGACTATTTTTTAATTTTTAATTCTAGCCAATCAGAGAATCCCGTTCGATTCGGAATCGATTCGAAACCTCGGTCGATTCAAACCGTTCCTCACAATTTTGTATCAAGAGCACAATACTTCCACATTTTATTTTTTAGTCCTTAATATTTCTTATAAGGTATGAATTCATACAGGTAGTTGCACCACCAGAGCCGCACTATTTTGGTGGGGCCGGTCTATTTGGTACTTTACAATATGAACTTTGCCAGCGATGTTGACTCCGGCGTCAGTGGGTTGCGTCGCGCGGCCAGTGACTTTATTCTTGGTTTGAGTGTTCAGGGGCGATCGAAACCCGGTCGTTCTTGCTCGAAGGCGACAAAGAATGTCAATCTCGTCAAGCTCACGTCGAGTGGTCAGTTGGACACGTCGAGCCATGTGGTACTTTTTGTCTCAAAACTTTTGTCATTGGTTATGAAAAAGCCAATGAGCGCGATGGTTGTGTCTCGAGAGGCGTCGGCCACACGCTTTGACCATCCACAATCTATTCTGTTCAGTTTCTACTTGGCTCACGTCGGCACATACCACTTTGAAACGCTGTGGCCGCATCGCCACCACACAAAGATGAAGCCGATGGAATAATCGCTGAGGAGGATATACAAGGCGACATTTCGCGGACAATCGCCCAAGAGTCTCCCACTCATTCTTGAATTTTCCTCAAGCCAAGCATGAGCCAAGCTGCCTACCGCAGAGTGGCATCGCCTCATACGAACGAGTTTACACCGAGAAGCGCCGCGTCGAGCACGCCATCCAACTCTCCGAAGACGTCGGTGGGATGGACTCTTGGACACTGGTTTGTCGGACTGTGTATCCTTGCCGCGACGTTCACCCCGATCATGTATCATTTGCCCTTCTACAGGGCGTCCATCTTGCCTGAAGTCAATGGCTGGTGGGGCGTCAATCCCAAGATCAAAGGCAGTGGCCATAGCGAAATGTCCGTGCCAACGTACTTCTTTCTTGGCATGGTTGTTCCCGTCGTCGTTGGCGCTCTTGTCTTTGCCGTTGTCCGAGCCAAGTCTCCACTGGTGACAACGCCGTTCTCTCCTTTTCTCCACCGCAAGCCCAAGTTTTTGTTTCAATGCGTCATGAGCTATGGTGAACTTCTCTTTCTCGCGGTTGTCCTCGGCGGCAACGCGCTCGTCTTTGGGTACTTTTGGAAACGTCAATACAACCCAAAGAAGACTGTCGGAGCCGGTCCCATCCTCGAACTCATTGCACTCACACTTGGTTTCAACGGCGTTTTCAACATGGTATGCCGTTCACCACTACGTTCGTGGCACTCACCTCGATGTTAGGTCTTCCTCGCGCTCCCTGCGAGTCGCCATTGCTTCTGGATGGAATGGTTGAACATTCCCTTCGCCCATGGTGTCAAGTACCATCGCTGGTTGGGCGTTGCGACCATCGTTGCTATTGGAGGCCACACGCTTTTCTACATCATTGCATACGCCATTGAAAACGAGCTCCATGAATTGCTGCCAATTCACGACGGCGGTATCCATCCGTGGCAAAACTTGTATGGCATCTTGTCGTACTTGTCCATGGCCATCATGGGGATCACGTCGCTCCCCATCATCCGCCGCAAGTTCTACAATGTCTTTTACTACACGCACTTCCTCTTCATCCCCGCGGCTCTCTTTGCCACTTTGCACTGGGGCAACATGATTTACTGGCTCTACACCTCCATTGTTCTCTACTTGGTCAACCGCATGTACTCGTCTGCGTCGATCACGGCCCCCGTTTGTATCAAGCGTGTGACAGCTCTACCAGCTCAAGTCGTCGAACTCACTCTCCACTGTGCCACTGGTTACACCCCTGGTGATGTGGTTTGGCTCAAAGTCCCAGCTCTCTCCAACACGCAGTGGCATCCTTTTAGCGTTGCCTCCACTCCCGTTCACACTCCCGGCCTCCTCACTGTCTACATCAAGTGCCTCGGCAAATGGTCCAACAACCTCTACCACTACATCCGACAGTGCGAAAAGGACAACGTCGATCCCATCGTGTACATGGATGGTGGCTACACGCCAGCTCCTGCGATTCCAGCCAAGCATTCGGACGTTGTGTTTGTGGGCGGTGGCATTGGCGTGACTCCTCTCATGGGCCAGCTCGTCCACATCTTGCACACACATCCAAACCAAACGGTGTGGCTCATCTGGCACGTTCGAGGATCCGACATGTTGTTGCAATTCCGTGGCTGGCTCCGTGAAGTCGAAGAGTTGGCAGCATCGACTGGTGGCCGTGTCAACCTTCGTCTGCATGTGACCCAAGAACACGCGAACGCACTCAACGTGGCGGATGACGAATTCACATCGGAAATCACGTTCGTCCAACCCAAGACCAATGTGGCTCCTCGCCCTTATGCCCACTTGAGCACTGTGAAGCGCATGTGGATCCTCTTCCTTGCTTTTGGCTTCAGTGCTGGTCTTCTTGCGGTCGTCAAGTATGGTAACCGAGTGCAAGTCACCGGCAAAGGATCCAACATGTGGCAACTCCAACGTTTGGTTGAATTCCTTGTCGTGATCGGTGGCGCATACTTGGCTTACATCGTGACGTTCATCAAGACGACGACGCCTTCGATTCCAGCCAAAACCGAAGACGAAACGGACAAGCAGGACAAGAAAGACATGAACGTAGATGACTTCTTGGCCCACTACAATGTTCAATTCAACCGCGCTGTGTGGGCCGATGTCTTCCGTGAGATCGAAACCAACTCAGCTCATAACGCGACTGTTGGCGTGTACGTCTCTGGTCCCAAGGCCTTGGTCCGAGCGGTGGACTTTGAAATCCAAGGTAAATCCAAGTTCCACGTTCGCAACGAGGAGTTTGAAATGTAGAAAGTTGTATTGTGCTTTTGCTGTAAATTTCTATTTTTTGAGTGATTTCTCAATTTCAGCACAATGACGCCTTGAACCGCGCTAGAGGGAAAATATGGCGATAAGCTTCTTTAAAGCGGGTCCGTCCAAGCTCTACTATTACTTATCATCAATTTTAAGCATTATTCATCGTTGTGACGAGCAAAATCCAATGCGTTGTCTCTTTTAACCCACTACCTATTTCATCCAGAATTTGTGAAATCGTGTACATGTTGAGAAGTTATTGAGCATTTTGCTCAGTCAAAATAGCCGTGATTCGATTGTGCATGAAGTGGTGGAAATTTGTACAATAATAAGCCAAGTCGAACACGGCCTAAAATTGTGTTAATTTGAAATTGCGTCATTTGTTTACTTACCTCGTGTTTCTCTGATTCATCTTTCTTCATGATGGAGCTGTAGAGCCTTAGGGAAATAACTCACTCGGGCCTGTAGATGGATTGGTGGCCATGTTGGACCTTTCGGTTGCTCTGAATTTGCAATCGCGTGAAGGTATTGAGAAGTATGAAGTGCAAACTAAGGTCGATGATGCTTCGGCGGAGCTGACATCCAATCCGTCTTCCAGCTTGCTTGACCTTCCAAGTGTTCTTGCATGGCTCAACAACTGATGCGCAACTAGATGGCCAGGTTTGAGCTCTCCAGACGGACATATAATACGTGGATGATGCCAGGAATACCGAGTCCAACAAAATAATTGCAAAGGATCCGACGTCTCGGGGAGATCAGACAAGAGTACTAGGGACGGTCGCTTGGGTGTAACTCCTTGGTATATTGCGCTTGGACTTTGTCGTGGTCAACTATCGCAAGGGTTCTGACGAGTAGTTCCTTCATTGCGTCTGAAGATGTGATAACCTAACCCTCGCAGAGTGCCACGCATCACATTGAATGTGTGAATGACGAGTGATTTGCGCTTTCTCAGTGACTCGAGTTCCCTCCATTGTCTTTCAGACAACATGTTCGCTGAGAAACCGCACGACGGGACAAGGCGCAGCTGGACACTCGACTGCCGATAGTCAAGTTTTTCGCCCCTTTTTTTCCTAAATACGTTTTGCACAATGCAATTGTTGACGCACTTCAATTCCCTCTGGAAATGATTTGCACTTCTGAAAAGCCTTCAGAGCAGTGACTGGGTGTCTCAACCATGGCACGGGAAGGGGGCGCAATAAAAATTATCTGGAAACATCTAGCTCATCAACCCATGCATTCTCCACATGTCTCTGCTACGGGTATTGTTGAAAAAAAGTATGTCAACAATTGCAACCACTTTTCGAGATTTGGAGTCGGACCTCGATTTCACGACTACCCACACATTCCAAGTGCTTTCTTAAAGACCCGAATGACTTACTTGAGTGAACACCAGCCGTACGTTTGTTCGTCGAAGGTGAAGTGACGCCTTGCCACTCTATAAGGGTTAGGCCTCAGTGCCGCCAACCATAATTTCAGTTGTAGAAATAAAGTCACTGCCCACAATCCACCATTCTATCCTCTTTGCCATTCATGCTGCCGATAAAGCTGGCTGCCTGCTCTGTAATGTCCTCTCGGCCATTGGAATAGTTCTACAAACTCCAGCGACGTGAATGAGTCCAAATGAAGTGTATCAAGTCTGTCATGTATGCAGAGCCACAATGCAAGGATAAGGGTGATCGCCTGCATGGTGCGACCCATGTTTATTGTACCCTCCTCACCCAAGATAGGACATGACCCAAGACGGGGAAAGCTCTGGTTGAACTGAATTTCAAGACATAAATAACGTCAACGCAATATGCAATATGAAATTAACACAAGGTCAATGTTGTCTACATTTCAAACTCTTCGTTGCGGACGTGGAATTTCGACTTGCCTTGGAGCTCAAAGTCCACCGCTTGGACCAACGCCTTGGGACCAGAGACGTACACGCCGACAGTCGCATCCTGGGCGGTGTTGACGTCGACCTCACGGAACACATCAGACCACACTGCGCGGTTGAACTGGACGTTGTAGTGTGTCATGAAATCAGCAGCGTCCATGTATTTCTTGTCAAGCTTGGCGTCCGATGCGTCGTCCGACTTGGCCGGAATCGAAGGTGTCGTCGTCTTGACATACGACACAATGTAAGCAAAGTAAGCACCAGCAACCACGACGACGAATTCCACGACACGTTGGAGTTGCCACATGTTGGTCTTGTTGCTCGCACTTTGGACCTTGCGGCCATACCGGACGATGCCAAGGAGACCAGCGCTGAGACCAAACGCGACGAGGAGCATCCACGTGCGCTTCACCGTGCTCAAATGAGCGTACGGACGAGGAGCCACGCTCGTCGTGGGTTGGACGAATGTGATTTCCGATGTGAATTCGTCATCCGCCACGTTGAGTGCATTCGCGTGTTCTTGGGTCACATGCAAGCGAAGGTTGACACGGCCACCAGTCGATGCTGCCAACTCTTCGACTTCACGGAGCCAGCCACGGAATTGCAACAACATGTCGGATCCTCGAACGTGCCAGATGAGCCACACCGTTTGGTTTGGATGTGTGTGCAAGATGTGGACGAGCTGGCCCATGAGAGGAGTCACGCCAATGCCACCGCCCACAAACACAACGTCCGAATGCTTGGCTGGAATCGCAGGAGCTGGCGTGTAGCCACCATCCATGTACACGATGGGATCGACGTTGTCCTTTTCGCACTGTCGGATGTAGTGGTAGAGGTTGTTGGACCATTTGCCGAGGCACTTGATGTAGACAGTGAGGAGGCCGGGAGTGTGAACGGGAGTGGAGGCAACGCTGAAGGGATGCCACTGCGTGTTGGAGAGAGCTGGGACTTTGAGCCAAACCACATCACCAGGGGTGTAACCAGTGGCGCAATGCAGGGTCAGCTCGACGACTTGAGCAGGCATAGCAACCGCTCGCGCAATGCTCACGGGAGCCGTGATCGACGCAGACGAGTACATGCGGTTGACCAAGCACCATGCTTGTGTAAAACCAGAAGATCATGCTGCCCCAGTGCAATGTGGCAAAGAGAGTCGCGGGGATGAAGAGGAAGTGCGTGTAGTAAAAGACGTTGTAGAACTTGCGGCGGATGATGGGGAGCGACGTGACACCCATGATCGTCATGGCCAACATGGACAAGATGCCATACAAGTTTTGCCACGGATGGACACCGCCGTCGTGAATCGGCAGCAATTCATGCAGCTCGTTCTCAATCGCATACGCAATGATGTACAACAGCGTGTGGCCTCCAACAGTCACGATGGTCGCCACGCCCAACCACCGGTGGTACCTGACCCCATGGGCGTATGGAATGTTCAACCACTCCATCCAAAAGCAGTGACGCGTGGCAGGCAGTGCAAGAAAGGCCTACAGTCAGACGTGAAGAGTGCGACAGAGTCGGTGTACCATGTTGAATCCTCCGTTGAAGCCAAGAATTCTCGCAGCTAGATCGAGGATAGGACCCGCTCCGATGGTCTTCTTGGGGTCATACCCACGCTTCCAAATGTAGTAGAAGATGAGACTGTTGCCAACGAGAAGAATCGCTAGAAAGAGGAGTTCACCGTAGCTCATGACGCATCGAAACAAGAACTTGGGCTTGCGGTGGAGAAGATGGGAGAGCGGGGTCGAAACCAATCGATATTTGGTGCGCACGATCGAAAAGACGAGAGCGCCGGCCACAATCGGAAGCGTCATAAAGAGAAGGAAGAAGAGAGGCACGGCCTTTGATCTTGGGGTTGATTCCGCACCACGCATTGAACGTTGGCAAAATGGAAGCTCGATAAAAGGGCGTGAAATACATGAACGGCGACCACGCGGCCACGAGAATGCACAGTCCGACAAACCAATGGCCGAGGATCCACCCCACTGCCGTCTTGGGCGAATCGGTCTGGTTGGTCGAGGCGAGGCTTCTTGGTGCATTCTCATCCACGCGTGGCGTTTGAACGCTGCGGTAGACAACTTCCGTCATGCTCAGCTCAAAGCAAATTCAAAAGTGAGAATGAGGAAGGCGAAGCAAGTGGTCGATCAGGGTATAACCTTCGATGAAAGTTGCATCGACAGAGTCGAAAGATGAGATGGCCTAACCCTGGATGGATGGCACACGCTGCGTTGAAGCTGTCAAGAAGGCACATCCATTGAGTGGAACGCTCACATACTTCTGAAAGATGAGTGATAGAGAAACAACGTGACTTGATGGGTGCAGCAGGCCACTCGACTGATGTCCAGACGAATGGATGTCGGGGCACACATTGATAGGTGTGAATCTCCACTGAACACTTTCACGGTTGTACCGACTCGTGTGCCTTCTTGCTTGACGTTATCCTCAGCGTTGAAATTGTGTTCAGTCGCGACGTTTGCTCTGCAATTGTTGACACACGAGCTCACGACAATACCCGTGGCATGGCGAATACTACACTGTTTTGAAAAGTACGAATGGAGGGACAAGGCAAGCGAGTTGAAAGGAGTTGCCAACTCGGGGCAATCAAGCAGTCGTGCAATCGCCGCTGGTGCCTCATTTCCAGGCCAAGACTCTATGAATCCAAGGGGACGTCGAATGCACACCTCAGGAATTCAACAATTGCACAACTAACGACGTGCCACGGATATTGTTGAAAGCGCGTCGACAATTGCGTAGAATAAGACGAGGTTGACCACACGTCCTACCAACAGGTCACGTCGAACCCAAACGCGTTTCAAGGAAGCGGAACATGCAATACATTTCATAAATGTGCTGCGGAGATTCAGAGCTTGTCGTACTTGCCAGTCGTTTTGATATCAGTCGAGTGTCCAGCTGCTCTCAATCTTGCAATTGTTTCTTCGCGTCTCTGTTATAGTGAAGCTAGAGTACACGACAAGTCACTGGACACGACGAATGCTTCGTCTTCTCTTTACTAGTTGGTCATGGAGCCATCCATCCAGGGTTAGGCCATCTCATCTTTCGACTCTGTCGATGCAACTTTCATCGAAGGTTATACCCTGATCGACCACTTGCTTCGCCTTCCTCATTCTCACTTTTGAATTTGCTTTGAGCTGAGCATGACGGAAGTTGTCTACCGCAGCGTTCAAACGCCACGCGTGGATGAGAATGCACCAAGAAGCCTCGCCTCGACCAACCAGACCGATTCGCCCAAGACGGCAGTGGGGTGGATCCTCGGCCATTGGTTTGTCGGACTGTGCATTCTCGTGGCCGCGTGGTCGCCGTTCATGTATTTCACGCCCTTTTATCGAGCTTCCATTTTGCCAACGTTCAATGCGTGGTGCGGAATCAACCCCAAGATCAAAGGCCGTGCCTCTCTTCTTCCTTCTCTTTATGACGCTTCCGATTGTGGCCGGCGCTCTCGTCTTTTCGATCGTGCGCACCAAATATCGATTGGTTTCGACCCCGCTCTCCCATCTTCTCCACCGCAAGCCCAAGTTCTTGTTTCGATGCGTCATGAGCTACGGTGAACTCCTCTTTCTAGCGATTCTTCTCGTTGGCAACAGTCTCATCTTCTACTACATTTGGAAGCGTGGGTATGACCCCAAGAAGACCATCGGAGCGGGTCCTATCCTCGATCTAGCTGCGAGAATTCTTGGCTTCAACGGAGGATTCAACATGGTACACCGACTCTGTCGCACTCTTCACGTCTGACTGTAGGCCTTTCTTGCACTGCCTGCCACGCGTCACTGCTTTTGGATGGAGTGGTTGAACATTCCATACGCCCATGGGGTCAGGTACCACCGGTGGTTGGGCGTGGCGACCATCGTGACTGTTGGAGGCCACACGCTGTTGTACATCATTGCGTATGCGATTGAGAACGAGCTGCATGAATTGCTGCCGATTCACGACGGCGGTGTCCATCCGTGGCAAAACTTGTATGGCATCTTGTCCATGTTGGCCATGACGATCATGGGTGTCACGTCGCTCCCCATCATCCGCCGCAAGTTCTACAACGTCTTTTACTACACGCACTTCCTCTTCATCCCCGCGACTCTCTTTGCCACATTGCACTGGGGCAGCATGATCTTCTGGTTTTACACAAGCATGGTGCTTGGTCAACCGCATGTACTCGTCTGCGTCGATCACGGCTCCCGTGAGCATTGCGCGAGCGGTTGCTATGCCTGCTCAAGTCGTCGAGCTGACCCTGCATTGCGCCACTGGTTACACCCCTGGTGATGTGGTTTGGCTCAAAGTCCCAGCTCTCTCCAACACGCAGTGGCATCCCTTCAGCGTTGCCTCCACTCCCGTTCACACTCCCGGCCTCCTCACTGTCTACATCAAGTGCCTCGGCAAATGGTCCAACAACCTCTACCACTACATCCGACAGTGCGAAAAGGACAACGTCGATCCCATCGTGTACATGGATGGTGGCTACACGCCAGCTCCTGCGATTCCAGCCAAGCATTCGGACGTTGTGTTTGTGGGCGGTGGCATTGGCGTGACTCCTCTCATGGGCCAGCTCGTCCACATCTTGCACACACATCCAAACCAAACGGTGTGGCTCATCTGGCACGTTCGAGGATCCGACATGTTGTTGCAATTCCGTGGCTGGCTCCGTGAAGTCGAAGAGTTGGCAGCATCGACTGGTGGCCGTGTCAACCTTCGCTTGCATGTGACCCAAGAACACGCGAATGCACTCAACGTGGCGGATGACGAATTCACATCGGAAATCACATTCGTCCAACCCACGACGAGCGTGGCTCCTCGTCCGTACGCTCATTTGAGCACGGTGAAGCGCACGTGGATGCTCCTCGTCGCGTTTGGTCTCAGCGCTGGTCTCCTTGGCATCGTCCGGTATGGCCGCAAGGTCCAAAGTGCGAGCAACAAGACCAACATGTGGCAACTCCAACGTGTCGTGGAATTCGTCGTCGTGGTTGCTGGTGCTTACTTTGCTTACATTGTGTCGTATGTCAAGACGACGACGCCTTCGATTCCAGCCAAGTCGGACGACGCATCGGACGCCAAGCTTGACAAGAAATACATGGACGCTGCTGATTTCATGACACACTACAACGTCCAGTTCAACCGCGCAGTGTGGTCTGATGTGTTCCGTGAGGTCGACGTCAACACCGCCCAGGATGCGACTGTCGGCGTGTACGTCTCTGGTCCCAAGGCGTTGGTCCAAGCGGTGGACTTTGAGCTCCAAGGCAAGTCGAAATTCCACGTCCGCAACGAAGAGTTTGAAATGTAGACTGCTCTACTCCATATTGTGGTAATTGAAATTGTGTTTTGTAATGGCACTATCTACTGGTAGTGCCTTGAAATTGACCGCTGTCGGTGTTTCGCAGCACAACATCGGATGTATATTCAATAGTTTTCAAGCTCCATTCCAGTGGATCGTTCTCTCTACTCTATGCCTACCTAGTTACAGTAGTGGACGTGCCATCGGCGCCTGTGGGCTGTTCCACTCCTGAATCAACTTCCGCTCTTGTCAGCACCTCCAGCCAGCCCTTGCATGGAGTGTTACGTACAGTGGTGTATTCCTCGTGGCAACAACCAACTGATACGGTATTTCGTGCGATGGATGCGTCGTCGAGGTGTCCTTTCTAAGGAAAGTATTGTATAGTAGTACAAATAGACAGGCCCCAAGGGGGGCCGCTCGATTTGAGTTTCCTCTATATAATAATATTCCGGATACACATGAAATATAATTTTTCAGAAGTATATATGATACAGAGGAAGACATAATGAAAAGGACTATGGAAATCATTTCTAATTTCATTTTTGATTCAATCACAATTGGAAGCGATAGACCTATTTTTTCTGGCCCATGTTGCACCTTTACTCGATTTTTCCTCATGGCAATTATACCAAGAGACATACAAATCTACAACAAGGTGGTTTCTCTCGTTCCACAACATCATACTTCACTTAGCTGCTGCAGGAAAATGAGTTCTCGATTTCACCGAATCACACTCGGCCCTCTAGTCATGATATCCAGACTATAAGCAAGATATTTATTTAGTCCAATATATTTTTTCCATTTCTGCAATATAAAATTGGATTCGATATTATTCTTAATTTCTTCATATATCTATCCAATTATCTTTCAGCATGAAGAAGAGCTGAATGTACACTGCGTGATAGTTGACATGCCTGAATTTTTCGACACATTGTTTCGAGCGAGGGAAGCGAACTCTACTATTACACTATTTTGGAATTGTGTTGACCAAGGACAAGATGGCCCTGGTCTCTATAGCTGATTACCTCTGGATGCTTGATGACAAGTTATATTGTCATTTTCAACCAAATTTGTGGTTTTGACCAAAAAGCGAATTCATTTTCAAATCGATTTCATCATACTGAAGTGGTGTGTGTGTGTCAGTGTGTGTTTTGCGTGAGTCAGGCGGCTGGTCGATTCTGATTGGCTGACTATTTTTTAATTTTTAATTCTAGCCAATCAGAGAATCCCGTTCGATTCGGAATCGATTCGAAACCTCGGTCGATTCAAACCGTTCCTCACAATTTTGTATCAAGAGCACAATACTTCCACATTTTATTTTTTAGTCCTTAATATTTCTTATAAGGTATGAATTCATACAGGTAGTTGCACCACCAGAGCCGCACTATTTTGGTGGGGCCGGTCTATTTGGTACTTTACAATATGAACTTTGCCAGCGATGTTGACTCCGGCGTCAGTGGGTTGCGTCGCGCGGCCAGTGACTTTATTCTTGGTTTGAGTGTTCAGGGGCGATCGAAACCCGGTCGTTCTTGCTCGAAGGCGACAAAGAATGTCAATCTCGTCAAGCTCACGTCGAGTGGTCAGTTGGACACGTCGAGCCATGTGGTACTTTTTGTCTCAAAACTTTTGTCATTGGTTATGAAAAAGCCAATGAGCGCGATGGTTGTGTCTCGAGAGGCGTCGGCCACACGCTTTGACCATCCACAATCTATTCTGTTCAGTTTCTACTTGGCTCACGTCGGCACATACCACTTTGAAACGCTGTGGCCGCATCGCCACCACACAAAGATGAAGCCGATGGAATAATCGCTGAGGAGGATATACAAGGCGACATTTCGCGGACAATCGCCCAAGAGTCTCCCACTCATTCTTGAATTTTCCTCAAGCCAAGCATGAGCCAAGCTGCCTACCGCAGAGTGGCATCGCCTCATACGAACGAGTTTACACCGAGAAGCGCCGCGTCGAGCACGCCATCCAACTCTCCGAAGACGTCGGTGGGATGGACTCTTGGACACTGGTTTGTCGGACTGTGTATCCTTGCCGCGACGTTCACCCCGATCATGTATCATTTGCCCTTCTACAGGGCGTCCATCTTGCCTGAAGTCAATGGCTGGTGGGGCGTCAATCCCAAGATCAAAGGCAGTGGCCATAGCGAAATGTCCGTGCCAACGTACTTCTTTCTTGGCATGGTTGTTCCCGTCGTCGTTGGCGCTCTTGTCTTTGCCGTTGTCCGAGCCAAGTCTCCACTGGTGACAACGCCGTTCTCTCCTTTTCTCCACCGCAAGCCCAAGTTTTTGTTTCAATGCGTCATGAGCTATGGTGAACTTCTCTTTCTCGCGGTTGTCCTCGGCGGCAACGCGCTCGTCTTTGGGTACTTTTGGAAACGTCAATACAACCCAAAGAAGACTGTCGGAGCCGGTCCCATCCTCGAACTCATTGCACTCACACTTGGTTTCAACGGCGTTTTCAACATGGTATGCCGTTCACCACTACGTTCGTGGCACTCACCTCGATGTTAGGTCTTCCTCGCGCTCCCTGCGAGTCGCCATTGCTTCTGGATGGAATGGTTGAACATTCCCTTCGCCCATGGTGTCAAGTACCATCGCTGGTTGGGCGTTGCGACCATCGTTGCTATTGGAGGCCACACGCTTTTCTACATCATTGCATACGCCATTGAAAACGAGCTCCATGAATTGCTGCCAATTCACGACGGCGGTATCCATCCGTGGCAAAACTTGTATGGCATCTTGTCGTACTTGTCCATGGCCATCATGGGGATCACGTCGCTCCCCATCATCCGCCGCAAGTTCTACAATGTCTTTTACTACACGCACTTCCTCTTCATCCCCGCGGCTCTCTTTGCCACTTTGCACTGGGGCAACATGATTTACTGGCTCTACACCTCCATTGTTCTCTACTTGGTCAACCGCATGTACTCGTCTGCGTCGATCACGGCCCCCGTTTGTATCAAGCGTGTGACAGCTCTACCAGCTCAAGTCGTCGAACTCACTCTCCACTGTGCCACTGGTTACACCCCTGGTGATGTGGTTTGGCTCAAAGTCCCAGCTCTCTCCAACACGCAGTGGCATCCTTTTAGCGTTGCCTCCACTCCCGTTCACACTCCCGGCCTCCTCACTGTCTACATCAAGTGCCTCGGCAAATGGTCCAACAACCTCTACCACTACATCCGACAGTGCGAAAAGGACAACGTCGATCCCATCGTGTACATGGATGGTGGCTACACGCCAGCTCCTGCGATTCCAGCCAAGCATTCGGACGTTGTGTTTGTGGGCGGTGGCATTGGCGTGACTCCTCTCATGGGCCAGCTCGTCCACATCTTGCACACACATCCAAACCAAACGGTGTGGCTCATCTGGCACGTTCGAGGATCCGACATGTTGTTGCAATTCCGTGGCTGGCTCCGTGAAGTCGAAGAGTTGGCAGCATCGACTGGTGGCCGTGTCAACCTTCGCTTGCATGTGACCCAAGAACACGCGAATGCACTCAACGTGGCGGATGACGAATTCACATCGGAAACCAAGTTTGTGCACCCCACGACGACTGTCTCGCCTCGCCCTTATGCTCACTTGAGCACGGTGAAGCGCATGTGGATGCTCCTCCTCGCGTTCGGCTTCAGTGCAGGTCTCCACTCGATTGTCAAGTATGGTCGCAAGATCCAAAGCTCGAGCAACATGTCCAACATGTGGCAACTCCAGCGTTTGGTGGAGTTCATCACCATCGTCGCTGGCGCTTACTTGGCTTACATCGTGACATACATCAAGATGACGACGCTCGCCATGCCAACCAAGGAAGATGACGAATTGGAAGTCAACCACGACAAGAAAGACATGGACGTTGCGGAGTTCATCTCGCACTATAAAGTCCAATTCAACCGCGCGGTGTGGGCCGACGTCTTCCGCGAGATTGACGCCAGCACTTCCCAGAACGCGACCGTCGGCGTGTACGTTTCAGGCCCCAAGCCACTTGTCCGCGCAGTGGACTTTGAGATCCAAGGCAAGTCCAAGTTCCACGTCCGCAACGAAGAGTTTGAAATGTAACGATGCCGCGCAACTGCATTTTTAGTCTGTACCCCGTGTGAAATATATATCCCCTTTTGAAATCGTGTCGGCTAACATTTTCGCCTCTTTGCTCTCCTTCAAGCGCTCTCCAGGTTGACGACATGTCCCCATCTATGTCTTGTTCGTGCAGAAAAAGTCGAAAGATATTCATCCTTGGCCGCGGCGTCAAGCATCCTCAGGCAGATCTTCTGTCTCCCGTTCGACGACTCTTGGGATACTTGATCGCGTGGCAGGAGCTCGACAAAGTCGCGCAAAGCGACAACCTCGAGGGCGGAACGAGACGAAAACTAATGCGTGCATCCATCCATGGATGTTAATTCCTGCGTGAGAAAGCTTGGGCGTCAAGAGCAAATGGGTGTGGCGTCGCATTACTCTCACCAGATGACCAGCACGTGAAAAATCACACGACTAGCGACTTTCACGCAGCCTGAGAATGGAAGATCAAGCAAAGATCCCACCGCCCAGCGACAATATGCAGAGTCATGGCGATCTTGCAATGACGACGGAGATGGATCACGCCAACGAACGCATGTGAAACGCATGGGTGTCTATCGGGAAGAGGTCGCTGTTAGCATGATCGTGGTGGGGAGCTGAGATTCTTTGCCGAGTCCAACCCACAACAGACGCAACCCGCTCGTCTCCCACGCCGATAGGATCTTTACTCGGTGATTTCGAGAAAGATGAAACAGTGACAGGGCGAGGGGGATGGAGTCGCCTTGAGGGGGCTAACAGGCAGAGGCTAATGGAGGCATCGACAGAAGTTTGATCGAACGGCTCTTTCTACCGATAGTGTCGTCGATGTTTTGTCCTTCATGACAATGCCGGTGATTGCCGCCTCTCCGTCATGGCGATGGAGCTCCACTTCGCAGGAGCTACCGTGCATCTATCGACAGCCCATTCGAAATATCAACTCGGCAGAGAACAAGCCCATCTTCGTCAGTCCGTACAATGAAAGTTCCACCAAGTTGTCCTCTTTGTCTGAATTTGCTGCGTTTTGCAAACGGTACATCTCCCATGGAGGTGTCACCACGTTGATTATCAACCACGACCAGGGTCGTTGCCGCGGACCAGAATGCGACTCGAATGTGAGATCGGTGGTTGCGTTGGCATGGAGTTTCCAACGACCAGTGCAGGTCATGGCAACCACCGAGACATATCGACGGTTTCTCAATGTACCCAAAGTTGCACCGCCAAGACATCGCCATGAGCACTGCAGTCACGCCAAAGGCCAACGCAACAGTCGACGGAGCACATAAAGTCGATCGTTCATTCCATGGGTTTCAAGTCAGGTTTGGACTCAACATCGTGACGAGGAATGTGGTGGCGTCAATTCCAACTTGTCCGTGATAAACTCTGTCAAGAGAGCCGCCATTCGATATTCTAGATCGTTCCTCTGTTGGACTGAGCGATTCTAAATCAAGTTGTCCCTCAATCTGGTTCTGACGGGAAGCGCACAGCTGGATGGTGTACGATGGCTTGTGACTCAGATGGAATGAGCCATCCCATCCGACGCCACGCTGAATCGCGGCGACGGCGGATCCGAGGAAAAGGTATGGAGGCAATTTCACGAGCCAACTTGTCTATCCTTGGCTTTCATTGTTTCGATTGTTATTCCAGGAACGCTCGGTGGATTGACGAGTGTGATGGTCGTACAGTACAACGGCAGCTTCTTTCCCGTGTGGACCCATCTCATCGGTACGTCAAAAAAGTCGAGAGATATGCACCTACTACACTATCTGCATTCTAGACGACGTTCGAGAGGTTCGTCGCGCGCTGTCGTGCTTTGATTGCGTGGCGAGCTTTCTCGCTTTTTGGGTGTACGCACGCGGAATAAACTCTTCCAGTCGCACCTCGGAGTACACCAAACCATCTGCGTGAAACGAATTGAGATGGACCACAGTCGGCGATGACAGCCAAGCGAAAGAGAGCAGCAGCCATTGCAACCTTCTCTTGGAATAGCACACAGTGGACGCCACGCCCAAGTTGTAGTAATCTCGCCATGGTTGAGTAATCGCCAGAGGGACTATCAAGGCGAACCAATGGTAGCCATTGGATCGACAGTGTCATGACGGCGGTGGCGGGCATTGCTCACGACCAAGTCTGCGTCGTGTGTTTCGCTTGGAAGGAAATTCTGCAGTCCTCCCAATGCTCCATCTGCTCGCCGCTGTTTCGATTCTCAAGGGTGATGATGAGCCACTGGTGCATACATCGTGACGAATCAACCACTGATGGCAACTCTCTGCTGAAAAGAACCATCGAAGCGGGTTCGTCTTGATAAGATTGCCATGGCGCAGTGACGAACGTGGCGAGAGAACCTCTGGCTAGACAGAAAGAGAGAGCTCACGAACGATCTCCGTGTCCAAATCAGACGACGCTGACCTCAGTGACATGAGTCGGTCACGGCGCAACGACTCAGTGTCCTGGTGACGACCCCCGTCCGCGCCTTGGCAGTGAATTCATCTGGGCGGATAGATACCTCGAGAGGATCGAAGGGGGCGACGTTTGTAAAGTTGAAGGGGGAAAGAAAGGGCGACTCTCCAATGTATAAATGTCGCTGAACGCAACTGCGCTCGATCGACTCGGCGATATCAGTCTTGACGATTGTAATTCGTGTCAAGAGCCACGGCATTGACGGGGGGCTTTCGAATCTGGATTTGGATGTAGGTGCGGCGGCGTTCGATTGCGATTTCCGTCGTTGGACGCGGCTGTGCTCAGCGCTGGTCAAACTTTAACCCGCTGAACGGAGCCATCATGGGCAGTCTACAGTAGGCAAACGTTGTCCATGCTCAGGTGTGGCACGGTGCGACTCCCACTCGTGAATCACGTTCTCATGTAATCCACAGTCCGCATACTTGGCCTGACTCGTTCGGTCCGTACACTTCAACGATTCGAACGACTTGGGAGCCACGCGAGGATTGCTTTTCCCAAGCAATTCGACCCCACTTTTCAATTTGCTCG
This sequence comes from Aphanomyces cochlioides, assembly GCA_019828595.1. Taxonomy (NCBI): domain Eukaryota; phylum Oomycota; class Saprolegniomycetes; order Saprolegniales; family Verrucalvaceae; genus Aphanomyces; species Aphanomyces cochlioides. The sequence continues at coordinate 2,223,136 of JAHQRK010000004.1, forward strand.
CTTTCGACGATGCAATCGCCTCGAAAGAGTGTCAAGAGCTTCCATGCCATCTCGACACCCAATGGGTTCCAGCCCGAGGAGCCAAAGCCCGCCGCGTCCGTCCCAGTTCGTGCCTTCCACTGGCTCGTGGGGGCGCTCCTCGCCTTCGCAGTGATTTCCCCCATCGGTTATCACGTCCAGTCCATCTACCGCAACAATCTCGCCATCAAGTGGGGGCCATGGTTCAATGTGAACCCGAAGAACACGGCGCGCAATGCCCCCGGCAAGGAAATGATCCCCGTCGCGTATTTCTTCTTCTTCGTCGCCCTCCCAGTTTTCACCGCCGCGGTCATCTACAGCGTGACCAAGTCGCGCTTCCAAGGATCGGTGTCCTACTGGTTGCACGTCAAGCCACAATACCTCGGCCGTCTTGTGAGCTACGGAGAGCTCATCTTCCTTGCTATCATCGTCGCTGGCAACGTGATCGTCTTCTATCAAGCTATCGTCCTCCAGCTCTCGTTCAAGGGCCGCCCCCAACTTACAGCCATCGCCAACTCGCTCGCGTTTAGCGGTCTCTACAACATGGTCTTCCTCGCTCTTCCTGCCACGCGCCACTGCTTTTGGATGGAATGGCTCCACATCCCATGGGCTCGCGGTGTCAAGTACCATCGCTGGCTTGGCGTCGTGACCGTCGTCACGTTCTTTTGCCACTTCCTCTTCTACTTTGTCCAATTTGCCAAGAACCACCAGTTGGCAGATGAACTCTTGCCTTGCTTCTCGTGCAACATTGCGACGGATGGCAAAGATGCGTGGGTGAATGTCTTTGGCCAACTTGCGCTCCTTTGCATGGTCATCATGGGGTTGACGTCCATCCCGTACGTCCGACGACACTACTACGCCACGTTCAAGCTCGTCCACTTCCTCTTCGTCCCTGCCATCTTCTTTGCTGTCATGCACTTTGACCAAATCATCGTCTGGGTCTTCGTCTCCATGGTGCTCTACCTCGTCAACCGCATGTACTCCGACTCGTCGATCGCGCATCCCGTGACGATCCACACCGCGGTCGCTCTCCCTGGCCGCGTCACCCAGTTGACTTTCAAGACCTCGACGACGTATCTCCCCGGCGACATTGTCTACGTCAAAGTCCCCGCCGTGTCGGCCATCCAGTGGCATCCGTTCAGTGTCGCGTCGACGCCCCTCCACACCCCAGGGCTCCTCACCGTCTACATCAAAGAGCTCGGACATTGGACTGGTCAACTGCACGACTACGTCAAGCAATGCAACGCCGCGGATATCGTTCCCATCGTGTACTTGGACGCGGGGTATACGCCCCCCGCACCAATCTCCCCCAAGTACTCGACGGTTCTCTTCATCGGTGGTGGCATTGGCGTGACGCCACTCATGGGGCAGATCATGCACTTGCTCCACGCCCGCCCCAACCAAGATGTCTACTTCATCTGGCACGTCAAGGCGGTCGAAATGGCGTCGCAGTTTCAATCGTGGCTTCGGGAATTGGAAGAAGTTGCTCAAGTCAACCACGGCCGCCTCCATCTCAACATCTACGTGACGCAACAAGACATTGCCGAGATCTCGGTCGACACGGAAGAACCTTCGCACACATTTACAACACCCAACATGACGTCAGAGCCCCGTCCTTATGCACACCTCTCGACGACGCGCAAGCTCATCGTGCTCATCCTGGCCTTTGCTTTCAGTGGCGTGCTCTTTGTCGTCGTGCGCTACGGCCAAAAGTTCACCAGGATCAACGCCAAGTACTGGCCACTCCAGCGTTTCATGGAAGTCGTGGCCGTCGTCGTCGGTTGTTACTTGGCCTACGCTGCTGCGCGTGTGGGCAAATCGTTTCCAGCGTCGCTCTCGTCGGACGTCGAGCTCCGCCAGCCATCACGAGAACTTTCCCGCGAGGAGTTCATCGTGCAATATGGTCTCAAGTTTGAACGTGCCGAATGGTCCAAATTGTTCCAGAACATCGAAGCCGAACGATCCGGCGCTGCCCCTGGCTCGATCGGCGTGTACGTCTCAGGCCCGAAAGCTCTCGGCGCGGCCATTGACGCTGAAACGAGTGGTCGTCCTTACTATGAAGTCCACCATGAAGAGTTTGAGATGTAAGTTTGTTCTCCCCCGTCGTCCGTCGTCCTCCTCTACGTTGTGCCACCATAATCTTATTCAATGACACTGTTTCATGTATTTCCGTCCACAACCAAGAACACCAAAGAGAGCGTCGACGGCGGCAGCTCTAACTCTCTCTCTCTGGCCGTCCATTCCTGACGCCACACAGTCGAATGGCCGGCGAACGAGGGTTCGCCTTCTTGAGTAGAGATGAAACAAGTGTCAACTTGGATAACTGTCGGTCATCGACGGGGTGGTCCAACTCCATGAGGTGGTCACAGTGAACTTTCCAAAATGACAACTGGTTCTCCTGCGGGAGTAAACATGTCGTCCGCGTGCACGACCAAAGTCGCTTTCGTTGTAAATCCACGACTTGGCTCGTCGCTGGCAGTTCCATCGCTTGTACTCGAGAGACGGCGCGGCGTTTTGACCGTCCTCTGTCGAGCTGAGCATGGTGAAATGGCAGGTTATGCTGCGCTGCGTTCATTTATCCAGGTACCCACCAAGGCTACGTACAGTAACGTAAGCAGATGATCCTTCTAAGAGCTGACGAAGTTACAACGTTGAATGCATTGCTGCCACCACGCAAAGCACGACTGATGCACGAGCGTAGAGATGGAACTGTCTGAATGTTCCAGTGTCGAGGATAGGTGACAAGGTCAAGATGACATGGCCACGGCGTCGCTTTGGAGATTTTCCCGCTTCCAAGCGCATATTTGCATGAATGGCCGCAAGGAGATCGGTCTAGAGCGCTTTCTCCTTGTCGTCGTGGGGCGGTGGTGCGTTGTGTTGACGACCTGCGCTTGTCATTCCGTCACCGATCCTATTGATGGTGCCAGATGGACCGACTTATACCCAAAGGTACTCGCAAAGGCGGGGCAACAAAGGCACCCAAAGAGTTTTCTGCATGCTTGCAGCTTTTCTTTCATTCCTCAATTTCATCAACACATCACACTGGAATGCATTCGTCCAGGAAAGGATACGCGCTGTCGTCGCTAAAAAGCACCAAGAGCTTGAATGGACTCGTGAGCGAAGCGCAATACCACGCCGAGTCGCCCAACAAACCAATCTACCAAGCGCTTCACTGGATCGTCGGCGCCTTGATGGCCTTTGTCGTGATTGGACCCATTGGGTATCACGTGCAGTTTATTTATCGCAATGACTTGGCCGTGCGATGGGGCCCTTGGTTCCATGTGAACCCGAAAAACACGGCGCGGAACGCCCCCGGCAAGGAAATGATCCCCGTCGCGTACTTCTTCTTCTGTGGCGCCCTCCCCATCTTTGTCGCTGCTGTGACGTACAACCTTGTCAAGTCACGCTACCGCGGGCCGACCTTCAATTGGCTCCATATCAAGCCTTTGATGCTCTGGCGCCTCGTCAGCATTGGTGAAATCATCTTCCTCACCATTCTTCTTGCGGGCAATGTCGTCGTCTTCTACCAAGCCATTCTATTGCAAATCAGTTTCAAGAAGCCCATGCTTACATGCGCCGCCAACGCTGTCGCCTTTAGTGGCCTCTACAACATGGTAAGTCGTTCCTTCCATGAGCGCTTTTGACTGACTCGACTAGGTTTTCCTAGTGCTGCCAGCCACCCGCCACAGCTTTTGGATGGAATGGCTCAGTGTTCCATGGGGCCGAGCCGTCAAGTACCACCGATGGCTCGGTTTCCTCACGATCACGTCGTTCCTCGCCCACTTTGTCTTTTACTTTGTCCTGTTTGCCCAAAAGAACATCTTGGCTCCTGCGTTGCTTCCGTGCTTCTCGTGCAATCTTGCTACAGACGGCAAGAGCGCTTGGGTCAATGTCTTTGGTGAACTCTCTCTCTTGTGCATGCTCATCATGGGCCTCACGTCCGTCTCGTTTATCCGCCGCCGCTACTACTCGACGTTCAAAGCTGTCCATTTCCTCTTCATTCCTGCCATGATCTTTGCCGTCATGCACTACAATGAAATCCTCATCTGGGTCTATGCTTCCATGGTGCTCTACATTGTCAACCGCATGTACTCTGGCTCAACGACGATGAATCCCGTCGCGATTCACCAAGCGGTGGCCCTGGACGACCACGTGACGCAGTTGACTGTCAAGTGCTCAACGACGTACTTGCCTGGCGACGTTGTCTACGTCAAAGTCCCCGCCGTGGCCAAGATCCAATGGCATCCCTTCAGCATTGCGTCGACACCGCTACATACCCCTGGACTGCTCACGGTGTACATCAAAGCGTTGGGTCCATGGACGACCAACTTGTACGACTACGTCAAGGTGTGCAACACGGCCAACGTGGATCCGATCGTGTACTTTGACACGGGCTACACCCCGCCACCTCCCATGTCGTCCACATACAACTCGGTTATCTTTGTCGGTGGCGGCATTGGCGTGACTCCACTCATGGGCCAGCTCATGCATCTCATGCATGCTCGACCGCATCAAGATATCTACTTGATCTGGCACGTCAAACATCTCGAGATGGCCATGCAGTTCCAAAGCTGGCTCAAGGAACTCGAAGACTTGGCCGAGAACTACACTGGCGCCATGCACCTCCACATCCATGTCACGCAAAAGCACAAAGGACTCACGATGCCGGAAGACCCGAAGGAAGCATTTGAGCTCCATCAGTCAAGCGTCAGGCCCCGACCGTATGCGCACATTTCAACCATGCGCAAGGTGCTCATGCTCTTCTTCGCTTTCTTCTGCAGTGGAACGCTATGGGTGTATGTCCGGTACGGCCAAAAGTTCATCACGCTCGACCCAGCATACTGGCCGCTGCAGTACCTCATGGAGTTTGTCTCGGTGGTGGTGGGAGCCTATCTGGCTTACGGCATTGGCATTAGCCATCCCTATGAAAGCAGCTATGCATTTGCTGACGACGAACGACCTCAGACCAACTCTCGCGTCATGCCTCGAGATGTCTTTGTCGAGCACTACGGCGTCAAGTTTGAACGTGCTGACTGGGACCAAGTCTTCCAAAACATTGCTGCCGAGAAGCTCATCGGCTCAGCGCCAAAGTCCATCGGTGTGTACATTTCAGGACCGAAAGCTCTCGGCGCTTCTGTTGCCCGCGCCGCTGGTTGCTACTCACTCTTTGACCTCCATGAAGAAGAGTTTGACATGTAGAAAGCCCTTGTTTGTTTGTCCACTCAATGTTAATGTTATCAATATGATATCCTGGTCATCTCCCTTTCGTGTTGCTCTTGACGAGCCGGCCTTGGGCTATTCAAAGTGTTCGTGGGGGGAGTTCTGCTTTGATGACGTAGTGATTATTGCAGTGGGGGCAGTATTCGTCCTCCTTGGTGAAATTGCTGGGAGATGTCAACTCCAGCACTCCAATCACACCAAGCTGCGTACCTGAGGATCTTTCGGAAGCATTTCTTGCACTGCTTGCACGCAAAAGCCATCTCGGGGGCGTGGACAATCGCGTGGTCGGCCATTTCGAAGTGACATTCCGTGCAGTCAAACCATCGTTTGCAACATGGGGCGCGAAATGCTACCTATCACTCCGTGTGACCTATTGGCTCAGAGTCGACCGCGAGTCCTACTTGAACATTGAGAATATGTTTGCACATGACACCGCCCGCGGTCTTTTCGTTACATGGGCTATTTCTGGCCATGAAGTGCGCGTCTTGTCGCTTCGACTAGGCCTCTAAGAACGTGCTGCGATTCCACCTGGGCGTACGCGGTCGTGTCGCGATCCTTTATCTGCGACGCGCAGACGATGTCGATTCATAGCTGCGACAAGGATGACGTGGCGCCAATTTGGACACTAAAAGTCAGGTATCTCCGATGCATATTCCAAGCGCAAGGTCGGCGCGAGGTGACTCCGAAGATGACATTTCACGCTCGTCCTGCCGCCAGGCGGTGCCACTTCGTCGGCTTCTTCGTTCCCTCTCTAGAATGGATTTGATTGGCTACAGGCTGCAATTTTAACCAATAGAAGAGAATTGTAAAAAGGTGTCAAAATGAAATCGTCAAAACACGTATTTATCTGAGTATTTGTAATTGTGAGTCTAAAGCAAGCATGGACAGGCAAGAGGAACTTGCGATGCCATCGCTGTCAGAACTGAGCATTGGAGCGACGCTGCAGGTCGAACGAAGAGCTTCTTCAGATCGAATGGACAGGCTTATGAGTGGACCTCTCATGTCGGCAAGCTCAGCGTCGTCGTTTGGGTTCAGTCCGACAAATTCAATCGGCAGCAACAGTGGCATGACGTTTTCGTCGCTCCAGATGGACCTTATGCCGCCTGGCGTCGCCAAGAAACAGAAACTACTCGTCCTTGGGATGGGCTACACGGGATCCCGAGTTGCAGCTGCCTTTCAAGAAAAGTTGGGATTCACTATTTGCGGCACGGTCCGAAGTGCGCGCGCCAAGCTTGATCTGATTGAGAAAGGCATCAAGCAAGTTTACTTCATGGAGAACGGCAAGCTTGAAATTGATTCATTTCGATTGCTCGAAGACGTGACCCATGTTCTCATGTGCATTCCACCTCAAGTCCGAGAAGACGACGACAGAGACTTGGTCTTAGAAGCGCTCGAAAGTGAACTCAAGAAGCTCTCAACGCTCGAGTGGGTTGGCTACATCTCTTCCGTCTCTGTATATGGCGACAGCAACGGCGAGACCGTCGATGAAACGTGGCCACTTTCCGCCCAAACCAGCAGAGGAAAGCTGCGTATCAAGACCGAAGCGCAATGGCTCGAGTCCGGTCTTCCTATCCATGTCTTTCGAGTCGGTGGCATTTACGGCCCTGGCCGTGGTCCTATCGCTCAAATCCAACAAGGTGTCGCCCGACGCATTGACTTGCCCGACAAAGTATTCAACCGCATTCACGTCGACGACATTGTGAACATTCTTCTCGAGTCCGTGGCCAAACCCAACCCAGGAAGCGTCTACAATGCTGTCGACGACGAACCCGCCACTGGATTTGATGTTGTCACGTACGCCTGCTCCCTCATGAACGTCGTACCTCCGACACCAATCTCCTGGGCCGAAGCTGAGGCTACCATGTCGGCCATGGGCAAATCATTCTTCGAAGATACGAAGCGCGTCAGCAATGCAAAAGTTAAAGATGAATTGGGCGTTGCCTTTCTCTATCCAACGTACCGCGAAGGATTTGCCGCGCAGCTCGAGGAAGAATCCATTGAAGAACCAATAAGCTCCGTTGCGATGATGCGTCCTCGCCGCCGTCGAACCCACATATGTTTCATCGTAAATCGAGGCGCTCTCAAGACAGAACCTTTCCTTGACCTCCGCGCAATCTGCGCCAATCTTTCGCGCCGCTTTGACGATTGCGTTCGCTTCATACCATCGAGCTGCTCACTCTCGGACCAGATTCCTGCGTCACAGCTCCATGGAGAACCAGCCGAGCTGTTTGAAAACGTGCTCGCTTCAGTCGTTGCCGCTGGCGAGACGACAGAGTTTGTCGTGCTGCCCCTTTTCATCGGAAACAGTGGTGCCCTCACCGAGTACATCCCGATTACTATTGACACAATTCAGAAGACAGCACCGTCGCCGCTACGATATTCTATGGGCCGATGTCTCGTTGACATTAGCAAACCGTCTGACAATCGCGTGGCGAGAATACTAGCCAAGAAAGTCACAGCTCTCTGCTCGACGCAGCGAGAAGAGGGTACAAGCGTGCGTGTTCTCGTTGTCGATCACGGCACTTCCAACCAAGAAGTGCATCTGTCACGGGATCTCATCGGATCGCAGCTTGCCAAATTGCTCGGTGTCACCGTCGACAAAGTCCAAACTGCGAGCCTGGAAGGACATGACAAGGATTTCAACAAACCATTGCTGGCCTCAGCGTTTGACGAGTACGAGATTCACTCTGGGCTTGTGATCCTGGCGCTGCTCTTCCTGTCGTCCGATCAACATACAGGCCCCGACGGCGATATCGAAGCCATTGTTCGCGAGACGAAAGAAAAGCATCCGAACCTTGAGATCGCCGTCACAAGTCCGCTTGGGTCACATCCCATTTTGACAGATATGCTCACGGACCGATACTTTGAAGCGATCAAAGACTGGTAAGATAGCGGCAGCCGCAGCGGCGACGATGATAGGGAAGTCAGGTCTAAGTGTTGAATCGCACTCTTGAACCCAGGTGGGCTTTATTTAATAAACAGTCAAAATAAAAATAGTTGTCGTCCTTCTCCATACAAACTGGAAGATAAATATCTAAAAATAAAAAATACAGAAAGTCCATTCCCTCCTTTTACGGACATCTGCACCATTTGGCAAATTTCGTGATATCTATCACATGTGGCGCTCCGTTGCTGCACTTGCTCGCCGACAGAGTGTCTTTGCTGCGGCTGCTGCTTCTTCGGCCGCTACAACGCTGTACTTCTCGAATGCTTCGTTCTGCGACAGTTCGAAAGAGGCCATTGCGGCGAAAAATGACAATGATACGCCGTCAGAATCGGAGAAAATTGTCGGACGGTACGAAAATCGCTTGCGTCGATTTAGCAGCCCCGAACGTGTCTTTCAATACTTTGCGAGCATTCGCCTGGATAAGCAGCCATATATGACACGACAGGACTTCATTCGAGCGCTCACGCCATACTCGTTTCGCAAAGGCGATGCACTGCACTCCAAGAACCCAGATTTCAATCCAATGATTACCTTCCAAGCACCAAAAAAGGACGAAGTCAAAGCGTACAAGGAATTGATTCAAGAAATTATGCGCTTGGGCGAGCATGAAGATTGGAAAAAGTCCCCCGAATCGAAAAAGGAAATGGAAGTCCTCATGACAAAGTTGACCCATGATTACAACATGGATTTGCAAACACATCTCAAAGTTTTGCGAGAGCTCAACGTGACATATCGCGAGTTTCAAACGTTCATTGCTACACACGGTGGTCCTGAAGTTCACAACGAAGCTTTCTTCGACTTGGTGGATGCTGACGGTGATGGGCTCATCTCGTATCCAGAATTCATGTTCTTCACTACTCTGCTCAGCAGTACGTCCAATACCTCAAACAACTCTCAATCGCTTCTTGTAGTTCCAGAGCGTCAGTTCGAGCTTGCGTTCAAAATGTTCGACGATGATGGCAATGGTGTCATTGACCACCGGGAATTCAAAGAAGTTGTCGATCCTGCCTTATCTAATTGACATTCTTCTCCTTAGATCATGGATTTGATGCGTCTGCGGACTCCTGCGGGCCGTCAAGACCGCCATCTGAAGGAAAACTCGACTCCAACCTTCAAGAACCTCTTTGGGGAATGGGAACGGTGCAATCCTGTGTTACTTGCATCGCGTTAACAAGTGCGGCTTTGTCATAGGGAGCCGCTTACGTTTGAGAAATTTTGCGCCTTCCGAAACAGTTTGAAGCGCGAAGTGATGCGCCTTCACTTTGATCACTACGACGTCGATGGCAGCAAAGAGCTTTCAGCTCGAGAATTTGGCATGTTTCTCGTCTCGCATGTGAAGCAGGTAATTAAGTAGAGATCACACAACTTAAACTCGGTGGAAACAGACAGAGATGGATAAATGGGTCGAGAAGGTTGACAAGTTGCATGATCTCGAGGTGCGTTCCAGTGCAAAGAGCTTGCATCTCTCATGAGTGCACAGTTGAGCATCACTGAACAAGAGTTCATGGACTACTACACCTTCTTGGAAAACTTGGATGCTATGAAGGTTTGAATAGCTCGAGTTCTCTTCTCCATCACGTTATCTCTCTAGGTGGCGATGGAACTCGTGATGGAAAAGAATGGATTGGACAAAGGTAGACATGCAAATTCCAAGCTTAATCAACCACCGAGTCGTTGTAGATCAATTTTACCGTGCCGCACGAGCGGCTTGCCATGGTGGCCGTCCTTTAGTCTCGAAACAAATCGTTGACATTATCTTTGCACTCTTCGACGAAAGCGGTTTGTTCTTTCTCTGATTTCCATTCATCATGCTCATGCTATGATTTAGGCGACGGTGCAGTCTCGCCAGATGAATTCCTTGGTGTCATGGAGACACGACGAAGTGCTGGTCTTCGAGAAGTACGACATTCGCTTCGATGACTTCATATTCCTTAACGTAAAAACTGTAGCGCCGTGACCTTGGAGCTTTGGAATTCCTCGAGCGCGTCAAGTCTTGCTTCCTCGAATGTGTGGCTGAGATGAGCTAGAGTTCTCCATGAAGAAGTTTGGTCGCCCTCTCTGTGTCCCTTCAAGATCCAAGGGTATCTTAAATGCAAGTAACAATGATATCTGAATATCTTGACTTTAGTATACTGAAAGATTTTCATACATTTCCACAGGATTCGATCGGATGTTGTCCGTCGTCCAGGGCGCCGCATCATCGAGAGGAGATCAATGGACAATGACGGCGCGAATAGTTGTTGCTCTACTGATTGTGACAACAATGACGTGTCTGTTTTGGCGGCAACTCCTCGGCCGTGCCCTTGCTTTGCTGGCCTCAGCTTTAGCCAAGAAACACCTCCAACGAGTGACGATCAACAAAGTCATGTTGCGGCCTCTGCAGTTCTTTCACGTCGAGATTGTGACGCGAGATGGGTGGTGCATTCATATCTCCCGCGTCGAGCTAGACGTCCGGCTTAGGACATTCTTCTCGTCGTTTGGTCAGATGAAACTGGTGTGGGTCGTCATCGACGCGATAACAATTAGACCACCAGCTCAACCACAAGTGACGACATCGTCAGTTGCTGCTTCTACGCCAAATACAGAGAGCGCTGATCCCCTCGGTATTCGTACGTGTAGATCCCTATTGGTTTGTGGATTGAAGCTTGCTCTAGGCAAACCTTTGACAGCAAGAATGGGCGTGATGAAATTCACCCAACTCCAGATCCAATCGCTCTCCTGTCTTGTCAAAGTACCCGTATTAGACACTTCAGTTGCAGTGCACTGGTCAGCAAATGACATTGAGATGGCCGTCAACGACATCTCAGCTTCCACTGGTATTCTCACAGCAGATTTTATCCATTCCAAGTCGATTTGCAAGCTCCAGGTGCTGCCAGTCAAATGCTCCATCAACGACGCCACGTTTACAGAGAGCGCTACGAGTGTCTTCTCCTTGGATGGTATCAACGTCGTCGTCAAGGCACATTATTTGACCAAAAACCTGCGTGAGTTCCATATTGTTGGACAAGGATCCGCTCCAAATGCGACTACGACCATACAAGCAGCACTTATTCGGCTTATCCAGCGTCTCCAACCTAAAAGTCAGCCACCACAAGCCGTGGATCCAAGCGCCGAGGAAAGCACTCTCCAAGTTATTCTCCAGAACATTCCATTGAATGTCCATATCCGCCAAGAAGCACCAACAAATGATCAAATCTCATGGGAAGGTCACATTGAGCGACTGGCTTGGTCGAAAAGCTTACCCTGTCGCGAAATCCAAGCGGCTATCAAGCACATCAAACTGTATTTCAGCGCTTCGTCGACCATAGCAACTTGTTTGACCATCTCGGAGCTCGAGGTACACATGAAGTCTACCAAACACGTCCTAACATGATCGTCAAGGGTCAATTTAGGCAAGATGACGAATCGGAGCGCTTGGATGGGCGAGCTTGTAGAGTTTCATGTCATTCGTCGCCACTAATCTTCAAGCAATTTCTCGCGTTTCGAAGTCTGCTTCGTTTGGCACCAAAGCGAGGTGATGCAACACCGTCATGCCGTCGCAAGAGTTTTAAAATCGTGTCGGAAGAAATTCAAGTGGCATTTGACGATCCTACAACTGACGACGGATGCTCTGCTATTTTATCACGGATCAATGCCGAATTTGATGATGACAAGGCAACAAGAATCGCGCTGAGAATGGAAGGGGGCAAACTCAGCCTTATTGCTCCAACCAAGCAGTCGTTATCAATCGTGGTCTTGTCTCCTCAAGTTAGCGGTACAATCAACCCGCTTGTAGCACTAGATGTTGACGTCGATGCGATTCAATGCAAGCTCTATGAAGCCGTGGACAATACGAGCACAGCTCCAAACTTCCACCTGCAGCGAGTACGTGGAGGCATGCATGAAACAGTGGAAGCAATGTGCGTTTCAAACCAAATCCACCAGGCCACCGTCTTTTTCTCTCATATTGCTCACAGAGCTACCTTGCTTGCTTGCAACGCTCTTCAAAGCTCGTGGAATAGAATCAAGCTGCTGCATTCTATCGACCATGAAGCAACCGCGAAACCAAAGAAACCACTCGAACTAGCCATCAATGCCACGATATTTGAGCTAAACTTGAGCAAGATGACCCACATGCCAACCGACTTGCACGTTTTCTCTGCCAAAGACTTGACGTACAAACTGAGCGTCCAAGATGCAAAGAAGACAACTGTGGTGCTGGCAAGCCTTGGTTCAATTGAAACCAACCGTGGAAAACTCATGCAGCTCCAATCTCTCTCAGTGAATGTGGTCAAAGCCCCAGATAGCAGCGAAGCCATGACCGTTAGCGTTACTGATTTGAAATTGGACGTCGAGGGCAATATGAAATTCATGGTTTTTGTCAAGCAAGTGCAAAATCTCTTCAACACAAACATCGACCAAGGTAAGCCAAAAAAATGTCAATGCCATCCCCCCATTGACAATGTAACAGTAGATCTCCATGCAAAACCTCCACTGGACTTGACAGCCAACTTGACCAATGTGGTCGTAGCTGTGCGGCTCCATCACGAGGAAAGAGACGTTGTTCTCCATCTCCAAGGTCGTACGGTCCACGTGAAAACGACCATTTTGAATGCTCTTGGGCTTTCCCCGGGCGTCGAAGCCCAACTTCACGAAAAGGACACGTGCTTCTCAGTCGAGGAGTACCGCTCTAGTATTCTCAAAGTCACATCGTTCGACACGTTTACAACAGCCGAAAATGTCGACTTGCGACTCGTGGCTAATACAGACAACGTGTTGGCCATTCAGCTAAATTCGCTGTCCGTCTTTGGTCAAATCCATGAGCTTCTGAGTGCCTCCAAGAAAATGCCACCCAGGAGGTTTTGCATCAACGTGCGAGCGGGTGTCCAACAGCCCACATTACACTTGGAAAAAGTCTTTGTCGCGCTGGAAGTGGTTCCACTGGCGGCCCGAACGGTGGATGACATGTTCAATACGTCCGTATTGGACGAGAACGACGACATGGTGAATCCGCGGTATAAATTCTTTGGCAATGTCGATGTGGCTATTGTCGAGTGCTCCTGGACGGCCAAATTGACAAGTGAGAATGCAATTTGTGGAGTGTTGCGGCAGACGCAAGTCGCCATCGATAAAACCCTTCGATTGGATTGTTCGATCCAAGATGTTTCGATCGAACTCTCAGCTTCCAGGCTGCTTCAAGTAAGTCACGTTCACTGGGCTGTTCAGTTTATCTTGCAATCGACCATTGGATCTACCGACGTGTGGCACGCCATCTTCTCGGGGTCGATGACGAGCCACGATGCGAATCCAACCGTCATGGAGAATAAATTATCCCTGGAGTGGACGTCGCTCGTGGCAGTCTGTCGAACGTTTCTCTCGGAGCAACTTTTGCCGCCAAAGATTCAGCGATTGCCCCCGCACCAAGTCTTCAATGTGCTTGAAAATGTGCGTATTTCACTCGACTTGCGGCCAATTCAACTCGGATGGTCCGAAGCAAATTCGACGAGCCTCCTGCACTTTGAAACGCATCAGGTTGGGCTTTCATTCAGTGCATCAAAGGATCCAATGAGGTAGAGACATTGTTTGACACACTGTCGACTCATTGCTCTTGTTGTAGCTCAAATTGGACTCCACAAGCATTCAATGTAGCAATGCATTCGCTCCAAGGTTTTATCATGGAAGACAAATCCACACGACCAAACTCCTTCTTTGTCCAAGCGGCAATTGTCGACGCTGGAATGACCACAGCAAATACATTTATCCCCATCCAAGTGGAAAAACTCAAGCTGATTTGGACGGTAGCCATCCGCGATTGTATTTTCCACATGGTCGACACAATTCACGACGGTGTTTCGCAACTTCTTGATATAGTCCGGGGTAATCAACTTCGAATGCCCAAGGAGACGACCACAACAAATTTGCAAAATCCCCCTTCAGTGGTCGAGCAAGATGTAACTTCGCCAACATCGTTATTGGATCTCCTTCAACAGGGCAAACTGGGTCATTCAGACGAGCAAACGTCATCAACTAGCGCCAGTCCCAACAAATCGTCCAAACCGTCTGGAGATTTCAATGCGCAATTTGCCGCGTGCCAAGTCTTGATAAAGCAATTCAGTGTCGATGTCCTAGATGCCCAAATCAACGCGACAGAGCCCGAGTCGAAAAGCAGCATGATCCTAGCGTCGAGACACATCCACGTCGAATTAGGCAAAGACGAGTTGTTCGCACACACCATGGCAGAAATCCAATTCAAAGACATGACGTGCCTTGTGGCACCTCTTGACGTCGATATTGGTGCTGGTGTCCTTTGGTACAATCCACAGCGGAGTGCCCCGTCATTCCTGCAATCAATCCTGAACGAATGCTCGATTACTTGCAAGTATAAAATGGCGCTGGCAAACCAAGCCACTTTTATCCAAGTAGACTTGCCTACAGCAGTCCTCAGCATGGATTCAAACCAGTTTTACCAGTGCTTGAGCGTTGTTCGCCACGTTCTCCTTGCACCTCCGAAAGTTCCCAGACCAAAGGCAAACATTAGCCCATTGACTGCTGACAAATCTATCAAGATCAAAAAGGTTCAAGCTGCTGTCGCCGAAGAACTTCGTGTCCTTAGCCTCCGTGCGTCAACTGCAGGTACGAGAACCCTTGAACTCTTCCATGAAGCATTCTTTGTAGCCTCTGCCACAGCTTTGAAATGTGTTGCCTTTCACGTCGGCCATGTTCAATGTAGACTACGCACTGGGCCTGAAGATGGTGGCATTGACTTTGTCACGATCAGCATGGACGAAGCAGAAGGCAACCATGTCTATTTCGACGACACTTGCACCAAGTTCGGGCTCAACATGCAGTGGCTGGAGATCCAAAACCTAAAGCCTGGTGTCTCTTCGATGACTTTTGAAGATCCAATGGCCGTTCTGAAGCCAAGACTAGACGAAAGCCAGCCAGGTTTGTCCACCTCTCATTGAGTTCTTGACCGTTGGTCTAGTGAAAACGATGCTGTCGATTCGAGCCGAGAGTAAACCGCTGCCACCGAGCGGCGCTCAGCCCGGTGTTCGTGTCTATGACATGCTCGAAGTTAGCATCTTCCCAGGCATTCCGTACGACATTTCGATCCAACTGGGCGTTGATTTGTACGAGCTCATGCTCAAGTTCTTCTTCGGCAACCAATTATGCTTGAAATCTCCAACAGCGAACGAAATGAAGCTCCAGATGACAAACCCGATGGCCCTTTTTAACAAACGAGAGCTGACGAGACCGCCGACATTACCTACTGAAGGCGAAGATATCGAAGAAGACGAAGAGATTGCCGAGGCTGGGACAGGCGCAGAGCTCTTTTACTTCAACTACGTCCGCATCGGAAATCTTTGTTTGCACATTGTCTGCCATGGGTTTGTAGTCAACTTGAACGGCTTTGAGCTCGAATTGCCCCACTTTGTGTGCCAGAGCAAGCTTTGCACGTGGAAGCAACTCCTGCGCAAGTTTGAAGGTCATCTCGCATGGCACATCACGAAAGAGAGTGCATCGTCAGGCCTGAACCATGTCAAGAAAAAATTCATGACGCTCAACAAGACATTCAAGCGTAAAGATAAAGCTAAGAAAGACACCAACGAAAACATGGCCACATTATTTGGCCCATATCACCACCATCAACAAGAATAACATAGACACACATCCTATAATTACATACCTACTTTGCTTTCCATGGTGCCATGTTGTACTGCGTGAAAGCCTACATGATGGCTATTATGCGCACAGCTTGTGGATGTCCTCGGTTACCTCATCGGTTGCAAAAACCAGCTCCAAAACGTGCAGCGAGCCTGACAAGACTTTCTGACGACATAATTCATGATCCCGCAGACCAAAAATCACACGACGAGCTTGCGTCTTGTATTCTTCCGTAGTGTCACTGAAACGATCGAAGAGAGCCGTCTAGAAAGCATTAGATCATGCAACATGCTGGAATTCGTCACCTCAATTTCACGGCTAACTTTGGGTGATGCAATGATGGACTGAATCATTTGAATGACCATCTCACGATCTCGGCCAAATTGAGTGGAAGAGTCATCACCTTCAGGAGTCGTGACATTGTCGGGTTCTTGGTCGGTACATTTCCTCGTGGCCGAAGTGGCATCTTCCTGGGGAGTCACTTTAGCCTTGGGTTCTTCTACAGGCGCTGATTCCACTGGCACCGCTGGCGCAGGCATAGTTTCAGTGCTTTCGCGTGCTGCTTTCGCCTTGGATTTTTCAAAGCCAGACTACATGACAGTTAGAGTTCGATGCGTAGGACGAATGCACCTGTTGCATCATGTGCTTTCTCAACGCACTCGCTGTTTTGGCAACATTCGGATTGCTGCTTCCTCTCAACTGGTTCACGACAGGTGGCAGGCCGGATTCCTTGAGCATATCCAAAGAGAACTCTTTTAGCTCAAATAAGCAGTTCATGATTTGAAGTGCTCTTTCAAACGACTCTTTTGAATCACCACGAGCACACTTGGCAAGCTTCCTCGACACTCTCTTGGCCTTGTCCACGTTGAAGTTATCCAAAATCACGTTGCCGTCCTGTCCCCACAGATCGTCATTGCTTTTGGGCCTCTTCTCAACATTTTGTTCAGGTTTCTTGTCATCAGCATTAGTTTTCACCTTGCCATCAGCGTTGTGCTTTTGTTTCATGTCATTTTGAGTCTTCGATGAAGAGTCGTCGTTCTCAGACAGCTTCCGCTTCTTGTTTGATTTCTTCTCCTTTTCGTCTTTCTTGCCTTTGCGCATCTGCTCTGTCGCTTCGTTCTCAGTAACGTCTGGTTCTTTGCCTTTCTGTGCAGTTGATTTGACATCACTCTTTTCGACTGGGGCGGCTTCTTCTGAAATCAATTCTTTCGTGTTGTTTTCTTGGGCTTCCTCATGAAAACTCGTATTTTCACCTGCGCTTTGTTTTGAGGCTGCAGACTTCGGGGGGCGTCCGCGTCGTTTCTTCGGCTCTGGTGGGGTATTGGTCTCTTCCACTTTGTCGTCCTCTGTTACAGGTGGCTTTTGTTTCTTTGGTGGTCGGCCACGTCGTTTAGGTTCTTTCTTGGGCTCTTCTTCCGCGTCTGCGGGAGACTTTGTGTTGTCAGGGTGTTTTGACTCTTCGGCAACTTCCTCTTCTTCCACCTTCACTTTGGGTTTTCTACCAGGCTTTCCTTTTTGTTTAGGCGACGGTTCCACAACAGCAATGTCTTCTTGAGCAGCTTCTTGCGGCTTAACTTTTGGAGGTCGACCCCGCTTCTTCTTTTGTTGTGGTGGGTTGACGTCCTCCTCTCCGGTCTTTTCATCGGGTAATTGTTGAGGTATTTCAACTTTTTTTGGAGGCCGCCCACGACGCTTCTTTGGTGGGCCATCTTCGTTGTCATCACCTTCTCGCTTCTTTCCTTGTTGGCTCTTTTTCAAGGGTTTCACCTCCTTAATTAAATGCGTCAGTCAATTTTCAGCCTACAACATACCGGAATCTCAACTTTTTGAAGGACCCACG
This sequence comes from Aphanomyces cochlioides, assembly GCA_019828595.1. Taxonomy (NCBI): domain Eukaryota; phylum Oomycota; class Saprolegniomycetes; order Saprolegniales; family Verrucalvaceae; genus Aphanomyces; species Aphanomyces cochlioides. The sequence goes on from JAHQRK010000004.1 coordinate 2,240,805, forward strand.
CAATACGATTTTCGGAGGGAAGTTGCTGCTCTTTCTATTTGAAAGGACGTGATAATCGTGCTCTCTGTAGCCGATGGATTACCTCAGCCAGCTCAATTGCAGGTTTCATCTTTGCTGTTTGACTGATTAGCTTCGACTTTTTGTTGGCCGGTAATCCTGGAAAGTAACCCGTTCGATACGGCTTGGATGTGTCTTCCCACGGTGCGACTTTGGTGTAAGGAATAGCAGCACTAAATACACTGGTCATGCTCATGTCGGAATTAAACGTCACCTGTTGTCAGAGTCATAGAAGTACACCCAGTAGTGCGTTTCGATCTGCGGCAGGAATATTTTCATCGACTCATAGTCATTGGTAAGCATGGTAGGGTCGCACACGTATCCTGGCCAGTATGGATAGCCTCGCATTTGAGCCCACACGACTTGTCCGTACATGCCTTTTACTTCAGCTGGAAGCTTTTCATTCAATTCGAGCAATTGCTTCGCCATTCCATTCCCGTCGGCGAGCTCTATTTTTTGGGTTGGGGCAGCTTTTCGTCCTCGTCCTTTGGGCGTAGAAACAGTCGTCTCGCCATCGCTGGCTTCATTTGCGGCTTCGTTTTTATTGCCTGAATCACTTGAATTGGCTGCTTTCGATTCTTCGTTTTTGTTTCCTTCTTCCTCGGCACTTTCATCGTGTTTTGTGGAGGCAGTCGTTGTTTCATTGTTGGCGCTAACGGTCGACGTGCTCGTTACTTCCTCTTCTGCAGTCGCTGTCATTCCAGATACTATTTCTTTTGTATCTGAATGCTCTTTGTGAGAGGAATTACTTTGTCCAATCTCGATTTCATCCACAGTCGCGTCGGCCTTTGTCGCTGCCTCCATCGCTCTCCTGATCTTGGGATATTCCCCAATGGGATTCTGTGATTGGTCTTATTTGTGGTGGCAATATTCTGGATTTTGATTGGCCGATAATATTTTGGCGCGCAATTTTTTCAATTTTGAATTTGCTTGGAGAACGACGTATCAACAAGAAATGACCGACGAAGGTCCACCGCAAGATGGCACAGACAGAACTATGGGAAAGCAAAGAGGCCGTCAGATTAAGAATGCACGGAATTGAGGCATGTGAGCGGATGCACCTGGACTGGTAATATTGTTTGATTGAAATCCCCAATGCAATGCACCTCCCTCGAACGGTAGAAATGCCCTGTGTCCTTGATATTTTAGCGGTTAGCCCATGAAGGCTCTCAGCCACGCGTATATTATTGGCGAAGACGAACTTATCGTCAGTGTATGAACAAACGATCAATTGTGGTTATGTCTTCACTGTAGCGAAGAAAAGTTATTTTTGATGCGTCATAATTCTCTTCGTTGCACAGTGGGAAGATTTTGCATGCTGTTCAGCCCTCGATTGTTTGCCCATGTGGATGTCTCCACAGCTGATTTCTTTGGAAAATCTTTCCTCTGAATTTCGATGTGCGAGCGAACGACAGGGGGAACCTAAACTGCGAAAATTAATTTTCTCCCCATTTCTACTGACAGTCATTGACAGAGCGCATCTCCGAGCAGCTCGTTGTGCGCAAGCTCTTGCCCATTGTCATCGCAGTCGACCTCACTCTTCCAGGTATGAAATACTTGGATGAAAAATGTTCGTATATCTTTGACTAAAACGCCTGACGATAGAACAAAACCAAATTTGAAACGTGATGGAATCGGATACGTTGGCGCTGTTACGACCCCATGTCGATGCCGACGATGTCGTTGTGATCGAAGTTGATGGATCAACACCTCTTGGAGTGTTCATGGATAACGATATCCCAACAAAAGCAGTCATCAAGGAATTCAAAAAGGTCGGGGACTCCATTGGACCGATCCAGAAACACCCCGATATGCATGAAGGAGCTGTACTTGTTGCAATCAACGGAAAGGATGTATCTGGACTCAGCCTCAAAGAAGTCGGTGAAATTCTTAAAAGTCTCAAAGATAAGGCCAAAGTACTTGGCTGGCGTGTTGAGGTACTGTCTTTAGTAATTGGCAATCTGACATTTTGTGAAGCGCCAACTCAAATCTGTCGACCTGGGACCTACACCGACTTCAGAAAACGCTACTACACCCAATGTCCCTGGTCCAGTACAGTCTGTATCAGATTCTCCGTCAGATTCGGTTGCCATTGATATTGGTCGCCAAACCTCATTGGCATCTTCGTCCTCTGTGAACTTGGACAATTCTGAACTTGTCAACACAGTATCTGTCCGCTGCCCTCCTGGACCACTCGGACTTCTGCTGAACGCTGAAAGTCCAGATCGTGCAGTTGTTATTGGATTCCAACCACTTCCCGATGGATCAAAGGGTGTGCTCGAACTGAGTGGAACGATTCGCCGAGGTGCTCTCATTGTTCGTGTCAATGGCGAAGACGTCAGCTCCTGGAACCTTGACGCCGTGAAGACACGTTTGGGTGAATTGGCTGACCAAGAACGAGACCTCGAGTTTCTTCCTCCAAGGGGCCGAGCCCAGAGTCAAGACTATAGTCGTCGTCGCAAGGAAGAATTCACGTTTATGAAGTTGAATGATTCGACCAAAATTGAGCGAGGCGAATGCTGGCTTGTCATCAACGCCAAGTGGGTTGAGCGCTGGGTCGCCTTCGCTGCGTTGAATGGTCCACCACCTGGTCCTGTCGATAACGAGGTCCTCGTCCAAGAGGGCTGGGAAGACCGAATGGAGGGTAAAATCCCTGGTGACCCTGATATGCCTCGCGAAAATTTGAAGCTGTCTGAGGATTATCGATGTGTGACGCCTCTTGTGTGGTGTTTCTTTGTTGCTCTTCATGGCACTAGCAAGATGCCTCCAATCGCGAGGTTGGTCTATCGTCTTCTTCGATTGCTCAACATTTTGTCTAGATATTCGATGAACATTCACAGCCGCCAATTGCCAGCTTTGGAGCTCAACAGAATGCTCAAGGGTCCAGCCCTCAAGGCCGAGATCACCGTCAAGGAAATCAAGAATCGTTGCCAATTGGGTTCCAATTAATGTATTCGTGATGCATGTATCAATGCTGAATGAGCTCGAAGATTTGTGTCAATCCATACGTGGCACGTAGTTTGAGTTGCCACGTGGACACCCACAGGCAGGCAGCAATAGGGGGGCATGTCGGACACGGATGATTTTGAGCAATTGCTTGGAGTGCTGCGGTCGTTTCGCGCGATCGTTGCTTATGTGCCAAGAATACACGTGTGGTTGCTGATGCCATGGCAACCAGCGTGGTGAGAAGGTCTGGATGAGCTGTCCAATTGTAGAGAACATCGGAGAGAATGATCACATCAATTGGAGAGGGCAAAGCAGCGACGTGCTCGAGATTTCCCCACATTAATGCTCTCACCAAGATCGATGTGGACGGCGGAAACTTCCCAGAGTTGAAGTCCACATTGCGCTGCAAATGATCAAGATTGGATGGCTTCTCCGTAAGGACAACGGTCGACGCCGGTGGCAATCTCAGTGCCGCGGCGATGCCAGGTAGACCACAACCTGCGGCAACTTCGACGACAGTCGCTGGAGATTCAGGCAGCAGTCGCTGGCTTTGGAGGAAATCACAGAGACAAACTGCTGCGTCCCATACGTGGGAGGCCATGGCATCGCCGTATCGCTCTTCAATCACGATTGGTGCTCCGAGTGTGGACTGGAAATGGCGAACACACAATGAGACATCACCTGATGGAGCAGTTGGCGAAATGCGAGAGACCAGGTCCGACCACACTGGCAAAATCAGGATGTTTGACGTTTCTTGGGAGCTCAAGACGAAGGTTGAGAGGGAATTGGCGGCAATTGAAGACTCACGGGGGAACAGAGCTGTGGCATGGAAACGAAAAGAGGTCTCGATGTCTGGAATTGACACTTCCACCGTCATGTGCGACTGATCCGGCGGCATCTTGAAGGCCGTCACGTTGTCTTCCAAGCACTCACCACCTTTGGTGCAAACGTGGGCACCAAGTGTCCATCCGTCAGCATGTCCACCAACTTTTTGACACGAGATGCCTTGTCCGCATTCATCGACGACTTCCAAGCGCAGGCGGACGCTTTTAATCGTCGGAGGAACATGAGTCGGCGGTGAAAAGCGGAAGCGGACTCGAAACAACGCAAAGTCCATTTTGCGATCTTTCGGTTCTCCTGATAAGTTCGCGGGATGGAAAAGATCTCAACGAGCAAATTGACGGTTCTCGACGAAGCTTTTGGCAAACGGATGCTACAAGGCACGGCAGAGTGGTCTGGCGTGCCGGAAGTCGTGCGTTCCTCATTCTATGTGCTGCACAAGACACTCCGAAGCTACGACAAGCGCTTGGATCGTTGCGAGAAGGCCATTGTGGATTGTCATGCTCGGTTTGGACTCAACAAACACCAAGCAACCGTAAAGTCGGCCCAAACACCACTCGATATGGATGAACTCCTTCTCCCGGTTCAGGAAGCGCTCAAATCCAAGTTGGACCACGCAGAAATCAACTCATTGGTGCAAGTGATCGTCCATGATCTCGAGGCAACGCAACTCACATTGATAAATGAGAAACTGCAGCAACAAGCAGCACATTTTGAAAGCGCTCTACTCAACACAAGGAGCACACTCTCGAGAAAGCTCAAAGACGACCATGGTACCAACGAACAATGACAACGTGCATGATCTTGTATGATAGACAGCCTCAAGCTACAACTCGAGCGTACAAATGTCGATCTTTTCGACCAAGGAGCCATGATTCAAATGCTGGAGAGTCAAGTTGGCGAGGCCAGGAACGCCAGTAAGTCGACTATCGCCAACTCGTACCGAGGAATCATCACCCTGCAGATGAAAGTCAACTTCAATCGATGCAAAATGCGATGGAATCGAGGTTGGCCGACATTGAGACCTCTATCCGTGCTCTCTACGGTGCCATGGGAGTCTCTTCGTTGGATTTATCAGTGAAAGACTTGACAGCTCACTTCGAACCGGGTCATCTCGTCAGCGAAAGCCTCAAACTTCTTCGAGAGGTACATATTCATCTCCCTCACGACTGCAGCGGCGTGTAGGAGGTCGAGCCGACAAACAACAAAGTGGCGGCGTTGGAGTCGGCGGTCATGTCCATCCATGACACGCTACGACAATTGACAACGTCGTTGGAGTACCATCAGGAAACGAAGCTATCGACGACAGCATCGAGAGTACTACGATGACAGACCAAAACGAGTCTGATGGAGGTGTGGTGACATAGGCAATCGAGGACACAATGCCGACAAAGCGAGAAAAGCCTGTCGGTGTCCTTGCGACGTCGTTGCATTCCAAGCCAACAGCCGAGCAGGAGAGGAAAGTCAATGCCGTGGTTGCTCTGGTTGACGACTTTGATTTCCCACAGCAAGATGATCGTCATATACCAACGGCTTTGACGAGGAAGGACGAGCTGCGTTCAAAGCGAGAGATTTCAAAAGCCAGATTCGAAGCTGTTGCATTGCGTCAGCGAGAACGACTGCGGCAGTATTCGAAGGAATAAGTCACACGTTGATTGACCGTCAGCGCTTAACACGTAAGAAGAGGCAGCTCTCGAGGGCGACGGATGTATCGTCATCTGCAATTTCTTCCAACACGCTCTGAGTTGTCTGAATGGCATCGAGGAACGAAATGGTATCCACGACGCGATTCTGCAGTCGGACATTCGAGTGATGGCCAAGAATGCCCGTGAGCTCAAGGATACGAAGGCGAGCTGCCTGCCACAACAACTGCGTCGTCTTGCATGCTTTCGATTGCCGCAACGTCGTCGCAGTACATAGAACTGCTAGCACCCACTGGACAAATCTGAACTCGTCGTCGTCGTCGCAAGCTCCAAAGTGCAATGTGACGCATCGTTCAGTGTTGTCAGTCTCATCGCGGTAGTGGATTCGACAGCATAATCTATGCTCAACTACGTCGCAACACATCATCAACTCGTGGAATCAAGATTCCGCCCACCTTCAAAGCAAACAACAAACTCAACGCACTTGAGCGGCACAACCAGAGCGTCGTCATCTCTCTCAATGACTAGATCCAACCGCGAGGATGAAATACAAGCGCTCGCTTCAATCTGTAGCTCTTTGTCGTGCTGGAGACATGGCGTCGCGGTCTTGCAAGCATTCAGAGACGCGGCGTAGAAATTCTAAACCCATCAAAAATTCCATGCCACCAATGCTAGTCGCACCTGAAAAGCTTGAATCCGACTCGTCAGGTTGTCCACAGAGCCCAGGATCGTCTAGGCGATTCAATTAATGCCATCTTGGTGCTGAAACCAACATGAAAGTAGACGCCAGCACGGCGAGGATGCAGCGGGAGTGTCGTCGTCATGGTGTCGTTCCGCGACCTTTCAAGATTGACAGACCACCATCATTCACCCTCACGTGTAACGGAAATGGTGGTCTATTCGCAGCACCTCAACGCAAAGTTCACTTTGACAATGTCCACGTTGTTGCACGGCAAAGTGATCGCGATCACGGGCAAACTCTCCTTAGGCAGTCGAGACGACGTCGCCAAGCTCATCCAAGCTCACGGCGGCGTCATGGCCTCGTCCGTGACCAAAGGAGTGACTCACCTTGTGACCAACGACCCGTCCGGCACGTCATCCAAGCTCGTCCAAGCTCGCAAGTGGGGCATCGAAATCGTCGGCGAAGACTTCTTGACAGCGCTAGCGCCAGCAAATGCATCAGCAAGTGAACCACCGACAAAGAAACTCAAGCAGGAAGCTCCAACTATTGCGATCGAAGGCCGTGTGTTCACATTCATCGGCGATTTGGACCTCGACCGACAAGAATGCATCCGCTACATTGAGTCCAAGGGCGGCAGCTACGTCGAGCAGCTCTCTGATAAAGTCATGGACGCTGTCGTCAAGGATGCCAGATCTAGCAGGTACGATGACGTCGTTCTTGAGAGTTTTCATGATGGGTGTAGCCCGGAACTGACGAAAGCACAGGCGCAGGGCGTGAATCTTGTCACGGAAGCCGCCATGACGCAACTCATCTTTAGCGATATGTTTGGAGATGATGAAGCTGCCGCGGACGACAATGTTCCCGTGCCGAACCGTGTGATGGCGGACGGTGAAGCGATTTCAGTGCCAGGCAACTCGTCCAACTACGAAGTCCGCTACCGCGGTGGAGTTTACTACTGCACTTGCATGGGCTGGAAGATGCAAAACAAGGCCGTCGACGCTCGGTCGTGCAAACATCTCAAGCAAATCCTCGGCGAGCCGTTTGAATTGTGGCGCACCACTGGAAGCACAAACCCTGGAGCTGCCTCTTCAGCTAAAGCTACGACGAGCACCATGGCGAAACAAACCGCACCAAAGCTGCTTCTCGCGCAGAAATGGGAAGCGCAGGATGTCGTCGGCTGGTGGATCAGTGAGAAATTCGACGGTGTCCGTGGCTATTGGAACGGGACAACGTTCCTCAGTCGCCTCGGCAATCCATTCTACGCCCCCCATTTCTTTACGCAAGGTCTGCCGAAGGATCACCACTTGGACGGCGAGCTTTTCCTCGGCCGCGGCCGCTTTGAGCAAACTGTGAGCATAGTCAAGAGCCAAAACCTCAACGACAAGTGGAAGACACTGAAATTTATGGTCTTTGACGTGCCGACGCTCCCTGGAGACTTTGAAACCCGCATGGAATACCTCAAGACAAAGATTGCACCGACATGTCCAAACGCTGTCATCGTCGAGCACAAGAAGTGCACGTCTGAAGCCATGCTGCTCGACACTTTGAAAGCCGTCGAAGCCGAAGGGGCGGAAGGTCTCATGCTCCGTCAACCCAAGTCGCTCTACGTCAAGGCGAGATCGTCGACGCTTCTGAAAGTCAAGACGTTTTCAGACGACGAAGCCATCGTCACTGGATACGAGAAGGGCAAAGGCAAGTATGCTGGCATGACGGGAAGTCTCAAAGTGCGCAATCGAGACGGCAAGACATTTGCAGTCGGCTCGGGGCTCACCGACGCCCTCCGGACGGATCCTCCACCCGTCGGCACGATCATTACGTACCGCTTCCAGGAGAAAACTCAAGCTGGCATCCCGCGCTTCCCGACATTTGTCGGCATTGCTCTCGATAAAGCCTGGGACGAAAAGACCGCGTAGGTAGTTTGAGCTGGAGATTCCTCTATCAAAGTCACAGTTGGAGCGTCATCTTGTGTGTTTGGTTTCGCGGCGTCCTTGGCTTGACGAAGAATCGCAATGCATTCGACGCAGGCGGCGATGTGCTTGTCTTGGATCGCTTTGGCCCGCAGCGCGTCCTCCGTCTGGCTAGGGGGAGTTAATTTTTGCTTGAGTTGATGAGCGACGATGTAGCATCGAGTCCACAGGCTGAATGCCCACATTGCCATGCTACACTTCTGGACATATTGCTGGCCTGGATTTCAGGATGGCCATGACTTCCTTGATCGGAGCGACGTCCGTGGTCTGAATCGCTTCGAACTGGTCGAAAGTTTCGATCAGCATTGGGTGAAAGCCAGGGTCTGAGAGGAGTTTGCGCTTGCCGACTTCCCACCACGCTGTCAGGTCATCAGGGTTGCGTGGAGCAGGGTGGTGAAAGATTAAGACGATGCATTTCATCACCTTCATGCAGCATATCGGTGGCTTCATCCAGGATTTGAGTTCATTAATGTCACTTTTGGTGAGCGAGTTGATTGCATTCTTAGCTGTCTTGATAGCCTCCTCCAGTTCTGGGGCGAGAGTTGAGATGTTCGTAGGCGTCGCCACGTCGTCCTGGCTATGTGCCATCACGTCGGCTTCTTCCAGTGGCGTACGTCCAGCCTCATTCACAAGGTCTGGGTTGGCTCCTCCCAAGAGCAGAAGACGCACGACGTGAGCATGGCCGGCGCGACATGCAATGTGCAGAGGCGTATGTCCCCAAGCCATTCGAGCGTTGACATCGGCGCCACGAGCAAGGAGGAAGTCGACCACGAGAGGAGAATTCATGTCGCTCGCAACGCCAAGTGGCGTCAAGAACGTCGAGACGGTGTTGATGTCGGGCTCAAGAGCTAGGATGTCAGTAATGCGCTGGAGATTGTTGTCTTGACAAGCATGACGCGTGACGCCAACCAAGAGGATTCCAGCGACTAATTGACGTACTCGACGGTTCAGCTCGTCAAAACCAACGCTGACTTCAATCGCGTGGAAGATTTCTTCCTTGTCGCGAGGATTCCAAGCTTCAGCGTTGCGAGCATCTACTCGCTGGAGAGAGTCAATGACGGCGTGGTAGTCTTGGCGAAGGCTGACGCGGTAGTTGGTCCATTGTTCAGTCGGCATAGCCAGCGAAATGGAAGCTCCAGTTTGAATGGCAGTGAAGATTTCCCAGAGACACCATGCACGTGTGAGAGGAATGGGATCCAGCAGTGGCTGGAACACCAAGACGACTTTGCCAAACGAACGAATGGCATCGACAAACGTCGAGGACCACCAACTGTGCGGTCGAGATGGAGCATGGTGCTGGTCCACGACAAACAAATCGACCCAGAAGAATGCTGTCTTGGCTTCGTCAGGTGGAAGAGAGAGCGCAAAGATTTCGATAGCGCTGACCAAGTCACAGAAGGAATACTTCCAAGCGTGCGAGACAAAGTGTGTCGCTTTTCCAATGCCTTGGGATGCGTCGTTGATATGCTTTTGAGCGAACGAGCAATTGGACTCGATGGTCTCGGGCTTGACAACGGCTTCGCAGACATCCGTGGTCGTTGATGCTGGAGATATCCTCCCTTTGGCCAGCATGTCGTCCTTCCATGCCACCAGCCATGCGTGACTTAGACCAAGCGAAGGAAAATCGTCTCCTAGCGTGGTCGTATCTGCTGCAACTCCAGCCGCAGGGTCAGCCATGTCAATGATGTGCCTCTCAACTGATCCAAAGTTACGATATCAGGGTGTCTAAATAGAGTCGTGATGACTCAGCAAATAACAATCTACTGGATAAACCAGCACTTCCAACGGATTGTCCTCCCCGGGTAGCCACGTCAGATTATCTCGACCTGGAGAACTTGACGGACCATTACTTCATCTAATCTAGCTGAACGTTTGTCGAGGTTGATGTCGTCCAAAGATCAAAAAGTTCTAAACATGAGCATGAATACTTAATTATTCACCTCACCATGATCTCCAGTACGCTTCTTTCCATGTCGAGGAGGAAATGCAAACTTTGAACGACTAGATCCTTTGATGGCTTTGTAGTTTGTGCAAGATTCATCACATGGGACTGATCAAACGCGAGGCGGTCATTCTGTTGATGGACTCATTTTGTGATGTTCAAACACAACGTTGTCAATCACATGCTTGAGCGTCCGTTCCAATTCCATGTCGCGTTCATAAAACCACTTCTTTACAGGGACGACGGGAAATTCAATTTCCTCTTTGACATTTCCACCTGGAAAAATGCCGGGAATCTCAGGAGGCAGGGCAAAGGTATATTTTTGGTTCAGGGCACTTTTTGCGTCACAAGGATTCATTTCCGGTTCCACTTGGTGCAAAAACGACAAGCGACTTGATTCTGGGTCGTCTGTGGGCAACACGACAATCCTACTTGACATTGAGATCTAAATGTATTTCTCAGTGAGCGCACCAGCCCCATTTGTTTTGAACGACGTCATCTCTCATACGAGGCATAAGTGCATCTTCCAGGACCGATCGCCACACAATCACTTCACGATTGACTTCAACATAGTACTTGAATACATTGTTGGCATGGACCTGATCGTCTCTATCCAAGTTTCGAAAACTTTGATAGACAGTGTAAGGGTCAACTTTCTCCAAAGTCTATACAGAGCTCAGCTACAATCATCGCAATGATAACCTTACTTCCTCAGCCCCTTCAGGCAATCTCAGAGGATGTTCGCCGTTGAAAACTTTCCCCACTGCGGCACCAATCAAGCGGAATGGGGCGGCAATTGTAACATGACACGTGCGCTGAGGCATGTGGCGCCCGTCGGGAAGTTTGATAAGCCCATTCTGAATGACTTCGTCACGACATTCAAATATGCCTGCTTTGATAAATGCTGTTTGGAGCTGGTTATATTGATGGTCAGCTAAAGCGTGGATCGCAGCATTCCGAGAGCTGCCAATTTGTACGTTCTCCACTCCTCCGAGTCGACGTCCAACTACCGTATGTGGTATGTTATTTCGGTGTCTGTCGATGACCAAATACCCTGTGCTACCCGCACATATTTTATACTTATCATAATCAATACAATAAACTTTCTGAGGTTTTACTTTGATTCGTGGTTTTCGCTGACATGAGGGAGTATCATCGTCTTGCTTCCGGTCGACCGTCAGTCAAAGGGAAATCTCGCAAAGGGCCGAAGAAATACATGCATACGTTTACTGATAATGCATTCAAATGGCTGGTCATTCAAGAGTACATGCAGCACGGGCTCGGAGAGGCTGGTTTATCGAATGCAATGGCGAAGTATTTTCCCGGCGTGAGTGGCAAGCGGGAGGCATCGACGAAGAAGATTCAAGCTTGGTTTCGGAAACGAAACTCGATTGAGCATAAAGCAAAATCCTGCCTCCGCAAAGATGATGTCAACACACCGCATGGGCCATAGCACAGTTCTTGATGCCGTGGCCGAGAAAGAAATTGCTAATTGGGTCAAGCTTTGTGCGCCGACTCGCTACGATCTCGTGAAATGGGCGTCAAACGCGTGGAATAACTTAAGCATCAAGACTATTATCAATGGCTTTGAGAAGTGCATGTTGATTGCCCATACCTCAAACAATGAAGACAATGTTGAGCCATTCGAGGACGACAGCAGCGACGGAGACGACGTGTTCGATTCAATTGTCGAGCTTGCGAGGGAATCAGGTGCAATTCGGAGCGAGGAAGATATTTTCGGTGATGTGATCTACGAAGTAGTTGTTTAGATTTTGTAATTCATAATGAAGTTTGACTCACCATACTCTTGTTCGTCGTCCACGTCGTTGCTGCCGTCGATTTTGGTCCCAACACTGACTTCACTGTTTGTTGTACGTCTTTGTGTCTTGGTGTTCAAGGTATTCGACGTGCTTGACGTCCACCGGCTCGTCGAGGCCTCTGTGCGCTTGTGTGCTCGTCGGAATCTTGGAGAATGACAGACTCGAAATTCTGGCTGTGCAAATTAGCTGAGAATATTTTATGGCCAACCGACATTTCAAAAAAAGATATTTTTGTATACTCATCTCAAGTGAAATCATTTTGTTTGAAAAATAGTCGTATAATATAATTGACTGAATCAGTTTATGTAATATATCTTGCAGTACAATGTTAAACTTCTTGTCATGTTTCTTGTAATTTCCACTCGCCATGCAAATCGGAAAAAAATATTTTGGTTTTAAAAATATTTGTTAACCTTTATCCGGACACGAATGTGGACGTTTTTCATTGCGGGGCGACAAGATGCTCCTCGACCTTAACGTGTTCACAAGTGCTTCCGAGACGCCGACGTTTCAGACACACAAGGGAAAGCTCTTATCATCGGATCTAGACTCTCAGGGTACCGAAGTCACTGAGGTATAGAACGCAGTGATAGAGTTCTACACAGCCTGTGACGATCCCCTCTGGAAGGACCCAATAGCCTCTCTTCGTCCAAACATTCTCTTCTTCGCTCGTTGGCCGGACGGTCCGAAGCGCCAACTCTGCACTGTTTCCAACGACATGGAATGGAAATCCTTCCTTCAACAACGTTTTCTCCCTGATGCCTTGCATGACCAAACACGGCTTGAAGTCGATATCCTTCTTTGGACCCAAAAGAGACCAAAACGAAGATTTATTGTTCCAGACGACGGTCGATCTGTTCGGAGACGGAACAGTGCTATTCAAGTTGCAATCCGGCATCCTGTCTTTCTCCATGAAGGAAAGACGAAACGATCTCTTCGAGAGCTACGTTCTGGAAAAAACGTCCATGGGTCGAAGACAACTCTCCATACGGCCGATTTTGATGAAGATGAGCTTACATCGAACTTGTCCCTTGGTGATTTTCGAGTGATATTGCTCGAGAAACTCCATTCTGGACCAGAGCGGGCTCGACAAATGTTGCGTTCAATTGATCAAACACATGGTGGTTTGTACAAGTCATGGGGTGGTGGAACGAAAATGGAACTCATATCGGACACACGAATGCTGAAGCAATGCATAAATTTGGCTCCAATTATTGGTGGTGTGAAGACATTGACCGTGGCTTTCGGCAGTGGCAAGTTGATGGAGGATTGTGTCGTGTGTGCTGAAAGTGATGGTGACACCAGATTTTCACAAGAAGAAGTTTCAACTCCAGCTCTTGCTGATGTGCCCGATTCAAACAGAAAAGCTAGTGCAGACACCAAAACCGCAATGTCGATTGCTGAACGTTTAGTCCAAGTCATTTATTCAAACACTGCAAGCCCTTTATACCACGGTATGCATTCACGTCACGTGGCATTTTTAGCAAATTTTTACAACCAGCATCCAGCAATAACAGCCAAGCTCGGCAATCTTTTGGACGTTCAAGACTACGTGCAGCTATTTGAAGAAGTTGTATTTCCTGATTGGGAACACCGAACAGCTCAAAAAGCTTGTGGAAATGGTCCATTACCAGCAAGAGAACAATTTCCACCTCGGGAAGGAGAACTGAAACCACCCCCCTGCTACTGAAGCCTGCTACAAGTACAGTTGCTGAAAGCTTGGTTGAACTGGTCCAGTTGCGGAAGAGTGAAAGTGAATCTACATCTGACAAGTGGTTGACTGACTTACGTACTGTTGCAAAGTATGCTCATGAAAATGAAGTGTTGAGCCGCCATGAAATTCGCCAAATGGTGAAACTTTTGATGCATGAACGTAACTAAAAGGTTTTGATCAATTTATCAAAGACCACCTTGAATGAAAACGATAAAACTGACGCTGAACAATTCATAGCCGAATACCAATCCCTGCTCGATCTTGGCTTCATTGTCATTACCGATGATATCTAATGCATTAATCTAAATTTGGTTCTCCAATAGCAAACAACAAGCTAGCATATCAATGTCTTCAGTTGTCTCTTCCAGTGAAACGTCAAGCCCACAATGGTGCATGTAGTGTTTCATTGTGCTTGTGCTCACTGAAGCCAGTGCATCCATGTGGGCTTCCCAAAAACAGGTTCTAGCAATCGCATTGTTTCGCTTCAGGCAGGCTTTGTAGGAATGAAAGCAGTACTCGATGGGCATGAGGTCAGGTGAAAATGGAGCCGTGTACAATACGACAGCACCCGCAGATCTCACGATCACTTCGAATTCTGGGTCGTGATGAATTGTGGCGTTGTCCACAACAACAACACTTCTTGGTTCGTTCAATACAAAGTTTCCCAATACTGGCAACAGATAAACTTTTGTCCAAAATAGAAAGCCTTCGGTGTCAACGGTTCCATGTGCGCTTTCAAGATCGTCAAAATTGGCCTTTCTCTGGACCAACTGACAAGCTTCTGGGACAAAACCATTGATATCGGCAGCAGCGAGGACAGTAAAGCGTTTTTCACCCGATGGATCAAACAATTCACTCACGCAGTTTCTAGCCCCACGAAGGCCCCACCCACGGCGACGCCGTGCATCGTTACGTCCTTTATGTGTCTCGTCGATAAATATCAAGCACTCTGGATCATAACGCCGAACTGCGTCCATGTACGAGGCTCTTTCGATTTCATCTCTCTGTATAGCTCGAGCTTCGAGAACTTGACCACTGAAGCCCAGAGAGCGCAAGGATCTGTGAATGGATGATATCGATTAGCATCGTCCAGTACGAAGGTAAAGAAGCTCTTGCATCTCGTCGAGGTAGAGATGAGGACAATTTTCAGCAATTTGGAGGAGTTGGTGAAGATCATCCAGCTGAAGTCGTTTTCGTACGTTTCTTCTCCGATAGCTCCATGTTACGCAAGAGAGTTCGCCAAATGAGTCTACGTGCTTCATTCAGCGACGTACTGTGGAGGAGTGCATAGTAGTTGGCATTGAGCTAATGATTTGAGCTACAGAGTTTCCTGCCTCATGAAGATCCAAAGCGTGTTGTTGGAGGCGTCTCGTGTTCCAAATATCACGCGCACGGGACATGGTGTCCTGTCAAATGTATTCATCACAGGTTCGTTTGGATTATATCCGTATCCGGATAAAATTTGAAATATTTGTTTTAAAATTATAAATTTCTCTGTTTTTGCATGGCAAATGGAATTTACAATACTTTTAGAATCTATAAACTATTGTGAGATACTAACACACATGCAATTAATTTGGCCAATATTCGGTTTAACTTGGCTTCAGTATGGTCAAATCGATTTGGAAATGCATTTTAGTTTTTGTCAGAAATACAAATTTGACTGAAATTGACAATACATAAGTCGGAAAATGTAGGAGCTATATTTGATATTTTGATGAATCGTAGGAACAATATTCCGATATTTTCCATTTTTTCGAATAAAAAACCTCACACATTAATTTGATTAAAGTATGAAATTCATTTTGACTGAAATTTTTGACAAATTGTAGGACCAAAATTCCTACGATTCATTGACCAATCATATATCTATAAAATCTCTTTATATTGACCAATCATAATGTTTATGCCATCGATCTTGTGTATGGAGCGTATGTATGGGCGCCCAAGTTCACGAGCCGGTCAGAGCGGCACTGCAATGCACATGCACCTTCTACTCATGTTAGTCTTAGTCACCTGAAGCTCGACATAGAGAGAAAGACTTGACTGTGACTAGACGACTGATAACTTGTTATGTGTTTGATGCCCTCGACCGAATGGCTCATGTCGTGCCTCGCGTTCACCATAAACAAAGCTAAATAACTAAATACCTTCGCGTTACAAAGAATATCCTAGCTCCCCTTTGTTGTATGTGTATTATCTTACCGCTGATTCACTTTGCTCATATTCACCTAATGATGTGCATCAGCAGACTGTGTCGTCAGACTGCATTGCATATCTCTAGGCAAGCGCATAGTGTCGGTGAATGAGGTGCTTGACGCATTCTAGATATTCTGAAACCTTTGCCCTGAAGCATGTTTTCACAACACACAATCGTGATAATATATATTAAATTCATTTAGAAAACGCTTCGTTCGGCATAAGAAAACTACACATAGCATGTGCGCCATCTGAGTTAGACACAAGCTGCTGAAGTTGGGACCATGTTATCTTCGACGTCGCTCACAAAGTTTCAACTTGGTGAATCCAACGATCTCAACTCAATTCAAATTCAGCCAATAATAATGCGGAATTAATTTGATTCGTCAAAATCGAAATGTAGGCAATCCGTTCCTACGATTTCCAATCACAATACATTAAAGTATATTTTCTGTGAATCTAAGGACATCGATATATAGAGGTTATTTTTTTGTTTTGACACCGAAATAACATACCGAATACGGTAATTGCACATGAAATAGGTTAAACATGACATACAGTGAAGCCTCCCACTAAGAAACGCATTTTTCAGAGGTTCAAATATTACTTTTGACAGTACATAATATATCATAGTCCAAGTATCCAATCTGAGATGACCATATCGAATACTCACCAGCTGCCCATATAATCACCATAAGAAATGAGTTTGTTGGTTTTGATCGTCTCGTGACTAGATTCTAACCTTACACTCACGCCTATTCAACTTGTCCTTGTTTCTAATCATTCAGCATTTTCTCGTGTGTACTCTGCTTTCAATTTTATCCATCATAAATAATCTCATAATGAACCTTTTGATTTACTGCTCAGCCTCCAAATATTCTCACCAATGGCAAAACAGTAACACACTTGATAATACCTTTGTCATTTAATACTTATTGATTTCAACAGTTCATACTGTACGATAAGATTTCCTCGTGGGAGGCTTTTCTGTATATACCGATAATCGAGGCTTCTTTCGCAACGTGGACACCATTTCTTCCATGAAAGTCGCGTTTTCCTCTACATGTGCACGGAGTTTCTCATTTTCACTCAGAGATTTGCTGTATGCCAGCATTTGTTCTCTGGCAGCTCGTTCCTAACTCGACATATCTGGTTTCCCAGTTGCCAAAACCTTTGCTTGGAGTAGGGAATCTTTGAGAATATCGACTTGGCGCCGTAGCTGTAAAAGTTGGCGCGTTCGTCGGTTCATGAGTGCGAACTCCTGGCTTGTTGTCTTCGGCCTTTCTTGCTTTGATTTCATTGATCTTTCAGGGGACTCTAAGAGACTGCATATAAAGTGATGGAAGGAATGATATGCCACTTGCTTCCATCGTTGACATCTCTTTGATGATTGGTCAATACATGGAGGATTATAGTCCAATAGAAAGGCAAAGAGAGGGCACACATTTCAAGCGCCAAAAGAGGATGCTGGATGGCTATGAACTCTTCAAAATGGCGGGAGATAGAAATGGCGCGAGAAATAAACATATGCCACTCTAAGGTTTCACTGCACTGGAGGGTCCATAAGCGATCCTACGTAAGCGGAGAAAGTATGTATATACGAGCATTGAATGGTCTCATATTTGTACGTTGAATAGAAGCTTCTTCGATGCCCAAAGGCGATCCACTCTCTGAAGATGAGAGAATTGAAGCTCTCGTCCTTCAACGAGAAGGAAGGGCCATATCCTACATTGCCAATGAGCTCGGCCGCTCCCGCGGATGTATTCGTGGGTTCTTGCGCAATCCCAAGTCGTACGGACAAGCTCGGTCAACAGGAAGACGCTCTTTGATCTCGTATGAGCTTCATCGGCGCATCATCCGCGATGCTATTTCAGGCAAGTACACTGCTGCCGAGCTTTTCAAGTTGAATTCCCTTCCTGTTGGGCCCCGTCGAGTCTGTCAGCTCTTAAATAAGAGCGGGCGACTGAAATTCAAGAAGCGATTGGCTGCGCCGATGATGACTCCTGCCCACAAAAAAGCTCGGGTTGCTTGGGCTCAAGAGGCGAAGGACTGGGGAGCCCAGTTTAATGAAGTTATCTGGTCCGACGAGAAGAAATGGAATCTCGACGGACCCGATGGCTTTAATTACTACTGGGCTGATCTACGTGGCCGCCGTGAGCACTTCTCCAAGCGCCAAAATGGAGGCGGTGGAGTCATGTTTTGGGGTGCTTTTAGCAGCCGCGGCAAGTCCGAGTTGGCCCTTCTTGATGGTAAGCAAGATGCTGCTGCGTACGTGGATACGCTTTCCGAATTTATGGTTCCTTTTGTTCATGCTTTGCACGGCAACGACTTTGTCTTTCAGCAAGACAATGCTCCTATCCACACCGCTGGTTTGGTGAAAGAGTGGTTTGAGCTCCCTGAGGTGGACGTGAAGACTTTTAAATGGCCTGCCAAGTCACCAGACTTGAACCCCATCGAAAATCTCTGGGGTATCATGTCTCGTAGAGTCTACGACAACGGTCGTCGAAAGTTTTCGACCAGAGCCGAGCTCATCGCCTGTATCCGAAAAGTGTGGGACGAGTTGGATCTAAGTCTGCTCCAGACACTTGTGGCGAGTATGCCTCGTCGCTGTGAAAAGGTTATCGCAAGTTGCGGTCGCAAGATAAAGTACTAAAACTCTCGTTTTGGTCTACTGGCATATCATTATTTCTTCCCCAGATTTACATATTGTAGTGCAGTATGAAGAGTAGACGTCTACACGACATGTGAAGCTCATTAGAAGTCCATAATAGCTCTAGGATTGATCTGTTTGAGTCTCACGTACATTCGAGATCACACCGGTGAGAACTCTCATAAAACTGTGTGTGGCATATCATTCCTTCCATCATTTTATATGCAAGGTCCTTGTGCAGCTGATCGTCCGTCGCAAAGAGGAGATGGAGGTCTTGCACGACGTCGTCTGTCTTATGCGCCATGGCGAAGCTTGTACACAGCTCAAAAATAGCTGAATGTGTCCGAAATGTTAAAAATTTGTTAGAAATATCTTGTCAAAATTTGGGCTATTTTTCACAATATTCGATCAAAATTGTGCTTTCCCAATAAAAGACGAAGAGTTCTGGCCGGCGCTGCGTGCCCAGACGTCACTCCCCGCGGATGGAAATCCCATGGCATGGATGGTTTTGACCTTTCACTGTGGGTTGATGCTTCATCACAATCTGTCATACATCTTGTATTCCTATCGCTGAATTCATTCAAAAGAATGGCTGTGGCATTTGGTCGTGTTTTACCGAGCTGACAAAGTTCCCCCGATTAAATATAGCCATTGAGCTCAAGTTGCCGGAGATGTCGAGGACGATATGCATGCCAAAAACACCAACGACCACAAACCTAGACGATTTAGTTGCACTCTATTGCACAGCTTGGCTTTGATACTTCTTCACAAGGTGATGTATAGAGAAAGAGAAACAAAACAGTCCTTGTTATCTAATGACGATAAAGGCCAGTCGGCGTTTGAAGCCAACCAAAGCAGAACAGGCAGCATTGTATCGTAGGTTCTGGAGGTGATAGGATTGCTGTGAGCTGGCTTGAGCGATGGTCGGCTTCAAAGGGCGACAACGTCGTCTTGGGTTGTCGTCATCTGGTCTTCTTCCATACTGACAGCATGTAAGCGATATTCAGTCCATTTGAATTCTGTAAGAGTGGTGGCTGTGAGCTGTCTTGGAAGTCGGACATGGTGTTGTTTCAAGTTGATGAGAGAGCAGTTGGGTTCGTTGGTGTGGTCGGCGTTTGAAGCCAACCAAAGCAGAACAGGCAGCATTGTATCGATCGAAGTACAGGCTCTGATTGGAGATGGGGTTGTTGTGAGCTGCCTTGAGCTTTGGTCGGCTTCAAAGGACGACAACGTCTTGACTGTCTTACACCTTCATGGCGAATTGAGTTGTGGTGCGAGACGTGGGCGATTCTGGTGGACCTTCACTCGGCTTCGGGTCGCACGTTCGTTCGGATGGACCAATGAGATCGGAGAGACCTTCATTCAGACGATCCTTCTTTCAAACAAGTGGCTGGCATGCGTCTTGACGTTGGAAGGATCGGGTCGTTTGTTCGGATGCGAGCCAGACGGGAGTGGCAGCATCCATGCTGTCAAGGACGCGGCCAGACAAACAACCTTCGAGTTGGCGAGTCCATCCATGGACGGTAGGATTCACTAACTTTACATGTGTGTCAACACAAACAATACAATGATCCACTTGAAACATCACATTATGGTTAAAAATGAATGTGGACACAAGTGTCGAGGACGGTTGGGGAGAGTGGTCCCATCACAGGGTCTTCCAACATCAAGCCACCCCAACTTGAGACTTGACGGAAAGATCGTGTGTGTGTTGGATTCATCGCAGGTACAAACAGCATTGCATGTCGAGTCTTGTGGCTGGGAGCTGTTTTGAGTTGGTGTTGCTTCGTTGTTCATAAGAGTGGCAGGATGCTGCTTTCAGGTGGACGACACCAACAAACAGCAGAGATTCGCACGTGATACCGACCATTAGCAAGCAGTGCCTTGGGTCTGTATCGCCATGCGTGGTAGGGCGAGCTTCTTTGAAACTGAGAGACACACGAAAGTCGAGGAGGATGAGCGATCCAATGCGTCGAGTGGACGTAACTTCTCGTATTACAAGTACCATTCGTCTATGAGGTTGACCAGGGAGAGCACATTGGTCTGCTCGGTCGTTTTTGGAAGGTGCTCATCACAGTGCATACTTCGTCCTTGTTGAGAGGTGTTGGCCCTTCCCGGAGGATCGGCTTTGCACGTTCATGCATCATGCACCATGATCAAAGGAAATATGTGAGAACAGATATAGATTTAGATAAGTCGTGTGCAGGAAGCTATGTGCACCATTCATGTAGGTAGACTTAGTGCTAACCATCAATACACTCTTCAAAAAGCACTCGTGGCCTCACAGCCACCGACTCATCTTTGCGCCTGAAGGAACTCGCGTTCCAACAGTCCTGGTACGTGCATCGCTATTTCTCAATGGATTATTTCTTGATCGTCGATTGTTTATTACCATGTATCAACATAACGCCGTTGCCACTCAGCCGAGAGACTTCTCTTTCGATGGTATTGCACAGAAGACCTTATTCTCTAGGGTCATCACAAATCCATTTACCGATGGAGTTTGTCGTCTACATGTCGACCTCCAATCTATTTATACATTTTGCATTCCAAAGATAGCAATGGATCAGTTTAAAGTTGTATCACTGACATGGCTGACCCTGCGGCTGGAGTTGCAGCAGATACGACCACGCTAGGAGACGATTTTCCTTCGCTTGGTCTAAGTCACGCATGGCTGGTGGCATGGAAGGACGACATGCTGGCCAAAGGGAGGATATCTCCAGCATCAACGACCACGGATGTCTGCGAAGCCGTTGTCAAGCCCGAGACCATCGAGTCCAATTGCTCGTTCGCTCAAAAGCATATCAACGACGCATCCCAAGGCATTGGAAAAGCGACACACTTTGTCTCGCACGCTTGGAAGTATTCCTTCTGTGACTTGGTCAGCGCTATCGAAATCTTTGCGCTCTCTCTTCCACCTGACGAAGCCAAGACAGCATTCTTCTGGGTCGATTTGTTTGTCGTGGACCAGCACCATGCTCCATCTCGACCGCACAGTTGGTGGTCCTCGACGTTTGTCGATGCCATTCGTTCGTTTGGCAAAGTCGTCTTGGTGTTCCAGCCACTGCTGGATCCCATTCCTCTCACACGTGCATGGTGTCTCTGGGAAATCTTCACTGCCATTCAAACGGGTGCTTGCATTTCGCTGGCTATGCCGACTGAACAATGGACCAACTACCGCGTCAGCCTTCGCCAAGACTACCACGCCGTCATTGACTCTCTCCAGCGAGTAGATGCTCGCAACGCTGAAGCTTGGAATCCTCGCGACAAGGAAGAAATCTTCCACGCGATTGAAGTCAGCGTTGGTTTTGACGAGCTGAACCGTCGAGTACGTCAATTAGTCGCTGGAATCCTCTTGGTTGGCGTCACGCGTCATGCTTGTCAAGACAACAATCTCCAGCGCATTACTGACATCCTAGCTCTTGAGCCCGACATCAACACCGTCTCGACGTTCTTGACGCCACTTGGCGTTGCGAGCGACATGAATTCTCCTCTCGTGGTCGACTTCCTCCTTGCTCGTGGCGCCGATGTCAACGCTCGAATGGCTTGGGGACATACGCCTCTGCACATTGCATGTCGCGCCGGCCATGCTCACGTCGTGCGTCTTCTGCTCTTGGGAGGAGCCAACCCAGACCTTGTGAATGAGGCTGGACGTACGCCACTGGAAGAAGCCGACGCAGTTGCAAACAGCCAAGATAATGGAAGTATGGCAGCCAAGACCACGACTCTACCAAAAGCACTTGAAAGGGCTATCAAGACAGCTAAGAATGCCATCAACTCGCTCACCAAAAGTGACGTCAATGCTCTCAGATCGATGTGCCAGCCACCGCCAGCTCTCATCAAGGTGTTCAAGGGCGTCGTTTTAATTTTGGGATATTCTGGACCCAGTAATCCTGAGGAGCTCAAAGAGTGGTGGGAAGTGGGGAGGCGCAAACTTCTACCTGATCCATGCTTCATCCCCATGTTATCAAAGTCGTATGACAAGTTCGAGGCGATTTTGACCACCGATATTGCTCCCATTGAAGACATAATGGCTTTGGCCAACGATCCTGAGTCGCAACCAAACGAAATCAAGTCATGGAGCAAGGCTATGTGGGCTTTTTGCTTATGGGTTAGATGCTACATCGTCGCTTACCAAGTTAAGCAAGAATGTATCACAGTGAACCAGACAGAAGACGCGCTTCAGGCCAAATCGATCCAAGATAAGCACATCGCTGCGTGCGTGGAATGCATTGCAGTCCTCCGCGAAGCCAAGAATGCAGCCACTCTTAACACCAAAGATGAGATCCCTGTATCGACAAACGTTGATGAAACGCCACCGAGTTAAATCCCTTTATCAAAAATTCTCAATACTATCAACACAGTATATTTAGTCTAAGGATCTATCAACGGCAGCGTTCGAATATGATGGGGGACGCAAAATCTCTTGTACATCAATTACATCTCCAATGCCATATCCTACAGCTGCTTCCGTGTCTAGGGCTGTCGACCATGGCTAAGACGAAAATGAGTGATGGTGTTGCGACCACTCGACGCATTGGATCGCTCATCCTCCTCGACTTTCGTGTGTCTCTCAGTTTCAAAGAAGCTCGCCCTACCACGCATGGCGATACAGACCCAAGGCACTGCTTGCTAATGGTCGGTATCACGTGCGAATCTCTGCTGTTTGTTGGTGTCGTCCACCTGAAAGCAGCATCCTGCCACTCTTATGAACAACGAAGCAACACCAACTCAAAACAGCTCCCAGCCACAAGACTCGACATGCAATGCTGTTTGTACCTGCGATGAATCCAACACACACACGATCTTTCCGTCAAGTCTCAAGTTGGGGTGGCTTGATGTTGGAAGACCCTGTGATGGGACCACTCTCCCCAACCGTCCTCGACACTTGTGTCCACATTCATTTTTAACCATAATGTGATGTTTCAAGTGGATCATTGTATTGTTTGTGTTGACACACATGTAAAGTTAGTGAATCCTACCGTCCATGGATGGACTCGCCAACTCGAAGGTTGTTTGTCTGGCCGCGTCCTTGACAGCATGGATGCTGCCACTCCCGTCTGGCTCGCATCCGAACAAACGACCCGATCCTTCCAACGTCAAGACGCATGCCAGCCACTTGTTTGAAAGAAGGATCGTCTGAATGAAGGTCTCTCCGATCTCATTGGTCCATCCGAACGAACGTGCGACCCGAAGCCGAGTGAAGGTCCACCAGAATCGCCCACGTCTCGCACCACAACTCAATTCGCCATGAAGGTGTAAGACAGTCAAGACGTTGTCGTCCTTTGAAGCCGACCAAAGCTCAAGGCAGCTCACAACAACCCCATCTCCAATCAGAGCCTGTACTTCGATCGATACAATGCTGCCTGTTCTGCTTTGGTTGGCTTCAAACGCCGACCACACCAACGAACCCAACTGCTCTCTCATCAACTTGAAACAACACCATGTCCGACTTCCAAGACAGCTCACAGCCACCACTCTTACAGAATTCAAATGGACTGAATATCGCTTACATGCTGTCAGTATGATGACGACAACCCAAGACGACGTTGTCGCCCTTTGAAGCCAACCAAAGTGATAGAACAGCGCACAGCCATGTCCTTCAGATCCTCAACCTTTCAGTTGCTGTCTGTGCTTTGCTTTGGCTCGCGTCAAACGCTGACAAGCGTGATGCATAATTGTATAATACACTACATAATTCATCTTCTTTCCAATATTTTTGAGCTGAACAACTTCGATCGGACTTGATAAAACGACATCTTGCAAGTAACATGTTTCTTCAGTATCCACGTGAGAGGCTCACTTTATAAACGGCTTGCAACGTGATGCTAATATTGCTTAGCTAGTTCGAATAGATCAGTCCATGGATGATTTTAACGTTATCGGAGCTTTCCTGGCGTCGACTCTCATTTTATACTATCTTCATTTTGCAGCCAAGACTTGTTTGAACAGCTCATCAACAACACCGAGTGAACTATCTTATCGTTGGCGATGGACATTGGCTGTCAGAAAGCGCTCCATTTATCAATTTATTCATTCATGATTTATGTTTAACTGTAGTTTTTTCTCCACTACTTCTGTCTAATCCCACGACTTGTCGATGGCAATGCCGACAAATGTTGGGAAACGAGGGACGCCGGCTGCAGTGAGCTCTTGGTATCTGTACGTAATCATTGAGCCGATCTTGGGAGGTTTGCTTCGATGACTATCGGTGAGACCAGAGCCAACACAAAACGCCACGCCGTTGCGATTGCGCACTTGGAGGCTGCCGACCTTGCCGAGGTATTTGCCTTTTCCCTTCTCGTAGCCAGTAACGATGGCTTCGTCGTCAGAGAAAGTCTTGACTTTGAGCAGTGTGGATGATCGAGAGCGAACATAAGCCGATCTTGGTTGACGGAGCATCAAGCCTTCAGCCCCAAGCGCTTCAACTCGGGCTAACTCCTTGTGTAACATTTCCTCGGATGTACACACAAGATGCTCAACAACTTTGACGTACTCGCAGGGCGCAACAAGATCACGCAGAAAAGCTTGGCGGGCTTCAAAATTGCCATTATGCGTCGGTACATCAAATGCCATGAAAGTAATCGCCTTCCATTTGTCGCCTCCATCGTGGCGTTTGACCACACTGACGGTGGCTTCAAACATATTGCGTCCCATAAAGAGTTCGCCGTCTAGGTGATGATCTGTCGGTAGGTCTTTCGTGAAGAACGCAGGCGCGTGGAATATATTGCCAAGGCGGCTGACAAAGTGCTTGCCGTTCCAGTACCCTCGAACGCCATCGAGCTTTTCACTCATCCACCACCCAACGATGTTTTGCTGCTCCCATTTCTTCGCAAGAAGAAGTTTGGGTGGTCCAGACTGCGCGACTGCCTTGGCTGGCTTCTTGGGAGACATGATCGATTCTCGTTTGGGTTGCGTTTTAGCTAACAAGCTCTCGAGGCTCTTCTGCCGCTTCGAGGGTTGCTGGGGTGATGCAGTTGAAATGGAGCGCTTGGCGCCAACGACTGGGGTATACTCCGCGACGTCAATGAGATAAGGCGACTGAGGACTTGATGGCGTTGACATTGCGCTGGAGAATTTTAAAATGAACAAAGTCGGCGGTGTCGATCATCCATGTTGACTTTGGACACGAAGAGTGATGGTTGCCTTGGGGAATGAGTTTCAACCAAGTTTCCAAGTTGACAACCTTTCTCAAGATAATGAAACAAGATCGTCTTCGACCAAGATTCTGTTTAGATGCTCGTCATGGGCTTGACAAACTCCAAGTCAGGCTGGGATTTGGAATCTGGGTTGAGAGTGCTCTCGACGGTATTATAATGGCTAGAATTTGACGACAACCAACTGGGATAGTGTTATTGCAGGGAAGTTAAACAGGGCTCTTTTCGTCCTTCTATATAACAATAGAATTCTATGCAATTAGACAATGCCACAGCTCGACTGCCTTCTTTTTGTCCATAGAAAGAGCCCTGCTTTTGATTTATCTTTTGTGATTTCAACGCTTTCGTTGCGAGACTCGACAGCTTTCATGAGTGACGACGACCATCACTCTCATAGAAAGACCATCGCTCGGTGAAAGCATCGTGACATTGTCAGATTTCCAATGGCCTGCGCACACTTCCTTGGCTTTGCTCAAGCTAAATACGCAGCACCGCCCATCTATTCTCTTGGCTCAAGTTGTTTGCCCACCCAGCCATCGATGGCTACGACGAAAATACTCAAACTGTACAACACGATTCACCATCTTGATTCTCCATCGACACCAAAAACATCTCGAAGGATGAAGTCTCCACGCATTAGCAAGAGAGCCAACCAGTGTTTAACACGGCTTGAGCCATATCAAAGACGAAAGCGATCCGAGAAAGGCTCTCGGGCAAAGAGAATACTTAAATGGGAAGACGATACGTGCTAAAAACTACGTAGAACCATCTCCGTAAACTGAAACTAATCTAATCGTTTTCGCCCGTCGGCACCTTGAAGACTTGCCAGTTGGAGGTAGCACCGCTTGGTCAACAGAATGCATCTTTGTTGTTTTTGTCATTCGGCTGAATTGTTGGCGTTGGCGTTGGATGACCAACGCCAGCAAATTCCTCCCACACATCAAACCAATTGCGCGGGTCCGATGGATCAAACTCTCTGTCGGTGGCGCGGTCGTTCGTTTCCAAGGGAAGACGCGGCGTGGAAATATACTTTTGGTACGCTAACGCTGGAAATCCATCGCCAGGGACATCAAACCAATTGCGAGGGTCACTTGCGTTAAAGCCACCTCGTGATCTGCGCTCGATGGTTTTCGAATCAACATGCAGCGACGAATTGTTTTGATTGTTCTCATGTTTGGTCATGAGCTGTCGACAAATACTATCGACAGTTCTATCTTCTCCAAAGAGATATGTCGTCAAGTCGTCGTATTGTTGGAGAGATCTTTCGCCATTACGTCTTGTTAGCTTATGATTGCGGTTGCCTGGCCTTAGATTCATGGGTTGCTGTCGTCAGGGGAGTCTCGTTGACCTTGTGTGGTTTCGAGGATGACCCATTGGTCAAAATGGACGACAACGCTCAGGTGACAACATTCTCCAGGTGGACGACATTGCCATCACTGGCGTGGACGATCATCATGGATGAGGATACATGAGTAGTCGCTCCCAGGCTGCAGAATAAAGCGCGATTGACTTCTTGTAGGATTCGACCATGTAGTAGAAGCAGCTGGTTCATAGGCCAAGTCCCAGCGAATCTCGACTGTGTTGCTGTTGAAAGAAGCCACCTATGAAGACCAACAACCGATGAACTTGACGAAGGATGCACAATTCTTCAGTGAGTTGAACCCAAGAATGTCTTCGCTATCCTTGCACCATAAAAATCATTTTGCAACTACTTTTATGGACCTGACGTTTGCTGAAATGGTTGTTTTGAAGACAGGAATCACTCGAGCACTCTAAAAGCCTTGGTTTCATGTTGGCGAACAGTCGAATATACAATCAGTCAAAGCATGTTTCGCGTGTGACGTTTGCGCATGGGAAGGCCGTACGGTTGAGAGGGAAAGTGGACGATGAACCATCACTCAACAGCTCCACAAGGTCGACTCGCTGCAGTTGAGGCCGTTCGTTCAAAAAATCTAGCCAATCAGGACAGCGAAGAGAAAGATAACCACGTAGTTCATCAAACAAGAGTCCTCTTCATTTTCATTTTCACCGCCAACAAAGCATAACTCGGTCATCATAAGAGAATCTCAGAAGACTTATTAATCCGCATATAATATATACAAAACCACGTCCAACCACCGACGACATTGCCACCCACGACATTGTCGCCGACAACCTCCCCATCCAAGACAGCTCACAGCCACCCCCTTCTCACGACCTTTTGGCTATGACAACCATGCTGTCTGTTGTGATGGAGACGCGACGGACACCCTCGCCGTTGTCGTCCTTTGAAGCCACTCGAAGTGAAAAGCAGCTCACAGCCACCACCCATGGACAAATCACTCGCACGCAACACCATCCATGCTGCCTGTGGTGCTTTGGCTGGCTTCAAACGGTGACCACGACGACCACCCCGTCCAACCACCGACGACATTGCCACCCACGACATTGTCGCCGACAACCTCCCCATCCAAGACAGCTCACAGCCACCCCCTTCTCACGACCTTTTGGCTATGACAACCATGCTGTCTGTTGTGATGGAGACGCGACGGACACCCTCGCCGTTGTCGTCCTTTGAAGCCACTCGAAGTGAAAAGCAGCTCACAGCCACCACCCATGGACAAATCACTCGCACGCAACACCATCCATGCTGCCTGTGGTGCTTTGGCTGGCTTCAAACGGTGACCACGACGACCACCCCGTCCAACCACCGACGACATTGCCACCCACGACATTGTCGCCGACAACCTCCCCATCCAAGACAGCTCACAGCCACCCCCTTCTCACGACCTTTTGGCTATGACAACCATGCTGTCTGTTGTGATGGAGACGCGACGGACACCCTCGCCGTTGTCGTCCTTTGAAGCCACTCGAAGTGAAAAGCAGCTCACAGCCACCACCCATGGACAAATCACTCGCACGCAACACCATCCATGCTGCCTGTGGTGCTTTGGCTGGCTTCAAACGGTGACCACGACGACCACCCCGTCCAACCACCGACGACATTGCCACCCACGACATTGTCGCCGACAACCTCCCCATCCAAGACAGCTCACAGCCACCCCCTTCTCACGACCTTTTGGCTATGACAACCATGCTGTCTGTTGTGATGGAGACGCGACGGACACCCTCGCCGTTGTCGTCCTTTGAAGCCACTCGAAGTGAAAAGCAGCTCACAGCCACCACCCATGGACAAATCACTCGCACGCAACACCATCCATGCTGCCTGTGGTGCTTTGGCTGGCTTCAAACGGTGACCACGACGACCACCCCGTCCAACCACCGACGACATTGCCACCCACGACATTGTCGCCGACAACCTCCCCATCCAAGACAGCTCACAGCCACCCCCTTCTCACGACCTTTTGGCTATGACAACCATGCTGTCTGTTGTGATGGAGACGCGACGGACACCCTCGCCGTTGTCGTCCTTTGAAGCCACTCGAAGTGAAAAGCAGCTCACAGCCACCACCCATGGACAAATCACTCGCACGCAACACCATCCATGCTGCCTGTGGTGCTTTGGCTGGCTTCAAACGGTGACCACGACGACCACCCCGTCCAACCACCGACGACATTGCCACCCACGACATTGTCGCCGACAACCTCCCCATCCAAGACAGCTCACAGCCACCCCCTTCTCACGACCTTTTGGCTATGACAACCATGCTGTCTGTTGTGATGGAGACGCGACGGACACCCTCGCCGTTGTCGTCCTTTGAAGCCACTCGAAGTGAAAAGCAGCTCACAGCCACCACCCATGGACAAATCACTCGCACGCAACACCATCCATGCTGCCTGTGGTGCTTTGGCTGGCTTCAAACGGTGACCACGACGACCACCCCGTCCAACCACCGACGACATTGCCACCCACGACATTGTCGCCGACAACCTCCCCATCCAAGACAGCTCACAGCCACCCCCTTCTCACGACCTTTTGGCTATGACAACCATGCTGTCTGTTGTGATGGAGACGCGACGGACACCCTCGCCGTTGTCGTCCTTTGAAGCCACTCGAAGTGAAAAGCAGCTCACAGCCACCACCCATGGACAAATCACTCGCACGCAACACCATCCATGCTGCCTGTGGTGCTTTGGCTGGCTTCAAACGGTGACCACGACGACCACCCCGTCCAACCACCGACGACATTGCCACCCACGACATTGTCGCCGACAACCTCCCCATCCAAGACAGCTCACAGCCACCCCCTTCTCACGACCTTTTGGCTATGACAACCATGCTGTCTGTTGTGATGGAGACGCGACGGACACCCTCGCCGTTGTCGTCCTTTGAAGCCACTCGAAGTGAAAAGCAGCTCACAGCCACCACCCATGGACAAATCACTCGCACGCAACACCATCCATGCTGCCTGTGGTGCTTTGGCTGGCTTCAAACGGTGACCACGACGACCACCCCGTCCAACCACCGACGACATTGCCACCCACGACATTGTCGCCGACAACCTCCCCATCCAAGACAGCTCACAGCCACCCCCTTCTCACGACCTTTTGGCTATGACAACCATGCTGTCTGTTGTGATGGAGACGCGACGGACACCCTCGCCGTTGTCGTCCTTTGAAGCCACTCGAAGTGAAAAGCAGCTCACAGCCACCACCCATGGACAAATCACTCGCACGCAACACCATCCATGCTGCCTGTGGTGCTTTGGCTGGCTTCAAACGGTGACCACGACGACCACCCCGTCCAACCACCGACGACATTGCCACCCACGACATTGTCGCCGACAACCTCCCCATCCAAGACAGCTCACAGCCACCCCCTTCTCACGACCTTTTGGCTATGACAACCATGCTGTCTGTTGTGATGGAGACGCGACGGACACCCTCGCCGTTGTCGTCCTTTGAAGCCACTCGAAGTGAAAAGCAGCTCACAGCCACCACCCATGGACAAATCACTCGCACGCAACACCATCCATGCTGCCTGTGGTGCTTTGGCTGGCTTCAAACGGTGACCACGACGACCACCCCGTCCAACCACCGACGACATTGCCACCCACGACATTGTCGCCGACAACCTCCCCATCCAAGACAGCTCAC
The DNA here is from genome assembly GCA_019828595.1 of Aphanomyces cochlioides. Taxonomy (NCBI): domain Eukaryota; phylum Oomycota; class Saprolegniomycetes; order Saprolegniales; family Verrucalvaceae; genus Aphanomyces; species Aphanomyces cochlioides. The sequence continues at coordinate 2,271,459 of JAHQRK010000004.1, forward strand.
AGCCACCCCCTTCTCACGACCTTTTGGCTATGACAACCATGCTGTCTGTTGTGATGGAGACGCGACGGACACCCTCGCCGTTGTCGTCCTTTGAAGCCACTCGAAGTGAAAAGCAGCTCACAGCCACCACCCATGGACAAATCACTCGCACGCAACACCATCCATGCTGCCTGTGGTGCTTTGGCTGGCTTCAAACGGTGACCACGACGACCACCCCGTCCAACCACCGACGACATTGCCACCCACGACATTGTCGCCGACAACCTCCCCATCCAAGACAGCTCACAGCCACCCCCTTCTCACGACCTTTTGGCTATGACAACCATGCTGTCTGTTGTGATGGAGTCGCGACGGACACCCTCGCCGTTGTCGTCCTTTGAAGCCACTCGAAGTGAAAAGCAGCTCACAGCCACCACCCATGGACAAATCACTCGCACGCAACACCATCCATGCTGCCTGTGGTGCTTTGGCTGGCTTCAAACGGTGACCACGACGACCACCCCGTCCAACCACCGACGACATTGCCACCCACGACATTGTCGCCGACAACCTCCCCATCCAAGACAGCTCACAGCCACCCCCTTCTCACGACCTTTTGGCTATGACAACCATGCTGTCTGTTGTGATGGAGACGCGACGGACACCCTCGCCGTTGTCGTCCTTTGAAGCCACTCGAAGTGAAAAGCAGCTCACAGCCACCACCCATGGACAAATCACTCGCACGCAACACCATCCATGCTGCCTGTGGTGCTTTGGCTGGCTTCAAACGGTGACCACGACGACCACCCCGTCCAACCACCGACGACATTGCCACCCACGACATTGTCGCCGACAACCTCCCCATCCAAGACAGCTCACAGCCACCCCCTTCTCACGACCTTTTGGCTATGACAACCATGCTGTCTGTTGTGATGGAGTCGCGACGGACACCCTCGCCGTTGTCGTCCTTTGAAGCCACTCGAAGTGAAAAGCAGCTCACAGCCACCACCCATGGACAAATCACTCGCACGCAACACCATCCATGCTGCCTGTGGTGCTTTGGCTGGCTTCAAACGGTGACCACGACGACCACCCCGTCCAACCACCGACGACATTGCCACCCACGACATTGTCGCCGACAACCTCCCCATCCAAGACAGCTCACAGCCACCCCCTTCTCACGACCTTTTGGCTATGACAACCATGCTGTCTGTTGTGATGGAGTCGCGACGGACACCCTCGCCGTTGTCGTCCTTTGAAGCCACTCGAAGTGAAAAGCAGCTCACAGCCACCACCCATGGACAAATCACTCGCACGCAACACCATCCATGCTGCCTGTGGTGCTTTGGCTGGCTTCAAACGGTGACCACGACGACCACCCCGTCCAACCACCGACGACATTGCCACCCACGACATTGTCGCCGACAACCTCCCCATCCAAGACAGCTCACAGCCACCCCCTTCTCACGACCTTTTGGCTATGACAACCATGCTGTCTGTTGTGATGGAGTCGCGACGGACACCCTCGCCGTTGTCGTCCTTTGAAGCCACTCGAAGTGAAAAGCAGCTCACAGCCACCACCCATGGACAAATCACTCGCACGCAACACCATCCATGCTGCCTGTGGTGCTTTGGCTGGCTTCAAACGGTGACCACGACGACCACCCCGTCCAACCACCGACGACATTGCCACCCACGACATTGTCGCCGACAACCTCCCCATCCAAGACAGCTCACAGCCACCCCCTTCTCACGACCTTTTGGCTATGACAACCATGCTGTCTGTTGTGATGGAGTCGCGACGGACACCCTCGCCGTTGTCGTCCTTTGAAGCCACTCGAAGTGAAAAGCAGCTCACAGCCACCACCCATGGACAAATCACTCGCACGCAACACCATCCATGCTGCCTGTGGTGCTTTGGCTGGCTTCAAACGGTGACCACGACGACCACCCCGTCCAACCACCGACGACATTGCCACCCACGACATTGTCGCCGACAACCTCCCCATCCAAGACAGCTCACAGCCACCCCCTTCTCACGACCTTTTGGCTATGACAACCATGCTGTCTGTTGTGATGGAGACGCGACGGACACCCTCGCCGTTGTCGTCCTTTGAAGCCACTCGAAGTGAAAAGCAGCTCACAGCCACCACCCATGGACAAATCACTCGCACGCAACACCATCCATGCTGCCTGTGGTGCTTTGGCTGGCTTCAAACGGTGACCACGACGACCACCCCGTCCAACCACCGACGACATTGCCACCCACGACATTGTCGCCGACAACCTCCCCATCCAAGACAGCTCACAGCCACCCCCTTCTCACGACCTTTTGGCTATGACAACCATGCTGTCTGTTGTGATGGAGTCGCGACGGACACCCTCGCCGTTGTCGTCCTTTGAAGCCACTCGAAGTGAAAAGCAGCTCACAGCCACCACCCATGGACAAATCACTCGCACGCAACACCATCCATGCTGCCTGTGGTGCTTTGGCTGGCTTCAAACGGTGACCACGACGACCACCCCGTCCAACCACCGACGACATTGCCACCCACGACATTGTCGCCGACAACCTCCCCATCCAAGACAGCTCACAGCCACCCCCTTCTCACGACCTTTTGGCTATGACAACCATGCTGTCTGTTGTGATGGAGACGCGACGGACACCCTCGCCGTTGTCGTCCTTTGAAGCCACTCGAAGTGAAAAGCAGCTCACAGCCACCACCCATGGACAAATCACTCGCACGCAACACCATCCATGCTGCCTGTGGTGCTTTGGCTGGCTTCAAACGGTGACCACGACGACCACCCCGTCCAACCACCGACGACATTGCCACCCACGACATTGTCGCCGACAACCTCCCCATCCAAGACAGCTCACAGCCACCCCCTTCTCACGACCTTTTGGCTATGACAACCATGCTGTCTGTTGTGATGGAGACGCGACGGACACCCTCGCCGTTGTCGTCCTTTGAAGCCACTCGAAGTGAAAAGCAGCTCACAGCCACCACCCATGGACAAATCACTCGCACGCAACACCATCCATGCTGCCTGTGGTGCTTTGGCTGGCTTCAAACGGTGACCACGACGACCACCCCGTCCAACCACCGACGACATTGCCACCCACGACATTGTCGCCGACAACCTCCCCATCCAAGACAGCTCACAGCCACCCCCTTCTCACGACCTTTTGGCTATGACAACCATGCTGTCTGTTGTGATGGAGACGCGACGGACACCCTCGCCGTTGTCGTCCTTTGAAGCCACTCGAAGTGAAAAGCAGCTCACAGCCACCACCCATGGACAAATCACTCGCACGCAACACCATCCATGCTGCCTGTGGTGCTTTGGCTGGCTTCAAACGGTGACCACGACGACCACCCCGTCCAACCACCGACGACATTGCCACCCACGACATTGTCGCCGACAACCTCCCCATCCAAGACAGCTCACAGCCACCCCCTTCTCACGACCTTTTGGCTATGACAACCATGCTGTCTGTTGTGATGGAGACGCGACGGACACCCTCGCCGTTGTCGTCCTTTGAAGCCACTCGAAGTGAAAAGCAGCTCACAGCCACCACCCATGGACAAATCACTCGCACGCAACACCATCCATGCTGCCTGTGGTGCTTTGGCTGGCTTCAAACGGTGACCACGACGACCACCCCGTCCAACCACCGACGACATTGCCACCCACGACATTGTCGCCGACAACCTCCCCATCCAAGACAGCTCACAGCCACCCCCTTCTCACGACCTTTTGGCTATGACAACCATGCTGTCTGTTGTGATGGAGACGCGACGGACACCCTCGCCGTTGTCGTCCTTTGAAGCCACTCGAAGTGAAAAGCAGCTCACAGCCACCACCCATGGACAAATCACTCGCACGCAACACCATCCATGCTGCCTGTGGTGCTTTGGCTGGCTTCAAACGGTGACCACGACGACCACCCCGTCCAACCACCGACGACATTGCCACCCACGACATTGTCGCCGACAACCTCCCCATCCAAGACAGCTCACAGCCACCCCCTTCTCTCACGACCTTTTGGCTATGACAACCATGCTGTCTGTTGTGATGGAGACGCGACGGACACCCTCGCCGTTGTCGTCCTTTGAAGCCACTCGAAGTGAAAAGCAGCTCACAGCCACCACCCATGGACAAATCACTCGCACGCAACACCATCCATGCTGCCTGTGGTGCTTTGGCTGGCTTCAAACGGTGACCACGACGACCACCCCGTCCAACCACCGACGACATTGCCACCCACGACATTGTCGCCGACAACCTCCCCATCCAAGACAGCTCACAGCCACCCCCTTCTCACGACCTTTTGGCTATGACAACCATGCTGTCTGTTGTGATGGAGACGCGACGGACACCCTCGCCGTTGTCGTCCTTTGAAGCCACTCGAAGTGAAAAGCAGCTCACAGCCACCACCCATGGACAAATCACTCGCACGCAACACCATCCATGCTGCCTGTGGTGCTTTGGCTGGCTTCAAACGGTGACCACGACGACCACCCCGTCCAACCACCGACGACATTGCCACCCACGACATTGTCGCCGACAACCTCCCCATCCAAGACAGCTCACAGCCACCCCCTTCTCACGACCTTTTGGCTATGACAACCATGCTGTCTGTTGTGATGGAGACGCGACGGACACCCTCGCCGTTGTCGTCCTTTGAAGCCACTCGAAGTGAAAAGCAGCTCACAGCCACCACCCATGGACAAATCACTCGCACGCAACACCATCCATGCTGCCTGTGGTGCTTTGGCTGGCTTCAAACGGTGACCACGACGACCACCCCGTCCAACCACCGACGACATTGCCACCCACGACATTGTCGCCGACAACCTCCCCATCCAAGACAGCTCACAGCCACCCCCTTCTCACGACCTTTTGGCTATGACAACCATGCTGTCTGTTGTGATGGAGACGCGACGGACACCCTCGCCGTTGTCGTCCTTTGAAGCCACTCGAAGTGAAAAGCAGCTCACAGCCACCACCCATGGACAAATCACTCGCACGCAACACCATCCATGCTGCCTGTGGTGCTTTGGCTGGCTTCAAACGGTGACCACGACGACCACCCCGTCCAACCACCGACGACATTGCCACCCACGACATTGTCGCCGACAACCTCCCCATCCAAGACAGCTCACAGCCACCCCCTTCTCACGACCTTTTGGCTATGACAACCATGCTGTCTGTTGTGATGGAGACGCGACGGACACCCTCGCCGTTGTCGTCCTTTGAAGCCACTCGAAGTGAAAAGCAGCTCACAGCCACCACCCATGGACAAATCACTCGCACGCAACACCATCCATGCTGCCTGTGGTGCTTTGGCTGGCTTCAAACGGTGACCACGACGACCACCCCGTCCAACCACCGACGACATTGCCACCCACGACATTGTCGCCGACAACCTCCCCATCCAAGACAGCTCACAGCCACCCCCTTCTCACGACCTTTTGGCTATGACAACCATGCTGTCTGTTGTGATGGAGACGCGACGGACACCCTCGCCGTTGTCGTCCTTTGAAGCCACTCGAAGTGAAAAGCAGCTCACAGCCACCACCCATGGACAAATCACTCGCACGCAACACCATCCATGCTGCCTGTGGTGCTTTGGCTGGCTTCAAACGGTGACCACGACGACCACCCCGTCCAACCACCGACGACATTGCCACCCACGACATTGTCGCCGACAACCTCCCCATCCAAGACAGCTCACAGCCACCCCCTTCTCACGACCTTTTGGCTATGACAACCATGCTGTCTGTTGTGATGGAGACGCGACGGACACCCTCGCCGTTGTCGTCCTTTGAAGCCACTCGAAGTGAAAAGCAGCTCACAGCCACCACCCATGGACAAATCACTCGCACGCAACACCATCCATGCTGCCTGTGGTGCTTTGGCTGGCTTCAAACGGTGACCACGACGACCACCCCGTCCAACCACCGACGACATTGCCACCCACGACATTGTCGCCGACAACCTCCCCATCCAAGACAGCTCACAGCCACCCCCTTCTCACGACCTTTTGGCTATGACAACCATGCTGTCTGTTGTGATGGAGACGCGACGGACACCCTCGCCGTTGTCGTCCTTTGAAGCCACTCGAAGTGAAAAGCAGCTCACAGCCACCACCCATGGACAAATCACTCGCACGCAACACCATCCATGCTGCCTGTGGTGCTTTGGCTGGCTTCAAACGGTGACCACGACGACCACCCCGTCCAACCACCGACGACATTGCCACCCACGACATTGTCGCCGACAACCTCCCCATCCAAGACAGCTCACAGCCACCCCCTTCTCACGACCTTTTGGCTATGACAACCATGCTGTCTGTTGTGATGGAGACGCGACGGACACCCTCGCCGTTGTCGTCCTTTGAAGCCACTCGAAGTGAAAAGCAGCTCACAGCCACCACCCATGGACAAATCACTCGCACGCAACACCATCCATGCTGCCTGTGGTGCTTTGGCTGGCTTCAAACGGTGACCACGACGACCACCCCGTCCAACCACCGACGACATTGCCACCCACGACATTGTCGCCGACAACCTCCCCATCCAAGACAGCTCACAGCCACCCCCTTCTCACGACCTTTTGGCTATGACAACCATGCTGTCTGTTGTGATGGAGACGCGACGGACACCCTCGCCGTTGTCGTCCTTTGAAGCCACTCGAAGTGAAAAGCAGCTCACAGCCACCACCCATGGACAAATCACTCGCACGCAACACCATCCATGCTGCCTGTGGTGCTTTGGCTGGCTTCAAACGGTGACCACGACGACCACCCCGTCCAACCACCGACGACATTGCCACCCACGACATTGTCGCCGACAACCTCCCCATCCAAGACAGCTCACAGCCACCCCCTTCTCACGACCTTTTGGCTATGACAACCATGCTGTCTGTTGTGATGGAGACGCGACGGACACCCTCGCCGTTGTCGTCCTTTGAAGCCACTCGAAGTGAAAAGCAGCTCACAGCCACCACCCATGGACAAATCACTCGCACGCAACACCATCCATGCTGCCTGTGGTGCTTTGGCTGGCTTCAAACGGTGACCACGACGACCACCCCGTCCAACCACCGACGACATTGCCACCCACGACATTGTCGCCGACAACCTCCCCATCCAAGACAGCTCACAGCCACCCCCTTCTCACGACCTTTTGGCTATGACAACCATGCTGTCTGTTGTGATGGAGACGCGACGGACACCCTCGCCGTTGTCGTCCTTTGAAGCCACTCGAAGTGAAAAGCAGCTCACAGCCACCACCCATGGACAAATCACTCGCACGCAACACCATCCATGCTGCCTGTGGTGCTTTGGCTGGCTTCAAACGGTGACCACGACGACCACCCCGTCCAACCACCGACGACATTGCCACCCACGACATTGTCGCCGACAACCTCCCCATCCAAGACAGCTCACAGCCACCCCCTTCTCACGACCTTTTGGCTATGACAACCATGCTGTCTGTTGTGATGGAGACGCGACGGACACCCTCGCCGTTGTCGTCCTTTGAAGCCACTCGAAGTGAAAAGCAGCTCACAGCCACCACCCATGGACAAATCACTCGCACGCAACACCATCCATGCTGCCTGTGGTGCTTTGGCTGGCTTCAAACGGTGACCACGACGACCACCCCGTCCAACCACCGACGACATTGCCACCGACGACATTGCCACCCACGACATTGTCGCCGACAACCTCCCCATCCAAGACAGCTCACAGCCACCCCCTTCTCACGACCTTTTGGCTATGACAACCATGCTGTCTGTTGTGATGGAGTCGCGACGGACACCCTCGCCGTTGTCGTCCTTTGAAGCCACTCGAAGTGAAAAGCAGCTCACAGCCACCACCCATGGACAAATCACTCGCACGCAACACCATCCATGCTGCCTGTGGTGCTTTGGCTGGCTTCAAACGGTGACCACGACGACCACCCCGTCCAACCACCGACGACATTGCCACCCACGACATTGTCGCCGACAACCTCCCCATCCAAGACAGCTCACAGCCACCCCCTTCTCACGACCTTTTGGCTATGACAACCATGCTGTCTGTTGTGATGGAGACGCGACGGACACCCTCGCCGTTGTCGTCCTTTGAAGCCACTCGAAGTGAAAAGCAGCTCACAGCCACCACCCATGGACAAATCACTCGCACGCAACACCATCCATGCTGCCTGTGGTGCTTTGGCTGGCTTCAAACGGTGACCACGACGACCACCCCGTCCAACCACCGACGACATTGCCACCCACGACATTGTCGCCGACAACCTCCCCATCCAAGACAGCTCACAGCCACCCCCTTCTCACGACCTTTTGGCTATGACAACCATGCTGTCTGTTGTGATGGAGACGCGACGGACACCCTCGCCGTTGTCGTCCTTTGAAGCCACTCGAAGTGAAAAGCAGCTCACAGCCACCACCCATGGACAAATCACTCGCACGCAACACCATCCATGCTGCCTGTGGTGCTTTGGCTGGCTTCAAACGGTGACCACGACGACCACCCCGTCCAACCACCGACGACATTGCCACCCACGACATTGTCGCCGACAACCTCCCCATCCAAGACAGCTCACAGCCACCCCCTTCTCACGACCTTTTGGCTATGACAACCATGCTGTCTGTTGTGATGGAGACGCGACGGACACCCTCGCCGTTGTCGTCCTTTGAAGCCACTCGAAGTGAAAAGCAGCTCACAGCCACCACCCATGGACAAATCACTCGCACGCAACACCATCCATGCTGCCTGTGGTGCTTTGGCTGGCTTCAAACGGTGACCACGACGACCACCCCGTCCAACCACCGACGACATTGCCACCCACGACATTGTCGCCGACAACCTCCCCATCCAAGACAGCTCACAGCCACCCCCTTCTCACGACCTTTTGGCTATGACAACCATGCTGTCTGTTGTGATGGAGACGCGACGGACACCCTCGCCGTTGTCGTCCTTTGAAGCCACTCGAAGTGAAAAGCAGCTCACAGCCACCACCCATGGACAAATCACTCGCACGCAACACCATCCATGCTGCCTGTGGTGCTTTGGCTGGCTTCAAACGGTGACCACGACGACCACCCCGTCCAACCACCGACGACATTGCCACCCACGACATTGTCGCCGACAACCTCCCCATCCAAGACAGCTCACAGCCACCCCCTTCTCACGACCTTTTGGCTATGACAACCATGCTGTCTGTTGTGATGGAGACGCGACGGACACCCTCGCCGTTGTCGTCCTTTGAAGCCACTCGAAGTGAAAAGCAGCTCACAGCCACCACCCATGGACAAATCACTCGCACGCAACACCATCCATGCTGCCTGTGGTGCTTTGGCTGGCTTCAAACGGTGACCACGACGACCACCCCGTCCAACCACCGACGACATTGCCACCCACGACATTGTCGCCGACAACCTCCCCATCCAAGACAGCTCACAGCCACCCCCTTCTCACGACCTTTTGGCTATGACAACCATGCTGTCTGTTGTGATGGAGACGCGACGGACACCCTCGCCGTTGTCGTCCTTTGAAGCCACTCGAAGTGAAAAGCAGCTCACAGCCACCACCCATGGACAAATCACTCGCACGCAACACCATCCATGCTGCCTGTGGTGCTTTGGCTGGCTTCAAACGGTGACCACGACGACCACCCCGTCCAACCACCGACGACATTGCCACCCACGACATTGTCGCCGACAACCTCCCCATCCAAGACAGCTCACAGCCACCCCCTTCTCACGACCTTTTGGCTATGACAACCATGCTGTCTGTTGTGATGGAGACGCGACGGACACCCTCGCCGTTGTCGTCCTTTGAAGCCACTCGAAGTGAAAAGCAGCTCACAGCCACCACCCATGGACAAATCACTCGCACGCAACACCATCCATGCTGCCTGTGGTGCTTTGGCTGGCTTCAAACGGTGACCACGACGACCACCCCGTCCAACCACCGACGACATTGCCACCCACGACATTGTCGCCGACAACCTCCCCATCCAAGACAGCTCACAGCCACCCCCTTCTCACGACCTTTTGGCTATGACAACCATGCTGTCTGTTGTGATGGAGACGCGACGGACACCCTCGCCGTTGTCGTCCTTTGAAGCCACTCGAAGTGAAAAGCAGCTCACAGCCACCACCCATGGACAAATCACTCGCACGCAACACCATCCATGCTGCCTGTGGTGCTTTGGCTGGCTTCAAACGGTGACCACGACGACCACCCCGTCCAACCACCGACGACATTGCCACCCACGACATTGTCGCCGACAACCTCCCCATCCAAGACAGCTCACAGCCACCCCCTTCTCACGACCTTTTGGCTATGACAACCATGCTGTCTGTTGTGATGGAGACGCGACGGACACCCTCGCCGTTGTCGTCCTTTGAAGCCACTCGAAGTGAAAAGCAGCTCACAGCCACCACCCATGGACAAATCACTCGCACGCAACACCATCCATGCTGCCTGTGGTGCTTTGGCTGGCTTCAAACGGTGACCACGACGACCACCCCGTCCAACCACCGACGACATTGCCACCCACGACATTGTCGCCGACAACCTCCCCATCCAAGACAGCTCACAGCCACCCCCTTCTCACGACCTTTTGGCTATGACAACCATGCTGTCTGTTGTGATGGAGACGCGACGGACACCCTCGCCGTTGTCGTCCTTTGAAGCCACTCGAAGTGAAAAGCAGCTCACAGCCACCACCCATGGACAAATCACTCGCACGCAACACCATCCATGCTGCCTGTGGTGCTTTGGCTGGCTTCAAACGGTGACCACGACGACCACCCCGTCCAACCACCGACGACATTGCCACCCACGACATTGTCGCCGACAACCTCCCCATCCAAGACAGCTCACAGCCACCCCCTTCTCACGACCTTTTGGCTATGACAACCATGCTGTCTGTTGTGATGGAGACGCGACGGACACCCTCGCCGTTGTCGTCCTTTGAAGCCACTCGAAGTGAAAAGCAGCTCACAGCCACCACCCATGGACAAATCACTCGCACGCAACACCATCCATGCTGCCTGTGGTGCTTTGGCTGGCTTCAAACGGTGACCACGACGACCACCCCGTCCAACCACCGACGACATTGCCACCCACGACATTGTCGCCGACAACCTCCCCATCCAAGACAGCTCACAGCCACCCCCTTCTCACGACCTTTTGGCTATGACAACCATGCTGTCTGTTGTGATGGAGACGCGACGGACACCCTCGCCGTTGTCGTCCTTTGAAGCCACTCGAAGTGAAAAGCAGCTCACAGCCACCACCCATGGACAAATCACTCGCACGCAACACCATCCATGCTGCCTGTGGTGCTTTGGCTGGCTTCAAACGGTGACCACGACGACCACCCCGTCCAACCACCGACGACATTGCCACCCACGACATTGTCGCCGACAACCTCCCCATCCAAGACAGCTCACAGCCACCCCCTTCTCACGACCTTTTGGCTATGACAACCATGCTGTCTGTTGTGATGGAGACGCGACGGACACCCTCGCCGTTGTCGTCCTTTGAAGCCACTCGAAGTGAAAAGCAGCTCACAGCCACCACCCATGGACAAATCACTCGCACGCAACACCATCCATGCTGCCTGTGGTGCTTTGGCTGGCTTCAAACGGTGACCACGACGACCACCCCGTCCAACCACCGACGACATTGCCACCCACGACATTGTCGCCGACAACCTCCCCATCCAAGACAGCTCACAGCCACCCCCTTCTCACGACCTTTTGGCTATGACAACCATGCTGTCTGTTGTGATGGAGACGCGACGGACACCCTCGCCGTTGTCGTCCTTTGAAGCCACTCGAAGTGAAAAGCAGCTCACAGCCACCACCCATGGACAAATCACTCGCACGCAACACCATCCATGCTGCCTGTGGTGCTTTGGCTGGCTTCAAACGGTGACCACGACGACCACCCCGTCCAACCACCGACGACATTGCCACCCACGACATTGTCGCCGACAACCTCCCCATCCAAGACAGCTCACAGCCACCCCCTTCTCACGACCTTTTGGCTATGACAACCATGCTGTCTGTTGTGATGGAGACGCGACGGACACCCTCGCCGTTGTCGTCCTTTGAAGCCACTCGAAGTGAAAAGCAGCTCACAGCCACCACCCATGGACAAATCACTCGCACGCAACACCATCCATGCTGCCTGTGGTGCTTTGGCTGGCTTCAAACGGTGACCACGACGACCACCCCGTCCAACCACCGACGACATTGCCACCCACGACATTGTCGCCGACAACCTCCCCATCCAAGACAGCTCACAGCCACCCCCTTCTCACGACCTTTTGGCTATGACAACCATGCTGTCTGTTGTGATGGAGACGCGACGGACACCCTCGCCGTTGTCGTCCTTTGAAGCCACTCGAAGTGAAAAGCAGCTCACAGCCACCACCCATGGACAAATCACTCGCACGCAACACCATCCATGCTGCCTGTGGTGCTTTGGCTGGCTTCAAACGGTGACCACGACGACCACCCCGTCCAACCACCGACGACATTGCCACCCACGACATTGTCGCCGACAACCTCCCCATCCAAGACAGCTCACAGCCACCCCCTTCTCACGACCTTTTGGCTATGACAACCATGCTGTCTGTTGTGATGGAGACGCGACGGACACCCTCGCCGTTGTCGTCCTTTGAAGCCACTCGAAGTGAAAAGCAGCTCACAGCCACCACCCATGGACAAATCACTCGCACGCAACACCATCCATGCTGCCTGTGGTGCTTTGGCTGGCTTCAAACGGTGACCACGACGACCACCCCGTCCAACCACCGACGACATTGCCACCCACGACATTGTCGCCGACAACCTCCCCATCCAAGACAGCTCACAGCCACCCCCTTCTCACGACCTTTTGGCTATGACAACCATGCTGTCTGTTGTGATGGAGACGCGACGGACACCCTCGCCGTTGTCGTCCTTTGAAGCCACTCGAAGTGAAAAGCAGCTCACAGCCACCACCCATGGACAAATCACTCGCACGCAACACCATCCATGCTGCCTGTGGTGCTTTGGCTGGCTTCAAACGGTGACCACGACGACCACCCCGTCCAACCACCGACGACATTGCCACCCACGACATTGTCGCCGACAACCTCCCCATCCAAGACAGCTCACAGCCACCCCCTTCTCACGACCTTTTGGCTATGACAACCATGCTGTCTGTTGTGATGGAGACGCGACGGACATCCTCGCCGTTGTCGTCCTTTGAAGCCACTCGAAGTGAAAAGCAGCTCACAGCCACCACCCATAGACAAATCACTCGCACGCAATACCATCCATGCTGCCTGTGGTGCTTTGGCTGGCTTCAAACGGTGACCACGACGACCACCCCGTCCAACCACCGACGACATTGCCACCCACGACATTGTCGCCGACAACCTCCCCATCCAAGACAGCTCACAGCCACCCCCTTCTCACGACCTTTTGGCTATGACAACCATGCTGTCTGTTGTGATGGAGACGCGACGGACACCCTCGCCGTTGTCGTCCTTTGAAGCCACTCGAAGTGAAAAGCAGCTCACAGCCACCACCCATGGACAAATCACTCGCACGCAACACCATCCATGCTGCCTGTGGTGCTTTGGCTGGCTTCAAACGGTGACCACGACGACCACCCCGTCCAACCACCGACGACATTGCCACCCACGACATTGTCGCCGACAACCTCCCCATCCAAGACAGCTCACAGCCACCCCCTTCTCACGACCTTTTGGCTATGACAACCATGCTGTCTGTTGTGATGGAGACGCGACGGACACCCTCGCCGTTGTCGTCCTTTGAAGCCACTCGAAGTGAAAAGCAGCTCACAGCCACCACCCATGGACAAATCACTCGCACGCAACACCATCCATGCTGCCTGTGGTGCTTTGGCTGGCTTCAAACGGTGACCACGACGACCACCCCGTCCAACCACCGACGACATTGCCACCCACGACATTGTCGCCGACAACCTCCCCATCCCAAGACAGCTCACAGCCACCCCCTTCTCACGACCTTTTGGCTATGACAACCATGCTGTCTGTTGTGATGGAGACGCGACGGACATCCTCGCCGTTGTCGTCCTTTGAAGCCACTCGAAGTGAAAAGCAGCTCACAGCCACCACCCATAGACAAATCACTCGCACGCAATACCATCCATGCTGCCTGTGGTGCTTTGGCTGGCTTCAAACGGTGACCACGACGACCACCCCGTCCAACCACCGACGACATTGCCACCCACGACATTGTCGCCGACAACCTCCCCATCCAAGACAGCTCACAGCCACCCCCTTCTCACGACCTTTTGGCTATGACAACCATGCTGTCTGTTGTGATGGAGACGCGACGGACACCCTCGCCGTTGTCGTCCTTTGAAGCCACTCGAAGTGAAAAGCAGCTCACAGCCACCACCCATGGACAAATCACTCGCACGCAACACCATCCATGCTGCCTGTGGTGCTTTGGCTGGCTTCAAACGGTGACCACGACGACCACCCCGTCCAACCACCGACGACATTGCCACCCACGACATTGTCGCCGACAACCTCCCCATCCAAGACAGCTCACAGCCACCCCCTTCTCACGACCTTTTGGCTATGACAACCATGCTGTCTGTTGTGATGGAGACGCGACGGACACCCTCGCCGTTGTCGTCCTTTGAAGCCACTCGAAGTGAAAAGCAGCTCACAGCCACCACCCATGGACAAATCACTCGCACGCAACACCATCCATGCTGCCTGTGGTGCTTTGGCTGGCTTCAAACGGTGACCACGACGACCACCCCGTCCAACCACCGACGACATTGCCACCCACGACATTGTCGCCGACAACCTCCCCATCCAAGACAGCTCACAGCCACCCCCTTCTCACGACCTTTTGGCTATGACAACCATGCTGTCTGTTGTGATGGAGACGCGACGGACACCCTCGCCGTTGTCGTCCTTTGAAGCCACTCGAAGTGAAAAGCAGCTCACAGCCACCACCCATGGACAAATCACTCGCACGCAACACCATCCATGCTGCCTGTGGTGCTTTGGCTGGCTTCAAACGGTGACCACGACGACCACCCCGTCCAACCACCGACGACATTGCCACCCACGACATTGTCGCCGACAACCTCCCCATCCAAGACAGCTCACAGCCACCCCCTTCTCACGACCTTTTGGCTATGACAACCATGCTGTCTGTTGTGATGGAGACGCGACGGACACCCTCGCCGTTGTCGTCCTTTGAAGCCACTCGAAGTGAAAAGCAGCTCACAGCCACCACCCATGGACAAATCACTCGCACGCAACACCATCCATGCTGCCTGTGGTGCTTTGGCTGGCTTCAAACGGTGACCACGACGACCACCCCGTCCAACCACCGACGACATTGCCACCCACGACATTGTCGCCGACAACCTCCCCATCCAAGACAGCTCACAGCCACCCCCTTCTCACGACCTTTTGGCTATGACAACCATGCTGTCTGTTGTGATGGAGACGCGACGGACACCCTCGCCGTTGTCGTCCTTTGAAGCCACTCGAAGTGAAAAGCAGCTCACAGCCACCACCCATGGACAAATCACTCGCACGCAACACCATCCATGCTGCCTGTGGTGCTTTGGCTGGCTTCAAACGGTGACCACGACGACCACCCCGTCCAACCACCGACGACATTGCCACCCACGACATTGTCGCCGACAACCTCCCCATCCAAGACAGCTCACAGCCACCCCCTTCTCACGACCTTTTGGCTATGACAACCATGCTGTCTGTTGTGATGGAGACGCGACGGACACCCTCGCCGTTGTCGTCCTTTGAAGCCACTCGAAGTGAAAAGCAGCTCACAGCCACCACCCATGGACAAATCACTCGCACGCAACACCATCCATGCTGCCTGTGGTGCTTTGGCTGGCTTCAAACGGTGACCACGACGACCACCCCGTCCAACCACCGACGACATTGCCACCCACGACATTGTCGCCGACAACCTCCCCATCCAAGACAGCTCACAGCCACCCCCTTCTCACGACCTTTTGGCTATGACAACCATGCTGTCTGTTGTGATGGAGACGCGACGGACACCCTCGCCGTTGTCGTCCTTTGAAGCCACTCGAAGTGAAAAGCAGCTCACAGCCACCACCCATGGACAAATCACTCGCACGCAACACCATCCATGCTGCCTGTGGTGCTTTGGCTGGCTTCAAACGGTGACCACGACGACCACCCCGTCCAACCACCGACGACATTGCCACCCACGACATTGTCGCCGACAACCTCCCCATCCAAGACAGCTCACAGCCACCCCCTTCTCACGACCTTTTGGCTATGACAACCATGCTGTCTGTTGTGATGGAGACGCGACGGACACCCTCGCCGTTGTCGTCCTTTGAAGCCACTCGAAGTGAAAAGCAGCTCACAGCCACCACCCATGGACAAATCACTCGCACGCAACACCATCCATGCTGCCTGTGGTGCTTTGGCTGGCTTCAAACGGTGACCACGACGACCACCCCGTCCAACCACCGACGACATTGCCACCCACGACATTGTCGCCGACAACCTCCCCATCCAAGACAGCTCACAGCCACCCCCTTCTCACGACCTTTTGGCTATGACAACCATGCTGTCTGTTGTGATGGAGACGCGACGGACACCCTCGCCGTTGTCGTCCTTTGAAGCCACTCGAAGTGAAAAGCAGCTCACAGCCACCACCCATGGACAAATCACTCGCACGCAACACCATCCATGCTGCCTGTGGTGCTTTGGCTGGCTTCAAACGGTGACCACGACGACCACCCCGTCCAACCACCGACGACATTGCCACCCACGACATTGTCGCCGACAACCTCCCCATCCAAGACAGCTCACAGCCACCCCCTTCTCACGACCTTTTGGCTATGACAACCATGCTGTCTGTTGTGATGGAGACGCGACGGACACCCTCGCCGTTGTCGTCCTTTGAAGCCACTCGAAGTGAAAAGCAGCTCACAGCCACCACCCATGGACAAATCACTCGCACGCAACACCATCCATGCTGCCTGTGGTGCTTTGGCTGGCTTCAAACGGTGACCACGACGACCACCCCGTCCAACCACCGACGACATTGCCACCCACGACATTGTCGCCGACAACCTCCCCATCCAAGACAGCTCACAGCCACCCCCTTCTCACGACCTTTTGGCTATGACAACCATGCTGTCTGTTGTGATGGAGACGCGACGGACACCCTCGCCGTTGTCGTCCTTTGAAGCCACTCGAAGTGAAAAGCAGCTCACAGCCACCACCCATGGACAAATCACTCGCACGCAACACCATCCATGCTGCCTGTGGTGCTTTGGCTGGCTTCAAACGGTGACCACGACGACCACCCCGTCCAACCACCGACGACATTGCCACCCACGACATTGTCGCCGACAACCTCCCCATCCAAGACAGCTCACAGCCACCCCCTTCTCACGACCTTTTGGCTATGACAACCATGCTGTCTGTTGTGATGGAGACGCGACGGACACCCTCGCCGTTGTCGTCCTTTGAAGCCACTCGAAGTGAAAAGCAGCTCACAGCCACCACCCATGGACAAATCACTCGCACGCAACACCATCCATGCTGCCTGTGGTGCTTTGGCTGGCTTCAAACGGTGACCACGACGACCACCCCGTCCAACCACCGACGACATTGCCACCCACGACATTGTCGCCGACAACCTCCCCATCCAAGACAGCTCACAGCCACCCCCTTCTCACGACCTTTTGGCTATGACAACCATGCTGTCTGTTGTGATGGAGACGCGACGGACACCCTCGCCGTTGTCGTCCTTTGAAGCCACTCGAAGTGAAAAGCAGCTCACAGCCACCACCCATGGACAAATCACTCGCACGCAACACCATCCATGCTGCCTGTGGTGCTTTGGCTGGCTTCAAACGGTGACCACGACGACCACCCCGTCCAACCACCGACGACATTGCCACCCACGACATTGTCGCCGACAACCTCCCCATCCAAGACAGCTCACAGCCACCCCCTTCTCACGACCTTTTGGCTATGACAACCATGCTGTCTGTTGTGATGGAGACGCGACGGACACCCTCGCCGTTGTCGTCCTTTGAAGCCACTCGAAGTGAAAAGCAGCTCACAGCCACCACCCATGGACAAATCACTCGCACGCAACACCATCCATGCTGCCTGTGGTGCTTTGGCTGGCTTCAAACGGTGACCACGACGACCACCCCGTCCAACCACCGACGACATTGCCACCCACGACATTGTCGCCGACAACCTCCCCATCCAAGACAGCTCACAGCCACCCCCTTCTCACGACCTTTTGGCTATGACAACCATGCTGTCTGTTGTGATGGAGACGCGACGGACACCCTCGCCGTTGTCGTCCTTTGAAGCCACTCGAAGTGAAAAGCAGCTCACAGCCACCACCCATGGACAAATCACTCGCACGCAACACCATCCATGCTGCCTGTGGTGCTTTGGCTGGCTTCAAACGGTGACCACGACGACCACCCCGTCCAACCACCGACGACATTGCCACCCACGACATTGTCGCCGACAACCTCCCCATCCAAGACAGCTCACAGCCACCCCCTTCTCACGACCTTTTGGCTATGACAACCATGCTGTCTGTTGTGATGGAGACGCGACGGACACCCTCGCCGTTGTCGTCCTTTGAAGCCACTCGAAGTGAAAAGCAGCTCACAGCCACCACCCATGGACAAATCACTCGCACGCAACACCATCCATGCTGCCTGTGGTGCTTTGGCTGGCTTCAAACGGTGACCACGACGACCACCCCGTCCAACCACCGACGACATTGCCACCCACGACATTGTCGCCGACAACCTCCCCATCCAAGACAGCTCACAGCCACCCCCTTCTCACGACCTTTTGGCTATGACAACCATGCTGTCTGTTGTGATGGAGACGCGACGGACACCCTCGCCGTTGTCGTCCTTTGAAGCCACTCGAAGTGAAAAGCAGCTCACAGCCACCACCCATGGACAAATCACTCGCACGCAACACCATCCATGCTGCCTGTGGTGCTTTGGCTGGCTTCAAACGGTGACCACGACGACCACCCCGTCCAACCACCGACGACATTGCCACCCACGACATTGTCGCCGACAACCTCCCCATCCAAGACAGCTCACAGCCACCCCCTTCTCACGACCTTTTGGCTATGACAACCATGCTGTCTGTTGTGATGGAGTCGCGACGGACACCCTCGCCGTTGTCGTCCTTTGAAGCCACTCGAAGTGAAAAGCAGCTCACAGCCACCACCCATGGACAAATCACTCGCACGCAACACCATCCATGCTGCCTGTGGTGCTTTGGCTGGCTTCAAACGGTGACCACGACGACCACCCCGTCCAACCACCGACGACATTGCCACCCACGACATTGTCGCCGACAACCTCCCCATCCAAGACAGCTCACAGCCACCCCCTTCTCACGACCTTTTGGCTATGACAACCATGCTGTCTGTTGTGATGGAGACGCGACGGACACCCTCGCCGTTGTCGTCCTTTGAAGCCACTCGAAGTGAAAAGCAGCTCACAGCCACCACCCATGGACAAATCACTCGCACGCAATACCATCCATGCTGCCTGTGGTGCTTTGGCTGGCTTCAAACGGTGACCACGACGACCACCCCGTCCAACCACCGACGACATTGCCACCCACGCATTGCCTCCCACGCATTGCCTCCGGCAAGACTACCCTCGCAACCAATTATCTGAGGTTGATGGCCTGAATTTGTTGTTTGAAGTTGAAAGTCAACCACCAGACAGCGTCCTTTGTAAACATCAGACAGCCTAAGTTGCAGAAGCCTTCTCTTTCGGTGCGACGTGAGTCATTGTTCGCCTCTAGTGCTCTGCACACGACCTGCCTGATGTGTAGTTATGGTTGATTCCACTGCCCAATGTCAACTTTCCTCACTCCATCCGACCGACAATGGCCACAGCGACACTCTTGCATCCTGAGTGTGCATGCAGTGTGTGCGTACTGACGACCAAGGGCAGATCGCATTTACATTCGTCTTCTTCAAGGGTTTGCTTGTCTCTACAATGAGCCCTCGTCGTTCTGCCAAAATATTACAATGGAGGCAAAGTCAACCAAGGGTGAGTTGTCACAAGTGAATTCATCCCAAGTCCGAAGTAATGGATGGGTTAGCAGCGTCAGGGTGCTCTGCTGGTTCCAA
Organism: Aphanomyces cochlioides; assembly: GCA_019828595.1. NCBI lineage: Eukaryota > Oomycota > Saprolegniomycetes > Saprolegniales > Verrucalvaceae > Aphanomyces > Aphanomyces cochlioides. The sequence goes on from JAHQRK010000004.1 coordinate 2,291,688, forward strand.
CATGAAAGACCATGGTGGAATGTCGCCTGTCTCCTTGGAGCAGTCACCTCGCATCACTTTTCAATTTACGGCCATCGAAAGAGCCATGCCAATGGAAGAAAAATTGAGCGAGCTTATCATTGCAATTGACGAAGAAACGAAGGGGTGGTGGTCGAGTCCACGCCGGAGGAAGAAATTAAAGATGAAGACAATGATGCATCGGAAGAAGAGACGGGTGGACCGAGTGCTGCGTGTCTTTAAAAGCGTCTCTCGAGAGCTAGAGAGGTGAATGAAAGAATTCACCTTCGGCAAACGACTCGTGAGCTCTGGAAGCGCTCCTGACCCAAATTCCGATTGCTATCCGCGGCCACCTCCACCCTCATGTTTTGCGAGCTCGTGCTGCACGCCTTGCTGAGAAACGGCGATTGAATCTGCTTGCAAAGCCGAGAAGACAGTGAGACTACTTGTCTCGTGGATCACGTCGCAAATGCAATGCAAGGTACAGTGATGCTCTCGACATTACCAGTGTGTGCATCACAAGCCAAATCACATGGAGACTTCTCACCGACCCAGAAGGCCGACGCTATGGTTGCGAATTCCCCTACAACTCGCGGGGAAACTATGCCGAAGACATCGATGTCACGGTAGACCGCGGTGAAAACAGACCTGGCGTTTGCATCACCGCGACTGAAGTCCATGCTCAATTTGAAATCGCTCGAGCTTGGTGGCGCTCGTCGACAAAGTCCACCCCAATGCGTGACATCAACGTACTTCCGTCGGTCCTTCCAAGTTGCTCACAATGCTGTAGGTCGTCGACAGCATCAACATAAACCCCCAGTACGTGCGCCAGCAGCGCAAACATGTTAAGACACGGCAACTCTTCATTCACTCGATTCATCCTGACGATGAGGAAGATAGAATCATTGCCACCCAGACAGCTATTGCCCACGACGAACGCTTTCCCATGGCGGACGGTGAAGCTCACTCCAATGGCTTTGAATGGTGCCTTTTTCTCCTTGATGCAGTCGTCTAAGAGAACTTGTAGGATCATTTTGGAGCAAGTGGGCGACTCATTGACACTAGTACGACGCTCACTCTTGTATCAGACGCCTGTCGACAACAAGGGCCCGATTTCACTGAGTTTGCTCGCGCAACGCAATGCTCTTCCCGCGACGGTGAATCCATCGGTGTAGTCATCGAACGCCCACTCGGTGTGCTCATACCAACACGAGCAACTCCACCTGTCTATCAACGACTGCAAGCAAGGAATTCACGGTGAGTAATGTACATGTCTTTGGCATCCTTGGAGCTGTCGCTCTGTAGCCTTGGCATGACTGGGAGACGACGACGAAGTCACATTGGCATTACGAGACTAAATTAGCTGGTGGTCCATCCTGTAAATCCCTTTTGTTTCCACGGCTTGGCCACCTTGAGCGGTAGCTTATATTGAATCTTCCGTCGGTAAAGTAGACGGGGACTTGTTCGGCGCTCGACCCACGTTCGGTTCTCTGTGTTGTTTTCACCAGCAACGTAATACGCATGGGCGTATGTGCTAATCTTTGTCGGGACGGTCACGGTGACCATGCGTTCGTCTCGGTACGCTTCCATGTCTCCATCTTGGACCATCGCTTGGACAGTCTGGTAGACTGCCGCATAGGAATAGTACTCGTTGGTATTGACGCCATTCTTTTCGCTGTGTAACAAAGCCACCATGTCGAGAATGCTCTTGCCTTCGTTCTCCTTGATAAGACTCTGCAGCAGATGACGGATTTTGTCCAGTTCCGCCTTGGACAGTGGTGGTGCCGTCGGGTCTTCGGTTGGGACCGGCTGATTCTCGTCTTCGACGTCGTCATCCACTGGTGTGGGTGGCGTTGGTGTTGTGTACATGGAGCTCTTGCGATATTGGTCGTCTCTGTGGTAGAGTTTGCCTTCAAATTCAAACGACAGCGTCGACGATTCCTCCGTGTAAGCTACATTAGCGGCTTTTAAAGACTGTGAGATGCAGAGAGAACTTACCTTTGCGCATGTGGCCATTCCCAGCGTAGAGCAATTCGGTATAACTGAGTTTGCCTCGGCGGGGTGCAGGTCGAGGCAGTGGCATTGGGACACGCGCTGGCGTTGGATCTTGGTCCGATTCTTCTGGGGCACTGCAGCTTGCCACTCTACGCCATGCATAAGCCGCCAGAGGAGAGAATGGCGACGTACGCTGGGTTCCAATGGTTCATCGAGCAAAACCAATGCTCTGGAAGCGTCGCCGACTTGACATGTGCCGGCAGCTTGCGCCACTTTTTGCATTTATCACACATGGCCCATTCCAGCACAGTCTTCTCGGGGGATTTCACTTTTTTTGCGACGTCTGCAACTTTTTTGCCCTTGCTCATCGGACTATCGACATCGCCGCTGGTCGAGACGACGTCAAGTACAGTTGGGATCGCTGGCAATGTCAATTGAGCCCTCGGACTACTCTTGCCTCCAGTTTTTGCTGAGCTCTTGGGAGCTTTCTTGTTCCAGAGCGACTCGACTTCGACTGGGTTCTCTGCTGAACAAGTTGCCAGCGATGGTGCCCACGTATTAAGCGAGCAGTACCATTTCAGAGGGAGCGACGCAATGTCGATGTGTGGCGGCACCACGCGCCACTTCCCGCATGATTTATTCTCACATTGGACCCATTTTTCTTCAGTCGGCTCATCATCCCTTGGAGAAGCTCCCGTTTGTTTGGCTGCGCTCTTAACTTGTGTCTTCAGTTTGTCCTTTGGCTTTTTACCCAGTTTGAGCTTATCTTTCTTCTCGGCCTCACGTTTGCGAATATCGACGATAGCATTAGATGCCCGTGGCGATGAAGCTGAGACCTGTGGCGGCGCTGGGTCGTCTGGAGGTGGCTTTACTTTGGTCTTCTTTGCCTTGGGCTCAACGACTTCCTCGGCAACATCACACGATGCATACTTGGAGTCCCACGAGTTCATCGTGCAGTACCAAGCAGTCTGAGAGATCTTGTCCAGATCGACGTCTTCCGGCACTGTCCGCCATTTCTTGCAGCGATCACATTGAACCCACTTGGCTTCGTCGGCCTCTTCCACGTCATTTCCAGACGTCGACGTGGCGCGAGCTCGTTTCTTCTTTTTGCTTTTCTTTTTGTTTCGGACGCTCTCTGCTGTCTTGGAATCGTCACTGTCTCTGTCTTTGTTGGGGATGATAATGTTCAGATCAAGCTTGTGTGGTGGCGAGTCGGGAGAATGTGCCGTAGCGGCAAGAGGAATCGACGATGCCACAGCCGCAGACTCCTCAGAAAGCTCGACTTTGGTCTCTCCAGGGAGAGGAGGCTCTGACGTCTCGTCGTCGCTCGAGTCGTCCTTGGACTTGCCACCGCTCTTCTTCTCTTTCTTTTGCTTCTTGTCTTTCTTCTTGTCCTTCTTCTTTTTTTTCTTCTTGTCTTTCTTCTTCGACTCGTGCTTGGAGTCTCCATCACTGTCGGCCACGACAGACTCATCCACAGACGAGAGTGACTGTCGCCCATCGGGTCTCTTATGAGACTGGCATATACCACGAGTCGAGCAGAGTCGCTCAAAGCCTACAGACTTGCGTGAATCTTTCTCAATCTTCTCGAATCTTCGTACCTGACGATGGAAAGCAAGTCGCGTGATAGGCTCGTGGACACCTCGTGCATCGAATGGCTTGAACGGCCTCGCCTTGACTCTCACATTTGTGACACGTGTGTAGGGGACATATGAAGGACGTGTTGTCGAGCAGACGAGTGAGTGGGAGTTGTTTCACGCATGCAACGTGGTAAAACTTTCCACAGCCTGCCGCTCGACAGGGCACGACATCGTCACTCGAGGGTTCATGGCACACAAAACATCGATGCGACTTGGTTCTGCATTCGATACACTGCCACGTGGACGACATGATTTCGTTGGGGTAGCAGGCAATGTGGAATTTCCGAAAGCAGGACCCTGAGCAGGTGAGAATGATCGAGCTGTTGTCCAAGAGGCCCTCGCATTCGTCACAGATCGCGTCGGGGGAGTACTGCATCTTTGGCTTTCCTACTGGGGCTGCTCCAAGCAATCTCTGCTTGCGGACGAGGAGATTGTCGGACGAACTGCTGCTGGAATTGCTGCTCTCGTCGCCGGAATCGGCCATTGGGCTTGCGCTTTGTCAAATCGACCGGAGAATCCGATTGGCTGAACCGAGCATCCGAATAAATCTCCCAACATCCAGAGGCGCAAAATTATCCGGATATTTATTGTGGATTCGCTAGAAATTTCCCAATTTGGATTCGTTTTTTGTATCAATCTCCAATCGCGCCAATACATTGGATGAATGAAAATTAGAACAGTACTTGCTCTCATGGAAACTGTACTTTCTTTAAAATTTTATTCAGCCAATCACAATCGCCCAAAATATTTATTAGCCAATGGCGTCCATTGGTGAATCGATCCGCTGGCATGATAATTCGTATCAAATCAACACTAACCTGTGAAAATAAAAATCAAACATGACAGTATATAATAGTTAAAAGGCTATGATTTTCAAGTGAATTTTTGTGTCGACTCTTTTTCTTAATGAAAGTCAAACGATCAAATTATACAGTATTTTGTCTTCGCTGGCAAGTTGCAATGCTGCGCGACTAGGGCGCCACTGACGACTCCATGCAGTAGTTCAATTTGGATATGTTATGAATGAATTGAGCCTGCTTCGTCAAAGGCAATGAGGAACACCACAATTTGAATCGAATCCGGATAATCATCCGGGCATTCCTGTTGGCGATTCAAGATTCACAGCGTTGTGAGCTTGAACTCTAGACGACAAACTCGATGGTGGGTCAATAAGAACAAATGGGGCGTTGCTCTGCAGCAATTAGAATGGGTGTCATACGCTTAATCAAAGGCCAAACAATGTTAAGCCGCCATAAGAAACAGTTCCCTTCTTCTCACGTCGAATCTCCTCCACCAACCAATTCCAAAGCATGACAAAACTGCGGTTGTGGCTCGTATCTTTTCGAGGATAGCGTTGAAGAATCGCGAAGGAAAAGGCTGAGGTTATGCAAGAAAACTCGTTGGATCAAGGGAGGCCAGCGCAAAAGTTCTAAATAATGCCATTATCCGGATAGTACGACATTTACAGTACGGATAACTGAGAAAAAAGATCTTATCCTTACGAGCAAAGCCAGCGTGGACGAGATTGGGAAGTCCACTTGTCCTTTCTCCGTGAATCTGCGCGTTTACAAGAAGTAACTGCTTGGAACAACTCAAGTCTTAATGTCAACGATGCAGCCTACCTCTGATGCGATCTGCGACGAATGCGAGGGCCTCTTGGACAACAGCTCGATCATTCTCACCTGCTCAGGGTCCTGCTTTCGGAAATTCCACATTGCCTGCTACCCCAACGAAATCATGTCGTCCACGTGGCAGTGTATCGAATGCAGAACCAAGTGGCATCGATGTTTTGTGTGCCATGAACCCTCGAGTGACGATGTCGTGCCCTGTCGAGCGGCAGGCTGTGGAAAGTTTTACCACGTTGCATGCGTGAAACAACTCCCACTCACTCGTCTGCTCGACAACACGTCCTTCATATGTCCCCTACACACGTGTCACAAATGTGAGAGTCAAGGCGAGGCCGTTCAAGCCATTCGATGCACGAGGTGTCCACGAGCCTATCACGCGACTTGCTTTCCATCGTCAGGTACGAAGATTCGAGAAGATTGAGAAAGATTCACGCAAGTCTGTAGGCTTTGAGCGACTCTGCTCGACTCGTGGTATATGCCAGTCTCATAAGAGACCCGATGGGCGACAGTCACTCTCGTCTGTGGATGAGTCTGTCGTGGCCGACAGTGATGGAGACTCCAAGCACGAGTCGAAGAAGAAAGACAAGAAGAAAAAAAAGAAGAAGGACAAGAAGAAAGACAAGAAGCAAAAGAAAGAGAAGAAGAGCGGTGGCAAGTCCAAGGACGACTCGAGCGACGACGAGACGTCAGAGCCTCCTCTCCCTGGAGAGACCAAAGTCGAGCTTTCTGAGGAGTCTGCGGCTGTGGCATCGTCGATTCCTCTTGCCGCTACGGCACATTCTCCCGACTCGCCACCACACAAGCTTGATCTGAACATTATCATCCCCAACAAAGACAGAGACAGTGACGATTCCAAGACAGCAGAGAGCGTCCGAAACAAAAAGAAAAGCAAAAAGAAGAAACGAGCTCGCGCCACGTCGACGTCTGGAAATGACGTGGAAGAGGCCGACGAAGCCAAGTGGGTTCAATGTGATCGCTGCAAGAAATGGCGGACAGTGCCGGAAGACGTCGATCTGGACAAGATCTCTCAGACTGCTTGGTACTGCACGATGAACTCGTGGGACTCCAAGTATGCATCGTGTGATGTTGCCGAGGAAGTCGTTGAGCCCAAGGCAAAGAAAGCCAAGCTGGATTCACCAACGGACGAAGCATCGCCTTTGAAGCCATCTTCGACGTCGCTACCCGCTTCTTTCTCGTCAGTTGAAACACCAAAGCGAGAGGCTGAGGTAATTCGTTGTACTTGATGACAATACTTTGCTGATGCGTAGAAGAAAGATAAGTCAAAGCTGGGAAAGAAACTGAAAGCAAATATGAAAGTCCAAGTCAAGCATGCTTCCAAACTAACACCGACCGCGATGTCGTCGCCTATCAAATCTGAATCCACCGAGGTCAAGTGGGTCCAATGCGAGAACAATTCTTGTGGCAAGTGGCGCGTGGTGCCGCCACACATTGACATTGCATCTCTGCCTCTAAAATGGTTCTGTTCGCTGAACACTTGGGCTCCAGCGCTCGCCACTTGCGCAGCGGAGAATCCAGTGGAAGTCGAGTCGCTCTGGAACAAGAAGTCTGCCAAGCCTGTCGTCCCCAAGAGCTCAGCAAAAGCTGGCGGCAGAAGCAGTCCCCGAGGTAAAACAAGTCCGCGAGAGCAGGTGGCATTTCCAGCGATTCCAACTGTCCTGGACGTCATGTCAACCAGCGGCGACGTCGATAGCCCCATGGGCAAAGGCAAGAAAATTAAATCCCCCGAGAAGACTGTGCTGGAATGGGCCATGTGTGATAAATGCAAAAAGTGGCGCAAGCTGCCAGCCCACGTCAAGTCGGCGACGCTGCCGGAGCATTGGTTCTGCTCGATGAATCATTGGAACCCAGCGTACTTCGTCCATGGACTCTCATTTTCGCTAATTCTTGGCGTAGAGTTGCAAGCTGCAGTGCACCGCAGGAAGCGGACACTGAATCGACGGCCGCGGCGCGGATTCCGTTACCGATTCCGAGGCCCGCCGTTCGACGTGGTAAACTCAGCTATCGTGAATTACTCTACGCTGGCAATGGCCACATCCGCAAAGCTTACACGCAAGAGTCATCAACGCTGTCGTTTGAATTCGAAGGCAAAATGTACCATCGCGATGACCAATATCGGAAAAGCTCGCTGTACACGACGCCAACGATCGCAGCTGCCGCCGACAACAATGAAATCGACGATAGTCTATCTCTTCCTGCTGAAAACACAACGCTACCGACGTTATCCAAGGCGGAATTGGACAAACTCCGCTATCTCCTTCAAGGTCTTGTTAAAGTTGACGACGGGAAGAGCATTCTCGACATGGTGGCGATGCTCCACAGCGAAAAGAACGACGCCAAGGACTACTACTCGTACGCTGCCGTCTACCAAACCGTCCAAGCCATGGTCCAAGATGGCGACATGGAAGCCTACCGAGACGAACGAATGGTCACTGTGACCGTCCCAACCAAGGTTAGCACGTATGCCGAGGCGTACTACGTCGCTGGAGAGGACAATACGGACCTTCGAAGTTGGGAAGAGCGACGAACAAGTCCGCATTTGCTTTATCGGCGGAAGATTCAGTATAAACTACCGCTCAAAGTGTCCAAGCCGTGGAAACAAAAGGGCTTCTCGGGCTGGATCAACGAATAACTCTGTGCATTATTGCCAGATTGCGTTGAGCGTCTTGAGCACGTCGCTGCGCCTCTTGGCCATCCTCGCGTCCCGCTCCGAAGCCATCGCGTTGTGCTTGGAGAGCACGTGGTTGTAGATCGACCGCAAAGTTTTCAACTCTGGCGGCGTTGACAAGTGGACATTGCAGCACATTATTCGCGATGGTGCGGCGACAGCCTCTCCTTTGAAGGAAGCCAGCGACGATCCCGATGCGGTTGACAACGACGGAGACAATGAAGCAGCCAACGAGGCCAGTGATGAAGCGGACGAGGATGGACGCCGCAGCCGCGCTGGGTGATTTGAGGTTGATGGCGGTAATGGTTTCGACGAAGCTCCAGAAGACTGAGGTGCTTGTGGCGTTAAAGTCCTCTCAAGGAACGACGTGCGCCAGTTGAGTCCCTACGCCAGAGAAATCGTCAAGACTTTGCCTCACGGAACGCGTACAGAAGCAGGAAGACACGTTTGCACGATGGAGGCTGCTGTGAAATGCTGCAGCAGGATGGCGCTGTCGGCTGTCGAAGTTTTGGGAAGATAGAGTTCGTCACCAAGGATCGTCCAGCAAGAGCCAAACGGGAGCGACATCTCGCTGCCTCGGAATTCATTGCGGCCGTCGATAGTTCCAATCACGTCAGCCGAGCGGCAGTCGAAGACCAGGATCGAGCAGTCCTCTTGACCTACAAAGGCCTAACGAGCGTCAATAAAGCTTCAATTGCAAGGGCGATAGCACCAAAGGCATGTCGTAGAGCGTGTGGACGGAGACGAAGGCGCTGTTGGCGCCGCGGCGTACTCGCATGAGAGATCTTTTGCCGGAACAAGTCGATAAAGTCGAAGATTGCATGTCAGAGCGAGCGCGGAGGTCGTAGAAATGGACTTGGTTGTCGGCGGAAAGACTCAAAAGGAACTCGTTCTTGAAAAGCGCCAAGGAAACGACTGGAGCACTATGACAGCCCAAGCCTGCTTGCATTCAGACGCATGTCCTCGGAAGCTGAGCGTACCTCCATGTTCGACGCCAAGACGAGAGTTCCACGCCATGATGGTGCCGTTCTTTAGCCCCAAAATGACGAGAGAAGCTGTCAGATCGAGCGCCGCACTTGTGAGCACTGCTGGAAGAAGCAGAGTCGACTGAGGAGAGGGAGGGACTGGAGACGGTTCCCTGTCCTTGGCGGCATCGTTCGGACGACCAGACGACGCTGCGGTCAAGCGGTACTGCAGCATTTTATGCTGGGACGCGAGAATGATTCCCGTCGTGGTCACTGACTGCTCCGGCGACGTCTTTGCCGTCAGGAAAGCAAGAAACAAGTAGAAAGGATAGACGACTGGCTGACGCGGCGGTGCAGCACCGGCTTCTTCGACTGGTTCCTTGGCTTTGCCAGCTTTGGGTTTGTCCGCTTTCGTCGGTGGCGCACTCGGCACGTCCACGGCGACTGGCTTTGGTGGAGACCAGATGCGAAAGACAGTCGCAGCGTCGACAGAAAGACAAAGTTTAGCCGCATCCAGGACAAACGTCGCTGGCGGCGGCGTTGCATCAATTTCCGCCACAAGAAACGTCGTATCGAAGACGCTGACGACGCCATTTTCAAATTGCACCGCGAGGAAGGCAGCGTCCTCCGCTAGAGTCAGCGCAATGACTCGGTCTTTCGACGCATGAGTGCATCGTAGAGCTAGCGACGTTCCATCGGTCGAGTAGACGTGGATCAAGCTCTCAAAGACGTCCGAGACGGGCGGCGGCGGCGTTTCTACTTGGTTTTCAATGGCAGTTGGAGCGAGTTTCCATCCCCCGACGACGAAAAACGTCGCTTTGACTTGACCTAGTCCATGGCATGAGCAAGGAGACACTGTCAAGAGCACCTCGTTGCATGGTTTGAAAGCGCGACAAGCAGCGAATTTGGTACCCTGCGGGGAACACGGGCGACTTCTGGAGCGTTGTTTGCGCTCGAGCGCTGTCCAAGAGCTCCAGCAACGTCGCTTCATGCACAAGAGCAAGCATTTCACGGTCAGAAGTGATCGCTATGGGCCATTCGAGTGCCGCAGATGGCGTTGTCTTCAGTGGAGTCGTCTCCATGGGACGACAGAGGCGACTTTTGGCTGCATCTTCGCTGCGATCTTCAGCGCTGAGCTGTCCCTGCTCGAGTTTGAACTTTATCGACGACGAGATGATTCCCCAGGCGCCTACAACGTCCATTCAAGCCACTTGCTTCTTCCCGTGGACGAGTTACGATCCAAGATGTCATCATGGAGGAGCTTGTCGAGCATGCGGAATGGCTGTGGGAGGGCGGCAAAGGTCAGCTCGGGGTCAACATGGTCGTCCGGCGCGTGGATGTCGACAAAGTCGAGGAACGCGTCGAGCGAGACAAGTCCCGACGGAGATGTGAAGTGGACCAAGAGCTTCTTCTCGTCGTCGTCAAGCGCAATCTACAGCATTGGCGTCAATGTCGCTCTACCAAGGTGGCGGTCAACCCCATGCGCCGCCAGTGCTTTATAAAACTGCGCCGGCGCGATCAAACTCTCGCCTTGCTTGCTATCCTACAAAAAACTCTTCAACGCCATGCGCAGTGGACTTTGGATCACGTGGAAGACGCGGTCAAGATCAAGGCGTAGCTCAAAACAGCGCTGCCTACTCAACGTGGCATGACGGAGAGCGATGGAGAAGGATGTACCGAAGGCGAGTCTTCAACGCTTGACGCCCTTGAGCTTCCAGCGCGACTTGACTTGGCCTACTGCGTCGTGAAGCTCTCGCTTGCTTTGACGAGGAGGAGGCGCTGCGGTCGTACCGATCAAGGGTGTCGCTCATGTCGCCGCCACGTGGAAAGTCTGCAGTTGTAACCGACAGGAGTTACTGCCGCCATCGCCGCAAGGAGATGGACAAATCCAAGGCTGACATTGCAGCTTCGACGACGATAGCGACGACGCCGTTGGATGCATACAACCATGCACTACGTCGTGGCCGTCATCCGCGCTCGTTTGGACGGCACGACACGTCGAATCTGTGGAACTCTCTGTAGGAAGATGGAATTCCCCCTTGAAAGAATTGACGTGGTCGTAGAAAAGCATCGACGGCGCGAGTCGCCCATGTCCGCATCGGCCAAGGCCTTGGCTCTGTCGTCGACAAGGAGGAGCAGGTACTGTAGCGCCGACAAGACTGCAGCGGATGGACGGCCTTTGTAGTTGACACGACTGGAAGCAATGCCGCAAGAGAGTCCAGAGCGAAGCGAGCCGAGCCGCCAGAGCTTTTCCCGGGCGACGCGAGGTTTCCTCGGCCTTCACAGAGCTTGATGAGCGTTCTGCCGCTATAGGAAAGACGCGCGACGTGGGCTCTCCCGTGGACAAACGACGGCCCAAGAAGAAACACCACGGCCACGAAGATGTGATCAAGAGGATCCAAGCGCTCGGAACCGCGGAAACAAAAGTCCAGACGCCGCGCGGTGGTGCGTCAGCGAATGTCGCCGCCAACGACATTGACACGGCCAAGCTACGCAACGATTTCAGTTCCCAGAGCACGGCGCGGATTTACTACGGCAGCACGGTCGCCTTTGAACTCTTCAATGGCGACATGATGACGGTCGCCGTCGCTGACAGCTCAGTCGTGGTCCAGCCGCTGGAACACATCAAGTACCAAGCGAAAGGCGCGCGGGATAAAGTTCTCTTCACGCTCATCAATCTCCACGAGCTGCGGAGCGCCAACCCGATCAAGTATGGCGACAGTGTCTGGTTGCAGTTGAGCGTAGGGACGGGCGAGACGTCTTGGGAACAAGGCGGTGTCCTCGGCGCTCAAGTCCGGAAAGCGCCAGAGCTCAACGCGCTCTCGTTGACGCACAAGAAGCCGCCCGTCAATGTCGTGACCGCGGACGACAATGCACCAGAACTACTGAGCAACGTCGGTCTTCCCGTGCCCATTCGAGCGTATCTGCCCAAAGTAAGCCGTCGTCTCCCCTTCCACGTTGATCAAATGCGCCGTGTAGACGCGGGATGAGACGACGGACGCTCAAATCGACGACATGCAAGGCCGTCTGCGCAATAAATCGTCGAGGATGCTCGGGCGCTGGATCATTCGACCGGCCATGGCGAACCCGAACGCCAAAGATGTAAGTTCCATGACCTTCGTCGTCCATGACGCTGGCGGTAGAACTACGTGTACAACAACCATGAGATCTACTTGGAGCAGGATTGGTTCTACCTCGGCGCGGACGTCGGCCCGACGATGAAAGGCCATGTCGCGGTGCTGCGGCAACTCCCGCCGCCCAAGACGTACAAGCCTGGCGAGTACATTGTCGAGCGTCGCACGGCATGGAGACTTCGCCTCGTGGACTCTTCGAGCGGTGGCTTGGGCTTGACGCACGTCCAGCAGCAGATGGAACGACTGCTCTTCAAGGCCAAGACGCAGTTGAAAGCGTCGGAACGCATGCGAGACGGTCCGTTCGTCGCTGATGGAACGTGTGGCTAGCATGGAAAGTAGGGGACGTCCGCGTCTACAGCAACAACATCCACGGCGGACAGCAGTTTGCCCAGCAGCTTCGACAGCACATTCAACACGTCACGGCGGCATGTGATCAAGCGTACTTGGGCCAGCAGCAGCATCGAGTTCGTCTCGATGGAGCTTCTTCTTGACTTGTGTTGGTTGTAGCTCGAGCACTTGAGCGAGTACTTTGAGAGCAAGATGGCGGCGATGGAAAGCTCGTCGTTAGCCAGCAGAGGAAACAAACTCTCGCCGCTGGCAAAGCACCAAGGACTACGAGAGACTCCAATGTTGCACGCCGCGCAATCCATGCCGTTGTTGAGTACACCGCCACCGCCGCTCTCTTCGTCGCCGGTATCGTCGTCTTCGCCATGTTTGACCACATCGTCATCGCCGCACCATGTTGGAGTTCAAGCTGTCTCGTCTTTTCATGATCGTCTCTCCGTCTAGACCACAGTGTGCAACTTGTGCGTCGCAAAACGATTCAACCTCTGCAGTCATGGCCATGACGTCGCGCGGCTGTTGTCGACGGGAGCGCCGCTCCTCATGGCGAAATCCGCGTCGGAGCGTGCACTTCTGGCGAGTAGTGAGCAAACTGCAAGGGCGAAACAAAAAGAAGCGGCAGATCTACGAGAGCGCGATCGAATCATGCGGTAGGAAGAAGAGAGAGGGGATCAAAGGAGCATGACCTTCTTATGGGGTTGGTAGAATGCTAAGCGAACAGGACGCTCGCCTCGTGAGTGTGATCAAGACGACCGAGCATCAGTCGGCCATGGCAGCGATCCAGAGACGCACTGAGTTGGACGACGGAGGGGACACGGCGTTCTACTTTACGACGAACAAACGAGCGAGTCGACCGTCGGATGGAGTGAGATGATGGATTTCTGTGGCTCTCAGCTCATCATGAATGTAGCTCCCTGACATCGACGAGCTCCGTCGACACTTGACGGAAGCGACTGTTCCCCACGAAGAGGAGGTTGAAGACGAGGAAGTTGTCGAGGTACTCGCTCGAGGTACTAGAGCTCATGGCGCATGGCGTCATCTTAGGGCGAGAGTGACGACGAAGACGATGCGGCCGAGTCAAGCGATAGCGACGACGACTTCATCACTGAAGACGAAATCCAATCGCTTGATTACATCAATGTCAACAAAGCATCCGCGCTTTACGCAAATGACGACAAGGCGTTCCTCGAGATGCTCACTGGCTTTGCCGAGTTGGCGCAGCAACGAATCGTGCCGCAGCTCAAAGAAGCGATGGCATCGCACAACAAGGCTTGTTTGCTCGAAACAGCCGACTTCCTCGCTCGGGTATGGCTCCATAGGAACTCCAAGCGATTCAATGATGTAGGCTGCCGAGTTTGTCGTCGCGCGGCGGATCCAAGTTCACGTCATGGGGCTCATTCAAAGGTACAAAGCCTGATGAGGACTTGCTCACCCCGTAGCATTGGCTTGTAGTGTCGCGACGAGCAATGTGGACGACTTCACGGGCATTGGACCGATGTTGGATAAGCTGATCCAAGAAGTCGAGGGAACGATCCACTACGCCGAGACCTTCAAGGCCGAGATGGAAACGCGAACTGCTGACGCCATGGCCTTCGACGCATCTGTCAATGGATCTGTGTGAAAATTTTGAGTGTTAAGGGGTTAATGGAGCTGAGGGGTTTAATTAATTTGGGGTGAAGGGTTTGAGGGGTGCAGGGGTTTAAGGTAGTCATTTTTGAGTAAGTTCATCGATGGCGAGTCAAGTTGATCTGGTCTTGATTGGAGGTCACGTCGTGCCTGTCGTGCCTGAAGGCGTTGTCTTGGAGAAGCATGCTGTTGTAGTAGACAAGGGCATCATTAAGGACATTCTCCCGGCTGCTGACGTCGCGAGCAAGTACCAAGCAGCTGAAACTGTGGACTTGAAAGACCGCATTTTGATTCCCGGTCTTGTCAATGCACATACGCATTCCTCCATGACGTTGTTGCGTGGATTGGTACGCCCCACATCGTTGGTTTGATCTAAAGGATTGCTTAGGCAGACGACAAGCCCTTGTGCGACTGGTTGGTCGAAGATATTTTCCCCGCCGAAGGAAAGTTCGTCAGCGATGAATTCGTCCGGGACGGGTAGGTCTATCACTGTTCCATGGCGTGTTAATTATGGTTGTAGAACGCTCCACTCGGCCGCCGAAATGATTCGCAGCGGCACGACATGCGTAAATGAAATGTACTTCTTCCCAGATGCGGCCGCATCGACCTTTGAAGCCGTCGGCATGCGCGCTCTTGTCGGCCAAGTCGTCCTCGAATTCCCCACTTCTTATGCTTCGGGACCTGAGGACTACTTTGCCAAGGCTCGTGAAATGTTTGCAAAGTACAAAGATTCCAAATTGGTACATTTTGTCGATGGTCGATCCAGAATTTGACTTGCTTAGGTGAAACTTTCGATGGCGCCGCATGCTCCATACACGGTGTCAGATCCATCTTTCGAAAAAGTCCTTGCGCTCTCCAAGGAATTCAACTCACGCATTCACTTGCACTTGCATGAAACCGAACCTGAATGCCACGACAGTGAAACCAAGACGCCGTCGATGATGTGCCACCAAAGCCCAGAACACTGCCGTCCTCTCAAGGTTGCTTCACCTTTGGTTGCTCAACTCACTCATGCGTCGTAGAACATGCAACGCCTTGGCGTTTTGAACGATCAGCTTATTGCCGCCCACATGACGCAGCTCACCGACGACGAAATTGCTGCTGTTGCGGCTGCTGGAACTCACGTCACGCATTGCCCAACGTCCAACTTGAAGCTTGCGTCTGGCATCTGCCGCGTAACGGACCTCCTTGCCAAGGGCGTGAACGTTGCCATCGGCACGGACGGCGCCGCTAGTACTATCTCTATTCACCCTCGTACCTCTCCAACCATGGCTTGTAGGTAACAACACGCTCAATATGTTTGCTGAGATGAAACTCGCGGCGATTTTGGCCAAAGCCGAGTCGAAGCAGAGCACGAGTGTGCCCGCTGCTACTGCGTTGCGTATGGCGACTCTGAATGGTGCCAAGGCTCTTGGCATGGATCACTTGATTGGATCTCTCGAAGTCGGCAAAGTACGTAATCTACACTGCGCAAGCTCCATGCTTATCCTTCTTGTAGTCTGCCGACATTGTCGCCGTCTCGACCGATTGCATTGAAATGTTGCCCATGTACAGCGCTATCAGCCACTTGGTCTATGCTGCTGGTCGTGAAAAGTAATCTTCTCATGGGCTACGGGCGGCAAGCAATTGACATCGATGTGTAGTGTCTCGGACGTTTGGGTTGCCGGCAAGCGTTTGTTGGCGAACCGTCAGTTGACGACGATCGACTTGAGCGTAGTGAAGAGCCACTGCAAGAAATGGCACGACGAGATTCGCGACCATCATGCTGAGATGGAAGCCAAGAAGCGTCAAGGATAAAACCGTGCTCGTTGGTGTTGTTTCCATGGTTCATGAAGGCGATCAAAGAGGACAATGTGTCAGTGTCTTTATCATCTCTAATCGACACAGATCTAAATCTACATGTGCTTTACGGCGGCACGATCTTGAACACGACTTCCGCTTCGGCTGGTTCCAAATACTCGGCTAACTCTGACTGCGTGACCCAGAGGTAGTCGGCCGCTTTGGATTTGTTGAGGTTCACCACGCCTCCGTTGCCAAACGTCTGTGCCTTCAAGTAAAAGATCTTTGTGCCGTGCACCTTGCCGTCAAAGGTAGGGTCGTTCTCGTGGTTGATTGTCAAGTAACCCATGGGCGCATTGCCGACGGGGTAAGCTTCCACTTGTTCGCCAATCGTTTCGACGAGTTCGCGGAACGCAGCGTCCTTCATGGTTTCATTTGCTCCCTTTTCAGTCGTGGGAAGTGACCACTTGAGCGTAACTGGGTCTTGGACAATCAAGAAGACGCGCTGCTTCAATGCACGGTTCAACGAGTGTCGGTTGTTTGTCGCGTCATCTTCAGTTTCACGCTTGGCGATTTGAAATCCATCGCCGACAAGTTCATCTTCGCTCCATTCAGGGAGGAAAGGAGCATCTTCAGGTTCGGTTTCAACGTAGCCAGGTTCTTGGAACCAGAAATCTTTGGGCAAGCGCTACATTCATGTCAGCTCCTAGTTGTGGATATCTGGTATATACCTGGGCTTCCTTCAATTGAATCTTGTGCTGCATTCGAAGGTAGTCTTCTTCCCACGGTTCCAAGTCGGGAAGAATCAATGGCAAGCGTTCCAAGATGCTCGCAAACTTGATGCGATAGTTCTTGCCGTCGTCTTTGTACGGGAGCAATTTGTTCATCGCATGCGATGGGCCACGCGTACGGTGCGGGGGCTTAGCATCCTTTGGCTTGACTAATGTCTTCTTGATTTTACTGGCCTTGGTGGCAAATTGCCGCATCTGCGCGGAGCCTTGAAGCTGGACCACCAAGCGGTTCATCATCCTCCAAACTCTGCTGGACCTGCTTTGGCTGGCTGGTGGAGAATCGAGTTGAGACAACTCTGTAGTACGATTGGGCTAGTACACTATGTACATTATAGTACGTACTAATCTATTTTCCATAGTTCACACCAGTCATGTCATTCTTAGTACGTACTAATCATTCAACATTTCACATACAATCTTTCTATGTAATATTTAGTACATTATTAGTATATTATTGTGTATGTAGTACGTACTAGTCATTGTATCATTCCCAAACGAAATGCGCCGAAGCTTGCGGGTTGCGTGCCGCGAAACCTTGACGGCTGCCGTCGAAGCGGCTCCAAAGGCTGTAAAGAAAAGAGCTAGTGAAGTTAAGGTTGAAGTGGAAGTTGACGCCAAAACCACCAAGAGAACGAAAAAGGAGAAGAAAGAAGTCGAAGTGGAGAAGGAAATGGATGTGAAAGTTGTGAAGGTGGAGAAAGTCAAGACTGTCAAGAAGAGCAAGAAGCAAGAGGACAAGGAGGGTCAAAATGCAACGTATGCGGCATTCCTCGCCAAGCGCCGACAAGATACTGCCCACAGTCGTAAACTAGTCGGTGCTCATGTGTCTGGAGCAGGTGGATTGGAAAATGCGATCTTCAATGCGGCCAAGATTGGTGCTCGATCGTTTGCATTGTTTACTCGATCACAGCGTACATGGACTTGCAAACCATTGACGGATGACACGATCCAAGCGTTCAAGCAAGCCATGAAAGACTTTGGCTACAGTCCTAATGACGTTGTGCCGCATGGAAGCTATCTTCTCAACTGTGGCTCGCCAGACCCTGACACCCTGCAAAAGAGTCGTGAAGGTCTCCTGGATGAAGTCCAGCGGTGCGAGCAGCTCGGACTCTCGCTCTACAATTTCCACCCAGGATCAACCAAAGGCGAAATCCCCGTGGATGAATGCCTTCAGTTGATTGCCGAAAGCATCGAGACGACCCTCGACAAGACTCACAATGTGACCATTTTGATAGAAAACATGAGCAACCAAGGGTGCGTCGCATGCTTACCTGTCCTCGATCGCACGTATTGACACTTCTTCACATAGATCCACAGTCGGTGGACAGTTTACTGAGCTACGAGACATCATCAATCGGATTTCCGAGAAGCATCGGTCTCGCGTTGGTGTCTGTCTCGATACGTGCCATGCTTTTGCGGCAGGATGGGATCTTCGCGACGACACGTATGTAGAGCTCCATCTCCTTCATTCCTGACGACGATACACGCAGATACGAAGCGACGATGAAGCAATTCGACGAAACGATCGGCCTCTCGTACCTCAAAGCGGTGCATCTTAATGATTCCAAGGGTGCATTAGGGTGTCATGCTGACCGCCACGAAAAGATCGGTCAAGGCAAAATCGGGATCGAGCCATTTCGTCGCCTGATGAACGATCCTCGATTCGATGGCATTCCCATGGTGTTGGAAACGCCGTTCGTGGACGACGAAGGGTACGAGCGCGAGATTTCGCTTCTCTATTCGCTCGTCGAATGATGTCGGGCCGCACAGCCAGACTTTGAATGGGACACTGTATCATCGTAGCGTCATCCTTGTCGTACAGTAGACAAACCCGTGCGAAACCACGCCACATCCTCTGCAGCCCATGTCTCAATGATGCATCACATACGACATGATGGCGAGAGAAAACGAAGAGAGAAAGCCTGCAGCTTCTGGTCCGCGCATCATCCTCTCCCTTCTCCCTCATTTGAAGTTCTTCAAGGAATCCACGGCGGTGCTCCTGTCGTATCTTTCCGGGGCAGATGCACTCAGCCACTTGCGAGATGTGAGGAAGAGTTCCAAGGATGCATTATGACTTCAATGGAATGAGTACTGTACTGTAAATGCGAAACTCTCACCACTTATTCGGAAAAATTGTAGAATTTTCAAAATAATCTTGTGGACTTTATTGAGAATATTGAAAATTGAAGCAAATTGCTCAAAATAGCCAATATAATCTTGAAAAATCAAAATGTTTTCACCGAATTTTACGGTGAGACAGTTTGAGATTTTCCATGTATTTTTACGTATTTTATTTATTATTCTAGACAATTTGATTACTTTAGAATATTTGTCAATTTACCGTCGTGGGATTGTGATGCAGCTGAACTTACATGTTAACTCATTGCAACATTTAGTACCTTCTAAAAATAATAATATGAATATTCAAAGTTCGCCATGCTTTCGCGGCATTTTTGAAATGGCGGCAAATGAAGCCAAATCACGGCCTCCAGGACGAACTCCTGTAAAAAGCTACTCAGCCAAGAAGAAACTTTACAAGAATGTAGGTCGAACTTATGAGCACAAAGCCCAGATACTAAGTACATTTGACGAAAGTGGGATGGATGTAGCACTTGCACTGCATTATCAACCTCTTGACCGGAGTAGACGGGAGGTAGAAAGAAGAAACATCTTAAATTGGAAGCGGCAACAAGACTTCATCGAAACGATGGCCAATGCATCTTCAACACGTTGCTCCAAGCGGCCCAGCCGAGTGGGCGTAGGCACGATCTTGCCACAGGAAGCCGAAAATGAAATCTTGACGTGGATTTGGTGGCTACGAGAAAGTGGCGTTCCCGTACCAGACTCTTTGCTTGATTGCAAGGCAAAAGAAGTGGCTCTGGAGTACGACATAGCCCCAGAACAATTCGCAGCCAGTCCTTCCTGGCGAAAAGCGTTCAAAAAACGCCATCGACTCTCCACGCGAAAAAAGACCCGCTCTGGACAAGCCAACGACAAGGAAGGCAACACTGTCCACGATGCTTTCAGCCAAAAGATTCGGTTACTCATTCAGACGAAGCGATTTTCTAATGTCTACAACGCCGATCAGACAGACGGCTATCAACTTCGAGTACTTACCCAAGACCACAATCGACTCCAAAGGCGCGAAGACGGTGTGGCTCAAGGCGTCTGGCCATGAAAAAGACAGACTTTCGGCGATGGTGTTGGCCGATTGGAAAGGCCAAAAGCACCCTCTTTTTCTTGTGATGAAGTCTACAAAGTCAACGGTGAAGGAGGTTGTACAAGAAAACTTACGTGAGCGGCGTGGCTTCGGAGTACGCGTTTGGCGCGAGATTGAGACAATTTCTGCGTCTACGGATTCTCAAATTCATGGCAATCCGAAGGGATGGTGGAATGCAAACCTGTCCTTCCAATTCCTTCGGTATCATTTTGGCGACCGTGAAGGTTGTGACGTTCCTGAAGTCTTGCTTGTTTGGGATATCCTGGCTGCTCATTTCACGGCAGATGTCATGGCCTATGCAGACAAAGTCAGGGTCCACCTCGAGAAAGTTCCCCCAGGCTTCACGTGGATTTGCCAACCTGCCGATGTATCGTGGATGAAGCCTCTCAAGCGTGCAATGCGGGCGCAGGGGGTGAGCCATTTGAAGGAAGCCCTGTCGCGTCACCAAGCCGGAGCTTTCAAGCTCAAGGCTCCATCACGAAGCGACATAGTCTCCTGGGTCGACGGTGCGTGGTCGTGCTTGCCAACGGAAACCATCATAAAAGGCTTCGTGCAATGCAAATTCATGCTAGGGGAATGTGGTGTGTGCGATATCACAAGCGACGACGTACCCAATGCCGATGAAGTGTTCGATGCAATCATCGAGTCGAATCATGGATCCATACAATACTCCGACGATGCTTTTGGCGACATCATTGCTGAAATTGTTCGCTAGATGGAATGGAACTGCATGATATCATGACTGATGTTGTCGTGTCTTGAGATGCCTAATTAGATACGTTAATTCAGGACTTGTTTAACCATTTCTCTGTTTTTCAGGCGTAATTTAGGATTTTTTATCCATTAAATTCGGATACAGATGACAAGACCAACTGGTCGTGAGCAACTCATATGTCTGGTAAGGATAAAAAGGCCTAGTATCATGTCTATTTAGGATATTTATCCTTAATCTTGGTGTAAATTTCGGTCATTCTTGTTGGCTGAATGTGGATTTCGTGGACTGTTGGGGAGCAAACTGCCGAATTCACTTAAATGGCATAAACTGTATCATTGAATGGATTTTTTTTCAAAACTTCAAAGGACAAAGTTACTGTTTAATATCATAGCCTTTAAAACTTAATACAAAAATGAAAATAGCATAATCCGTTCTGACAGGTATCACAATCGCACGTCGGTAAATTGACAAATATTCTAAAGTAGTCGATATTGTCGTCAACGGGGCTCTTGCAGAGCTCGCTACATCGATGGCTGCGCGTACTTTATCATAGCCAAATAGTTCTTTTAACGTGTTCAACAAGACACCCACTGTTTATCGTTGAAATGCAATAGGTAATCGTGTCATCACATATTGTTGATTTGATACGAATTTCCAGACCCCGATCAATCACGCCGGCGGATCGATTCACCAATCGACGCCATTGGCTAATAAATATTTTGGGTGATTTTGATTGGCTGAATAAAATATTAAAGAAAGAACAGTTCCCATGAGAGAAAGTACAGTTCTAATTTTCATTCATCCAATCTATTGGCGCGATTGGAGATTGATACAAAAAACCAATCCAAATTGGGAAATTTCTAGCGAATCCACAATACTAAAAGCCATTTTTTATATGGATTTTGTTTTGAAGCTTGTCTTGGTGCATTATACTTGATTAAAAATATGTCTGGTATGATATATAAAATGTGGATTGGACAGTCTAGAAGGAGTAAAAAAGACGGATATTGAAAGCACAGATGGCGACCAACCTACGTACCTTACGGGTCGGAGCGGAGCTACTCGATGAGCGCTCTCGACGACGAGAAAGCGCCGCCAGACTTGCCGTCTCCGCTCACGACACATGTCAATCACATTCCAACGCCGACAGCTTGCCATTCAGCGTTTTTTCTACAGCATTCACCCGATGCAGCGTCCAAGAAAGTCCCATTTCACTCGCCGCGAAGTACATACACACCGCCACCGACTGAAGACGATGTGCACTTTGAACGCTACATGGACGAGACCATCAACCCAAGCGCATCTCCGCTAGATCATGCCGTCAAGTGGAGCGTTCAGACAATGCGCCGCATGTCGTTCTTTTCAGCGTACGGCAATACTTTCGTGAGCGCCAGCATGGTGTCATGGACGATGCAGATCACAGTCATTCACATCGCCCTCCTCATCAGCTTGTTCATCTTTACGCCAGAGCTCAAGAAGCACTCGTACGTTGTTCCATCGAACAATTTGTCGGGACAATGCGACGACACAGTGTCAGGGATTCAAGTCACAGTCTACGCCGGGCTATCGAATATAGTCCTGTGCCTCCCGACGACACATCTACCCATGTAAGTCCCCCCAAAGTGTGTTATTTCTCATGCAAATGTTCAAAGATTTGACCTCTACACGGTCCACAATCGTAAGAGCTGGCTTCATACTCTCTGCGAACTCATTGTGATTGCCGAAATTGTCTTTTTGGTGTACAAGATCTCGGTCGACGTCTACAACTGGTACACCAGAGCATTATACGTCGATTGTTTTCGCAACGACATGCCATCCGACTTCAAAGTCAAGCTCATCGTCATCCTCGTGCTCGACTTGTATGTGTACGTGGCATGTTGGTATCAAATTACGTTGTTCAACCGCATGCGCGATGTCGCGCTCGGCCAGCGCAATGTTTTGTCCAAGAATCATCTCTTTGAGTTCACAGACCCAGACTGGTTCTTCTTTCGCTTCTTCACCGACCAGTCATGCAGGGCGTCGGTTAAAAGTGCAAGTTCCTCGTCGAATGCTGTTGGCGCTAACTTGCGAAGTAGATCAAACGCGGATTGTACGAAGCTGCCGCCAAGGGCGACGTACGCGCAGTGGATCAATACATCCGAGAGGCTACCAAGCTAGTTGGCCCTGAATTTCCAACGAAATGGTCTGGCAACATGGAGAAGGAATGGAATAAATGTCGATGGCTTTAGGTACTCGAATCGACTCTACTGTAGGCACATTGCCTTCACAGTGCGCAATCCACTGCATGTCGCCGTCATCAAAGGGCGTATGCAAGTCGTGCGGAAACTTTTAAAAGCCGGTTTTGACCCGAATGCCCTCGACAAGATTCAAACGCCGAGCTTGCACTTGACGCAAATCTACCAACGCATCTTTAACGTGCTTGTCTTCTTGCGCAGCACCAACTTTTCAGAAAGCACGTCGGCCAGCGCTGATCGCTATGGCCCAAAGGTCATGTGGTCTCAAGTCCTCTTGACGCCTCTGCATTTGGCAATGATCCACACAGAGAGCGCAATCGTCTCGCTTCTGCTTGAATTTGGCGCTGATCCTAACCTGTGTGCCGTCTCGAACCAACGCAAGTACGCCGTGCCACCTATTTTCTTCAGTGAATGCCACATGTGCTTGCAATCTCTGTTGAGTGCCGGTGCTAACCTCTTGTTCATCCCTGGCAACGGGTATGGCGGTCTGATCTCCGCTTTCTTTTACTAATTCCTTCTAGGTACTTCATGACGCCGTATGAAGTTGTCTTGCTCAATGGCAATTTCAACTTGGCCAATGTCATGGTCGATTGGGGCGCTGACATTGCATTGACGCCGCTGCATGCCGCGGCAGCCGACGGTGACTGGAAAACCGTCGGTACATTTTTGGATTCGGGCATTTCACCTGATATCCTTGGTGAGCATTCGTCGGGGCGATTCCACCGCACACCTCTTCATTGGGTAAGTCGCCGTCCTCTGACCAAATTAAAACTTAAGCGTTCTAGGCTGCTATTCGTGGTCAAACCCAGGTTGTAAAGCTCCTATTGGTGCATCAATGCGATCCAGATCCTGCCGATGTCATGGGCATGACGCCCTTAGCGTGGGCTTGCATCTACAACCACGATGCAGTCGTCGAGCTGCTTTTGCAGGCGCATGCCGATGTACACATGGTAATTATGTCAATGACTGTTGTGGCTCATCTTATTCCAAGACGGATGTCCGTGGTCGCGCTCTCATTTCAATTTTGGCCACATTTGATACCAAACCCGATCGGCCGCGTGACCGAGTCCTTCGTTTGCTGCGAGACTATGGATGCAATTTACACGCACGGTGCGAACACACGGTGCGTCTCCTAGCGTCAAGGACGAATTTCATGTGAAATTTGTCGACAGGGTGAAACTGCATTGCACATTGCACTCAAGCTGGGTCATATTGGAACGGCGAAAGAACTCGTGCAGATGGGCCTCGACGTCACGGCGATTGATTTCACAGGCGTTCGAGCAATTGACTGCGCCACGTCATCGGATATTCAATACGCCATCAAGAAAGGTAAGCTTCATGAAGTGGAAATTTGTTGAATGAAGGAAATTACAGCGGCGGGGCAACGCGATGTCATGATCAGCTACTGCCATTCGCATCGTGGATTTGCAACCAAAGTCCGACAGTCGCTGGAGGATCGGTATATTACGACGTGGATCGACCAGCTGGACCCCACTGGCATTGGTGGCGGATCTGAGTGGCGCGAAGAGATTGCTCGTGGCATTCTCGGTGCCTCGGTTGTCTTGGCTGTACTGAGTGAAGATTACCCGCAGTCTCAGTGGTGCATGAAGGAATTGGCCTTTGCCAAGCAACATAACATCCCAGGTACTTTACAGTCATGGCAATCAAATACTAACTTGGCACAGTCGTTGGCATCATGTGTGGCAATGTCGTCGTTGGCGATGAATTGGAGGTATGTTGCTTTCAAAGAGGAAATGGAAGATGATAATTAATGGCGTAGGTGTATTTGTGGACGCGGCAGTCGGTGGATTTTCGGTCGTCGATTGTATCAACGACAATGACTGGAAAGCAAGTTGTGTTTGACTACAACGAAGAACAGTACGGCGAGCACTTCTCTGACGTCATTAATTCCCTTGAATTTGTAGATATGAAGTCCATGTTCGTCAACTCATCGACGGCCTTCGTGATGAAATTGAGGAGCGACGAGTCGCGCTGGTCAAGGACACAGCGGTTGACACCACGAGGCTTAGCGGTGCCTCATCCGCCATGTCTGCTGTCGCGTCTGTCTTCACTAGCGACAGCTACGTCTTCCTCACCCATGGAGATTGCCATCTCTCGTTTGCCAACCAGGTCAAGGACGAGTTGAAAGCGGCAGGCTTCAACGTCAAAATGGATCATCCAGGGTCCAACCGCCAAATCGTGGCGAAAGATGCAATCCTGGACCCGCACTGCATCGCACTCGCCGTTGTGCTGTCGGACTCATCGACTAAAAGGTAGTCCAAACTTCCATGACGATGGAGAATGACGAGTGTTGTTTTGTAGCGAGGTGCTTCGCGATCAAATCGCTTTTGCTGAAAACCGCTGCAAACCCATCGTGCCCATCTTACTCTCGTCCCAGACGCTTGATCTCGCGCTGGTTTATTCTCTTTCAAGAAGTGCGTTGCATCATTTCAACGAGTCGATTGGGTTCAAGCAGAGCATGGACAGTCTGCTACCCAACATTCGACAGCTTCATCGTCGGTCTAACCAAGCGGCATTGTCGCCCTCCAGCAACCATTTGCTTCGTCGCACCGGGAGCAAAAGCAGCGACTTTCATACGAGTGCATCACCACTAAACAGTCGCCGCTTCCACCGGGGAGAAAGTCGCGTCAGTGACAATTTGCAAGACGCGTCGAACCGACGCAGCCACCTTCGACGGTATCGGCGGCAAACGAGCAGCCTTATCACCGACTGGGACCTGACGCATTTCGAAGAAGCGGTGAATCCGAATGCGCGCGCCGTGCCGCTGCTCGAAGAACCCGTCCAAGTCAAAATCTCCCAACCTATTCTTTAACTTATATAAACTTTATCCTCGCGCCGCCGCGCCGACTGTATCTACGTCGGTATCCCATCCAAATTAGAGTGCAATTTGTTTTTTTATGAATTTCAACCAATTAAAATAGACTTTGGGCGAATTTTAGCCAATTAGAATCATGTGGTTATGAATTTTAGCCAATCGGATTTTGCAAGTTGGCACCACAGGTCAATCGAATAAATATGCATGGGCCAGTTATTTTCGAGTATCTCGTCGTGACAAAAATCTGCCGGTGATGGAGAGCAGTAGCAGCGGCAGCGTTGCGCCGACAAGTGTGGCCGGCTGCGTGCATCCTGTGGTATCTGCCGCCGTGTCTTCCACCTCTTCAGAACGAGGGATCACGCATGTCCGCGTACAGCCGAAAGGCTCGTCGAATCTTGCTTGGCGCCGTGCCACGAGTCGCGGTGTCGACCATGCAAAGAAGGCAGTGCCAGCCACGACAGAGTGGCTTTGGACGCTCAAGAAGTGTGTGTGGGTAGTTTTACTTGTGTGTGTTGTCGTGTACATCGTGATGGGCGAACATCTCGCGACCTTTGGTCTCCCAACCTGTATGGCAGCGACTGCAACTATGACAACCACCACGACGACGATCGAAGCGGCTGCATCCACGACGGTATACGTGTCCATGGTGAGCATTCCAGTCTTGGAGCGGGTCTTGCCAATGAAATACCTCGCGGAAGAGCTGCTCCATCGAGGTTATCGCGTGAGCTTTGCATTGCCAGAGGTACTGAGCAACCCCACAGGACTCTCTGACGAGTGACTGGGACCGTAGATTTGTCGAAGTTGGGTTAGTGATGTACCAGGCTTGGAGTTTATCTCGCTTGGCACGATGCCCATCTCAGCACCGTCTTATACGTTAAAATCCGCGGTAAGACGTCTTCTTCTAGCGCACCTCTCATTTGCACAGGTTGGCAATGTCGGCATCTACACTAGCTATTGGCATACGTTGCAGCAGTATGCTGCATTTCAAAAGCCCATGTTTCATCCCCTTCTGGAGGACTTTCTTGAGGATCCACCGACACTTGCGGTGCGTTCAACCCCTCAGACGAAATTGGAGGCCTCAGGATTCTGTCTAGGTTGTTGATCGGTATACATTTGCAGGCATGGACGCATGTAACGCCGTGGGCATTCCATTCGTGGTGAACAATCCATTCCTGCTGCTTGACGTGGACGACCCGCCGTCGTATGTGCCGGCTCCGTTGTCCCAGCATCCCATGGAGACCCAAACAGTCTACGAACGATGCGCTAATGGTCTCTATCGACTTCGTTTCCGCCTGGTGAACCTCGCGCTGTCCCTCGGGCTGCACAAATCCACCGACCACGCCATCTACGGCGAACGGGTTGTGCTCACCAACACAGCATTTGGCCTCGAATACTCCCGTCCTCTCGCACCTCTCTACCCGATGGTCGGCGCCATGCGTCGGCGCCACGTTACGCCAGTCATGGATGCTGGATTGGAGTCGTGGTTTCAAATCGCCCCTTTGGAATCGGAAGCTGACGCGATTGTCCTCGTCGACTTTGGTCCAGACGTCGACATGCCTGCTGATGCAATGGTCCAAATCGTACGTCCTCCCGATACCTCTGTCGACACTTACCCACGCTAGATCCAAGTTCTCCGTGATCTTGGCTGTCGCGTCATTTGGAAGCTCACTCCCGACATGGTACGCTTTCCTCTCCAATGATCAGCTCGTCTGAACTCGGTCGCTACGTAGCACAAGATGCTCAAAGCTGAAGACGCGCATCCTCTCCATGAATTCGAGTCGTGGGGCGTCTATTTGAGCCCTCTTCTTGCGCACACGGCTGTCTTTCCCCACGTCCGCTTCTTTCTCACAAGCGGCGGCGTCTTTTACTCGCAAGAAGCGCTTTGTGCCGGTCGTCCCATCCTCGCTATTCCATTCTCAGCTGAACATGTCGAATTCACCGACCGCATTGTCCGCGCTGGCGCTGGCGTTTCGATCCAGGTGTCTCAATTGACCATGGAGAGCTTTCGATGGGCAGCGCAACTCCTTCTAACGCACGACCGGTACGTCTCTCTTCCGATGCCATGACTTAGCCATTGTTTGTAGTTTTGGCAAGGCTGCTACACGTCTAGGTGGACTTCTCGACAGCGCAGGCGGCACTGTGCATGCCGCCGATGCAGTCCTCGACGTCGTTCATCGTGGCACGGCGCCACTAGTGCCAGCTCGCCAGACGCAACCTTTCTTCAAGACGTACTTGCTCGACGTCTATGCCGTCTACGGCGCTGTGCTTTGCGGTGTCGCGGTCATTCTCCGCACGCTGCTTTCTGCTTGCGTGTCGGTGTTCCAGCGCAAGCAGCAACAGCAAGCCGCGTCGGAGCATCTCCACCACCATCACCACTCGAAACTCGACTGAACACTAACACGATGGACGATCGATCGACCCTACGTCTATTATTGTACTTCTACTCGTCCATGTGCGCCCTACAGTAGCGGCCTTTCCGCACGGCGTTCAAGCAACCTTCCATTGAGCAGCGTTTGCCGCCGCCGTGGGCGATGCAAAAGCCATTCCCGCGGTCTTTCTTGTCACACATGGGATGTTTGCACTTGCGGATGCCGCCGTGGGCGTAGCAGAAACCTTTGCGCTGCTGACCCTTGGTACAGCCTTCAAACTCGCACTTCTTGCCACCGCCATGCGCTCGACAAAACCCACCGCCTTGCGAACTCTTTGGACAGCCAGGATGTTGGCATCGGGCGCCACCGCCATGCGCTTTGCATCGATTGTTGGATTGAGCCCGCCGCAGACATCCTGCTTCGGTGCATCGCTTGCCTTTGGACTTGTACGAAGGCTGGAGCAGCTCGGCGTGGTCTCTCGCAGTTGTCGGCACAGTCGTAGATCTCTGGACGGGCAACTTGGTCGTTTGCTTGACTTCAGTGGTGATCGACCGCTGCATGGGCACGACGTGGTTTGTCAGTTGGAACTTGCGGAAGTCCGTGTCGGCGGGATTGAACTTGCGGACTTGAATCGCCGGGGACGACGCGATGGTTGTGGTGGCTCTTAACATCGTATCATGGTACATGGCTTGCTGGGCATGTTGGAGCTGCATGGGCTGCTGCGGTGGCTGCTGCGGCGGCTGCGCGGCGTACACGTGCGTTGGGTGGATGTTTTGAGGATTATAGCCCCCTTGGACAGAGTAAGAGTAGTTGAAATTGGGCGTCGTGGCGAGCTGCGGCACCCGCAATTCAAACTCATGACTTGACGTCAGTTGTGTGTGGAAGGCCGGGAACATGGCAAAGTCCGTCGCTTTATGCATGGGCGGCGTGATGGGAAGGCTCATCGCCGTCGGGTCGAGCGGTTCAAAGGCTTCTCCATTCTCATGCTTCATGTCGACGAGGGGATCATAGCCTGCAAAGAGATCCTGGTCGCCAAAGAGACTGTCCCTACAAGTGAGCTATGAGTCAAGAGGAAAGAGCCAAGGAGGGGATTACGTTCGAGTCCGAGAGCCATCGTCGGCAAAAAACGACTTGACAAAGCTGCTGTCGTCCATGCAGGGGATTCTCGAAATGTTGCTCATGATGCTCGACCGAACGCCTATATCGGTTGGGGCATAGCATCTGAGGAACGCAATCTGCTTCTTGGATTGGATGCGTGCAATCAAAATGGAGTCGAAACCGTCAACTGGGCAGGCCAGCCATTGTCGTTGGAGTGTTAACTCGTCGACATGATGGAATTTAGTCTGGTATCCCCCCGAGGACGATGTGGCCAAAGGGGCTCCTACCTCGAAACATTGCTCTTGCTGAGTCGGTCTCGCCCTAGTTCCATGTTTTCCAAATTTTGTCGAGTTGCTTTGACCAGTCTTGTATTCTCCCCAGAACAGCAGCGGCCAGTTGGCAGCCATGGGATTGCAACTTGGAGCCGCCCCTTAAACTCTGAACTAGCAAGGGGGGCGGAGCATCCAGTGCCAGTTCGCAACGCCGCTTCACTCGGACGATGAATCTTGGAGAAGGACTTGCATATTGACCAATTCTCCTTGGTACATAGATCCTCATTGACTTCCACTCGTCAGCTGCATTGGAATTTCATTTTCATTGACTGGGCTGACCATAGAGCGGCTTCATCAGCTGAGGCAACGATCAATTTGGAGTACTTATAGCTTGCCTCGATCGTCTCTGGGGTATTTCTTCACCCGCTAGGTCATGCACTAGCTCGTATTCCACCTAGCGAGCTTTCTTTAGCTAGTTCATGTGTTAACGTACCAAAGCACACAGATTCAAAGCTCATTCTGCAGAAAATCAAAAAAACACCGCGACGGTCGTCTCTTCCATCCCAGACGTCCTTATCTGGCATTCAAGGTCGAAGAAGCTGAGGAGCAACTTCTTTACTTGGCACCTTTCAAGCTCGTCACTCTTCACAACAGCATCGATATCCTCCGATGTTGAGCTCATTCAACACCGAATCCATCATAGAATATCGCTACGATAGTTGTCTTCCATCCTGACCGTCCTTCTGCGCCACGGGGAGAAGTCTCTCCTCTATCTCTCCCACCTTGAATGCCCGACAATCCATTGCGAGTTCCGTCTTGCCTTCTTGGACTTGGACTGCAACCTACTCCGTTAATCCGAGGCTCCAATTGCACACAACTTCAACAATCTCAAAATACTTTATTCAAGTACCCTGAGAATTATTCTGGCCAATAGAAATCGATATTTTAAACTGAGCCCAGCCACACTGTACTCGTTTTAGTGAATGAGTCGAAGACCATCTCCGCCCGATGTCATTATTCATTTTGCCACCCAAAGGCAAAGACGTTTCTCCGCCGCTCGTTCCGCCGACTCGCGCCTTTCTCGACATTCCAACGAAGCATGTCCTCCACTGGAAATAATCCCCTCCTTGCTGACTGGTCCGTGCGTCCGTACTCGTTTCCACCTTTCGAAGACATCAAAGCCGAACACTTTGAACCGGCGTTCCAAGTCGCATGGGCGAAACATTTGGATGAACTGAAGCAAATTGCCGACAATCCGCAAGAACCAACGTTTGACAATACGATCAAGACGTTTGATCGAGTTGGAGGGCTGTTGTCTGCGATCCAAGGTGTCTATTTCAATTTGACTGCGTCGTTGTGCACTCCTGACTTGCAAGTCGTCCAACGAAAATTGGCCGGACCCATGGCGGAGCATACGGCCAAAGTCGTTTCGTTCCCTGGACTATTTGAACGCATCAACCATGTCTACAAAACGCGCACGACGTCGAATTTGAATGCCGAGCAAATCCGCCTCGTTGAGCGTTTCCATCTGGATTTTGTCCGCCAAGGTGCTCTCTTTGACAAGAAAACACAAGATAAATACAATGCTATCGTGAAGGAATTGGCTGAATTGACGACAACTTTCCGTCAACAAGTCACGACTGACGAAAGCGATGTGGTCGTGCACGTCGACGAATCTGAACTCGTTGGATTGCCTGACGATATCATAGCTGCTGCTCGTCAAGCCGCAATCGATCGTAAATTGGACGGCTACGTCATCACGCTTGGCCGATCCCTTGTCGAACCCTTTTTGACTACATGCGAGAACCGTGATGCCCGCGAACGCGTCTGGAAGGCATGGACTTCCCGTGGCGAACTCTCGCCTGATCGTGACAACTGCAGCATTGCCGTGCGTATCCTGAAACTTCGCTCGGAGCAAGCGCGTATCCACGGCTACAAGTCGTTTGCAGCTTATCAAACCAACGACACAATGGCTAAGACGCCTGAAGCCGTCATGGGGCTCCTGGAACGCGTGTGGGCTCCTGCCAAAGTTGCCGCCAACAAGGAGCGCCAGGTTTTGTCTGAATACGCTGTTTCTGTTGGCGACAACCCAGATATTCGTCCATCTGATTGGCGCTACTACGCCGAAAAGGTTCGTGCTGCCAAGTACGACTTGGACGAAAGCGAAGTGAAACCCTACTTCAGCTTGGATCGCATGGTGGAAGCAGTTTTTAACGTGGCCAATCGTCTCTACGGCATTTCATTCCATCTTCGCACTGATCTCAAGGCCTACCATCCAGATGTCAAGATGTACGAAGTTCGTGAAGGCGAAAAAGTCGTTGCACTCTTCTTGCATGATAACTATGCCCGCCCGTACAAGAACAGTGGTGCCTGGATGAGTGAATTCCGCTCACAGAGTCGCAATGTGGATGATTTGGGCACGAATGTTATTCCAATCGTCATCAACAACAACAATTTCACGAAAGGCTCGCCGACTTTGCTCTCGTTCGACGATTGCGTAACACTCTTCCATGAATTCGGTCATGGCTGTCATGGTATGCTTTCGAACTCGACGTACCAACGTCTTGCCAGTACGCGTGTGCTTAAAGATTTCGTGGAATTGCCTTCCCAATTGATGGAACACTGGGTCCGTCAACCACAAGTCCTGGCCGAACATGCTCGTCATTACAAGACCGGCGACCCTATTCCTGCGGAGCTCCTAAGCAAGGTCATGGCGGCTCTTCGATTCCAGCAAGGTTTTGCCACAGTTGAGTACACTGCTTGCGCGCTCGTGGACCAAGCTTTGCATGCATTGGAAAACATCGATGGATTGGACTTGAACGACTTTGAAAAGAAGAAGCTCGCCGAGCTCGAAATGCCTGACGGTATTGTCATGCGCCACCGCATTCCTCACTTTGCGCACTTGTTTGCGAGTTCATCATATGCCGCCGGGTACTATGTCTACTTGTGGGCTGAAGTGCTCGACGCTGATGCATTCGACGCTTTCTTGGAAGCGGGTGACATCTTTGACAAAGCGACGGCTGCCCGAGCTCGCAAGTACATTTACTCTGCCGGTAACACCCGCGATCACATGGAAGGCTACCGCTTGTTCCGTGGCCAAGAACCCAAGATTGAACCCATGCTCAAGAAGAAGGGCTTGATCTAAAGTTCTCGTTGCATATATATAACAAGCTCTCGTTGGTGTTGATTAGCTCGTTGGTTTGTCTTCACGATCCGAGTAAGCTAAGACATGCCGCCACGGTCCCTCAATGCGCCATTGCCACACGAGAATTGCCAGGAAAGACAGCGAGCCAACACTGTACCAGGTCCATTTATACAACGCACAATTGACCAAGGTCACGCTGATCACCAGCAATCCAACCCCTGAACTGACGATGAGCTGCGAATAAAGGAGAGGACGAACCTGCTCGGAAGAGATGATACGACCAGAGAAAATAGAGATGGCCACGAGCATGCCACCACTCGTTAAAAGGCGACTCTATGTCTAGCCGATCGATGGAAAGATCGCGAACTTTCTTTTCGAGATCGTTGGTGGCAAATCTAGAGTTACAACGCTGTCAAAGAGGGCGATGGAGAAACGACATACTTGAGAGTTGAGAGGGTGAGCATGACACACCGCAAGACGCAGAGCATCGTGCAGACGATCGACACGACACTCGTCGTGCCCTGGATAAAGACCAACACGGCATTTGTGTTGCTATTGAAATGGCTTTCCACATACGCCTGCCGCCCAAACAACGTGATGAGGACTGCTGTATTTGATATCGCAGTCAACTGCCACACCCGGGAGTCGACGAGACGGCGTTCGTTGGCCAGTTTGTGAATACGCCGAGATCGTTCTTGGTCTTCACGTCTCCATTCGAGTCTTCGTTTGATCAAATCGTTTCGATGCTGGATCTCATCAACACGGTGATTTATGTCTTCTGTGCGCCACGATCTAGAATTCTTGATCTCATACATGCCAAGGAAGCGGCTCAAGACTGCCATTGCATTTTGGTTCGCCATGGTCCACTATGACTGCTTCATGCTGTCGAACAACGGTCAAAATAGTTTCACCAGCTGACATGTCTAATCTGCCATATCCTGCTCAAAATAGATAAATAAATATTGATCTTGAATAAAATATGCTACTAACCATGACCCGGATAAAACAGCTATTTTGAGCAAATTTCAAATTAATTTGATAATTACTTTGACGAACTCTGAGTACAGTAGTGATGTCAATATGGATACAAAAAATGCCATTTCAAACTTTTTGTCGCATGGTCGAGTCAGAAATGAAGTCGAGAAAAAATTACCACCTCTGATGTGTAAATAAAACTTTGCCTTTTGGATGAAAATAATATTATTAGTTTAAATTTTGTTTATTTTATTATATCACATATTTTCCATGATTTTTGGTTGTTTTCACGTGATCGATTTTTCCCAGATGGATGTGAAACACGCTGGCCCATGACAAGGTCGACCAAACAACTTCGACGTCGATGAGCTCATGGATTGGAAGGGAGTAAAGAGAAAGGATTTCAGTGGACGCGGAGATAATCTATACTTTGAATGAATTCCTGCATTATGAAGTCGACTATCATGATGTTGTAACCCGTCGTGGAATTGCGCTCACTGGGACTGCAGGCACCTTCATCAAGTATCGCCACTTACTCAAAATACGGAATTGCCAAATGAGCAATCCGAGCACAGCGACAGTCGAGATGCTTATGGATGTGGCTTGCCAATTGCTATATTGGACCCACGATACGACGCCCAACTCGACCAGGAAGAGTGATACACCTACGTGGCACGAACATCAGCCAAGATTGTTGGGAGAGAATGATCTACCAAGGCGAAAGAGGCGGTAACCAAGCATCCAATCGGTCTCACACTTCTTGAGCCACCACGTATAAAATGGAGATTCAAAGTCAATGTCGTCGTCGTGCATGCGACGGACATCGTAGTCAAGTTCATGTGCAGTATATCGAGTGATCGCAACCAAGAGCACAGTAAACGTGACTGACGAAATCACCATGCAGCAAATCTACACAAGCAAAGGTTGAGACCTCATGAAAACGAGGGCAGTCATACACATAGGGCAGATACGACGCCATATACCCATAGAAGATCCAGGTTGATGTTAGTTGGCAAGCTCACGTTGATGATCGAAATGAGGGCAAACCCACCAAGCAGCGCTCCAAGAGATGAGACGGCAGAGAGCTGTTCAGATCGGGTATCAGCTTGACGTCGTTCGTTTTCCAGTTTTGCCTAGACATGCATGGAATCAAAGGGAAAAAGAGCGGCTCCAACCTGGATCTTGATACGTCGAATATCTTGTTCGCGCCACTCTTGCTCTCTCTTTAAATCATCCGTTCGCCATTGAATTTCCTGGTTGCGATGTTCCACGTCTTCTCGGCGCCACGTTGACGAGTTGCTTTGGTCGTATGTCCCGATCAAGCTCTCAAACACGAGCGCCGACATATTCGACCTCTTGGTCTGATTGCGAGTCCCACAGGGACAACCCAAACATGCTTTTCAATAATATTGCATACAATTACCTCGATATTTAAATTAAAATCAAAATAGATTTTTAACCAATGCAATTAACTCAAAAATATTTTGTCCAATCAATGCGGCTTAAACTAAACCAATCAAAACACAAGATATGTTATTGTAGCCAATGAAATTGTAGTAAAATACAAAGAATAAAAATATTACCACTGATCTGTGTTTCACTATTCGAATTAAAATATTGTCTTTTCAGGCAAAATTTTGACTTACATGGCGATTGGCTAAATTGATCAATTACCTTGGAAATTGTATGGCATAAAATTTTCTATATATGTCACCTTGAGCACTCTCGGCATGATCGCAAATGTCGTATCCAGACAGCACGCGCACAAGAACACAGTCATGTATGCGCTCTATGCACATTACTACCTTGGCATGAAACGGATAGACATCGCAACAGTGTTTCACAAGTCTATCGAAACCGTGTCGACATGGATCAAGACATACGAACATACTGGTGAAAGTCAAACCCTTGAGTACACAAACGTCTCTTTCACGTGCATGTTAGCTCGCATGCAGAAAAGAGAGGAGCGACTGGGCAAATCAGGCTGAGGGGTCGTTCATACCAGATCAGACTTTTGAGCCCAACAAGGGAGAGTTGAGCAGGTGGTACTACGACGCACGATGAATATTTATGAGCTATATTGCCAATGTATGAATGCAAACAGTAATCATCTTAGATTAAAGGCTGAATTCTGCGACTAGCTCTGAGTGTTGAGTTCCTGTGTCGACTGTGAGTTCAATAACCATGCGCTGAACTGGGCCATCAATGTTTGTGATTTTCATGCATTCTTTCTGGACTCGGACAGGAAATGGCAGGCGAATTCGACACTCCGTTTCTGGACGTTGTCCATTTCTTCCACACCTTTCCATAAGTGCTTCTTGTATGGCCCCGATCATTTGGTTAGTACGACTAGAGCTTTGGCATTCTTTTCCAAGAAGGACCTCGGCGTTGCAAATGGCTTCAGTCCATGGCCACATTACCCTCAAAAGGGATAAATCGTCAGTATCGACTTCACAACGCCCTTTTGCGCCATTAGGTGGTGTCACCACCACAACCGCCACATTTTCGCGCTTTTTGTAGTCATAGAACTTAGTGACTAGACACTCTGGATTTGAAATCGTTATTGGCGATTTCAAATCCAATTCATCTGAGCCTCCACCTCGAGGAATAACCTTTTTCGAGCGTAGAAATGGCACTTCATCGTCTGACTCTTGCACAACAGAAACTTTTCGTTTACCTAGAGATACATGAAAAGATAGATCAGAGAGTACACACCGCTTTTAGCGCTTCCAAACCTCATTTTTGCCGTGGAATCAAAGTGTTTTAGAAACGCTGGAAAGTTGTACGCCTGGAAGAGTTGGTGCAACTTGTATGCCTCGTGTGCTTTCGTCGTTGATGAAACTTCGCCACTGTCAAAGAGCGCCTCAAGGGTTTTTTGCGCAACCGAGTCTTTGGTCCAGCGCTGTGCCATCAGACAAACTGTCGAACGATGGTTTTTGATTTTATCTGGCCCTTTTAAGTACGTTTTCTATTTCTTTTTATTGCAGGATATTTCTAAACTTTTCTGGAAATTTTTACAAAAATTTCAATTGGTTTTGAAAAGCGTGAAATCTGAGTTATACGTCAACTTTGAGCTGGAATTGGTCAAGCTACAATTTACTTTCAGCCACGCATTATATGTCCATCTGTTGTTGACATATTGGTCTTAAAATTAAGCGGTCAATGATAGCGTACATCTGCTTTATAGCTTTGAAAGAAAGTCTCAAAAATGCTCGATTTTGAAAAAAGTCGAAGTTTGACCTCGTGTAACTCAAAGTGTAGTGATCAATTTAGACATCTGTTTAAAGGACATATAGACTGGACCACATGGTTTTCTATGAAGTTGATTTCACGTCCATGGGCGAACCATGGGCTTGGAAATACATGCGAAAAGTTTGTGTAATGCCCCAGATTTTTACATTTTTCTCATAATATTTGGATATTTCGACACAAGAAAACTTTTCAAAACATTTCCACATTTTTCCAAAAATTTCCATAAATTTATAGAAAATATTTCCCGTACTTAATCGGCACAATCTTCGCGCTCTTTTTGCTTGAAGACAGTCAAGAATCCATCATGGCAAGCGAATCAATCATGTGCGCCATGAACATGGCAGCGATCCCTATGCTTCGTCGCTCTCCTGCGACTTCAACGACAAATCAAAGACGGTTCACAGCTCTCTTTGGTGTCTCTATTTCAGTTGCAGCTCTTACATGGAAAAAGATGCCACGGCCTGAGGGAGCTCAACCGTGGCATCTTCTCTGGGCTCTCATGTTTTTAAAGATCTACAGCTCAGAAAATGTACATGCCACTATTGCGGGCGCCGACGAAAAGACCTTTCGAAAATGGTGCTGGCTTATCTTGGATAGCTTGGTAGAGTTAGACGCGGTAAGCCGATAATTTTGAATAGATATGACTTTTTACTTAGATAAAGTTTTCTAACCGTTTTGTTGGAGCTCATGACGGCGCTACCATGTTCGTCTCACTGGACGGGACAGACTTTGCGATCAACGAGCCAGCCCCTTTCGACCGCAAATGGTGGTCACACAAGTTGAATCGGGCTGGCTTGAGATACGAAATTGGAATTTGTATCCAAACGGGTCATATCGTTTGGGCCTACGGGGGGAAACCATATGGAGAATGGCCTGATTTATCCTTAGCTCGAGATGCCTATGTTCATTTCGTAGGCCCAAACGAAATGACCCTAGCAGATCGTGGGTATATGGACGCAAATACTTTGTCAATCCAAGATATCACCCTCAATCATCTGCTCAACAAAAACAAATCATGGCCCGCCATGAAACAGTGAATGCCCGGTTGAAACAATTCGGTGTCCTCAGAGGCATTTTCCGCCACTCCATTGAAAAGCATCCAATTTGTTTTTATGCTATTGCAAACCTCGTTCAAATTGGGCTGGAATACGAGTCGCCTTTGTACTCTATCCAACTCTAATTTTAGCATTTCTAACACTAAATAAATTTTCATACGAATTTTACCGCACCCTCCACACAACAATATGAACATAGATAATGACGAGATGTTGGAGGGGCGACAAGCGCAGCCCGCGGCCTAAGACAAGGGGACGGACATGCAGAGGACAGAGGACCGACCCCCTCGCTTGTGACACACGTATTTAAGGTAGCTTTGATATGTGAGAAAGGCGTGAAATATTGTAATACACAGGAGGTACCGGTGATGCGATGTCTTTTGCGGAGATGCAATCGCTGCAAATTTCGTCATCTTTGTCAGTTATATATGCTCTCATGAAGTTGGCTCTCTTCTCGAGCTCTCTCATCCACTTCCGCGGTCGATTATTTCCTTGCCGCGCATAGCCTTCCAGACACGACATCGAGAGTGGTGGATTCAATTGAAGCGAGTGCTCTGAAGGTCTGCTATCAAGAACTCGATTGAATTGATTATGTTGCTTGACAAGATGAGGATAAGTGGCGATCATGCGATGGTTTACTACTTGGCATGCATGAAGACATGAACCAAATGGAGGTCATTCATCGTTTTCCCATCGGTATTTATATGATGGACATTTGAATGTGTTAAATTCTTGAAGACTGGAAAGCAGCTTGCATCACGCCGATCGTCTCCTTTAATCGCATAACCGCAAAGATCTTTTTGATGAAGCTTGCTATGATAGCTAAAGCACAATTCTGTTGACACTTGACAACCATGTTTGTCTAGAGGACATTTGAAAGTTGTAAGTTTACATCTGCATAAAGACATGGACATTTGAGCATTGTGATAATCGTCACTTCGTCCTTTGGTTCCCAAGAACCTCTCGCTGAATTTGGTTTCATGTCTCCAAGCTAGAAACCGCTTTGGACTGACTGTGAGCTCGGACTTTCATCGCCACTGTCATCCTTGAAATCACGGCGTCAAACCATGAGGTGGCCATCGCTTGCGCCCAAGTCCGACAAGTTCCAACGGCGAACTCGACGACAGTTGCTATAAACGCTTTGGGGAAGAAAGATCCCTAGTCCCATCCTTCCAGTCTATGCACTATGCCACGCTCTCTGTGGATAGATTTCGTGGTCATATCATGCAACTTGGCTTAATATTCTCGATGGAACTCGTGTGTTGTCATCATCGCCGAGATCATCTTCCAGGCTGCACGGCCGAGTACGAATCTTCATTTGCCGTGGCCTCATGGCTTCAGTTAACATTCTTGTGAAGGACTTCGTTTTATGAGCATCGTGACCCTGGGAAATATCGCAGCATGTGTCCATCCAGAGCAATTCCACAATATCGAACGTTTGAGCCGAACGAGCCACAACGTCGAACGTTTCTGATGATACAAATACACCATTTCCATGAGATCGAACCTCACCAGATAATGCAAGATGTTGGCCGGTGGATATAGAGAATGGAATCGCCAATGCATTCCAAGGCGAGTGTAGATCTAGAGACTCTGTGTACTGAGGTTAAACGTGGCTTAAATTAGAATATATTCTAAACGTTAGTGTAACGGAAGATCAGTTGCTATCACTATTGGTAGAAAGATGCATTTCCAAAGCAGCATCACCGAAGAGCC
Organism: Aphanomyces cochlioides; assembly: GCA_019828595.1. NCBI lineage: Eukaryota > Oomycota > Saprolegniomycetes > Saprolegniales > Verrucalvaceae > Aphanomyces > Aphanomyces cochlioides. The sequence continues at coordinate 2,331,158 of JAHQRK010000004.1, forward strand.
TCTGCCTGCCGTCGTACAGCTCAGTACAGCAAACTACACAGGTGTTTATGAGCATGTAACCTTCGATTCGTGTCCATCCTGGTATGTCAGAGAAGCTCAAAGCCTTGGTATTGAAATAAACACAAGCCAAATGATTTCGTGGGATGAATGTCGCCACAGAGTGAAACAACTAGCACTACGGGGAGGCTTTCAAGTCACATGGTCAGGATCTGGAAGACACAGGACATGGCGTTGCCGTGTCGAGGGATGTACTTTTTTTATTAAAACTAACAAGACGAAGGATGCAAAGGTAAACAAGCTTGTCTACATCGTTTGTGACCACAAACTTCGTCTAGATAAACATAACACAGCTCAATCTTCCCCACAGCCATAGTTTGAACGACATTAATTCCTACGATCCTATAGGTGTGTACTAGACTTATTTGCTGCATGCACGTTGACGCGAAACTAGTCATCAATGCCAACCCTCGTAACAATAGCAGTGGTTTAAACATAAGTTTGCAGGCATTACTCAACAATGATTCTGAAGTCGCCTCGGATGCTGGAAGCAAAGACATCAATGATGAAGTAGAAATGAGTGCTACATCTAAACGAAAGAAATCACATTACACGCGCAACACGACATTGGACGCTAATGAGGTGATGCTGTTAATCAAAACAATTTTAAACTAAGTGAATCGTAGGCTGCACGTGTAGTCGTTAAATTCATGCATAATCGACCAATGGTGGAATCGAGCATGGCAACAGTGAGTTGTGCGTTGGTGCGAACTGCTTTAAAGCTGCATTATGGTATCGATTCGAAGAAGAGCTTTACATCTAAAGTAAAGAAAATTGCACATACAGCAATAAATGGAACCGTTGAAGACGGCTATCAAAAACTAAGGCATTATTTGCAATGCTTATCGAGGGATAATCCAGGTAGATTTGTGGCTATCATGATGGATGTCGAAATAATGTAATTAGGATCATATTGGGCATTTGAAACCTTTCAAAATGGAGAGTTTCGGCGATGTTTCTTCATGCCTGGATGCATGAAAGACTCCTTCGTGATGTGTAAGCCGGTTATATTGTTGGACGGCTGTCATTTGAAAGGAATATACAACAAGACAGGGGTGTTTTTGACAGCAACAGCAAAAGATGGATCAAACCACAACATCTTGTGTGCGTTAGCAATAGTACGGACTGAATCCAAAGACAACTGGATTTGGTTCCTAGAGCAATTAAAAGCCTGTCAGCTTGGAGTCGGGGAGAAATTGCTTTTTGTATCAGACAGAGATAAAGGTAGAAAAAGCAGTAAACTTAAGAGGTTATCACTATATCTTAGGACTACAGAAAGCCGTCGAAATATGTTTTCAAAACTCTAAACACCGCTACTGTATGCACCATATATACATGAATTTGATTGCCAAAAAGATCAAAGTTTCGCCTGAAGACAAGAGTGCAATTTTTGCTCTGTCACATGCTCGTACACAGAAAATAAAGCGCGAACAAATAGATAAACTGTCGAGAACCTGTCCGTCCGCACACAAATACCTCATGACAATTCAACCAGGTTGAAATAGTGATATTTACATTTGAGTCCTCATGATAATTACATTAGGAACAGATAGCTGGATACAATGCGACATAAATCTATCAGGCTTTGCAACGTTTGCATTAAATACGTCAAATGCTGCCGAGGAAAATAATCAATGGCTTGGCTTTCTCATATGATCGTCTGACCCAGTGAATGCATTTTATGGTTATATGGTGAAGCTTCTGAAAAAATTTGAACTTATGCGTGCAAGATTAAAGAAAATACCTCCACATAACTTGGGTATGGCAGCAAGTGCAGAGGTTGATCATTCAATGCAATTAGCCTCCCATTATATTGTAAGTTTTTCCAGCACAAATATATTACAATGCTATATCTTAGGCTAAGCCAGTGTCGGGAAATCAATCTCATCCTTTGAATGGAGAAAAATTTATTGTACATCATACTACCGTCTCAGACGAGTCTACGATTATGAATCATGTTGATAAAGTTACTCGAAATTGCTCATGCGGACGATGGCAGGATAACCTTCTACCTTGCCATCATGCATTTGCTGCAACAAAAACCCATGGTAATATATTCCTTCTTGCATTCAGGTGGTGTCATGGTGCAATGTGTAATAGTTTTCCCGCAATTTTACAAAGTAAGTGCCCAACAAATGTTATATGCACGATTGGTATTTCCGTCTCGAATTGACGAGCTTATTTCAGATATAAGCGTTTTACCACCCGCACAATTGACGACGAATAGAAACAAGTAGGCATTGATTGCTCGAAGTGTATAACTTGAAAACGTAGGCCGGGCCCCCCACCCAAAAAGAGGATGAAGTCACATGGAATATTTTGATTTCACACAGTACACTCTATATGTTGAACATTACATTTTCTCCGTCTGAAAGCCTCAGCTCTTGATTACTCTTGCAAATATATTTTATTCATATTTTAACCAATAGATAATAACGACATATTTCATGTGACCAATGAATAATTGAAGTAGGTTTCAATTTCAACCAACAAATAATATCAATTGATTGACGACTAATTGAAATTGATTTCATTTTCAACCAACAAATAATAACTTGTGCATTCAAGTGACCAATGAATAATTGAAATTGGTTTCATTTTCAACCAACAAATAATAACTTTTGTATTTAGGTGACCAATGAATAATCGAAGTAGAATTCATTTTCAACCAACCATGTCGCGTTAACCACAGTTATCCTTATTATTTGGAAGGGCTGAAAGGCTTGATCTTAGGTGGGGTCATGATTACCGCAGACCCCCGAGACGGCAAAGAAGGTTGATGAATGACAAGGTTGGGCAGAAAGTTAGATCGGATTCTTTCTTCGAGGCACGTAGAGACACTCATGTATGCGTGAGAATCCGGAGGAAGTTGTACTGTGACCCAAGTACTATGTCTAGCTGTGGCTTACGCTGGTCCAGGGCAATGAGGCAAGGTTTCTATTGTGGAATTGCTCAAGATAATAAACATGCAACAGTGAATGGAGTGGTGAAATGCTTTGATGAAGCGTGTTGGACTTGACGGTAAAGCAACCAAGGCATGTACAGACCTACAGACTCCATCCACAATGGATTAATCCATCCAACTTCGAGGACAGCTCCCCTGACGTCCACGTCTCGACCGTCGCATTTACCACCGATGGTGAATCTCAATCGATCTCCGAAGCGACTACGTCGACCAAGGACAACCTCCAAGCTTAGTCCTTAGAGTATTAGATAATATTCTTTAAAATGCTATGCTGTTACACACTTCAGACTTTGATTAAGATACGTCACGCCTTTGATCCAGCAAGCAGCAAGTAAACGTATTCTCAGAAGTTATCTTTTGAATGCTCCTAAAGTTTAGTTATGTGCACTTACTCCATAGAGATGCTATTGGTCCATGTTTCAACTGTTTTCGTCCATAGGTTGCTTGACAGACATCGAAAGCCTTGAAAGCTATGGCAGCGCCATTCAGGTCCACGTTTTAGGGGTTAATTTACGCGATCCAGGTGACTTGGTTTCATCTTTAGCATGATAAAGGTGAGAATGGTGCGAAATGGCTTTTGCATTATAATCATTAGAAGCCAGAGCCCAGGTCTCCGACAAATCTTGTCGAGGTCACGATGTGAGGCTCATACAAGCAGCGCTCCTCGTTGAGAAGGTGATCCCACCACGCCGCGATCCCTGTGTATTGTATGTTCGATGGATCCGACAGCAATCTCAATGTTAATGAAACACATTAAAGCGGCTTGTTGAAGGATGTGTACTGTTGGTTTCGACTTTTGTTACTGCACGAGAGCAAATGTTTCATCATGAGTTATCTTTGGTCTTGATGATTGTAACGAACGGCAAATGCCGAAATTGATTTCTTCCAATTTTGACTTTGCCTCTTTATTTGTATATATTGACTTTTGATACAGGATACTAATTCTAGAAGGTTATTTGTTTATAAGCTAATTGTACGGATAGATAACCGGACGTATCTGGCCAATCATCTTCCATTATCTGGTGACGTTGATCTCATGGAAATGGTGTATTTGTATCATCAGAGTTGTGGAACATTCGTCTCAAACGTTCGATATTGTGGAATTGCTCGTCCATCCATGTCGCCATTGCAGAAATGGATAACAGCGACGGTAATGTTACTGCAGTCGTGCAAAAAAACATTCACCAGACACGGAATATGCACACTTGAGACGATGCGCTTTCAATCGCGAGACTGACAGCGACTCATCAATCTCTTGGTTGATTGCTATTCCGCCTAGCACATATTCACCACGCCATGGACTTCACCAAGTCCACTTTCGAAGTCAATGACATCGGCCACGTACGCATCCATGTCCTGTCTAGCCGTCTCATTGACAAGCTCCAAACGTATTCGTCCTGGACAATCCATCGCTGTCGACTGTTGTACGCAATCCAACGCGACTCGACTGCGAGCTCGACTGCACTTCGTTGAATCCAGTCAGCCTTTCTCGATCCAAGACAATCTTTTCTCCCACAAGATGGCAGTTGAATGTGAAGCTCAATGATTTCGTGGGTCGGTAAATCATCTACTTGACCACATTCAACTTGATCCTCCTCGCCTCGTTGAATATTTCTCGTCGGTCAGGGCAAGCTTCTTGAGATTCATGGGTCACAGCCGCCGCTAATTTCGCTCGAGCTGAACACCTTCATCTTCCAGCCGCCTCCTAAAAAAATACCGTCTGATCTGCTTGATTTATCTTGATTAAAGTATACTGTATACGCCCGGGATTGAAAAATGGTGTCCTCAAAGTTCATATACACTGTACATGGACTCTTCATTGTTCCTCCACGTTTCATATGGCTGTAATGCGACAGCGATTACATCAACACGTGGTTCTTCCACGAGCTCGCACACACACATGTGCGTTCTATGTCAGTTCCCCGAGGCTTACACGAGAAAGCGGCGTTTCTTACGACCCTCTAGCCTCCTCGTGGTGTATCGACGGCGGTCGGTGGCGAATCTCCGCGGCAACAATGGTGCAATCCTTTTAAAATACCATTGCTATTGCAATACATGTATTCGTGCAGCCATTCTGTCGTCCAAATTCCTACTACCGGTTACTACAATGCCTATACCGTTGGACGTATTGCAATAGTATTACTAAGTTGAACATCGCCTGGCGTTCTCATATACAAACAACAAGTGGAAAATATTATCCGGATGCTCGAATTCCCAGTTGGAACATTTCTTGTCTTGCAGAAAGGAGCAATGAGGTTCGTGCGTCTGTGCTATGTCATGGGCATGTCAGCGCCGCACGTTGTGGCCTCGTGGAATGTCATAGAGTGGCTGGAATCGACGCTTTTCTCCAACGCCAGTACGTCACTCCCACGTCGGCGAAATTTAGAGCTCATGGATGTTCATAGACACATCTCCGACGATCAAAACGGCAAGATCATGCTCGCATATCAGCGTTGAATGGCTCCCTCTCGAAGCCAAGACCACAAAGATCCATGGCTACATGATGGAGGTACTCCATTTTTACTTGTTCGCAATATGACACACCTGCTCCTCAATAGAGACGACCTGATTTGAACGGCAACTGGAAGTGGACCCAGGTCGTGGATGTCAAGGAAGATGTGGGAACTGAAGCCACTCCTCCCTTCGCCTGGAACGACACCTCTATTGATGTCTCGCGCGAATATACTTACCGCTTGCATCTTGAATCCGACTCTGGCAACTCAACGTTTTCCTATGCAACAGTTCCAGTCCTACCGTCCTGTTTGGAATGGAGCGACTTTGGTTGGACGGTGATGTATTCGTTGCGTTTCCGCGCCGATTGTGTACTCCCTACAGTACTTCGAATGGCCGTCTTCCTTGGCCTCCTACACCTGGTCATGCTGGCATGGCGATACTACAACAATCTCATGTTTAATGGCCCCAAGAAGTTCAAATCTGTGCCTCTTCCACCCACAGTAAGAAACATCTTGATGCCATCATCTCACGCAATCTATTAGCCACCTGTCCAACGACTCTCCCTACGAAAGCAGAGAAGTTGCAGCAGTACAGAGAACGAAAGCGAGAGCGATAATCATCGGCTGAGCGATCCCATCACAGAGCGATTGAGCTTTTCTTCCTATCGAGACAGCAACGTCTCAGAGCGTGGCTCTCTCGCCTCAACAACGACCAGGACGTGCAGCGCATGCCTCAAGAAGTTTGGCATGTTTCGAAAGCGAACAGTGTGTACCGAGTGCAGTAGCACACTCTGTCGAGGATGCAGTCGAGCCAACATGGGCAAGTGTCTTTGTCGACAAGTTCATGTAGAGTAGACAACGTTAAAATATTCTTGTTACACTTGGTTGTCTGGGCCTTGAGAACCACGAAGCGTAAGGGATGGCGCGCCTCCATCAGCCACGGCAGCTTTTGCCATCGCTCGCTGCAGCAGCCTAGCGCATCCCACGTTGCCGCCAGCTTCAGCAGCTGAGAGTGCCGTGTTTTGGTCGGCGTCTTCGACAAACGGATCGGCTTTGTGGTCAAGGAGCAGTTTGACCCCCAAGCCAAATCCACCAACTGAAGCGAGATGCAGAGGCGTCACGTGTCGCTCGTCTTCAACATTGGCGTTGGCACCAGCTTCGAGCAATATCCTATCGTCGGGTTAGATCTTAAAGCTAGAATCGATGCGAACCTCATGCATTCGGTGTGGCCACCACGTGCGGCATAATGCAATGCCGTCATGTTTTCTGCGCTTCGGGCATTGATATCAGGTCCGTGAGAGCTCACCCATCGCTGGAGCATGCGCGTGTTGCCCGTTTCAGCCGCAGCTTTTGCAAACGATGGGAGAGCGCCAGGCGCATAGTCAACATTGGAAGAGGTATTTTCAACGCGTTTTGAACGGAATGCCTTCTTAGCCATATACTGAAGACGTTCGCGTTGATGGGACGACGCTGTCACGACGAGGACCAAGATAATGAGGCCAAGAATGCCGACGCCGATCGCGAGCGGATGGATGCTTTGACCTTGTTCCATGATCCAAAATGCAGTGTTCCAGTGTGTAATTATTCAATATTCCGATTTTATTGGATAAAAAAATATATTATTATCCAATTAAAATTATTCATTTAATGAATATTGCTTTATTTCAGCCAATAGGATGGCTACATTTGTCGCTGAGCAATAAGATGAGCACGACGGCTGTATCTTGGCGCCGCTTCGTCCACATCTACTATGGCCTGAATACGCTCTTGGTGCTGAGCTACGGCCTTGCGCGCTTCTATTACTCGAGCGAGATGTTGTTGAAGAAAGATGACTGGCTGAATACGACAAGGGTAGAGTTCCACCAAGGTTTAGCTGCTCATGGTTGGCTTGAACAGGAGCAACAAATCATTGGCATGCTCGTGGGCGTCGTTCTGATGAATTACCGCAAGAAAGCGACCGTGGATGGCATTGTTGCGATGGTCTTTATGTACGCCAAGTGTGCAGTGGGAGGTCTATTCTACATGCTTGATGGAGCGCTCTTTGCAGCGTTTGTGGCTGCAAACCTTGGTATGCATGATCTCCACTCGCTTGTTCATTGACTCGTGCTAGTTATATTCGTCGCGGTGCCATTCCCGAAATATAATGGACCGCACAAGCTTGTCAAGCTGACGCCGGAAATCTTCAAGCATGCTCTTCGGACGGACAAATCGGCCAAATGGCTTGTTTACTTTTTTGCCGACTGGTGTGACGAATGTCTCTATCACGACGCTATGTTTGCTGCTTTATCTCTCAAGTAATCTACCTCACTCCGCTTCGATCTGTTTCATTTACATCTTTATGTAGATACGCCAATGATAAAGTCCATTTTGGCCGAATGGATGTTCAGCGATACTCCGACATTGCCGCGGAATACAGCATTGACACGTCGGCACTCACGACGAAACAACTGCCGTCACTCATTTTGTTTGAAAATGGCAAGGAAGTGAAACGATTGCCGCGCATGGATCATTCTGGCAAAGTCGTTCGTACCATCCTCGACGAGGTTGAGTTCCATCTTTCCACACAAATGCTCACATAGATCATTAGGATGGCGTCGCAACCTACTTTGGATTCAAGGAACTCCCGCCAAAGGCAAAATAATCAGCGCCGTCGCTGTGTATTATAAATACAGAATGCGTCATATGCATGCGAATCCCTTGGTATCACGACAGAAGTCTATAATGTCAATCATTGTCATAGCTGTATCTACCCCCAGTTGCCCGTCGATCCCGCCGACATTCCATGTGCCTCCATTTCCTCCAGAAGAATAGCTAACTTGCAATAATGTAGACACTTTCAGGTCCATTAGGTGTCTGTCAGACAAGGGTTCCTTGTATGCTTGACCATCTTCAGACCGTGGAAAGCAGCCGTATATGGGGATGAAGACTAGAAAGTCAAAGCAGAGCGCAGAGAAATATTGGAACTTGACGCTCTGGGCTGTGGTACCCGTCAAAGAACTATGCAGTGCAGATGAGTTGGCCCAAATGAAGGAGAGGTTGCGCAAGTGGAGACAATAACGCGAGGGACTTCACATGACGTCATGGAGCACGATGAATGACATTCTTTGATGACAATGGGCTGATTTATAGTCTCCTTACATATTTCGGCATCTTTTTTCCAGTTGTCCAGAGCTCAGCTTTCTGGAGACGCGGTGCTGCGAGGCGTCGATACGCTACATAGATTGTTCAGGTGATAGGAAGCATGGAACAATGTACCTTCGATAATCTGTGGCTCGAGATGATGGCTGAGGTTGTTGGGGTTGGCTTTGGTGGAAAATAGCGAAGGCTTCCGTCAGAGAGCGGGACCGTTGATGCGTTACGTGGGTTTCCTCTTGCTTCATGCTGGGTGGGATGTTGGTGTCCGGGAAGTAAAGCAAGTAGCGCCACTTGCTCTCGATGCGCACTTGCCAAAAGATGAAAGAGAGAACTGCAATCGCAGTCATGCCAATGCCAGCGATTTTAGTCTTTTCAAATTGAACCCAACCGACCCACGACACTGTGCAGAGGAACAAGAAGATGCCCATGCGGAAAAACTTGTACGCAAGCAGCCAGTCTTGCTCGCAACGCCTGAGCCACCACACGTAGAACGGCGACTCAGTGTCAAGTTCCTCAAAGGACAAGTTGCGTAGGTCATTTTCGAGATCTTGCGACGCATATCTACAAGCAGAAGTCATGCGAACTCCTAGTCGAGGAAAACGTACTGAGTGATTGCAAGCAGAAGAAGTGTACACATGAGCATGCAACAGAGCATGCAAAGAATGACAGCAGCACTCGTCGTGCCGTAAAAAAACATGACAATGTTCGACACATCGTCTGGCAAGCTGATTTCGACATTTGCAACCATGGCAAAGCCACCCAAGAGTGCCGATAGATTCGATACGGCTGATAGCTGTTCGCTACGTGCATCTGTGATCCGGCGTTCGTTTTCCAACTTGTTGAGTCGCTTTTCTCGCTCAACGTCTTCGTTTCGCCACGTGTGAGCTCGCTTGATGTCGTCGTCTCGCCACTGTTTCTCCTGTATGCGATGCTGCATGTCTTCCTCTCTCCATTTCTGCGCAATCTTGACGTCATACGTCCCAATCAAGGACCCGATCACCGCGCTTGCCATGTTTGAGTGTCAAAGGCCGCGCGATCTGTCCACCAAGACTCGAAATACGAACTTCGAGACCAATTTATTAATTTTTTTCCTCCCATTTGAAAAAAGTATACTTCAGATATGTGCATTAAAAACATGAATTTCAATAAATCGAGAAATTGTCAATTTTGATTGGCTAGAATTATATATGGTAATTTTTGATTGGTTTAAATAAATGTCATCAGAGTTTTTGATTGGTTTAATAAAGAGTATTGATTTCTGATTGGCTTTGTCTCCTTTTATCAATATTTACAGTTAATTCAATACTCCCAATATTTGTATTGACACTGAACGTGGATTTCCATGAGAAAGGTCGAACAGAGAGCTTGAGACGAGCATTCAACGCACAATTCCAAGAGCGTGATGATATGATCATGCACAAGTTGGAGTGTCGATAGACGACAAACGACGGCACTTCAAAAATCATATTCATGCTGGAACCCCTTCAGCCCCCTGATTTAATGGACCCCTAACCCCCGCACCCCTTCTTTATTTTGTGGTTATTTTTGGACCCACCACCACCCTCGAGGAGCCAAAGAGGGTCCACCGAGTTGGCTCTTGCCATGACAGAAAACACCAACGGTCGCCAAGCCAACTACGGGACGATGACGGAGCCTCCGCCTCTCAAGCCAACGATGTCCAAGCACTTTAGCACGCGCGGCTTGGGCGTACGTAGTGCCACTAGCGATGGATCCGTCGCACCGCAAGACTCGAATCCATTTGTGTACCAAACGCCCACCATGTCGACGTATGAGAAGATCAAGACGATCATCATGTGTCTGTTGCTCATTCCACTCATTCGACTGCTCTTGGTGCTCCTTCTGTGCATCCCAATTGTCTTCTTGGCCGTCGTCGGCACTCTTGGTCACAAGCACAAGAACGCTGAAGGCCATCTGGTCCCGATGGCCAAGTGGCGTCGTGCGGTCGTCTATCCGATTCGATGGCTCCTTCGCATCATGCTCTTCGTCTTTGGATTTTACTACATCAAGGTGACGTATCCCAAGAAGAAGGCAAAGACGCAAGTCATCGTTGCCAACCACATTGGATTCATTGACGGACTCTTCTTCGCCGCCGAGTGTTTCCCTAGGTATGAAAGTCAGTGAGATATATCATCATCACCTCTTCCTCACTAGTGTCGCCGTCCGTGGAGATATGGGCGATGCACCGATCATCGGCCCTGTCCTCCGTGCGATGGATCCAGTTCTCGTCGACCGCAAGTCAGCGCAAGGCCGAAAGAAGGCCTTTGACGACATTCATGACCACATGAACGACGATCGCTTCCCGCCACTTTTGATCTTTCCCGAGGGCACGACGTCGAACCAAGACTACTTGACCAAGTTTAAGAAAGGAGCGTTCGCCGCCGGCCTTCCCGTTCAACCAGGTACGCGATGCTCTGCCCTCCGTCGATGACGTCGACATAGTCATCCTGAAGTACCCGTTCAAGCACTTTGACATCAGTTGGCCTCCTAGCGTCTCCGCGGGCTATCTGCTCTTCCGCATGCTCTGTCAGTTTTACATGCCGATGGAAGTCGTCTACTTGGAGCCATACGTCCCCTCTGCCGACGAGAAAGCGTCGCCAGACTTGTTCGCCGAGTATGTCCGCAAGTACATGGCGGGCCCCATGCAAGCCAAGTGCACGAACCACACGTTTGAGGATGTGCGGCTCTTATGCCAAGGCGCGTATGCGATCAAGAACGTCGTGCATCTCACTGATGTCGGCGAGATCTTTCACCTGACGCAAATGTCGGAGGATGACATTCAAGCGCTCGTACGACGCTTTGCCGCCGCGGACGTCAACGCCGACGGGAAGATCAGTATCGAAGAACTCCAAGTTCAGTTCCAAGGAAGCGATCGCGCCTTTGTCGAGCGATTGTTTCGTCTCCTGGACCAGAATGACGATGGTCTCGTCGACTTCCGCGAGCTCTGCATTGGTTTGTCGTCGATCAACCAAGCCAAGAACGTCAGCTCCACCGATATCTACCGCCTCGCCTTCAAACTCTACGACATGGACGGCAATGGCTATCTCTCTCGTGCTGAGATTGCCAACATGGTGCAGATGACCCGAGCCATGACTGGTCTTTCCGCTGATCCTGCCGCGGTTGATGAACTTGTCCAGGTAAGACTCACTCGACTGGACTGCAAGTTGGCTCATGCTGCTGTTCTAGTCGTTCGACACAGATGGAGATGGGCATATCTCGCTCGAGGAGTTTGAGCGAATGGCGTATGCCAATCCACACGTCCTCACTGAAGTTGTCGATCGTCTTAGTGTCCTCCGAACGCTCGATGCGGTTCAGGAAACTGCTTGAATATGTAGTCCTTTTATGCTGTTGCTTCGTGCGTCCCTACGTCTTCGTCTACAAAGCAATAGCTGCTCTCCGACGCCAAGTCGATCGATTCCTGCTCAGCGTCGTCTTCAGCAACTTCGATTTGGTTGTCTTGATTGGCAGAGGGCCCATCGACGTCTTCAGTTTTGTCAGAGTCGTCAGCGGCATCTTGGTTCGATTCAACGGGGACTTCCAAGCCAGACAAATGCCGGAGATACGCTCCAAGCGATACATTAATGCCCTGGTGGTGGTGGCGCTTGGCGGGACGACGAATGCGCATTACTTTGCACTTAAGAGCAGGATTGAAGTGACCTAAGTTCCACAGTGAGCACCTGCAAGGGGCTTGAATGCCGTACTCTTGGAGTGCAAGCCGTAGAATTGACAGGTTGCATGGATGAGCAAGCGGTGGAATGGAGAGTCCGCAAGAGGAAGGACCAAGACAGTTTCCTTGTGCTTTGACGGCTTCATGCGAGTCGATGCGGCTTTAGCCTCGCGCACCATCGGCGTAAGAGTTTCGACGGTCATAGGGGCAGCAAGCCAGTTGAGAAGCATCGGAGATATGTCCGATAGTGCCTCATTCCACTAAGTCATGTTCAGGCCAGATGAAAAGAAGGATCATCTACCTGCACGAAGTGGACAACTACTAGCTCGACTGCTTCTACATACTCTTGCATGGATGTAAACGTTGCGAGTAAGGTAGATCGCGCACGTTTGTCCACCCGAGTGAACATGTTCTCCGCTTCTATGAGGTCTGTGAACAAAATAGATCTTGTTTAGTATTCGTACCAGTCCAGTCGTCGTTTCGTTTACCACGGTGGGTTCCGTTCTGCTTTGAATTGGAACGCGCATGAGTCGGTTCCTTCACGTTGCGGAACGCTTCGGCCAACTCCTGGTTCTCAGGGCGTGCCAAGATTTCAAAGTTGCTCTTCCACTCGACCGAGACCGACATGTGTTCCATCAGTTCTTCCAAAGTGGCGGTTGCCGCGCGGTTGCCAAAGTGGTGGTCGTTAAAGTACCTGTTCATTCCAGTCAATGCGACTGAATCATGAATCCAATGCTACCGGTTCTGACTGCGCTTTCCGATGGGTGGCGGTTTGTTGGCAATGTACGAAGGCACCATTTTCTGTTGCGCAGGTCCGATCATGTGAAGCGCAAGCTGGCGTTCGCGAGAGATATTAATATGCGTGGGATTCAACTTGGGCAGCTTCATACGCATACCCATCGTCGGCGCGACATGCAGGGGACCAATTGGACCTTCCGAGCCTGGTTCCGAGAAACAATCCGAGGACAAAACTTCATACTCATCAGGATCCACAAAAGATTGGTCGCTAGCGCCGGATGGGGACAAAGGATGCGTCAAAGTGGCGGCGGACATCGATCTCCAAGGCGTCTCCTGGCCAAATGTGTTCTCTCAAGTGAGATTCAAAAATGAACACAGTGAAGGTTCATGCATTCTGATTTGACTTGAAATTTGTATACTCGGCAGAGAACTCAAAAAAAAAAAAAATTAAAAATAAAATCGAAAAATATGGTAGTATATTTTAATATACTACCATATTTTTCGATGTACTTGCTACTTGCACGTTGTTGCTTGATGGAATCGTCATGAGCTCCAGTCGAACTTGCGGGGAATGCGATTAAAATGTATGGTAAATTTTGAACAGATGGAGAGGATGCAATATTGTCGTGCAGAGCAAATGATGAGTCGATTCACAATCGCAAGGAATATTTTATTATATTTTTAATATTTTTGATTTAATTGCTCGATACAATTTAATTTTGGAATGGTGGCGAAGTGCAACGCGTTTCGAGTTGTGACGATTGCAAGCAACGCTCGTTTCGTCGGATTCGAAGTGGATTCATTAGTCCAAAGTATTGCTCAAAAATCAAGCCTATGTCGACGGGGATATTGACTGTTGTGAGCTCATGTATTCTTCAAGCTTGGAATTATACCTTACCTCAATAAAAAATGATTTTTTGTCTACAATTAAATTGTTTTTTCGATATTCTGGAGAACAATAAAATATCCGGATAGAAGACTCAAGTCCGGATAAAGAAACGATGCAAACGATGATGATGGATGCGGCGCCTGACGTGGAAGATTTGACGCGCCTTGCGACGCAACACCGCCGTCAGATCGTTGAAAACCTCTCTCAGACTCGTAAGAATGATGTGGCATACCTCCGGGATTTGCATTTGGATCCTCAAAATGGTTATTTTGTACGAGGAGCCGATGAGTCTCTAATCACTTGACAACTTCTTCCATAGCTGAACGTTGCACAACTTGGCGAAGATACACTCAACTTCTCGACGATTCTAACCCGAGAGAATCACCAAAAACGGTGCTAGGCTCGTATGTAATTCCTGTCCGTCTGACGTTGATACCGTAGATGCGAGCAGCTTTACTTTCTTGGACTTAGTCTAGGTCGCCTCCTTACCACGACATCCTCCGCGTCTCAACTAGTGGTTGACGGGTGTCAACTCATGGATGAGCTTGATTTTTACTTTGCTCCGTCAGGGATTCAAAACATGGTATACCCCCCTCCATCTCCTTGTGAATATAATCCCCCCTGCTGTAGAAACTCATGACCGTAGCGACGAAATCTCCATTATACGAGCGTGGCGATCGACCGTCTAAGGAATTGACCGAGCCATACCGCTCTGTCATATGCAAATGGAACAACAAACCCGTCTACCAGCGCCTCCTGACTCCGAATATTGTACAATCATCCATCTCTTCACCTCTCGATTTCCTTGTAGGCCTTTCCCCTCGATTACTGCCATCTCGTCGTGTCACTTTGCGAAATGCTCACGCTTCTCTATGGGAAATTGATCAATGACGATGCATGCGTTGCGAATCCTCACGTCTTCCACGCCCTCCTTCGTCTCGACGACAAGCTCAAAGTCGGTTCCTTTTGCGCTCTTTCACTCTAACTACAATCTTTCGGTAGAAATTCCTCCTCGACAACGTCAACAAGCATCTCTCCAGTGCCGCGAGCGAGCTCATCAAATCTGAATTTGCGTCGCTGCGACCACAACGTGAATAAATGCAAACACATTAAAGACCCCGTCGTGTTGCCAGTGTGCCTTGCAATTTGATCTCCTTCAGCCAGTCTTGGATGTCCAAGACGCTCGGCCGTTCTTCTGGATTGTAGCTCAAGCAAGCGGTGGCGATATCTGCGAGGATTTTCGGACACTGTGTTGATAAAGTCGGCCGCACATCGCCGGCAACGACCAGCATGGCCAAACGGGTCTTGACAACATTCGCGTCTTTGAGATCTTGGTCCGAGAAGACCAGCTCAAGTTTGGAGTACGGGACTTGGACCGTGTCGAGCTCAGTCATGAGCACGCCGAGCGAGTACACGTCGGCTTTTTCGGAGTAGTAGACCTACGAAGCACCAAGTTATTCCAAGACAACAGAGAGAGCAAGACGTACGCCTTTGAGCACTTCAGGGGCGATCCATGCCACGGTACCGACTTCCGCTGTCATTGTCAAGTCGGAAGTTTCGCGGGAGACGCCAAAGTCGGTCAACTTGGCGACATATACATCATTCAGCAGTACATTCCTTGCTTTGAGATCGCGGTGGATAATCGGCGGCGAGTGCGAGTGGAGGTAGACGAGGCCGTCGACAATGTCGGAGAGAATCGAGAGCTTCGAGACGGGCATGGATGGCGATCCCATTGTTTCCAGCATGGCAACATGGGCTTCGTCCAAGACGGCGCTGATCTCCGATTCAATCGTCGTGCTGGCACTACGGATCGATGCTACAGCGCCAGCGATGCTTGATGGCATCCGGCGCTTCAATGGCATATGGAATGACGGATCGACGTCCCAGACGAGCTGTTCTCGTCCGAGGAGGCTCCACAAGTCGCCGCGTTCCATGTACTCCGTGAGGGAACTGAGGTTCTGGAGTCGTGTGTAGGTAAACCCGACGAACTGAACGATGTTCCTGTGGTGAAGTCGAGCACTGAGGCGGATTTCCTCCATAAAATCTTCGACAGCGTAGACATTCGCCGCCTTTTCAGGGAGCATACGCTTCATGGCAACCACGGACGAGACGCGGATATGCGGGCATTGTGGCGAGGGATGCACGGTCGCAATGTGGACAAGACCTTGGCCGCCTCGAGCCAAGACATCGTGGCGTTCGATGGATGCCGCAGGGATAAAGTACTGCTTGAGGTTGTCGTCTTTGCGGATATCATGCGCCAGAGCACTCGAGTCGACGAGGCCGTAGTATTGATTGTCCACTTCGTCGTACCATTGCAGCGGTCCTCGATGACGGCGGCGTAAGCAGCAAAAGAGCACAAGAGCGATGAGGACGACGGCGCCACTGGAAATACCAGCGATCGCGCCCGTGCTGATACCGTCAGAGGTCGTAGTGCCATTTGAAGGAGTGCTCTCTTCAACAATGCAGATGGGATAAACGTCGTAGAGGAGTTGGGCGCGGGTGGAGCTGGAGCAGTTGGCAGGCCATGGCGCGCCAAAGACGCTCGAGTTGGTCGCATTGCAGTTCAAGGGTGCGATCGTTGACTTGTAGTTGAAAGCAGGTTGTTTCAGGTCCTTGAGGAGATTGAATTGAGCTGTCGTGGCGTAGATGGCCCGGATAGGATTGCCGGCGAGACAGAGCGTCATCAAAGTCGACGGGAAATTAGCCGTGATGTTGACAAGAGCATTCGACTGGAGATTCCTAGAGAGCGATGATTTAGCGATGCACTTCCATGGGATCAAAATACAAGAATTGAAGCGATGGAGGGAGCTGCTTGGGAATGTCTTGGATCTTGTTGCTTGCTACTGACCTACAAGGGAGTTGAGTCAACCGAAGGCACGGTAGTCGAAGGTGTACAAGGACGTGATGGTCGGCGAGTTGGTCCAATTCACAGACGCGAGGGATGAGAGTTGGTTGGCATTGGCGTCAACGCGTTGCAGTAGTCGATAAGTATACAATGATGCTGGGAGCTCCTTGAACTGATTCGAGTTGATCGATCTATTGCAGTGGCAAGCACAGTGAGGACAAGATGCAAGCGAGAGCAGTGAGTTACAAAGTTGTCAAGGCAGGCGCTGTCATGTTGTTTATCGTGAATATGCGGTTCTTGTCGACGATACTAGATTGACAGAGTGAGAACGCGCAGGCAGATCAGCAGCTTTACAAGGTTGCGAGAGATGATGGCATGATAATGTCGGAGAGATCCGTGAGCGAGTTGTTCTGGAGGTTGAGGAGTGTCGCTTGACTCACGCCATACTGCCAGTTGATGCTAAGATCATTAGCCGTCCATTCAATGCCGAGGTTTTGCATGATTCTACATCCACAACGTGAGCGCAACCCAAAGAGCCCCGTTCATACATTCGGGACGTATTCGCCGGCAAGTCTTCCAAGTATGTGATCGGATTTAGTCCTCGGAGTGTATTGAGCACCGTGGTGTCTGTGTAGGATGTGGAAAAGTTCATTGCGCTGTAGATGGTGCCATTCGGAGCGCGGACACATAGACTGTTGTAGTCATCCGTTGAGTACCGCTCTGACGCTACTTTGGGAAAGCTGGCCGTGATAAGATTCGCTTGTGATTGCGCTCCCTCGCAGTTTGTCGTCAATGTCCACATGGTGTATTTGTTGACGGTGGCCATTTGGATCCGGGCGAAGACACGGCTTTGATACATCGACTCTGCATCGGATGGAGGCGCCACGGTAGTCCCTGCTGTCGTGGCAGCCTGTGCAGTCGTCGCGGAAACGACCGCCAACGATGCGACCACCGCGAGCAATGTTGTCGTCGGTCTCATCGAGTCAGTTTGCGCTTGATACATGTCAAGGTTTTGGACATCCGGATAACGTGGTAACGTGTCAGAAAAGGGTACTGCCATCCTTCCCACGCAGCGAATAAATTTTTCCAAGTATATTTATAATATATCAAAGGTATTCATCCATACGACGGAAACTTGCACGAAGTCATCAACAAGGAGAGACTACATTGATTTGAGAATTTTCTTGCTGGTCTAGCTCAACACGCTGGTTTAGTGTATCGGTTTCGATGTAGGGCGTAAACAAAAATGTAATGGGCCTGAGAACGACTACAGTTCGTCATGGATAGGCTTCGATGGTCAAAGCGAAACATTGCTTCCTAAGGGCAAGGTGGTGTATTGTATGGGGCAAACGCAGTGCGATTATAGCCAAACGATGATATCCTTTTACATGTTCAATGTGCCGTGGCGAAGTGTTCCTGATTCCTGACCTGTGCGCAAAACCCCTCGCATTCAGAGATTTGAGCTTACTGTTAGTGGTTGTTTCCATTTCCAATACCTTTAAAATTTGATACGTCTGATATATCAACTAAGTACTAATTTATGCAATATATCAAATATCAAAGGTTATCTGGTTCGTGATGGCAGTGATATTGTCTGATTGACTCAAAATTTCCGAACTTGGCTGAAATCGATCAAACTTTGAATCAATCACCAAATCGAACCAGCCAATCAGCGTCCAGAATTTGTTTAAACACACACAAAACACACCAACACACACACACATTAATTCATGTACCTTCCGATTATACTTGAATTCACTATTGCCAGATTGATCACACAAATTTCGTTGATTTTGATCAAAACTGTAAATTTGGACGAAAAAGACAATACTGACCCAAAGCTCACCAATCTTGTTGTCTCGACTGCGTTAAACAGGAGTGGATAATCACCTCTTTTTGTCACGAGAACTCTCGAAAGTGTCACTTTTGAACTGACCAGGTGAGTGCCGAGGCAGACGAGACAACGAAATGGCAGCCGCCGCCGAGACTGTCGACTTCTCCAAGGCATTCTGCGAGCTCAGCGCGGCAAAAGCGATCCAATATCCCGTCTCCACGTTGACGTCGAATTGCTCCAATGTTTGCGCGAACGAGCCAACGACCGCGACGGGATTTCCGCTGAGATCTCGGTCGTACTGTCTCATTGCGCTTGGCAAAGTCTTTGCAGCATCAAATTCGGTCCCAGACGACTACCTTGCGATCACAGACTTACAGAATCAACGACCGATATCAACCGTCGAGACACTCCCATCGCAAAAGAAGACAATGTACGTCTCTTCGCGACACCCTTGTTGTCGGTTGCGATGGCGCTAATGCGAGACATTCTGTAGAATTTTCAAGAACCTCGGCATCTCCTCGCTCGGCAAATCGCTTGGAGCGGGAAATCCTCTCACGGTGTCACTGTAAGTTCTCTTTCTCTCTTAGACGCTTATGGACAGCTACTTGTAGTGAATTGACCAACAATTCAATCGTATCCCTTGCAGGCACTTCATTCCCGAGCGGACTCTCGAATTTGTACGACGATTTCGTGGCGATCTCATGCGATTCCTGATCTGTGGTTAGAATCGTCGACCAAAACAAGCTCGTCGATATCTCCAACATAACTGCACCAGCTCTGACTTCACTGTGTGTTCCTAGCCTTCTGTCATCTTGTCTGACGTGATCGCAGGTCTGTCAAGTCGAACCAACTAGTTGCGATACCGCCTTTCAATCTCCCCAAGCTGATTTCGCTTTCCATGGATAACAACTCGATCACATCGCTTCAAAACATCACGTGGCCAGTGTCTTCCAACATCACAGCACTGTACTCATGCTTCCCCTG
Organism: Aphanomyces cochlioides; assembly: GCA_019828595.1. Lineage (NCBI taxonomy): Eukaryota > Oomycota > Saprolegniomycetes > Saprolegniales > Verrucalvaceae > Aphanomyces > Aphanomyces cochlioides. Next base: position 2,350,743 of record JAHQRK010000004.1, read on the forward strand.
CCTTTCCTCCACCTCATGCTTGTTTGTAGCTCCTTTGCTGGAAACAACATCACAGAATTGACCCCTTCTGTCAATCTTCCTGCGTCCCTCGTTACTCTGTACAGGCGCCTTGATCACTTCAACTCTTACCTGCGCGATTTAGGAATTTGCAAAACAATGCGCTGTCCCGTGTCTTGTTGACGACGCTTCCTGCCACACTCCAAGTGCTTTGCTTGGGTGGCAACGCCAACTTGACTTCCTTCACTGTATCGTCTGCAGCGTATAATGTTCTCAAGAACCTCAACCAACCGCATGGCGTTGCAAGTGCCCTCAACACATCAAATTGTGACGCATCGTCGCCATTTGCATCAACGGCTCAACTGGCCACGACATGCGGCAGCGACAGTCGGCTGGAAAAACTCTGGGACACATTCAGCATTTGCGTCCAACAGACTGCGGAAGCCGCTGCCACTTCGACCAAGTCAAACGCTTCCATTATCATCGTCTGTGTGTCTCTAGCTCTTATTGTCCTCCTCGTCATCGCCATTTGCTTCATTCGCCGCCGTGCCCGTCATGTTCCTCACTGGTGCGTCCGTTCCTTCCACTGAGTCAACTGACGGCATCAACTGCGTAGGTACGAAGAAGTCGACAGCAAATACTACAGCCTCGTGGATGAATCCCATCTCGACAGTGACATCCGCTACGATGAGATGTACGCTCCTTTCCACATTCCAGCACAGACGATTCAGCGGCATCAAATCCTGGCCCGTGGTGGGTTTGGCATCGTCTACCTCGCCACTTTGAATCCAAGCCCTGCTTACCCCGTCATTACGTCACCCGTCACGGTCGCCATGAAGCGCATGTTACCTGAGAAGGCTTGCGAAGTTCATGCTGTCGAAGACTTCATGGAAGAAATCCGCCTCAATGCTCGGCTTTACCACAAAAACATCGTCAAGTTTATCGGTTTTTCATGGACGACGTTGCAAAACCTGAGCGCATTGACGGAGTACATGGACAATGGTGACTTGTGGTCCTATATGACGGCAGTGCGGACGTTTGGATGGGATGTTCATCCTTCCATCCGTCTCCGCCACGACCACAGTCCGTCAGTCATGTTCTCCAAGTCGAGCTTTACCAACTCGGTGCTCAGTCTCGCCGCGAAACCAGACATCTTCGACGATACTACCAGTACCAGGGCGTCCACGTCGCCCGCTTCGCTCTCCAAGTTCACTGTGCTCTGTGATGTCGTCGAAGCGATCGTATACCTCCACTCCATGGATCCACCCATCATCCACCGTGATCTCAAGACCAAAAACGTGCTCTTAAACACTCATGGCGTCGCCAAACTCACTGACTTCGGCGTCTCCCGTGAAAGCTCTGAAGACACGATGACAGCAGAGATTGGCACCGTCGCGTGGATCGCTCCTGAAGTCCTCAAAGGAGTAAGTCCTCCCGTCCATCGCAACTTTTACCAACTCAATGCAGGTCTACTACTCGGAGAAAGCCGACATTTACTCGCTCGGCGTGATGATTTCAGAGATGGACACGGTCGAAGTCCCGTACGGCAACCTTGATCAAATCTTTCCAGAATTCCAAGCGCCGATGGACATTCACACGGCAAAGACTCGCATTGCGATGCTTGTCGTCGCCGGCGATCTCAGGCCGACTATCACAACGGCATGTCCGCCGAGTGTTGCTGACGTCGCCGCGCGGTGTTTGTGCTACGATCCCGACCGACGTCCTCACATCTACCAAGTGTGGGACTGGCTCAAGCAAATCAAGCAAGCGATGCCGTCAAGCACAACGACGTCGTCGTCGTCGACGACACTTCCATTCGAGAAACAGATTTAATTTAACACGTCATGGCATCACCAAGGCATCTGCGTTGGCGCAGTACATGTCCAAAGTGTAGATGCATAACCGCAGCGCATCGACGTCGACAATACAAAACCCAGTGAGCTCTACGACACGTCCATCGCCACAATGCCCTTGAAATGTGCCGTGGAACGTTCCCCAGTGGCGCCATGTGAACGCAACGCGAGGCGGTCCAGAGCAGATTGCAGTGAGCTCCCATCCAAAGCCGCGCGGAAAAGCCGTTGAGAAGAGTTCCGTCGTGCAGTTTTCCATTGAACGTATGACGGTATAATAGAGGATGGCACATTTGCCACGCTTGTCGTGGCGCAGTGGACGGTAGTGTCCGAAACAGGCCATATCCGGGTCAGGTCACACTTTTGGGTCACACTACAAAATTGAACATATCTCCATCACCAGGAAGAGTTAAAGCGCCATACTTTGTCATTCTCTAGCAGGTCTCATCAGGGTGGCGGCACGGCCTTACGGCCTACCTGCCGCCTTACCCGATGAGAGAAAATATAAAGAAACCCCTTTTTGGTGCACGTTGGGGGCTCCCTCCTCCGAGTCATCCGCCTGCAGAAAATTTTTCACTCGACCTCCGCTTCGCTTCGGTGAGCGCAATTTTCTGGGTGGATGTCTGACGTCGTCCGCGCAGTTTAAGGCTTCGCAATTGCTGCTCGAATGAGAAAAACCTAAAATCTGATCAGAAATTTGAATAAAACCATGAGAAAAACCAGTAAAAAACCTGTGACCTGCACCCGTGACCGGACCCGGACCTGACCTGTAAAGGATTCTTCCCAGTGGACGACATTTCGTCGAGCCATTGCCACATCAATACCTCCATGCGATGCTCCATGCTGGACGGCGCGTGGCGGGGATTTCCCCATGAAATCGACGGTTCTTTGCCCGTCGGTGACTTCGGAGGGTGTGGAGGTGTCGAGAGCTGGATTTTCTTTGTCCAGGAAGGAAGACGGACGAGAGGCAAGGCTCCGAGACGACACTGGAATCACCATCGCTGCATCTTGTTCATCTTCGTCGTTTTCTTTGGCGATATCACAGAGAACTTGCATCCATCGAGAGAACAATGCCGCATCGCTGGATTGAAAGATCATGTAGCGTCCATGAGCATCCGAGACTCGAAAGTTCCATCTTTGGTCGAGTCGGTCGACGCGCCAGACTTGGATTGAAGTCTTGAGCTTGCCGTTGATGATGTCGTCCGTCTTGTACACATGAAGAAAGTCTCCCTTGCAGAGACAGAAGCGTTGCGTCCAGAGCCCAAACGGCCCACGGAAACGAAGCCAGCCTGCATGCTTGACAGGCCGAAGCGTGTTGGTTGTCACGTCGTCCATGAACATGTCGGTCGAAATCACGAATGGGAAGCATCCTGCGTCTATCCTGCGACGGTTGTGATATCATGCAGCATAGCACAAAGACACAGACTGATATAACGCTCTCTCATTCTTTCCTCTTATCCTCTTCCTGGAGGTGGATAACTCCTTCCTGTCTGCATCGTCGGTGGACTTGCGCCTTGCGTACTACTCGGTCGATTGTTGTCCGTCGAGCTGCTCACCGTGCTGGCAAAACTAAAATTGCTCATGTTTGTTTCGCGCACCGACATGATGGAATTGCGCCCCCATTGATCGGACGCTTGCGAGGCCATCGAGTCACGTGCACTAGCTTGCTGTGGCTTTGGAACACTAAGAGCGTCCTTCTTGGACTTGCTCGCGCCCTCTTTCACTTCCAGCGTGATGCGCATGCTCGTGCCGATGAATTCCTTGGTGTGCACGTGGACTTTGACGTCTTGTCGCTCGGCCAACTTTGGAATCACGAGTTGGATAAAGCCTTCGAGCATCATGGGCGTGACGGATTTGAGTTCAACACCGAGAGGAAAGCCGCCATGTTCAACATCGCCGCCTTCGAGGACGTTCTGGAGCCACTTGGTCATGTACTCGAGTTTCTTCGGATTGCCTTGAGCCCAATCTGTGAGGAGACGTTTCCAAGGCGTGGAGCCAAGTGTGTAGGGCAATGCGGGAGCATTCGTCTTGATTTCATCCCAGTAGTCTTTGACGCGGCGCGCGCTGCCACGCTTGGGATTGTTTTCTTTGGATCGAAGGCGTTGGAGACGCGTGGCGCTGCGGTGGAGGAGTGTGTATGCTTCGTGCTTGGCGGCTGACATGTCTGGGATCTTTGGCGGCGTCGGATCGTCTCGCAGCGGTGTTTTGCCGACGTCGGACGGTAAATCAAACAATTGACACACAAAGCCACGGAGCTTTTCGTACTCTTCCTCGAGGAGCGACAAGTAGGCAAGCTGCGACGCCTCGTGTGACTTCTGTGAGAGGTTCTTGACCTTGTCTTCGACTTCCTTGGCCTGCAGCGACTCTTTCATCTTGCGATTCTCTTCCTTGAGCAAGTTGATTTCCGTCTCCTGCTGCGCGAGACGTTCACGCAACGCTTGGTTCTCCTCCGCAAGTGTCCCCAGCACTTGCGACGACTCGTCAAAGAGTCGACTCGTCGTACTTGGTCGTTGTGCTGGTTCTTGATTCATAACGCTGCTTGTCGCGGCAGAGCTGCCGCCAATGCCGCGACTCGACCCACTGCTTCCGAGTTGCGTCTGGAGATGAAGTACTTTGGTGCCAAGCGCTCGTTGCTTCTTCTCCTGTGCCATGCGTCGCAAGATCTTTCGTCGGGCCAAAGCATTGCGCCAAAACGTTTGAATCGTTCGAATCGCTCGCATGCGCTCGACGTATTGTCTTCGCTGGCTAAACATTCGCACGGCCGAGATGAGTCGCGTGGCGGCACGAGCACGGCGGAGCAACAAGACGACCTTGCGTGCTCGAAAGCTTCGAAAGATCGATTGCATCTTGACAATGCGGCGGTAAATGCGGCGGTACTTTGTATGTTGGATAAAGCCTCGAATGCGTGCTTGAAGGACGATTGCAGCGCGGCGCTGTCTTAAGAAACGCCGTCGCGTGATGAACATCTTGACTTGCTTTTGAATGCGAATCGCATGCGACTTCAATGCAATCGCGCGCCGTTTTTCCAAATCATCCAGAATGCTCTCGCGGAAGTAGACGCGACTCAAGCCGACTTGGTAGTCAATAATGTGACCTTTGGGGAACAAATGCGCCATCAAGTCGGAGCAGAGTTGCTTGAGATCGTCGGGATGGTAATTAAACTGCTTGCCGCGGCTTGCATCCAACAATGCAGGCGCTAGAATTGCATAATTCTTGACGCAATCGGCGTGAGGGAGGCGGCTCGGGTAGGCTGATCGACTCACACGAATGGCTTCAATCACACCTGCGCATCGAAGTTGATCCACGACGGATTCATGATGGAAGACCGACGGCTAGACAGATGAAGCAACGTCAGAGGTGCTGAATTTGTTTAAGAACGTACCGATTTGACTGAATTCGGTTTGATACATCGCACGTAATGGACATTCGTCTGGGAAATCTTGTCCATCAAGCTGGCCAGTGACTCTTTAAACTGCGTGCCGACAGTAACAGCTCGAGAGGACGCATTGGCGCCGCCTGCGCGAGATTTTGACGTCTGGCGGTAAGAGTTGGAATTCTTGACGTCCGCTGTCGGGGGAAACATGGTCCGTACGAGGCCGAGGGAGCTATCGCCAAGGACTTTTTTGATATCAGGAAGGAGTGCGTCGCGATGCTTGTCGAGGAAACCGTTCGTGTCGTAGAGAACTTTGCCAGCATAATGTAAAATGATAAATGCTGATGGTTGCAATCGCGGTGTTTCGAAGCGGGGATGGTTGTCCATGACAGCCGACAACTTGTGGGCAAACGACGCATCCGTGCCTGTCGCGAGACTGCTTTCTTCGTTGAGGAGACTGAGGACACCCAAGCGGCCTTCGATCAAGTCGAGAACATCTTGGTTGTCGGCAAAGTTGACATGCGCCCAGGAAATGCCCTCTTCTTCGTATTCAGCCTGGACGGTCTTGAGTACGTCTTGGACAAACTTTTGCTGAAGTTTTTCATTGGCGTAGTTGATGCAAAGCTGCTCGAATGAGTTGTGCACGAACGCTTCAAAGCCAAAGATGTCGAGGATGCCGATGAAATGGGAAACATGGCTGACACCAATCGCTGCGTTGATTTGGTTGACGAGCCACGTGAAGAGAGACGAGTAGAGCGATTTCGCCACAGCGTCACGGCAATCCCGAGCTTGGTCCACCGTCATGGGCTTGGCGATGACTTCTCGACCGACAATCACGCTGCGATGTGTCAAAACTGTCTCGAGTTCGGCATATGGCAGTCCTAGGAGATCAGCGGCGTTGGCGAACGGCGTCCGCTCCTTCACTTGCGACGAATCAACATCGCCGTGGACCATTTCAAAATCCGCTTCGCCAAGATGCAAAATCGCCGCGAGAACACGCAGCAGTTCAGCTTGGAGATCGTTGGGAATGCCCACGATGGACAAACCTTCCTGCGTATCTTTCCAAGTATGCTCAAGTGCGAGCTCAACGTCCTGGCGGACATAGCGGTATGCATGGTTTCCATTCAGGTGAAGATGTGGAAGGGAAGGAGCAGCTTCGAGGACTTGGTAGAAGATGTGGAACGTACGTTCACCAGCGGCTTGGTGGCACACACGACTCTTCTCGAGAAGATACGTATGCGCTCTGGCGCCCATGAGTCGACCGCGTGGATCAAACTGGAGCTCTGTAAATTTGCCAAAGCGAGACGAATTGTCGTTGCGCGTTGTTGCGGCATTCCCAAACGATTCCAGCAGTGGATTTGACTGGATGATTCGATGAATAATGGACGTCTGTGCTTCGGAATCGGACACATGTGACGACAGCGTCGCGACATGATTCATCATGATCTTGGTCGTTTCGGTCTTGCCTGCACCAGATTCACCACTGACCAAGATCGACTGGTTGATATTGTGCGTGCGCATGTGGAAGAACGACTCCATGGAGACAGCATAAACGTGAGGGGGTTTGTTTTCACGCGAGCCATCCATATACCGCTGCATCGTTTGAGGACTGTAGAGACTGAGCCATTGATATGGATTCACGGCAATACAGATTTTGCCCGTGTACGTGTCTAAAAACGATTGCTTGAGGAAAAGCTACGATGGAAGGGATGTACATGGAAGAGTGCCAAAGAATCGCTGGCGCAAGTTGTATAGAATCGCGCCTTCGTGCAAATGATCAAGTGAAATCATATCCTCGAATCCGTTCGAGTGCATCTGGGCTTTGTTTTGTAGCGGCAAGCTGATCGTAGTTCCACTTGCATTCGATTTGACTGTTCTTGCTTGAATGATATTGATCACTTCTGGCTTTGACAGATCAATCGATGAGACCTTGCCAATATGTGCAGCGCCCAAACTCATGCCCTTGACAGGAACGCCTGTCTCAACGTCTTCGACTTTTACAGTGACAACAGAACCGTCAATACGCTGGACGGAAGCAGGAAGCCATACTTGCTCTTTGTCAGGGATGAAAACCTACAAATTCGCTCCATAATGCTCGATAGACGCCCGTGTCTTCTTACCTTGACCCCTTCCATGCTGAAATGACTGTTTCCAAATGGAGAGCGTGACAAAATTCAGCCGAATTTCAATTTATCCAATTAAAAATAATCAAAGAATATTATTCTATTTTAATTGGTTTTTATTCAATTTAACTTATTATCAATTTTATTTACAGCCAATCAAATCAACTTATGACCAGATATTGAATTTTGATTGGATAAATTCAAGCTGACAGGCGAGGCTTGCCGGTTTCTTCAGTTAGCAATGCGACAAAACGTTACATGGAACTATGGTAGTTAACTTAGGAGAACGACTTATCGATCGAGAGGTTCTTGCGGCTGCTGCTTGAATGGAGGAGGTCGATTGCTGCGTGCGGAGTCCAAGGCATTGTCAGTCGTTCCATCGGCCTGGTGGTTACTCTGGTGGCGGCGGTTCTTGGGCATGACGACTATGCGCAAGGTGCAATCGACGACGGATTTTGAAAAGACGTGGACATTCAAGTCTGGGCGATGAGTCTCCAAGGCTGGGATGAGGATTCTTGAGAAGCCTTCGACGATTTCTTTGGACAAGAAGGAGAGCTCAACGCCGGCGGGAAATTTAGCCGTGGGCGTGCCAACGTTGCCACCGAGAAGCATGTATCGGATCCATGACGAGAGGTACTTGACTTTGTTGGGATTGCCATTCGCATATGCATCGAGTAAACCCTTCCATGGGTCCTCCGTCATTGATATCGTGTGTGCCGCAATGGGTGACGTTGTTTCGGGATGGACGTGCCACTGCCGATGGAATCGATACAATTGATGGTATTCATCCAGCAAATCGACTTCGTCTTCCGACACGTCCAGCATACCCTTATCGACCATGCGCAGCATCGAGTCGTAGGCTTCTTCCATGATGATAATCTGCATTTCGCGTCGATCAAAGCCGAACGTCTCTTCCGACGGGGCTTCATGCATGACAACTGCCGGGTGTCGTTGGACCATACGCTGTCTGTACAACGAGCGCAGCTCTTTTCGCCGGAGTCGCGCCTGCTCCAGCCGCAGCTCCAGGAGCTGGATCTCCTGGACCTCCAGCGCCTCCCGGAGCCGTCTGTTCTCTTCTTCCATCGATCCCATCCACGTCTCGTTGCCAAGATGATCGGAACAAGACGATGTCGATTGGCCCGTCCGTCCTGTTCTGGATGGAAGATAGTTTTAAACATATTGGTCCAAACCAGCTGTATAAAATCAAAATATCGATTTTAAAAGGTTTCATGCCGATCGCTCGTGATATCAATTCTCACAATTTCCATGTTAAAGCTTTCACACTGCCGCTGTGCCGCTGAAGAGAACGGGAGTCCTTCTTGAGAGCTACGGAGAAATCGGCAGCCAGTTCGAGCGCGCTTATCACGTAAACCGTCCTGACAGACCTCGAGGATCCAAGATACGAACTTCACAGCAGGCAATGCAACTTGAAAATGTCGTTGCATTGCGCAAGACTCTCCGCGGATATGAAATAGCATTCTCAAGTATATCCACCTCGCTTTGCAAAGCTCAATGATGTCGGTCAGCCCTTCATCACCCGACTCATTCAGTGTCGTCGAAAAAAGAGCGATACACAGCTTCGGTAGGTGCAAGGAGAAACCCGTGCATGCAATGAACGAGCGCGCTAGCTACATTGTGAGAAATATCCCCAAATCAAACTCGATCGGAAGCTTGGATTCTGCGATTGGCGTCAAAAGCGGCATGGGAGAAACAAACTTGAAAATGTCCAAGAAATGACCCGCGGCGATGCATTCAACGGAGTCTCAAGGATGGCCCTTGAAGGCGTCCACACATCGACAAGAGGATTGGAATAACGATGGAGAAAACGCAACACCGAGGTTTGACCGACTCAAGCTTGTCACAAGAGCAATTGTATCAGTAGAAGCGCTCCAGAAACCACTGCAGTCTACATTTTACCACCGTCTGCACTCAATGAGACCCATCCAGAAGCTGCACCAAGTCTTCATGATGCTATGCTCGCTCGTCGGCATGGCCGCTGCGGGCTACTTGTTTGCCACGGCTTCGTACAACTTTGAAAGCAATCTGCGGTACACTGTCGCCCAACTCGTTGTCTTTGCCGTGCTCTTTGGTCTCTCCTTGCTGCTCTTCCTCGCGACGTCCTTTGGCGCCTCCAAGCCACTTCGATGGTTTGGCATCATGGGAAGTTTCACTGGCAGTGGCTTGTACGTGATCTATCTCGCTCTGCTTGTTTCATTCTACGAGGGTGGATCCTTTGGCACCTTTGCGAGCATTTCCCTCGGCTGCGTCGGCGTCTTGAGCATCGTCCTTGGTCTCGCCTGCCATGAAAAGGACACGTCATCCTACTACGGCCTCCTCTCGGACTAGACTAGACAGCTAAGCACATAATCCATCCTTTCTTCCTTCACTGCAATCTTTCCCTGTCGGTCCAAGCGCAGAATCGGAGCACGATGCTAACAAGAGAGCAGGCCATATGGCCTTCGACCTCATTCTTCATTCTAAAAACTCCCTCCGACGGCACCAAGATGGACATGAACTGGTATCAATCCCGCGGCAATAGCACCGTCCATGTCGTCCACCAAGTTGTTCTCGGACTCTGTGCTCTGCTCGTTTGTGTCGCCAATATTTGGCTCTTCACGATCCTTCCCTACGACTTTGTCGCTCAGCCCCGACAGACTGTGACGTGCATCCTCCTGTACGTCTGTCACTTCGCTCTAGCTGTTGTGCTGCTCCTAGCGACGGTCGGCGGAATGGTAGCGCCGATTCGATGGTTTGGTATCATGGGAAGTTTCCGCGGCAGCGGTCTATTCGTCATCTACCTTGGAGTTGTGACTCTTGTCCACTTGGCCAACACATTTGGACTCGTCGCGGGGTTCATTTGCATTGCCAGCGGCGTTTTCTTCCTCCTCTATGGACTCCTCGGTCGCGAACGCACGTCGCTGTACTACGCGCCTCTAACTTCTTAACGACTTATTCTACGACTTGGACTCGTCCTCATTTGTTTCTTCTTCGTCTCCGACATCTCCTTGACGCGGTGGCGGGCTCGATCCAATGTCTTTTCAAGCGCGTGCACATGGGAAACCTTGCAGTCGATGTGTGAGAGATCCAACTCGGCAACGCGTTGCACGAGCTCTCCAAATGAATCGCCGTCGTGACCAGCGTCAGTGTCACAAGCTAGCAAGACGACATGGACAATTTCAGCCGCTAGAGCTTCCAAGGCCGCATCACGTGCTCGCTTTGCCGCCACCACCAAGGAATCATGAAGTTCAGAGGTGAGCTCATTGATCCATGCTTGCTTTTCAGCGTCAAGATCAACCTCGTGGACAGCTTTGGCCCCGCGGCGCTTGTGTATTCTCTCCACGAGCAGACCATGATGAAGCGACTGGTCCAGCAGCTCGACTCGGAGCATCTCCAGTCTTGCACGGTTCTTTCCATCAAGAGTCTCCAGTTGTTGTTTTTCCCTCTGCGCGCTCTGCTTGGCGGCTTTAGCCACGCGCCGAGCCATTGAACGAGTTTGAGCAACAAGAGCGACGAGCTCCGACCGGTGGCTTTGTCGAACATCGCCGTCTTCCATCAATTCGTTGCCTTTGAGAGTCGTCCGAGTCGCTTCGACGAGCTGAGCTTTCCAGCATTTGATGACTGAGGCTGCGTGATTGAGTCGCCGCTCTGCCCATAGACTTTCAAGATTGACGCGATGAGCTTTCTGCAGCGCCACGAGCTGTTCAACGTGGCGAGTCAGCAGAGCATGCGATGCGTGAGTAATCGCTGTAGCTGCTTCTGGTTCGGTGGTTGGGACATGGAGAAGAGCAAGCCAGTGAGATAGAGCTGGAGGAAGACGCAGTTCATCTCGAACGACTCGCTCGGCACTGGAGAATTTGCTCCACAAGTCAGCATGCACTTGAGTCGAGTGAAGTGTTGGCCGTGTGAGTGGTGCGTCTTCTGTCAAGCCACACAGTGCTCGAAGAAGAAGCTCGTTGAGTTTGGTGGCTGCGGCTCGAATGGTAGCATCAAGACGTGAGTACACCAAGGAGTATTCAGTCACGGTGGCTATGATGTCGGCGTGTAGCTCAGGAACGTAATGGGGGAGCTCTGTGTGGGCATTTTTGAGCACAACGAGGCGACGACGACGGTCAAGTTCCACTGCAGCCCTGTGGTCGCTCTTGGCATTGACAAAAGCACGAGCAGCACGGGCTGCACCGATGCGATCCTCCAGCTCAGCTGAGTAGAGTGGATCAAGCAAGAATGGCACTGTGGATGGAAAGCTCGAGTTGAGACTGACTTCACACGCGGTCAGTTGCGCGTCGAGGGCGATCTTTTCAGCTCGAAGGAGCGTGGTGTCCTTTGGGAAATGCCGCTTGAGAGCATCACGGCTTGCTTGGCTAAACTGACCTGCGCTTTGCTCCAACGACGCTACCTCGTTCTTGTATGATTGCATCATGTCTTTTGCCTTCTTGATACTGTTCAGAGTGGATGCTGCAGCTACATTGAGCTTGGTGGCGTAGTCTTGAAGCAGTTGGAACCGTTCGTTGAAATATGTCTCGGCAGCTAGCATCGACGCGACTCGGAAGCGTAATTCGATGAGATAATGGACCGTGGCTTCAAAGAGAAGGCCAGAGAGCGCGTCTCGTGGAGCTGTTGACGCAAGGATATCTCTGCACTTGTCCAGGATCGTTCGAATGTCGTCTGAAGGGACCGACATGGAGATGGTTGAATTCTTTCCATGCACAGGTTTGGAAGGCGTCACTTCAAATGGAGAGATCTTGGATTGCGCTGGTGGTGCATGGCCGAGCATGTAGTGATGAAGTATGCCTGACGACAAGACCTTTGCTTGTTGGAGCAAGGATGTTGGCGAGCCGTCCGCCATGCCAGGGGGAGGAAAGCAAGCCAAGGAAGGGGTCACTAGAATGAGTGGAGACGAAAATAGGACATGATGCTAATAATAGATCAAAAGAAAGGACAACTTGATTATTGAGTTGGTTGGCCGTAGAGTTCCAAGATGCGGTTGACATCGCGCTTGCAGCCCAAAAAGATTGGAGAACGTTCGTGGATCGCAGTCTGCGTGGAAAGTTAGATTGGTGTCATAAAGGTGAGATTTTACCGGAATCAAGTCCAAGACGCGCTTTGAGCCAGTCGTTGAAAGACCACCAGCTTGTTCGACGATAAAGGACATCGGGTTGGCTTCGTACAGCAAGCGCAATTTGCCACTCTTGCTCTATCACAACAGTTCATTTAAACAAGACTGGACAGGGAATACCTTGGAGTCTGCGGGGTAGAAAAAGATGCCTCCATACAACAAAGTACGGTGGACATCAGAAACCATACTACCGACGTAACGAGCAGAGTAACTACAGAAAAAGTCAACATGATATTGGAGGCTTGATGGACGCACGGCTTGGGGGCATTCTTGCATTCGTTGACAAATTGCTTGGTTTGCTCGTCCCACAAGGAAAAATTACCTTCGTTGCACGAATAAATCTATTGAAGCAATCAGTTCAGCAATGTTACTCGAAATCATTGAGCTCACCGTCTTTGGGTTGGACGGGATCTTAATGTCCTTGTGGGACAAGATAAAAGAACCAATCGTGGGATCCAAAGTGAATCCATTGACACCATTGCCCCACGTCAAGACCATCTGCGTCGAGCTACCGTACATGCAATAACCGGCAGCTACCAATTTGGTTCCGGGCTGCAAAATGCTAGCAAGACTACAGATCGAACGATGACAAATGTACGAGACGGCGTCTCATACCCAGAAGCTGATGGATCCTTTTCGTAAATGGCAAAAATGGTACCGGTCGAAACGTTACAGTCAATGTTGGAGGAACCATCCAAAGGATCAAATGCAATGCAAAACTTGTCTAAGACAGAGGTCAGGATTATGCAAATTCAGCTGTGAAGATTTACTCTCGCTGTTGCCATCGACCCAAATAGGTTCCTCATTTTCTTCGGATACCATGACTTCTATCTTCGTCGAGGACTTGAGAGCGTTAATGAAAATATCGTTCGACAAAATATCGAGCTTCTTCACGGCATCCCCCGTTGAATTCGTCGAGCCATCCAAACCGTACAAGCCCGTCAAACCTGGCGCTCAATTTTCAGAAAGGCAAATTTTCATACGATCGTACCTGCTCGACGGACAGCACTCGAGATAACTTTGCACGCCAATTCAATGGAGTTAAAGAGAATAGCGAGGTCGTTGTTTTTTTGGAGCGTAGTGTCGGCAAGGATGAAGCGGCTAAGCGTGATAGGGTTTGAGTGATCCACTTGCATCGTGATGTGCTCGTGCGGCTGTCAAATTGGAAATGACCCAAGATCCAAGCCTCGTCCTTCCTTCGGCCAATCAAAAGGCGAAAAATTACAACCGAAAATAATTTAGGGTATTTTAAATGAGACAATACATTATATTTCACATACTTTTATCCATATAACGATATAAAATATTTTTATTTAGGGATATATGTAGGTACTGTATAAAGGCAACGAACTCTGACACTTGAACGGACAGTGACACGGGAAGGAAGTCCCACCAACAACCTCACGTCGAGGGACAAATGTCACGTCGACGTAGATTATGCAACACGTAGACAATCCATAAGTTAGAACAGTAAACACTGGCCTCAAACTGCCCATTTGATCTTTTTTTCGGGTTGAAACACGCCTTCACTCAAGTCGCAATGACCACAGCTTAACGGTCGTGATTTTCAGTGGAACGACTGGAATCAAAGCAAAATCAGTCACGTGGGCGTATTAAGTTGTTGCCATCTTGCTGCGTGCAATTATTACAATATGTAGTCAGAATGTGTCGATCATAGGAATGACCGCATGGCCCCCACAGACCAAGAGGCACAGAGCAAGAGGGAAGTTTCCCTGCTCAGCTCAATGAAAGTGTGAGACTTTCAGAGCGCTTGCTGCTTTAAGGGCGACAAATCAATTCCCCTAGGCAGTCATTGGAATGAACGCACCATTAAGCAACAAATTGCAACGTCCAAGAATGCGTGCCAAGATGACACATTCATCTTTTTACCTATATTCCTATGTAGGGTGCCCAGAAAGCACATCTTATGCGTCACGTTCGAGTAAAATATTGAAGAACGTATGCTTCACGCATTTTAAAGGCTTAGACACATGACTTGCCGCAATCCTCACAACGTCACAACACCAAGGTAGACTCCCCACAAGTTAGTCCTTCAGCTCCCTAAGAGAATTTGCAAGGCATAGCGTCCATAATACACTCGTACTCGACAGTAGAATGCCTTTTATGTGATGAGTTGAGAGTAACGTTAAGAAGTTATTCAATCTTTCAAAAGGAGTTCAAAACTTTCCTCTTAAGAAAATATTAACAATCAGCCAATAGAAAATCATTATTAACAACAATTAACAGACTTTTGACCAATGATATGCGTTTAATTTTAACCAATCAATTGCTTCAAATATTTTGTATCCGGATAGGTTGCAAGTTTGACCAAACGAGCTGTGGACACCAGGAGCATGTCGTCCAAGATTGATGCTTTGAAGCGCTACATGGGCGGCCCTGCTGCTCCAGGTGAGCCTTGACGGTATGAAGTATGTATTGAATGTCGTTGTTAGAGGAAAAGCTGAAGAAGAAGCGCAAGAAGAAAAAGTCGGATGGAGGATTAGGCATGTTTGTTATCGATGACGACGATGCATGGGACAGTGCTGTGGCGGCTCAAGGCAAACAGAAAGATTTATGGCATGACGAAAAGAGCGCGTACAACGAAGACTTGCCAACTATTGTGGATGGCACAGATTACGATCCCGAAAATCAACCCGTTGTGGCAAATGCCGAGGAATTCTTCGAGCGAGAAAGAGCTGAAGAGCTCGAAAAACAATGGCAGGCAACTGAAACTAAAGTACCAAGCGACCCATCACCTCCACGCAAGAACCGCCAAACTGATGCGTCATCCCCACGAAAGTCGAAACGTGAACCCACATCTCCAGCGGATGCTTCGCCCCCTCGGCGAACAAGACTAGACAAAACATCTCCCACTCGAAAGCTAGAACATGACGCATCACCACCTCGCCGGGCATCTATTCGAGATGCAGACCTTACTTCTCCTCGAAGGAAACGTCAAGATGATGCCTCACCACCACGAAGACCTCATCAGAAAGACCCATCCCCGCCAATACGCCATCGTCATGAAGACTCCTCTCCTCCTCGACGAGGTCGCCAGGAGGATCCCTCACCACCCAGGCGACCTCGCCAGAATGATTCTTCTCCACCACGGCGTTCACGCCAGGAAGAGTCCTCACCATCTCGTCGACGACAAGAACACCTCTCACCACCTCGACGATCACGTAGAGATGACTCTTCTCCGCCGCGCCGGTCCAACCGTGACGCCTCACCTCCTCGGCGTTCCCGAGAGGAAGACAGGTCGCCACCTCGTCGTAAGTCTCGACATGACGACGATACACCTCCACGTCGGTCAAAGGTTTCATCTCATCAACGGTCTGAAAAGATCCGCTCGGACGATTCGCCACCTCGACGATCCAGACGCGACGATGCTTCTCCCCCTCGTCGGTCTAAACGCTCTCGTTCGTCATCGCCTCGCCGATCGCGATACGACAGGCACTCTCCGCCTCTCCAAAGGGACTCGCCTCGTCGATCTCGGCGAGACCCAAGTCCACGACGTCGCTCTGAAGCTGATGATATCCGACGTAAAACCTCTTCACCGCCTCGCCGTGCGTCCAAATTCGATGTTGCACCAACGTCGCCACCGCGCCAACGGAAGTCGCCTTCTCCAGCTCGTCGAGATACTAAATCGACTGGTGGAGTGTTCACTGGAAAGGAGTTTAAAGAACAACAAGAGCGACACCGAGAAGAGCAGAACGCAATGTTTAAGAACGAAGAGCTCATGGGAAAACAGGCTGAGACTGTCTACCGTGATAAACGAGGTATGCGCTTTGGTCAATGAAGCATGCATCACTTCGTCGGCTAGGTCGCAAATTGGATATGTTGATGGAAATGCAGCGCCAGCAAGAAATCCAAGATGGCAAGCGGAAGCGTGAAGCCAAGGAAGAATACGAATGGGGAACGGGCAAAGTTCGCAAGGAAGAAATTCGAACGCAGCAGCAAGAACTCGAAGCCATCAAGTCCAAGGTACTTAGTTGGCTTGCTATATTCCTTGAACTTACTTTTTCTGGCTAGCCGTTTGCACGACGAAACGACGATGCCGAACTGGAAGCCCTTCGTAAAGCGAAGCAGCGCGATTTTGATCCGGTGCAGAGCTCTCTCTTCAAGGAGGACGACTTTGAGGAAAAGCTGAAACCTGCGCCAAAAAAGAACCAGAAGCCCAAGTACACTGGCCCCCCAGCCCCTCCCAATCGATTCAACATTCCCCCCGGCTATCGATGGGATGGCGTCGTCCGCGGCACGAACTGGGAAGAAAAAGTTCTTCTCCAAGCCAATGCCCGCAAGGCCCACAAGCAGGACATGTACCAGTGGGCGACTGCCGATATGTAATCGAACTTGATATTATATTTGAGAGTATTTTAGTATAGAAGTTTCTAGTATATAGGATTATAGGGGTTGTTAGATTATTGACTTGTAGAGTATTACAGTTTCAAAATCGTTCGTCCAATGTTCAAGACACGACCCAAGAAGGAGAAACGTGTGCGGAAACGATCACCCGTTGAAGACGAAATAGACAACGCTACGTCGGAAGTATCACTCGAAGAGCTTCGAGAGATCAAAGAAGATCAAAAGTACCGCGAGCGAAAGCGCCTGCAGTCCGAGAAGCCACGAACGAATGCTGCGAAGGAGGCATCCACGATGTCCTCACTTACGGCGCAATTTACGACACAGAGCTCAACAACTGGCAATGATCCCATTGAAGACATCAAGTTCGACATCCCAAATGTCATGGATTTTCACACCCAGTCGTGTAGGAACAAATACGTCGAGGGGCGGTTGAAGGAATTGTATGCATCCAACGTGACAACCGAGCCACAAAAGAAGCAAGAAGATGAGCTCGACTTGTATCGAATTCCAGATCATTTGAAAGAGCCCATGAACATCACAGATACACCCGTTCGTGCGTCACATTGACGATATGTCTCTCACGTTCGTTCTTGTCGTAGGTCGATCGTGGCATCGTCTCTTTCAATACTGGCATCGCCGAGGTTGAATTGCCACCGTCGGATCCAGCTGCGACTTTATTGGCGACCAAAGAGGCGCTTGCCAATGCGCACAAGGAATCTCAAGCCGGCCAAATATCATCGACCGATTTGCCGGCCAATATGAGTGCGAATTTCATCCAACATCACGCCGACCACATGCTTCGAATGAAGGCGTTGCAAGCGAAGACCCTCTCGACGACATCTCCGCCTTGATCAGCTTTGTGTTTCAGTGTCGAAAGGAGATGACACGATTTTGTCCTGGCCAAAGCGTCGCAAAAACGACTCTGGGGTCGAGACACACGGAGTCGTCTCCTCAAATGCGAAACATCCGTCTGGGATACCTGTCGTCGAAGTGTATACAAGAAATATATGGTCGTCCCTCTCATGGAAGCTTCTTATGGCTCTGCAGCGATGGCGCACATTCTTGTGGTTCCCGCGGCGTGTGACCAACTGGGTTGGAATCCCACGCTTGAGATTCGTTTTCACAGGCATGTCCATTCATTTGATTAAAGTATGCTTTGTCGCGGATTGGCCAATCAGGACGGTTGACACAACCCATCTCCAATTTGTTACGAAAATATATGATGAAAATGAGATGATGCATGTCGTCGTGTAGAAAATGTCACCCCGCCGCTTGCTTTCCATGGCGCCCCAAAAGCGCTTCCGACCGTCATCTTCAAATTTTGCACCTCAAGGATCTTCCTTCGAGGTACGTTCAGGAGACAGATCTAGCTGCAGATCGAGCGATTGTGTCCGTCGATGGAGAGCAAAACCAAGCAGAGAGAGATCCCATTGTGGTGGGTGCTCCATGCGGTACGCTCGAAACCGCAGGATGCAAAGATTCGAAGATTGATTTTCGGGGGCATGAAATCTCACAAAGTGATACGTAGGGCACGCGAATGGCTAGAAGCGCGACACAAACTACTCCGACGCTTCTACGTGCTACGAAAGACGCTGCAATGACTGCTAAGCCCAAACCTTCGTTGGCCCTCTCGGCTCAACCTTATATTTGCGGTGGCTCTGCTGCCATTATTGCTGCTGTCGCGATCCATCCCATTGATTTGGTCAAAGTCCATCTCCAACTTGCTGGTCAAACGGGAAGTAATGCGACTGCCGTCTCTGTTGCCAAGTCTGTTGTCGCCAAGCAGGGTTTCTCTGGTCTTTATGCTGGTCTCTCGGCTGCTGTGGCTCGACAAATGGTTTATGGCACAGCTCGTCTTGGCATGCACCGTGCTGTGTCGGATTCTCTACAAGCTTCTCGCGTCAAGCAAGGTGCGACGGACGGTCTTCCTCTTTGGATGAAGAGTTCGGTGGCCATCGTCACTGGGGCCATTGCAGCCACCTTGGGCTGTCCTATGGATGTTGCTCTTGTCCGTATGCAAGCCGATACATTGGCCGCTCCTGCTGACAAGCGTGGCTACAAGAACGTCTTTGATGCTATCTTGCGCATCGGCTCAACAGAAGGTGTGTCTACTTTGTGGCGAGGCAGTGTGCCTTTGATCGCCCGTGGTGCCGCCATGAACTTTGGTATGATGGCATCGTATGATCAAGCCAAGGAAATGCTTGTTCCACATTCAGGCGAAGGATTTGTCTCCAACTTGGGCGCCAGTGCATTCTCTGGATTTGCCTGTGCGTTTACGTCCCTTCCATTTGACTTGGTCAAATCTCGCTTGATGAACATGAAGAATGACCCTGTGTCGGGTCAATACCCGTACAAGGGTGTGGGCGACTGCTTTGCACAAATCATTCAGAAGGAAGGCTTCGGCAAGCTTTGGCGCGGCTACTGGACGTATTATGGCCGCTGTGCTCCCAATGCCATGATTGTATTGCTTGTCATTGAGCAAATCAACTTGGTGTACAAGAAAGCTTTCATTGAATAAACATCTAATAGCTCAATCCCTCGACTTCTCACGTGCTCGCTTCCATGGAAGGCCTGCCATCAGGTCGCATAGACAAGGGGCACGAGCGGTCGCGGTCTCGTCGCATGAATGTGTTTCCATTCCAAGAGTTCCCCTTCCGAAATAGCTCATAATCGCGTCACATCGCCCATGAAGGAGCGAGCTCCAGCGCCAGCCGACGACATGCGGAACACGATCGACACCACAGATGGGCTGGCGAACAGCGCCATCGACCCTCGACAAATCTTCGTCGTATCCGGTTGTGTCACTTGTCGTCACAGCCTTCGTATGTCGTCATATTGTTCCAATTTAAAATTAATAGTCAAATTTTATATAATCTTTTGTATTTAATACAAAATCCTAGAGACAAATTTAATTGAATTTTTATTATATCATACAAATATCAAGTTTTATTTGCCTGTATAAATGAATATTTTGAGTTCCGATCTATGCATTTTCACCTCTGCGACACGTTAAGGATGCTATCATATGATTGGCAGAAAACCTGTGAAACTTAATAATCGATCTTGTGTGTTTGCGTGTGTCTGGTCATTTGCAAACTTCCTTGCTCCCCCACATACCCAATGGCTCTTTCGTCAGCGTCGCGCCGCTTCTTCTCGTCAAATGCCCGCAAGTTCTTTGTCGGTGGCAACTGGAAGTGCAACGGCTCGATCTCGCAAGCTAATGCTCTCGTCGACTTGCTCAACACTGCCACGATCCCAGCGAATGTGGAAGTTGTGGTTGCTCCCCCTGCCGTTCACGTTGCGTCTGTCAAGTCGCGCCTTCGCAAGGACGTGGCTGTGAGTGGTCAAGATGTGTGGCACCAAGGTGCTGGTGCTTACACCGGTGAAGTCTCCGCCGAATTGCTCAAGGATGCTGGCGCCAACTACAGTATTGTTGGTCATTCGGAACGCCGCCAAAAGGGTGAATCCAGCGATGAAGTCGCTCGCAAGGCTGCTTATGCCCTCAACCAAGGTCTTGGTGTAATTGCCTGCATTGGTGAAAGCAAGACTGAACGTGAAGCCAACCAAACCCTCAAGATCGTCACTGATCAATTGGCTGCCTACGCCAAGCACATCAAGGACTGGAGCAAGGTTGTCGTGGCTTATGAACCCGTTTGGGCCATTGGCACTGGTTTGACTGCCACCCCTGCTCAAGCTCAAGAAGTGCACGCTGGCATCCGCAACTGGCTCAAGGAAAATGTCAGCGCTGCTGTTGCCAACTCCACCCGTATCATTTATGGTGGCAGCGTCACCGCTGGCAACGCCAAGGAATTGTCTGGCCAAACCGATATTGATGGTTTCTTGGTGGGCGGTGCCTCCCTCAAGCCTGACTTCCTCCACATCATCAACGCCCAAAGTGAAGGCACCACCACTGTTGGTGGCCCCGTGAACATCGCAATTAACGGCTTTGGCCGTATTGGTCGCCTTGTTCTCCGTGCTGCGGAAACCAACCCTTTGATCAACGTCGTTGCCATCAACGATCCTTTCATCCCTACCAACTACATGGAATACATGCTCAAGCACGACACTGTCCATGGTCTTTTCAAGGGCGAAGTCGCCCACGAAGGTGACTACATCCACGTCAACGGCAAGAAGATCCGTGTCTTCGGTGAAAAGGACCCTGCCAACATCAAGTGGGACACCGCCGGCGCTGAATACGTCGTGGAATCCACTGGTGCTTTCACCACCAAGGAAAAGGCCAGCGCTCATTTGAAGAACGGCGCCCGCAAGGTTGTCATCTCTGCTCCTTCTGCTGATGCTCCTATGTTCGTTGTCGGTGTCAACCACGAACTCTACAAGACTGACATGGACGTTGTCTCGAACGCTTCCTGCACTACCAACTGCTTGGCTCCTCTTGCCAAGGTTGTGAACGACAAATTCGGCATCATTGAAGGTTTGATGACCACCGTCCACGCCGTGACTGCCACCCAATTGACCGTCGATGGTCCTTCCAAGAAAGACTGGCGTGGTGGCCGTGCTGCCTGCTTCAACATTATCCCCAGCTCCACTGGTGCTGCCAAGGCTGTCGGCAAGGTCATCCCTGAACTCAACGGTAAGTTGACTGGTATGAGTTTCCGTGTCCCCACCGCCAACGTGTCCGTCGTGGACTTGACTGTGCGCCTCAAGAACAAGGCCAGCTACGACGAAATCAAGGCCGCCGTCAAGGCTGCCAGCGAAAACGAACTCGCTGGCATCCTCGGCTACACTGACAAGCCTGTTGTCTCGAGCGACTTCATTGGTGACTCGCACTCGTCCATCTTCGATGCCGATGCCGGTATCGCATTGACCGATGACTTTGTCAAGCTCGTCTCGTGGTATGACAACGAATGGGGCTACTCGAACCGTGTTCTCGACCTTGTCTCGCACATGGTCCACACCGAACGAAAGTAAACGTGATATTTTGAATACAAGGAGTGCGCTGAGAGTTTATTTTGCGCTCAAGAGTTATCCACATGACGTTGTTGTGATGGAGCAATGACGCCACTGCTTCTCTTGGTTGGAAAGATTTGTGCCAGGCCAAGGACAAGAAGGCCACGAAAGAACCTTTGCTGCATCGCACCGATACACAATTCCCAAGCACTTTTCTCAACGAATGCATCTAAAAACGAATCCCTGACGCCTCTTGCATTGAAAATGCCATTGGACTGTCGAGGAATGGATAGCCAGATGGAGGTTATGACGATGGAAGGAAGCGAGATCATCCCATCGTGCCCCTTGCAAAGTTTGAACTTTCGGCAAATATTTTATTTTTCAAAGGAATAATTTTTGACGCACAGTGAAATAATATTATACAGGATATTATTCTATTTGTTATACGTTATGGCAACATATAGATTATAAACGGTTATCAAATAAAAGATCTGGATCTTGAAGGGACACCAATACAAAATCGACGACCCTTTCGATTTCCCCTCCAAAAGTTCATGTTGGTACACTTTTGACGCATCTTTTTCTACATGCTGAGGGCATGAGCGTCCGCAATCGTGGGTATGGCCGTCCATCAACTTGACACTCTTATCGTGCTTGGCAAAGTTCCAGGGTTCAGCCTGGCAGGAGATTCTGAGGAGATTTAACAGTAACGTTAAGGTAAACAAGATCAGGGGGGGCATTTGCCAGGGGTATAGTCAAAATATTGGTTAGAAAAGTTCTGAACTCAAGCGTTCGGCGAGCATGAGTGGGCTTAATCTGCTTCTCGCTGTATGAATGTTACCTCCAAGGACAGGTTGACCACACAAAATAGACGTCATAGACCTTGTCATCGAAATCCAAATCCATGCCTTCCTTTAGGACTCTCTCTTAAAGATCGATCAACCGAATATCGAAGACGTTTTGCTGCATCACACTTGGTACACTTGCACCCGAATAGCAAATAGCACCTCCACTGCCAATGACACCAATATCTCTAATCCAACTCCGATGCACCAGCCTTTCAACTTATTTTCTGCCCTTCGCTCTGATATAGCATAATCCTCTTCGCACTCTGCTTAACACCTACTTGCCTTGCTAATGCCATACTTACTCATTTACCGTGGCCTTATTGCTCTCATTCCATGTTAAAAACTCGTATAATAGAAGAAATACCTGAACCTTCAAGTTTCGTGAACTCCGAGTTCATCCATCGGTCTGCAGTGAGAGCATAAACTGCATTTTCTACGATCTCTACCAAAGCCATGCTCGTGGAGACCTAAAAACATCTCTTCCTGCTCCATTAGACTGATCGACCCAGCGTTGACTTTGTACCTGGTTGTTGCGACTTTTGTATCGGATCGCCTGATCCAAATAGTGTAAGCCATGCGAATCCACCAACGAATGCATGGAGGGTGATAAATTATCCGGACAAAGTACCGTCGTCCTTGGAGGTGGAGTGGCAGTCAGAGGTTGGCATTCCAGAAGCACCATGGAGGCAAACAAAGACTTTGTGGCGCGCATGACGTCGTGGAAGGTGGGCAGACTGGATGTCCAACGTGCTGCTGCTGCAAGGCGCATCCAAAGTTTCTACCGGAAGCATTTGCAACGATGCAAGGCGGCGCGTTTGGGCTCCAAGAAATTCAAAGTCACAAATGACACACTGGCGCTAACCTCTGCGCTGCTTTTGACCGCTGCCGCTCCGATGAACACTTTGCATGCTCGTGAAAAGCATCTCGTTCTTCCCATCGACGACGTCCCGCATACTGCCAAACAGGTTGAAGCCCTCGTTGCGGTGTCACCCAACCCGCCATCTTTGTCGTCGACCCTGCAAGAAATACTTATCCTTGGGGAAAATCCATACGAAGTGGAAGCGAAAGAACTCCGCGACCGTTTGGTCCATGGCGCATTCGTCAACATGATGAGCGAGTCGTGGCTTTTGTGCTCGACGGAAGAACGGCTCTCTGTCCATCTCCCTCACAATCCCAAGCCGCGTATTCCGTTCTATTCTCGTTTTCTGGGCTTTGACCTTAAGCCCTTTTTCTCCGACGTTGTATTCGTATCACGCGGCGGTCCATTCCATCCGCACATCAAAAAGGTAACTCGTTCATGTGTGGTGAGAGCTGACTGTGCTCTAGATGAACTCTGGGTCATCAAGCGCGAGCCATCTGCGCAAGATTTTGGAACACGTAGCATCGTTGAACCCAGTCAACAATTGGTATGCATCGACGCAAGAGCTAGCTGCCAAAGTTCGCAAGATCTTTTGGGTCATGCGCTCTGAAATGATGATGCCAGCGATTCGATCCCTGGGCTGGATCCTCTCGAAGGTATGGCGCGTCCTCTTTGAAGGCGTGTTCATCGACCAAGCGTCTATCGCTATCATCGAAGAGCTCGTTGCTTCCCTCGGTCCAAACGTCGGTTTGGTCTTGACTCCAACACACAAATCCCACTTGGATTACTTGCTTGTGAGCTACGTCTGCTTTGCGTATGGCTTGCCACTGCCTCGCATTGCCGCGGGCAACAATTTGAATCTCCCGCTCGTTGGCTCGTACTTGCGCTCCAATGGCAGCTTCTTCATTCGACGGAGCTATCAAGGAGACACTCTGTACAAGGAGGTTTGCTGCCTCTTCGCTGCTCCGGTTCTCAAATAGGATGTAGGTTTTGACGTCGTATGTCCACCAAGTCTTGGCGGACGGCGCACCGCTGGAAGTCTTCGTGGAAGGCGGTCGTTCTCGCCACGGTCGTGTGGTAAGCAACCTTGTCTTGCAGGTCCATCGATGCTCATCTTTTGCATTTGTGTAGATGAAACCCAAATTTGGTTTCTTCAACATGGTTGCATCCTTCTTAGCGTCACATCCTGAGAGGGACGTGCTTGTGGTGCCCATTTCGCTTGACTATGACCGTGTCTTGGAAGTCCCAGAGTACTCTGCTCAGCTCCTTGGAAAGCCCAAGCAGAAAGAATCGATCGTGAGTCTTCTCAAGTCCATCTTCGAGCTCTTCTTCACCCGCTGCGGCAATGTTTACCTCCGCATTGGCAAGCCGCTACCGATGCAGCACCACTTGGAACATTTTGGGTTGGATGCATTGGCTTCCACCGTCGCGTTGGGCATGCAGTCTGCAGCGACCGTGACAAGCACAGCCATTGTATCCGCTCTACTGTTGTGGAAGCGCCGCGACGTCAACCTGACATTGGATTCTCTTGTGAATGATGCATCCTGGCTTGTCCCTCATCTCCAACATCTTGGCGCTGTCGTCGCGCCGTTTGACTCGACGAGGGAATTGGTCGTCCACGCTCTGACAGTCTTACAGATGCAACTTGACCCGACTACGCTCACGTACCGCGTCCCAGTGTCGTCGACTTGCCGTGTCTTGGAAATGACCTTTTATCGCAATCATCTTTTGCACTTGATGATCTCCCAAGCGACGCTCTCCGTTGTCGTGTCGAGCCGCCTTGAACACGGTGCCTCATTGCACATTTCCGACATTGCCGCCGATGCTGCGCGTCTGTGGGCGTATTGCTCCCATTTATGCCCGCATCCTCCCGTGGTTGACTGGAAGACGCATCTCCTCGAGTGGGTTTCAACGATGCCCTTTGTCCACGTCCATCTCCAAGACCGAATTGCCATAGAGACGAACCGATGGCATGCGTCATGTGAAATATCTTTCCTCAACATGCTCCTCTGGCCATTCGTAGACGCCGTCGTCTTGGTCCTGGCAGTCATGGAAACCTCGGAAACCCTCGCTGAGACTGAATTCCTCCGACGCGTCCATCGTCTCCCAACCGACTACTCGGAAGCGTACTCAACTGAAACCCTCAAGCACGCCATGGCGGCGCTCGTTGATCTTGGAGCGGTGACAAAAGAAGACCGCGCACATTTCACAAGAAGGAAGGAGTTCGCCTCAGTCGCCGCTTGCCTGCGTCAATTGCAAGCGCCTCGAGCGAAAATCTGGCAGACAAAGGGGACGCGTGTGCACCAACCCATCCAAGTTAGCTCCGGAGTTCGGTGGTTGTTTGCCACGCATGGGTTGACTAAAAAGTAATTGGTTTGGTGCGTTGACATCACAGTTCTTCCACCTCGGTGCCGCGATGCGCCACCCCCGCAAGCTATGGAACTTGTACCTTGGTAGGTTGATGTTGCGCATGATCATGAATCTTGTATGATTGTAGCCATGGCATGCTCTCAGGAAGAGCCCATCTCCGGATTTCCCTCCATAACCCGTGCATTTGTTCCATGGGCGGCACCAAGAGCTCATGCAAAGTCTAAGAAACGTCACTCCATGGCCACTTGTCATGCTCGATCGTATGGGCCAGCAGCAGAGAAGGAGTCCAGTCGACAGTTCTCGTGGACCATCCCAACGCAGCGACTATCGACGCTTGCACTCGATGGAATCTTTCTTGAAAGTTGCTTGGAGACCACGTCGAGGTAATGAGCAACATGCAAGTTGAACCATCGGTCTTGTTTGTTTCGAGGGGTTCGTGATGCCGATGCGTAGGCAGAGGAGGTTGGACTTGATCCGATTGTCGTTCTTGTCAATGCGTAAGTCGTGGGATCGCAGGTTGTCGGATCGTACAGTCCTCGGTAAAACCACTGCGTCGTTGCTTGAGACCAGACGAAGGAACTCACGAACACATGAGAGTGCGAATGGAAAGACACAAATGGGAGATGTAAAGAAACACTTGAAGTCCCCGCCTTGATTCTCCGTGGTTCGCACATGCCGACCGCACTTGACATTTCGAGGAGCCATTTAGGTGAATCCACTGAAGACTCGCTGCAGCTCCGTGCTCCGCGTCGTTGATACAACTTGGCATGGTATCCCCTACGCAATACAACGCGAATTTCACTGTGCATTACAGCCACAACCGACCACCGCACAGTCGTGGGAGTGTTTGGTTTGTAACTCGAGGAGAAACGAGATGGATATTCCCAAAACAAGACCGGAACGCAGACGTACATCAAGCAATTCGCCTCGAAAAGCTTCCCCTGCTGCCAAGGTCTCTCTCTGTCTTGGTTCGACTGAACCCCTCGTTATCTGTTCTTTTTGTCACTAATTCCCGTCCACAGATGCATCAACACCCAAAAGGATTTGTAACACAACGACCGGATGGATGGTACGATATGAGATGAGAGGGAGCAGTGTATGAGTTGAAGGTCTCTCGTTGTCAACCCATTAACGCGAGGTTTCTCTCAGTAACAATTTGCCTCGACGAGCAGCACCATGTCGTTGAGATCGACGCTCAAGCTTCCATTGGCGGACGACTTTTCCAAATCCCAGGGCTCACGGCAGATGAAGTTGAACGATATCGAGCGATTGGGAGCAAAGCGGCGGCGGATTTGGTACGACTTGATCTCTTTGCTGTCCAGCTAACTACTTGGCGTAGATCCGATACACGGGATTGACCGGCGGTCCCATCGACTGGACTTTTCACTCGAACAACTCGACAGCGACCATGTACTCTGGACGTGACGAGGACGTCCCGATCTTTCGGGTCTACGCTGAAATTGAAGCCACGATTGAAGACATCGTCTCGATCTTCTTCACCCCAACGACGGCTGAAACCCGTCAGATCATGGCGGTCTACTTGCCGCTCTTCGTTGACAAAGTTCGACTGTGAAACCTCATGCTCCCCACAGCCGAGTCGCCGTATTTCTACCAGAGCCTCAACTGGTCCATCGCTGAATCGCCGCTGAAAGGCGTTATTCTCAAGCACCGTGACTGGAGCTACGTCGAGGTAATGCCATGATCAAGCGCGGACATCTGACAGCGAACGTGCAGCACCAAGAAGAAGTCATGATTCACGGCAGGAGGGCATGGCTCCGTGCTGTCACTCACGTGGAAATCCCAGGATGCCCCGACTTGGAAGCTCGCTATGGCGTCGTCCGCGGCCACATGCTCCACACAGGCTACGTGTACATTGAATCCGACCGGCCTGGAGTCTTGGAGCACATTGCGATTTACCACAACAAAGCCAATGGCCAACTCACAGGTCCGTTGGGCGACTACCTGCTCAACAAAGTCACGGAAGGCCACTACCGAGCGATCAAAGACGCAGAACATGTCGTGCGGGCGTGCCAGCTGAGCCGTCTCGACATGGTGCCGCCTCACAAGCTGCCAGCCATTCCTTCCGCCACAAAGTGCAGCGTGTGCCTCAAGAAGCTCGGCCATTTCAACGAAAAAGATCACTGTCGTCGCTGTGCCAAGGTCCGTCCATCTACCGCCGCCAATGCCGTCTCGCTGACATCGGAATCTGTAGATCGTGTGCACGAAACGGGGCTGCAGCAAGGTTTGGACGTTTCTCAAAGTCGGCATCCAAGTCCATGCGCGCGTTTGCCGCGTCTGTAGCAATGCTGCCAAGTCGACAAGTTTGCTTGAAACATCCACACTACGTTCCGAGACGGACAGTTCGTCGACATGGGACGACGACGCATCGACGGATGCATTCTCGAGCTACACTGGCACGAGCATCCGCCATGCGCCCATCACGGTGGCCTTTGACGAATACAACCCACGGCGGTCCAAGGAAGTGGATGCCATCAAGATCATGAAGAAGACCCGCGATCGACGTGACGCTCAGTTTGGGACTTACATTCGAAAGTAGTGGCCACCGCATGCTCCACACAAGCCATAACTCTCGTCAATGCAAGTGAAACGTGCTCCTTTCACATGCACACGTCCTGTAGCACCCGCGACGATGATCACGTCGCTCGTTCCCGATTTCGCGTGGACGTTTGCGAGCGTGGAGCCCTTCCCAAGCACATGAGAACAGCGTCCCTAGTTTGCAGTGTCTTGTGTAGCTCCAGGTTTTGTTGGTCATCCGTTCTTCCCCCTTGGCAAACAACACAAATCAACCTTGGACCCTCTCGCTCATCTCCCTGGTTGCTCCGACTTGAGCTCATGATGGCGTCGTACGCGTTCGGCAATCTGTCCACCGTCCGTTCGGGTGTTTTGCAGCAGAGTGCAGTCAGTATGAAGCCTTCGCAGCTTTGCACCATGCTCCTCTTTGAAGTCATCATCTTCTCGCTGTGAGATAGAGGCTGCCTTGGGATGTACGTACAACTGCAAGAAGGGGCGGTGGCTTCACGAAGGTGCTTGGTTGTCGTTCTATCGCGATGGAGAACGTTCAGATGAGAGACAGACGTACTCTTGCATGGATTGTCGAGACGGACCTGTACTGTTGATGACTTTGAAGAGCACATTCAGCGAAATCCACATGACAAGATTTGTACGTCACAACGTCCACGAGTCGCAACATCCGGTGAGAAGATCTTTCCACTCTCGTGGATAAATCCCAGGCTTCTTTCGCGTGACGTTGTCGTCGGCAGCTGGACGTCGTCCTCCCTCCACCCAACAACAAATCCACGGATCAGGAGAGTGGTCAGCACTGTGTGGACTTGGAGATGGCATACAATCCGAGCCATGACGTAGAGGAACACAATGTACGTACCGAGAAGAAGGACAGCAATCACCCGAGTTTTGCTAGTCCAAGTTTGTCACGCTTCATACCTTCAGTGCGCGTGTGTGATTGACCGACTCGGACTCACTTTTAAATCCAAGTCATGGCGTTGAAGTCAACGTTGAAGCTTCCGATCCCTGATGATTTCTTCCAAGTGCCGCCGCTTTCGGACGAACAGATCGACATGTATCGCTCCATTGGTGCCCAAGCTGGCAGCGACCTGGTAACTTGATCAATGCGATCACTCTGTTGACCGTTCGTGCGCTTTGTAGATCAAGTATATCAATTTGACTGGCGGACTTGTGGACTGGACGTTCCATTCCAAGAACGAGACGGCCACCATGTATGCTTCTCGTGAGGCCGACGTGCCGATCTTTCGCGTCTGCACCGAGATTGAAGCCTCGCTTGAAGACGTCATCGCGTTGTTCTTGACTCCGAGTACGTCCGAGACGCGGCAAGTCTTGGCAGCGTATCTACCGCTCTTTATTGACAAAGTCCGGCTGTACAACCTGACGCTACCGACGCCAGAGAACCCTCACTTGTTTCAAAGTCTCTGCTGGTCTATCGCAAGGTCCCCATCGCGTGGAGTTATTTTGAAGCCGCGCGATTGGAGCTTCGTTGAGGTACGCAGTTCTTCCTTCGATCCATTCCCACGACACTTTAGCACATGGAAGAAGTCATGATTGATGGCAGACGCGCATGGTACCGGTCGGTCACTCATGCTGAAATTCCAGGATGCCCCGACTTGGAAGCTCAGTATGGAGTTGTTCGTGGCCAAATGCACCACACAGGCTATGTGTACATTGAAACCGATCAACCTGGCATCTTGGAGCACATTGCTGTCTACCACAACCAAGTGAACGGGAAACTCACTGGTCCATTGGGGGATTTCGTGCTCAACAAGATTACCGAAGGCCATTATCGAGCCATCAAAGACGCAGAACACGTTGTTCGAGCGTACCAGCTCAGCCGTGTGGACATGATTCCAAAGTACCAGTTGCCCCCACTTCCAAGGACAGCCAAATGTGGCATCTGCCTGAAAAAGTTTTCAACGAGAAAGATCATTGCCGCCGGTGCGCCAAGGTAGGTCTGGAATGGATGGCCACAACTCACTCGTTTTTGAAAGGTTGTGTGCAAGAAACACTGCAGCAAAATGTGGAAGTTCCTCAAGTCGGGGATTCAAGTTCGTGCCCGAGTTTGCATCGAATGTACGAATGAAGTGAAAACAAAGAGCTTGGCGCCTTCCGTGTCGTCGGCACCTTCAGAAACCGATAGATCTTCCATGCTCTCGGACGATGAGGTTTCAACCGAAGCCTTCTCAAGTTATACTGGAACGAGTTGCTCTGGCACAGCAAGCTCAACCTCTACAAGCAGCTCGCACACGCCAATTGTCTTTGACGACCCATTTTGAAAACGTCTTGGAGTCCTTTCAGTTGATTGACGCCAACGAAAAGGAACGAGAGGGTCGACGCAACGAGGCATCCCCTTTTGGCACATACGTGAACCGAAACTGATGTGCGTCTTTGTCATAACGTTGAGCATTCATGTGAACGTCGTCTTGGACTCGACGTGGATGTTGCGCATGAATGGAATTTGTATTGCATCTCCAAAAAAAACTTCGACGCAAAAATGACGCTATACAAACTTCAAGTGAAATGAAATGGAATGTCTGGAACATGTTTTTAAAACACTCAAAACTTTTAAAATTACACTAACGTTATTGTGGTTTTACGTGTTAAGAGCCTCTCCAGCAGTTGCTTCTATTTCTATTTCTATTGTCAAAACATCGGTTTTACGGATAATTTTTAGCAATTTATTAGATTATCCGAACAATTTCATCTTTTGAGGGACACCAAGAGTCTTGGTGTAATCCAATGAGTTGCTAAAAGTTATCCGTAACTTCGATTAGAAATAGAAAAAGAAACACTGCTGGAATTTTTTATAGCATCTCCAGCAGTGTAATTAGCTCAATTGGCAGAGTATTTCGTTTACACCGAAAATGTTAGCGGTTCAAATATAAATTTTGCGGTCATGACCAAGAAAATAAATATCAGAGATATAGTTTCCAAATTGGCTATTTTTGAATAAATATTCGAGATATATTTAACTCTGGTCATCATACTAATTTTAAGCTAATACAAACACTCGTTGTCATCACTCCTGCCAAGGTCAAGACTATCATGCTCCATGATGAGAGCCATCTCGACTGCTAGAGCGGTCATTACAAAGTTTACATGTCTTGTGATGCCTGATTTAAGCTTGAAAACAAGATTTTCGGTGTCCTATTGTGAAAGAAAATGAAAAAACAGAATATTTTATCCTGGTCATAAAACGACCAAAAATAAACTATGACCGCAGTCATGCCCGAGCTAACTCCATATAGTTCCGAAAAATATATCTAATGGATATCTTGTCTGTATTCAAACCTGAATCCTACACTATTTCAAATATAATTGGTCCTTTGAAAGAATACCCTATTTTCTGCTTTTCATTATCTGATTGGACGTACTTAAATATTTTTTGATTGGTCAATATAAGCTTTATTAATGCGCTGTGATTGGGTATATTTTCCATTTCACAAAAACTGACGACTGTTTTGTATTGAATTCACTATATAAAAATCAGAATGTATATGATTGGTCAAAAAATTTACCTATGAAAGTTTCTCCATCAATTTTGATTTTGTCTTGTTTCGAAACAATGTCGAAGCCCTTGATTTCCATGGTTGATGGGGTCTATCTGTGCCCCAAGTGCCCGGCAACTCACGACACACTGCCAAAACTGCGCGCCCATGTCTCCAGACATCACCGTGGAGTCTGCGTCAAGACGAAAACGTCGACACAGGACATGGGGACGAATTATGTAAAGAAGTTTCGACATAAGCAAAAAGAAAAGTTCCAGCCAAACGCACGAAGCTTTACATGCATCAAACTGCTTACAAAAGGGGATCTCTCCGCTGTGACAAGCCCTTGCTTGTCATGAAAACATCTACCATCCCTGACTCTGGCTTTGGAGTCTTTGCAAATGAAAATTTGCTGAAAGGGGACATTGTAACATTCTATACGGGAAAAATTGTCCGTGGAAAGCCCGAGGATCCAAACTACGTCGTTGGCTTGGACAAGGAAAAAAACCTCTACATGCAAGGTATCAACAAAGCGAAAAATGGCTGTGGTCTTGGGTCGTTCATTAATCGTGAGGAGCGCCCAATGGGGAAAAAAAGAAAAAATGCGAGTTTGAGTTTACACCGACAAAAAGACCATGTCTTTGGGTTGTCATGACCAAAAATTTGGAGGCAGGACAAGAGCTTTTGACAACCCACAGTCGAGGAATGCGCATCGTGAAGAACAATTCAGAACTTTAATTTCATTCAAATATATCAGTGCATTATGCTTGTCTTTTTAAACAATCTCCCTCAATACGCAGTCAATGTTCTTGGCCATACAGTCAAGAGATCTCTTGTTTTTTACACGTTAGGCTTCAAATATTTGGACAACTTGGCTTGAGTCAATTTGCTTTGAAGTTGCAACAGTTTCAATCGCCTGGATAATTTTTCGACGACGATTTACAAATCGCCGTTCATATTGACTACACCACCGTGTTCCCCGTGACTCTTCTAAGTACTTGATCGATGGTTTTTCCCCAAAGCCACATGTCCACTCTCGCCATAAATCAACGACTGAAATGACGCCACGACTCATTGAGTATTGCAAATTCGTTTGATTGACGTTTTCAGTCGGTTCAGTGCTTTGAGGAGTATTTAATTGTGGGTCGCTGTAGTCTAACCTTATGTAGCACAAACCACGCCGTAAATCGCTCTCAAATTGTCGTTGACTTTGTATCTGCTCGGACAATTTTTTAACCTCGGATCTCAAAATTTCTATAGATGATCCCAAATCGCTGTGAAGCGCGTCAATTTTCTTCGAGAGATGGGGCATTGCTCGGCTCAATTGCAGCTCAGTTGGTTCAATGTCGTCACATGACATCTTTATACTGCTCTTCAAATTCTATGTATTCTGGAGTAAAGAACAAGCCATTTTTCCAAAGAGGATGGTTGGGATAAATCTTTTTCAAATGTGGAGTATCTTGGACAGCAACATTTCGAAGATAAAGAATCAAATTCAAGAATCCACGGGCAGCAATTGTAACATCACATTCGTTATTCTGCAATTTTTCCAACCAATCTGTTGCCCAAGGAAAAACCAATTTCGAATGTTCTGTCCTTGGTACGGCTTTAGCACGTTGAATATAGAAGTTTACTTTTTCTGTACCAAATCCAGCTAAAGCTCGCATGGCTTTTCTTGGCAACGAGGTAAGATAACAATTTTCCATCGCCTGGTTATTCCATCGTCCCAAACGTCGAATTTGATTTTCGCTGGCGCCACCAATTTCGGCCATTCGAGCGCCGGAACCTCGGCCAATGTGCGTTTTCGCGCGAGAATTCAAACCGACAGTCGACAACGCCTCGGACACTGCCTTGTGGTGGACACTATACGATATTTGCTTTGTCAGATCATTTCCTGTTTTAAGAACTTTAATTCCAAACCAATCTTCAGATTTTTTGAAACAAGGAAAGGGTTCATTCTCAACATGCCACCTCCAGAAAAAGTAAAAAGCCAGGGCACTGTGGGGGCAAATAGCAACTTCTTTGCTTCTGATGCAACCACCTATATCAATTCGACCATGTTGATTTGTTTTGCCTTGTCGCATCACAGCCACAAGCGCTATGCACTCTGTAAAACCTTCATTATCCAACAATTGACTTTGCAGATCGGCAAGTTCAAGCATTCGGACCGATTCACCACGAAGCAAACAATAGTGAGCTAGAGTAAAAGCAACCAAATTCGTAGATGAGTACCAAAATCTCGCTTTTGCAGCCAGAAGCTGCGGGACAAATTAATCAATTCCACAGTTGTAGTGTAACCATCGAGCGGTGTCCCGATTCCTCTATCCTCAAAATTCTCTCGCTTTCGATCATCTTCAAGGTGTTGGGTGTGTTTGAGGAGATCTTTTATTACTTGAGTCCTGGGGTGTGGATTCGAGTTAGCCTTCATTTGGCACTGTTCTTCCCAGAGCTTGACAATGGCATTGACATACTGCTTTAACGTTGAAAATCCAATGGTTTTGGCTTTCCCGGTATCACTACAGTTCCTTCTGTCTCGTCCTATAACTCGGTCACAGAGAAATAGGTGAAGTTTCGACCCAGTGACAGTGAAGCAGCTGTGTCCTTCGAATCCCTTCTCTTTACACCAGTTCAGAAACTCATTTTGTTTTGAGCAATATGCTCTTTTCGTATTGAGCGGCTTCACAGAAGCTATTTCCTTGTAGGTTGTGGTCTCAGCGATTTCCATTTCTAGGTCGAGTGCGGCGGCATTGTGTGTTGCTGAGGTCATCGTGTCCTCTCTCTGGAAACAGTATTGTTTTATGGTTTGAATAACAGCCAATAAACTCAGTGGGATCTGGCCAGATGATATCTTGGATATCATGTTCATGAATTTCGGATATCGTCAGGTATTTCCGGATAAATCCAGGACCCAATGTACCTCAATCAGTCCTTCAACCTATATACTGTACCTGCAAAATACTACTCCGGTCCATAATATAAGTTGGGTAGTTTTCACTTGAATAAAGTATTGAGGCCGAAAAAAGATATCTTGAAATTTGTATGAGATCTTCAAAATTTATAATACCCTTGAGAAATATAATTGTCTTTAACAATATTATGAAGGCGACTCAATTTTGACAATTCAAACAATTCAGAGCTTGGCTGAAGACCGACGGATTGCACTGAAGGTTGAAGGATACCAGGTTCATTTTGGTAGCGTCCTTGCTCATGTGAGGAAGCTTGAAATTGTTGCCTCCGTTGTCGCTCATTGACAGTTCCATTACTTTTTGCAAAGTAATGAGTGACTTGCCGATCGTTTCCATCGGAAGTTCACAAAATGCAGCTTCTACAGCAGGAATGAGTTCGTCGATAGACTGAGAACTCTTTCGCTGCTGTATACTTTGAATAGAGTTAAATATTCCTAAGTCGAGCACGTTGAAATCGGGACTGTTGGCCGGCTGGTTCGAAACGTCGATGGCCATGATGCTATGCCTACGAAGCTCAGCGTTCCAGTAGAAGCTGATAGGCTTCGCCGCGCTCATCTCCCGTGAGATTCCGTCGAGTCGTAGCCACTGCGTTTGGCCGTTTCCTTTGTTGTAAACTTGGTCGAGGCATGGTAGAAGGTATTTGGATGGAATGGTCGTGTTGTTGGTGTGTTAAAAGCAATTGTGAGCTCACAGCGGGTGTAGAGTTCTCAAAAATGTTGCATTCTCCCCCTTTGGGAGCTCATATCTCTGGTTTCCCGCCGAGTTCCGTACTTCAAAAAGCACCCAATCAATGCCCGAGATTCGCTCTATTCGTGTGGCCAATTAGATCACTGATCGGACACAAATTAGAAAAATTCCACGAATCAAAAGTCGACTACAACTTATATTATGGACCGGAGTAGTACAAAACTGGAGTTGTGCGTAAATTTTTTTGACGCAAGCAAATTTGACGCATACAAATTTCAGGTGAAAAGAAATTGAATGTTTCAAACATGTTTTCAAACATTTAAAACGTTTGAAATTACACTATTTTATGTTCATGATCGAGGGCAAAAAACTTGTGTAATCCTTAAATAGTGTGAGCGTGAATTTATTGACACTGTGAACACAACCCAAACGACAATAAATTTTCAATCAGACACGTATTAAATGCTTGATAAAACCTTAAATAGTGTAGAATCCAATGAATTGAAACAGTTTCGAAACATCTCAAAATTTTCCCACAAAAATTAAATTTCCCCGATTTTACGGGGTACGACAACGTCTTCATCATCGGTGTCGCTGATGGCTTCGATATCGTCTGAAATGTCTGAAGAGAGTAGCTTACGTAAAGCGTGAGTTCCAAGTATGTTCATGATCTCGATTGTTAAATAGCTGTAGCTGGGGCTGCGCAATATTTTCTGTTGAGGAACGTGTCGCCAGTGTGCGCCAAATATTTGATCCCCCAATCAAATGTTTGGTGCACACACAGATCGCTTAATCTAGCGTTCTCCATCGTCTCATTGGCGACGGCCACACGCATTGCCGGCACGTCTACACTGTCTACTTCAAGAACAAGCTTTCATTTTCACTTAGTTATGCATATACTCTAGTGTAGTCTTACATTTTAGTCTAACTTGATTATCTCACTTTCCATTTCACCTCAAGAGGTTATGAGCCCAACAACTCAGGACTAACCGCCTCGCCGCCTCTGCACCGCCTCCAAGCCGCCTCAGTCGCCTCGCCGCCGACCGCCTGACCGATTCAAGAAACCAATCAAGAGCTACATTACAGTTTCGCCTGTTTCTCCTTTTGTGAGATATCGGGTCAGTACCATTGCGGGAAGAACTGTAAGTTTCTGATTGGCTGGCACTAAACTCCTAGTAGAGTTTGCCAATTTATGAAGACACCCCTCGAAGAACTTGTTCCGAAGACCATTTCGAACAAGCTCCGCAAGCAGCGCCAAGTCAAGGCCAAGAAGGACACACTTCTGAAAACGTCCTTTCGTCGCATTAACCCCGACTCGACGACCGATAAAGTCCTCCGCGACCTCATCGACTCTATCAAGCGTTCTCAACGTATTGCCAACTGCCTCGGTGGCCGAATCGCAAACGAATTTTCGGATCCCGAATTTCAACACATCGTTGAAGAAACCGAAGGCATTCTTTTGACTATCAAGCACACTCTTGAGTCCGCAGTGAACTTTGCCGAGGAGAAGTTTGAGAACAAACTCCACGAATTGTTGCATCGCAAGCTTCTTCCAGTTATTAAATCTCGCGGTTACAACTAATTTTAATTAATTAGTTTCATCCAATCACATTCATTGAACTTGAACCATGGAATTTAAAAATTTTGTCCACGTGTTCAAAGGAAAGTCGTTCAGTGAGTAGTACACCCGACTCCTTTCCTTCCTCGAATACAAAGAAGTCGACGCTGTCGTTGAAGGCACTATGCCCAATACTGATCCCGAATACACAAACAAGAACCGTCTGGCGAAAGCTCTTATACTCGCCGCACTCGATGACCAACACGTGCGAATGGTTAAGAAGTGTCAACATGCTTCTTCCATGATTAACATACTCCGCGACCGATATGGCAACAAGTCATTTCTGGGACAAGGCCATCTATTCGAGCTACTATTGAAAAGACTCGAATGGAACCCACTGAATCTCCACGCGTGTACTGCGACCGCTTCAAGATGACACTTGAAGATGCTCTTGATGCCAATGTCAAGATTGACCATGGCTTTGCAGTTCACCAATTTTTGCGAAGTCTGGACCACCGCTTTGACAGCTTTGTCCACTTCCAGTTTCATCGACTTCAGAATGGGGACGATGTTGATGAAACAACTCTGCCGAAGATCTTTACTGCACTTCTTCAGCAAGACACACACATACCGTATGACACGTCAGCTCCTGCTGAACCATTCAATGCTGCCTTTGCCATGACTCCACGTCGGCCCCGCCGCAATCAAGCCCAACCCCGCAATCCTGTCGTCTGCTCATACTGCAACATCCGGAATCACACTGAGGATTCTGCCGCCGCAAAATAGCAGATCAATGCCAGCAGCAACAACAACAATCGGGTCAAAACCCCGGCTCTTCTCAACGCCGTGTCCGCTACTTAACGGGACCTTCTGAAGCACCTGTTGAAGCTCCATCGACGACTGACCGTACTTCTGGTCAACAACGACAGAATACGCCTCGTCGAAACAACTCGCGACCTTCCAACACCAACCATGCTAGTATGATGGTGTACACGTCGAGCTTCACATTGCAAACTTCCACTCCATCTGTTCCTATCTCGTCAGACTGGATCCTGGACTCTGGTGCTAGCGATCACTACTGCAACAAGGTTGCTTGGTTTAAGAACCTAAGACCCCACGAAGGGGCTGTTCGAGCTGCTAACGGAGAAGAAATGCCAATTGAAGGATGCGGAACTGTTGTTCTTGAAATGAACACAACCGCTGGCATCGTCTCAGTCACCCTTGATGACGTTTGGTACATCCCTACCATCCAGTTCAACTTGTTCTCCCTGCCAAGAGTCACGGAACGAGGATTCAGCATCAAGTTCATCCGCAATGCCTGCTTTATCACGCGTAATGATGAAGTATACGCGCAAGGCTTCAAGCACAACCTGCTTTATACGTTGGATATCGCCAATCCTCTTCCAATTGTCCCCGATGAGCCTTCCCGGGATTTTTCAAACTTCTCTTTGGCTACGACTACATCTGTCGATGTCTGGCATGCTCGACTTGGTCATATCAGTGTCAAGCATACGAATAAGACACGTCAATACACTAAAGGGATTGATATTGATGACTGCAAACATCAATTTTGTGAAAGTTGCCTCGCTGGAAAACAATCGCGACTGCCCTTTCCACAGCGGTCATTAACCTCGTCTTCCGCGCCGTTTGATCTTGTTCACTCGGACATTTGTGGACCGATGCGTCATCCCTCCATCAGCAATCGAGCGCGATACTTTATCACGTTCACCGATGACTATTCGCGATATGGCTTCGTGTATTTTCTGAAGCACAAGTGGGAAGCTCTACAACGTTTTCAAGCCTTTACAGCTTTCTGTCGCACGCAATTCGATCGACAAGTGCGTTGCCTTCGTTCTGACAATGGCGGAGAATACATTTCACATGCCTTCTCTACTTTCCTCATTGAGAACGGCATTCGCCATGAGAAGACAGTGCCCCACACTCCGCAACAAAATGGAGTCAGCGAACGAATGAATCGTACACTGGTCGAATGTGCTCGTGCTATGCTGCATTATTCGCATGTACCCTTGCAATTTTGGGCTGAAGCTGTAGCTCATGCTATGTACCTACGAAACCGCTCGTACTCTTCATCCACACCCGGTACAACACCCTTTGAACGCCTCTGGAAATCCAAACCAGACCTATCCCAACTGCGCATTTTTGGATGTGAAGCCTATGCTCTTATTGATGAAAGTGCTCGCTCCAAGTTTGCATCCAGAACTATTCGTACAATGTACGTTGGGAATGAGCCTAATGTCAAGGGATACCATTTGTACTGTCAGAAATTCTTCGTCAGTCGGAACGTTAAATTTAATGAAGCGAATTCCTACCATGCGAATTCTCCTTCTCCGCTTCTCTTGCCCGCGCAAGACAATTTTGCTGATGAAGATTCTCCAAGAGATGAAAGTCCCCCACCTCCACGACGCTCGACTCGTATTCGTCGACCTCCAACGCGATTCATGGATACAACTCCAGTTTTCCAACCTGCTGCGAGTTCACCTCCACAAAGCTCTTCTGTCCCGACATCTGAACAACATGAAGATGTCATTGACGACTCTGTGTCCAATGCTCAAGAGGATGTCAACACGATGATTGAAGACACTTCAACTTCGATCCCGGTTGCTATCGACGACTCTGAGGATATGGACGTATCCATTATCTATGATGCACCTTTCCTGCGTCGTAGACCTCGTGAAGAAACTATTGACGAAGACTTTGAAACAGAAGACGACATAATCGTTTTTAAACGTCAACGTATTCTTGTTGCATTTGCTGTTCACTCTACTGGCCTCCCTACAACTATTCAACAAGCACATTCTTCACCAGAACGAGAAGAATGGATCAAGGCCACTGATGCTGAATACGACTCTCTCATGGAACATGAAACCTGGACTCTTTGCGATCTACCCCCTGGTCGCAAACCCATTGGTTGTCGGTGGTTATTTACCAAGAAATATTCTGCCGATGGTTCTCTCTTGCGATACAAAGCACGCCTTGTTGCTCAAGGTTTTACTCAAGTTGCTGGTATCGACTATACGGACATTTTTGCTCCTGTGATTCGTACGTCAAGTATTCGCTCTCGATTCCTATTTTAAGTCAAAAGGCTTTGTTCAGCTGAAGACTGACCCCTGCATCTATTTTCAACGTACAAGACA
Source organism: Aphanomyces cochlioides (assembly GCA_019828595.1). Taxonomy (NCBI): domain Eukaryota; phylum Oomycota; class Saprolegniomycetes; order Saprolegniales; family Verrucalvaceae; genus Aphanomyces; species Aphanomyces cochlioides. The sequence goes on from JAHQRK010000004.1 coordinate 2,390,950, forward strand.
AGGTTTAGTGTTGGTGGGCGTCTACGTTGACGACTTCATTCTACTCTCTACAAGCACTGCTGTGCTTGAGACCACCAAACGCAACTTAAGTTCTCGATTTCACATGAAAGACCTTGGCAACTTGACTTTTTGCCTTGGTATAGAAGTCGACCGACTACAAGATGGATCAATTTTTCTCCATCAGCGCAAGTACATTTTGGATTTACTCGCTACACACGGGTTTACAGACTGCAATCCAATCTCGACTCCTCAAGCAAGTTCAGCTACAAGTTCTTCTACGGCTTCATCACCGTTGCCTTTCCGCCAAGTGGTGGGCGAACTTCTGTATCTGACTACGACAACTCGTCCCGACATAGCCTATACTGTAACTTTGCTGTCAAGACACCTCAATGAACCTGCTGAAGAACATCAACAGATAGCAAAACGCGTATTACGCTACCTCAAAGGAACACAAGAGTATGGTCGACTATACTCCAAGTCTGACAAAGAAGATTTTACGATCGATCTCTATGTTGACGCCGACTATGCGAACGACATTTCTACTCGACGATCGACTTCTGGCTCCCTTCTCTTTCTCAACGGATGCTTGATTTCGTGGAAATCAAAGCTACAGAATATCGTTGCTCTTTCGACTTGTGAAGCCGAGTACATTTCAATGTCCTATGGTCTCCAAGAAGCACTCTGGCTCAAGTCTCTACTCGAAGAACTCCAATTGGTTATCAAGTTACCCATCAACGTTTACGAAGACAACCAAAGCACTATCAAGATGGCTGAGAATCCAACTCTTCAACAAAGGACTAAGCATATCGATGTCCGCCATCACTTCATCCGGATCTAGTCAAGCAGCGCATCGTCAAGATCAACTACTGCCAAACCAACTCAATGCTCGCTGACATTCTCACGAAGGCTCTACCCAAACCCAAGTTTGAAGAGCACATGCCGAAGCTTGTGACCTCCATTCCCCCAAGCAACAATGAAGAAACGTCTCGATTAGAGGGGAGTGTTGAGGAACGTGTCGCCAGTGTGCGCCAAATATTTGATCCCCCCAATCAAATGTTTGGTGCACACACACGTCACTTAATCTAGCGTTCTCCATCGTCTCATTGGCGACGGCCACACGCATTGCCGGCACGACTACACTGTCTACTTCAAGAACAAGCTTTCATTTTCACTTAGTTATGCATATACTCTAGTGTAGTCTTACATTTTAGTCTATTGTAGGGGCATATTGGGATTGTACACTTTCTGACAAAATAGACATTTTCCGCTGATTTCCATCCCCTCAAAGAAAATTTTATTGTGTAGGAATGACTAGTTCAGAGCGCTTTCTGTCCTCTCTATAAAACGCTACGACTCACACATTAAGCATTCCGAACGACAAAGTTATGGGAAAAAAACATGAGTTGACTTGTATTTTGCGGTGACTGATGACTCTCTTCTTGCCGATGCCGATCGTGAAGGCGATTTGCTTGACGTTCTCTCTGAAAATGAATAAAATGATGGAAAACGATAATTTGTTTAACTGAATAAATCTATATATTACATCATTTATAACCAATCAATTGAGCTAAAGTTTCACCTAACCCTCAAGGACAGTTTACATGACAAATCATTTTTTTCAGTCTCATTATTCCTTCTGGGAATACCTATACAAATTCGACGTCATAAAAACATTTTTTCAGAAAATCTTAATTATTTTATATTTTTTGTTTTGTCGAAAAAGATTAATATATGATTGAGATACAGCCAATCAAAGTGGTGTATCTTCCCATTCAGCCCCCACAATAACTTGATCATCTCACTTTCCATTTCACCTCAAGATTTTCCTCTCCCAGCCAATTCGGGCAGTCTATCCATCTGTTTCATTGAATTAGCTTAGCCATTGCGGTGGAGATGCTCTTATCGCTGAGTGCGGTGGGAAGAGTGTAAGTAGAAGATATTCCATTGATCTTACTCGAAGTGAATCATGATGGACAGAACGCCAAAAGCGCAAGCGGTGTGCAATTGCAAATGCCGCTCGACGATCGTCGTTTCGCTCAATTTGTACTCATGCAATGACATTCAAAGCACCTGTCTGCAGCTTCTTGTGCACGCTTTTCGCCTTTCCAGACCGTGCTGTGCAATGCGTCGCACGTTTGGTCTGACGCATGCAGGCCGCATACAATGCGGATTGTCGACCACACCCTCATATCAATGGGACCATATGCCCTCATGAGACCCGACTCCATGCGTTGTTTCACGAATCCAGGCTGGAATCGACAGCTAAAACGCACTTTGTGGACAAGTCAGCATCCCATGACATCTGAATTCGCTCGTCACCAGAAGCCTCGAGGTGGACAGGAAGGACCACAGTCCGCCGCAGCAATTCCTCACCCCTCGAGGCACAAATGCGTTGTTTCTTGTCAGCCTCGTCCTCCTGGCTGGGCTTTGCGCTATGGCCAACGGGGCGAGCGATGTAATCCTGACCAGCAAGTAGTGAAATTTGTGGTGGCGAGCTCCAGTTTGGACGTCGCCAGTCGTCTCAAGAGACATCTTGGATAGATGCAGTCCGAACGCGAGAGAAACTTAAGACTGGCGTGGTGTCACGTGTAGGCTGTCCGCCAGCGTCTCTCGTACGGGTAAAGTGTTTCGTCGAATAGCACCCACGCATTACGCCCACCTCGCCAGTTCGGTATCGCTGCGGAAGACAGAGATGAGCACATTAAAGCTCCCATTGTCCGACGATTTCTTCCGCATTCCTCCCTTGAGCGCTGAGCAGATTGAAGAGTACCGCTCGATCGGTAGGCAGGCTGCTGCGGACTTGGTGCGATGACTCGAGACCGCTCATGTCTGACGCGAATCTTACTTAGGTGCAATTCATCGACTTGACCGGCGGAGCTGTCGACTGGACATTCCATTCCAAGAACTCGTCAGCGACGATGTATGCCTCGCGTTGCGATGGCGTGCCGATCTTTCGAGCATGTGCGAAACTCGAAGCTGCTTTGGAAGATGTGATCTCCATCTTTCTGACGCCGACAACCTCCGAAACGCGGCAAATCATGGCAGCATACATGCCCGTCTTCCTTGACAAAGTGCGTCTCCTCAACATCACAATGCCGACACAGGACAATCCCCACTACTATCAAAGTCTCAACTGGACCATCCTCAAGACTCCACTTGGCGGCGTCATTATGAAACACCGCGATCTCATCTACGTCGAGGTACGGGCACAATACAGACGCCGTCATGTTCATCTGGGACTGTAGCACCAAGAAGAAGTAACAATCAATGGGAAGCGCGCCTGGCTTCGAGCGCTGACGCACGTGGACATTCCAGGCTGTCCATCTTTGGAAGATCGCTATGGGATCGTTCGCGGCGAGTTTCTTCATACAGGCTCTGTGTATACGGAGACGGACGTGCCCGGTGCCTTGGAAAACATTGCCATCCATCACAACCGGCCAAACGGCAAGCTGACAGGCGCAGTGGGCGACTTCTTGATGAGCAAAGTGACGAATTCCCACTACAGAGCAATCAAGGAAGCCGAGCAAGTCGTGCGAGCACACCAACTGAGTCGCTTGGAGATGATCGCCAAGCACCATTTGCCCCCCGTGCCACGGACAGGCAAGTGTGAAGTGTGCCTCAAGAAGCTTGGCGTCTTGAACGACAAGGATTACTGCCGTCGATGCGCCAAGGTGCGTTCCCCTTGCGCACTACAGCGAGGAAACTCATCAAGATGTAGATCGTCTGCATGAAATCCTGCAGCAAGGTGTGGAAGTTCCTCAAGTCGGGTATTCAAGTCCGTGCTCGAGTCTGTCGGGTGTGCTCGAATGCCGCCAAGCATACCAAACTTGGCGACTCCAACTATGGCTCCTTCCACACACAAAGCGAAGGCTATTCGCTCACTTCGTCGGACGAGAGCGTGGCGACTTCCGAGGCATTCTCGTGCTATACTGGCTCAAGCTATGCTCCTTCGATCGTCATCGAGTCACCCACGGCGATCTCGCTGGATGAAACCTACGCTCGCGTTGAAAGTGCCGCCAAAGCAATCGAACTTGCCGAACTGTCAGACACATCACGGGCGAAAGAAGCCCCCTTTGGCACTTTTGCATAAACTTATTCCATGGTTAAAGCTTGTAATCTCTCAGACGTGCGGCCACGGATGCTGTCTGAATCGACGCAGCGTTACGACGTCACAGGCCAGACTGATGCTCGTCAATTGTTGATTCAACACTCCAGAGTACTGTAGAGTGACACCGACTCTTCACGAATGACCACGTCATTTCAAACTTGCTTGCAACCATCGAGTTAATGTGGCTTTGATGGCTTGTCTCGGCGACTTTTGTGCTGAAAAGATGGCGGTGAGAGGTGATCTTGTCCTGTGCAGTGGAATTTCTCGCAAGAAGAGCCGCGAGATGCAAATTCTGCACGAGACGAACATTGCTCTCATGCCAGAACCACGAGGTGCACACGTTGGCCAGTCGAGACGGTAAGATTTTACGACTACTTTCGACGCCACACCTCTGAAGATTATAGTTGCGTCGCAAGATAATTCACCGTGCTTGGCACGCTGCACGCTCACCATCTCGCCTCGCATCGCCATCGTTACTACAGTCAAGAAGAGCATTGCATAAGTTTCATCGTGAGCTCGACTTTGCAGCATTAGCTTGCTAAAAAATTGTCAACTGGACAAGGAGAGGCTCAAGGGAGGCTCGGAGGGAGAAGACGACAACGAGGGACAGAGGCACAGAGAAACCCTCGGATAAGTCATACCTGAGTCGACGTGGATTTCATGAATATGTGTCATTGCTTAATAGTTCAATCTCGAGTAGGGCGAGCTTCTACTTTTACAAAATCGGGGTTTCAGGCGACTTGATTTCAGTCACGACTCGGTTTCGGCGGCGGTAGTACCAGTAGACGAGACATCCAACGAGGCCAATGCCAAGCAACGAACCACCAGCGATCATGAGAATGACTGCCCATGTCATCGTCTTGCCTGAAAAGTCGAGGACGTTCTCGCCGCCGGCGCAAACGCCACCGTTTTTGCAGTAGAACGTGATAGCTTTGTCCTTGACGTAGTACGTCGTGTAGTAGATCTTGAGGAACGTGTCGCCGAGAATCCATCGGTCTGCGAGACTACCAGAGGCAGGATTTCTTTGGATTTGGACGGCGATTTCTTTTTCAGAGTAGACCCACGAATAGTCCCAAGAATTGAGCACGAATTTCTTGTCGGTGCCCATGGTTAGAGTGATCTTGGGCAAGGGAATGTCCTTAGGACAGACGTAATATCCATAGTCAGTGTTGTAAGTGCAGCCGCCGTCAACGCCAGGTTTGAGGTACGTCGCGGCAAACTAACGACGACTCAAGCATGAGTACAACCAACTCAGATCACCGCATTACCTTTTTGAAAATGGTACTTGGCATTGAAAGAAACGTTGTGCCCGAGTCCACGATGGCTAGACAATTGGACGATGAGCATGGCTTTGAGTAGTTGCTGTCGTTTTCGACAAGGAATTGCGAGATTTGAATCGTCCAGTGTTCGGTTTCGTTGAGGGGAAACGTGTACCCGACCATGTTGTTGCTCGAGATAAGTTGATCGTCAACTCCATTCAAGACAAGCTTCGAGCCAGCTTGGTTCTCCTTGGCGGTCAAGTACATGCTAAAACTGTCGAGGTATTGAATCGGGTACGAAGTTGAGATGTTTGAAGTCGCATACGTCGATATGGATGGAAAAGCCAAACCGAGAATGCCTTGATTGCCGTCTGTCAAGACTGTCGATTTCACGCCGACGCTGTACAAAAGATTGGGAATGTCCAGTGATCCAAGTGTAAACTTGGCAGTGTTGGCTTCGAGACAGACATTCCCAGAGCCGTATACGATAGTCTTCAACCCTGTTGGGCACGTCGTGGTGTTGATACACTTAGCGGGCGCAATGTCACTACATGAGATCCACAAGTCGGACGATCCTGTGTCCACTAGAACGCTGAACGTACGGCCATCAATCGAGATTGGAGCGAGAAATTGCGTCGCTTTCTTGTTCACAAGGTCAACAGAGCCCGAGACAGCGAGCGACCGTCGCACGAGAGGAACCTCGACACGTTCAAAGCTCAGCACGGCGACAAAAGCCAGCGAAAGGAGTGCAATGGAGCGCTGGCTAGTCTTCATGCAGTCAGGTCGAAACCAAGAGGAATGTTCAATGTTGTTCGGTGTGCAACTCGTTATCCGGATAATGTCGTAATAATTTTGTCCAGTTGACAATCCAGTGTCAGACAAAAATTTGCGCGCGGAAAATCAAGTGAAGAACGCTCTGGACGAGAAGAAAGGACGATGCGATCTCGTGCGAAGGGAAGGACGAAGGTGGAAGAATGCATGGTCAAGGAATGGCTCTCTGTCGATTCTCTAGCTGGAATACTTCGTGCTGGACTCATCTTCACTCGGTGAAATGCCGTGATCGTCATGCGACTCCATCAGGACTTTCTCCATGATGCTCTCATGAGGAAAGACTGTCTGCACAGCGATTGCCGGATGAAAGCGACCAGAAAGGCAAGCGCAAGTACGATGACAACTTCTTGTCTTCTCAGATATTGAACTCCCCTCGTCCGCACCACGGTGGACAGATGGATGTGCAGTACAGAGTCATGTTCCATGAAAGGCGACATGTTGTGGTGTTCAACCCAATCCTTTGGGTGTATGCGCTGTGAGTATCCGTCCCTGTTGCAACTCGTACGAGACCGCATTGGCGAGGCGAGAAACGACCAAGATGGCTTTCTCATCAAGCCAACCTGATATTCGAATCGTCATTGCCGCCAATTTGTATATACACTCGAGTTACGCAGCGAGTCAGCGAATGAGTACGCCACCGCGCGACATTCAAGAAATCTCATCAGCATCCACCACAAATGAGCGGCTGGCAAAAGCTCCAGATGGACTCACAGCGCTCCTGGGTGCCACGCTTCTCACTGTCATTCCAGTCACACAGTAACACTCGACATCACTCGTGCTCCTCGATTCATTCCACTTGACCACTCTGCCCTATCATCGACTTCTATGCCAACAAATCTGCGTCCATTTCGTTCTTTGATACGTCAATCGCCTCAATTGTCATCTACAGACCTTCCTCCATCGTCATGTCTTTGCACGGCAGCTGGATCCAGCGCCAGGCGGCGCTCTCTAGCATTGTTGTGTCCTCGACTTCCATGGTATTCCCAACGTCCAGCTTTCAAACTTCCCCCCAAAATCATCTCCAATTTAAAAAAGGGACGCGACGACGACGACTATGCGGTTAATTATCTCATGTCATGACTCCTTCTCTCAATTCAGAAGAGCCCTCCAGCCAACTCTCATCCCAGCGCTCAGTCATATCAAATCTAGACTTGCATCAGGTCCAGCATGCTTTGATCGCCAATGCCGATCGCTCCTAGACAAATTGCATGTTGTTTGGTCAGCGTAGTGTGGCGCGCGACCTGTCGCTTGCCCGCTACGTCATCGAATTTACACTTGAATAAAGTAAATTATGTGTTCTGTCTCGTCCGAGCTACATGTGGGAAACGAGGGAATTAATTGAGCGTCGGATTTAAATAAATTTCCCGAAGAATTTTATTTTATTTTAGATAAATGTATTAAATTACAGAGTGAAATGTATCAAATTCAAGTGGGATGAGAATAAAAAGATGTGTGGATTAAAATAGGCTGTGGACATGTATTTTTAATTGATTAAAATATTTCTGGTGACCAGCGCAAGCCCATGTCGATGGACCAGTCGGGGGCGTTCCCGATGGACCATGGAAGGCAGAATAGCTATCCTCCAATGCAGTCTGGAACATCTAGCAACATATTGGGCTCGTTTCCAAGTCAGGACCCGATTCTTGACGCTGCGAACGCGATCCACCGTCCGCAGTTTAACTGGAACAACCCGTCCGATACAACAACGCTGCCATCGCTCAATCAAAGCTTGGATATGAACCCGCCAGCCCATACATCGATGCAACTTCCAGGAAATGGAATGGGTCACATGCACGTCCAACAACACCAGCTCCCGCAAATGCACATGCCGATGCAGTTCCAACCAAATCCCATGTCGATGGGGATGGTCATGAATCCTGGCGGGATGGCCATGGGGCATGGAATGGGTCACGGTATGAATCATCCACAAGGCATGGCGATGCGCAATCCGATGGAAAATGATCCTATGCAGCACATGCCACACATGTATGGCCAGCAGCAACCCCAGCCACCACAACAACAGAGCTTTGGACAGCCGGCGATGCATCAGTATTCCCAACATCCGATGAACATCAACAACCTCATGTCAACACCGATGCAGCCTCAACAACGAACTCAAGGCCATCCTGGATTTCCATCCACGTACGAATTCGAAGTGCATCTTTCGAAGGGCGACCATGGTTTGTGCATGAACATGGGCGTCAAAATGGGCAGCATTTCCGTCTTGGGATTCCGCCAGCCATCTCCTGGTGTCATTGGACCTGCTGAAGCCTGTGGCATGATTCAAGTGGGCGACGATCTTGTTGGCGTTGATGGTATCATTCTCCATAGCGCTGACGACTTCAAAAAAGTCGTACCGCTCTTGAAAAGCGAAATGCCGACAAAACTCCGCTTTCGTCGATCACCACAGACATATGCGCCGCAACCGGTTGTAATTCCACCTGGCAGTGGCTCATTTGGCAAAATCTACCAGCCTGGTGAGCTCTACATGGGCGTGCGTTACCTTGGTCCGAATCAGTGGACCGCTGAAGTGAAGAACCCACAAACAGAGCAGCCCCAGCGCCTTGGCGAATTCACCACCGAGTACTTGGCCGCTCAAGCTTACAATGCGTTCTTATACCAGAATTATGGTCAAGCTGCCATGAAGTACATGCATCCAGCGACTCGACAAAACGCAAACAATGGTATGGTTCAGCAACCTGTCGCCCGTGTCCAGCCGCCACGTCCTCGTGGCCCAATACTCCATGCCATGTTCACAGTTGAGCAAAAGGAACAACTCCGTGCTCAGATTATGGTGTTCAAGTTCAGTACGAGTGGAAGCGGAATTCCAAACGATCTCCTTCGCGTCGCTGT